>CM028132.1:689981666-691228333 GCA_016271365.2 Neoceratodus forsteri
CTGGTGGTTGATGTAGTACATCATCAAAATGTTGTCTGCATGTATCAATAGCTGGAGATCCTGAATGAGGGTAGCAAAGGCCTGTAGGCCAAACCAGAACAACCATCATCTCCAGAATGTTCCTGCATAGAACCACGCCTAAGGGAACCACTGACACAGAGTCCCTAAGAGCCCATATAGACACCTTACCAAGAACCAGAGGCACTTATCATCATCACTAGCAGAGGAGACAGACAGAGAAAGGGTGACTCCATCCCCAGGTTGGAGCAGGGATGGAGAGCCCAAGAGGAGTAAGCTTCCCCAGGGCAGGGGCATATGAAGATCGGGGTGGGGACAAGGCAGAAGGCAAGAGGGGTACAAATCAGGAAAACAAGACAAAAGGAACAAAGTAGAAAGTTAATGGAGAAGGTAACAAGGGAAGAGAGGGGTCAGGGAGAACTTCAGGGAACAGCAGAGGCAGGAGGAGGGAAACAGGCTGGTAGACAGAAAGGTATGAAGAGCCAAGTGTGCCAATGCAAGAGTCTGGAAAATACAATTCTGGACCTGGAGGCCATCACAGTGGAGGTTAGCCTGGATTTGGTATCCATAATGGAGCTGTGGTGCAATGACAGCTAAAACTGGGACATGACCATACTGGGCTACTCTCCATTCAGAAGAGATGGGGAAGGGAGGAGGAGTTGTACTAAATGTGAAACATACATAGAAACATAGACATAGAAACATAGACTTTGATGGCAGATTAGGACTGCTTGGCCCACCTAGTCTGCCCATTTCTCTACCTATTGGATAAGCTTCAGATCCTAGTTAACCAGCAGCCTACTTCCTCCTACCCCCCACTATAATTGCCTTATGTCGGTCCCATGCATTCTTGAATTCCTCCACTGTTTCTGACCCCACGACCTCCTCAGGCGGTTCCATGCATCCAGCACCTCTCCATTAAAAATACTTTCTCACATTGCCCTGAGCCGTCCGTCTCTATCTTCAAAATGTGTCCCCTTCTTCTTGCACATCTTTTTTTCTGAAATATGCTACCCTCTTGGACCTTGTGGATTCCCTTGACGTACTTGACAGTTTCCATCATGTGAGGGAGAGAATCAAGACCATGGAAGTACAGGGGCACCTGGAGGAAAAAGAAGGGTTGGAGGTGCTGTGGTCATCCTGGAGACAGGTACAGGGGCCATTATCCATACAGGGTATACAGATCTCCAGCACAAGGACAGGGGTTTGACAAGGCACTTGAGGAAGTCATCATTGGGATGGCAAGTAAGGTGAAGATGCTGCTATTTGGGACGTCAAACTTAGATGTGGATTGGAGCCTTCCAACAGCAGCTTCCGCAAGGAGCAGGGCCATGCTTGACTCCCTACATGCGGCTTTTCTCAGGTAGCTAGTCAAGAAAGCCACTAAGGATGGGGGCAGTGCTGACCTGGTGTTTATAAACAGGGACAGCATTGCACATGTCACAATGGGCAGTCCCCTAGGTACAAGTGATCACCACACAGTGTGGTTAAACATTAAGATGGGAACAGGGGCAAACCACATGAGGATGAGGGTACTGGACTTTAGGATGGTAGATTTTAAAGAAATGGTAGGCTGTCTAAGAAACTGCCTTAGAGCTGGTGACTGCCATGGGGGGAGTAGAGGCACAGTGGGGAAAATAAGGGAGGGCATAATTAAGGCAGCCAACCTCTGTGTGAAGGAAGTGAGCAAAAACAGAAGGAAAGAGACTGCTATGGTTTTCTAGGGAAGTGGTCAAGGTGGTGAGGGGAAAAGGGTGGCATTCAGGAGGTATAAGGAAATGCAGAGGGAGGAAGACAGGGAGGTATACTAAGTAAAACACAGGGAAGCAGGAAATGCATTGAGGGGAGCAAAGACACAGACAGAGGAAAGAATAGCCAAAGGGGTAGCTAAAGGTGATAAGACTTTCTTCAGGTCCAAAAGTGAGAAGAGGAAAGCAAGGGGAGGGACTGTGAGGATAAGGAGGGTGGCAGAGGCAGACTTCACAGAAAATGATCAAGAAAAAGTGGACATCCTGAACAGGTACTTCTGCCACCCTACCTATTTTATAATGATTATATATTTACAATTTTATATTTGTATTTTATAATTGTACCTACCATCTACTTTGTACACAGGACTGTCTGAAAACAGGACTGTAAAATCCAGAAGGCATATATTATCCTGTATAAAATATAGTTTTACTCTACCTACCTTCCACCTAAGTGGAGGGAGGGCGAGACGGACCATCAGGAAGCAGCAGGGAAAAAGGGAGTTGGTGGACACAAGGCCATTTCGGAGGAAAGAAGGGACTTGCAGCTCTGAAAGTGGACAAGGCTATGGGACTGGCTGGGATATACCCAAGGGTACTACAGGAGCTCAGGAAGTTACTAGATGCACCACTAATGGCCTCATTCAGCAGTTCTCTGGAAACAGACATGGTTCAGGAGGACTGGAGATAGCAACAAACAGCAATGGTGTGTTCTGGATTTGAGGAGGGGGTGTAAGGCGAGGCAGCCAGCATGCTAGGACAAAGAAGAAAAAGAAAACTCTGCACTCATGGAGTTAAGGGAAATAGCCAACACAGCATGTAGATTAAAAGTGTTTATTTCAAGAAAAAAAACTGAAGGCAGCCCAACTAGAGCCCAATGCTCCAATTTCCGGATCTGGTCTAGTTCCAGAGGACTGGAGGGGAGCAGACATGGTCCCACTCCATAACAGCAGCAGCAAGGTTGATGCTAACAACTACATGCTGGTTAGTCTCACAACAATGGTAGGGAAATTAATGGAAACCCTGTTAAAGGAAAGGTTGGTAGAGTATCTTGAATCCTATGGGCTACAAGACCAATGGCAGCATGGATTCACGGGGTGGGGTGCGGTGGGGTGTGGGGATCATGCCAGATGAATAAGATTGATTTCTTTGACTGGGTGACTGGGAAAATAGATCAGGGGAGGGCAGCAGACGTGGCCCTTCTGGACTTGGGCAAGGCATTTGACACTGCCACACAGAAGACTGATAAAGAACTCAGCAGCCTGGGGTGGGTTCCAAAGTGGTGAATTGGGTAAGGAACTAGTTAATGGATTGGGAACAGAGGGTGATGGTTAACAGTACTCAGTTTAAAGAGGGAGAATGACCAGCGGAGTACCACAGGGGCTCGGTATTGGGACTGGTTCTCTTCAATGTCTTCAAGTGACAATGCAGAAGAAACAGAAGGGGAGGTATGCCTTTTTGCAGAAGACACCAAAATCTGTAATAGGGTGGACACTCAGGAGGGGTGAAGAGAATGTGTAGGGTTCATAGGAAACTCATGGAGTGATCAAGAGCATGGCAGTTGGGGTTCTATGCCAAAAATTGTAAAACCATGCACCTAGGGCATAGGAACCCAGGAGCTGAGTATAGTATGAGGCGAGGTACTGACTGTCACTAATCAGGAAATGAACCTTGGGGGTTATAATATCTGATGACCTCAAAGTGGCAGGGTAGTGTGACAAAGCAGTGGGTAAGGACAGTGGGATGCTGGGATGCGCAGGGAGAGATATCTCCAGCAGACTGAGGGAAGTGGTGCTGCCACTGTATCGTGTACTTATGAGACAGACCTAGAGTATTGGGTCCAGTTCTGGAGGCCACACTTTAGAAAGGACATAGACAGGGTGAAGTTCATCCAGAGGAGGGTAACTAAAATGGTGCAGGGTTTCTATGAGGAGAGACTGAGGGATCTCAGCATTTACAAATTGCAAGAGAGGAGAGAGAAGAGAACAGACACCTACAAGTACCTCATGAGCGGGGAGGGGGCAGGGTACAGGAGGAGTCTCTCTCAAATAAGAAAGTGCACCAGGACCAAAATGCATGCAAGAAAGGTGGGGTGTTAAGAGGAATGTGAAAGTACTACTTCACTGAAAGAGGTGCCTGGAACAGACTGCCAGTGGAAGTGATGGAAGCAAAAACAGTAAGGGCTTCAAGCATGCATAGGATAGACATAGGAGAATATTAGTAAATAGGCAGGAAGGAGGCATGATTGACTAAGATTAGTTAAATTTGTGGAGACAGACAGGCAGGATCAGCTGGGCAGACTGTGAGGACCAAGCAGTACTTTTTGCTGACAAATTCAATGTTTCTATGTAACCATCAGAGCAGGGAGGCGGCAAAGCAGAGGAGCCACCTTTATGAGACACTCCAGTTCATCTATATAGTGAACACACTAGGTATGGGGGAACCGTTGTGGAATCCACATAGAAACATAGACTTTGATGGCAGATAAGGACTGCTTGGACCACCCAATCTGCCCATTTCCCTACCTATCGGATAAGCTGAAGATCCTAGTTTTACTAACAGCCTTCTTTCTCCTACCTCCCACTAGAATTGCCTTATGTCTGTCACGTGCATTCTTAAATTCTGCCTCTGCTTTTGACCCCACAACCTCCTCAGGAAGGCCATTCCATGTGTCCACCACCCTCTCCATGAAAAAATACTTCCTCACGTTGTCCCTGAGTCGTCCCCCCTCTATCTTGAAATTGTGCCCCCTTGTTCTTGCACATCTCTTTTTCTGAAAGATGCTACCCTCTTGGACTTTGTTGATTCCCTTGAGGTACTTGAAAGTTTCTATCATGCCCCCCTTCCTCGAGGGTATACATATTAAGCTCTTTTAATCTCTCTTCGTATGGCTTCTGGTGCGGACCCTGAATCATTTTAGTTGCCTTCCTCTGGATTGCCTCTATCCAGTCCATGTCCATGGAGAGATGGGGTCTCCAGAACTGCATGCAGTACTCCAGATGGGGTCTCACCAACTGTCTGTACAGAGGGATAACAACTTCTTGTTTTCTACTGGTGATGCCTCTCCCAATGCATCCCAGTATCTCCCTGCCCTCCTTACTGCCTTCTCATATTGCTTGCCTACCTTTAGGGTCATCTGATATGACTAACCCCATGTCCCTTTCCATTTTTGTCGTTAATACCTCCTCCCCATTGTGTATTCTTCCCTTGGGTTTTTGTTTCCCAGGTGCATTACTTTGCACTTTTTTGCATTGAATCTAAGCTGCCATACTTTTGACCATTCCTCCAACCTTGCCAAGTCCCTTCTCATCCTTTCCACCCCTCTTGTGTATCAACCCTGTTGCAGATCTTTGTGTCAAGAGGCATATTTTTCCTTCCAGTTCCTCTGCAATGTTGCCTATAAAGACATTGAAGAGGACCGGTCCCAGTACGGAACCCTGGGGTACTCTGCTAGTAATCACCCTTTCTTTGGAGTGGACTCCATTTAGTATTTACTATTACCCTCTGTGTCCTGTTGTCTAGCCAATTTTTTACCTAGGTTACCAGCCTGGGATGCACTCCCAGGCTAGCTAACTTGTTTATTAATCTTTTGTGTGAGATTGTGTCAAATGCCTTGCTAAAGTCTAGGTAGGCCACGTCCACAGCCCCTCCCTGGTCTACTACTTCGGTCGCCCACTCAAAGAAATCTATTAGATTCGTCTGTCATGACCTTCCCGCTGTGAATCCATGCTGCCTTGGGTCCTGTGCCCTGCTGGCCTCTAGGTACTTAATAATTCTTTCTTTCAAAAGTGATTCCATCATTTTCCCTACCACTGAGGTCAAACTAACAGGTCTGTAGTTTCCTGCCTCTGCCTTGCTAACTCTTTTGTGAAAGGGAATCACATCCAACCTCCTCCAGTACTCAGGTACCACACCCTCCGCCCATGATTTGTTAAAAAGGGTAGTCAGTGGTGCCACTAGTTCTCTGCTAAATTCTTTTAGAATTCTGGGGTGAATCCCGGCAGGCCCCACTGCTTTTCCACCTTCAGTTTTAGAAGTTCTTTCAGGACCCTTTCTTCTGTGACTGGACTGTTATCGACCCCCCATCTAGTGTGCTTCTACTATTTGGTTTAAGTACCTTCCTCTCCTCTTCTTTTGTGAATACTGAGAAGAAGTATTCATTTGGTATCTCTGCTTGGTCACTGTCACCCTCTGGCCACCCCCTCCCCTTTATTAAGCCTCATTATCCCTCCCCTGGTCTTTCTTTGCTCCCTAATGTACCTATAGAAGGTTTTATCCCCCTTCTTAACTGAGTTGGCTATCTTTTTCTCAGTTTGGGCCTTTGCTATTCTGACTGCCTTCCCGCTTCCTTATGCTTTAACTGGTACAGTTCTCTGTCCTGCTCCTTCTATGTTTCTATACTTCCTTAACTTACAATCTATTTCCCTAACCTTCTCCACCACCTCTTTTGAGAACCATAGTGGTATTTTCTCGTTTTTTGTTTATTTGCTTCACACAAAGGCTTGTTGCCTCTTTGATGGCAGCTTTGATTTTTCCCCATTGTTCCTCCACCCCACCTTCTTGCCCATTTGCTAGTGCTTTTCTAAGGCACTCCCCCATTTTGCCAAAGTCAGCTCTCCTAAAGTCCAATACCCTCACCTTTGTGTGACTTGACTCTACAGCTGTGTTTATCGTGAACCACACTGTTTGGTGGTAGCTTGTTCCTAGATGGCAACCCACTTCTTAATCCGAGATCCTCTCCCCGTCCCCTTTTGAGAGTACCAGGTATAAGATTGCTCCCTCCTGAGTGGGTTCCAACACTAGCTGTCTGAGGCATGCCCCCTGTAGGGCATTGAGAATTACCCGCTCTTGGATGTGGCTGCAGCAAAGGTCCTCCAGTTAACATCTGGCATATTCAGGTCCCCCATCAACAATATCTCCCCCTTTTCTACCATTCTAAGGATGCCTTCTATCATTTCCTTGTCCATTTCTTCCCCCTAAGATGGGGGTCTGTATACAGCCCCCATGTGGATTGTGGTGCCATTTTCTGTCTCCAGGGTGACTCACAGTGCCTCCTCACTCCCTGTTTACCCTTTAGTTCCATTGCTTTGATCCCTTCCCTTATGTAGAGAGCTACGTCTCCTCCTCTTTTACCCTCCCTGTCTCTCCTGTAGATTGTGTACCCTGGTATCATAGGAATCATAGGATATATCAAGCATCATAGACTACAGTCCTTATAGCTTGCCAGTCCTGTATTTTTAGAACTCAATAGATCTGTCCCTACAGAAAAGGTCCAGTCTTGATTTGAAGGTATCCATGTTAGCGCTATCTACTACCATAGCTGGAAGATCATTCCATGATGATATTACCCTCTGACTAAACAAATTTTTCCTAGCGATTAAATTCCATTTGGACAAGAAGAGCTGTTATTATGCCTCCTACCACTACACCGACTGATCTTGAGTGTAAACCTAATTCATCCCTTAAGTTGGTGTCCTCATAGCTTTAAACAGTATACACGTGTCCTCTAAACCTCCGGTAATGGAATGAATAGAGGTTCAGTGTTTCCAACCTTTCCTTGTATGATCTGGTTTTAAGGTTGACAATAGCTTTGGCAGCCTTCTCTGTATCTCCTCCCTCTGATTCCCTTTATATGGGGACCACACTTGGACACAATACTCCAAATGGGGCCTCACCAAAGCACTATACAGTGGAATCAGAACCCCTCCTGCTGGATATATGCCTCAAGAAACAGTTAAGATTTTGGTTCACCTTTTGATCTGATCATTACAGTGTGAACTAAATTTTACATCAGTGGTAATCTTAACTCCCAGGTCTCTTTCCTCATGAGTTACTATTAGTGCATCAGTTCCGAGTTTATATACTACTTCATTATTATGCCTACCCAAATGCATTATCCTGCATTTAGCTGTGTTCAACTCTAGTCTGTTCGAATTGGTCTACTCTAACATTTCATTAATAGCCCCTTGTAAACAAGTTGCAGCCACAGAATTATTGACAACTGTCCCCACTCTACAGTCATCTGCGAACTTATAGAGCCAAATATTTGGGGTCTTTAATTTTAGGGTGGAAATGCAGATATTAAAGAGGCATGGCCCCAGGACTGAACCCTGCGGAACCCCACTGGTGATAGGTGCCCAGTCTGATAGTGCCTCTTTTATAATAACCCTCTGTTTTCTATCCTGTAACCATTCTGAGACCCAATGCACAGTATTGATCTCCAGCTTAATCTCCCTCAGTGTGGTTAATAATTCTAAGTGAGGTAGTTTATCAAATGCCTTAGCAAAGTCCATAAAGGCAACCTCCATTGAATTCCCCCTATCTAGTTCTTTATTAACTTTCTCATAGAAGGTAAGGAGATTAGTCTGGCAGGACCTTAATTTTGTGAATCCATGCTGTAGGGGATCAGTCAACCCATGCTCCTCAAGAAAGGCTTGAATTTTTTCTTTTAAAATACCTTCCAAGATTTTTCCCATAATAGAAGTCACATTTACTGGCCTAAAATTTGATGGAACTGTCTTAGGCCTTTTTTTTTAATAGTGGAACCACAGTTGCAACCTTCCAATCTTGTGGAACCTCACCTCTATCAAGGGAGGATTGAAAAATATGGGTAAGGGGTGGTGCTATAAGATCTGCTAACTCATGTAATACTCTGGGGTGTATATTATCTGGCCCTGATGATTTATTCATGTTCACCTTATATAATCTCTCCAGAACCTCATCCGGGTCTATAATTTTTTTTTGTTATTCCTTTTTTCTCCCTTGTCTGCCTTACCTTGCATCCTGGCATCCACTAGGTCCTCCGGCCACCATCCCAAAGATCCCCAGCTCCCCATTCGGGACCACAGCTTCTACCTCCATAGCTTGTCCCCTGCGGCAGTGTGGTGGAGAGCATCCTACACTCATCCACCAGGACCAGATCCAGTAATGCGCTGTATGCCCTCGGAGCCGAGTACTCCCCATGGAGACGGCTATCAAGCCGCTGCGACTGGTGCCATTTCCCCCTGTTCTGGCCCCCCTTGAATGTGGGGCATGCAATGACGCCAATGGACAGTGCACATATGCTTCCACAAGCACTCCTCCCGGCGCCGTGCCCCATCATGCCCCCTAGGTTGCCTGTACCACTGCATCACCCCCGGCCTCCACTAGAGGCCACCAGCACATCAGTGGCTGCAAACCCCCCACCCCGGAGAAGGAGAGCAGTCCATTGGACACTCAATCCCTCTCCTCCCCGCCGACCTCTGCCAACCCGGGCTCATTCCCGAACCCAGGTCACCGGCATGGCATGAGGTGTGGCGTCCAGCACCTCAACCCTCAGCGCCACCAGGCCAGCTATCCGGGTCTATTATTATGTGTCCAGGGGATGGGTGGTTATTATTTATAAATGGGATTGAAGCTTTTTTATTAAAGACTGAGCAGAAATATATATTTTGAATGTCAGCCATTTCCTTATCCGAAGCCGACAATCCATTATTATTCTTGAAGGGACCCATGGTACTCAGACT
This sequence comes from Neoceratodus forsteri, assembly GCA_016271365.2. Lineage (NCBI taxonomy): Eukaryota > Metazoa > Chordata > Ceratodontiformes > Ceratodontidae > Neoceratodus > Neoceratodus forsteri. The sequence goes on from CM028132.1 coordinate 689,990,938, forward strand.
TCTTTTTAAATTATTGACGTAACTGAAAAAGGGTTTCTTATTGTCCTTAACCTTAGATGCTAAAAGGACCTCTTGCTGCACTTTTGCCTTTTTAATGACCCCTTTGACTTTCATTGTAAGATCCCTAAAGACCTGGGCCCTGATTCTAGAAGCTTGGTGCAAGTCGCTGCCAAAGGTGACTTGTGCCAAACGCCATTGTGACATGGACCCTGCACCCTATTCTAGAAGGTGCAGGGTCCCCACAGGTAAGTCCCGCAACTTGCAACATGCGGAAAGGTATGCCAACCTACAGGCGTATCTGAGGGGACATGTCGCAAGTCACAACCCCACCAAGCATAAGAGACCCTCAAAGCGCTCCAAGAGCAGTATATCCCCCAGCCAGTCCCCCATGCTGCAAATGGTAAATAATAAAATAACCTCCGAGATGCCTGGTAGTCTGGTGGCCCCCCACCACCATGCACTGCCAGTCCACCCATCCCCACCCATCCCCAGCTGGAGACTGTCACAGCCCCTCTCAACTCCATGGCCAGGCATCGACTGAGCACCGGATGAGTGCTTACTGTATAGACATGCTCAGAAATGAATGAATATTGATTCATTTCAGGCGCATCTGTACAGTAAGCTCCCTGTGGTGCTCATTCGACTAGTCATGGAGGTGAGAGGAGCTATGCCAGTCGCTGGCTGGGGATTGGTGGAGGGGACAAGCTGTCCTGTGGGGCGCTAGCATTGTGGGGTCGGGGCATGATGTGTGTGGGCTGCCCTGCATGGCATTGAGGGTTTAGGGGTTCTGGGGGCTGGGGGTGTGAGATTCCCAGCTGGGCCACTTCTGCTGAGGGGATCGGGGGCTGGGGGTTGTGGGCTGCCCTATGGGGCACTGATGGGAGTTTTCAGGGCATGGGGGGAATCCTGAAGTGGGTGCAGTGGGTCACCAGAACCCCCAGAGGACGTATGTACAGTTACACCAGTTAAATGCTGATGTAACTTACGTTGTCGGTTCTCTCTCCGGGGGTTCTTGTAGAATCCCGACATTGGGGACTTTGTTGCTGCCCTTCTGGAATAGGGCGCCACTGTTGCCATAAAGCCCCTAGCGCCATGTCACCGAAGGTTTATGGTGCAACTGCTGGCATAACTGCTCTTAGGCGCAAGTGGCCTGTGACATGTCGCAGGCCACATTGTAAAATCACGCATGACGCAACTGCTGGTGTAAGCTGCTACTTGCGCCATTCTACTTGGCACAAGTGCTGTTACACCAGGCGTAACTCTTCTAGAATCAGGCCACTGATGATTAGCCTCTGTTTTGTCATCTTTTATACATTCTATTCTTTTTATTTATCAATTTCTTAATAGATGAATTGAGCCAGCTCAGATACTTTTTCCCTGTGGTATTATATTTATTAAAGCTAGGTATGTGTTTTTTGTCTGATCTCTTAATATTATGAGAAGCAAGTTCCACATCTCATGTACTAAACAATTTTAAAGCCATTATCCCAATTCCAAAGGGAAAGTTTCCTTCTAAACTGGTCAAAATTTGCCCTACTGAAGTTCAGCTTTATTGTAGATCCTTGTTCTATCAGAGCACAAGACTCCTTGATATTAAAATGAACTGTACAATGATCACTATTACCGAGTGGGTTATCTACCCTAACATCATCGATTGTATCTCCCACATTTGTTAATAAAATATCAAGGATGTTATTACCTTTTGTACTGTCTAACACCTTTTGCTCTAACCCCATTTGATCAAAAACATCCAGAAACCCCATATCTGTTTTATTCGCTCCCTTTGATAACTTCCAGTCTATACTGAGTAGGTTAAAGTCTCCAAGTATTAATATTCTATCTGCTGGATCCAGAGCAGCTATTTGATTTATTAAAGCTTTGTCATGTCTGCTGATATTGCGGGAGGTCTATATATCAAACCCATTATGATTTTGGAGCCATCTTGGGGTAGAAGGTTAACTCAGAGAGTCTCTAACTCTGCTACGTCCTTATCAAGTTCTATGCTATTTATTGACTCATGTATATACATGGCAATGCCTCCCCCCTTCCTATGCACCCTAGATTTTGAGTATAAGCCATACCCATGTACAGATTTATCCCAGGTGTCCTTTTCATCTCATCAAGTTTCTGTAATGACTGCCAGTTGAATGTTTTGTGATATTAGCACAAATTTAAACTTCTCAAACTTACTGACCAAACTTCTGGCGTTAATCAGAACTAATTTTCATTCTAGTGCTTTCTTAGCCTTATCCAGACTATTAATGATGTTATTACCTCCATTTACCATGCCCCCCCTTCCGCCAGTTTAAATGAAACTGTATCACTTTGTTAATTTTCACTTAGTATTCTGGTATCAGCTTGGTTTAAATGGAGCCCATCATGTTTAAAAAATGATTTATTGTGGAAGGTAAAAGAATTGTCCATGAAACCAATGTTTTCTGTTTTACAAAGTATCTCAACCATTTATTAACATTTGAAATTGCCCCATTTTAGTAAGCTAGATGGCCAAATGTTGGTAATAACTGAATATTATAATTCCCCCTTTTTCTTCTCTAATTATGTTGGTTATTTCAATGAAATTGGTCTGGATATCTTTGAGGTCAGTTTATTGACATCATTTGTGCCCATGTGTAGAATTACTAAAGGTTTTTGTGCTTTCTGGGAGCTCCTTGAGAAGATTTGAAACATCACTTATTTTGCCCTTGGAGGGTGCTAACCATAGTGTGTTCATGCGTTCTTTACAGACTGCTGAATCAATCCCCCTTGTGATGGAATCCCCAATCACTGCTATATCCCTAGTATGAATGTCCTTAAAAATATTTTGCTTGTCAGGTCCCTGAGGTTGTATATCTTGCTTGAGAATATTCTCCTTCTCTTGTGTACCGTAGTTACATAGAGAACTATTGGGGTGCTGGCTAAGTGTTTCAAATTTATTATATAGTTGTAAGGGGAAGGGTGTATCTGGCTGTTTTGTGCTAGATTTCTTGTCTGAGTGCTTGACCTGTTCCCAGGTCACATCTTCATTAAATTCCCCTTCCCCTTCTGGAGTTCTTCTGTAATCCTGGGCGATGAGGTGAATGCTTCACTTTCAACAATACTTTGGGCTACTTCATCTAAGTAGCTCTCAAGAAGCTCTATTTCCTTCTGAGTTGCAAGTCTTTTAATAATTGTACAATCTCCTCCTGTAGTGTACAGATAAGCAAACAGTTATCATAGATAAAATCCTTAGTAGCAGGTTCTTCCATGTACATTTTGCATTTTGTACACATCTTTTACCCTTACCCTTTTGCTTTTACCTGAGATATTTCTATTCTGGTTATTTGGGCTAAACCCACTTAGAGAGTGCTGCATTACTATTATAACACTCACCCTTGGCCTACAGTCTCCTTAACCAGCTTCAGCATCACCAGTGGACATAGCTGACATGTGAAGGCGCGCAATGCCACGCACACCCCACTCTGCTCACCCCACTCGCAGCAGGGCTTCCTTTTTATGTAGCTGTGTGACCCGGAAGAGCTTATAGGAGTCACAGCTCATGGTTCTCTGTCTACCATGTTTCTGTGATTGCCACGATATCCAGGTGTCCCTCTTCCATCAACGCTACTAGCTCAGGGTGCTTGTTACCCAGAATATGTGCATTGGTACTCATTGCCCTCCATTTTTTGATAGCCTTACCCCTTTTAGCCCCATCCCTGTCCTTACTGTCTTTGCCTTTTTCTCCACTGACCCTGTCCTGTTCCTATCAACTTCTCTACCTTAGTGTTTACCTCACTAACTACCCTATTTTGTGGGAAGGGGCTGGGATTTCCATGCTTCTTTTCAGTGCCCCCCCCGGCTAGTTTAAATGCTTGCCAATGAAGCATTTAAACCTATCACCTAGGATCCTAGTTCCCCTCCCGAACAGATGCAGACCATCGTGCCACTGTAGCCTGCATCCCTCCAGGTAGGCCCCCAGTCCCCAATGAAGCCAAAACCCTGAGCTCTGCACCAGTTTTTCAACCATTCATTGAATCTCATGGTGTGAAGTACCCTAGCCTCACCCATGCCACAGACAGGCAGCATCTCTGAGAAGGTTACCCTGCATGTTACTTGTCTAAGGCTACTTCCCAACTTTACAAACTCTTCCTGCACTGCTCTGAGCCCATTCCCAGCTAGGTCATTTGTCCCTGGGTGGACAACAACATCCAGCTCCCTCTCCTGTGCCACTGTTCCTGTGATCCTGAGGATCTGCATTCTGTCCCTCTCAACCATGGTGCTGTACAGGCACCCTACCTCCCTCTCCCCTCCCACCTCCAGTTCTACTCTCCTAATGATTGAGTCCCCAACCAGTAGCTGTTTCTTTCCCCTGTGGGATCCTGTGCCACCCTCCTCTGGGTCTTCTTTGTGGAGGTTCCCAGCATCCTCCTTGGTCTCCAATATGGGTGCCTCCATAGAGGAACCATGCTCTGCCAGAACAGTGTATGAATTGTGGAGAGGTACAACTGGAGGAATGCACCTCAGATCCACCACCCTCACCCTCCCTGAGCCCACTGTGGTCCAACTGTTCCTATTTTTTGGCAATCTCTGAGGCAGTGGCAGTAGTCCTGGTGGTCCCGGGGTGGGAGAGGTGGTTTCCTGAATCCTTGCCAGGTTGGCCTGGAGACAGGCAGCATCCTCCCTCAGACCAGAGAGGTGCCTGCAAATAGGGCAGCATCATAACCTCCAGAACATCTCCTGAAATACTACCACCCCACAGCCAGTGCATTGCACCACTCCCCACATGTCTCTCTCTCCCTTCCTGTTTAGTTTTTTTCTTTTTTGTTAGTGTGTGTGAGCATGTGCGTACGTCTACCCTCTATGCAGCATGCTGGGCTGTTAAGGTTATGACAGGTGTATGTCCTTTGCCCTTTTTGGGAAGTGATGTCAGAACCTCTGGCATAAAGGAAATGATGTGCTTGGGGTAGGTGGGGTGAGGGGCAAGATAGGAGGGGCCAAGCCTGTCCCTCCAGAAACAATCAGCTACAGCTCTGACCCACCACCCCAGTGAGTGTTTTCCTTCCTTTCAGCAAGACAATCTGCACAAAAATTTAAAAGAAAATATACCCTGCAAAAACAATTTCAATCAGAGAAAAATAAAGCAGTAAACAGGAAAATCTGTAAGCACAAAACAGTAATAAAACCTGTAAGCACAAAATAAAATAGTAACATAACAGTAACTCCGCTTAGCCAAAATAAGCCTTGTTTCTCCTTGCTTTATTAATGTTGCTCCTTGCTCTGTCCTTTCAAGCAAACCCTAGAAGAAAAGAGCTCAGGTGAAGCTAGGTGCTTTATGCCAGCATGCCTAGTCTTCACCACAACACATCAACTAATCTTACCTTTTAAATCTTCCTTCCAGTTGGAAGGTACTAAGCCTTTGTCAGATCCAACCCCCAGTTACACTACTAATCCACTGGAAGAGCTGTGGAAGAAAAGCAATTAGCTCCTTCAATGTAAGAAACAGACTGCAATACCTCTAAGCCAAAACAAAAACATGTAAGCACAAGACAAAATAGTAACAAAACAGTAACTTTGCTTAGCCTAAATATAGATCAAAATGTAAAACCTGTAAGCACAAAACAGTAATAAAACCTGTAAGCACAATCTGTAAAAATTTAACAGAAAATATACCTTGCAAAAAAAACAACAATGTGAATCAGAGAAAGATCAAGCAGTCCTCGCATTAGGACACTATAAAACTGGTTTTAATGATTAAAAAACAGTAAGAATGAGCAATGCATAAGGTACATATGAGTGGTAGCACCCTCAATAACCATCAATGTTTCATGTCATCGCCAGTCGCTTTGTCAAGACGTCAGCAGCTTGTGTTATCACCACTTAAGTAGTGCTCAAAATCACACTTGCCCCTTCCCCCCACCCCTTAATGAACATGTCAATTAATCTACCTCACTCATGTTGAAAACGTGGGTCAGATGAAACTATATTATAAACTAAAATCATTATTAGTAGCATAATACTATAACATACAAAAGCATGAGGATAAATAATAAATATATTAGTCTATACACATTTATATCACAATCTACCCATTAATATACTTAAATACAAAATACAAAAGCAATATCTACTGGTAAAGTGTTTTATCACCAGTTTGTTTTGAAGTAACTCCTAACATCACTGCTTCATGTAATATTACATCAATCTCTTGTTTGTGTTTCTGTAAAGAATCGCTGTTGACTTTTCATAGTATTCATCATCACTAAGATGCTCATTCATAATCAAATCATACTTAGATGATGTTTTCCAGTTAACTCCATTTCTTAGAAAGCGTAGATAAAAACATTACCAGTAGATATTGCTTTATTTTTAAATATTATGGGTGACACTGATTAGTGCATACATTGAGCTTATTCATTAGTGCTCGTTTCTAGATGTGTTATATACATGTTCCTTTTAATACAGAAAGAGATAACAATTACTTTTGTATTTAAGTATATTAATGGGTAGATTGTGATATAGATGTGTATAAACTAATATATTTATTATTTATCCTCATGCTTTTGTATGTTATAGTATTATGCTACTAATAATGATTTTAGTTATAACATATTTCATCTGACCCGTTTTCAACATGAGTGGAGTAGATTAATTGACATGTTCATTAAGGGTAGGGAGGGGCAAGTGTGATTTTGAGCACTACTTAAGTGGTGATAACACAAGCTGCTGACGTCTTGACAAAAGCGACTGGTGATGACATGAAACATTGATGGTTATTAGGGTGCTACCACCATATGTACCTTATGCATTGTTCGTTCTTACTGTTTTTAATCATTAAAACCAGTTTTATAGTGTCCTAGTGTAACAAGGATAAAGAAGTTTGTCTCTATATTTCACCTAACCTCATTTTGGTCTAAAATATCATGTATATGTGTAACAAATGTTGACCTATATAATTGGATCATATATAAACTACAAGACAAACTAAGCCACAAGTTGCAATATTAAAGTGCCTTTTGATATTTGTGCTGACCATGTAAGTAATAGCAAACAGTTGTCTTATGTGTCTGCAAGACAGAAACACAGGATAGTGTCCAAATTACCCTTCTGACTATCTGTAGTGTTTATTCTTATCAGGACAGGCCAAAATGCTTGTATGCACATTCCTAAGTCCAAACCTATTTTTTCCTTCTAGACCTTGGTAACTGGTAGTGACAGCTGTTACTAGCCATATATAATAATAGAATGTACACTATCTATACTTGTGCTGACCAAAGATGAGCTCATACATATACCAAAGGAGTATTGTCTTGTTGGTTGATGTTTGTGCTTGTTTTGGACCAATCATAGAAAACCATAGGAAATGATGATGATGTCTTCCACTATATAAGCAAGTCAGCACACACTGTTATTTTGAAGAATGTACCACTTGTAATCTCTCGCTGTGATTATTGTTATAATCATTAAATTCTTCCGCCATCAGTCTCGTCTCCGTTCGTCTCCTTTCTAAGTATCTGTAATTGATAATTTACTAACTGTAATTTTTTTCTCAACGCTACAATTGGTGCCTTAAAGACTCAGATTGCTTTTTGCTGCATATGAGGAGGCCTAACTGCTGGTTGGTTAGTCTCAAGCCCAATAAGAAGGTGATACGCCGGAGACGGGTGCTGCTGGGGCTTGAAGCAGAGACTAAGGTACACACAGACAGCCACAACCACTTGACAATCAGGTGATGTATGCTTTGTATGCTTCTCAAATTGTTTTAAATAAAAGTAATGCTTAACTCTGTAGGAACTCATGGGGCAGTAGGTAAGGAAGGTGCTGGGACTTGCAAGTCGGACCTCACAAGGGAGCTGTAAGATGTAGCCAAACGGACCAGGGCACCAGTGCACGGTGAGCCCAGCTGTGGAGGCTAAGCAGGCAAGAAGAAGATAAAAGATAAGAAGAATGAGTATGGAACAATAATAGGCCGTTTTCTAGAAAACACCTAAAGGGGAAGCATACTAACCAGTGCCTGATGATCAACAGGTAAAATTATATTTTACTCAGCAAGTGTCTCTTCATAATGAGGGAGTAAAATGAAAAGGAAATCTTTGCAAACGCATTGCAAGGGCTGTGGCAGTATAATCAGACTATTGTGTGTCGCCAGAATAAAGAAGTAGCTCAGATGAGGGATGAAAGGGATCAAAATGCTAAACAACTAGAAGAATTAACATCAAAGTATAAAGATAGCGTCCCAATAGATCAACACCAAGAGTTAGAACAACAGTGTATTAATTTTAGGGAACAGTTAATAAAAGCACAAGGGGATTTGTGTCTGTTAGACAGAAATAATGCCCTCTTACAGATTAAGTTAGACCAACAGTCACAAGAACATGCTAGTGAGAATAGGCGCCTGTACACTGAGCTCCAGAATGCTGCAAGCAAGATCCAGGAGTTACAGGAAAAACAAGATGAGTTAGATGAGCTCCTTACTGGAAAAAGGTGTGGGACAGTAACCATTCAAATGGCACCTGTAAGCACACGGGAATGACAGCAGCTAGGGAGCCATAACAGCTGCAACCCGACATCAACAAGAGCAGTATCTAATAATGTTAGACTCCAAATGGCTAAAACATAGATTAAAAAGGGAATATGCCAAAAAAACTGGGCATACGGAAGAAGCTGAGAGGTATAGGAAACAAGAATTCTGGGTGCATGTTGATTGGTGTAAAAAAGTGTCAAACAAAGCTGGTTGAAAATTAAAATACTACACTTGATGTTTATAGCCATGAAGACACAAGGCATCATTATCATCGGCCTGGTGGCAGCCATAAGACTTTCTATACATTAATGTGGAACAGACTAATGTTACGTGTGAGTATGAACAGTCCATTACACTGTTAATCAGTTGGAACTGGGACCCTGTTGATACAAACACCTACACGACACGAGCATGGAAAGCCACCTGGACTAAAAACAACCGTACTTTCATATCTACAAATTGGTGTGTGGACATTCTTAACAGCTGGTCCAGCTATGCGTCAGAGCTCAAGACTGGATCACAGCAAAGCTACATGGACTGGTAACAGAAAAATGGGTCTCTTGTCATAAACAGAGCCACACCAAAGGACAATGGTGTTTATGTGTTAACACTGTTCTACTGTCTTTGGGGTGATAATAGTGTTTGTAACTATGCTGGTGTAAACAACTCATTACATTTTGCAGTCTCAGATGCCATATACTTAACTGTAACACCAACTGAATGCCCAAATGTGACAACAGGGCCAGAGAGTGGACTTACATCAACACCTATTGATCAAATGCTTGTAAATAATGTAAAGTACAGTAGAGTGCATATAAACTTGGATTTTTCTGGTTGGAATATAAATGTTAACAGTAGTTGTGCAGTCATTTTTAAATCGAAAAGATACTCATTTGATACAAATCCAAAATACTGCCCATAAGACAAGCAGTTGTAAATGAATTGCTCAGTGAGAGTGATAGTGAGCACTTGATTTATAGCTATGTAGGGGGCCCTTAGGAGTCCTGTCTTTAAAGTTTTACTTGTGTTGCAAGTGGTCTCAGTGTTCTTGATAATTATAGGCCTGTGTCAATTAAGACTTACTATTCATAAAGTACGTAGTGTGATGTACATGCTCGAGGAGCTGCATTGTTGCACAAATAATAATTAGGCAATATAAGGGCCAAGGGGGCTTGTAACAAGGGATAAAAGAAGTTTGTCCCTATATTTCAGCCTAACCTCATTTTGGTCTAAAATATCATGTATATGTGTAACAAATGTTGACCTATATAATTGGATCATATAAAACTTGTGAAGCCACAAGACAAACTAAGCCACAAGTTGCAATATTAAAGTGCCTTTTGATATTTGTGCTGACCATGTAAGTAATAGCAAACAGTTGTCTTATGTGTTCTAGACAGAAACACAGGATAGTGTCCAAATTACCCTTCTGACTATCTATAGTGTTTATTCTTATCAGGACAGGCCAAAATGCTTGTATGCACATTCCTAAGTCCAAACCTATTTTTCCTCCTAGACCTTGGTAACTGGTAGTGACAGCTGTTACTAGCCATATATAATAATAGAATGTACACTATCTATACTTGTGCTGACCAAGGATGAGCTCATACATATACCAAAGGAGTATTGCCTTGTAGGTTGATGTTTGTGCTTGTTTTGGACCAATCATAGAAAACCATAGGAAATGATGATGCTGTCTTCCACTATATAAGCAAGTCAGCACACACTGTTATTTTGAAGAATGTACCACTTGTAATCTCTCGCTGTGATTATTGTTATAATCATTAAATTCTTCCGCCATCAGTCTCATCTCCATTCGTCTCCTTTCTAAGTATCTGTAATTGATAATTTATTAACTGTAATTTTTTCACAACGCTACACCTAGAGTGAGGACTTCTTTCTTCTGCAACAGCTGTTTGAGCCAACGTTTTTTCCTTTGTGTTCCCCGTTGATATTTGTAGCGTGGCACCAGCTTCGGAAAGCAGATCTGAGCCACTTGAGTTGCAGTAACTTTAAAGATAATGTAGTAACATGTAAGCACAAAACAGTAACAAATTTGTAAGCACATCCTGTAACAATTTAGCAGAAAATATACCCTGCAAAAACAATTTCAATCAGAGAAAATAAAGCAATAAACTATAAAACCTGTAAGCACAAAACAGTAACAAAACCTGTAAGCACAACCTGCAACAATTTAACAGAAAATATACCTTGCAAAAAAAAGCAATTTGAATCAGAGAAAAATAAAGCAGTAATCTGTAAGCCCAAACGGTAACAAACCTGTAAGCACACCTGTAACAATGTAGCAGAAAATATACCCTGCAAAAACAACTCAATCAGAGAAAATAAAGCAGTAAACTATACAACCTGTAAGCACAAAACAGTAATACAACCTGTAAGTACAAAAAATAGTAACACAACAGTAACTCTGCGTAGCAAAATAAGCCTTAATGTTTTCCTTGCTCTGTTAATGTTGCTCCTTGCTCTGTCCTTTCAGCAAACCCTAGAAGAAACAGCTCAGGTGAAGGTAGCTGCTTTATGCCAGCAAACCTAGTCTTCACATGTGCAGACATGCCAGCAGGACAGTGAGAATATCAGCAGCCATGAAACCTGTCAATCATTGGAGACATCTAGCCATGACATAGTCATTGGAAGAGACCAGCTGAGCCCTGGCAACCAATGCCATAGCCGTCTGAGGGAAGAAATGCCCGCCCACCCTTGTGTTGAAAACAACCTCTGTATTGAAGATGCTAGGGCAGAGTGGGCACTGTGACAGGGTTGAATAAGACCCCATTTGTTATTCAGAAAGAGTTAAATGCAAGGATCTGTTCTATCCTCTCCTTTTCTGTCTCTTGTCTCTCTGCCTTCATTTGCTGTTTCTGTCTTTCTGTCTTTTCTTCCCTTGCATATCTGTGGTTATAAAATATATGTGAATCTTTATGTGAAACTGGGATCACTTGGCTTAAAATGTATATAGTTATACTGTTGAAATGATTGTAAAAAGCTATATGGAATTTAGGAGGTTAACCTGAGATGCAGTTTGAGCTCCCCTCAAGCTTGTTTGCAAACTCTTTTGCAGAGCTGTCAGCAAGGGGCCAGCTTGGAATATTGTTCTATTTGCAAGCCTGCTCTGCAAGGAAACTGGCAAGAACATTTTGTGAGAAATAGGATATCTCTTAACGAGTTCCCAGGCAAAGACTTATAAAAAGAGCAGCCATGCTTATGCTAGAGAGAGTGAGAGACTGAAACTTGGAATTAGAGATACCCTCAGATGAAGGTCTTTGTTTTCTGTTTTGTACTGCCTTTGTAAATAGTTATACTGGATAATTTTATTTTCTTTATTTTACTGTTATTGATAATAAAATGCTACTTGTGAATTTTACAACTACTCCTGGTCTTCCTATGCTTCCTAACCTATGCCTTGATGGCAAGCACCAACTTTTGCTCATTTACCAGAATGACCAACTTGTTGAAGAGCTGTTGGGTATGGAATAGTGTGTAAATGATCACCTCTTGCAACGAGACCTTCAAAGTCAGTCACCGAGGTACAGGAAATCATAAAGGTCCTCCCTTCTGAGGGTGACTGCAACCACTGTAAAGCATTTGGTAAAGACAGAGGATATGCCAAAGTGCAACACACAAAACAGATAGTGACAGCCCTGGAGCATAAACTGCAGGTTGTTCTTTGGGACCTGTGGATCCTGATATGGAGGTAAGTGTCCTTCATATCCAGGGCACACAGCCAATCCCCTAGCAGCAGCAGATGGAAAAGGGACTGTAGAGAGAACATGCAGAACTTTCTGTATTCTTTAAACAGGTTGAGGCCTTGAAGGTCCTGGATGGAACATAAATCTCCTGTCCACTTTGGTATGAGGAAATACCACAAATAATAATCCTGATTTATTTCTGCAATTGGGATGGACTCTAGGCCCTCTTGTGGATGAAGGATTCAACCTCCTCCAGTAGAAGGGCGAGATGTCGCAGAGGAGAACAGTTTGGTAAGGGATGATTTATAGAGAGACAGGGAGGAGTTCTAGGGTGTGTTCTAGCTGAACCACTTCTAGCACCCAAGCATCTATTGTGATCTCCTTCTGATTTTGGAGGAAGAGAAAGAGGAGATGTAGCCTTCCCAAGGATCCCTCAATCCACAGGGGCTGAGGAAGCAGAAGGAGTCAGAAGGCTCAGAGGTGGCAGGTGGCATCAGCACCCACACCTGAACCTTTGGTGATTCTGGCATGGGTGCTGGGAGGCAAAGGGCCTGAAGGGTTACCTAGGCCAAGGGAGCCACAGACAAGCTCTCTGAAATAGCTTCTTCCAGAGTGGGCAAGGGCCTATGAAAGGAAACTCTGAACTGACCCTGAGGGACCTTCAAGGCCATTTTAGAAATCTGCAGGTCCTGCAAAGCAGACTCCACACTGGAAGAAAAAGCTGCTTCCCTATAAAGAGAGTTACTATGACTCATTGCAAAGGGGTTCCCTGGTTGCACTTAGAAATGAGCTTGGTTCAGTGTGCCTTCTTGGTTACCAATTTTACATAAAATAAATATAGCTAAAGAATAATTAGAAATATTTTTATCATATAAAGCCAACCACATGTAGCCATCGTGGGCAGAGACAAATGCCAGAAGCAGCCACAGGAGCTGTAGCATCAGAGGCATCATAAGCCCATCTTAAGAGGTGCTTACCAGCCTCCAAACAATGGGCAACATATAGATAGTGCATGGGAGCGGTTGACAACAGAGTATGGCTCTTTTCACGCCAGTTGGCACTATGACGCACGGATTACCCCGAGAGCGCAGCTCGAGAGGTAATCCATGTCATAGTGCCAACAAGGTGAAAGATGCCCTGTTGTCAACTGCCCCTATGCACTTTTCTTTATAGTGTATGGTGGAACGCCGTTTTTGGGAAAAAAAACAGTTACTAGAAGGGAAAAAGAATTTACATTGTGAACGCTTTCACACTAACCATTAATACTGCCCCAATATTGCTGCTTTCATGTGTCCTGTCTATGCAGTGAGCCCTGTCAAATGCTGTGCGAGGACACAGTGACGCTCTCGTACAGTAGAAAACATCATTCTGTTGTTACTGCTAACGCTACTAGTGTGTGACTACAAGGTTTCGAAAACGATCGATTTCGGTGGAGAACGACGCTCCACCATACACTATAGTCTGGTGGACTTCAGTTTGTCTGATCCATCAAATAGCTTGTTGGCCATCGCAGCCATAGAGTTCCACAGGCTATTATGATATTTAATCCTATAAGCCTAGTAACTGGCAATCCTCAGGCCAAGGTATGCAGAAGCATATGTCCTCTCATCCATGACATTTTATTTCTTGATTCTTTATCAGGAGGAAGAGAACTCTTGTGTTTTGGAGCTTTAGAAAGATTATGTGCAGCCATAATAACCACTGAACCCACTTCACATTGTGTGGGATAATAAGGCTTGTCTGAGAGGGCAGGATATCATTTATCTGCCTTACATGGCATGGCAGGCAGAGCATTGGGTCTGTTCTAAGCAGTCATAATGGCATCCTCCATAAGTGAATGGATAGGAGTAACTGGGTGTTCCATCAATGCAGTGAAACCCTTACAGCAATGGCAATGTGGACGCTGCAACCTGACTGACCGTCATTCTGACAATAGCTATTTTGCAGCACCTAACATCGTTGCTGCCCCAGTGGTGTTGTGCTCTTTCCTCCTATACCTCTGACCTGGAGGTGATTATATTATTTCTAGGGGTGTGGGTGGGGGCAGAAGCCTCCACTTGAACCTTCAGGATGTGCCCTGTGCGTTGCACACGATGGCAATCACGTGGCACTATTGCTGCACAGCATGGTCACCGTCCGGCATCGCATGTCACTGTAGTGTTGGTTGACCATATACAGGTAGATGTCAAACTGACATGGTGGAACCGGAGGGACAGTAATCACAGACAGTGAAGAAACCACTAAAAATTCATAGAGGGTCTTCTTTGAGGAATCTTCTTCCTCAGAAGTAAAGCCCAGCTTCTATTATATCTGCCTGAGGAAGTCCTGAAAAGAGGCATCCTCAGGATGGGACCTAGGTGTATAATGCATACAGTCCTCACTATAGGAGGATAAAGTGGAGCTGCAGCCCATCACATCGGGGATTATACATTCATCCTCTTCCCTACCTTCCTCCTCCATCAAGTCTGGATTATATTCCTGCTCCTTGTCGACGGTAATAGACAACAGGTCAACAGCAGGGGAGGCCACACTGGAGGTATCATCAATGGTCCAGGCATTGACAAGGGATGCCCCGGCTAAGTTTAGTAACCTGCAGAGGAGCTCCTGTGTCATCAAGAAGTAGAAGCATTAGCAATACTTGCAAAGTTCAATGGCATTCTTCAGCAGTGGTGGACCGATGAGCTGTTGACAACAGGAGAAAGAACTGAGGTGTTATGGGCAATCCATGTTATGCAGATGGCGACAATGCACATCTATGTGGGAGGGCCCAGCTAGCAAAAGTTTCTGGGTGGTCCTGATGCTAACAGCTTACAGTTCCATGATGTGGCAAATGGAGGGAGTTATCCTCAAGATAATCTGTGTATAAGAGAATTTGTTATGTCATACCCATGTGTAACAGAAAATCTACAATTTCTGAAAAATGGTTATAAACACATCTAACCATGTCTAAACCGATTCCTCAGTCAGTCTGGCTTGCATCACAGAGACCTGGCTAGGTGATGATGCAGGCCGCATATCTGGCTATGTGATGATGCAGGTCCCATATTGAGGCAGCCATTCCAGCTGTATTCTCCATCGCTCACTGCCCAAGGAAGCATCACGGAGGGGGGTTCATCTGTTTTAGATCTGAGCTGAACTTGTTGGTGCACCCAGTGGGTGGTACCTCATGCCTTGAATGTGTGGCCATACATGAAGGTTGAGGTACAGGTTGTAAGAGTCTCTTGTGTGCTGGCCTCCAAGTCATGAGGGGAGTTCTCAGGAAATTACAGACTTCATCACCAATAGGGTGTTGGAGTCAACTAGAGGGTTAATACTGTTCGATTTCAGTGCCTGGGTCAACGATGAGCTCTTGCACATTAGACAAGATTTCCTCCCGTGATGAGGTCCCTAGGCCCTAACAAGTTACTTCTCTGACTTACCAACATGGTCGCACCTTGAATTTGATATTTTCCTGGGTCTCGAGGTAGAGGGTCTAAAGATTAATTCGGTTTGTTGGATGGATCACTGCACTATCAAGTTCTCTTCAGGGACCCCCATGTAGTCCATCCCATGGATATAGTCCATTACCCCTTTAAGAGGGCTACAGCCTGTAGGACTTAGGGTGGTACTAGATATCTCATGTGTGATGATGCCATATGTCATGGGATTTGAGGAGGTGGTGGTGGGCTATAATAGGGCTATCAAGGTGGCCTTTGATTGTGTGGCACATACCCGTTTATGACTAAGGTTACCACCTGTCCCTATTTTCGCAGGACAGTCCTGATTTGGGCAGCTGTGTCCTGTGAAAAAACATGAAAAATACTACTTGTCCTGACATTATAGTAGAAAAATATTTTCTTTCTTTCCTCTAAATGTTGCAAAAACTATAATACCTTTATTAAAATACCATAAAATGATAAGAAACACCAGAAACAGCTGAAAACTACAACACTTACTCTTAATTCTGCTTATTTAGTGAAAATAAGTCTGTTGTATTGGTCGAGGTTACATTTTGTCCTGCTAAATTCATGTTTCAGTAAGAAATGTCCCACTTTGGGCTTCTTAAAAGGTGGTAACTATATTTACGTAATCTTTGCCCCACGCTGTGTCTTGCCAGGGTATGACAGTGAGTTGAGAGAGACAAGGCAAGGAAGCAGAGGTTGAAGGTTGTTGAAGAGCTCCAGGCTAAGGAGGATTGACTGGCTGTGGGTATTCATTACAGTGATTACCAAAGGGCAATCACCCAGAAGACAGGGTTTCTGCCTAGGAAGATTGCTGTGGGAGGAATTGATCAGCTCAGCTCTTTTGAACTGTAGAACGGTTACTTCACTAAATGTGAGGTATTTTCTCGATTCTTCTCAGACAGGGTATCTTCTATTCAGGCCAGAATCTCCCTGAGTGGGCTGTGACAATGCAGCATGTTTGAGCTGACACACTACAGACTCACTCAGCTTTCATGGGGAGAATTCAGACCAGTGGTGACAGAAGAAGTGAGACCTCTTTTAAGAAAGCCATCTTTGGACCCAGATAACCTAGTGAATTACCAATCAGTCCCTAACCTGCCCTTACTGGGCAAGGTTATTGAGAAAGTGGCTGCATTGTAGCTTGAGGCACACCTCATGGCCTTTGACATCTAGGAGCCCATCCAGTCTGGATTTAGGTACAAGCACAGCACTAAGACTGCATTGGTCAAGATACATAATGACCTTCTCAGGGCAAGAGATCGAGGAGAATAGTCAGTTCTTGTTCTCCTTGATCTCTCCTCAGCCTTTGACACTGTAGACCAGGAGTTGTTGACAGACTTAGGGAATATGTAGGTCTCACTGGAAAAGTTGTCTGCTGGTTTGAGTTCTACCTCAGGGACAGGACACAGATGGCTGTGTTGGAGAATTTCTTCAGTCCCAGTGTCACTGCACTGTGGTGTTCTCCAGGTGTTAGTCTTCTGCTCCATGTCATTTGCAGTGCATATGCTGCCCCAGAGTGGGATCATTAGACAGTGCGACTGGGATTCAGTGCTATGCTGATGATATCCAGCTGTACCTGTCTTTTGAAACCAGGATGCCAAGTGTGGTGGATGTGCTAAAGACTGAAGTACTGATAGTCAATCTAGGTCATCTGCAGAGGGTGGTAGCTGCTGAGCAGGAGACTGGGCTTTGACTCTGCTCACCTAAGCTTACAGCAGCCACAAAGGTGGGAAATCTGGGGGGCATTCTGGTTGAGGAACTGACATTTGAGGCTCAGTTGTCAGTAGTAGTCCAGAGTGGCTTTACCATCTGAAGAACATCAGCTGGATTAGATCCCTTATCCCCCAGGGGACCTGATGTAACTAGTACACATGTTTGTGACCTCTCAGCTTTACTACTGCAATGCTCTGTACCTTGGGGCAATGGAGGTGCTGTATGCCATCTGCAGCTGGTGCAGAATGCAGCAGCAAGCGTATTGACTGGACTTTTGAGGACATGTCACATATCCCAGACTGCACGAACTGTAATGGTTGCCGTTAAATGGCACATATCCTTTAAAGTTGGTTTACTAACATACAAGGCCCTGCACGGGTTGGATCCTGGCTGCTTATTACCTCTTCTGTATCCTAATGTGTCCTTTGCTCTTCACTGCACTGAGGTGGGCCTCTTAGTTGTGCTGAGGGCCAGGTTAAAACCTGGGCAACTGGGCCTTCAAGGTGGCTGGCCCAGTGCTATGGAACTTGCTCCCATGGGCCCTTAAGAAGTTCCTTGGTAAACGCTCTTCAAGAATGGTTTGAAGACATATAGATAGTAGTAGATAGCAGAAAAGGGAGGTGGTGATACCGTTGTATAAATCACTAGTGAGATCTCACCTAAAGTACAGTGTTCAGTTCTGAGACAATCTCTGGAAGAACACAGACAGAACAGAGGTGGTCCAGAGGGCAACTAAGATGGTGCAGGGCCTGCATCAAAAGCCCTATGAGGAGAGACTAAAGGACCTCAATATATACACCCTGGAGGAAAGGAGGAGAGGGAGATATGATAGAGACTTTCCTCATGTGTATAAACAGGGTAGAGACTTTCAAATACCTCACGGTATAAATGGGGTACCTGAGTTAAGCAGTAAAAAAAAAAAAAAAGATGCTCAAGAACAAGGGGTCATGCTATGAAGCTGGAGGGGGTAGTTTCAGGGAAACATCAGGAAGTGCTTCTTCACAGAAAGAGTGGTGGATGCCTGAAACAGCCTCTCATCAGAGGTGGTCAGGGCAAAACTGTAACAGGATTCAAGAACGATGGGATAGGTATAAGGGAACCTTAGTGGTTAGGAAAGGAAGGGTAAAGCTGAGACAAAGTAGGGTCTGAGTGTGTTATAGTAGGTAAGAAAATGGGCAGACTAGGAGGGCCTAGTGGTCCTTATCTGCCATCAAACTCTATGTTTCTATATCTCTTTAGCAAAGCTTTTGGGAATTGATACATTTTCTCCATTAGTCTCCAGCCCAGTTGAGTTTTTGTTTTATTTTACTGCCTGAGTTAATTTTTGTGTATTTATTTATGCATTGATTGTCACACCTGCACTTTATTGTAAGGTGCCCTGGGTCTCTAGGGAAGGGTGCCACTAGAAATAAAATCTACTACTTCTACTACTACTACTATTACTACTACTACTTACTATTGCTACTACTACTAACCAGTTATTTTAGAAGATTAGACCATTTTGCTGGTAGTTTCTGAATGTCATTCTGCACATACAGCCATGCAAATGGCTTTTTGATCTTAGAAGTGCAGAGCAACTTGGCACATGCAGAACAGCTTTCATGGTGGTGACCATGGGACCTGTTTCAAAATGAACAGCCTCATTTTTTATGTTATACATTTGTCGGGAGCAGCACTGATTGAGATGGTAATGCAGTAATCCTTATCAAATTTGGGTCATCAGGCACATCCAGGAACAGCCAAGGTTAAAGGGAGTATTGTGAGGCTGAAGAGTGGGGAAGTATGGAGGACAGGGACAAAGGGAAAGCAGAGATACTGAACAAATATTTTTGTTCAATCTTTATCAGGGAGGGTCTGGGTAGGTTGGAATGCTGGTCAGAGATATGGCAGCTGGGGGGGGGGGGGATTGGTACTGGACCATGGATGGAAAGGACCAGGAGTCATGATATTGGAGATGCTGAAAATAACAGCACATTGTAATAGAGCTGTAGATAAGGAAAAAAGATGCTGGGAAGCATAGGGAGGGGTATAAGTAGCAGAAGCTGGGAAGTACTCCTCCCGTTGTACAGGTCACTGGTGCAACCACATCTGGAATACTGTGCAAGGTACTGCAGTCCACACCTGGGAAAAACTGCAACAAGGTAGAAGCAGTACAGTGCAAGGCATCCAAGATGCTCCACAGACTAAGAGGCAAGACATATGAAGGGAGGTGACAAGACGTGAACATGAACACCCTTGAAAAAATGAGGGAAAGGGGTGACATGATCAAGCATTCTAAGTACCTGCATGGGATAGGGTGGATGCCAAGGTGCTTTTTCCTGAGCTCAGATATGGGGACAAGGGGAAATCCACTGAAACTTTCAGGGGGAGATTCAAAGGGACATCTGCAAGCACGTTTCCACTTAAAGAATGGTGGACAAGTGGAATAACCTGCTGGGGAAGTGGTACTGGACAAATCAATGAATAGTTTTAAACAGGGATGGGGCAGGTATATAGAACTGGTTGGAAAGGAGTGGAGTGGCAGAAGCAAAGGGGTGGGGATGCCCACTAAGGCCAGTGCAGAGTAATTAGATAGGGTGGGCAGACTGGATAGGTTGTTTTCTGACAGCATCATCTGTGTATCTACACTATGTATAGTTGTATCAAATGTGGCACAATGACAACACAATGGATCCATAATGACAACACAACAGTTGGCTAAAATGTGCAGTGGTACTACCGCATGGTACCTTAGTATTACAATGGTAGTTTACACTTCAATTTTTCTTGGTGCAGTGGTAGGACAATGGTACAGTGGTAACACAATGGAATTTGAACAAATCCACTCTGATACATAAAAACCCTAATGTTAATATATTGGTAATCACTGCAATACTGCAATGGCAAATCAATGGTATTCTGAAGAAATTATTGTGTGAAATTGGTATCCAGGGTTGATGTGTCTGATGAACAAGGGGGAAAGTGCTAGGATAGTTAGTTTACATGTAGAAAATGTATTTTGATCACAAAAAAGGAAACACTATAATAAAAATTAGAAAATCTCTAGAACTGCGAAGAACAGGGCAGTTAGTACACTGTGGATGTTCTGTTGACATCACAGTGCTCCTTTAGCTTTGTTTGCATGGTTCTGTAATGTCACCAGAATCCCTCAGTGTCATCACAATGATTTTCTTGACTGCTAGAGGTTTCTATACATCTGTAGTGTGACTTTTAATCCTTAGGCTGCTGACAGAATTAGAATGTACAGGAATTCAGACTGACATATCCTCGAGCCTCCTGTCCTGTGGAGTACCTCAGGGTTCGGTCTTGCCACCAATGTTGTTTGCTGTGTACATGCTGCCCCAGGTGAGCTCATTAGGAAGTACAACATGGGTTTTCATTGCTGTGCGGATGATACCCAGTGGTATCTTTCCTTTGCCCCTGAGACATCCGATGCTGTGGAAGTGCACAATAGCTGCCTAGCCATGATTAATGACTGGATCTCCTCTAGCTGGTTAGGACTGAACCCTGATAAGATGGAGGTCCTGGCTGTGAAGTCCAATGAAAGGTGTGACAGGACTGCCTTTGGTGTGGCAACTCGTCTTTTCTGGGGTCTACACCTTGATGGCTTCCTCTAGGGTGCACGATCTGGGTGTGTTTCTAGATGATGGAATGACATTTAAAACCCTGGTGTCATCCGTTGTCCAAACTAGTTTTTACCATCTGAGGACTATCACCAGGATCAAACCCCTAGTTCCGCCTGAGGACCTTGGTACATGCCTTTGTGACATCCAGGCTTGATTACTGTAATCGCTCTACTTCAGGGTTACTGGAGGTACCCTCTGGCTGCAGTTAGTGCAGAACACTGCTGCCAGTTGCTGATGGGACTTCCAAGTTCAGTCATGTAACCCCTGCTGTCAGCGAACTGCATTGGCTGCCAATCAGGTGGAGGGTTATCTTCAAGGTGGGTTTGCTCACCTTAAGACCCTGCATGGACTAGGCCCTGGCTATCTGTCTGACCTCCTTACACCTACCACTCCTGTTTGCACCCTTCGTTCCTCCTCTAGGGACCTCCTCATGTTTCTCAGGACGAGGTTAAAAACTGATGGTGACAGGGCATTTAGTGTCGTCAGCCCCGTCCTGTGGAATTCGCTACCACCTGCTGTAAGGAAGGCCCTTTCAGTGGAGGTTTTCAAGAGCCACCTAAAGACCTTTTTATTTGCTCTGGCTTTCCCAGATGTAAAGCTGTAGAGAATTGTTATCTGATCTATCTTTAATGCTTGCTTTCTGTACTCAGTTTACTGATTTTATTATATTTATAATTTTTAGCTATATTTACGTATTTATGTACTTGTCCTATCTCTTTGATTGTTTGTATTTGTAAGGTGTCCAGAGCCTCCGGGATTGGGCGCCTAAGAAATAAAAGCTGCCTTGCCTTGCCATTTATCAGTCTGTGGCACAGCAAGGGTTAATTGTCAACATTTCAGAGTTATTTATACAATTTTAAATTGCAAAAGCCTACAAACATTTCTTGAGTTTTGCTCTTTCCACACAAGCCAGATAGTCCTATAAATAAAAAAAAAATAACATATTCATTTTCTTGTACTCGTACCTTGAATACTTTTATTGCACAACCTCCAAAGACCTACATTAGTGGCAGCCGAAGCTTTGTGACTGCTGTTATGAAACAAGTTGCTTTGATGATAAGATGCTGAAGCACCACTCTGATTAAAAGGACCTTTGCAGCTCCAGCATGTATTTAAGGAAAAAACAGGTTGAACTGCAGCACAACAGCTATGGAATGCTGACTATTATAGGATTATATGCATAAAGAGATAATGGGATGGATTTTGAAGCTCCAGGAATACACTTAAGCCCTGGTGCGCCAAACATATCATGCACGGAGCTTGTGGCATTTCCTGTTGGTGATCGGATTTTCCATCCCCTGTGCCGATCACTGCACCTGAGACCACAGTTTTGTGGTCTAGCTGCGGCCACCAGGAGTCAGGCAACGGTGTTTTGCTCCAGAGCACTGGCACAAGCTGCCGTGAAATCATGGAAACTGTCGCAACTACACCCGAGAATGGAAATTCAGGTGCAGTTGTGGCAAAGGGGGTTGGCGCACCACAGATGTCTAAGTCCTGTAGTGCAGGGCTGGATGCAAGCCCTGCGCCCCCTTTCGAAAATCCAGCCCAGTAGGTCCAAAGGTGTCACTAGGCTGCAAACTAGAGGCTCAAAACCCCTCTTCAGTTCAGTGTTGCCTCCTCTCAGTTCTGACCACTATGGTATGTGATGTTTTGTAGGGGGTCTGTGGAACTGAGCCATTCCAGCCTGACAAAATGACAAGCTGGGGCTGACAACTGGTTTGGCTTTACCATTTGTTATTTACCTAGGATAGCCAAACTAAGCTGCATCAGGCTGTTGATGGTGAGGCCATGCCTCTGCTCAGTTTTATATCTGGGAGGACTCGAACACAGGGAGGTCGAGCAGCGTCACTTTCTCAAAGTGACATTGTGAGTCAGAGGCTATGGTTGGATCATAACTTGGGATCTTTACTTTCAATGTTCAGTGCTCTAACCACTAAACCACTCTACTTACATCGCCCAAATACTGCGCATGTGTGCAAGCAACAGCCTAACTGATCAGACCTGATGAAAAGGAGTGCTGTAAGGGGAGCGCAAGGCAAGAGGGCTTTGATGGAAAACAAATCAAATCCCACACAGATTCCTGAAAAAGTGGAGGTATGTTAGAGACTTTGAAATTAAAATTAGTAGAGACAAATGAATGGAGTGAAGGACAGTGATGAACATGAGGAAGAGAAAGCAGACAGGATCGGGGACAATGGGCATGATGAACGGGGGTTGAAGAGTGAGCGTGAAGAACAAGAAGGTGAGAAATGCCAATAAGGGGAGAGGACAATACCCCATGGTGCCTGTTTGTTTCAAGCAGTTATCTTGTTGCTTCCAGAAATGGCTCACCCTGGCAGCTTTGATAGCCTCAACCAGCAGTTCATTCTATGTATTGACTACTTGTTGTGCAACAAAATTTAGCCCAAGTGACTTCATGGCTCCACTGTTCCTCCAATTCATCTAGTGTGCTCTAGTTGCAGAATTTCAGAATCACTGGGAACAGTTTGTGGTTTCTACCTTCTCTATACCTCTCACAATCTGTACATCTCAGTCAAATCTTTTTAATATATTTAGTCCAGTGGCTGCAGTCCACATTTATCTAACTTTTCTACATACTGTATACTATTTTCCCTCCTTACTGCTGCCAGACTTTACACTGAGGATTCAAGCACCCATACCACCAGAACCCAAGATCTCATTCATGAACCATGTCATGCCATGTTTCCCGCTGGCTGTGTTCCATATTCCAGAGAAGCTTGAATGAAAATGAGATAAAGTACAGTTACGTAAGAACTTACTGTAATGGTAGATCTTTGATAGGATCTTTGCAGCAGGCCATCACCGTAGGACTTAGCCATCAGGCACGCCAGGACCACACGGAAACCTTTCTAGCTAGTAGTGTACCAGAGGGGCCACCCACTTCTGACATCAGCAGTGGATGTCAGCCTCATCTTATATAAGGCGGGTGGCGGTCTTCTCCTCCTCAGTTCTCCTGCTGGACACTATAAGCAGAATGACAGAAGGAGGCACTGAGGAGGACCCCAAGGCATCCCTGTAGCAGAGTAAAAGGCGGAGAAAAGCAGAAGCTTACCCTGATGGAAGGGGAGAGAGACACACAGGAAGAGTAAAACAAAAGGAGGGAGGGATGCAGGGCTCTGCTTACAAGAGAGCCTCTTGAAGATCTACCATTACAGTAAGTTCTTATGTAACTGTACTATCTTACTTCGAGGGTATCTCTTGCAGCAGGCCATCACCGGTAGGACTGAGTCCCAAGCAGTTCTGGTACTACAGACAGGCCGACCGGGAGGCTGATGAAAAAATAATGGTCTAAGAAAGGAGGCCTTGGAGAACAGCTAGGCCAAAGGTGTCTCGACACCTGAGGCAATGTCCAGACTGTAATGCTTGGTAAAGGTGTGGACAGTACTCCAGTTGGCAGCAGCGCAAATGTCAGCAGCTGACACATTACAAAAGCAAGAAGTGATGTGGCCATACCTCTTGTGGAATGGTCCTCAACCCTCCAGGAAGTTCTTTTGCCATACTTCTGATAACAATACACAATGCAATTTGCTAACCACTTAGACAAACACTGTTTGGACATTGGGGCGCCTCCTTCCCAGGATGAACAAAACAAACAACTGACTGGACTTCCGACAGGCCTTAGTTCGGTGTGTATAGTACCTCAGGATTCTATGCACATCCAAGGTATGGAGCAATGCCTCCACTTGATTGGAATGCTCTGGGAAATAAACAAGCAGGTGGATGGACTGATTTAAAGTAAACTCTGACACCACCTTAGGAAGAAACTTAAGGTTTGTACACGAAGACACCCTGTCTTTGTAAAAAACTAAATAAAGCTCCTTAGACATGAGGGCCTGAAGCTCTGAAATCCTTCGAGCAGAAGTAATGGCA
This sequence comes from Neoceratodus forsteri, assembly GCA_016271365.2. Taxonomy (NCBI): domain Eukaryota; kingdom Metazoa; phylum Chordata; order Ceratodontiformes; family Ceratodontidae; genus Neoceratodus; species Neoceratodus forsteri. The sequence goes on from CM028132.1 coordinate 690,015,815, forward strand.
ACTAAAAATAATGCTTTCCATGAGAGAAAGCATAGCTTGCAAGATGTGGATGGTTCAAAGGGAGGCAGTGCAAGCTTTTCCAAAACAAAATTAAGGTCCCAAAGTGGGACAGGGTCCCTTATTGGGGGCTTCAAGTGCAGAATGCCCTACAAATATGTGCGGGGCACATTCAATTGGGCCACTGTGCACCCATCCACAGGTACATGATATACAGAGATGGCAGAGAGGTGTATCTTAATAGAGGAGTACCAGAACCCAAGTCCAAGAGGGACAGAAGGTACTCTAAAACCTGATTCACCTGACAGCTGAAGGGATCCATCTGGTGTGAGGCAACCCAAAGGGCAAAGCACTTCCATTTTTTGAGTAGGTGGCCCTGGTGGAGGGCTTCCTGGCAGCCACCAAAACATCAGCCACTCTAGGGAAGACCCTGAATCTGGCTATGGCTATGTCCTCAGGAGCCATGGATGGAGATAGAGGGACTTGAGGTCCGGATGGACCAGGGTGCAGTGGTACTGGGAGAGCAAGCCTGTGCACAGGGGCAGGGACAGCGGAGGTTCCACTGCCAGTTGCTGTAGCAAGGGGAACCAGATCTGATGAGGCCAGAAGGGGATGATGAGGATCATGGTAGCCCCCTCCATCTGGATTTTGATCAGAACTCGTAGGAGCACGAAGGGAGGAGAGGCACACAGAAACTTTCCTGTCCAGGAGAGAAGCAATGAATCTCACCAGAAAACTCCAGGCCCTGGATCTGGTGAGCAGAAAAGTGGCAGTTTTGCATTGTGTGGGAATGCAAAAAAGTCCTGCTCAGGCCAACCCATCTGTCAAAGAGATCTTCTACCACTGAGATCAGAAATTCCCACTTGTGAGCCATTGACCGCGAGTGACTTAGGCTGTCCGCCAGGACGTTTTGGTCACCGGCAACATGGATGGCTGAGAGTTCCAGACCATGTTTGATGGCCCAGCACCAGACTATCTATGCCTCCCTGCACAGAGGATAGGAGTGAATCCCCCCCCCGCTTGTTTATGTAATAAACCACACATATGTTGTCCGTCTGAACCAACAGCAGACCCGGGAAGAGCTGAGTTTGGAAGGCCTGAAGGGCATATAATACTGCCTGATTTCAGGACACTGATGTGGAGATCCTTTTCAATCTCTGATCAAGTCCTTGAGTCTGGTGGGGCCCCATATGGGCACTCTAACCAAGGCCAGACGATCTGTTGTAAGAATCTGCTGAGTGAGAGGTGACTGTTCTATCAGCTGTAGTGCCCAGTTGTCTGTAGTGACATCTCTTCCACCTGTCCAGGTGGAGGGAGAAGACCCTGGCCACCACCTCCTAAAGCCATGTGGGGTCTGGGAAGGAGTCAGGAGGGAAGCAGCCCTGGCTGGGCTGTGCATGCTCGGGGAGAGGCTGAGACAGGCGCAAGAAAGGCAGCACTTGCTTTATGCTTACCCTGGGAGTTGAGGGGTTGTGCCAGTCTATGGAAGGAGTGACAAAAGGGGGCCCCATGACCTGACTTTTGGCTGGATATGGTACATGGATTGGACTGACTTCAAGGCCCTCTTGGAGGTTTGGAGCTCAGAAATAATATCCTGAACATCACCCCCAAACAGCTTGGGACCCCAAAAGGGGGCATGCATAATACTGGTTTGGACATCAGGGGAAACGCCCAAGACTCTAAGCCAGGCATGGCCCCTCATGCTAATATCCATGCCAGCTGCCCAGCTTGAAGCATTCATGGCATCATAATCCGATCCGATCTTCAGGGCCTGAAGAGTTTGTTGTTTGTAGGGTCGTCTGGCATTGCCATGACTGCCTCTCTGTCCTGGTCCCACAGCAAGTTTTGGTACTGCACCATGTGGGCCAAGTAGTTGAGAGCCCAGATGGCAAAGGTGGCAGAGGCAAAGGCAATGCTTGCCCACCTGGTCCAGCTGCCTTGAATGTCTGTCTGGAGGGAGGACACTGAGGTGCTTCGGCCTCTTGCTGCAGTCATGGGCCGCATTATCGACTACATAGTCAGCCTTGGGGTGCTCATCAAAAAAGGATCTGTCAGCTGGAGCATGGTACAGCCTGGGAGCCTTCTTAGAACCCACAGGGACGGTATGGAGATGGAGCCATGTGGCTTTGGTAATGTCCTCATATGATTCAATGAATGGGGGACTACCAAAGGGGAAGCATCGCGCTGACAGAGGTAGACTGCCAGGTGGCGACGCTCCCCGTCTTGCTCCTGTCTCCCACCCCATCATTGCCTGGATATGCCTCATGATATTCTATGAAGGTGGGGTCATCAGGAGGCAATCTGGGGACATCAGAGCTCCCTTTCATCTCCGAGGAGACCCCATCAAAGGAGAAAAACCTCTGAACTGACACTGTTGCGGTGGCAGAATCCTCATTCCCACTGTTGCTGGGCTGGTGGGTGACGGGTGAGTGGGGAACCCATGCCGTAGGGCTCCAGTGGATAGGAGGAGCACTAGTCCTGGGTGGGCCAGGGCGGGAGGGACAGAGCCCGAGAAGGCCCTGAAGGTGCAGCTGAGGTGGCGACTGGGGTTAGGGGCTCATGATTGCATGATGGCCCACAGTGCAGAAACCAGGCCAAGGTAATCCATGGGCGAGGATCTCCAGACACAAGATAGTTGTATAGTGGCTGGAGCCCTACAGGCACAGGATAAGGGCACGCTTGGGATCCGCCTCAGCATCAGGTAGGGATAGGCAGCACTGCTCCCCAGAGTTGGGGTTGGGTACCCTGGTTGTGGTGCCACTGGGCCGGGAGGCAGTACAGGCACTGGTTGCAGCAGTGGCAGGCCAGGCATAGGCCCCCCAGGCACAGGCACGAGGAGAGCTGGTGAAGGCCCAGCCATCACCGGGGGCAAAACCAGTGATGGGCCCGCGGGCTGTAGGAGAATAGGCACTGGCCTGGCAGGCGTCGGTCTAGGCGACACCAGGGTGGGATCCACAGGCATCGGGTTAGAGAAGCTGCATGGGGAGCAGAGTCCCACAGGCGAAGGCTGGGGAAACCAGTGTTTGAGTGGTGCTGGTGCCTCAGTTGCATCTGCCCCTGTGAAGGAGGGGCAGTACTGACAGAAGTTCTGGAGTTCAAGACCAGTGTCAGGAGCACAGATAACGGGGTGGCAGATCAATAACTGGTGCTATCTGCACCCACACCAGCCAGTGGAGCTCCAGCTGAGACATCTGTGGAAGAGCCCGCAGAAAACAAGGGCCGAAAAAGCAGGGGCAGGGGGCAGGATAAGAGAGACCCTGCCCCAAAGGGCTGCTGCCAGTCACAGAGATATGTGCGAGTTGAGGGGTCGCTGGCAGCCCTGAAGGGGTAAGGGTATGCGTGGCCAAGGAGGTTGACCCCCCATTGAGGAAGAAGACTCTGACATGGTTGTTTCAGGCACCTTATGCAGACTGCAAGAGGGAGGAAGACTGGGGTTGGTTCTGGTCTTCGTCCTGGTGTTTGTGCTTCCCCAATGATTTTTCCTTGGACTTGGATGAAGAGGAGCCGAGGACTGGGCTGGGGAAATGGAGGAGCTCCAGGCCTGCAGTTCCTGTTCCATCTGGGCAACTTTCTTCTGCTGGAGGAGATGGCTTTCGAGGGTCTTCTGGTGGCATCGCCTGGTGGCAGAGTTAAGCTTCTGACAGACCTTGCAGGCCTGAATGTCGTGGTCTGGGCCTAGGCAGAAAAGGCAAGCAGAGTGACTGTTCTTGTCTGGGGATCTGTTTGCCGCAGGCACACTTAGTGGAGCTTGTCAGAAGAAGGGGAAGGTTGTGAAGACATAAACATGATGAAGAAACACAGAAAATAGTGATGTTTAACTAAAATAGTGAGAAAATAAGAAAGCGCGGGAAACATGGGAAAATAGCAATTGACTGTAGCTGCAGACGAGTCCGTGGTCCAACGTGTGGTGGTTGACAGTGGGAAAGAACTGAGGATGGCATGGGGCTGCCCACCATATATATGTAAGCCACCCCTGTGGGGATGGCTTACTAGCTGTCTCTCTTCTTTTTTTTTTTTTTTTCGATTGGCCGTAGTCCTGGTACAGGTATCTTTGTCCAGCTCCTGGGGGCTTGGAGGCATTGCTCTTTGCCCAGGATATATGGGGGGGAGGCTCCCCTGGTTGGAGGAGTCGGCAGGAAATGTAGGGCAAGCAGGGTTGGGGCCTTGTGCTCCAGCCTGGGAGGTGCCGGCCTCAAGGGTGTCATGGCTGCGTGGTCAGTAGTATCCAATGTGGCGAGTGTTTAGGAGAAGTAGTGACCATGGGCTCTGGAGAGCTCGTGGATCTGGTTAGGGAGAATTCTAGGAGGTGAACATGGAATGGCTGGATGCAGGAGGCCGGGTGCCCAGTAGGTAAAGGTGTGGCAGTGGGGCTGTCGTGCTGGTGGCAGGGCCATGGCAGAGCCTCTCAGAGGTGGCAGATCTGGTAAGGTTGTACCCGATGTGGCTCACTGCCAGAGGACCGCTGGTGGGGCATTCCATGGGATTAGCTTTATTGGGCCTGCTGTGCCTGTGTCTGGGGAAGGACCCATGTTAGACCAATTAATCGGAATGCACAGTGGAGACTATAACCAGGAAAGATGGCTCCGTGTCACCCTCTCTGTCACTAAATTGGATGCCCGCATCCTTTTGACTGAGAGTTACAAAAGTATTGGGCTGGTTTAAAGGTTTCAGGGTGGCTGTGGTAAAGGATATAGGCTGTATCCCCGGTGTAAGGTAATGCAGGGTGAGAGAGTAAGGCACTCCCCCGATGTTTCAGGGATGGACATTTTGCACCCTCTAGGGGCCTAAGTGGTTGTCTTACTCAGGTGGTTGTGCATGGAGACTGTGCTTGGCCTAAATGCTTAGGCATAGCATGTAAGATCTTGGACAGAAATTTAGCCAAAGTAATGAGATCTCTTTGAACTCATAAGCACTGGTTTTGCCTCCTCTAATGAATGCCTTGCATATTCCTGCCTCTTGGCTCCATGGAGCTGATTTATTTATTTTTTATTTTATATGATAATTAGAATTAAACTTTCTGTTTGTTTCTAATTCTGAGTCCTGAGATTATTGAATGAATGGCTAGCTCCTCCTTTTAACAAGATTCTAGTCTGCCTTTCCTGGCTGCTTCGAACCTGGCAGCTGGCAGGTGTGAACAGAAGGGTTTTTTAAAGTAAGGTTGATCTGTTCATTGCTGCTATGGACCATCTCGAGGTAGGGCCTTGTTTTCCATTTGGGCTTTGCCTTGTTTTTGGAAGGACTCTGGTTTGTATTACCTTCCCCCTTGCATAATATCGGGACCCCTAGACAGAATTGGAAGGGTGGGTTACATATAGGATAGGCTGACATCAGCCGCTGATGTCGGTGGTGGGCAGCCCCCTCTGGAACTCTGCTAGCTAGAAAGGTTCAACTGTGGTCCTGGCGCCTGATAGCAAAGTCCTACCCTGCAAGAGATACCCTCAAGTAAGATCAAGCAGTTGTCCTTGCTTATATCAAGTTAGAGCACCATAATTGTAAAATACATAAATATGTCTTTTCTAATGAACTCTTGGGGGGGTCATTAAATATAGATCTTCTTGCTGAAGGACTCAGACATTCAAGTGTCCAGAGAAACTAAACACTTACCAGGGATTGAACATTAATTAGTTAATTATGTCATATTTGACACTACTTACAAATTTAGCCCAGAGATAGGAAAGGCCAAGGCTAGGAGAAAGAAGAAACAGAAGAGACTGAGGATAAAAAATGGGAGAAGCAGACACAGCAAAAGTTGAGAGGGGGAAGGCAGAGACTGAAAGATGGGAAATGTAGAGATGGAGAGATTGTATAGCTAGGCAGAGAGAGATGGAAGTCACAAGCTAAGAATGAGGAAACACAGAGGCTAAGAGATATGAGAGACAGAGTGTCACATACACTCCCCCACCCCCACCCCGTGAACCCTGGGTGGCGTGACAAGGCTGGTTTTATTCACTGACTTGTACAAGCTGCCATCAATCTGGTTACAACTCTCTTGGGCCTCTCCCTTTAGAGTCCCACTATGGGCCTCTGCTCTCACAGCACAAGGCCAGGCACATGATCACACAGTCCAAAGCCCTTTGAACACAGGAACCCCTTTAGTCTCACCAGGTAACCACTCTCCCTCTCAGTATCAGATTCAAGTTTACTGTTTAAATTTGGCAGAGTCCTCTCCAGAAATAGATCATGATTTTGCCCAATAAAAATGGATTATCAGTGCTTATTAAAACACAGCAATCACAGATTTATGTTAAATATAAAATATATTGATAGTTACACTAAATGTGCAAGATACACAGCAAACTAGATGTAATAAAACAACACTAGGAAATCTGAAAACAAACAATTTGAAACAGCCAGAACTACAAACAAAAAACTCTCTGCCTTAGAATCTGCTACCTTACCCATGGGCCTTCCTAGGAACAAAAGACTTGGTTCCACATAGGTTTCGAGATTCAAATGTCAAGCACTTCCATTTCAGATGGCGCGTATCCAACTTTATGGCTGACCCAAGAAAACCTCACTATCTATGACCCTTGTGATATACCTTGCAGGCCAGTCCCTCGCCACATCACTCTGAGTGTTCAACCTACACTTCTTTCTGGAGAATTCTACACTTTCTTTTCAAGGTTCTCCAATGGTTTGGATCAGTTTGACTCTGACAGTTGGCCATGTTAATTATCAGCTTGGCACTTGACAAACAAACCAATTACTCTAATTACCAGCCATTGAGGGACTAGGAGCAAACACAGTAGGGGTCTCCATTGTGAGCTGGCTTGCATGCAGACACTTTGACTCTGTGCTATTTCCATTCAAAATGGGTACTTTAGAGCCTTTAATCACTTTGAATAATGACTGCTTACCTCAAGGCAACCTTCACATGAGGCATATATTGAGTCAGACACAGAGAGAAATACGAAAAACCCACATAATTTCTTGTTATACAAAGGTTGAGAGATGGGAAAAGCAGAGGCTGAGAAATGGAAAAGGCGCAGGCTGAAAGACGGGACAGGCAGAGACTGAGAAATGAGAGAAGTAGAAGCTTAGAGATGGGAGAGGCAGAGGCTGAGGCTGAGATATGGGAGAGGCAAAAGCAACAAAAGTTGAGAGATGAGAAGGACAGAGGCTGAGAACTTGGAGAGACAGAGGCTGAGGTTATATATATTTATAAAACAGATGACACATCCTGGTGATCTGATTGGCTAAGAGCATCACCTGACAGTCCAGTTATCAGAGCACACATGGACAGTTCTAGAGCTAAATGTCTGTTTACACTTCAACAATCAATTTAGGACCTATTTCATAATAGGAATAATACCCTTTGAGGAGATCTGGTGTGCTGATATATGGACATCTTGGGTGGCTGAAGGAGAGTAGGAGAGGCTGTGAAACTGGAAAAGCCAAAAGCAAAAAACAAAATAAAAAACCTGAGAGATGAGAATTTACAGAGAGGCTGATATGTTTGACTTCTTGGGTGGTTAAAAGCAAACAGCGTGCCCTCATGCCTCACAACGCATACAAGGTGTCTGTATATTACAGCATGCCCCGATACCGCAGCACGTGCTATTCCTTACATAGTTCAATGTGAAAAGTACAATTATGTATGAAGTTACCGTAACAGTAGATCTTCGAGAGAAGCTCCTGCAGCAGGCAACACCGGTAGGACTAAGCCACCAGGTGCGAGGACCCCACGGAAAACTTCTAGCTAGCAATATACAGCATGGGACCACCCCTGATGTCGGCCCACCCCTGAAGTCAGCCAGTGGTATAAAAGGGGCGGTCCTCCAGCTCCTACCTCAGTTCTCCCACCGGAGACCCAGCAAGCACAAGTAGGAGACCGAGGAGGGTCTTAACGAAAGAAAACAGATACAGGGGAAGGAAGGAGGAGGGAGGAAAAGCAACATCTGCTGCAGGAACGTCTCTTGAAGATCTACTGTTACAGTAAGTTCTTATGTAACTGTACTATCTTACTGAGGAGAGCTCCTGCGCAGGCAACACAGGTAGGACCAAGTCCTAAGCAGTGCCAGGAAACAACCCCTGTCTAAAGGGAGGAGGAAGAACAGAGGAAGTAATCCTTCAAGAAAGGAGACCCTGCAGGAGGACCACTAGGCAAGGTCCTGGCTCTGGAATTAATGTCCAAGCTGTAGTGCCTGATGAAAGTGTGGTTGGAACTCCAAGCGGCAGCTGCACAGATATCTGCCACAGAGACCTTCCACAGCTAAGCAAAGGAGGCAGACACCTCCCTTGTGGAATGAGCTTTAACCAGGCCCAGTAAAGGCTTGCTGTATTCTGGTAGCAGAAAACAATGCAATACCAACCATTTAGATAATGTCTGTTTAGAAACTGGGGCCCCTAAAGTCCTTGAGGTGAAAGAAATGAATAACTGATCTGATTTTCTGATAGAATGGGTGAAATTCTGATAATAAGGAGCACCCTGTGGACATCCAGAGTATGAAGTAAGGCCTCCCTTCAATTTGAATCCTCTGGGTAATAAACACACAAGTGGATATCCTGGTTCAGCATAAATTCGGACACCACCTTAGGCAAAAATGTAGGATTGGTTCACAAGAACACCCTGTCCTTGTGGAAAACTAAATATGGCTCTTTACACGTCAGAGCCTGAAGCTCAGAAATCCTATGAGCAGAAGTAACAGCAACTAAAAATAACGCTTTCCAAGACAGAAAGTGCAGCTTGCAATCTGCGGCCGGTTCAAAGGAAGGCAATGTAAGTTTTTCTAACATAAATAAAAGGTCCCATGGAGGGACAGGGTCCTGGATGAGAGGTTTCAGGTGCAGAATGCCCTGTAAATAGGTATGAGACAGGCCCAGCTGGGCAAGGGTTTTGCCCACAGTAAGTGCATGATACACAGAGATGGCAGACAAATGCATTTTAATGGAGGAGTAACCCAGACCAGAGTCTGACAGGGAAAGGAGGTACTCCAAAACCAAGGTCACCAGATAGGTGAAGAGTTCAAGGGAATAATAGGCAGAAGCCCACAGACAGAATTGTTTGCACTTCATAGCATAGGTAGCTCTGGTGGAAGGCTTCCTAGCAGCCACCAGGACCTCTGCCACCCTAGGGAGACCCCAAAACAGGTGGCTGCTAAGTCTGCAGGAACCATGCATGCAGATGCAGGGACCTGCAGTCTGGATGGACTAAGGTGTCCCTGTCCTGGGAGAGCAAGTGCAAGCTCAGAGAAAGAGGAATTGAAGGCTCTGCCAGTTGCTGGAGCAGGGAAATCATATCTGCCTCAGACAATAAGGAGCAATGAGGATCATGTCCTCCTCTCCACCTGAAGCTTGAGAAGTACTCCTGCAACAGTGGGAAGGGAGGAAGGCATAGAGAAACCTCCCGTCCAGCAGAGGGACAACTCTGCCTCATCAGGAAACATCAGACCCTGGATCAAGCGAGCAGAAATTGGGCAGTTTGGCATTGATTGGGGATGCAAGGTCCAACTCTGGACACCTCACCTGTGGAAGAGGTCATCTGTGACTGCCTGCAGAAGCTCCCACTCATGAGCCTTGGACCAAGACCAGCTTAGGCTGTCAGCCAAGGTGTTTTGGATGCCTGGAACATGGATGGCTGTCAGTTCTACATCATGATCTATGGCCCAGTATCATATTCTCATGGCCTCCCTGCAAAGGGTATACAAGTGGGTGCCCCCTGTTTGTTGATGTAGAAGACTACAGACATGTTGTCCGTTTGTATCAACAGGGGCTTAGAAGGAGATCCGTCTGAAGGCCTGCATGGCATAAAGGATCACCCTCTACATTGATGTGGAGATCTTGTTCCAGGAGACCATGTCCCCTGAGTTTGTTTGTCAGCCAGGTGAGCTCCGCAGCCCTGGCCAAAGCATCCATGATCAGCGTTCGAGCAGGCTGGTCCTTGCGAAAGGAAACCCACACAACAAGGTTGGGCAGTTCAAGCCACCATCTGAGTGCCCGTCAGACTGCTCCGACACCAGCATCTGCTGATCCAGGTCATCTGAATGCTGGTCCCATTGAACCCGAAGGGTCCAATGAGGTACCCTTCATATGAAGGTGCACCAGAGGGACTGTGAGTATGGCAGCTGCCATGTGGCCCAGAAGTCTGAGGCAAGTCCTGGCTGGAGTCTGGCAAGACAAGGAGACTAGGTGGGCTAAGGACTGGAGCCTTTCTGCCCTGTCTTCCGGCAGGAAGGCCTTTCCCTATTCTGTGTCTAGAATGGCTCCTATGTACTGCAGTCTGGCTGGAGGATATCGAGCAATTCTGAAGTCTTGGGGAGCTCAGGCTGAGCCTTGGCCAGTTCTATGGCTTTCTTCCACAGGGTGTTCTGGTACTTCACCATATGAACCAAGAGTTAAGTGATCAAATGCTGCACATAGCCGAGGAATAAGCGTTGTGGCCCAACTGATCCAGCCACTTGATTCCTTGTCTGAGGCTTGGAACTAAGGTGTCTGGGCTGCCTGGACCTCCCATGGTCTGCAGTCAAGACCACAGAATCGACCCTGGGATGCTCTGCCAAGAAAGGCTCATTCTTATGAGCTCTATAGAGCCTGTCAGATTTTTTAGGGATGGCGGCGGCCGAAGAGGGGTGCTTCCAAGCAAACATGGTAATGTCTTAGTAGGAAGGAACTAAAGGGGGCAAGACAACTGGTTTAGGGTCCTGCAACCCCAAGTTCCATGTTTGGTCAAGCGGCACCTTTCGAGATCCAGGTCCTCTGTGTCCCAGCCACTGTGTGCCTGGATGTGCCTCATGATGTCCATAAAACTCGGATCATCAGGAGGGAACCTAGGCATGTCCTGAGGATGTACTGGACCGGGGAAAAGGCCATCCTCTGAAGACTCAGAATCAAAATTGGAGCTTCCACTGTAGCTGTCAGAGGACGAGGACCTGGAAGAGGATCTGTGCCACTGATGGTGACTGTGTCAGTGTCTAGAGGTGGATCTAGAGGAGGAATGTCCCTTTCTACCCCTGGGTGACTGGGGTTCCTTAGAATTCAGCTGACATGAGGGCTTCCATGAAGGAGATGACTTCCTAGGCAGAGGAGAAGGAGGGGTAGGAGACAATGGCTGTGACCCCATAGGGGGAGTCCTGGGCCTAGTAGACAACAAGTCCTTCTTTATGGTGTTCCACCATGAGTCGAAGAGGGCCCCCACTTCTTACAAGGGGATCAGGGGGGTCCCTGCAGCCTGAGGGGTATATCCCAATGAGAGTGCTTCCAATGGCACTTCTCCCTGTGGTTACTCGAGGAGGACAATGTCCCTGCAGCTTTTGAAGAGCTAGCTGATGAAGATTCCATGGTGGTCAATTGCTGTTTGAGCAAAAAGCTCTTGAGGGCCTTCAGTCAGCGGATCCTAGTCTTGTGGTTGAAGCTCCGGCAGTGCTGGCAGGCCTCAGTGTCGTGGTTGGGCCCCAGGCAAAACAGGCAGGCTGAATGGCCATTGGAGTGAGGGACCTACTTCCTGTAGGCACACTTGTTTGTCCACCGCTCTGGAGATGAAGAAGAAGATGAAGAAGTCATGCAGAAGTAAAATTTAAACTGTAAACAAGTAAAATAAAAAAATGCAGGTAAATGCAAAAAATGGTGGTCAACTGTGAGCAGAAGGCGTCCATGGAGCTGATGTGCGCGGGTCAACAGCGGGAAAAGAACTGAGGTAGGGCTGGGGGACCTCCCCTTTTAGACCACTGGCTGACGTCGGGGGCCGGCGCCAGGGCAGTCCTCACTGTATATTGCTAGCTAGAAATTCTTCACACCTGGCAGCTTAGTCCTCGATCTTTGCCTGCTGCAGGAGCTCTCCTCAAGTAAGATTTCATGTTACCATGTAAACATTTACTTTTTTTTCTTAAAGCCAAGGTTAAGAAATAGTGGGATTACATGTAGTCTAAAATTTGTCAGTACTCAGTCAGTAGCATACATGATCTATTTGTGAAAAAGAGCAAGTTTTAATTTTTTTTTCTTTACTTTCTTTTTATCCCTCCTTACTATCCCCTTGACCCACTCCTTCTGACCATTGATCAATCCTCTAGGTCCTTCCCACAGAATCTGCCCCTAGAGTGCCTTGCAGGCTCCTTTTTTTTTTTTTAACCCTCCTACCTTCTCCTCCTAGGAGTGCTTGCACAATGGGGTCTGTCCTGCAAGTCGGCGATCCTGAGGTGGATCTGTCGTCATCCTGGCCCGAGGTTTTTTTTTCTGCTTTTCTTCCCTTACCCCTGTCCCAACCCCTGGGGCCGCTGAGTGCGAGGATGTATGTCCAGAGGGTGATGTGCTGGCCGCCGTCTTTTCCTCTGGCGCTAACAGCATCCCCTCCCCGACTCCACCGGTGGAGCCGCCAAGCCCTCGAGGCCCATGCTTCCACCGGCTCTCTTGGGATGTTGGTGCTGGTAGCACCCGGTGTCCCTCCCAGAGGGAGGAGAGCATCTGTTGGGACGCTCAATCGTCCCTCCCTCTCTCCGCCACCCCCCACCGACCTGAGTCCATTCCCAAATCTGGGTCGCCGGCATAGTGCGAGGTGTGGCGTCCAACGCCTCAACTCTCAGCACCACCAGGCCAGCCCAGTTTTAATAATTTTAATAATGAAGGAGGTATATTCTGTTTAAGCACATCCAATGAGCATTAACTGTGATATACAAAGTCATCAGGTTCATACAAAGCTGTTCTCCGAACATGAACCGGATCTACAATTTTCTAAGCACTGCAGAATGGTCTAATGAGTCAAAAGAATTCTGGACCTGTGCATTTTGAGTTCAATATATTAAAATATTCAGTGCTTCATCTTGAATAAAAAACACATTGACCCACCTTATTTGCAAAGATAAATGGCAATTAGTACATCATGCAACATTTATTACCTTGTGCCAGCCTTTCAAAGGCCATTTTCTTTTCTTCAGCATGAATCCTTCATGTTTGTCTGGCTTTTGGACACTAGTTTGGCCTATTTTCAGTCCTTCTATGATTTCCCAGCTATCACCTTCCTGTAGGGAGAGTAGCAGAGATCATATTTTCTTCACTACAGTGCACACCTAGTAAATTAAATTGTAGAAAAGCAAGTAGAATGACATTCAGTTTTAACTAATGACAGTTCTGCTTCATCTAACTTGCTGTCTTCAGTGTTCCAAGTGGTTACAGTTCATAAACTCCCCCATCTCCAGCTTTTTACATTTTAATTTAGCCCAGCACACAGCAGTAGTCTTATCCTTTAGCCTGACTTTCTATGGGGCTTACGAATGTATGCTAAGAAACAAATCGTATGATGGATTTTAATACAGTATTTATTTCAACTTAAATGCCTGCATATTTCATTTTCATTTTATTTTTTTTTTACCAGAAAAACTCCATGGAGTAAGCTCATTTGCAAGGAGGTCCTGGGTAGGACAGAATATAATACAACAATAAATTACAAGAAAAGTTGAGTTAGCATGAGCATATTAGTAGAACAATATACAAAAGCACCACATGATGGAATACGACGTAACAAAATAAAACATACTATACATATATAGGCAGTACAGCTAATTCCTGTCGACACCCTTTTCACCTTAGCCTAAGTAAACTACTTAACAAATCAAGTATGTAAGTCTAGACTTTCGGTGACATTACCAAGTAATGGTCGTCTAGAGTCAGCTCTGTTTCCCTAAGTGATCTTTTTCCCATTACAGCTTGAATCAATCTATCAAAACTGCCAACTCCAGCGAACAGAGAAATAGTTCAAGGATGATAAAGCCTAATAAAGGAAAATGGCCCCCTGATCTTGGATGGTGATGGATCCTGCCCTGAACAATCTGATTAAACAGTCCCAGGCTTTAGAAACTTCACATGTTACACTAGAGGAGTCACAAAAATCAGATCAGACTCCCAGGGGAAAAACAAAGATAAAGTTAGAGACTATACCAGGAGATATTTGTATTCAGGGCCAGTATCAAGGAGGCAGAGTGGGAGAGCTGTACAGCAGTGGTAGGTCTGGCACAATGGACTGACGATTTGGAGCATCAGATGAAGCCACTGAAAACCACATGAGTGACCTAGAAACTTCCTCAAAATAACTCTTCAAGATGCAAGCTTACACTATGGCCCACTAGGAAGATGCATAAAGTTGGACACAACATAAAAATGTCAGACTCTATGGTTTCCTGAAAATTCTGAGGAGCGTACCTACAATTCTTGGACTCATTTTTATATTTGCTTACACGCATGTGCCATCATCGGAGATTTGGAGGTGTGTCACCTCCTCCTCAATTCAGAGTCAGTATTAACTGTGGCCTTGACCCTGTAAGCCAATGCATTTTGGAGCTGTCTATGAGGCACTCAAAATGCAATCAGCTCCAGCTGAAAGGGGAGCTACGCTCAGTGAGCACCGATAAGAGGCTGCTCACGCAGCACCCCCATGACGCACTGTAGCAGCCGACAGGGTGCCCAATCCCGTCGGCTGAGCTGCATCCCCTCCCCAAGTAGTAGTTGCCACGCTGGGAGCCCACCCCAGCGTGGCAACAATTCATGGCCGCAGGGGTGCCTAATCCCCATCGGCTGAACGCCCCGCCCTTTGCCACACTGGGAGCCCACCCCAGCGTGGCAACAAATCCATAAAACGGGGTGCCCAATCCCCGGCTGAACGCCCCCCAACGTCCTCATGCACGCTGAGCCCACCCAGGCGTGGCAAAGATCCACGTCATCTTTTTTTAAAATACCTGAAAGCAACGTTCCCGGCGGCCCGTCTCCCAACCCCCCTCCCACAACCCGCACCCACCCACTGCACCCAGCCTCCCACACCCCCGCACCCCATACTTACCTCCGGACTCTGGCGCAGCAATCTTGATGGACCGGAACACATCTGCACTCTTCAAAGCCGACCCTGAACTGAGAAATGCAGGTAAGCTGTATAATGGGCTGGGGGTTCAACTTATTGCATATCTCAGGCATTTTGGGAATTTGTGCCCAAATTTTCAACATGGAGTTTTAGGACCCCTTCTCATGAATGATGTTCACTGTCATGGCGTTATTTGGGCCCGAAGGAGTGATTCGTGTAGTGACTGTGCAGTGACTGCGAAATCACCCTTTGGGCCTGAACACCACCATGACAGTGACATCACTCATGAGAAGAGGTCCCAAAACCCCTGTTGAAAATTTGGTCAAAAATCAAAAAATGACTGTTTACGAGGCATCGTATGCGCGGTTCCTATGCAGGCTCGTAAGTTAGCGAAATTTCAATATTTTCACTACAGATTTTCAACATTGCCATTTTACCACACCTTCTTATGAGTAGTACAGCTGTCATTTTTCCATCTCACCCAAAATGTGTTTCCGCCATTGTAGGCGCAGAATGGCGCGGTTGATTATCTTGAAATCAATGAAGCAGGACAAATTAAGAAAATCACAGTGACACTGTTCATGAGCAGAGGTCTTAAAATGGCTATGTTGAAAATTTGGTGAAAAATTCTAAAATGACTGTTTCTGGTGTGTTGCGCAGTTCCTACACAGGCTCGTAAGTTCACTAAATTTTCAATATTTTCACTCCAGATTTTCAACATTGCCATTTTACCACACCTCCTCATGAGCAGTACAGCTGTCATTTTTCACATCCTGCCCAAAACATGTTTCCGCCCATGTAGCGCACAATGGCGCAGTCGGTGTGCGAACTCAGTGTATGGGACACATTAAGAAAATCACAGTGTCACTGTTCATGAGCAAAGATCTTAAAATGGCAATGTTGAAAATTTGGTGAAATAATTCCTAAAATGACTTTTTCCCAGTGTCGTTGCGTAGTTCCACATTTCGTGGGTTTGCGAATTTTCAATATTTCCTCCAGATTTTCAACATTGCCATTTTACCACACCTCCTTATGAGCAGTACAGCTGTCATTTTCACATCCTGCCCAAACGTGTTTTAGCCCATCATAGCGCATTAATGGCGTGATCGGTAGTGCAAACTCAATGTATAGGACACATTAACAAAATCACAGTGACACTGTTGATGAGCAGAGGTCTTAAAATGGCTATGTTGAAAATTTGGTGAAAAATCCTAAAATGACTGTTTCTGGCGTGTGTTGCGCAGTTCCTACGCACGCTCGTAAATTTGCAAATTTTCAATATTTGCACTCCAATGACTTCCAAATACCTAAACAGCACCTAGAAGCAAGCAACATTCGGCATTGACAAATGCTTGTTTATTACAGCCTGGATTATGGCCCCAAGTTCCCAATAGACACAGAGTGTACCTACTGCATTTTCAGGCCGAAACCAGCCACCCCAGATGTGCGACCCAGATCAGTTATAGTGGTTTCTTAACTTTACTACCAAAGATAAGATCCTGCAGCTAACATGGTGTAAGAAGATTCTCTATTATGATCAGACCCACATATATTTCGATAATGATTATTCCACAGACACCATGAGAACATGGCTAGTGTATGCTCCAATTCTATAAGCTCTACATGCTAAACAAATTAAATTTCAAATCACTAGCTGGAACATACCTAGTGATACAGCTTGAAAATGGACTTAAGGAGCTCCAGTCGGCAGAGGAGGCACAATGCTGACCAGCCTACCTGAGGTATTCCCTTACCGGATAAATGCTCCCCATACTTGGACACTTCAGAAAAGCCCCCATGCTGGCAATCCAGCCCAAGTATGAGATAACGCCATCGACACACAGCCATGATCATAACCTCCATTATGTTGCACCTGCATCAGGAGCTGCACCTTGACCCTGTACTCTCTTATAGTTTTCTATAGCCCAGCTCTTATATCGAGGAGGTGAGTGGATGGGGTGGGACACAGTGCCCAAAAGTATCGCTGTGCAGGAGTTATGGAGGGTCGGGGTCAATCAGTTCTTCTGTATAGTCAAGGAATTTAGCGTTACTTTGCTCAGAGACATTCCCTGCAGTCCTTTCCAGGTCTGGTATCCCAAGTATGTTGATCGACTTTAATGCTGCTCTAGTTGTTTGAAAACCAGGCTGAATGTCTCTCGTAGACTCGTTAGATGCTCATGCAGAATGGACATCCCTGATTAATATCAGGATCTTTATACGGCCGCTCAGGATTGCTTTAGTGCTTATCATTATGATCAGTATGTCCTGGCCAGGCCTGGTTGTGGACTCAGATGTTGGATTATTTTAGTATTGTGGTTAGCAACAGTTTATTTACCTATACTAGAACTGTTTATATATGTGTTACAGTCCCTATAGTTTATGGAGGGTCTCTCCCCTTACTCTGTTCCAGGTTATTACTTTTCTCTTCCACTACGGTTCCTTTGGCATCCTGTAAGAAGCAGGTGATGTGTGTAACCCCTAGATGGCGCTATCCCAGGGGCTACTACCCCTGCCTGATTTGCCACTAACAGGTTGAGGGGCCTGGATCCAATGGCAGGTGCCTCCACCCAGAGGTCAGGGTTTGCAATAGTTAAACTAACTTGGTCACAGCCCTCTGGGACACTGCAACCCCCCTTTCTTCCCACTAGTGGCCCACACAATATATCAGAATTACCTTCACAGTATACACTTACCCCCAGGTCTGGTTCCGGCACTGGGACCTCCTGTGAAATGAGATACAGTGCAACAATCACAGTACAGTACTTTAACATAGACAAATACCTCAGGCAGTATAACTTTGCTGAAACAAGCAGCTCTGATTTATTTAGGGGGATATAACAAGGACAGGGGGAAATCAGGTTAATTAGCTTATCACTCTAATAATCTACCTATGGCTCTGTGCACAGGCCTATCCCTATCAGTTACTGTCCCTAGGTACCCAAGCCCTAGTGGCTAGTCCAAACCGTGGCAGCTGGTAGGGGCCCTTTCACACAGAGAAAAGGAGAATTAAACAGTCAGCAGTACAGTAATTCCATTTGGATTTAATGTGGCAATTCAACAGGGACGACCCTGAATTAGTACTCACGACCTCCAAATAAGATAGGGTCCTTCAATGTCAGCAGGGCTCACTTGAGGTACACAAACCTCTTCACACATTTATATAAAAGAAAGCACTATACCAGGCAGGCTGCATCTGTATCCGATCGCAATTACTGCACAATACCGGGAGAACACACAGCAGATTCAGTTCCTGACAGACCGAGTGCAATTTTCTGCAATTCTTCCAGTCTTCTACAGGGTGAGCCTGGTTTCTACTCTTCAGAGATCCTTTGATTCTTTTCACAGGACAGATTCAGTCCTAACAAGCTGCGAACCCGGAACTCTGGGCCTTACACGTTTTTGACTAAAACTGCACACTGAAAAAGCACAGGGCTCCTTCCTTCTTCACTGCCAAAGCTCAACTCAAACTCCAACCGACAAAACCGGGCATTTCCTTTGAGTTCCTCCCAGTTCTTGACTGGATTGGCTGTCCTCACAATAGACTGCTGCTGTTGGTCCAAAAGGCACTGAAGTCTAAACTACATCTCCCAAGTCACTGCCCATACAATCCTCTTGTGGCTGGCTCAGATTATGAGTCCAAGTTCTGATTCGTCCAAGGCACCATTTTAGAGCTAAGCTTACCCCACACTGATTGGTCCAGTTCAGCAGTTCAAAACTAGAATGGGAACTAGCAGACACAGTTCTGACTGCAAAGAAAGCAGGTTAGACAAACTGTAATTTCATTATTACTCTAAATAATTTCTGGCAAACAGTTACATCTTTCAGATAGGTTCCTTTGCACTCCTAGTGACTGCAAAAATGAAGTGAATTGGCAGCAGCTCGAGTGGTACTCAGAGAAGCACAGTCCCCCATACAAACTAATTATGTCTGCAAGCAGACAGCTCTTAAAGAGACAGTACCAGAGGCTCTAAAACACTCACTGATAAATGGCTTAAATACCAAACACCATTCAGGCTTGGAGCATTCAAGCAAGCTCCTGAAGTCTTTTGGGAACCCCCATTTGCAGGGGTTACACCCTTCCTAGCCTAGGAAAGCTTGACGTCGCGTCAAGCAAGTACCCATAAGTTTCAACTGCAACCATATACATTTGCATTAGGCTCGCACATGTAATCATCAGTCAATATATCATTTTACAAGAACACATTTCTGAAACATTGCAGTCGTCCTCTTTACACAGTATTACATACACATTGTACCATAACTCAAGTTATTATCTCTTGTACATGAAACCTGAAGAGAGGGCCCTTCCTATCAGTTACCTTGGGGCTGGATGGGGCAAGGGCACCATACTAGAGGAGCAACACAAGTAACTTGGAGTTAGCACTGATGCTCAGTTTGGGCAATGAGCTCGGGGACACATACACTCCTTTATGGACAACATTGAGAGGCAAGTCCACAGGCCTCCCAAGTGAATCATAACTGAGGTGCACCACAGGCTTTACAGCTCGACCAGTCTTTCTAGGGAACTGTTATAGTCTCTGCACTCTGAGCCTCATTTTCAGCATTGTCCTCACTTGTCAGGAGTCTCCATGGGGTAGAGAGGCTAGAACTTGGGGCACTTTCAGCTCCAGGAGTTACAGTTTCTGAGTCCACAACATTTGGCTCGCATGGAGAGCTTTCGGACACTGGCAGTGGACTGTCAGGGCACTCAAAATACTCTTCTTGTTGGGTGTATCACCAGTCTGCCCCAATCTATCATTTCCTCCCTGAAGCTCAAACAGTTCAACCATGCACAATGATTCCATTTCATCTGATCTGATGCTTTGCACTTCACTTTCTGGAGCATTGGCTCCAGGGATGAAGCTGGGGCTTAGACAGTCCAGAAGGCCCAGCTTTGTCTCCAGTATTGACTAGGGGATTGCCCCGAAACAATTGACTCAGTTCGTAAGAAGGATAGTATTCAAAGTCACTCTCACTTTCTTCTGATATGGACTGACAGTCATGCTCAACTGGGACTTGTGGAGGGGAACACTTTAACTTTGCTTCTGTAGGTGCAGACTTTCTTGATCTTTTCTTAGCAGCAGCTCTAGTCACTGGTCCAGAGGGGGCATCTTCTGGGGCTCAGACTCAATCAGAATTTGTCCAATGGGCAGTAAATGATTTCTATGCATTGTTTTTACATCTTTTGAATTATTCTCAGGCCTTACTTTGTACACTGGCAGATCATCTAGTTTGCCCACTACAATGTGAGGGAGATGGTGCCATCTGTCAGCAATCTTGTGCTTGCCATGCAGTCCCAGATTTCTTAGCAATACCCGATCTCCCTCCTGGAGTTCCTGTGCTTTCACCTTTTTATCATACCTTTCTTTGTTGGCCAGATTTCTTTTGGCAGCCATGGTTTGAGCCAGTTGGTACGCATGAGTTAGCTGGGCCTTTAACTTTTGCACATACTGTAAATAGTTGTCAGCTTGAACCCCATCAGGAGAGACCCCAAACACACATCTACTGGTAGTCGAGCTTCTCTTCCAAACATCAGGCGGTGGGGGAGAATCCAGTGGCATCACTTTTAGGTGCAGTTATAAGCATGTACCAGGGTGCTAATTTGTTGGCTCCATCTAAGGCTTGTCCTTTGGGTGCAGGGTGCCTAGCATATCTAGCAAAGTGCGGTTGAAACGTTCAGGCTGTGGGTCCCCTGGGGTGGTAAGGAGTGGTTCTGGACTTCGCACTCCCACAGAGAAAGCATCTCTTTGATCAGGCGACTCTCAAGTCTCTCCTTGATCAGAATGGATTCTTTGTGGAGGCCCCATAGTGAACAAAAAGTTTTCTACAAATACTTTGGCCACAGTGGATGCTTTCTGGTCTTTGGTGGGAAGCTTGGGCATATCTCGTGAAATGGTCAGTGACCACCAGCACATTACTGATATTTCTTTGATCTGACTCCAAACTCAGAAAATCAATACAGACCAGCTCCATGGGTGCACTGGTGGTGATGTTAACAAGGGGCAGCCCTCTGGAGCAAAGCTTTCCTCTGTAAGCAGCGACTACAAGTTCGATGTGTTGCTCCACATCAGCCCCCATCTTAGGCCAATAGAATCTGGATCTCATCAAGTCAAGTGTTCTGTCTATACCAAGGTGCCCCATGTGGTTGTGCAAGGACCTCAGTACTGAGTCTCGAAGGCAGTGGGCACTAGTTGTTGTTTGTCTACTTGTCCCCCCTGTCTACTGTTTCTCTGTATAACAGTTTATTGATCAGTTTCAACTTAGGACCTTCTTTGTATAACAGTGCAGTTCTCAAATCAGTGGAGCGTAATTTGGACACATCTTTTCCTGCATAGAGGGCTTCTAAAGCTGCTTTGATCATGGGATGGCAGGATTGAGCCCATGAATACTGTCATTGTCCAGCTGAGGCAGTGCACCAATGTCTATTGCAGAAAAGTGGCAATAAGCAGCAGGTATGCAATTCTCAGAGCTCCCAAACAATCCACCATACAGTCCACTGCGTCCGTGGACATTTGTTCCTCCCTGTCAAACTTCCGGCAGAGTGCCCGAATGTCAGGTTCTGCCAATCGGACCCAATCATTCTGGGGAACAGGCCTCCGGGAGAGAGCATCAGCATCTATGTGGTTCAGACCTGCTCGGTATTCGAGAGCATAGTCATATGTAGATAATGCAGAAAGCCACCTATGGCCAGTGGCATCCAACTTAGCTGAGGTCTTCACATAGGTCAAAGGATTATTGTCAGTTTTTACTAGTATTTTAGCCCCATACAAGTACTCATGGAATTGGTCAACAATAGCCCACTTCAAAGCTAGGAACTCTAACTTATGTACAGGATAGTTCTTTTCGGATGGGGTCAGGCTTCTACTGGCAAAGGCCACTGGTCTCAGGCCATTCTCGTGCTCTTGGTACAACACAGCCCCCAACCCTTGCAAGCTAGCATCAGTGTGCAGGACGTAAGGTTTTCTTGGATCGGCATAGGCCAGCACTGGAGCATGCGGTGAATTGATATATGATCTCATGAAAAGCAGTCTCACAATCAGGAGTCCAGCGGGCCCCAAATACTTCACTTGGATGAAAATACACTCTTTCAGTCTTGAGGACGCTGACTTTTGGTATTTTTGTGGGTTGGGGATACCCTTGAGTAAGGTTAAAGTAAGGCGGATCACTCTTGAATAGTCCTTGATGAAGCGCCGATAATAACCACAGAATCCCAGGAATCTTTGCAGTTCTTTTAGATTTTGGGCTGTGGCCAGGTGGTCAAGGCCTCAACTTTACTTGGGTCGGTCTCTATTCCTCGGTGGATACTATGTGTCCCACATACTTTACTGATGTTTGAAAGAATTGACACTTATCAATGGACAGTTTAAGGCCAAAGTCCTCCAGTCGGTCCAATACCTTAAATAATCTGCTTTCATGTTCCTCCAGTGAGCTGCCAAACACAATAACATCATCTAGGTATACCAGGCACTCTAGTAAGTTCATGTCCCCACTGCACGCTCCATCAATCGTTGAAAAGTGGCTGGGGCACCTGAAATCCTTGAGGGCATCCTCATGAATTCATAGAAGCCAAGCGGACAGATAAAGGCAGTCTTCTCACAGTCCTCTGGGGCCATCGGATCTAGTAGTACCCACTGGAGATCCAGCACAGAGAACCACTTGCTCCCGTTTAGGCAGTCCAAAGCATCCTGAATGCGGGGCATTGTGTACTGATCAGGATAGTCCGCGGTTTAAGGTGCGATAATCCACACATCACCTTACTGTTCCATTCTTTTTCCTCACTACCACAATGGGGAAGCATAAGGGCTTCTGGATTCTTGTATTCACCAGCAGCTAACATCTCTTGCAGATGCCGCTCACATCATCTATGTCAGCAGGTGCCAGGCGTCGAGACCTCTCACGAAATGGTCTTTCGTCATGCAGCGGATATTGTGCTCAGCTCCTTGCGCATCCTACATCCCATTCCTTTAAAGAAAACACCTGGTCTCTCTGGGCAAGCTTCTCACTGATCCTCACTTTCCATTCAGCTGGCAGCGGAGTCGCTGAAATCAAACAAGTCAGGCGTTACTCTGTCATTCTTCCTTGAACTCTTGCTGCTGGGTAGCACTGCAGTGTCTGCACAATGCACATTAGCCAGGATGCAACCTCTGTTTACTCGAATGTCTCTTTCAGACACATTATGAACTTGGACCATTACCCTTCTGGCATAAGCATGGGCTCTAGCGGGCAAAATACTAAGCTGACCAGCAGTCCCTCTGGCAATTTTCCATCGCCTGGTGCATCCAACATTAATATTTTATTCTTAACATCCTTTCTGATACGGACCTCTCCCATAAGGTACACTGGGCATTTGCGCCAGGATCAGAGACTCAGGATCCTTCTTCCACAATTCCGACCGGTTCCTCTGGTTCTGTTTTTCAGCATCTCTCTGTGCCTCATAGGCCTTCTTAATTAAAGCGGAACTCTTAAAGCTCTACTAGTCTTTGACCCCTGTTTTCATAACACAACTGTGCCAGCCTTCCGAACATATGAGCATTTGTTCCAATCAACAAAGGGACACCATCATACAGTCCAGTGGGGGACACACTAAGGCTAGGGTCTCTACTTGTTCGGCCACTCCAGCCACGGAGGTGGGGAAAGACAGCCAAATTCGGATATACCGGAATAGGGTAGGCCTTCTCACTTAACCCCATACATGCAGTCCTTCTAATGGTTGTAAGGGTACGCCTGACAAATGCTTCTGATACCAATCCTGGAACATAATTGTCACTTGGGAGCCACTGTCTAATACAGCTCTTGTAGACACTCCATTCACCTTTACAGTGGTCTCCATGGAGGGACCCACTATTCTGGACCAGTCTGAGAGGGGTGGGGGCCTGGGCAACTGACCTTGCCACAAAGGGACGTGAATTAGCATTTTTGGTGCCCTCACTGGGATCATGTCGTTCACCTCTTAACCACTGATTTCTTCTCCGAAGCTCTCTTGTAGCCTATATGCAACTTTGTCAGTGTCTTTTGGGGACTGGCATTCTTTTCATGTGCCCATCTTTCCCACAATTATAGCAAAACATACTTTCTGGAGTTTGAGCTGGCCGGGAGCGCCACACTGGGAGCCAGGGCGGGGTATTACTAACTGAAACCTGGTGCCATCTCTGTCTCTGCGACGTGATAAGCATTTGGAGACATCTCGTCAGTTTCTCCACTTCCATGGTCAAGGAATTGAGTTTGGAGCTGTTATCAGCAGGAGATACATGGGTGGGTACCCACCCCATAGCAGATGCAGTCGGATATAGGTCAGGGCCTGCACTTGCAGGCGTGGCCTTCATAAAGGGACTGTTTTGAATTCCCGGATCTCTCAACAGTTTGCCCCATTGTGGCATATCTTTTCCTTGTCAGAGCACTCATTGACTGTCAACCTCTGCCCCTGAACTTCACTTTGATGGGTCACCTCAGTCACTCGGTCGTAGCTGCTGTTGTTGGTGCAGGTACCTCCGAGGTCGCTTTTCTCAACTCCTCGAATTTCTCATTAACTCATCATAGGAGGGTGGGGATTCCAGTCGATTTGCTAGCGAATTGAAGCAACAGCAGTTCTGAGAAGGGGCAGACTTAAGGATTCTGTCCAGTCTGGTTCGGTCCAGTTCAATTGCTGGCAAACTACCCTTTCTGAGGCATTCTTGCAACAATTTTTCCAGCCGAGAGACATACACAGACAACAACACTCCCTTGGTACTGTTGTGCATTTCTTACTCTCCACCATAGGTCCTCATCAGAATCTGGGCTCCTACACATTCTCCAAGGCCTCAAGATAGGCCTGTGCAGTCGCTTCAGGGTTACTGGGCCCGCTTAGCACGGATGGTAGCCAGGGCAGGACCTCAGAGGCCTCACTAACCCTCTTTCGCTCGCCCGAGCATTGCCATTCTGTAGCAATTTTGGGGGCAACATAGTTCATCCAGGTCTCCCAGTCATCCTCCTTGGGGGTGGGAGGGTGCCAGAGAAGATCCTCAACCTTGGTGAGTCGGGACTAATGGCAGGTGCAGAAATAGAGTCTGCATTGGTTCAGCCACCATTACGGGCACTGGAGCAGGAGAGGGTGTTGGGAGGAACACCCCAGGTGGCAAGAATAGTTTCTTCAAGTCCTCCACAGTTTCCCCTCTCCAGCAACCATTCAGCAAATTTCTCCTCAAAAGTTTCAGATAGTGGTGGGGCTGATTCCCCGGTCTTTACTGTCCTTAGTTATCATCTCCAAGCAGTGAGGGCTCCTCTGGGGTAATGGTCTGTGGCACTTTGGAGCTATCTATGGGATCCTTAAACTCTACTAGGGCCAGGAAAGTGTGGGTGAGCAGATTAGCATGCCGACCCACCACCACAGGGTTTTGTAAACCTTCCACCTTGAAGTACTCCTGCACAGTGTCCGTATTGATACCCAGGGGATGTCCAGGATAAGCATAGCATTTTGGGAATCGATCTCCTCCCCAGTACACCACTCCACCAGCCGGTGCACAGCCACTTCTGTCGGGTACCCATTTTTCTTAACAGTGGTTCGTATCATGGCCACTAGAGGACACACAATCCCAGCGTGTGCCTCCAAGATGTAACCCCTAGATGCGCTATCCCAGGCTACTACCCCTGCCTGATTTGCCACTAACAGGTTGAGGGGCCTGGATCCAATGGCGGGTGCCTCCACCCAGAGGTCAGGGTTTGCAATAGTTAAACTAACTTGGTCACAGCCCTCTGGGACACTGCAACCCCTTTCTTCCCACTAGTGGCCCACACAATATATCAGAATTACCTTCACAGTATACACTTACCCCAGGTCTGGTTCCCGCACTGGGACCTCCTGTGAAATGAGATACAATGCAACAATCACAGTACAGTACTTTAACATAGACAAATACCTCAGGCAGTATAACTTTGCTGAAACAAGCAGCTCTGATTTATTTAGGGATATAACAAGGACAGGGGAAATCAGGTTAATTAGCTTATCACTCTAATAATTCACCTATGGCTCTGTGCACAGGCCTATCCCTATCAGTTACTGTCCCTGGGTACCGAAGCCCTAGTGGCTAGTCCAAACCGTGGCAGCTGGTAGGGGCCCTTTCACACAGAGAAAAGGAGAATTAAACAGTCAGCAGTACAGTAATTCCATTTGGATTTAATGTGGCAATTCAACAGGGAGCGACCCTGAATTAGTACTCACGACCTCCAAATAAGATAGGGTCCTTCAATGTCAGCAGGGCTCACTTGAGGTACACAAACCTCTTCACACATTTATATAAAAGAAAGCACTATACCAGGCAGGCTGCATCTGTATCCCGATCGCAATTACTGCACAATACCCGGAGAACACACAGCAGATTCAGTTCCTGACAGACCGAAGTGCAATTTTCTGCAATTCTTCCAGTCTTCTACAGGGTGAGCCTGGTTTCTACTCTTCAGAGATCCTTTGATTCTTTTCACAGGACGGATTCAGTCCTAACAAGCTGCAGACCGGAACTCTGGGCCTTACACACGTTTTTTGACTAAACTGCACACTGAAAAGCACAGGCTCCTTCCTTCTTCACTGCCAAAGCTCAACTCAAACTCCAACCGACAAAACCGGCATTTCCTTTGAGTTCCTCCCAGTTCTTGACTGGATTGGCTGTCACTCACAATAGACTGCTGCTGTTGGTCCAAAAGGCACTGAAGTCTAAACTACATCTCCCAGAGTCACTGCCCATACAATCCTCTTGTGGCTGGCTCAGATTATGAGTCCAAGTTCTGATTCGTCCAAGGCACCATTTTAGAGCTAGCTTACCCACACTGATTGGTCCAGTTCAGCAGTTCAAAACTAGAATGGGGAACTAGCAGACACAGTTCTGACTGCAAAGAAAGCAGGTTAGACAAACTGTAATTTCATTATTACTCTAAATAATTTCTGGCAAACAGTTACATCTTTCAGATAGGTTCCTTTGCACTCCTAGTGACTGCAAAATGAAGTGAATTGGCAGCAGCTCGAGTGGTACTCAGAGAAGCACACAGTCCCCCATACAAACTAATTATGTCTGCAAGCAGAACAGCTCTTAAAGAGACAGTACCAGAGGCTCTAAAAACACTACTGATAAATGGCTTAAATGCCAAACACCATTCAGGCTTGGAGCATTCAAGCAAGCTCCTGGAAGTCTTTTGGGAACCCCCATTTGCAGGGGGTTACATGTGCCTTCCAGTATTGAGCAAAATGACTGTACTGGACATACAGAGGCCTTCGGCCATACTACATGCAGGCCAACCTAGTGATAGGGCAGTCGGGGGTAACCCTGTACAACTGGAACACAATTTGTTTAGTTGTACTGCTGCCTCTTGGCTTCTGGTTGCACCCTTTTGTAGGGGGGTCTATGTCTCTGCTATAGGACTTCTAACATGAGACTTTGGCCCTGAGTGTAGGCTCCAAAGCAGGAATTGGTTTTACATTACCTGGGGGAAGATGACCCAGAATGGGGGACGAAAACCCCTGGTGCTACTGTCTTTTTTGGCCTGAATCCCTTTTTTCTTTTCCCTTAGTTGTAGCTCTCTTTTGGGGGGGAGGGGACACTGATGTCCTATTGGAGGCCTGGATCCCCTTTGTTTCTGGCTTCTCCTCCATCTCCTAAACAGGCTAATAGGACTGCTGTCCCCTTTCAGAGAAGTATGGGCAGGTATTATACCTCACCCTCCCCACGGAAGTCATCATGTATATAGTTCCCTGTTTCTTAGGGCCCTGGGTGGAGGCCCCCAGTTTGTCCCCAGTATTCTCCCAGTTGGCGTCCAGGACATACATCTAAGCAATCTACCTGGTTGTTATCCCCAGGGTTTAACCCTTTTACTTAGTCCCTTACTTTTCCCACAGCTTGGGACTGGGGTTTTAGTTTTCTGTTAATAGCAAAAATGAAGCAGAGGCAGTTGGTATTTCAGTATGATTTTATTTATACAACAAATGATGCAGGCTCCTTCATATATGTTGTCTCTGGGTGGGGAGCTTTGGGAGTGTGTGTTCTTCGCAGATGGCTGTCCTGCTACAATGGGTCTCATGGGACTGATCTTTCCCTAGATGGCAGGCCTGCCCCCACCCCGCAGCTGCAGTCCATGCTTTCTCTCTCAATACAATGGCAGTGACTCCAATGATGATCTTCTGCCAAAATATTAGTGAACAACCCTGTAAAGAGGAAAGGGCTAATTTAGTACTTGAGACGACATCCAGCTGATGTCTACTTTAGTCAGGAAACCCACTTGACTGCCCCAGAACATCTGAAGTTAAACTGGGGTGATAGATATACAGTACTATTCACACTTCCTCTGACATCAAGGGTAAATGCCATGAGGGGACCGTTATGATTCCCTCTACAACCCGATTTGATTTGGAACAATTCTATGGTTACTCTCAGGGCCACTATGTTGTATAGCTGGGCAAGAATACAGCAGCATTCCAGATAGGGAAAAGCACAGTCACCTATGTAAAAAGTTGTAGTTCAAACTTTTCATCTACAAATTTATTGAAAACACAGACTGAGTGACAAGTGTGTTCCAAAAGCAGGCACAGACCCATCACAAATCCAGTGCACCGGGGCTTCACGTATGTGAAGCCTCAACGGGGTCGGGTAGTTGCTGTGAGACAGGGCCTGATATAGTACAATCAATTAGCGTCCACCAATTAAATTACAGACCATGTGAAGAGTCCCCAGGTGTTGATCTGAAAAAATTCCTGTGGCTCATTCAACATTTATACAAAAGGGTTGTCATAGGCCAAATAACAAATGTGCTATAAACTAAATAAAAATGCAGATATACATGAAATACAAATAACACAACACATTTGTTTTGAAATACAAATAATATTAAACAATTCTCATTATGTTACATGATAAATGCGGGGAAAAGCTGATTATTTAAATAAATATGAATTATCACTGAGCTATGTGCAAATTTAGTTCTTGTTTGACTACAGAATCTCAACTTACAATTAGCAATACTTTGATCAAATTAGTAACTGATCCCTTTTCATTTCAAAAAGGTAGGTCAAACTCAAATCCCTGGAGCTTTGACTTATTACTGAAAGACAGAAGAGCAATGTACTGCGCATTCAGTGCTTATAGCTGAAGAACACACTATCGGTCTGGGCTAAATTGCATAACCACAGTTAGCTTTCAAGGTTGAATACAGGACACAACACTTAGGTGAAGAAAAAAGATAGTTTATGCCCTGAGGTGTAACTGTCCAAAGTTATATATTGGCCATACTGTAAGACCTCTCAAGCAGCATATTCAAAAACATACCAGAGACATTAGAAATGGAAATTTGGACAGCCCAGTTGGGGAGCACTTCTCTGAATTTCACAACTGCAGTCCTAAAGCCATGAGCTTTATGGGTACTGAAATGATGAGATGCCCTAGGAGGGGAAGGGACAGACTGCAAAGACTCCTCCAAAGAGAGAAAGTTATTGGATTTTCACTCGTGGCAATCTGAAACCAAAAGGGCTCCATTCCTCCTGGGATTTAAAGAGTGCTTGATGCCATAGGAACAACTCTGAGAAATGTAATATTCAAATATTATTCTGCTTATATTTCTTATTTTTTATGTAGTTGTCCCCCTCATTTCTTTATTACTAAGGATGCTTGCATGAAATGAGTATATGTACCTTTTCTGCTCTGGCTACTTTTCTACACCTGACATCACAGTTCTGTTTATGACATCACAATCTGCTGCTGTGGGGTTAATTGTGATGTCATAAACAATGGATTATAATATCAGGTGCTTACAGGCAGCTAAAGCAGATCCAGTCTAGGAGATAGTTGCCTTGTGTTCATGTGTCTTTCCTCAGTAATAAAGAAAAAGTGCAAAAGAATTATGGAACTATATGAGATATAAACTCTACTATGTCTAAATCTTACATAGTTCAAAGTTCTTTCAGTGGTGTCAGGGGCTCTTTAAAACCCTGGGCTTGATTTTCAATGAGTTGGGAATGACGCAAGGTGCTTGCATCAAAGAAACATGATGCAAGGGGCTGACTGTGCCACACCTTGCATCATTCCCAATTCTCTCAAGCAGCTTGCTGCATCAGTGGGAACCAGTGCTCCAGACAGCCTTGCGCCTAGCTTGTGCCATGTTGCAGGAGTGCCACGGTGCTGAGGGCAGTTACGCCAGTAGACAACTCCCATATCCCCTAATGTGGAATTCTGCAAGGGTACTAATGTTGGCGGCACCAGCCCAGAGTTCGACCAGCCCAGAGCTGGTCTAACGTCCCATGGACCAAAAGGGGTTCCACCTATGGAACCCCCCTGCGAACAGTGATGGCAGTGGCACTACCACATGGCCATACAGGGGCACCAAGTGCTGTGCCAGTGGTGAGCCAGGTGGTCTGGCATGCATGGGAATCCCCGTGGTGGTGTGTAGGGCACCGCACTATAGCCCACACAGGTGATACCGGGAGGCCCACTGGGACCCAGGGCCCACTGCCTGCAGTGCTGACCCCCATCACTGATGGTGGTGGACTACTGCCAGGCATGGATCGCAGGTTGGCTGCACTTCTGGTGGCATGGCATGCTGTTGGGGGGCCCTCCATCATGCCAGGGGCACATGTGGGGCATACATAGCAACCAGCCTGCCTTGCTCGGGGGGGGCAGGGACATACCCCGGCATGTGAGCCAGGGGTGCCAGTACTGGCAGACTGCATCAGTGCCAGTGGTGGGTCCGAAATACTGCAGTGGACATTAGCCCCACTCTGTCGGCAACACTTCTGCTAGTGTTGTCATTGCCACAAGACTGTCATGCATTTTGCAGCATTCCTCTTCTGTGCACCTTCCCTTTGATGCATGGGTGTACTTGGTGCTAGCTGTGGGACTTTGGAGCCAGGACCCCTCACCCTCACGTTTGAGAATCAGATGCAGGGTCCTAGGCACACCAGAAATTGGTGCAAGCTGTCATTTGTCGCAGCTTGCACCAATCTTTGAGGACTGAATCCCTTGTCTTTTATTGGGTATTGAAGTACTCCCCAACCCCTTTCTCAATCTTTTGATTAATACATTTTTTTGAGGTTACAATGTCAGAATATATAACTGTAACATTATTTTTAATTTTAATCTTTTTGCTTCTTTCTCTTTCAGGCCAGCTACTAGATCTCCGTCTTTTTCTTCACCTAAGTGACATGTCCTGTATTCTGTCTTGACAGCTAACTATGGTCATGCAGTTTAGCCCAGACCTGTAGTGTGTTCTTCGGATACAAGCACTAGATATGTAATACCTTGCTCTTTTATCTTTCACTAATAAGTCAAAGCTCCAGGTATTTTCCTGTATTTGACATTGACCTATCTTTTTGAAATGAAAGGGGACCAGTTATTAATTTGGTCAGAGTATTGCTAATTGTAAGCTCAGATTCTGTATATAAACAAGAATGAAATTTGACAATTCCTTTTTATTTAAAAACGTAATCAACTTTTCCCTGTGTTTAATCATGTAACATACAGAGATAAACATTTGTTTGTAATATTTGTATTTCATAACAATTTTTTTTTGTATTATTTGTATTTCATATATGTTTGCACTTTAATTCATTGCACATTTGTTATTTGGGCTATGACAACCCTTTTGTATAACTCTTGAATGGGCTACTGGAATCTTTTCAGATCAACACCAGGGGACTCTTTACATGGTCTGTAATTTAACTGGCGAACTCTCTCTGATTGATTGTACTATATCAAGGGCTGACTCAAAGCAGGTACCCACCCCCTGACAAAGCTCTATGTAAGTGAAGCATTGAGGCACCTGCCTTGTGAGGGGTCTGTTTCTGAACATTTTTTACAGAAACCTTTTCATGCATAACTGAGTCAGAATTTGAGTTCTTATGGAATGAATCTCCCATAACACCTACTTTTACATACTTCCTAAGATGCATAAAGATTTGACAAATCCACCAGGATGTCCAATAGTTTCTGGGATGGAATCCCTCACAGGTAATTTATGCAGATTTCTTGATTTTTTCCTTCAGAGAACTGTTGCAGGTTTGGGGTACCACCTTAGGGACATGATGCATGTCCTTCAGAAATTTCAGTTTCATATGGGAAGATAATTTTGTCTGGATTGGCATCGATGCTGAATCTTTGTATACATCGATTTTACATGAGGATGGTATCAAAGCCTAGCAATACTTTTTGTGCCAGGATAAATGGGCTGATGTCATCCCCATACCATTTCTGACTGATGCCCTACAATTTGTATTGACCCATATTTTCTTTGAATTTGATGCAGATTGTTATCTCCAGCTAACAGAAACAGCCATGGGGGCAGCCAAAGCACCATCTTTTGCCAATTTATTCCTCGGGCTATGGGAGCAAGAAACAGTGCTTAACAAATCAGAGAACCCACACGTGGACCACATCATACATTAGTACCACTTTATTGATGATGTGGTCTGCATGTGGAAGGGCTCAAGGGAATAGGCAGAATTTTTTCTGCCTTAGTTAAACACTAACAGTTTAAATTTGAGCTTTACTGGGACAATAAATACTAGCATTCTGAATTTCTTGGACATCTCTTTGACAGGGGTAATGGGTCAAACTGTAAGCATAAAGAGTTTCAGAAAAGAAACAGCCACTAATAATTTGCTCTGAGCTGACAGTGCCCACTCATAAAATCTGAAGGAATCCATCCCGTATGGACAGTTCATATGGCTCAGAAGAAATTGCTCTAAAATTGAGGATTTTGATACTGAGGCTCAAGCATTAAAAGAGAGGTTTCTGCAGCAAGGTTGCAATTCATGGACAGCAGACAAGGCACTAGCTTCAGAAAATCTTCTCAAACCCAAGCCAAGGCCATACAATGAGAAGGGACCTGTAATGTTTATCACACAATTCACTGCAGTCTCAGGACGGATTTGGAGCATAGTGAGGCAATACTGTCCAATTTTGATGGGTGACCCCTTTTGGAATCTGCATTGGGGGAGGCACCCTTATGTTACATTCAGTTGGGCACCTAATTTAGCTGACAAATTGGTTCACAGTCAGTTTAAAAGGGAAACAAATGTTTCTTCAGCTAACACAAGGCTGCCCATTAGACCAAGAGGGATATTCCATTGTGGCCATTGAATAATTTGCCTGTGTTGCAAGCAATCCAATTTTTTGCAGTTGGAGGGTTACACCATCAGAGCAGAAATTCAAGAATGTGTTTCATGTGGCACTAGTTTTGTAGTGTATGTCCTGCGGTGTAACTGTCCAAAGTTATATATTGGCCATACTGTAAGCCCTCTCAAGCAGCATATTTGAGAAAATACCAGAGACAGAAATTCATTTTGGACAGTCCAGTAGAGGAACACTTCTTGAATTTCACACAGTTGCAATCCTAAAGCCATGAGCTTTATGGGTATTAAAAAGGTGAGATGCTCTAGGAGGATAGGGGACAGAGTGCAAAGACTCCTCCAAAGAGACACTTATTGGATTTTCACTTGTGGCCATCCGAAACCAAAGGCCTTAATACCTCCTGGGATTTAAAATCTTTTCTTTAATTTGGTATTGAAATACTCTGCCACTCCCTTTCTCGATCTTTTAATAAATACGTTTTTTTGTGGTTACAATGTCAGAATGTATAACTGTAACATTATTTCTAATTTGAATCTTTTTGCTTCTTTCTCTTTCAGGCCAGCTACTAGATCTCTATGTTTTTCTTCACCTAAGTGATGTGTCCTGTATTCTGCCATTACAGCTAACTATAGTCATGCAATTTAGCCTTCTGTCTTTCACTAATAAGTCATAGTTCTGGGTATTTTCCTGTATTTAAGATTGACCTACCTTTTTGAAATGAAAAGGGACCAGTTATTAATATGGTCAGAGTATTGCTAATTGTAAGCTGAGATTTTGTATTTTAAGCAACAATGACATTTGAACACAGTTCTGTGACAATTCCTATTTATTTAAATACTACATACAAACACACAAACGTATGAAACCACCAGCAGAAAGAAGCTTTATTGGTCAATCAAGTCTGCCCAAGTGTGCAGCTCAGTCTAATTCTCTGGAGCTGCCCCCTCCCCTTTCCTTCCAGGAGTCATCCACCTCCTCTTCCCCCCCCACCCTCCCATTATAATTATTTTTTCCACCCTATCCAACCCCACCTTGAAACTTTCCATCGTTTTTGCTGCTATCACCACCTCCAGCAGCTCATTCCACCCTGACACCACCCTTTCCTAAATCTACCTCTAACTAGTTAATACTTAATCAGTTTTTCTTTGCATTTGTCGTGTAACATAATGAGAAAAAAATTCTGTATTATTTGTATTTCAAAACATTTTTGTATTATTTGTACAGTATTTCATATATGTTTGCGCTGTTATTTAATTTATGGCACATTTGTTATTTGGCCTATGACAACCCTTTTGTATAAGTGTTGAATGAGCCACAGGAATTTTTTCAGATCAACACCTGGGGACTCTTTACATGCTCTCTAATTTAATTGGTGGACTTTAATTGATTGTACTATATCAGGGGCTGTCTCACAGCAGATACCATAACCCCTGACAAAGCTCCACCTGAATGAAGTGCAGGGACACCTGACTTGTGGCGGGTCTGTGTCTGCACTTAGAAAGCACTTGTCACTCAGTCTGTATTTTCAATAAATTTTTACACATGAACATTTTGAACCGTGATTTTTACATTGATGGCCATGCTGTTGCCTATCTGAAGTGCTGCTGTGTTCTTGCCCAGCTGTCTACGCATTTGAGGAGAGCTCCTCCTTTTCAGCAGCACCCTTGATCCTGCACCTAAGAGCACATGATTCCTTGAACAGTGCCACTATGTTATTCTGCAGGGATGACTATTTCAGCAGAAAGTCACCCTAGCTAGTGTGCTTTGACGACATTTTTGGGGTAAACTAATGGACTTGCTTCAGGGTCAGTTGATCCTAGGTGGTGACCAGAATTTAGTACTGTCCCTGGACTTAGATACTTTACACCAGGTGAAACATCACATCTCCCCATCCCAGTGCTATCTTCGGTCCAGCTTCTCTAATCTGGAGACAGTTGACATCTGGCGTCATCTTTTCCCCTCCCAGAAGGCTTACACATATTTTCCCCCTAGACATCAAAGCGTCTCGCAAATTGATTATTTTTTTACAACATGCAAACATTTTTCAACTATTCAATATGGCCTATAGTCCCCAACTGCTATCAGTCACCATTCTCTCTTTTTGAAGTTAGACCTGGGGAAAGACATGAAAATGTCTTTCTGGTGTCTCAGTCTCTCCCAGCTTATACATCAGCAGTTCTGGACTTCTATCTCTGAATGAATCCCCCAGATATTGAGTGATAACAAAAAGTAACCAGTAAGTGCCCTGATACTTTGGGACATGCTAAAGACAGTTCTATGGGGATATGTTATCATGTATGCTTCCCTTAAGAAAAAAAAAAAAAACAGGACGGAAAAATACAACTTCCTTATGGAACACTTACGAACCTTTCAATTACTTTATTCTCAGGGTGACACAGTCATAACAGATAGGATTAAAGCCTTGAAGAGTGAACTCCATTCTCTTCTGGACAATAAGGTACAGCAGGCTTTGTCCTATTTAAAGCAGTCTCAGTAGGAGGAGGGAGCTAAGGGTTCTCATCCCCTAGCCTTCAATCTTCAGTCTCGCTGCTACATAGCCTGTTCCCTGCAGTTTTGACCCAGCCTCTGGGACCCTGACCCAAGATGCTAACCAACTTAAGAATTTGTAAAGCTTTTTACCAACAGCTTTATGTGGATCCCTCTCCTTTAGATCATGAAGCTATAGTTGAATATTCAGGGAAATTAAATCTTCCTCAGTTTATGCATCACCAAAAAGCAATCCTGTCTTCCCCAATACATTTTGAGGAAATTCTTGCCCAGCTTAAATTGGGGAAGATGCAAAAAGGTCCTTGCCCTGACAGGTTCCCCACTGAATGGTATAAGACCTTTTCATGCCATCTACTACCATACACCCTGCAACCTTATAGGGTGGTAGTCTCTGGTGAACTCCCTCCCCCGTCTTAGTCTTATGCTACTATAGTAGCTATTCCCAAACCAGGAAAAGACCTGTTGGCCCCCTCTTCCTAGCATCCCTTCTTAATTTTAAATACAGATGATATATTATATTTGGGTATTTGGGACCATAGACTAGACCATATTCTTCCCACCCTGATTCATCCTGACAAAGTGAGATTTATTAGGAAACATCAAACAATGGACAACATTAGATGTACTCTTATACTGGCAGGACATGTAGAGAGCTGACAGACCCCCACTGCTTTACTTAGTTTAGACAATGAGAAGGCTTTTGACAAGGTGTCCTGGAACTTTCTCTGGGGCACCCTGCCTGCCTTTGGCTTCTTGGAGTCATTTTTAGGCTGGCATCAGTAACTATATTCTAACCGCCAAGCTTACACTTGGGTGAATGGCTCACTCTCTTCCACAGTTTTGTTACAGAGAGGGACCCGTCAAGGTGGTCGCCTCTCGCTACTACTTTTTGCTTGGTACACGGAACCCCTAGCCACAGCTTGGAGAGCAGACCAGAAGATACAATGAATCCCCCTTTGTGTCATGGTATACAAGGTCACCCTTTATACAGATGGTGTCCTTTTTAATGCTACTTGCCCCTTACAATTCTATCCTGCAGCATGGCTGTTTTGCAGGATTATGGCTAGCTAGTTAGACTTAGGTTAAATCTGTGTAAAACAGATGTCCTTCTCCATTACTCTCCTTCCTCATCACTTAAACAGGAGTTACCCTTGAAATGGCACAGCACCAGAATAAAATATCTGGGGATATATATCCCCAAAGACCTGGGAAATCTTGAACTTCTGAATTATGAGCCACTTACAATAGCTGTGATGGAACATTTGCTTAAATGGGACCATTTACCATTGATCTTTTTTGCCAGAACTGAAGCGATTAGGATGAATGCCCGCCCACATCTACTATATTTGTTTCATACCCTCCCGCTATTTCTGGCACCTTATTATTTTAGTTCATGGAACAAGTTAATATCATAATTTATAGGGGGAACACAGCTCTCGGATTCATTACTGTCTCTTAACAATTGTCGCTGTCTAAAAGTGAGGTCAATCTTCCTAATCTCATGAATTATGCTAGGGCCTCTCATATGCTTGGAGTATTAACATGGATTCTACCTCAGGCTCACCCTCCTGGAAAAATACTGAATTTACAATAAATGATCTATATGATATAGGCCTGATCCTTCTAGCTAGCCAGATGGCTTCTATCCCACCAGCACACTTCTGCTCTTTTACAGGCTGTGACAGGTTTGGAATAAGACCCTGTCCCATTTGTTATGAAGAGAGAGTTAAAAACAAAGATCTATACTCTCCTCTCCTATTTTGTCACTTGTCTATCTCTTGCCTGTCTAATTGTCCAATCAAATTTTCCCTGTGGCACCTAAGAATTGGCCACTCTGATGGTCCCACAATTCCCCTTATCTCCCTTATTTCACTTGCTGTTTCTATTTCTTTCTTTCTTTCTCCCCTTGCTTTCTGTGGTATATATATATATATATATATATATATATATATATTACAGTGAATCCCATCAGGATGAAGTGCAATGTCACAGGTTTCCTACATGACCAAAGGGATTAACTCCCACTGAAACTGCAATGTTTGCTGTAGTAATTCTACTGCAGAATTCTGCAGAGTTGGGCTTCATATCTGTATGTGAAGCTAGGATCTCTTGGTTTGCAAATGTATATAATTATATTGTTGAAATGGTTACAGACAGCTACTTGTATGTTAGAAAGCTAGCAATTTGGAACAAAGGGGGCTGATCTTGAGAAACCTTTTGACCTTCATAAGCTTGTTGACAGAGCTGTCAGCAGGAATCCAGCTCTGAACAGAATGTATTAACTGGCAGCACCTGTTAAGAAATTTACATGTACTCTTCAGGTTGGTCACAGAAAGGGCAATGACAAAAGTTTATTACATTGTGTGAAAACTGGAGATACAGCTTAATGAGAACAGGGTGCAGAATTTAACTGCCAGGGAAAAAAACATCTTATAACAAACTCTGGTCAGAGCCAACACAGCTGCTGTGAATTAACATGAAACAAAGTTTTAGTTTTTTTTTTATGTTACAGAAGTCCTTCAAAAAATGTAATGCTTTAATTGACATAGTCTATTTTTGCTGATTTTGTTGTTGAAGTGTGATGTGTTACAATCTAGGGGTTCAATTGCAGAGCTATTTTATCAATTATGCATAGGTTTAGGTACAACACCACCTGGTTATCAATGTTTTGCAGGGCTTGACCTCTGACAGTAAATCATGCATGCATCGATGTGTGACTACTGTTATATTGTATACTGGGATATCCACAGCTTTTCAGCAGAAGCAGCAGCAGCAACACAAACCTACTCCCTCAGACACATTTGCAAATCTGCCTCCTTCAATTCCCCATATACAATATTACAAAAGTCATGTGTTGATGTATGCACAATTTACCATCAGAGGTCAAGCCCTGCAAAACATTGATAACCAGGTGGTGTTGCACCTAAACCTATACATACTGGAACAATAGCTCTGGGGTTGGACCCCTAAAATGTATCACATCACACTGTCCAGAGATGGTCCTGATACCCCCACTGGCTTCTCTGTTCTCAGTCACTGCTTCTGAGACACCCCATCACCTGCCTGTAACAGTTTTATAAGCAGGAGTGTCACAAAAGTCTGTGCCCAGGTTTCTAAGGGTTACTCTGCTTTGTGCATTCATTGGCAATTTGACCTCCTTGCCCTTACCTACATGGACCTTATAGTAATAATCCTGGGGGCTGTGGCTCTTTAAAGTTGAAAGTGCTCTGGCTGCAGTTGATAAACCAAACACAACACTCCAGTGTTTCAGGCATGAAGCATTTTGTACATCAAGATTCTAGATTGGCTGCCTCTTCCTGACCTTTCTTGTGCCGCGGCATTAATGGGAGATCAACTGGATTAGATCACCCACCTAAATTATAGTGAGCTGTCCATGGGGGACCCCAGGAAGTTGCCCACAGGGGACCCCACCAGCATCAAGAAGGATGAGCTCTGTGTTGGGATCACCTATTTCTTCTCAGATGAGGAGCAGGAGATGATCATCGACAGGGTGACAACCCAGCCGAGTGTGAAATTCAACCAGAAGACAGGTGCATGAGAAAAATAAGCGAATGCATCACCAACACAGACTGCTAGAATACCTCAAAAACAACAAAAGATAAACTTTATAGAGACTTCCAATTCTCTAATGGCATGCTAGGCACACACTAGGTGCACACATGATCAGAAATGTCCTAGTTTGTATATTTTGTATTTTCTCTATGCTTCTGTAAATACCCTATTGAAGTGGTCTTTGCTCAAAACTGCCGGGGGAAGCAAAGAACTACCACAAGGAATCCGTTGAATCCATTGAGCAGACAGGTCAGTGGAATGTGGACTGCTGATAAAATTACTCCTTGAAAGGCTTAGCTGGGTGCCCTGCTGAGGATAACTGTGAGGGTTGATCAGAGGGCTGAGATTAGACACAGACACCTCTCCTGAGGTCAGTTCTCCTACATGTTACCAAGTCCAGTCCCAGTTCTAGACTAGTGTGCAGCTATAGGGATTAGACATCTGTGCGTCTATGTAGGGGTTAATGTGTAGCCAAACACAGAAGTAATCGAGACTAGAATGGGAATGTCTTCTATGTTTGGCTGCACATAAACACCGGCAAAAGCAATCAGCTGTTCTGCATAGGTGGCACTCTCACTGGAGCGTGAAAAAGTGTTTTCTCTGTAGAATAGCTGGATTACTCATAATAAGCTGAGTGATAACATCTGCAGTTTTTTAAAATAAAAAAATGGCACATTGATTCATGCTTTCACTGCCTAACAAAAAGTGGCATCCGCATGTTAGACTGTTCAGCGCAGTTGTGCATATCACTGTCAGGTAAACACGAGTGAAATCAGCCAAGAAGATTAGCTGAGATTTCCAGGAGATGAATCTCCCTTCTCCTTGTATAGCCATGTGGGCTGTATATGTAAAAGTATTCTGTTTCACGAACACAAACATATACAAGAAAAAAATTAAATAAAATAGAAACTGCAGTTTTTTTTTTGTTTGTTTGTTTTTTATAAAACTTGCTCACCCTGGCACACCTCCAAAACAGTCAATTGTCACCGTGGAGATTTTTTATTTTAAATCACCTTGTCACACACTGATTCTACTGATGTTTTTCTATTGGGTTTTGTCAGTGTGTGTGTTCTAAGACACAGTGGCCCAGATATTCAAAAGGGTTGCGCCATGCGCAACAGGGTTGCGCCATGCGCAAGTCCAAAATGCGCCATTCTGCGATATTCAGCAGGAGGCAGTTACGCCACTGGCACCAGGTTGGGCAAGAGAGCAATGCAAATGAATGCATGCTCCAACAGGAGGAGGATCCATGCGCAACCTGCGCTAACCCGATGTTCAGTCGGGTTGCGCAGAGTTGTGCATGTAACCAAGCTGCGCACTGAAACTTGAGCCCAAAAAAAAAGGCTTAAGTCGAGGGCCACCCACAGGTGAGCTGCTGCATTGCAGGGCGCAACACAGCAGCTGCCACCCCTGGCTGGCCCCCAACTCTACACAGCCAGATCAAAACAGCCCTAGCAGAGAACACGGGAAGGGGGGAAGGTGTGTCTGCTTCCATGACAACACCTAGTTACTCAATATCCACTAATTGTAAAGCAAAACATAAACATTCCTTTATAAGCACTTAAAAGTTGTGGATTCTGTTTCAGATTTTTTCCCCATTATTTTTTTCTGCTATTATGTGATGTAAGTGCTCCATGTAAAAAAAATGTGGCTCTACATTCACCCCCAGCATGGTGCTTTGCAGCTGCCCCTGAGGTCCTCGGTTTAGCAGCATTGCAGAATTCTCTCATACTTATCAAATCATTTTCGAGCTGCTCTGTGTGTAGTCAAAAAAAATGTTTTTTGGGGGAGTTGAATAATTATACCTGCCTTGTTTATGATGTGGTTTTAAAAAGGCTATGCTGAAAATATGGGGTCTGAATCTGGAAAAATACCAGTAGTAAATTTATGAGAAAACATTGAAGAATTTCAATATTGCTTCATAACATTCTTGTTTTTTGAGATTTTAACTCCAAATTTTCAACATAATCTTCTTATTGCCACACCTCATTAACCCGGTAGGTAAAAAAATTTAAATCTCTGCTGGCACATCATTTAGCACCACAAGTGTGAAATGACATTTTGCCCAAGACTTGAGAAGTTTCACCGGCATCAAAGTCTGGCAAGCGGCAGGATGCCTGAATTATTATGGCTGCTTGTGATTGTGAAGTTGCTCTGACAAGCCAGCTACCTTTTGCAAAGGAAGAGGTGGCACAGCTGAGTGGCAGAGCTGAGGGCAGGACTGCAAGGGATTAACTTGCAGACAGTCAGCTACCTTCAATTGATCAGGGTGATTACGGCAGATTGGGTGGGCTGTCAAAAAGGTCTGTGTTTTATTTCTTTATTATTATTATTATTATTGTAACAGAACAGGCACCAGAACTGCAAGGGGCTAACTTGCAGTCGGCTAACTCCAGTTGGTGTTGATGCTGATTCCACCTCCTTTCTTTCTCCAGGTACTGTAGTTGAAGCTTGTTCCATATCTCCCATATCTGAGCTTATAGCTCCATTTAATCATGTGCCCCATGTGTTGAGGGACAGCATCTCACATTTTCTCATATTTTGGATATCCAATGTGCCCCACATTTCAATGAGTGACAGAAGATTGTGAGGCATGACTTGGGATGTAGCTAAGTTCATAGAATCCACAGGAAGCCTTGGGAGGTCCAGTGCCTTGCTGAAGTCACACAGTTAACCAGGGGTAGTGGTGGTATTCGAACCTAAGAACCCCACAGTCATTGACTCTTAGGTCACCGTTTTTGCACTAGAAATTGCATGGTGTCCCAGCACCACCAATGACTCTCTTGTAATTAAAGGCATAGGACTTATTTTTTGATTTTTTTTTTTTTGGGGTGGGAGGGGATTATTTACCCCAAATAGCCCAGTTCAGCATACCTCTCAATTGTCACACATTACATGGTACGTCACTCATTTTACCTCTCAGAAACCCTCTGTCCCACATGGAGATATGGAATACAATAATGAATTGTAGTGGAATAACACATTTATCTCCACTAGTGAGTGGTAAGACCCATAAATCACGAGTGGTGAAGACATGAGTTAGTTATGAAGGTCTTACCACTCATGTCTGGAGATAAATGTTTTTCTACCACAACCCAGTATGTATTTGATATATACCATACCATTTGTAATGTTTTTATTAGTGTTTTACTTTGTTTTAGCTTAAAACTGCCTTTCTTTCCATTCAGAAGCAATGATTTGATATTTTAATCGGATCAATATAGATGTATAACAAGAACAGTGTTTTTAGCGATCAACCAGTCCTCTCGTAGCTTCCGCGGCAGAGCTTCTGAAGAAGGACTGGTTGGTCCGAAAGCTAGAGCACTTTGTTCTTGTTGTTACATCTATGTTGGTCCATTAAAAGGTATCAAATCATTTGCTTCTGGATCTATTCTTGCAAGGACCAATACGGCAACTACTAAATCTATCTTTCTTTCCATTGTAAGTTCTCTATCTGGCCCATTCTTCTCTGTGTTCTGTTTCCAGATTCTAAGTGGAAATAACATGTTCTAAGCCAAATAAATTGTGTTCTATGTGAAAATAAATATTTATCCCAAAATAGCATAATTTTTTTACCCAGTGCATTCACCACTGGTATAGTATATAAGGCAATACTCCACGATGCTCAATGAGATTTTAAGGCATAAATTCATAATAATCTATGATGTGCTGTAATCAGCAAACATTATACTCTTCATAAGATGCAGAATAAATTGGAGGGGGCAGAAAGGAAATCTCACTTTTAAGAAGTCAGGCAACACTTTCTCTGGCTATTGCACTTGTATCTGCTTTTTTTTTTTCAAAGACAGCTCAGTGAGCATTAAAAAGAGGTCTACAAAAGCAGCGGTAGCTGACAAACAAAGGACTTCTTATAGTCTATTTCTAAGATGCTCTGACAAGCCAGCAGCAGAGCTGGGACGAGAACTGCAAAGGGTTAACTGCAGACAAGGACAATGGGCAGCTCAAGTTTTGGCTGCCAGGAATGTAATCAGTTCTGTAGTGTGCACATTCTGTTTCACGCTACACTTTTTGAAGAGCAGATTTCTAAATAAAACAGCCCTCATATTTAGAAAACACTTATATTGTGAAAATATGTGGAGTTTGCACTATCCATAAAACTATTTATTCTATATGTCCCAAAATGATTCAGCAATTACTGCCTAAAGCTGTGTTTCTGAATTGATCTGAGAAATCTGAACCTCATTCCTCACTGGCAAACACTAGCAGAGAAAAAATAGTGCAGTAAACGACTGCTGAGCAGAGGGATTGCTATAAAATTCCAATTAAATGAAGTCCGTTAGATATCAGGTGGGCTCCTAATTTCTACTGTCCTAGCAAAACGACTGCCCTGCAGCCATAAAAAGAAAGCAATGTTTTATTTAGTCAGTTAGAGAGAGAAAGAGAGAGATTGAGATTTAAATTGAAAAGAGACTTTCAGATGAAGGACTTTTTTTTGTTTTGTTTGTACTGCTTTGAGAAGTACTATTCTGTACAGCTTTATTTGATTTACTGTTATTAATATTAAAATGTTACTTGCAAATTTTACAACTTCTGTTTTGCCTATGCTTCCTGACCTATGCCTCAACCACACAGCCAAAACCCTTTAGGTATGGTCCAAACTTAAACGCCATCTTGATTTGGCATAGATATTCTACTTTTGTAAAGTCTTGGCAGTAGATGACAATTTCCTCCCCTCCCAAACTGATCCTACCATTCGGCGCTGAAAGCAGTTAGGGCTCACTTACATTTACCAATTTTTGGAATCCTGGGGGTGGGGGTTCTCCAATTTGAAACTCTTCAGCACATATACATGGCCTTACAGGCCACGAGCACTATCGATATCTTCATGTATGTACCTATCTCCTTCACAAACAAGTAGATCGTACTCACTTGCCTGAACCAGCCCCAATACTACTGTATAGTCAATGGCCCTTTGGATCACTCCATGGGGTATATGACAGGTAACTCATATCGGGGTTTGCAGGACTGATTAGGTGATTTGACCCAGTGGATGTTAGATAGCTAGAACGAAGACTTAAATATCTCGATTAACTTAACCACCTAGTTTAAGTATGCATTACCAACACTGAAGTAACTTCCTCTAATTCCTGGAGGAAATTCGCTTGAAAGTACAGGTATAGCTAATTTCAGAACCCTAGCAGTGCTCATGAAGTACATGCTGGTGAGATATGGGCAATGTTGGAGAAGTTGTGGTCACCTCCAGGCTGACCACGCTCACATTTTCTGGTCATGCCCAATTCTTGCATCCTATTGGGAGGACATTGCAATTCAACTGGAGGAACAATCAGGCTCTCAAGTCCTGCTCTCTCCAACATTTTGATTTCTTTATTAATTCCCTCTTTGGAAGTTTACCTCCCCCCCCAGATCATTGATGTATGTTAATATTCTTGCAGCCAATAATGCTATCACACACCTATGGATGACACCTTCAGTCCCAATGGTACAAATGTTGCATAAGATTGTTGGGGAAATCTACACAATGGAAAGGATGACAGCAGCTCACCATGATCGGTCTGACCAATTTATTTCCAAGAGGCAGTGCTAGGAGTTGTATATCTTGAATATAGATTTGGATTGTATCCCTTTGTGGGGTGTAGAAAATTATATTTACACCTGAAGTTTCATTATGAATGGGGCTCTGGGCCCACTGGGCTGAGTTCTGCCCTAGAGGGCACTTATGGATGGGTGGCTGTGGATCGCGGTGGAGGCAGCCATGCTTTAACTGTTCACTGTTCGAGTCTTTAAACCAGTAATGGTTGACCCTATACTGTAAATGTAATATTGCTACCTGTAATATTGTATCTTTAA
The DNA here is from genome assembly GCA_016271365.2 of Neoceratodus forsteri. NCBI lineage: Eukaryota > Metazoa > Chordata > Ceratodontiformes > Ceratodontidae > Neoceratodus > Neoceratodus forsteri. The sequence goes on from CM028132.1 coordinate 690,060,578, forward strand.
AGAGAACCAATCCTGGCTAGTATATCTGTAATGCATATAGTTTTATTTTGTGCATAACTCACATAGCAGGTGTTGATTTTGTAAAGAAGAGCATTTTCCCAATGCATGTTATTATTTTATTTTGCAGAAGCTGCCTCAATGCAGCGCTATCGGGATCCCGCTTCTGCCTTTCAGCAGGGCTGCTGTGTGACATCACGATAGGGAGACTGGAAGTCAGCCTGTAACTAATAATAAATTCCTGTAGTGATTGTGGTCCTGAAAGATGACTAGTGGCTCCAGTATACATGAAAGTAGCGCAGGTATCGAGCACTCCACAGTGTCCTCATCTCTGGCTGGCACTATGGATGAGGACAGCTGTGGCAGTTTAGTGACTGAAAAGGAGAATAACTTCAGATACTTGGGTATTCTCCCCTACCATATGAACCCGAGACCATGAGTAGGGAGCTGATTGGGAATGAAGCAACACAGGATCCATCTTTAAATACACCATCACATCTCAGCAATTTATCTTGGTAATCCCCCCCCAATTAAACATATTTTCTTGAACTCGATCTTTGCGTTTTCTTACCATTTGGTGTGAGGTGGGTGGGGGGCTGTGTACTTACATTCAGATGTGCCCTGCTTTCGTTAGAAGAGACAGTGCACTGTGCAGACTTGTGTCCTTTTCCCAAGAAGAGGGCTATTTCTTCCCCTTGCATGTGCGTGTTATCAGTGGACTTGTCTCAGCTCATTATATTATCTACTATCAGAGACAGACACTAAGTCCAAGCAGTGCTATGCTCTGTTTTGTAAAATACACAAGCTGTATGAGTGGTACCTGTTGGGGGTGGGGGGTCACCCACTGACTACCTATGATTTATTGCCATCATCACATCTTCAGTGCAGCTATCATCAATGGCAAGTGCAGGGATTATTGTTTTATTTATTGTAGCTGGCGTTTCATAAAGTTCTCTAAAACGTTTGGGGGGTGTGGGGTGTGTGCATAATAACACGTTGCACCAGAACAGGAAAACCCGTAAGTAACATGTCAGGGTAGGTCTTCATTTCTGCATGGCCAAATAATAAATTAGCAGTCATCCCAAAGGTCCCAGTCATAAACTATGACAGGCAGTAGTTTTAGAAAACATGCATTTGATATTTGAGTGCTTCAGAAGGGAAACACATAGCAGCACTGAATTACGGCAGGTGTATGACATTGCAGACACAAGGTTTCAAACTCGAGAGCTCTGCAGTTCCATAGCAGCATATTTAGTCTTTCTCAGCAATATTTATTCTTTCTATGTTCTGGATAGTGTGACACTGGCTGTAAACAGTGTTTTGTTAAACACTGCTGAGTCACACTGCCAGAATAATCAATGTGGCAACATGCGAGGAAATTTACTGGATGCGCGAATCTGTATAGGGATAGAAGCAAGACTGCACGGCTTCTTTCCCTATTGTGACGTCACGCAAGCAGCCCATGCTCAGAGCGAGTTGCAAAATGCTCTGCACTAAAAATGGCAAGACGCTGCAAAATAATAGTATTGATTCAGGACCAAAACGAATGATCTGGGAACTGAGGGATACAATTTCAGCATTACTTGCAAGGTCTGTACCACACTAATTAAAACAAACACATTTAAATTTTACCGAGATTGGTTCTTTTTAACAGTCTTGCAGTCGGATTATATGAAACTATACCTGTATATGTTTGGTGACTTCTGTCTCACTATGCTTCAATAAAAATGTTCAGTTTAAAAAAGTACATAAGTCTGTTTTACATGTTATACAATCAGGCACAAGTTAAATACCTTTGTCTGCATGTCACCAGAAGTTCAAAACTGCTCTATAATTGAAAGCAATACTAAGAACTATATAACTGTAGAACTATGTTTAATATGTAGGAGCCACCAAGATATTGAATTGATATATGGTTTTCTAGAGAATTACATTGTTACAGCACTACGTTATGGAGAGTAATGTCACTTAGTTAAAAACTTTCAGAAAGCATTTAGATGAGCAGAACTAATTTGACCATGTCCTGCAAAGACCCCATAACCTACACAAGTATAATTATCTGCATCAGTTACCACATCTAAAAGTCAGTACATTGGTTGTAAACTATAAAGAATCAAAGAACTATGATGTGGACTGTCTCTTTCTAAATGTTAGAAAAGCATAAATCCTTTTCATCTTGTCTCACTTCACAAATGTAAAGCAGAAGAACAGCAACAAATAAGCCCTAAGCATCTTCCCTAGGTATTAGAAAAGGATGTGCAGGCTCTACATATAAGATGTAGTTAATAAACAGAACAAATGGCCTGCTCTCAACATGATGGTTACACACGGCACAATACAAAAGCTTTTGTATAAGCTTTTAATCTGACTGGACTACATGAAGTTTTATGCCAATGCTCCATTCTGATGTGCAGTTCCTAAACTAAGTGAATGAGAGCTTTTTTTATATATTACAACAAATGTCTGCCTCTTGCAATGTGTGCAGCAATTCTATCACATCATCTTCTTGGTGGATACCTTTCCCTTGGTCTGCCTTTTATTTTTTCAGGAGCACTGGTGGAGAATGCTGAGCCTGGGCTACAAATGTGGCATTTGAAAGGTGACAGGAGGCTGTCATGGTACAGTCAGACCTGGACATTGTGGCCATCACTGAAACCTGGTGTAATGATAACCATGACTGGGAGATGGCCATACCTGGCTACAACATATTCAGAAGAGACAGAGCAGGCAGGAAGGGAGGAGGAGTGGCACTGTATGTGAAAAATGACATAAGGGCCACACAGATCCAGGAGGAACAAAATGGGAGAGATACTGTGGGTTAAGCTGGAAAGGAAAATGGGGCCTGCCATCCCACAGGTGTGGTCTATAGAGCCACCAGCCCAGGAAGGAAGAAACAGATAGGAGCTGATGCTAGCCATCCAAAGGATGGCAGACAAGGTGAGGAGTACTGGTTGGAGACTTCAATATACCAGACGGGACTGGAGCATCCCAGCAGCAGCTCAACTAGGAGCAGATTTATCCTGGACTCCTTCAGGGTGCCTTCCTCAAGCAACTGGTCATGGAACCAACTCGGCAGAAGGCAATACTGGACCTTGTGCTCACAAACAGGGACAGTGTGATGGGGTAACAGGGGGAGCACCTGGGTAACAGTGACCACCAGTCATTGTGGTTTGAAATCACAGAAAGGCAGAACCAAACCACACAAAAACACGTATCCTGGATTTTAGGGGGACTTTGGGAAAATGGGAGATACTTGAAAGAGGCATTAAGAATGGGACAGGAATCAGGGGTTGAGGAACAGTGGGCAGTATTTAAAATGGGGATTATAAGAACAACAGAATTATGCATTAAGCAGGTTAGCAAGAGGAAAGGAAGAGGAGACCATTATGGTTTTCAAAAAGGTAGCAAAGAAAGTGAAGCCAAAAGATTGCATTCAGGCAATACAAAAGACACAGGCAGAAGGGATAGGGAGAAGTACTAGGAGAAACAAAGGGAGGCAGGGAAGTCTAGTAAGGAAGCCAAAGCTCAGACAGAAGAACACATTGCAAAATCAGTGGGTAAGGACAAAACCTTTACAGGTACATAAGTGAAAAAAGAAAGACAAAGGGAGGATAGTGAGACTGAAGGGGAGGATGGGAGCATGTGGAGGATGACAACAATAAGTTGACATATTGAACAGGTATTTCTGCTCAGTCTTTACTAAGGAAAGAGGGGTAATAGGTCTGAAGGGAGTACAAGGGGTGAGAATGGTGCAGAAATGGACACAAGTCCCTTTACACGAGAAAGGGTCCTGAAGGAACTGGAGGTAATAAGAGCTGATAAAGCAATGGGGCCAGATGGGGTGCACTCAGGGTCCTTAAAGAACTAAGAGAGGTGGTGGCTGAACCTCTGGCTATCCTGTTCAGCCAATCACTGGAAACAGGGAGGTACCCAAAGACTGGAGGACAGCAGATGTAGTCCCCTTACAAAAGTGGGAACAAAGAGGAAGCAGGGAACTACAGACCAGTCAGCCTCACCTCGAGTGGGAAAGATCATGGAAGCACTACTGAAGGAGAGATTGGTGGAACATCTGTTGTCAATGGACTACAGGACCCAAGGCAGCATGGTTTCACCAGGGAGGTCATGTCAGACCAACCTCATTGAATTTTTGACTGGGTGACTAGGGAGGTGGATCAGGGAGGGCAGTGGACATGGCCTATCTGGACTTCAGCAAGGCATTTGACACTGTGCCACAGAAGACTATTACACAAACTGGGGAATATGGGTGTGGGCAGGACAGTAGTGTGGTGGGTAGGTAACTGGCTGGGTGGCAGGACACAGAGGGTGGTGGTAAATGGCTGTCACTCCACAGAGGGAAGAGTAACCAGTGGGGTACCACAGGGATCAGTGCTGGGACCGGTCCTATTCAACATCTTCATCAGTGACATTGCACAGGATCTAGAAGGCAGAATTTCACTGTTCGATGACACAAAGCTCTGTAATATAGACACACCAGAGGGTGTAGACAGAATGAGAAGGACCTGCAGAAACTTGAAGAATGGTCAAGGGTTTGGCAGTTGAAATTCAATGCAAAGAAGTGCAAGATAATGCATATGGGGCACAAAAACCCTGGCACAATATATCAGTTGGGGGGTGAGGATATAGCATGCACCAAGCAGGAAAGGGATCTTGGGGTTGTCGTCTCTGATGACCTCAAGGTAGGGAAACAGTGTGACAAGGCATCAGGTAAAGCAAATAGGATGCTGGGATGTATAGGCAGGGGCATCACCAGCAGGAAAAGGGAGGTCATAATTCCGCTATACAAGACACTAGTGAGGCCCCACCTGGAGTACAGTGTACAGTTCTGGAGACCATACCTACATAAGGACATAGACAGGGTAGAGAAGGTTCAGAGGAGGGCAACAAGATGGTGCATGGGTTGCATCACAAGTCCTATGAAGACAGGTTGAAGGAACTGAACATGTACTCCCTGGAGGAGAGGAGGGAGAGGGGATATGATAGAGACATACAAGTATCTTACAGGGAGGAACAGGGTGCAGGAAAACACTATTTTTAAGCGAAAAGATGTTTCAGGACTAGAGGCATGGGATGAAGTTGGAGGGAGGACGATTCAGAGGAAACATGAGAAAGAATTTCTTCACAGAACGGGTGGTGGACAAGTGGAACACCCTGCCAGAGGAAGTGGTGGGGGCTGGAAACAATCATGAGTTAAGAATGCATGGGATGAACATAAAAAGGGAATTCTAGAGGGCAGGGGTAAGGGGAAACAGACTTCTAGGAAAACAAACTGAACTTACAAGCTGAAATGGGCAGACTAGGTGGGCCATAGGCCCTTATCTGCCGACACTGTCTATGTATCTATGTATCTATGTATCTATGTATCTATGACAGGCAATGGTTTATTGGATCTGGCTGCCACTGTAACATAGCTTACTTAAGTGGCACCAGATTCCAGTAAGGTACTATGAATAATTTTCTATCTTCTTCACTGCCTAGTCCTTCTCCGCAGACCCTAAATGGTCTCCAGTGACCCTCCCAGCTCTCTTCCTATTTAATAATATTCCCCTGTGTCTATCCTGTAAGCACCCCCTTCCCTGTTTAGGGGTATAAAGATGTTACGTTCATGGGGAAGGGGGCACATTACAGCCAGAAACACAGTCCAGAAATATGACAGATGAAAATGTTCAGTACCTGGATTCCATGATGTTACAGTGACGGACTGGCTCTGTCGGGGTGCTTTTCTTGTGAAACAGGGGTGTAGCCAGCAGTCTCTAGGGGGGAACACTTATTAGCAGGTACAGACAGCATAGGCATTCATTCAACTCATGTTGCAAATGGGGTAAACAGTAACTATCCAGGCCGAAGTGATGTAAAAGCATCTGGATTTATTTGATAACACTTGCATAAAAAAGTTAATAGAAGGCTCAAGCCACAACCAGTACTCCGCTCCATGGAGCGTGGGGGAAGCAATAGATTTCTGTCTCTCAGACTTCAGTGACCAGAGCCATGGTACATTTCCTTCATGATGGAGGACACACAGTCCAAACATTATTCCTCCCTGAAGCAAGCAAGCTCCAACTTTGGTGGTGATGGCAACAACTCGAATTCAGTTTCTCAAAGCTTTTGTAACCGCACACTCCAATCCCCAACGAAGCAGCCGGGTCAATCACATTATGTACCCAGGCAGTACCTTTCACTTACATGTCTCGCTCCCGCAGATCAATTGGAAAATTACTCCCGAACCGCTGCACACCTGATGCAGGCACCCCACGATGCAGACCCAACAAGGGAAACTCTGCTACCGTGGTCCCACACCACTTTCTGCACCATCGCGGGGGCTATACTTGGGTTCTACTTCTCGGATGACACTCTCCGGTGGACATGGACTTTGGCAACAGAGACCTGAGCTGCCACCTTGGGCCTCCCACAGTCTGGCCTCTCATTCTCCAAGCTACAGCCTCACCATGGCAGCCATCGACACCTTCTGACCCTGTGGGCTCCCTTGGCTGCCCATCCTGATGCTGAGGGTCATGGTGACGGACCTCCTGTCAGGTTTCAGCTCCTCCTCCTCAGCAATGGGACCCCAAGGATCACACAGGGCACAGACAGCACCCTGATTCCATCAGCTCACACATGTTTCCTATGAGAGGGACAAGTGTTCCCTCAAGGGCCATGGTGGCAATCGCCCTGCCCTGGCCGACTGCCCTTCTTTTTCCAAACCTCGATCTCTCTCCACACCCAACCTCTAACTTTAACTCGCTCTCCCTTTTTCCTGCCTTGCTGCTTTTATATCCCTGTTGCCAGTTCTCTGCCTTGAACTATGGGTTCTGGCACCCATACATGGCCTAATGACTGCTGAGTAATGTAGTAAGCCCCACAGGGGGCTTACAATGCCATGGATGCATGAACCCCCTAACTGTTTTCACCTCCACCACTTCTGGCAGTCTGTTCCATGTGCCTACCACCTTTTCAGTGAAGTAGTACAGTCCATCCCACTTATACCAGACACACTTATACCAGACAACTGCTTATAGCAAACATGTCTGATCGACCAAAAAAGAAAACAAAAGCTATGCGGTACATGTAAATTTGAGTGGTTTTAGTGAACTACTGCATGCTACCCCTGTACAGCGGACACCTACACACGAGTCTCTCATTCATTTCTCATGTCAACATCTCCTGGGTCTCATCTTTTCTTTTCTCTGCTTGGCTTTTAATCCACAATGCTTTAATCTTTTGTAGCTTTTTATTGAAAGGTCTGCCATTACTGCCTATCTGAACTTGCCTGGGCATCCTTGCGTGATTGATGCTGAGACGTTTCTTACGCTCCCGACACTCCAGACGCCATCGCCCTGTCATACCTTGCTTAGCTGTTCTAATCACAGCTGACAAAAAAAGCTGTTTTTGTCTGTGTCTGTATCTGTATCTGCTACAGTTGCAAATGACAGGTGCCATGGCTTCTGTTTCTGGTCTCTGTGAAAAGCGGTCAGCACTCACGCTGGCAAGGAAAGTTGAAATTCTCGCCAAAGATTAATTTCTGATTTGTTTAAGGGTAAAGACAAAATGCTTCAGACAAGGGTTGGTGATTTTTTTTGCATTGCAGGGTTCTGAAATCAACAATTTCTGATTTGCTCAAGGGTAAAGACAAGGGTCCCAATTCACAAAGGGCGATGCAGGGCTTGCGTCAAATCCATTTTTGGCGCAGCTGCACCAAATACTTTGTTGCAAAATGGGCATGATTCACAAAGCTCAAGTACATTTGCAGCACTTTTCCCAGTTTATAGCAGCTTGCACCAAATATTTGACATAAGCCCCACAAAAAAGGGTACCTGAGACTGGCGCAAGTTAGACTAGACAAAAGCTGGTATAAGCTGCAGCAACTGGTGCACAGGATCGAGAATCCCTATCACCAGCTCGGGAATGCCATGAGCCCCGTGCACCGTATGTTTGGTGCACCTGGGGCTTGTGACAATCCCGGAACTTTTGTAAATCGTGCCCAAGATTTTAAATGAATGTCAGAAAAATTCAAACCTCTCGACTAAGGAATAATTCATTCCTTTAACAGGCACTATGTGCAAGCAATGAGAGGAAAGGTCATTGAAATGTTTGATTCTACAACAACCAACCTTACAGCCACAATCTGTGTGAAAAACTCTCACTCCTTGATGCTTTTTGCCTAATGAAATGGGTGTGGGACACCATCACTCAAGACACCACTGTCCACTGTTTTACCAAGGCAGGCTTTACAGACAACGTTTCTCCGGCGGAGCTAGCAGTAGCAGAGGAAACAACTGCCCCAAAAGGCATTACAGGTGACGATTTTCTCCAACTCGGCCACCCAGGAGAAGAAACAGAGCATGACCTGCAGGGAGAGATGACAGGCATCAAGGAGGTTTTAAGCCAGATAGGGAAAAGTGCAGACCTGGGTTAAGATGAAGATGGAGATTCGGAGGATGAGGACAGCCAGGAAATGGAACTGGAGCAAACAGTGATCACTGAGGACATCATAAAAGCTCTCCTAATGCTTTAGCATGCTATGGAGCAGAGGACAAATATAGGGCCACCTTGGGATCACTCACAATCACAGAGTGAGTGTGGGAGAAGTACATGACAACAAGGGGGCATCAAACTTCTATGGTGGATTTCCATAAAAAAGAATAAAGTGAATTAATGCACATGCATAGTACCGTACCATCACAAAGTTGATCCCCGACACTGGAACTCCCCACCCACATCTTGCCCACTACTTGATCACATCAGAATATAAAACAAAAACATAAAAAAAAAACCCCAGAAAAGCAGGAAAAAAAGACAAAATAACTAAAAAAATAAGCACCCTGGCCAACAAAGTTTACAGAAACACACTGATGTTACTCGTGCTGATAATGTGCACTAGCGCTAAAATTTAATGTGACCTAAATTGGAAATGCAGATACAGCTGCACATTATAGTACACACCCATTGTACTGGACACAAAGCCATTGCACCAACATGCTCGGTGTAAGTGGGCTGCACTGTAATTGCTCACAACCCTCTTAAACTCTGCTCCCCACCCCAACTTCTTTGCATGCCCCCTGGTCCTGGTGCTCTTTTCTCATTTGAAAGAGACTCTTCTCCTGCACCCTGTTTACCCCTGTGAGGCACTTGTAGGTCTCTATCATGTCCCCTCTCGCTCTCCTCTCTTCCATGATGTACACATAGAGATCCTTCAGCCTCTCCTCATAGGGCTTCTGGTGCAACCCCTACATCATTTTACTGCCCTCCTCTGGACTGCCTCCACCCTGTCTATATCCTTTCTGTGGTGCGGCCTCCAGTACTGGACACAATACTCTAGGTGGGGTCTCACCAGTGAGCGATACAGTGGCAACACCACCTCCCTCCTCCTACTAGAGATACCCCTCTCTAAGCATCCCAGCACCCCACTAGTGCTACCCACTGCTTTGTCACACTGCCCTGCCACTTTGAGGACATCAGTTATGATAACCCAAGGTCCTTTTTCTGCTTAGTGACCATCAATACCTCTCCCCACATGTTATACTCTGCTTCTGGGTTTCTGTGCCCTAGGTGCATGATTTTGCAATTTTTGGCATTAAACCCCAACTGCCATGTTCTTGACTACGCCTCAAGTTTCCCAAGATCCATGCCCATTCTCTCCTCCTCGTCCTGAGTGTCCACCTTATTACAGATTTTGATATCATCTGCAAAAAGGTACATCTTCCCTTCCAGTTCTTCAGCACTGAAAAGGAACAGACTTAACCCTTGGGCTGCCAGCAGAATTAGAAAACAAGGTCACAGTGCTTCAATTACAGCAGATGTGGGATCTACGTCACAGTTTTAGCTTCCTTGCCCATGAAGCTTATTGGTTGCTTGATTGGTACTGATGCAACATCCTCCAATCATTTCGGTTTAGTGATTTTACGCAGAGTAAAATATGAACTGAATTAGATGGAAAATTATGTATAGTGCCTAACTGGTGTCTCGTACCACTTAAAGAGCCCCTGACAGCACTAGGAAAACTTTGAAAAAAGTAAGACTTATATTCAACTCCATCCCATTGCCTTTATTACTTCATATATTTTCATTAATTAATTCCCCATTTTGTTTATTACTAAAAACAGTTGCATGAAAACAAGATCCCTGTCCCCTAGACTATATTTACTCTAGCTGCTTCTACAAGACATTTCAATCCCCAGTTTATGACATCACAAATATCTCCACAGCAACATATTTTGATGTCATAAACAGAATTCTGTCAGGTGAAGGAGACAGCCAGAGCTAAAGGAGCAGAGATATTGTATTCATGCAATTACTCTTAGTAATAAGGAAAACAGGGTGAGAATTACAGAATAAAATATGAAAGATAAGCTACATTTATGCCTAAATATTACATGTTTTCAAAGTTGTCTTAACTGTGTCAGTAGCTCTTTAAGGTATGTTACTATGGCAGCTGGCTCCAATAAACCAGTACCAGCCACCTTTAAGTTCTAAACCACATGCATATGTTTTATTCTATAATACTCAGAATCTGTATTGTACACTAGATTGTCCGTCTGTCATCTGTAATACTGTAGACATCAGTAAAATGACAAGCATGCCTCAAGGGTGTCTTATCCTAGTACAACAAGCTGCAGCTGTGTTCCAATAAAATAACAGTTATAAATCAAGCTATCATAATCCTATCAAAACAGCTTCTAGTAATATTAGGAAGTCAGACAAAAACTAGAAATTACCAACTTGCCATGCAGAAATTCCCATATAAAATGTTAGTTTCAATTTGAATTTAAAACAAAATGCATTTTTATCTAATTCCAGCTGAAAACTCTGTATCTGATGAAAACATTCAAAAAGCAAGCTGGATAAACAAGTCCATTAGTGAGCCTTCTGCATATTTAAATTTCATTGCAAAGCACCAACGTCTCTAATCGAAACAGTCTCTGCTGGTTTTACCCCAGACCTGCACTGTCTCAGGTGACCAGGCCTTTGCTGATTGCGCACCTAGGTTCTGGAACTCCCTCCCATCCCTGGTCCAAAGTGCCTCCTCCCATACACTTTTCAAGCGGTCACTCTGGGACATCCTGAATGCTGACTCAGCCTGTGTGTACACTTGATCTGACAGTTTATCCCACTCCCCTGTTGCTGCGCTGGGGTCCCCTGCACTTTCCTGTGCGCATACCTCTAAGGGTTTAGTGTACTGACGGTGCACTTCAACTTAGGATTGTATTATAATGTATGGCTGCTCTGATTTCTGTGGTCACCATTGTACCTTGGATACTTGCATTTCATACTGTTCTTTTGTTTTACATTTTGCCTTTGTGCCTTCCTGCTACCTTGTAATTGTTTTCTGTGTTATTTCCGTGAAATGTCTGTCTCCACAGTTTTGCTTTGTAACTCTCCTGGGCTGTACCTGGAAATAGGCATGATAATTGTCTAGTGTTCTTACCTGCTCAATAAAAACTAATAAATAAATAATGTACAATATGTTATACTGTGAATAAAGACTATGGGCCCGATTTTCAAAACCACCTGCGTCGGACGCAACTTGCGGCAAAGTAGGGGGCTGCATCTGACACAGATATGACAAGGGCAAAAGTCACTATTTTAAAAGGTTTGCCTTTTGTGGCAAACCTTCTGGACTAGCCACAACATGCGGCCCTGCGCCAGGAAGTAGGGCACAATGGAAGACTGTGGTGCAGGACTGGAACACATCCAGGGACAAGTGGGCAGGGGGCAGCTGAGGTGTCCCAAGAAGCAGAAAGCCTGGAACCCAGGCATTGCCAGGCTACTGTCGCCCCCAGGGTGTATCATGATACATCGGGGATTGGGGGGGGCACTTAACTACCAGGGAATCTGATTAATAAAGACATTATTATGTTCACATTATTGCAAGGGCAACTCACCAGGTGCCACATTACTGTGCGTAATGCCCAGATGGCCCTGACACCTCCACTGCCTCCTCCTGTGCCCATAGTCATCTCCTACTGCCCCCTGCACTACCCCATCCCACTGGCACAACCAGGTAGACCACCTCCTGGCTGGTGTATCTGGTGCCCCATGCTGTGTCCATGTTGGGGCTTTGAAGATCCCATTTAAGGGGATGTTGCAGTCCCGCCATGGTGCAAGCTCCCTTGGGACCTGGCGCACTGGGTTGTGTGTCACAATCCCGCAGCAAGAGAACTGTGGTGAGCGGCGTCTGTGTCAGATGCAGGCTGCTTTAGAAAATCACATATGACGCAAATGGTGACACAAGTCACCACTTGCATCAAACTCATTTGATGCAAGTCCCTTGTATCAGTCCAAGTCATTGAAAATCAGGCCCTATCAGTCAAACAGGAGACAGAGCTACTGTCTAGATACTGCAGTACAACCGCATGTTTGCAAATGCTCAGATAAAGATAGAGTAGCTGTGCTAATTAAATACATGTGTTCCATAAATGTGCACACCACACTCTTCTGATTGTAAAAAAATGTAATTATCTTTGCAGCATTAGGTTATACACTGGAGAAAGAGTAAAATGCTCCTGGACGGCCCAGATTTCAGTTGTCTTGGTGGCGCAGCAGGTAGCACAACTGGAATGGTATTCCAGGCGGCCTGGGTTCAAGTCCCAGCTGAGGAACTTATTTCTTTCTCTTCTGTTTGTATGTGTGCCATAAATATGCACAGCACACTCTTCTGATTGTAAAAATGTAATTAAATACAGTGCACAAACTGCCAGCTCCTACAAACTCTGTAACAAACATTTTTTTCCTCATTATAAGGTAAAAATGGCAGCACTAAAACTTTTAATTAACAATGTTATTTATTTCTTGAAAGGGTTTTAACAGGAAATGCCTACTGAGCCACAATAGCTCGTTTCCAGAGGTGTCCTGTAGAAGGGGGTGCAAGAGAAAAAGACACAGCAAAATAGTACAGAATTTAAATCCAAGGGAACAATTGGCAGTTTAAAACAGGCATGGACACAGCATCATGGTTAAACAGATAAACATCTGACCACAGGTATGTAAATACACTATTATGCACAAACGATTGGCAGTTTATTTAATACAAGCAGTGGGAGCAGTGCAAATACCGTAAGAAGTTAAATCGATAAACAGTAGGCGCAGCATGTAATTTTATAATCAATGAATAATAATGTTTTTGATACAGGCAGTGTGGCTGTGCAGATCATGCAAGTAAAATAAACACAATGGTGTGCATAGGTAGAGAATTTAAGTGCAGAAGCAAGCATGAATAGCCTGGTCTTGAAGCTGTGAGTTTAGGGAGGATGGGGAGAAAGCAGCATGGATATGGGGGGACCAGAGTAGAGGGAGCCTGTAAAAGAAAGCAGCCTGACCAGCAAAGGTTTTGGCTTGTGCAGTTGAGAAGAAGTAAGGGTCAATAGAGCAAAGGTAATAAGGGGATGGATGGGAGCAGGACCAGAGAGAAGAGAGACAATGGGGGGAGAGAGCCAAACCAAACTTTGATATGAAGGAGGTACAGTCAGTGTGCTGGTAGCCTGCAAGGGAGGGAAAAGAGAAGGAGGAGTACAGATAGCATTGATGGGTGCAGGCAGAACAATTTAGTACACAGCAACAGAAACAACGGGACATAGAGTCCAGTCTGGCAAGGGTGGGTTTTGAGGTCCTGTTATATATCACATCACCATAATCAAAGGCAGGTGAGATAATTTTTGAGACAAGATCATGCCTGGCAGGGGAGGAGCACAAGCTTTGTTCCTATAGAGTGCTACCAATTTGTGAAGGAGTTTGTAATGCATGGTATTGATGTGGACTGAGATGTCAGATGATTGTCAAACCACATTTCCAGGTACAGAATTTAAAGCTGGAGACAGCATCTAGTTGGGAGCCATCCAGGGTCATAGAAACGTGGAATTTCATGGCAGATAAGGACCATTTAGCCCACCCAGTCTTCACATTTTTCCCTACCTACATTATTACTGCAGACCATACTTGATTTACAGCTTTCTCCCTCCTGCTTCCTTTCCATTATGACTCCCGTGTGCCTATACCATACATTCTTGAACTCCATCAGTTCTTGAACCCCATCATTGTTTTGGCCCCCACCACCTTCACTGGAAGGCTGTTTCAGGAATCCACCACTCTTTCTGTGAAAAACAGCAACACAGAATTTGACAGTAGATAAGGGCTGCTTGGCCCACCAAGTCTGCCCACGTTTTCCCTACCTACAGTACATTCTCAACTCAGACCATGCTTAATCTACAGCTCTTTCTCTTGACCCCTTCCTTTCCACTGTGATTCCCTTCTGCCTATCCCAAGCATTCTTGAACCCCTCCACTGTTTTGTCACCACCACCTCCGCAGGAAGGCTGTTCCAGGAATCCACCACTCTTTCTGTGAAGTACTTCCTCACATCTCTCCTGAATCTACCCCCCCCAGTTTCACATCATGTCTTCTTGTTCTGAAGCACCTTCTTTTCTGAAAAATACTTCCCTCCTGTACCTTATTTACCCTCATGAGGTACCTAAAGGTTTATATCATATCCCCCCTCCCTCCTCTCTTCCAGGGTGTATTCTAGTGCAGACCCTGCACCATCTTAGTTCCCCTCCTCTGGACCGCGTCCACTCTGTCTATGTCTTTCAGGAGATGCAGTCTCCAGTACTGGACAAAATATGCAAGGTGTGTTCTTACCAGTGATCTATACAGAGGCAACACCACCTCCCTCTTTCTGCTGGTGATACCCCTTCCTATGCATCCCAGCATCCCACTAGCCCTCCCCACTGCCTTGTTGCACTGCCTGACTACCTTTAGGTCATCCAGTATAATTACCCCCAAGTCTCTTTCCGGCTTGGTAGTCATCAAGAACACTCCACCCATTTCATATTCCGCCCCTGGGTTTCTGTGCCCCAAGTACATTATTTTGCACTTTTTCACATTGAAAAACAGCTGACATACTCTTGACCACTCCTTTAATTTTCTCAAGTCTCTGTTCATCCTTTCCACTTTTCACCCCCCGAATGTCCACCTTATTGCAGATCTTGGTGTCATCCGCAAAGAGGCAGACCTTCCCTCCCAGTTCCACTGCAATGTCACTTATTGCAATGTCACTTATAAAGACATTAAAGACGACTTGTCCCAGGACTGATCCCTGAGGTACCCCGCTGGTCACTCTTTCTCTGTGTGAACTCCATTTACCACCACCCTCTGTTGCCTATCCCTTAACCAATTTCTTACCCACTTTACCACTTTTTTTACCCACTCCTAAGCTTCCCAGCTTGCTTAACAGTCTCCTACTTGGAATGTTGTCTAAACCCTTGCTGAAATCCAAGTAGGCCACATCCGCCATTCCTCCCTGATCCAATACCTTGGTCATCCACTCAAAGAAATCTATCAGATTTGTTTGACACGACCTCGTCCCATGAAACCATGCTGCCTCTGTTCTTGTAACCCACTGGATTCAAGATTCTCCACAATCCTGTCCTTCATCAGTGATTCCATTAACTTTCCCATCACTAATACCAGGCTGACCGGCCTATAATTGCCAGCCTCTTCCCTGCTACCACTTGAAGTACTTAGAGTGAAAAAGTTCTTCCTCACATCTTTCATGAAGCTACCACTCTCCAGCTTCATAGCATATCCCATTGTTCTTGAGCACCTTTTCTTCTGAAAAATACTTCCCTGCTGTATCTTATTGACACTTGTGAGGTATTTAAAGGTCTCTATCATGTCCCCCCCCTTCTCTTCCAGGGTGTACCTATTGAGGTCCTCTAGCCTCTACTTGTAGGGCTTTTGATGCAGACCCTGCACCATTTCAGTTGCCCTTCTCTGGACCACTTCCACTCTGCTTATGTCCTTCTAGAGATGTGGTCTCCAGAAATAGACACAGTACTCTAGGTGGGGTCTCACCAGTGATCTATACACAGGCAACACCACCTCCCTCTTTCTGCTGGTGGTACGCCTCCCTATTTATTTATTTACTTAAGAGTTTCACCAGGAAGGCATACTGAGAAAATTGCTAATTTCCAGATGTGTCCTAGGGGAAGGGTAATGGAGGTACAGTAATGAGTACAGGTACCAAATAGGCAATTACATACAACAGGCAAAAAACAATATACAATATGAGACAAAACAATGCAATGACACAAGGTATAGTGTGGATACCAGTGAGGACAATATCGTAGGATACAGTGAATAAATGAATATAGTAAATACAGTAAACTTATTTGATGTCCACAAGCAGGAGGAGAAAGGGCTTGAGATACCAGGGCTTAGCTAGGCTCCCTGTGAAGGCGGGGGGCCTTAGAAGGGAATGGTGGATAAGTGCTTGAGAAAACGGACATAGCTTGGGTCTCATGATGAGGCAAGGAGAGGGAACCTGCGAGGGGTTGGGGGGAAGGGAAGCATGGAGAGAGTAGGAATTTGCAAGGAAACTATAGAAAGAGAGGTGAAGGGTTAGTCAGGTACAGCTGCAGGTCAGCAAAATGAAGGATCGCATGAGGGAGGAGAGGGTGCAAAGCGAGAGGGCAATACAAATGGAGGCAGGAAGCAAGTTCCAGGGCTTGGAGAAATGATAGGAGAAGGATGCCTGGCCAGCTGATGAGGACCTGAAGGGGATGGCAAGGGTGCATGCATCACTGCTCCTGAGAGAGCGAGACGAGGTGGGTTGTGTGAAGAGGGAGGCCGATAGGTAAGAGGGGAGTGCACGGAATCAGACCTTGCCTAGAAAGTTAGCACAGTGAGTTAAACAACCATCACTGAGTAATGGGAGAGCCAGTGATTAATATAGGTAGCAATGGTGAGTGCGAGGAGGACAGCTGAGAGTAAAGCGGCAGAAGGAGTGGAATAAGGTGTTCAATTTGGCAAGGGTGGTTTTGGGGGCAGCACTATAGACTACTTCACTGCAATAAAAAGTTGGAAGTATAACTTTCTGTAGAATTTATCTGCAGACCGGCAAGGGGATGCATTCACAATTCTGGTGTAAAGCTCCCAGTTTGGGGAGAAGTTTCTTGTGACTAGCATTCACGTGACCTAAGAAATCAAGGTGCTTGTCAAGCTAGACCCCAAGATACCTAAATGAAATTATGTCTTCCAACAGGGTCCCATCGAGAGTGTGGAAGGAGGGGAAGCCTGGAGAGTCTCTGCCTTGTGCCAAAGGTCATGGAGACTGTCTTCTTGGCATTGAGAAACAGTTAGTTTGAGTGTAGCCAGTGCTGGACATTATCAAAGTCCTGCTGTAAAGTGCATGCCACCACTGGGGAGGAAGGACCGGATGCATAAAGGACAGTGTCATCCGCATACATGTGGATGGATGCAGATGAGCAGACCAAGGGGAGATCATTAAGGACAATGGAGAAAAGAATCAGACCAAGGACTGAGCATTGTGGGACCCCCAGTGTGGATGGGGAGGGGTGGAGAGAGGGAGTACCTGATTCTGATTGATTGTGATCTGCCTGATAGGTACAGTAGGATCCGAACCAGTTGGTGGCAGTAAGTGAAAGACCTGTGGCTGAGAGTTTGTCTAGTAGGAGATAATGTGAGACAGTGTCAAAAGCCTTGGCTAGGTCAACAAAGATGGCAGAGGTGATGAGACCCTGATCCATGCTGATATGGATGGAATCAGTGAGCCTGAGTAGAGAGGTGGCTGTGGAGTGGTTCTTGCGGAAGCCAGGTTGGAAAGATGTGAAAAAGGAGGTGGAGTCAATGTAGGGAGAGATCTGGGAGAGTAAAATATGTTCTTGCAGTTTAGCAAGGATGGGAGGGATGGAGATGGGGCAGTAGTTGCCAGCCACAAAGGGATCACCACCTTTAGGGAGAGGGATGATGGTAGCATGCTTTCAGGCAGCCGAGACAGATCCTAGTGTAAAAAGAGAGGTTTAGAAGTGCTACTGTGAGATACGATATGGCAGGAGCAGACAGATAGAATAGTTTGGCATCAAGGTCATCTGGGTTTAGCCGTCCCAGTGGTGCTGAGAGTTGAGGCACTGGACATCACACCTTGCACCATGCTGGCAACCCAGGTTTGGGAACGAGCCCAGGCCATCATGAGTCGGCAGAGGAGGAGAGGATTGAGCGTCCAATGACAGCTCTCCTCTCCTGGGGAGGGTGGGTTAATGATTCCCTGGCGCTAGCGACTCCCAGCGGAGGCTGGGGGTGCAACAGCTGAGAGCTCACATCAGTGATGGGGAGGCGCAACGGCGGATGTCTGCAGGCGGGGTGCGGCAGTGCGCTCAGCCTGCACTGGGTGTCATTGCACGATTGTGCTCCTGGGGAGGGGGGGGGGAATCATGAACAAGGAAACCACTCATTGGCTGGGAGGAAGACATCGTCTGCCCCCATGTCCAATGCCGGATCCTGCCCACCGGATCTCGTCATGCCCATCACCGCTACCTGAGGAGCATTAGAAGAGGGAGCACTGAGGAGCAGAAGGTGGCCCCGCTCTGGGGGGTGTGGACCGGGGGATTCTCCAGAGGTGTGCTGCGGATGAAGGGAAGACAGAGAGCTTGGTCCAGGAGGATCACGGCAGGAGGGGAACAGGCAAGATGACTGATGGGGCCCCAGCCAGCGGTGACAGGAGGGAAAAAAAGTTGTAAAAAAAAAAAGGTCATCTGGGCTTTTACCCTTAAAAGGGTTCAATGTTAGAAGTGCCTTGAGTGCAGAGGAGGGAATATGGGTAAAATGAGACTGGAGGAGCAGTGTACTCAGAGTGAGGAGGAAGTGGGGGAAGGGGGAATAGTGGGGAGAAAGGAGAAGAGAGAAGAGGCACAGGAGGTAAAGAAGGTATTTAACTCAGTGGCTACAGAGAGGTGGTCCAACAGAGTGGAGTCTGCCACTCTGAGGGCAGGGGCAGGGGGAGCTGTTTGGGGGGAGAAGAGGGCATTGACTACCTTTCAGAATTTAGAAGGGTGGTTTATGTTTGCCTGGAAAGTATCGGAAAAGTAGTCTGCTTTGGCTTGTCTGACTAGTCTATTCAGATGTTATGCAGGTGTCAGTATCTTTGGAAGGCTGTGGTGGTGGGTGAGCATTTGTGGTGTTTCCATGCTTGGTCATGGAACGGTAGACAAGCCAGGAGGCCTGATGTGATCCATGGGTGGTGGGACCAATAGACTCTTGTGCGTCTGAGTGGGGCATGAAAATTCCAGATGTTGAAGAAGGAAGATTTGAAGTATTTGAGGGCTGAGTCCAATAAGGTGGCCGTGTTAATGGGGGCCCAATCTGTTTTAGCCAGATCATCAAGTATAGGTGAGAGGTCCAAGGATTTAAAAGAATGGATTTGTAGGAATTTGGGGGGAGCTCTTGGCTGCTGAATTTTACGTATACAGTATGTGATGTGATGATCACTGAGCGCATCTGGAAAATATACCTGCATTTATGATGCAGTGCGGGTGGGAGGCCAGGACCCACTCAATGAGGGAGTGGTTGTTAGTTTTAGGGTTGAGGCCTGTGCGTTCATTTAAAAGCTGAGTTAGGTTTAGGGAGGCGATTTCAGAGAGAGTGGTGGATGTGACAGTGTTGAATAAGACCCTGTCCCATTTGTTATGCAGGAAGAGTTAAATGCAAGGATTGGTTCTATCCTCTCCTTTTCTGTCTCTTGTCTGTCTGGTTGCACAACCGAATGTTCTCGTGAGACCTAGGAACTGATCACTCTGATAGTCTTGTAATTCTCCACCTCTCGCTAGCTCTCTGCTTTCACTTATTGTTTCTGTCTTTTTTTCCGCCTTACGTATCTGCAGTTATTAAAATATATGAGAAACATCATGTGAAAAGTATGGTGCTATCTGACAAGGGCGACTACAGGATGATGACCCTCAGAAGGGCACAAAACCACCAGGGCACAACTCGGGGAAAGAGGGGAAATCCAAGGTCGCTGACATTGTCAGCGCCATTGTGCCATCACCCTTACAACCAGTCGCCGACGTACAGTCGCCCACATCACAGGCTACCGATAAGTACAGTTATGTAAGAACTTACCATGACAGTAGATTTTCAAAGGAGCTCTTGCAGCAGGCAACACCATTAGGACTGAAGCCAGCAGGCGCCAGGACCCCATGGAAAACTTCTAGCTAGCAGTCACCAGTAGTGACCAGCGGGGGACAGCCCCCTGATGTTGGCCTGCCCCCGATGTCCACCCACAAAAGGGGCGGTTACCCAGCTTCACCCCAGTTCTCTTGCTGGCGACCCTGGTGCACACACAGGAATTGGAGAACCGAGGAGGTTCCTCTACGCTGAGGAAAATGAGGTACAGTATCAGAGATGGAGAAGCAACCACCAGGGGGATGGAGGGAGGGAAAGCAGCGCCTGCTGCAAGAGCTCCTCTCGAAGATCTACTGTTATGGTAAGTTCTTTCATAACTGTACTATCTCACTTTGAGGGGGCTCTTGCAGCAGGCAACACCATTAGAACTGAGTCCCAAGCAGTGAAAGGACTGACCTTGGTCAGCTGGAAGGAGGCAGAGAGCAGATAAAGAGGACTCTCAAGAGAGGAGGCCTTGCAGGACTACAAGTCCAAAACCTGCCCTATGCCTTGAGGTAATGTCCAGATTGTATGGCAAATGAAAGTACAGACAGAACTCTAAGTGGCAGCTGCACAGATATCAGCAGCAGACACACTCCTGAGAGACGCAAAGGAAACAGCCACTCCCCTGGTAGAATGGCCTTTAACCGAGCCCGGTAAAGGCTTGTCATACCTTTGTAACAATAAACAATGCAACTGGCTAACTGTTTCAACAAACATTGCTTAGAAACAGGAGCCCCCGCTGTGTTAGGGGCAAAGGAAACAAACAACTGATCAGATTTTCTAGTGGTTCAGGTGCGATCCAAGTAGTAGCAAAGCACCCGGTGGACATCCAGGTATGAAGTAAGGCCTCCCCTGGATTGGAATACTCTGGGAAACAGACAGATAAGTGGATGTCTTGATTCAGAGTAAACTCAGACACCACCTTGGGCAAAAACTTAGGATCAGTCCGCAAGGACACCCTGTCCTTGTGGAAAACCAAATAAGGCTCTTTATACATTACAGCCTGAAGCTCAGAAATCCTTCGAGCAGAAGTAACAGCAACTAAAAACAATACTTTCCATGACAGAATGCGGAGCTCACAGCAGGCTCAAAGAGAGGCAAAGTAAGCTTCTCTAAAATAAACAAAAGGTCCCATGGAGGGACAGGATCCCTAATGGGAGGCTTCAGATGCAGTATGCCCTGCAAGAAGGTGCGGGAAAGATCCAGCTGGGCAAGAGTCTTGCCTTACATAGGTGCATGGTTCACAGAGATGGCAGATAAGTGCACCTAAATCGAAGAGTAACCGAGACCTGAGTCTGACAGGGAAAGGAGATACTCTAGAACTACATTCACCAGACAGGTGAAGAGATCTACATGACGGACGATGGCCCAGATACATAACCGCTTCCACTTCATAGCATAAGTGGCTCTAGTGGAGGGCTTCTTGGCTGCCACTAGGACATCTGCCATCCAGGAGGAAACCCCAAATAGGGCAACTGCTAGGTCTGCAGGAGCCATGCATGAAGATGCAGAGACTTGAGGTCCAGGTGGACCAGAGTGCCCTGCTCCTGGGGGAGCAAATCTGAGCACAGGGGCAGAGGGACTGGAGGTTCCACTGCTAGTTGTTGGAGGAGTGGAAATCATCTCACATGGACAGTAAGGGGCTATCAAGATCATCTCTGCTCCTTCTGACTGCAACTTGAGAATAACTCTCTGCAGTAATGGAAATGGAGGGAAGGTGTGCAGAAACCTCCCTGGCCAGGAGAGGGACAATGCATCTCACCAGAAAACACCAGGCCCTGGATCTAGTGAGTAGAAACTGGGCAGTTTTGCACTGACTGGGGACGCAAAGAGATCCAGCGCTGGACGGCCTCACCTGTCAAAGAGGTCTTCGACCATAGAGGGAAGAATTTCCCATTCATGTGCTTTAGACCGGAACCAGCTTAAGTTATTGGCCAAGGTATTCTGAACACCTGGAACATGCACAGAGGCCAGGTCCAGGTGAAGCTCTATGGCCCAGTACCAGACTCTCATGGCCTCCCTGAGGAGTGGGTAAGAGTGTGTACTGACCTGCTTGTTTATGTAAAATACCATTGATATATTGCATGTCTGGATCAAAAAAGGGCCTGGGAGCAGGTTTGTCTGGAATGCCTGCAGGGCATAAAGGATCACTCGCATCTCCAAAACATTGATATGGAGATGTTGTTCCTCTGGGGACCAGGTCCCTTGAGTCTGACAGTCTGCCATATGGGTGCCCCAGCCCTGGCCTGACGCATCCGTGGTCAGGATCTGATGAGGTGACTCTGTCCAAAAATGGACCCCCTTGGAGAGGTTGGAGAGGTTCAACCACTATGCCAGAGCCTGCCGCACTGAGTTCGAGACTGACGCTAGTTGTTCCAAATCATCTGTGCGCTGATCCCATTGGACCCAAAGGTTCCACTGGGGAACCCTCATATGCAGGCGAGCCATGGGGACTGTTGCAATGGCCGTTGACATGTGTCCCAGCAGCTTGAGAAACAATCTGGCCGGGACTTGTCGAGACAATGAGAACAGTCAAACCTGTGCCTGAGGGCGATCTGCCCTGTCTAGGGGGCAGAAAAGCTTTGCCTTGGGTGGTGTCCAAGATTGCCCTGATGTACTGAAGCCACTGGCTTGGTCAAGAGGAGGATTTGGGGAGACTGAGGGTCATCACCAGATCCTGGAACAAGGAGAAAGTGGCTTCCATGGTTCTGAGCAAATGATCTCTGGTGTGAGCTGTCAGAAGCCAATTGTCCAGGTAAGGGAAGCCGTAATGGCCATTCCTCCTTAAGACTGCAGCCACTACTGCAAAGCACTTTGTAAAGACTCAAAGGACTGAGGACAGGCTGAATGGCAAGGTCTGAAACTGGTAATGTTCACCTTGGAAGAGGAAGAAGAGAAACCTCCTGTGGGAAGGGAACACCAAGATGTGAAGATAAGAGTCCTGCATGTCCAGAGAACAAATCCAGTCCCCTTGATGAAGCAGGAGGAGAAAACTGAGTAGAGTGACCATCCTGAATCTTTCATATTCTATATACTGATTCAGGTGGCTGAGGAGTAGGATGGGATGGAAGTCCCCTGTTCTCTTCAGGACCAGGAAGAAATGAGAGTAGAATCCTTCCCCCATTGCGCCGGTGGGACGGGTTCTATGGCCTGTTTTTGCAGGAGTGCTTGGATCACTTCTTGGATAAGGGCAAAGTGGGCCCAAGGGCAGTGAAAGGCATTGGGGGGTTGCTCAGGGGTATCTACATGAACTCTAGAGTGTGCCCCTTTTCCATCAGTTGAAGCACTCACTGGTCTGCAGTTATCTTGTGCAAACCGTCTCGGTAGAGCCAGAAACAACCCTCCACTGCCTCCCCCAGGGCTTCGGCTGGGGAAGGGGGTTGGGTAAGGAATCATGCTGAAGACCCTGGAACAGGCAAGGCGGCCTGGGAGGTTCTAAGAGCTGAACCTCCAGTGGTCTGAGTAGAGGCTTTTCGTTTAAAGGCAATCTTGAGCTGTTGGCCCCTGGGTTGCTGCTTGGCAGGGCGATGAAAGGGCTGCTTCTGGGAGGATTTAGGCTGAGACTGGTATAAAGTTTGTACCAAGCACAGATCCTTGCCTGACTCTTGAAGGTGCGTAATTATATTCTGAGAATCCTCGCTGAAAAGAACAGGACCCCTGAAAGGGGCATTCAAGATCTTGGATTGCATGTCCAGGGCAAACCCGGAAACTCTGAGCTAGGATTAGCATCGGAGGCAAACTCCCATAGCCACAACACTACCTTAGGAGTCCACCGAGTCATAGGAAGCTCAGAGAATGTGGGTCCCAATATCTGAGCCTGAGTTTAGAAGGTGTAACAGCTCAGACTTGCCTGGAGAATCTGGCTGAGCTTGAGCCACATCTAAGGCCTTCTCCCACAGGGCATTCTGGTACTGGACCATGTGGGCCACAAAGTTCAGGGAACAGATGGTGCAGTTGGCAGATGCATAGACTTTCCTGCCAAAGTGGTCTATCTGTCTGGAGTCTTTGTCAGGAGGCTGAGTGCTCCGGTGCTTGGGCACTGAGAGTGGTCATGGGCAGAGTTAATTACTACCGAGTCAGCCTCTGGGTGCTCCCCATAAAAAGGCTCCTCTCTTGGAGAATTATATAGGTGATCTGACTACTTGGAGGTTGTCGAGGAAGAGGAAGAGGAAGGATGCTTCCAAGCAGCCCTGTTGATGTTCTTGAAGGACTCAATAAGGGGAGGAACAACCAAGGGCAGTGACTCCTTCTTATGAAGGAAGGTGGCCAACCAACGTCTCTTGGGGTCCACCTCCTCTGTATCTCATCCCAAAATGGATTGGATGTGCCTCATCATATTCATGAAAGTAGGGTCATCTAGAGGAGACTGAGGGGTATCTCTGGGCTCCTCTGGTACGAAGGTAAGTCATCACCTTCAGACTCCTCTGAGGAGGATGAGGAAGAATATTCCTCTGACTTGCCTGAGTCCGGGGAGTGAGAGGACAAGTGATTATGCCATCGTTGGTGAGTCCTCGGATGGATGATGCCAGCCCCTTAAGGCTGCGGTGTCGACTCTATAGGAGGTGGCATCGTGACCTTCCTAGGAGGAACCTAATCTGGATTCGGAGTAGGATCCCAAGGAGTCAGAGTAGGAGGCTCCTTTGGGGACTCTTTGTCCTTGAAGTATGCCCAGCAGATGGCAAAAAGAGCATTAAGGTCTATGGGTGGATTCTGAGGTGTGACTGGGGGAGCTGTCATTGGTGGCATAGGATTAGAGGGCCCTGGTGTTGGTTCATTAGGCTGTGGTAACCCTGGCATTGGATCTACTGGAGTCAGGTTATTGGG
This sequence comes from Neoceratodus forsteri, assembly GCA_016271365.2. Classification (NCBI taxonomy): domain Eukaryota; kingdom Metazoa; phylum Chordata; order Ceratodontiformes; family Ceratodontidae; genus Neoceratodus; species Neoceratodus forsteri. The sequence continues at coordinate 690,085,366 of CM028132.1, forward strand.
CATCAGTCCCTGAGGCTGAGAACCATCCGGTGCCAGTCTAACAGGGGTAGTAGTACAGGCGTCAGACCCCTGGGCATCGGCCGAGTGACGACAGGCTCAGTCAGTGACAGTGGAGAATTAGGGGGTGACAGCTGAGGCATTGCCGGAGTCGACGTCGGGGTGGCTGGTGTTGACCGGACAGGAGTGGACTGACGCTGGTCTGGTGACATAGCCAACGTCGGCCAAAAGGGAGAAGCCCGTGCCGGGGAGTTCGCTCCTAAGTGGGGCAGAGGTGTTACTCTCGAGGGGGAGGTGAGCGCATGCCCTTGGTGCCGCTTAATGGCATCGGCCCCTGATGTCGGGGTTGATGTAGCTGACACACAGACCAGGAGGGTGACGGGTAAAGACCCTCAGCCCATAGAGGACCCAGTTGAGCCACTTGGCTGAGGACCTGGCTGATGTAAGGGCCTGAGAGGCTGGGGATGATGTTCCTAGCCCTGAGGAACCACCGCCTGCGATGGTAATAAGGGCAGGTGGTTTTACCAGCAGCAGCCCAAAAGGGGTGAGGGCTGCCGGGGTGGCAGGGGCTGACCTCCCATGGGAGGAAGACCCAGACTCGGTCGCCGACTTGCGCTGGGACCTGGAATAGAAAGCTGACCGGGGTTTGTCCCTGTGCTTATCCCAGTGTTTGTGCTTTCCAGAAGACTTCTTCTCTTTTGAGGACAAGGAACTAGAAGGCCCAGAGGTGCTTTTGTGGAGCTCCTTTTCCATTGCTAATAGTATTTGCTGCAGCAGGAAAGCTTCCAGGGTCTTCTGACTGCTAAGCCGGGTGTGCTGGTTAAAATCCTGGCAGTGCTGGCAGGCCTCAGTTTTGTGGTCTGGGCCTAGGCAAAGCAGACACAATGAGTGGCCGTCCTTGTGGGAAAGCTGCTTTCCACAAGCACACATCATTTGCTGCCGCTCTACAGAAAAGGATGGAGAAGAAGTCTTGCACGAATTACTGTAATTTTTGTACAAAATCTGGAAAATAAGAAGGCGTGGGTAATGCAGAGAAAATGGTGGTCAACTATAGCAGAAGGGTCTGTGAAGGTCCGACTCACGCTTGTCGATGGCGGGAAAAGAACTGGGATGGAGCTGGGAGACCACACCTTTTGTGAGTGGACATCGAGGGCGGGCCGACGTTAGGGGTGCGCCCCCACTGGTGACTGCTAGCAAGAAGTTTTCCGTTGGGTCCTGGCACCTGCTGTCTTCAGTCCTAATGGTGTTGCCTGCTGCAAGAGCCCCCTCAAAGTGAGATCTGGGATCCCTTAGTTTGGAAAAGTATATAGTTAAATACTGTTGAAATTATTTCTAAAAGCTATTTGGAATTTAGGGAGTTTGAAGTCCTCTCAGGCTTGTTTTCAAACTCTTTTGCAGAGCTGTTAGCAGGGGGCCAGCTTAGGACATTGTTCTATTTGCAAGTTTGCACCTGCTAAGAAACTGACAAGAACATTTTTGGGAAAAACAGGATGTCTTCCTAACGGGTTCTCAGGCAAAGACTTATAAAAAGAGCAGCAATACTTTTGCTAGAGTGAGACTGAGAGACTGAAACTTGCAATTAGAGATACCCTTAGATGAAGGACTTTGTTTTCCCTGTTTGTACTGCTTTTGTAAATAGTTCTACTGAACAATTTTTATGTTGCTTGCAGGCATGTGCAAGAAACATAGTGCCATCATCCGAGTTTTCGGAGGTGTGGCACCCGTCTTCCAATTCAGTCAGTGTGTTTGCAGGCGCGGCCCCAGTTCCCATATCACTGCTGCAGCTGTCTATGACAGCAGTTGAAAATGCAGTGGTTGTACAGTTGAAAGGGAGCGCTCCGCTTCAGTGAGCAGAGCTCCCCCTCCACACACACATGCGCCGCCTGCGTGCTCATCGCCTTCCCCTCCCCCCATGCACACACTGTATGGCCAAGCAGGTGCCCAATCCCCACTGGCTCCAGACCCCCCCAAACAGCCTTCCAGCTGCCACACTGGGAGCCCACCCCAGCGTGGCAAACGTCCCTCGCTGTCTTATTAAAAAAAAAAACCTGTAAATACAAAAATTGTCCCTCGGCGCTTCTCCCTGCCCCCTCCCACAACCCGCACCCACCCACTGCGCACCCTGCCTCCCCACACTACCCCTCACCCCATACTTACCTCCGGACCTCGGCGCGACGATCTTCGGTGGACCGGGAACACGTCTGCACTCTTCAAAGCCGACCGCGAACTGAGGAAATGCCGGTAAGCTGTATAATGGGATAGGTAGGGTTTTTTCAACTTTGCTGCATATGTCAGGCATTTTTTGGAATTTTGGCACCAAATTTTAAACATGGGGTTTTTGGGACCCCTCCTCATGAATTCTGTCACTGTCATGGCGATAATCAGGCCCAAAGGGTGATTTCGCGGTCACTGCGCGAAATCACCTTTCAGGACTGATTAACGAAATGACAGTGCCAGTGTTCACAAGGTGGGCTCTCAAAAAGCCTATGCTGCAAATTTGGTGAAAAAATTCCTAAAAATTACTGTTTTACGAGTGTGCGTTGCGCAGTTCCTATGCACACTCGTAAGTTCGTGAATTTTTACTATTTGCACTCCAGATTTTCAACATTGCCATTTTACCATACCTCCTTATGAGCGGTACAGCTGTCATTTTTCACATCACGCCCAAAATGTGTTTGCGCACATGTAGCGCACAATGGCGTAGTCGGTGTGCGAAATCAATGTATGGGACACAGTAAGAAAATCACAGTGATGCTGTTCATGAGCAGAGGTCTTAAAATGGCTATGTTGAAAATTTGGTGAAAAAATTCCTAGAAATGACTGTTTTACGAGCATGCGTTGCGCAGTTCCTACGCACGCTCGTAAGTTCGCTAATTTTTAATATTTTCACTCCAGATTTTCAGCATTGCCATTTTACTACACCTCCTTTTGAGTGGTACAACTGTCATTTTTCACGCGTCACCCAAAATATGTTTGCATGCATGAAGCGCACAATGGCGCAGTCGGTGTGTGCAATCAATGTTTGGGACAGATTAAGAAAATCACAGTGACACTGTTCATGTGCAGAGGTCTTAAAATGGCTATGTTGAAAACTGGGTGAAAAAATTCCTAAAAATGACTGTTTTACAAGCGTGCGTTGCGCAGTTCCTACGCATGCTCGTAAGTTCGCAAATTTTTAATATTTGCACTCTAGATTTTCAACATTGCCATTTTACCACACCTTCTTATGAGCAGTACAGCTGTCATTTTTCACATGTCGCCCAAAATGTGTTTCCGTGCATGTAGCGCACAATGGCGCATTCGGTGTGCGCAGTCAATGTTTGGGACAGATTAAGAAAATCACAGCGACACTGTTCATCAGCAGAGGTCTTAAGATGGCTATGTTGAAAATTTGGTGAAAAAATTCCCTTCAGACATTCTGCAATGTTACTAATGAAGACATTGAACAGGACTGGCCCCAGGACCGATCCCTGCAGCACCCACTGGTGACCCCTCTCCTAGACTGCACACCATTTACCACCACTCTCTGCCTCCTGTCTGTTAGCCAGTTTCTAACCCAGTTTACCACCCTTTCCCCCATGCCCAGCCTACCCAGCTAGTTTATCAGCCTCCTATATGGGATGGTGTCAAAGGCTTTGCTGAAATCAAGGTAAGCGTTGTCCACTGCTCCACCCTGATTCACTTCCTTTGTCACCCAGTCAAAGAAATCAACCAGATTTGTCTGACATGATGTCCCCACTGTGAATCCATGTCGTCTATGGTCCTGGGCTCTGATGGCTTCTAGATGCCCCACTATCCTTTCTTTAAGCAATGTCTCCATGATCTTCCCCACTACTGAGGTGAGGCTGAACAGCCTATTGTTCCCTGCCTCCTCCCTGCTGCCGGACTAGTGTAGAGGGACCACATGTGCCCTCCTCCAATTCACTCGTGTTGAATGACTCAGTGAACATGGCTGCCAGAGGTACTGCTATCTCCCTTCGCAGTTCTCTTAATATCCTTGGGCGTATGCCATCTGGTTCCTTCGCTTTGTCCACCTTCAATTTAGTGAGCTCCTGCAGGACTCTTTTGCCTTTGAATGGACTATTGTCCACCTCTTCACCCCCTTGGCAACTGCTGTACTGCTGTGCCCCTTGCCCCTCCCACTCTTCTGTGAATACTTAATGGAAAGACACAGTGGATGTCTTGGGAGGAAGGCATGGAACTATCACTTCCAAATACCTAAACAGCACATACAAGCAAGCAACATTCGGCGTTGACAAATGCTTGTTTTTGTTAGTTATTGATAAGCATAAAAAACTACTTGCAAATTTTACAACTGCTCCTGGTCTTCCTATGCTTCCTGACCTGTGCCTCGACGACAGATGGTGTCAGCCTAAGTGGGATTTATGCCGTGCATACTCTGAGCCTGGAGTTTTGTGCATGGGTACTAAACCTAGTACCAGGTAAGCATAGAAGAAAGGTATGGATTCTGCAGCAGCAAGTCCAGGAGTGATTACCAGAAGAATGGCAGCCAAACTAGCAGAGACAGAAGTCCAAGCTTAGACTGTACAGCCAGCACCAGCGATGGAAAAAAAAGAACAGGCAGTGACAGAACCTGAAAGTCTGACTGCCTTTTCAAATGGTGGGCTATACAACAAACAGAGATGGAGAAACAGAGAAGAGAAGAGAGGAGATGCAGCAGAGAGAGAGATTCAACGTTTAGAGCCACAGAGAAAAGAAGAAATGCAACAACCTGAGAAGCAAGGAAAAGAAGAGATGCAGCGACAGGAGCAACAAAGAAGAGAAGAGATGCAGCGACAGAAGCAACAAAGAATAGAAGAGATGCAGTGACAGGAGCAGCAAAGAAGAGAAGAGATGCAGCAATGGATGGATGCCTTGCAAGTTATCAAAGCTGGAGGATCTGGCACCAGTCCAGCAGAGCAACAAGACACAAACAACTTAAAATACATTAAACTTACAAAGTTGTTTCCCTTGGATGATATCAAAACATACCTGACAACTTTTGAAGGGATGCCACAGCCTGTCAGTGGCCAAAGCAGCAATGGGCAATCAGACTGGTACCTTACCTGACAGGTAAAGCCGAACTTGCTTACAGCAATATGGACACTGCACAGTCAGAAAACTATGACCTGGTGAAAAGTGAAATCCTGAAAAGGCATGATATTTCAGGAGAGACATACAGACAAAGATTCTGATACCTGAAGTATAACTCAGTTGACAATCCTCGAGAAGCCTTCACCCGACTCAGGGAACTCCTTATTAAATGGCTTCAGCCAGAGGGCAAAATGGTCCCACAGATCATCGACACACACACATGCAGAGGAGGAGTTCATCAACATCCTGCCTACAGACGTGCAGCTTTGGGTAAAAGAACACCAACCAGAAAGTGGGGAAAAGAACGTTTCTTTGGCTGAAGACTACCAGATGGCCAGACAGACGCCACAGCAGCGAGGTAACAGCCAAGCACCGGTAAGACCCTCTTTTTTCCCAATTAAACTCCAAGTCTGATAAAAACTTTGGTGGGGGTAACAAATCTGCACCCAAATGCCCAGATATTCAAAGGTTGCATATGGCGCAACAGTGTTGCGCCATGCGCAACCCACTGATGCGCCTCGGCGCAATATTCAAATAGGAATTGCACCTGGCACAAATCCTGATGCGCCGGAGTGCATCAGCAATGTATGCGGCGAGGTGGGGCGTGTCTACGCATACACCTGCACATCCCCGAATATTCAGCCCCGATGTGCAGAGTCCATGCATGTGCAACCCCTACTTGCACTGCACACAGTTGATCCAAAAAAAAGAAACAATAGCTGGCCAGCCATAGGTGAGCTGCCATATTGCAGGGCGCAACATGACAGCTGCCACCTGTGGTGGCCACCTGAGTTCTGGCTTCACGTGGCGGCGCCCCCCCCATGCCCGATCGTGGGCATACGTACAAATAAGACCCTCCAAAATCCCTGGTGGTCCAGTGGACCGCTGCCAGCCCGATCGCGGGCATTTGTAAAAGAAAATAAATCCAGTATCCCTGGTGGTCCAGTGGACCGCTGTCAGCCCGATCGCGGGCATTTGTAAAAGAAAATAAATCAATATCCCTGGTAGTCCAGTGGACCACTGTCAGCCCAATCACAGGCATTTGTAAAGAAATATCCATTATCCTTGGTGGTCCAGGTGGCGCTGTCAGCCCTCGTCGGTTTAGTGTTGATAAAATAACCAATATCCCTGGTGGTCCAGCGACCCTCTCCCCACTCCCCTGGTCAGTGGTGGGCGGCAGCACCCATCGCCACCGGCCAATTGACAGGCAGGTTGTATGTTCATTGGTCTACAGCATGAGCCAATGGGCGCAGTCATGCGATTGTTGACTATTCCAGATATGTGAATGGATCCATTCACATATCTGGAATGTGTAGTACAGTACAGGCTGCACGCCCATTGGCTCACGCTGTGGACCAATGGGCGTACTGCCCTACCTACGGTGTCAGTCGGCGGGCAGCAGGCGGGTGGGGTGCTGCCACCCGCTGCTGACTGGGTGGAGCGGGTCGGTGGGGCTCAGTGGGCAGGTGGGAAGGGGAGTCCACTGGACCACCAAGGATATTGGATTTATTTTATCAACACTTAAGCCTGTGATTGGGCTGACAGCGGTCCACTGGACCACCAGGGATATTGGATTTACATTATTTTACAAATGCCCGCGATCGGGCTGACAGCGGTCCACTGAACCACCAGGGATATTGGAGTTATTTTATCAACACTTAAACCCGCGATCGGGCTGACAGCGGTCCACTGGACCACCAGGGATATAGGAGTTATTTTATTTTACAAATGCCCCCGATTGGGCTGTGGGGCACATTGCCGCGCTGCGGGGGCATCAGTCCCCAGTGGCTGCTGCCTGGCGGCGGCGCCAGGCTTAAGTCGCCGGGATCGTGCACCTGCATATGCAATGAAGAGATGATACGCAAATGGCCCCATTTGCACCTTGTATACATTATGGGCCCATTTGCATGTGCACTGAATATCGCAGTTGCCGCGCATAGCGCATCGAACTTGTGCCAGCGCACCCCCTGCTCACTCTGGCCACTTGTGCTGGTGCAGTGCCACTGCGCCATGCACACTGCGGGTGGCCAGGGTGAGATATTCAATGATGCTGTGCCATGGCGCAGCTCCGTTGAATATCGCCCAGTCAACGCCCTTGCGCAGCCAAGCTGCGCTGCGCCCAGGCTTGCGCCACAGCCTAGCGCAGTTTGAATATCCCGGCCAAAGACTTTATTTGCTATAACTGTAATAAGCCAGGTCATAGTGCAAGAAACTGCTATAGTAAGAAGAGTGACATTGTAGCAGATTTGTCCTTAGAAAATTGGGGCAAGTACAGTACTTAACAGATGTCAAGGTGGGAGATAAGACTGTGAAAAGACTTATAGATTCAGGAAGTAGACAGATCCTGGTGCATGTTGAAGTGCTGGGAAAGAACTGTGAAAAAAGATCAGGTACTGGCTTCATCTGCATCCATGGGGGCACTCAATACTATCCCACCGCCCAAGTGACTCTGAACAATAATGGGGTGTTGCACCATACGAAAGTGGGGGTAGTATCTAAGTTACATGTACCTGTGATTATTGGAAATGACTTTCCAGGATTTACTGAGTTAATTACAGAGGGAATACATCCTGATATTTCAGCTGCTATGAAGACAAGAGCTCAGGCAAAAAAAAAAAAATTCCAGCTGGTAGGGACTTATTTCCTTTCAGTGATTTTGATTTGGACTTGTTTGAGTACAGCTCCATGATCCAGAAGTCTAGGAAAGAAAGAAGACACCTGAAGAAACTGTGGCAACAAAAGACTGATGGCCATAAGGAGTTAATATATGAAAATGCTGAAGCTAAACTGATAACTGATTGTGATTTTGTTTCAGAGCAAGATAATGATGTTTCTCTCCAGGGTTATTTTAAGCAGTGGGGGGTAAGACCAAAACAGGGTGAACCAATGTTTAAAAAATTTAATGGGTTACTGTACAGAGTTTGGGTTCCTCAGACACAGGAACAGGTAGAACAATTAGTTATACCACAAAAGTATAGAACTGAATTGTTACAGATAGCACATGACAGTCCTATGGCTGGTCACTTGAGGAGGGACCACACCCTTGCCAGATTGCTGTACAGATTTTACTGGCCTGGAATTCATGAAGATGTTGCTACCTATTGTGTTCCTGTGCTGAGTGTCAGAAAGTAACCCAAATGACTAAACAAACTCTGGTCAGAGCCGATATGGCTGTAGACAGCTATTGAGATGCTTTTACCTATTATTTCTAATGAATCTGCATAATGCAGATCTGTAGAGAGGCACTTTCAATGTGGTCTTCCTTTAACACATTTTTACAATGTAGTTTCCTAGAATATGCCTGCTGATTGCTATATATTTAGCCTGGATAGTTCACAGAAGAAATGACATCTTATTTTCAGTGGGGCTTTATATCTACACAATATTATGCTGCATAATGCAGGGTGTGCATACAGTGAAGCCCACCAGTATGAAGTGCAGCACTGCAGAATTCTGCAGTAGTGTTACTGCAGCAAACAATGCAGTTTCAATGGGAGTTAATCCCTTTTGTCATGCAGTAAACCTGTGATGCTGCACTTCATCCTGGTGGGCTTCAACGTTCCTGTTGAAAATGTGACCCTGGATGGGAGTCACAGTGCAGGCGGCCACCAAGTCAGGTGCATCCAGGGTGACCCCGACTGAATACCTGGCACATACTGGTATGCACTGCAGCCCACTAGACGATATTCAGCCCAGGAATGCATATGAATTAATTGAGCATGCAAGGTGCAAAGGGGCCTTATGCATACTCAATACCAGCCCATTTGCATGTTGGCACGGGGATGAATGCACCAGAGCAGCTCTCGTCCCCAAGCCCCGACCCTGATTGCTCCCATATGGGACAGGCACTGAAGTCTCTGGTGGTATAGTGGCACCCCCCACCCATTCCACCAGACCCAATTGTATCGGAGTCCAGGCTCTATCGGTTCCATATTGTAGGGACCCCAATGCCATCCCTAATTGCACCTGAATACACCTACAGTCCATGTCCATAGTGTAGTGACCCTGCTCCCCCTCAACAGTGCACAGACAGCCCCCTCCCTACCCCCCCAGCCCATTCCATTGCGACGACTGGCTCTGTAATGGGATCATACCACTCTATTGGCGGGTGGTACAGCACTCACGGTAGGATGCTGGAATGTGTTATACATAGGCATGAGCTGTGTGTGGGTGATAACACCCAGTGGCCATACTCCTCAGGCACTCACATGTGGCTCCATCATCCCGGTGCCATTGCACTGCTCAGTGTGGGTGATGGCCAATGCTGTACCCACTCACACAGGTCCCAAAACAGGCATGTTACAGCTGACCTCCCATTCTTTTGTGCAACTGGGAAACTGTGCATGAACTATCTATAGCCTGAAATATACACTGCAAATGGCATTACAGGATACCACACCCCATGGCACCCGGGATACTTCAGCAGTCCACAGGGTGGCATGTTACACAGGGGAACAGGGGAGATTGTGGACTTGCAGTGGTGTATGACAGCAGGAAGATACAGCATTGACAAGGCATGCCTTGGAGGTATGTAAATTCCCTCTTCAGTTTCCAAGGGATGTACACACAGCTGCATGCACTGGTGGATCCGCAGCTGGCATGGTGCCCCAATGCATGGTACAGACAGCTGGGTCATTCCAGAGTGCAGGTCCCCAGCCCGGGTTCAGTGCATTCAATGGTTGGCCATGGCAGGGTGTGTAGGGCAGTGCCAGTCTTTGCAACAGGTTGGGTATGGGGGGAGTGAGGGTGTCTGTGTACAGGGGTGGTGGATGGGAGTCCTCTAGACTATGGATATGGACTATGGTTTCCTCTGGTGCAATCAGGTCAGGGGGGCCCTACACTATGGAGCTCTTCAGGGATGGAGATGGCTAGATTGGGGATGGAAAGGGGGTAGCTCTAGTCTACCAGGGCTGCCAGCCTGCCTGAGGGTGGCTGGCCAGGTTAGGCCAGCTATTCATGGCCTAACTGTGGGCCATGGTGCTCTGGACTGTGAGGGGCACATTCCCACTGAATATGCTGCAGCACGGTACATGCATGGGATTGCCTTCTCAGCTTGAACGGCATACCATTTGTGTGTGCCCTGGCCCATTCCCTTGCGGCCAGTGCATCCCACATGTTTGAATATCGCACTGTTGCGCATTGTTAGAGTTGTGCGGTACATCTCCCTTTTCCTCTGGGATATGTTGCATATCTCCTCTGAATACGGTGGCCCTGGACTAGGTAGCCCGAATACATTATAGAAATGGTAAAATCATGACCCCACTGAAAACAAGATATTGCATCTTATCTGGGACAGCCTGAGCAAAAATGTGTAAATGAACATCCCTGTGACAATGAAATGTAGCATTTCTCCTGCTCTATCTAGGATACAAAATATAGGATAAGAAATATTCAGTGCTCCCAGATCCAAATAACCATTACTCTGTAAGAAGCCCTAATTTTTCCTGTGTTTTCCCCACAAAGGCAGAATCAAATCCCTATATAAATCCCTGTAAATTTTTCCATAAGCCACTGGCTCTTTATTTATGACTTTGTTCTTTATTTATTATATCAGCAGCCTTTTATTAGCAAAACAGCTCTGATTTGCTGCTCAGTATTAATATTATATGTCACGATGGCCTTGGAATGATTTGGATTTATATGGTATGCATAAGGCATAATGGGGGACTATATGAAATAACAAATATCAAGCTCATTATTTCATGAACTATACTCAAAATTAACAATCACAAGTCAGGCAATCTTTCAAAAGATACTAGTAATGCCTGTAAACAGTTTATTGCAAATAGAAACATGTGTGTGTGTGTATATATATATATATATATCTTATGGTAGCACAGTAGTGCTACCATAGTTAGGGTTGGGGATCCATTTACATGTTAAACCTAAAATTTTGCACCTTCATAACTTTGCAATTGTTCAACAGATTTGCCTGAAATTTGGAATACACGATCAAGACCAAAACCCCTTGGATGGGCCAGGTTTTGTACTGGTCGGATATACGGCTGCAGAGTTATTAAGCGTGATCTGTGCATGTGTTTACGCTTTTTTGAATTTTATGGTCGTGCCTACAGGTCGACGTGGGTTTATAGACCGGTCCGAAATCTTCTAGAAACGTGGCGTCGGGTCCCCATGTGCCTTTTGGAGATTTTGTAGAAAATATTAAACGTTCAAAAGTTATTCAAAACAAGTCCCCATTATAAGTCAATGGAAAAGTTAATAAAAGTTCGACAGTGTCGAAATGCTAGTTTTACTTTCGCAAATGGCCCTTTTACTGTCCATAATCCGCCATTTTGTTTTCAGTTGGTGATCAGAAAATGCTTGCTATTTAAATTTGGGACCCTCTAGCAACCTAATTATTTTTGTATTCACTCAGTCGGACCCTGAGGATGCTAGCTATGTCTTTATTTTGGTGAAACCCCAGAAATATGTTTTCACATTTCTGGAAAAGTACTTTCACCAAGTACTTTCGCACTTATTACACTGTTGAATGAATTTCGGAAAGCTTTCATGAATATGCACAGTAGTTTCTAGGCTGTGGAAATGACAGTATCTTGGCACCCCGCTGCAAAAGAACTGTTTGAGTTTTGGGCTGAAATTTGAGGATCACAGCGTCTATCTCACAGATGTGCTTTCATTGTTTGTTGAAGAAATATTAAACAGCGTGCAGTTACTACTACAAAGTTGACACTTTTTCCCATAGGATAACATTACGGTTACACGACAGCAGCACTCGGTTACGCCTGCTGCAAAAATAACGTGTTTGGTCTTTTGGCTGAAATTTGCAGGAACATAGCCAACATCCTACAGTTGTGCCTTTCAGCAGTTTGTGAAAAATTATTACAGGGAGGCAAAGTTATGACATCCTAACTTCTGTTTTTTCCCATAGGATAACATTACGGCATTCGCTGGTGTTTTTAGGCCCGTGATCTCGAAACTGCGTAGATACGGACTTTGTTGAAAAATATTAACAGCAGGGGCTAAGCACAAAACTAGCCAGGAAGTGATAATCATATGACTTTTTTAATTTTTTTTTTTGCTGTGTAGTTACGAGTACATAAGCAATTTACTATTCCAAGTCCTCATTTTCTGTTCTGAGAGCTCATTATTTTGCATACATTCTTTGTACCCGTCTTTCTTATGCAGCTTTTTGGGGAAAACCGCCTGTGCCACATTACCGTTACTATTCGCTATGTTCACTCCTTTCACTTACTGCTCACGCTTACCTGGCGCGTACTCATGCTTCCCAGCCTTATGCTAACATTTCTGTTCAGTACTGTTTTTTCTGTTTTGCTTATGTCACCAAGCATTGGCATCATTTGCATTTGCGGCACAATGTTACTATGTGACAAGACATCACGTTATTGGAGTGTGAATGCCCAGGGCCCGCGCCCCGCCATCAGATAGTATGGCGGTGGGGCCCCATGTCCCGCCATCGAGTACATTCACCATTTCGCTATCATTCTCAAAAAGAAGTGATTAGAGGCAAAACTATAGCGCACGTTGTTGTTGTTCCATATAGCGATTAGGGTCTGAGGAAATTCGATGTTCGGAATGAGGCCTTTGCACTTCAGCTCACCTCCCCAACCAGAATAGGGTGCGTGATGAGGTCATCGTCCCAACTCTCACCCTATTCTCCTATTCTTCAGCTTTTTCCACATGTGATGGGGTGAGAGTTAGGGCCGACGACCAACGCCAGCACTCCCGATCTGCTGGGGTGGGCTGAGGCAAGGAAGTTTCAACTCTAACATCGAATTTCCTCATGATGTCGCTGTGTAACAACCCTAACTGATGCATTAAATGGAGTATATATATTATATTCTATGCAACAATCAGAGCACGTTATTTAGGTTGTCAGGAAGAACAAATGAGACATTGGGGAGCTTTCACCTCATTCTCACCTCATCTTTCCACAGACTGACTGGGTGTACACATTGTCATGAGGCTCAAATCCACCCCATTCCATGTGTGAGCATGTTGACATGCTACAGTAAAGGAGAATGGGTGAGATTTAGGCCTCACAACCCCAATGACACACCCCGGAGTCTGTCAGTCTGTGGAGGATCGGGGTGAGGTGTGCGTGGGGAGGTTAGGGGTTTAACCCTAATGTCTCATTTCCTGACTTTTTTTACTTTAACCCTAAATGATGCATTAACGCAGTTTTTTGCATAGAATTTCCTCACTTTTTGAAAAAGTGTAATGTAAGTAGTAAAAAATCACATATTGGTGGGAGCGTGGAGCCCAGCTCTCACCAAGTTGCCAATTTTTGCATAACAATATGCATCTGGGCCCACGCTCCCACTTATGCAAAGCTACAGAGCCATGCAGCAACACTATAGGGCACCAAACCCTTGTAACAGTATTTTGTGCATATCTTGCAAACCGTAAGAGGTAGAAAAACAATTCTCTAGCATCATTGTAATCGTGACAGTGAGTACTTCACGCAACAATGATTGATTGTACCTGTATCCCACATCGTTTCCAAGATATGGGCACCAAAAAGCACTGGACAGGCACTCTTTGAACCCTTGTGACAGTAATTTCAATATATCTCATGAACCGTGCAATGTACGAAAAAAATTCCACTGCAGGCTTACTCTACCATTTCAAATATTTTTCCAGCAGCATAGTTCACCTCAGCACCCTGCAAATTTCAAGTAAAAAGGCCAAACTGTGATTGAGATATGGTCGTCCCAATTTGGGCCATCTGGTCTTTCCGAGGGCCATCTGGTCTTTCTCATTAACAATGCAAAAAATACATATAAATTGTCCCATAGGCTATAATGGGAATTTCAAATTGTAATAACTTTTGAACAGATTAATATTTCTTCACCAAACAAACCATGGCATGTTCATTGGTGTAAGCTCTTTCTACGTCCCAAGTTTCTAACCAATAGACCACATGGAGTCCGCGCAGTACCACGGACAAAAAATGCACAAAAGTGGCAAAAAGTGAATTTTTTGGCACTTTGCTGTGCAAAAATCATATGTCTGCCTGAAACACAACTTAGTAAATCAAGAGATCTACCACACCAGACCATGCAATTTCAAAATTTCGTGCAAATCCATTCAACGGTTGCAGTTATTAACGTACAAATTTTGCGGTTTAACATTAAAGTGCTTACTCAACCCTAAATATAGGGGTGCAATCTGCGCCTCGTAATAACCACTAAAAAGCATGTCCTGGTGGGAGAGGGCCCTATGCTCCCACCAGCTTGCCCATTTCTGCATAACAATATGCATGTGTGGGAGCGTGGGCCCTCTGGGCCTGTGCTGCCACTTGCACATAGCTACAGAGCCATGCAGCATCCTACTGGCCACCGAATGCTTGCAACAGTAATTTGTCCATATCTTGGGAACCGTAACAGCTAGAAAAAAAATTCAAATGTCATTGTAAACATGACAGAGAGTAGATCATGCAACATGAACCGACCAAACCCGTATCTCACATCATTTCCAGGATATGGGCACCAAAAAGCACTGGACAGGCACTCTTTGAACCCTTGTGATAGTAATTTCACAATATCTCCTGAACCCTGCAACGTACAAAAAAAATTCCACTGCAGACTTACTCTACCATTTCAAATCTTTTTCCAGCAGCATAGTTCACCTAAAGGTGCTCTAAGCTGCCTGTAGAGAAAAGTCTGTATCTCACTTCATTTCCAAGATAATGGCACTGAAAGACATGACCGACTGCAATGTACTCCTATGTGAAAAACGTCAAATATGTAATTGAATATCTCTGCAACCAATTAATTCCCCAACACCTAAACAGCATAATTCACATCTCTAGGACATCCCCTCAACACCCTGCAAATTTCAAGTAAAAAGACCAAACTGTGATTGAGATACAGTCATCCCAATTTGGGCCATCTGGTCTTTCCTAGGGCCATCTGGTCTTTCTCATTAACATTTCAAAAAATACATATACATTTTCCTATAGGATATATTAGGAATTTCAAATTTAGTAACTTTTGAAAGGATTAATATTTTTTCACCAAACAAATGGTGGCATGTTCCTTGGCGCAAGCTCTTTCTACGACCCAAGTTTTGGACCAATAGACCACACAATGTCCACGCAGCGCCACATACAAACAATGTGCAAAAGTGGCGAAAAGTGCATTTTTTGGCACTTTGCTGTGCAAAAATTGTATGTCTACCTGAAACACAACTGAGTAAATCAAGAGATCTATCATACCAGACCATGCATTCCAAATTTTGTGCAAATCCGTTGAACAGTTGCAAAGTTATTAACATGCAAAATCTGAGGTTTAACATTAAAGTGCCTACTCAACCTTAAATATAGGGGCACGATCGCGCCCATATAATAACTACTAAAAAGCATGTACTGGTGGGAGAGGGCCCCATGCTCCCACCAGCTTGCCCATTTCTGCATAACAATATGCATGTGTAGGAGCGCGGGCACTCTGGGCTTGTGCTGCTACTTGTACATAGCTACAGAGCCATGCAGCATTCCTACTGGCCACTGAATGCTTGTAACAGTAATTTGTCCATCTCTTAGGAACCGTAACAGCTAGAAAAAAAATGTAAGTGTCATTGTAACTTTGACAGTGAGTAGATCACGAAACAAGCACTGACAAAACCCGCATCTCACATTGTTTCCAGGATATGGGCACCGAAAAGCACTGGACAGGCACTCTTTGAACCCTTGTGACAGTAATTTCATACTATCTCATGAACCGGGCAACATACAAATAAAATTCCACTACAAGCTTACCCTATGATTTCAAATCTTTTTCCAGCAGCATAATTCGCCAAAAGGTGATCTAAGCCGCTTGTAGCGAAAAGTCTGTATCCCATTTTGTTTCCAAGATAACGGCACCAAAAGTCATGACACAGACTGCAATGTAATACTATGGAAAAAACGTCAATTACATCATTGAATATCTCTGCAACCAATTAATTCCCCAACACCTAAACAGCATAATTCACATCTCTAGGACATCCCCTCAACAACCTGAAAATTTCAAATAAAAAGACCAAACTGTGATTGAGATATGGTTGTCCCAATTTGGGCCATCTGGTCTTTCCTAGGGCCATCTGATCTTTCTCATTAACATTTCAAAAAATGCATATAAATTTTCCCATAGGATATTATGGGAATTTCAAATTTTATTAACCTTTAATGGATTAATATCTTTTCACCAAACAAATTATGGCATGTTCCTTGGCACAAGCTCTTACTACGTCCAAGTTTCTGACCAATAGACCACACGGTATTCTCGCAGTGCCACGGAGAAAAAATGTGCAAAAGTGGTGAAAAGTGCATTTTTTGGCGCTTCGCTGTGCAAAAATCATATGTCCGCCTCAAACACAACTTAGCAGATCAAGGGATCTACCATACCAGACCGTGCATTCCAAATTTCGTGCAAATCCGTTGAACGGTTGCAAAGTTATTAACGTGCAGAATTTGAGGTTTAACATTAAAGTGCCTACTCAACCCTAAATATAGGCTAACGTGTCTCTATAATATAATTTTTATATATATATATATATATATATATATATATATATATATATATATAGTATACACATACACACAAATGCTATTTTGCATCTTATTAGTTGTTAGTTTTCAAACAAATTCTCATAGACTTTTCTCTGTCCACCTGATGGAATCTTGAATACGTTAAGTAAATGTTATTATTTTATCAAGACCCTGGTCCAGCAACTCAGTAAATACACACTCAGTATATCATAGTATAAAATGACAAAAAAACAGTCTTCTGTTTACAGTTCTTTGATCAGGAGTTTTATAAATGGTATAAGTTATTTTTGTCACATCTATGTTGGTCTAATAAAAGGTATCAAATCATTTGCTACTGTATCACTCATGGTTTGTCAGCAGTTAACTCATTAGATGAAGTCTCCCTTGCTTAGAGTTTGACTGTTTCTCCACCCCTCCCCAAACACACACACACACACACACACACTCTCACACTCTTACTATAAGAGATCTCAGTAGCTCTTATCTGTTATGTTTGGGAAGCAGGCCGCAGCCATTTTCTGTCAAAACAAAATTTATGTATTTAGTTCACTGAAGACCTGGCATTTTATCAGACAGGGCTTGACAGGTTAAAAACCATGTAAATCTTTACAAAATTTGCTGGGAAAGGGTAACATTTATGAGATATGAATCTTTCTTGAAAGATATTCATCCCCAACTGAATTAGTAGCAGACAATGTTTAAATGCTAATCATTTAAATGTGCAAGCTGTTGCATTTCAAAGGGGATAAACAAATCTCCAGTTTAATAGGCAACCCATATTTAACAAGCTGTTTCAGTTTCCTAATGACCATCAGATAAGCAGCTTGGAGTTATGTCTCCAACATTCTAAACAGAAAGAAGGGATTATTTTATTTTAGTTGTCATAGTGATTTGTAGATGTGGAAGAATACATTGAAATGTCCAAAAAATGAGTTCCACAAAACTCCATTTGCAAGCTCGAGATAGCAAAATGGCTGTAGGCTCCGCCCACAACTATAAAAAGACAAGGTGTCCTTAGTGCCCCTACCTTTGATAGATGTGCCTTTTACGAGAATTGCAATGGATGTGGTTGGCCCCTTAAGACAAAAGAAAAAATTACTCACCTTAGTAATGTTGTTTCTTCTAATGGAGTCTTGCTGTATTCTGACTATTGCAGTTAGGTTCTGCCTTTCAACTGCCCCGGAGAACAGAGAGTTAAACTTTCCATGGCCAGCATGGAATGTTCACTGCAAGCTCGGTTGAAGCCCCTGTCTGCTGTTGTTTAAACTCCAACCATCAGATCTTTATGAGCAATACTCACTAGAAGGTCTGTGTGGAAACTGTAAAACTCACAATAGCCAACTGGCAACTAAATTTATTAAAAAGGGTTTTTTGGTTTCAAAGCAAAGACTCAAGTCAGGAAACCCAAAAAACAAAACACAACACACACCCAAAGTAAAGGAGGGTGAAAAAGGGACACCCCTATGGTGCCAACACTGCTCCTGCCCACCCACATCCCAAAAATTAGGTTCTGAGAGGGGAGGCGGGGGGAGATCAGAATACAGCAAGACTCCATTAGAAGAAACAACATTACTAAGGTGAGTAATTTTTTCTTCAAACAACATGAAGTCTTGCTGTATTCTGACTATTGCAGACTACCAAGCAGTACTCCATGGAGGAGGGACAGAAACTACTTTGGGAATAGGCTCTGACGCATTGTTGTGTTAAACCGAGCATCACTCCTAGCCTGGATATCCAGAGAGTAATGCTTGGTGAATGTATGGACTGTTTTCCAGGTGGCTGCTTGGCAAATTTCTAAGATAGGAATATCCCTGGCAGCAGCCAGAGAAGCAGCTGTACCTCTAGTAGAGTGAGCCCTCAGGCCTGAGGGTGGAGTTCTACCAGTTTTTCATAGCAGAATTGTATACAGAGACAATCCACCTGGCAATAGATCTCTTAGTGGCAGGTTTGCCTCACCAACCTCTCCATATGTGAGGAACAATTGAGGGACTCAAACCTGTGACCCTTGGTGCGCTCTATGTAGTAGCTGAGGGCCCTTTTAACATTTAAGCTGTGCAGCCTCCTCTCGCCAGAGGAGGAATGGTCAGTGAAGAAAACAGGGAGAGACATAGACTGGTTAAGGTGGAAATCTGAAACCACCTAGGCAAAAACTTCATGTTAGTTCTTAGGACCACTTTATCTCTATGGAACGAGATGAAATCAGGCTCCACTAACAGGGCTTGCAATTCACTGATACGCCTGGCAGAGGTAATGGCTGCCAAAAACACAGTTTTCCAAGTCAAGTACTTAAGCTCTGCAGAGGACAAAGGCTCAAAGGGTGGTTGCATAAGCTGAACAATGCAAACATTAAGGTCCCAAGCAGGAGCAGGGTCCCTAAAGGGGGGACTGGTGTGCAGCAATCCCTTGAAGAACTTATAAAACACAGGATGGGCTGACAGAGGAGAGGGTTTGCCTACTGACAAGAAGGCAGAAACAGCTGCCAAATGTACTTTAAGTGTAGCTGGCCTAAGGCCTAGGCCATTAAGATGGACCATATAGTCCAGAACCGTAGGCAACCCAGCAGATTCTGGAGAAATATCCTTATTAGAACACCAAATAGTGAACCTTTCCATTTGAAGTTGTAAGTCTTTCTGGTGGAAGGCTTTTGAGAAGCCTTAAGGATATCCAGAACCCCTTGAGAAAGCTGCAGATCAGCAAACTCTAACTCTTCAAGAGCCATGCCTTGAGATTGAGAGATTTGAGGTTCGGGTACCAAATCCTCCCCTGAGAGGATGTCAACAGGTTGTTGTAATTCCTGGGAAGAGACAGGGGAAGGTGGACTGCTAAGGACAGCAACAGGGGGTACCAGGGCTGTCTGGCTCAGTCTGGAGCAATCAGAATCACTTTGCATGGTTGTGACCTTATCTTGACCAACACCTTGAACAGGAGAGGGAGGGGGGAAAAGCATACAGAAATTTCCCTTCCCAATTCAGAATCAAGAGCATCCGGGGACTGAGCCCAAGACTGGGGGTCTGCAACAAAAGAGAGGAAGTTGGTGATTGTCTGGGGCTGCAAAAAGATCTATCTGTGGAGTGCCCCATCTCAAGAAAATCACTTTCAAAACTAGGGGATCTAGGGTCCATTCGTGATGGCCCTGGGATATCCTGCTAAGAGCATCTGCTAGGACATTGTCCTTCCCTGGGAGGTGAACTGCTATCAGAGAGGTTTGCACGGAATAGGCCAGGGACCACAACTTCATTGCTTCTGTGCACAAGGCCGTAGACCGAGTGCCTCCTTGCTTGTTGCTGTACCACATTGTGGTGGTATTGTCTGTTCTGATCTGGGCCACCTTGTTCTGTACAGATTTGGAAAAGGCTTGCAGTGCCAGAAACACTGCTCTGAGTTCCAAGAGATTGATGTGAAGCAGAGATTCTTGAGGTGACCACAGCCCTTGGGTGGTAAGATCCCCCAGGTGGGCTCCCCAGCCCATCAGGGAGGCATCTGTGGTGAGTATCACTGAATGAGACTGAGTGACAAAAGGAACTCCTTGTCTCAAATTGTCCTGATTCTGCCACCATTGCAAAGTCTGGATCAGGGTTCGAGTCACTGGGACTAGTTTGGTAAGGGAATCCTTTCTTTGGGACCAGAAGGTTCTTAAGTGGAACTGAATGCCCCTCATCTGGAATCTTGCTCCCTGGACCACTGCTGTAGAGGCTGCCATGTGGCCCAGACGCTGCAGGAAATGCCTTGCTGGTCGAGACACCTGTAGGGTGAATGAAGAGGCCAGTTCCATAAGGGTCCTTGCTCTGTCCAGGGGAAGGAAGGCTCTTGCCCTTACCATATCCAGCTCTGCCCCTATGAAGGTGAGGAGCTGTACTGGCTCGAGAACTGACTTTGGAAGGTTGAGGAGGAACCAAGGAAGTGAGCACTTGCTGAGTTTTTGCAGATGTGACTTGATTCTGGTCTGAGACTGACCCACTATGAGCCAGTCGTCCAAGTATGGAAAGATGGAGATCTTTTTCTCCTAGGAAAGCAACCACTACTGCCAGGCACTTTGTGAACACCCTTGGGGCTGATGTTAGGCCAAAGGGCATTGCTCTGAATTGATAGTGGCCTGAGGGCAACTCGAACCTGAGGTACTTTCTGTGGGAGCACCTGATGGGAATGTGAAAATAGGCATCTTTGAGGTCCAGGGAGGCTAGCCAGTCCCCTGGCCTTAGAGAGGGCAGGATTATTCCCAGAGTCACCATTTTGAACTTTGGTTTTAAAAGGTGCTTGTTCAGATATCTTAGGTCCAGGATGGGCCGCCATTCTCCTGTCTTTTTGGGGGTTAGGAAGTACCTGGAGTACAATCCTTTGCCCTTGTGTAGGGAGGAACCTCTCTATGGCTCTGAGAGCCAGGAGGGAAGAAACCTCTGCCTCTAGGGCAAGGGTCTCTGATGGATTTGCAGGTGGAAAGGATCTGGTTCTCATCTTGGGAAATTTTTTGAAGCTGAGAACCAGTCCCTGGCTTACTACTTCCAGGACCCACTTGTCTGATGTCAGAGACTTCCAGTCCTGGATAAAGTAAGCCAGCCTGCCCCTACAGGTATTGGAGAATCGGCCCGGCAGACCCATCAGGGTGTCTGCTTGGCAGGGGCTTTAGGCTGAGGGGTGGAAGCAGGCCTGCTCATTCCCCGCCTGCCTCTCCCTCTGAAGAACCCCTCTGAGCATAAGAAGAAGAGGAGGAGGCCTGGGCTTGGTAAAAGGCTTTGAAAAGGCCTGCCCCTGCCCCTGGACTGCTGCCTTGAGGAGTGGCTT
Source organism: Neoceratodus forsteri (assembly GCA_016271365.2). Taxonomy (NCBI): domain Eukaryota; kingdom Metazoa; phylum Chordata; order Ceratodontiformes; family Ceratodontidae; genus Neoceratodus; species Neoceratodus forsteri. Next base: position 690,106,745 of record CM028132.1, read on the forward strand.
GCCTTTGGCCTGAGCACTCCTGTAGGTGGTCCTGTACTCGTCCATCTTTTTCCTGTAGTTCTCTGCCTGCTCCCCAAACAGAGAATTACCAATAACAGGGAAATCCATGGCCTTAGCCTGGGTATCCTGTGATAGGCTAGTATATCTGAGCGAAGCCATCCTCTGAAGGGCGACAGATGTAGCCATGACTGTTGATGAACCATCATTGGAGTCCAGAGCAGCATGAAATTGCACCTTGGATGCCTCAATCTCATCTGCAGCCACCTGCTCCAGCTCCTTGGCAAGCTGGTCAGGGGCCTGTTTAGCCAGAGCCAGCACAGTGTCCCATCTGGACTTCTGGTATCTAGCTGTGTAGGCCATATAGTTAGCCTGCCTGAGTCCCAAAGATGCTGCCATGTACTGCTTTTGCCATGGCATCAATCCTCCTGGAGTCCTTATCTGGGGTTGGATGCCAAAGGGATATTTGCCTTATCACAGGCAGCAGCCTGCACTACCCCAACATGGCTGCATTGCTGAGAAAGGAACTCCGTGTCTGAGCCTGAAAGGGTGTACCTCTTGTCTATTCATCTGTCCAAAGGAGGTATGGAGTTAGGAGTCTTAAGAATTTTATTTGTCTGTTTCCCAAAAGATTTATGGAGGGGAATAGACAGTCTCCTGGACTCTGGAATGTCCATCATTTCAACAAAATCAGGCTCCTCCTGATCCTCTACTGCTTCTTCCATTGGAAGCTGGAGGGTTTCAGCCACTTTTTTTGTAAAACATAAAGTGGGAAGGGGACTCAGAAAGCCTAGGAGGAGAAACACCTGAAGGTCTGTCTGGGGAGATGTCTGGGTCAATAGGCACATCCAGACTTTCATAATCACCATCATCATCCTCATACTCTCCCTACTCCTCATCCGGTTCATAAAATTCTTCTGAAGTGTAATCCAGAACCGGGGGAACCGACCAAACCGAACCCCTGCCAGATGGTGCCGGTTCGGCCGGAACCGAAGTAAGCGATTACACTATTCTTATCGCCTTGGCTGTCTCATCAGTGATCAGAGTATGAATTTCTGGATCCAACCGACGATTTATCTTTTCTTTTCTTTTAACCGAACCGACTCCCAGAATCGGTTTCTCTCTTGCCTGAAGAAGTATTGCCCTGGTCAGAGGGCACTCCTTCTGGTTCGGTCGGAACCGAACCGGGCTGGCCATCCGGTCAGCGGACTTCTCGGCCTCCCTTTCCCTCAGTCTACCTACTCTCTTATCCAGGGTAGCTTTGGGAAAATTCTTACAAATTTGGCAGTCTGAATCGAGGTGGTCAAACCCCAGACAATAAACACAGGTGGGGTGGTGTGGGGATCAGTCTTAGCAAAGGCTTCCCCACACACACTGCAGTGTTGAAACCCAGTGGGCCCGTTTTTTTTCTTGGGTTTCTCAGACATGGCCAATCCTATCCAAAACTTACCCTTTTTTCGGCAATCTGCCAGGCAAGACTCCCCTATCAGTTCCTGACCGTGTTACGAGTCTTGGAAAAAAACGTAATAAAATCCATTTTTTTAGAACCAATACAGACCAGTTTCCACACTCTAAGTAAATTCACAAACTTTTTTTAAACTAAACTGATTGGTTCAGCCGAACCGATCCGACATTTACAAGTTCCACACAGAAACTAAATGCAAAACCTATCTAGTACTCACAGTACCACAGACAGAGACTTAAACCGACAGATTCGGTAGCAGAAATTTGGTAGAAACCGAGTGAAAAACGACACTTTAACCGACTTTTTTGAACTGAGCAAAGGAGAAATCTCCAGAGCGACTGTTCAGTGAGGCGGAGTAAAGAATCTGACGGCTGGAGTTTAAACAACAGCAGACAGGGGCTTCAACCGAGCTCGTGGTGAACATTCCATGCTGGCCATGGAAAGCTTAACTCTTTATTCTCCAGGGCAGTTGAAAGGCAGGACCTAACTGCAATAGTCAGAATACAGCAAGACTTCATGTTGTTTGAAGTGAAAAGGGTAATCAATTTATTTTAGTAGAAGATAGAAACTTAATTTGTATAGCACCGTTCCCCGGGGGCTCGGAGTGCTTAACAATATTTAAAAACAATCCAAACACAGTACACAACTTCAAAACATAATGCAGAATTCAATATAAAATTCTATCATACGCTAAAACAGCCAACAATAAAAAAACAGTCAGTTCATTATTAGTTATCAGATTCAGTATAAATTATATGTGTCAAACACCTGAATAAATAAAATTGTTTTCAATCGTTTTTTGAAGGTTTCCACTGAGGGTGCCTCCCTTAGATGTCCTGGCAAAGAATTCCACAGGGTCGGCGTGGCAACTGAGAACGTACGGTCCCCAGAATGCCACATTCTGGCCCTGGGAACAACAAGAAGGCAACCCTCAGAGGAACAGAGAGCCCGATATGGGCAATGAGGAACCAGGAGGTCTTGCAGGTAGGCTGGTCCCCACTCATGCAGGGCTTTGTAGGTCAGTAATCCAACCTTGAAGGCAATCCTTCACCTTACTGGCAGCCAGTGCAGTTCACGGAGGACCGGCTTAATATGGTCAGCTCTCAAGGAGCCAGTCAACAGCCTAGCCTCTGCATTCTGCACCAGCTGCAGACAGCAGAGATTGCCTCCAGATAGCCCCAGGTACACGGCATTGCAGTTGTCCAGCCTGGACGTGACAAAAGCATGCACCATGGTGGTTAGGTCCTCAGTTGGTATCAGGGCCTGGATCTGAGCAATGTTCCTCAGATGATATAAAATGCTTTTGATGACAGCTGACACCTGTGCATCAAGCGTCAAGCCATCATCGAGGACCACACCCAGATCCTTAACCCAAACAGAAGGGCTCAGGGGAACACCCCCCAGTACTAGACCAGGGGAATCTCCAGATCTCCCTCTGTTGCAAAGACAACCTGGATCCACCAGCAGTACTTCCGTCTTGTCTGGGTTGAGTCATAGCCAGTTACGAGTCATCCAGTTCTGGATCTCTTCCAGGCAGGTGTTAAACACTGAGGCTGCCATCTGGTCCAGGTGCACAGGACAGGTACAGCTGGATATCATCAGTATAACAATGAAAACGCTGCCCATGCCACCTGATAATGTTTCCCAATGGTAGCATATACACAGTGAACAACAAGTGCGACAGGACCGAACCCTGCGGAACTCCACAGTGTAGAAGCATCGGGTTAGATGAGGATAACCCCATTGTCACCCTTTGCACTCTACCCGTAAAGCAGGAACTAAACCAGTTGATGACATTACCAGTTAGTCCACACCAGTTCTGCAGGTGGTCCAGCAGCACCTCATGGTCCATGGTGTCAAACACCACCAAGGGATCTAGGAGAACCGAGATGGTAAGCTCTCCTCTATTTCTAGCCATTAGGAGATCATTTAGCATCTTCACCAAGGGGGTCTCTGTGCTGTGCCCAGATCTAAACCCAGACTGGAAACACTCATAAGTGGCGGAGGAGGCAAAATGCATCTTGAGCTGGATGGCCACCACTTTCTCTAAAAACTTCCCTATACATGGGAGGTTTAAGACCTGCCTGTAGTTGCTGAGTCAGTCTGGGTCCATTGAGGGTTTCTTCAATAGGGGTCTAACCAAAGCCTCCTTCGGTGCCACAGGAACACCCCACTCCCAAAGGAGTGAACAATCTGAACAATCTTAGCAACCACAGATCCTATCAAGTCCACACATTCAACTAAAAGTCATGTTGGGCCTGGGTCAAGGTCACAATATGCTGGTCACAGCCTCAAGACTATCTCAGCCGCTTCATCCACTCCAACTGGATCAGACTCAGCCCATACAAGAGGGATGCCCCGGCATGTCTCAGGCTCAGCCCTGCAAGCCCTTTGAGTGACACTGGAAGCGATCTCAGTCGTGATAGAGGACACTTTGTTGGCAAAGAACAGAGCAAACTCTTCGCACTTTATGCTTGAACCTGCTCCTCCCACATGGAAACAGGCTGGGTGTAATAGCCATTCCACCAAGTTGGTCTGTTCCTTGATGCAGCAATCTCCCTTGACAAAAAATCTGCCTTCTTTCAGGAGATTGCCCCCTGATAATCACCATAATGTGACGTCAAGGTCAATTTGTCCTCCATCAGTCCAGATCTCCTCCAGCGATGCTCCAACCTCCGACCCTTTATCTTTAAGTCCCTGAGCTCCCCATCAAACCAAGTGGGCCTCTAGTGAGTACACAAGTGTCAGTCACAGATGGGTGCATCGAGTTGAAGGCCGCACTGACGACCCTATTGTAGGCTGCCACTGCCTCCTCTGGCCTGGTCACACACGCAGACTCCACACTTGATAGGTCCAGCACCACCTGTAGTCCTGCTGGGGACAATCCATGTAATAGGTGGTACTGGACCATCTCCACAGAGGATGGACCCTCAGGAGGGGCCCCAAATGTGAACCTCACGGTGCAATGATCTGACCAAATGACCGGATCAATCTTGAGGTTGTCGACCCGAAGACCCAGAGTGAACACCAGGTCTAATGTGTGATAGTGTGAGTGTGTCATTGAGGTGACAACTTGAGACAGGCCTAGAGCTTTCATACTCTGTAGGAGGTCACGTCCAAAAGATGAGAGTCCATCATCAACTCAGGCATTGAAATCCCCCAGAATTAACCATCTGGGGGATTCCAGCACCAGGACATCGACGAAGTCTCTGACCTCCCGCAGGAATTCCCTCTCCCCTCATGGTGGGTCGTAAATCAGATGGCTCCTGTAGCCTGCACTGGGACCCCTTTGCATGGCAACACTCTCAAACAACCCGACAGAACCCACTGGTAGCACCTTGAGGCCCAGGCTGGCTTTAAAACAAATGGCCATTCCCCCACCTCTACGATCCTTCCTCGGAGTGTGTATCACATAGTACCCATCTGACACTGCTGCCTCCAAAATGGGAGCAGCATTTTCGTCCAGCCAGGTCTCTGTGATGCAAGTCAGCTCTATTGAAGAAACCAAGTCAGCTATCACTGCGGTCTTGTTCCTCGTTGACCTGGCATTGCAAAGCACAGCCCTAGTAGGATGAGGGGAGACTGCTGGATCAACCATCTGCCCACTATCAACAGTGGAGCCCTTGGATATGGGAATCAGACAAGGAGGACCCCTCTCCACTTCCCATTTCACCCCAGGGTGCCTCCTAGACTTCACCACCTGTATTGGCGACTCCCCAGCAGCCACTCACATGGCCCCATGCCTCAGCTCCCCTCCCCATGAGCAATTCCTAGCACCCTACATCTATATGTTTCTGCAGGTAGTGAGGGAAGCTTAAAGGGGCAATGGTCACAGAGTTAGGCCACCGAGTAGCTGCACTTTATTGGCTTATATCCCTGGCACATCCTGACTGTTAATTACTACAATCCCACTAAACTAAAAAGTTCCTATTTAAGAACCCCCAAACAAATACTATTAATATCCTTAACACTCAACACAATTATAACATCAAACATGCACCCAACTACTCACACAACCACTCACACTAACAAAAACCACACCAATCCTGCCCAACCTACTCAGTCCCAAACAACACTTTATCACACAGGCAGTCCTCTAAATATTACAAAATTCTTAAAAAGTCTGCAGTACACATTAGTCCAGGTAATCACTCAGTTGTCAGCATAATTGCAGTGGGGCTCTCACTTCCCAATGCAAAATAAGTCCATGCAATTTGAGAACTCTCACTTCCCAGCAAACAGTTGAAGTAATGTAATCAATCTGTCCTTGAAAATAGTAGTAAGTGACTATGCTACTCTATACCCAGAGGCAGCTCCAAAAGTGGCAGCAGAGCTTGTCAAAATTTTCAGCATGGTGGGCATGCCTAAAGAGGTTACTACTGATCAGGGTAGTAATTTTGGTGCTGCATTACTGAAGGAGCTGTACTGACTTCTAGGCATCACTACCATAAGAAGCTCCCCTTATCACCCTCAGACTGACAGTCTTGTTGAGCGTTTCCATCAAACTTTAAAACGTATGTTAAAAAGGTTTGTAAAAGGGGAAGGGAAAGATTGGGACCAATACTTACCTTATCTGCTTTTTGCTTACAGAGAAGTGCCACAGGCATCAACAGGTTTTTCAGCATTTGAAATGCTGGGGTTGCCTCCCCGATGGTGACACCAACACAGCGATATACCTCGATGTCGGCAAAATTGACACTTTGCCGACAGGTCACTGTGTTGGTGCGCCTGAGACAGGGGCACACTGTCTCCCGGTACTGCACCCCTCCCCGAATCAACCCACTCAGAGTTGACAGTCTTAGTATGGGGATTGGGAAGAGCCTCCGATGGGGGTTCGGGAGAAGTCCCCAATAAAAACAGGACAGGGATACATACGGATTTATGTCTACTGCAATTTGCAGTCAATATAATCCTCATCGTGATGCCGGTCAACAAAAGTGTTGTCGAACCGTCACTGTAGATCCGAAATGCTGTATGGCAGACAACATAGACGGCCACTAGATGTAATAAAAGAAAGATCGGAAGATAACCCCACTCAAAAAAAATCTATTACATTGTATATGTGTGTCCTGAGAAAGAAGCTGGCAAAATACGTTGAAATTACCCATAGTAATTAGGAAGAAGCCCAAAACCAGCATAAGGTGTATTACGACCATGGAGTAAAAGAAAAAGGTTTTGAGCCAGGTGAAAAGGTCTACCTCAGAGGTTGCAAAGAAAGCACAGCAGTTGGACCACAGTGGGCTCAGGGAGGATGAGGATGGTGAAACAGAGGCACACCCAGTCACATGTTACACACCACAATCCATATGCCATTCTGGGGGAGCATAGCTCCCCTATAGATACACCCGCAGAGGAGACTAAGGAGGCTGAGGACAACTGTCACAAGGGAGGCCCACAGGAAGGAGGCAGAGGACACCACAAGGAAAGGGAAGCAGCTCCTGGTGGGGACTCAATTATTAGGGGATAGAACTGGGAGGAGCTGGGAAATCTGAAGTAAGGTGCCTGCCTGGTGCCATGGCTTGGGGGACAGGAAGCGTATCCTCAGGATCACAACAACAGTTGCAAGGGATTCTGAGTTGGACGTAATTGTCCACCTAGGGACAAATGACTTGGCTCATCATGAGGTTAGAGCAGTGCAGGAGGACATTGCAGAGTTGGGGAGGGGCCCAAGACAAGTAGCAAACACAGTATCCTTCTCAGAGGTGCTGCCTGTCAAAGGCATGGGGAGGCGAGGGTAATTGTCACCATGCAGTTTAATGAATGGTTGAAAAAATGTGCGAGCACAGGGGTTTGGCTTCATTGGGGACTGAGGTTCCACCTGGAGGACACTCAGCCTATACTGGCAGGATGGTCTGCATCTGTCCAGGAAGGAACAAGTCTTTGAGCAATCGGTTTAAATGCTTCATTGGCAAGCTTTTAAACTAGTCAATGGGGAGGCACTGACAAGCAGCAGAAAATCCCAGCCTCTCCTACAAAACAGGGTACTAAATGAGAAAAGTCCAAGGTAGAACGGCCGTGGGGATGCTGCAACAGAAGGTAAGGCCATCAAAAATGGAGAGCAATGAGTACCAATGCCCGTAGTCTAGGTAACAAGCTTCCTGAATTAGTGGCCTTGATGGAGGAGGAACATCTGATATCGTGGGCAGTCACAGAAACATGGTACACAAAAACCATGACTGGGACGAAACATACCAGGATACACTATCTACAGGAGGGACAGGGAGGGTAAAAGAGGGGAAGAGTAGTTCTTCATATAAGGGAAGGAATAAAAGCAACAGAACAAAAGGGTAAACAGGGAGGAGAAGAAGCACTGTGGGTAACTTGGAGACAGGCAATGGCACCACAATCTGCACAGGGTTAGACACAGACTCTCTCTCTCAGGGGAGGAAATGGACAAGAAATGATAGAAAGTATACTTAGAATGGGTGAAAAGGGAGATATTGCTGATGGGTGATCTGAATATGCCAGATGTTAACTGGAGCGCAGTTGCAGCTGCCACTCAAGAGTGCAGTTATTCTAGATGTCCCACAGGGCATGCCTTAGACAACTAGTACTGGAGCCCACTCGAGAGGAGCAATATTAGACTTGATACTCTCAAATGGAGATGGAGAGGATCACAGATGTAGAAGTGGTAGCCATCTGGGAACTAGCGACCACTCCAACAGTATGGCTCACAATAAACACAGCAATAGAGTCAAGCCATACAAAGACAAAAGTACTGGACTTTAGGAGGGCTGACTTTGCTAAAATGGGTGAGTGCCTAGGAATGCACTAGCAAATGGGTGGGAAGGAGGGGTGGAAGAACAATGGGGAATAATAAAACTGCCATCACAGAGGTAACGAGCCTTGTGTGAAGCAAATAAACAAAACAAGACGATGTAAGAAACCACTATGGTTCTCAAAGGAAGTGGCAGTGAAGGTTCAAGAGAAAAGAAAGTTATCTAGGGAAGTACAAGGAATCGCAGCAGGAGCAGGACAGAGAACTGTATCAAGTTAAAGCAAAGGAGGCTGGAAGGCAGTCAGAATAGCAAAGGCCCAAACTGATAAGATAGCCAACTCAGTTAAGAAGGGAATAAAACCTTTATAGGTACATCAGGAGCAAAAGGAAGACCAAGGGAGGATAGTGAGGCTTAATAAAGGGAGGGAGGGTGGGCAGAGGGAGAATGTGAAAAGGCAGAGATACTAAACAAATATTTTTGCTCAGTATTTACAAAGGAAGAGGGGAGGTACATAAAACAAACAGTAGTAACACCTGGATACAGAAGTTGATACCAGCCCATTTACAGGAGAAAGGGTTCTGAAAGAACTCTTAAAACTGAAGGTGGACAAAGCAATGGGCCTGATGGGATTCATCCCAGAATTCTAAAAGAACTAAGGGTAGAACTAGTGACACCAACTGACTACCCTCTTTAACAAATCATGGAGGATGGGTTGGTACCCGAGGACTGGAGGAGGGCAGATGTATTCCCTTCACAAAGTGGGAGCAAGGCAGAAGCAGGAAACTATAGACCTGTTAGTTTTACCTCAGTGATAGGGAAAATGATGGAATCACTTCTAAAGGAAAGAATTGTAGAGTATCTAGAGGCCAGAGGGCACAAGACCCCAGGCAGCATGGATTCACAGCGGAAAGGTCATGCCAGATGAATCTTGATAGATTTCTTTGACTGGGTGACCAAAGTAGTAGATCAGGAGGGGCTGTGGACATGGCCTACCTAGACTTTAAAGGCATTTGACACAGTCCCACACAAAGATTAATATATAAGTTAGCCAGCCTGGGAGTGGGTCCCAAGATGACAGCCTGGGTAAAGAATTGGCTGGAGAATAGGACACAGAGAGTAATAGTAAATGGAGTCCACTCCAGAAGAAAGGAGGGGTTACTAGCGGGCACCGAGGGTTCAGGTTAGACTAGTCCCTTCAATGTCTTTATAAGTGACATTGCAGAAGGACTGGAAGGAAAAGTATGTCTCTTTGCAGATGACACTAAGATCTGCAACAGAGTTGATGCACAGGGTGGGATGGAAAGGATGAGAAGGGACTTGACAAGGTTAGAGGAATGGTCAAATGTATGGCAGCTTAGATTCAATGCTAAGAAGTGCAGGTAATGCACCTGGGAAACAAAAACCCAGGGGAAGAGTACACAATGGGGGGGTGAGATACTAACAACAAAAATGGAAAGGGACCTGGGGGTAGTCACATCAGATGACCCAAAGGTGGGCAACAATGTGAGAAGGCAGCAAGGAGGGTGGTGGATACTGGGATGCATAGGAGAGGCATCACCAGTAGAAAACAGGAAGTTATTATCCCTCTGTACAGACAGCTGGTGAGACCCCATCTGGAGTACTGTGTGCAGTTCTGAGACCCAATCTCCGCAAAGACATAGACAGGATGGAAGCTGTCCAGAGGAGGGCAACTAAAATGGTGCAGGGTCTGCACCGGAGGACATATGAAGAGAGACTTAGGAGCTTAATATGTATAGCCTCGAGGAAAGAGGAGAGGGGGACATGATAGAAACTTTCAAGTACCTCAAGGAATCAACAAAGTCAAGAGGGTAGCATCTTTCAAAAAAAGAGGTGTCAAGAACAAGAGGGCACAATTTGAAGATAGAGGGGCGTGCTCAGAGGTAATTTAAGGAAGTATTTTTTCACAGAGAGGGTTGTGGATGCATGGAATGGCCTTCGAGGAGGTTGTGGAGTCAAAATCAGTGGTGGAATTCAAGCATGCATGGGATAGTCATAAGGCAATTCTGTGGGGTGGGGGTAGAAAGAAGTAGGCTGCTGGTTAACTAGGATCTGCAGCTTATCCAGTAGGTAGGGAAATGGGCAGACTGGGTGGGCCAAGCGGTCCTTATCTGCCGTCAAATTCTATGTTTCTATGTTTCTATGTTTGCTACTGTTACTCACTACAGAAAATAAACTGTTAATGAAGTGGCAGGGGTCTTATAAAGTGCTTAGACGTACAGGCACAGTTAACTTTGAGACTGAGTCCCCTGACAGGAAAAATCCTACTAAGATATATCATGCTAACCTCCTGAAGAAATGGGTAAAATAAACACCAAAGGCTGCTTTTCTAGCTTTACCAGAAACTGATAAAGAAGATATTGATATAGCTTATGACAGACTGGAACAAACTGTAACTGCTGATGCTGTAAAGGTGAATGTTTCCTTAACCTCCGAACAAACTGCAGAATTTATAACTTGCTAAATACATTTATTAGCACTTTTACCACAGTGGCAAGTCAAGCAAAAGGGGTCACACACGTAATAATGAGAGGGAATGCTCGCCCTATCAGACAAAAGATATACAAATTACCAGAGTGGTTAAGAGTAGATGTGGTTAAGGAAATACAAAAAAGAAAATAATTGGGTATCATAGAAGAGTCGAGAAGTGCTTGGTCATCATCCATGGTGATTGTAAATAAAAAAGAAGGGGGGAGGTGAGAATCTGCCTTGATTTTAGGAAACTCAATCAAGTGTCTGAATTTCACAGTTATCCTATGCCCAGTATAGATGATATGGTGGACAGATTGGGGAGTGCCAAGTACATCGGTACCCTCTATCTCATCAAGGGTTACTGGCAAATCCCCCTAGCTAAAGAATCTAGGGACAAAACTGCATTTGCCATTCCTATTGGATTCTATCAGTTCACCACCATGCCATTTGGTTTACATGGCACACCCTCTACATCCCAGAAGTATGTGGATGTAATTTTATCCCCTCACATTGGTTATTGTGCTGCGTACCTGGATGATGATGTGGTGTACAGTCCAGACTGGAAAAGCCACCCGGAACACCTATGAGCAGTTATCCAGTCTATCAAAAAAGCAAGTCTGACAATTAACCCTACCAAATGTGCATGGGCATGCAGGAAACCAGATATTTGGGCTATGTTTTGGGAAATGGAAACGTAAAGCCAGAGATTTCTAAGATAGAAACTGTAGCTAATAGTCCTATCCCTAAAACAAAGCAACATGTCAGGTAATTTATAGCGCTGGCTGGTTATTATCGGATAGTTGTTCCCAACTTTGCCCAGCTAGCTACTCCCCTCACTGAACTCATGAAAAAATGGTACCTGAATAATGTGAAATGGTCCCCAGAGTGTGATGAAGCTTTTTATGCCATTAAGGCTGCATTATGTTTGGTCCCTGTTTTAAGAAGCCCAGACTTTGAAAAATTATTTTTGTTACAAACAGATGCATCAGAGGTAGGCCTAGGTACAGTCTTGAATCAGCATATAGATAGGCAAGAACATCCCATTCTATATATCAGTATGAAGCTGTATGACAGAGAGAAGAGATACTCCACCATTGAAAAGGAATACCTTGCAGCAAAGTGGGCCGTGGAGTCCCTTAAGTTTTATTTGCTAGGAGCTGACTTTGTACTGATAACAGATCACACTTCTCTCTGTTGGCTTAACCAAAAGAAGGATAAAAATTCCAGAATCACACAGTGGTACCTGGCACTACAGCCATTTAAATTTAAAGTGCTGAACAAATCTGGGAAAGAAAATGTCAATGCTGATTTTCTGTCAAGATATTGATCAGGAATTGAGAATTCCGAAGGTTGAAAAAAAAACAATGTGTGAGGTTAAACGTCTCTGTTTGCTGTACTGGTTGTTTTGGAAAAAGAGATACTGCATATGTGCTTAACTATAAAGGTTATAAGCAAATGTTAGAAAAGAGGTAAAAGAAAGTTTTGGAAACCTGTTTTCTTAAAACAGATTCCCTCTTAAAGAGGAAGGTATGTGACAGGGTTGAATAAGACCCTGTCCCATTTGTTACGCAGAAAGAGTTATATGCAAGGATATGTTCTATCTTCACCTTTTCTGTCTCTTGTCTGTCTGGTTGCACAACCAAATGTTCTCGTGAGACCTAGGAACTGATCACTCTGACAGTCTCACAATTCTCTGCCTCTCGCTACCTCTCTGCCTTCAATTGCTGTTTATGTCTTTTCTTCCTCATTGCATATCTGCAGTTATAAAAATATATGTGAATCTTTATGTGAATCTGGGATCCCTCGGTTTGGAAATGTATATAGTTAAATACTGTTGAAATTATTGAAAAAGCGATTTGGAATTTAGGGGGTTAGCCTGAGATGTAGTTTGAAGTCCTCTCAGGCTGGTTTGCAAACTCTTTTGCAGAGCTGTCAGCAGGGGGGGCCAGCTTAGGACTTTGTTCTATTTGCAAGCTTGCACCTGCTAAGTAACTGACAAGAACATTTTGGGAAAAACAGGATGTCTCCTTAACGAGTTCCCAGGCAAAGACTTATAAAAAAGAGCAGCAATACTTTTGCTAGAGTGAGACTGAGAGACTGAAACTTGGAATTAGGGATACCATCAGACGAATGACTTTGTTTTCCTTGTTTGTACTGCCTTTATAAATAGTTCTACTAGAACTATTTTTTTTGATACTGTTATTGATAAGAATAAAAAACTATCTGCGAATTTTACAACTGTTCCTGGTCTTCCTATGGTTCCTGACCTGTGCCTTGATGACAATGGAGTGTGGGGCGGTGAGCCAATTTAGGTTGAAATCACCCAGAATTAGGAGTTTTCCTGCAGAGGCGAGGGAGGAGAGGGTTGCCAACAAGTTGGTGACTGAGGACAGGTGGAGGCCAAGATGACAGTAAACACCTGCCATAAAGATCAGTAGGGAGGAGGGGAGGGAGATCTTTAGTAGTAGCAGTTCATTGGAGGAGGGGACCAAGGAAGCCAGGATAGTAGTGAAGTGAAGTGTGGATGCAAGGTATATAGCCACACCACTTCCCCTACTGGTATGGCCTTGGTGAATAAGGATGAAACCAGGGATAGATAGGCTTTCATTGGAGATTTTGGGGGTGAGCCAGGATTTGGACAAGATCAGAATGTCTGGCAGGAGAGATAGGATAAGGGTCTGGATCTGGTCAAATCTGGACAGGAGGCTTCTGATATTTAGGTGGGCAATTCTCAACCCTTGGGGGAGTTGGTGGGAGAGGGGTAGGCGTAGGGCCAGGGTTTGATTCAATATCACCAGTAAGCAACAGCAATAAGGTGAACAGGTAATCAGTAAGTGTGACAATATGCTTATTAGGCAGCTTATGGTATTTGCGGTGGGAGTTATCAGACAAGGGTGGATATAGCCTACACAACCCATCATCCTACTAGCCTTCCTGACTGCCTTGTCATAATGCCTGGCCACTTTTAGGTCATCCGATATGATTAGCCCCAGGTCTCTTTCCTGCTTGGTGGTCGTCAATACCATCCCACACATTTTGTACTCTTTCCCTGGGTTTCTGTCCCCAAGTGCATTATTTTGCATGTTTTCGCATTGAAACCCAACTGCCATACCCTTGACCACTCCTCTAGTTTTCTCACATTTCTGCTAATCCTCTCCATACCACCTCCCATCACCCCCGGAGTGTTCACACTATTGCAGATCTTTGTGTCATCTGCAAAAAGGCAGACATTCCCCTCCAGCTCCTCTGCAATGTCACTGATAAAGACATTACATAGGACCAATCCCAATACTGATCCCTGAGGCACCATGCTGGTCACCCTCCCTTCTTTGGGGTGAACTACGTTTACCATAGTCCTCTGTCGACAGTTCCCTAACCAATTTGTTATTCAGTTTACTGCCTTTGGACCCACTCCTAAGCTACCCAGCGTGCTTACTAGTCTGCTATGTGGAATGGTGTAAAAACCTTACTGAAATCTAGGTAGGCTATATCCACAATGGTCTAAATCCTTTGCCACCCAGTCAAAGAAATCTATCACATTCATTTGACATGATCTCCCCCTGTGAATCTATGCTGCCTCGGGTCTTGTACCCCACTAGATTTAAAATATTTCATAATCCTTTCCTTCATCACTGATTCCATTAACTTTCCCACAATCGATGTTAGGCTGACTGGCCTGTAATTGACAGCCTCCTCCCTGCTACCACTTTTGTGTAGTGGGACTACATCCACCCTCCTCCAGTCCTCTGGAACTATTCCTGTTTCCAGTGCGCTGTTAAACAGGACTGTTAGAGGTGCAACCAGTATTTCCCTGAGCTCTCTCAATACTCTCTGGATGCACTTTATCTGTTCCCATTGCTTTATCCACCTTCAGATTAGTAAGTCCCTTAAGGACTCTCTCCTCCAAAAAAAGGCTAGTGTCTACCTCCCTCCCTCCCAAGCTTCTGTTACTTTTTTTGTGGCTCCTTCCCCTTCTCCTTCCTCTGTAAACACCGAACAAAAGTATTTGTTCAGAATGTCTTTTTTCTCCTGGTTCCCCTCTCCACAGTTCCCCCTTCCCTTTTTAACATTACAATCCCACCCCTGGTCTTCCCCTTTTCACTTACATACCTTAAAAATGTCTTTTCCTTTTCATTACCTCCTGGGCTATTCTCTCCTTGGTCTGTACCTTTGCGCTCTTTACTGCTTTCCCTGCTTCCCTCTGTTTCCCTTGATATACCTCACTATTCTCCTCCCTCTGCATCTCCGTATATCTTCTGAATGCTACCCTTTTAGCCTCTATCTTTTTAGCCATCGCTTTCAAGAACCATAGCGGTCTCTTTCTCCTCTTGCTTTTGCTCACTGGTTGACACAGATGTTTGCTACTTTTACTACACTCCCTTTAACTTCTCAGACACTGTTCCTCCACCCCACCCAGCCCATCCCAGCCTGCCAGATCATCCCTGAGGCATTCGCCCATCTTTATAAAATCTGCCCTACTGAAGTCCAGGACCTCACCTATGTGTGGTTCAGTTCTGCAGCCATCCTTATACTGAACCATACCATATGGTGATCACTAATCCCCAGGTGGCTTTCCACCTTGATATCTGCAATTCTGTACCTGGTAGTGAGGACCAGATCCAGTATTGCCCAATCACAGGTGAGTTCACTGACTAGTTGCTGAGGAATGCCCCCTGCAGAGAGTCCAGAAAGTCCCTGCTTCTAGCTGAACCCACTGCTAGGAGGCTCCAATCTTCATCAGGCAGGTCGAAGTCCCCCACCAGTGGCACCACTCCCTTTTCTGCCATCTTGCCAAAGGCTTCCATCAGTACCTTATCTAATTCCTCCCCCTGTGTTGGAGGTCTGTGGATCACTTCGGTGTGAACAGTAGCTCCATTCCCCTTTACCAGGGTGACCTGCAGTACCTCTGCTCCCCCCATTCCCGTATCACCATTGCTTTTATGCTTTTCTTCACATAAAGCACCACACCACCTCTTTTCCTTCTCACCCAGTCCTTCCTGAACGGAGTGTAGCCTGGTATGGCCATGTCCCAGTCATGGTTTTCAGTGCACCATGACTCTTTAATGGCCTCAATATCCAGGCTGGCCTCTGCCTTGATGACACCTAGGTCTGGAATCTTATTCGCACATGTGGCCTTCCAGATTTTGTTCCACTCTGCTGGTTGCCCCCCTTTTTTCCTTTCTGCCCTCCCTCCTTCTTCTCTCAATTTTTAATGCTCCCGTTCCCGTCCCACTTTATCACTACTACCCTGCTTCCTTTATTAGTTTGCACCCTGAGGGATTCCTCTCCCCTCAGGTTCTCCTTACTGTCTACTTCAGCTTGTGTGGGGGCAGTTTCTGCCTCCCCGATTCCTTCCATCACCCCCTACAGCTAGTTCAAATGTTCATCAAAGTAACACTTAAACTATCCACTAAAGACTGTGGTTCCCCTCCAGGATGGATGCAGGCCATGACCCCTATATAGGCCTGTGTCCTCCAAGGTGGGCTCCCAGTCTCAATGTAGCTGAACCCCTCCTCTCTGCACCATTTCTTTAGCCATGAATTGAAGCTCCTGGTGCAGAGATTGGAGATTCGTCTCCTCCTTCCTGTCATAGAGACAAGCAGCACCTCAGCGAAAGCCACTAAGTGAGATACCTGTCTAAGACCCTTACCAGCTCCCTAACCTCCCCCCACACTATTCCTGCCCCATACCTAGCCAGGTCATTAGTCCCCAGGTGAGCAATGATATCCAGTTCCCCCCACTCCACCCCTGTCCTGCTGCCTTAGCGATCTTCATGATCCACATCCCATCCACCTGCCTCCCCCTCTTTTCTATTCCCAAATCTATCCCCCTCACAATCGAGTCCCAGTCATGAAAACGGGGGACTGGATGCTGGCCAAGTGCTTCTAGGTGCTGAAGGTCATGGAGAAAAAAATTGTGATATTTCAAGTGAGTTGGTTGTTACAGAGCCAGCACTGGCTATTTGTGATTTCAAGCTATGTCCTAAAAAATGAAACTGTGTCCTAAAAAGCTGCATTAATTTTTTTCTAGTATAGTCGCAATAATATCACATAATAACAGGACAAGGCAATGATAAAGACTTCATCATGCAGCTGCAGTGCTTGTCAAAAACTCATTCCTGTTATTATATCATGACCCAATGCTACAGACGCTGAGAAGAAGCACTCCAGCAGGAGCACTAGAGACACTTACCTTTTTTCTGTAGCAAGTATGCCACCATTGCCTGTGTGTGAGCCGGCGAATTTTCTTTTTATTGCCTAGAGTGAAGACTGCTGGTTGAATACTAAATACAGAATAAAAGAGGGTCAGCGGTAGTGACCTCAACTCTTGTGCCTTTCCAGAAGATCTTGTGCTGCCGGATAACTGCAGAATGCCTTGTGATCTCTGTTGTCCTCCCTCCCCGGTGCTAGGAGTCTAGGTGGAGAGCCCACAGCAGAGGCGGCGACCTATGGAGCAGCCCTGCGGTGGGCTCCGGGTCCCAAAGACCATGTTCTGTGCTCTGTGATTAATGTGCACTGAAGGACTTGATAGCTGAAAAAGTTCTTAAGAACTGGAAGGACGAATTATATTTTTTGTTTCCTTCAGTGATTTCTGTCATCCTCCCGTTATTTAACATTTTATAGTTATAGCCTCAGACTTCTGTATTCTTAAGGTCTGGTTTGGTCTGTGCTTGCGGAGAATTTCACTGCAAGGTGTTGTGCTTTGTTTACACTATTTATACTTTTATATTGATTATATGTTTTTGTATGTCCTTGTATTTTTATGCTCTGCTTCGGTGCACTAACGCTTTAATGCATCACCTTTTTGTTTAGTTTCTGAAGGCTTGGCTTTGACGCTAGGTTCCAAGAAAACAGCTGCCAATTGTCCTCCTCTCTTTCACTTGGAGAAAGCTAGATTCTCCTTTAACAACTGATTGTTTTGCTCTACAAAACATGAAGGCTGAAAGGATAATTGAAACTGTGTCTAATTTCAGATACTTGATCAGCTACCCCAGAGCGCATTTGGGTATTTATTTGGGTATCCTTACACTCTTACAAAGCCTAACTGGGCAATCAGGTGATCAACATCTTTTGGGTGTAATTTGCATCCCCTCGAGAGGATAAACCAGACCAGCCGATTAGGCTATTATTGCTCTACAATAGCACAAAGTATTTCTAGAGTCAGAACTGGCAACCAGTTCCTAATTAGATATTAATTAGTTTTTATTTGAGGTGCGCTGCCTTTAAAAATGGCTGAGCAGCATACTGTGCATACTCGGCATCTTTCTATGTGGAAACTTGGCAGAAAGAGATACCTAGTTCGCAGATAAAACAAGTGGCAAACTGAACTTACTTGCCCTTAGAACGCTAACTCGGCAAGTTCTGCTTGGAATCTCTTGTTTTTAGCTGTTGAATCTGCCGGTATTAAAGTGTTTTTCCACCTTTTAAACAAAATTGACCAGAATCTGACTCAACTGCTCCATGATTACGGGTGGCTGTACAGATGTCTGCAGCCATTTTCAGAAAGCTGGGATAGTGGTGCAAGTATTCTTGAATACTTAAAGTGAGTCTTAGATTCATTGGCCCGGATATTCAAACTGCGCCAGGCTGTGGCGCAAGCCTGGGCACAGCTCAACTTTGTTGCACACGGGTGTGGCCTGGGCGATATTCAAAGGAGCTGCGCTATGGTGCAACAGCTTTGAATATCGCACTCTGGTCACCCCCACTGTGCATGGCGCAGTGGCGCTGCGCCAGCGCAAGTGGCCAGAGTGGAGCATGGAGATGTGGTGGTGCAAGTGCCATTGCGCCATGCACAGCACCTGCGATATTCAAACAGGGACATGCAAATGGGACCATAAGTTATGCAAGGCGCACAGGGGGCCATTTGCATCTCATTACGGCCCCATTTGCATGCCATTAGCATGCAGGTGCACCGATCTCCAATGACTTGTGCCTGGTGTCCTGCCAGTCAGCAGCCGTCGGGGACCGACGCCTCCTGCAGCCCGATCGTGGGAAGTCTCGTAAGATAAAAAAAAGTCCAATATCCCTGGTGGTCCAGTGGACCTCTATGTGCTCCGATTGCGGGCATCACTGTATTCTCCCCCCCAAGTCCAATATCCCTGGTGGTCCAGTGGACCTCTATGTGCCCCAATCGCGGCATCATTAATCACCCCCCCAAGTCCAATATCCTGGTGGTCAGTGGACTCTATGTGCCCTGATTGTGGGCATCACTGTATTTCTCCCCAAGTCCAATATCCCTGGTGGTCCAGTGGACCTCTATGCCCTCAATTGTGGCCATTAATCACCCCCGAGTCCAATATCCCTGGTGATCTAGTGCTCCACCACGCCCACTGAGCCCCACCACCCCTCCCCACCCGTCAGCTGGTGGGCAGCACCCACCCGCCTGCTGCCCGCTCCGCCGACTGACAGCTCGGGGACTGCGCATTGGTCCAGCACGAGCCAACGGGATGCAGCCCATATCATATTATCTGTCCAGATATGTGAATGAATTCATCACATATCTGGACTGAGTAGTACGGATGGCTGCACGCCCATTGGCCTCATGCTGTGAACCATCGGGCGGCAGCCCCACCGAGCTGTCAGTCGGGCGGGCAGCGGGCGGCAGGTGGGGTGCTGCGCCACTGGCTGATGGGGGAGCGGGCTGTGGGGCCTCAGTGGGCAGGTGGGTGGGGGACACTAGATCACCAGGGATATTGGACTTGGGGGGGTGATTAATGATGCCCGCGATCGGGCTCAGTGCGGTCCACTGGACCACCAGGGATATTGGACTTGGGGGGGTGATTAATGATGCCGCGACTGGGGCACATAGAGGTCCACTGGACCACCAGGGATATTGGACTTGGGAGGGGTGATTAATGATGCTGCGATCGGGGCACATACAGGTCCACTGGACCACCAGGGATATTGGACTTGGGGGAGGAATACAGTGATGCCCACGATCGGGGCATGGGGGGGCACCACCAGGTGCGGCAGGAACTCGGGTGGCCACCCACAGGTGGCAGTTGCTGTGTTGCACCCTGCAATGCGGCAGCTCACCTGTGGGTGGCCATCACATGTTCCTTTATGTGCAGCTTTGTGTAGGCGCAGGTAGGGGTTATGCGATGATGATTCTGCACAGCCCGGCTAAATATCGGGCTGTGCAGGTTATGCATGGGCACCCCCACCTGTGCCTGTATACATTACTTGATGCGCCTCGACGCGATCAGGATTTGTGCGGGCGACTTTTCTTTTTAAATATTGCACCGGGCGATCAGTGGGTTGTGCATGATGGTACTGTTGCTACCATGCGCAACCCTTTTGAATATCTGGGCCTTTGTATATTTTATATTTTATATACAAACATTATATTTTCACTGTATCAATTGTTTGGGCAGTCTTCTAAGGTATTTTATGATACTTAAAGTTTTGCTGTTCGTTGGTCTGATTCTTAACTGATTCTGACTCTGTAACATAGATTATGCCTCAATATTTTATATAGAAGCTCTATGATCCTGCTAAGGTGGGATAAGAGAGAATTGTTTTACTAGTATAGTAGCATAGTAGATGCATAATAGAAGTTTGTGTTGTATATCAGACTGGTTCCTTTTTACTGGCCTATTTCTTTTCTTTACCCTTTAGTGGCGGTGTCACCAGTGCCTGTTGCTACTCACAATAAGAGCTATACAGAACCATCTTGGGCAGTACCTTTACAGATACAACCAACAACTGGATATCTGAGGGACTTGAAGGATCTTCTCCCTGGCAAGAAAAGCTGAGCCAGAGTCTTCCTCTGTGTGCATTTTCGAACTTTGCAGAGGCAACTTTAAACTCAGCCTGAGAAGTAAAGGTCCTGGGAAGATTCGACGCAACTTGCATGTGTCGGTGGTCCACAGTAACTAAACTATATTGTGCCTCAAAAGTGCATCTAAAGGTTCAGAGACTAACACAGAACAAAATAGGAAAAGATTCTCATATTTATGAACTTTTTCTAAACTGTTGTAGTTGAATTTTACCATCACATTTTGACACTTTAGAACTGTTTATTCTGGTCTCTCATTTTATAAATAGACTTGGGGGGTTCCGGCTACGAGGAACTTAGTGTCATAGAGACCTAAAGATTTTGTTTTTGGAATTGGTTCTGGTTTCTTGTTAGTAAATTTGAATCTTTTGATCCTTTTAAAGAATTCTTTCTTTAAAAACACCGAATAAGAGACAGAGTCTTCCTAAATACACGTTTGCTGGTCTGAGAGTGTTCCTCTAACTGGTTCAGTGAGCAAACGCATTTCTTCAGTCACTTTTATACAATAATAACCAGAATACTAACCAATCGAGTTTGGCTTAAATTAAGCATTAGGGAATAGTACCGGCACCAATATGGTTATAACTAGAAGTGGCAAAGGAAATTCCCCAATTGGGGCATCTTCTAGGGAAGATACAATGCATGTTATAGTAATACCAGAAACCCAGGAAGAATTACAAGGGGAAAATAACCAAAATAAACATAGGACCCTGGGGAAAAAGCAGAGGAAAAGTAGAAATAAATCAAATAATTTAAAAAAGCAGGTAATCGATGTCACTTCTCCTGAAAATATTCCTCTTAAAGCCCAGAAGGTATCAAAGGAAAATAGACAACTTAAAATCATAGATTTGTGGGCAGGGTTTGGGCAGGTTCCTAAGCACCTCCCCACACCTATCTGTTCTTTGAATCAAAGTCTGAATCAATCAGCAAACTATAGGGACTCAATAAATGATGATCCTGTTTTAGACAACTTAAAGAGATTCTAGAAGAGATTTCTTATGACCATTATGAATGGGAAACATTAATGCAAGGGATCAGTCAAGAGGAGGAGTTAAATTACTCCGAGCCTGAATTCTCTCCAGACCCCTTTTTCAATCACTCATATTTGGATAATCTCCCTACTCCGGGCCTAACCATTAAGCAGAACTTACAGGACAATCCCAAAATAGTGGGGAGAGATGCCCCTCCATTGCACTCTCCGGTTCTTGCCCAAATAAATGGAGAAAATCAAGAACTGAAAGTCATAATTCAAGAAATGAGTGTAACAATTGAGGGACTGAAAAGAATGGACACAGCTCACAGAGAAGCATTGGGGGGGGGGCCCACTTAAACACTAATAATCCTAAACAAAAAAAGCATAGATTATGATTTAAAGGTGAGTACAATTACCTATGATGAGGAACATTTTGTTGATAAAGATGATTTTACAGCAAGCTCCTCTGTTTCTAAACACATGTTAGAAATAATCAAAAACAGGTACTACGCAGACATTATAATTCTTGAAAATATTACAGTATTGAAAGATGAAATTTGTAATCTTAGAACAGATGTTTTCCACAATAGAGTTCTTCTAGAAAATATTATTGAGGATAGACAACCTCAGCAACTTGAATTAAATAAAAGGAACTCTACCTCAAAAGGAAAACTGAATAGAGGGATACAGGTGCAGCTCCCCCCGCCATTTGATAAAAACAAAGTCTGCACATGCTATATGCAGAATTCAGACACAGTTAACTTAAATTTTAAAGATAGTTACTGTCAGGTTCAGCCTCGAAAATTGAAAGCAAAAGAACCCAGGACTAAAAACCAAAACAGAGAACCTAGGGAAGTAAAAAAAACGAACAATGAAATGCCAGATGACTCAGGAGGCAAGCCAACAAAAGGACTCTTTGAAAAATAATCAGAAGGAGTCCAGCTTAAATCTTAAAAGCACAACTTCACTTTCTTATGAGGAAATAACAAGTGGTGATACTCAAGTAGAGGACATGAGGGAGACTGAGATCACTGGCAACTCACCCATAAACAAGGATGCTTGGGTATTGAAAAATGGAGCAGACATTACCCAAAGTTCTAAAAAAGTAGAATATCTGATTGAGGTAAATTGAGTGCAGAGGTTGGAAAATGAAACTGAGAAGAAGCTTTTTGAATGGATGACACAACTATTGGAAATTAACAAAAACTATAGTAAAGTGGAGATCCATACCATGAGACCTCCCGATCTGGATTATTCAGAAACTGTGCTTCTGTATTGTCAATCCGAAGGCACGGCTGAAAACATTTTAAGGAAGGTATCATGGCTGACAACAAAAGGGTATGAAATCAGCTTCCCTATCCTGGTCCCCAAAAGCACAGTTTCAGAAGATCATAGGGTTGTGAATACAGTAAGCTCCCCTTTTCTCCCTGAACCAGATCTAAACAAGAAAAAGGAGAACTGGGAAGAAAGGGAAGACATCGTAAAAATAATGAAGGCAATTAAAGAGCATGAGCAAAGACAAAGTAAAGGTTGGATATGTAGGACTATCACAGTTTTCAGGTGGGAAACCACCAAACAAGATACCTATAGGAGTATAAGAGATGAATTGCTTTCTTTCTTTACAATAGCCTCTGGCCTAAAATAATAAGAAATATGGTGGACCATATAAAACTCTATCGGGAGCAATCTTTCTCCACCCAAATTGACATTACCAATTACAGCTAATATGCTACTTTCTATAGCAGGCAAACTAGACAATTTGGGAATCCATATAGTATTTCCCCAAGACTTGGGAGAAAATACTCTGGGACACAAAAGTACAGGTGAAGAGCTACTAGGATCAAATGTAGAGGAAGATATACCCCTTATGGATCTCGAGAAATTGATAGATATGAATAACTTTACACCTCTCATAAATACAGACTCAGAATGACATCCTGAGCCCATTATACCCATAAAGAATATAGAGAATAAAACCAATAATCTTACAATTCTGTCTTGGAACATAAAGGGATTGCACCTACAAATGTCTGATACAGAGGTCTCGGGATTTCTGGAGACCTTCAACATAATAGGTCTCCAGGAAAAATCGATCAACAGTACAACACTGCTATGTGTTACAACATTTAGTTTGGAAGTACACCAAGATACAGAAAGGCAGGTTGTACTCTTGTTTTATGGAGTTCTCCTCAGCTTTTGATTGCATCAGTAGGAAGATTCTTTGGGCCACTCTTGAGGAATTGAACTTGGAGAGGTCACTGCTAGATACCCATATCAGACTACATGAACACACCTGGGCAAGAATACAGTATAACCAGTATGGGCATGTGACAGGCAAATTTCATATAAATGTAGGAGTCAGATAAGGATGCATTTTAGCTCCCACTTTATTCAATATCTACAACAATACGATTTTGGAACAAATTACTGATCCTGAATTTCATGCTCCAAAAATTAATGAATATAGAATTGATAGTCTGGCCTATGTTGATGACCTTGTGCTTCTTTCAACATCAGCATTGGGCCTTAAAAGGAAACTGGTCCTTTTTGAGTCCTTATGTAATCAAAGGAAACTGAAAATTAACCAAAGTAAAACAAATATAGTGATTTTTGGAAATAAAATCAGGAATACACCAAAGTTTAAGATTGATGTTAACAATATTGAGGTAACAAATAGCTATGATTATTTAGGGGTAATATTTGTGTATAATGCATCCTGGATAAACATCTAGAGCTAATACAAAATAAAATGTCTTTGTCAGTAAATGCTGTTAAAGTATTTAACGCTAAAATGGGTAAATCCTCAGTTAAGGGCATTTTGAGAGTTACCAATGCCAAAATCAGAGCTAGCATAATATATGCGGCAGAAGTCTGGGGTCACACTAATGTTAGTACTATAGAGAAAATACTTAATAAATTATATAGGTATATTCTGATGCTACCCTAGGGAACTCTGAACTGTATTCTTTAATTAGAGCTGGGACAACAATCATTACTTTCATTAATCAAAGAAAGACAAATCATATTTTTGCTGAAAACTTTTTTATTACCAGAACACAGATATCCTAGAATGTGCTTAGAGGAAGAAATTAGACTAACAACAATGGGATATGTACATCCATTCATTTAGCTTATTAAAACAACATTAATGCCATCTGGCCTGGGACATCTTCTGCATACGATCTATACCAGACCACTGGAGGAAATTACTTACAATATTAAAACAAGGCTTAGAAATCTGGATAATAATCATCTATTCACTCAATTATCATTGTTAAAACTACATGAATATTACAAATTACTTAAGACCACATGGGGACTTGAGCCCTACTTATCGCAAATGACCTGCCCCAAACTCAGAAGAATCTTTACAAGATTCAGAACAGAAAACTATCACGCTTAATGTATCCAGCATAGGCAAAAAAGAAACAGAATTTATTCGCTGTACTGTAAATGTGGGACTAAGACAGTTGATAATATAAAACATGTTCTCATTATGTCCGCTCTATGAGACTAACAGAAGAAAATGGTTGGGTGGGTTGCTAGGAGGTCTCAGTCTCCCCTCTGGAAAAATAATACAATATTTATTCACTGTAAAAGATAAGCAAACATTAGAAGTAATAGTAAAATGTTTGCTGACCACATACCTATAGAAATGAATCTATTTCAAAATACATATTTGTGCTAAGGTAACCTCTTACACTTTATGTATTCTTATATTTCTACCTCAATCGAATTTGTGTCTTTTCCAGAATACAATTGTCTAATCCTGCTTCCTGATATTATAAACATAACTGTATTGTTAAATTGTGTATTTTTATGTTTTAGATTATGTTTCTGAATGTTTTTAAAATGTTGTAGTATATTATTATAGCTGTGATGCTGATCAATAAATTTGTACTTGACTTGACTTAAAAAAAATATATATATATATATATATATATATATATATATATATATATATATTATAACCCCAAATATAATAATGTTATTGTAGGGGTCAAAATTGGCAATGGTCCACTGATAAACAAGTGATAAGAGTCCTTATAATCCTAGTTTGTGCATGTGTTTACAGCCAGATTAGCAGATTAACTATGGATGGCATTCAGGATGTTTAACTTTTTTGTTAGTCTGTGTAATATTTGTCGCAAATGTGATGACACTGGAGTGTAAGAAAGGTGGGACGTTGGCAAAGAGCTCTCCATCTTCTTTCAGGGTGACACTAAAAGATATGTGCACCAATGATAACAGGGGGTCACAATTAAATTTGTTGCAGCACTAGAGACCAAAAAAACCCACTGACCCAACAGATAATTAAGTGGCCCAGATGGTGTACTGGCCAAATGCTGGTATTTCATATCAGACTAGTAACATTTTCCTTTAATTAGCCCTGCTGACTTATTCTAGAGGAGGTAACTTTTAATCAGTACACCAGCTGGGACACTTAAATGGCTGTTGGGCCAGTGGGTTTTCTCAGTCTCTAGCGCTGCAACAAATTTGATTGAGAACCCCTGTTATCGCTATGGCACATATCCTTTGGTGTCATCCTGAAAAATGGTGGAGAGCTCTTTGCCCACATCCTACTGTACCTCTCTTACACTCCAGTGTCATCACACTTGCAACAAATATTACACAGACTATCAAAAAAGGTAAACCTCCTGAATACCTTCCAGAGTTAATCTGCTAATTTGGCAGCAAGCACATGTATAAACTAGGTTTATAATGACTCTTTTCACTTGTTTTTCTGAATCGGTCTTCTTTGCACACAACTTACAATGGCTATAACACAAAGAAGTCTTGGAACTCTCCATTTTTCTTGTGAGCAGGTACAAAGATGGTTTTATATTTATTTTACTCAAAACAATGTTTCACAGTTTAGATTATCCTAATTTAAGCACATCTCATTTTCCAGAGGATCATTGGAGTATACAGCAACAAGTGGTACATATAAACAAGGGCAGGAAAAGACTCACAGTGTAAGTGTATGCATAATAGTATAGGATTTATTCATCAATCAGTACAACAATCAAGTGGCAGGACATAGAATTTTAGGTAGCATTGTGTACTTAATATGCAATCAATATCTCCTTCAAGTCTTATGCTGGCAAGCTTCTAGCAAAACTGAATAATCAGATGACATCTGTCTTTGGAGTACCATATTTTAGGGGCACAAACCTGCTTTTCTTTTGGTTTATATCGATCCTTTCTTTTTAAGGGTTCTTCTTACTGCTCTTGTTCATGCTATCTGTATCCTATACTTCTGTTTCTATGAGATGGTCCTGTTATGCTTTTCCCTCTCTTTTACTTTGTCTCTCTTGTCTCCCTGTTTATTAAGTAAGCAATAACATATGGCAGGGTGTGAGGTAATATTAAATTACCGCACACCCCAGGCGGGTTTTGTGGCATGAACTGCACTGGGTCTTCAACCACCTGTTAAGTATGGTTATTTATGGCATTACTGTACACTCTGGAGTGTGTTACTGTGCCTATAATATAGTTAAAAAAGGAAAGAAAAAAACAAAGTAAGGTTGAAACCATGAGGTAATGCAAAATTAATGCACAGTCTTGTGACCAGTTTTGACCAATCAAATTACTTCTTCAATCCACACTATTTTATAATGCTGTGACATATTCACAGAGGTTCATGAGATCCTGTCATATATAACACACTGTAGTAACTGATTATTTATTTGTATTTTGTGAGCACGAATGGCACACACAGCTGTGACAGCTTGTTTCCAGGAACGTCGTGGGGATGGGTTACATTCACCAATGTTTTTTTTTTATTATTAATTAATGGGGAATGCTGGCCATGACACTGGGAAATTCCTGTACTCTCCTGTAGGGAGAACTCCTGGTCATCTGGCTGGCTGTCAAAATGGATGTCAGAGGTGTGGAAGAGTTGACTCCCCCCACCCCCCTCCTATGGCCTCTTTTAAGGGGTTACAACAGTTTTGCTACTGCTACTGATACTGCTACAGCAGTCGCAGAAGTTGATATGGAAGACATGGAGATGCAGCATCTGGCTCTCACAGCTGCGAAGAAATGTCTACACAAGCAAAAAGTGATGGTGGAGGAGGAGGAGAAGCTAAGAAAAGCTCTGGAAGACTGAAAGCAACACTTGCTGTCCCTGGTAGCTGAGGAGGAAGCCAAGTTCCAGCTGGGAAAAGACAAGCTAACAGAAACGTACCTATAACAAACAGACCAATGAGCTTTTGAGCTCTCCCCAGGCTGACAGGCTAGCTCAGCTGGTATCCTCTGCCATCCATGACCTACCATCATCAAAGAAGTCACCTATCACAGCAATGTCAAAAGCAAAGCAAGCGCAAGTGTGGAAGCAGCCTCTATGCAACAGTCTTATGACTCACATATTGCTGAAAATCAGATCAGATTCATGCTACCGGATGAGGTAACAGACAACATAACTGAAACCTCGGACTCCAATCATCAGTCAAGGAATGCTACTGACCCACCACTTGAGCCGCAAACTGATAGTAGATGAAAAAAATGAAGCAGATAGAGGGCAATGAAACTGAAACACCAAAGGCCCAGGAAGCCACTGTTAGATCGACTCTGCTTCAGCATAACTGATGCAGGAAGAAGTTACCATCAGCCAGTACAGAAGATGGGGAGTCCTCATCCACATCAAGAAACAGAATGTCTAATATGTCCAGAATGGCAAATAAGCTGTCTGAACCTAAGATGCTGTGTTGTGCACCAACCCCACCACAGAAATCCAAGCACAAAGAAAAAACATGGTCTGTGGAGGTGGCTTTGACAACTGCAGCTGGGTCAGGGCAACGGATGGAGTGTCCTGAATCCCAGGAGACATACAGACAGGAACTGCACCTTCTATACCCACAGTGAGTACTGCATTAATTGGGGCTAAAGAATTAGCCAGCACACGGAGGGAAGGCGGAAGAGAAATACCAACTTGGCCCAGTGCCTGAATCCCCCTCCCAATACAGGCAGCCCCTAACCCACCAAGTGCTAATCACACCTCAGACAAAGAGGCTTTGCAAGACAAGGAGGACAACTCATCCACGGAGACCCAATACGATACCTAAAGAGGCTCAAACCCAGACCAGAACTGCAGGGTCCAGTCCAGCCCAACCCAAGAGACCAGGGAGGCAGTTTTCATATTAGCTGACCTGTTTGCATCTGAGGGGGAGCCAGCACAGTAGTGAAATGTTGTTACACAGTAATTGAGTATGGCCATAACAAAGGCAGGTATCTGTGAGGGCAGGTCACTGGGTGGGATAAAAGGTTTAATCTGGGCAATATTTCTGAGATGGAAGAGATCATTTCAGACAATGGATGACACCTGAGCCTCTAGCCAATTCACTGTCTAAAATAATGCCCAGATTCTTCACCTTTACTGAGGCGGTAAGAGAAGAACCGAGTACTAGCCTGGTTTCAATCACTAATACTTCCATCTTGTCTGGGTTGAGCCTCACCTAGTTGGAGGACATCCAGTCCTGTAACTTGGCCAGGCGGGACTTCAGGACAGAGGTTGCATCATGTCCCAGGTGCAAATGACATATACAGCTGGGTATTAATTGTATAGCAATGAAAACCCAACTTATAATGTCTCATTATATCACCCAGGCGTAGCATGTACACCACAAATAACACTGGTCAGAGGATCAAACCCTGGGGAACTCCACTGGGCAGGGGCATCAGGCAGGAGGAAAAAGTTCCCATCATCATCCTTTGCATCCTACCTGTAAGAAAGGACTCAAACCAGTTGTTAACAGTAGTAGCGAGTAGAAGAGTAATTTCCAAAATAACACTGCAAATAGACAAAATCTACAGGAGAGTTCTGTATACCTGGCTGTACTACAGTATGATCTATGACACAGTTAATACTTGCATGAACTTGTAGGAATCTATGGAATTAAGGCATATTTATTTATAATGACATCTTCACCCACAGTAAAACTGAGTTTAAAAAAAGTTATTCTGCTTTAGCAAAAAGCAGATGAGGAGGTTTAGAGGAGGACAAGGGTGACTCAGAGGCATTCTCTATTTTATTCTCCATAAAAGATTTCACTCTGACAGGGATGAATCTCTGTCAGAAACATGAGCAGCAAACAAGGTCATTGAAGAACTAGGCCATAGATGAGGAATGCAGTGGATTCTTACCCTTCTTAAAATATTATCATGTGTATAGGGTCCACCACAACTCCACAGACCATGGACGTGAAGAGTATGAAACATAGAAAAAACAGGCATCTACCATTTCTGTCCTTGATACCTTACCAGGCAACATCCTCTTTTTGCAGGATACCCATCTAAAAACATTTGTAACCCCTAGATGGCGCTATCCCAGGGGCTACTACCCCTGCCTGATTTGCCACTAACAGGTTGAGGGGCCTGGATCCAATGGCGGGTGCCTCCACCCAGAGGTCAGGGTTTGCAATAGTTAAACTAACTTGGTCACAGCCCTCTGGGACACTGCAACCCCCCTTTCTTCCCACTAGTGGCCCACACAATATATCAAATTACCTTCACAGTATACACTTACCCCCAGGTCTGGTTCCGGCACTGGGACCTCCTGTGAAATGAGATACAGTGCAACAATCACAGTACAGTACTTTAACATAGACAAATACCTCAGGCAGTATAACTTTGCTGAAACAAGCAGCTCTGATTTATTTAGGGGATATAACAAGGACAGGGGAAATCAGGTTAATTAGCTTATCACTTTAATAATCTACCTATGGCTCTGTGCACAGGCCTATCCCTATCAGTTACTGTCCCTGGGTACCCAAGCCCTAGTGGCTAGTCCAAACCGTGGCAGCTGGTAGGGCCCTTTCCACACAGAGAAAAGGAGAATTAAACAGTCAGCAGTACAGTAATTCCATTTGGATTTAATGTGGCAATTCAACAGGGAGCGACCTGAATTAGTACTCACGACCTCCAAATAAGATAGGGTCCTTCAATGTCAGCAGGGCTCACTTGAGGTACACAAACCTCTTCACACATCCATATAAAAGAAAGCACTATACCAGGCAGGCTGCATCTGTATCCCGATCGCAATTACTGCACAATACCCGGAGAACACACAGCAGATTCAGTTCCTGACAGACCGAGTGTAATTTTCAGCAATCCTCCAGTCTTCTACAGGGTGAGCCTGGTTTCTACTCTTCAGAGATCCTTTGATTCTTTCACAGGACAGATTCAGTCCTAACAAGCTGTTACACAAGCTGCAGACCGAACTCTGGGCCTTACACACGCTTTTTGACTAAAACTGCACACTGAAAAGCACAGGGCTCCTTCCTTCTTCTTCACTGCCAAAGCTCAACTGAAACTCCAACCGACAAAACCGGCATTTCCTTTGAGTTCCTCCCAGTTCTTGACTGGATTGGCTGTCACTCACAATAGACTGCTGCTGTTGGTCCAAAAAGGCACTGAAGTCTAAACTACATCTCCCAGAGTCACTGCCCATACAATCCTCTTGTGGCTGGCTCAGATTATGAGTCCAAGTTCTGATTCGTCCAAGGCACCATTTTAGAGCTAGCTTACCCACACTGATTGGTCCAGTTCAGCAGTTCAAAACTAGAATGGGGAACTAGCAGACACAGTTCTGACTGCAAAGAAAGCAGGTTAGACAAACTGTAATTTCATTATTACTCTAAATAATTTCTGGCAAACAGTTACATCTTTCAGATAGGTTCCCTTTGCACTCCTAGTGACTGCAAAATGAAGTGAATTGGCAGCAGCTCGAGTGGTACTCAGAGAAGCACACAGTCCCCCATACAAACTAATTATGTCTGCAAGCAGACAGCTCTTAAAGAGACAGTACCAGAGGTTCTAAAACACTCACTGATAAGTGCTTAAACGCCAAACACCATTCAGGCTTGGAGCATTCAAGCAAGCTCCTGGAAGTCTTTTGGAACTCTATTTGCAGGTTACACCCTTCCTGTTTGGGAAAGCTTGACGTCCAAGCACAAGCAAGTACTTCTACAAGTTTTAACTGCAACCATATACATTTGCATTAGGCTCACACATGTAATCATCAGTCAATATATCATTTTACCAAGAATACATTTCTGAAACATTGCAGTACGTGACTCTTTACACAGTATTACACACACATTGTACCATAACTCAAGTTATTACCTCTTGTACATGAAACCTGAAGAGAGGGGGCCCTTCCCTATCAGTTACCTTGGGGCTGGACGGGGCAAGGGCACCATACTTAGAGGGCAACACAAGTAACTTGGAGTTAGCACTGATGCCTCAGTTTGGGCAATGAGCTCGGGGACACATACACTCCTTTATGGACAACATTGAGAGGCAAGTCCACAGGCCTCCCAAGTGAATCATAACTGAGGTGCACCACAGGCTTTACAGCTCGACCAGTCTTTCTAGGGGAACTATTATAGTCTCTGCACTCTGAGCCTCATTTTCAGCATTGTCCTCACTTGTCAGGGAGTCTCCATGGGGGTAGAGAGGCTGGAACTTGGGCACTTTCAGCTCCAGGAGTTACAGTTTCTGAGTCCACAACATTTGGCTCGCATGGAGAGCTTTCGGACACTGGCAGTGGACTGTCAGGGCACTCAAAATACTCTTCTTGTTCGGGTGTATCACCAGTCTGCCCCAATCTATCATTTTCCTCCCTGAAAGCTCAAACAGTTCAACCATGCACAATGATTCCATTTCATCTGATCTGATGCTTTGCACTTCACTTTCTGGGAGCATTGGCTCCAGGGATGAAGCTGGGGCTTAGACAGTCCAGAAGGCCCAGCTTTGTCTCAGTATTGACTAGGGATTGCCCGAAACAATTGACTCAGTTCTAAGAAGGATAGTATTCAAAGTCACTCTCACTTTCTTCCGATATGGACTGACAGTCATGCTCAACTGGGACTTGTGGAGGGAACACTTTAACTTTGCTTCTGGTGCAGACTTTCTTGATCTTTTCTTAGCAGCAGCTCTAGTCACTGGTCCAGAGGGGCATCTTCTAGGGCTCAGACTCAATTAAGATTTGTCCAATGGGCAGTAAATGATTTCTATGCATTGTTTTACATCTTTTGAATTATTCTCAGGCCTTACTTTGTACACTGGCAGATCATCTAGTTTGCCCACTACAATGTGAGGGAGATGGTGCCATCTGTCAGCAATCTTGTGCTTGCCATGCAGTCCCAGATTTCTTAGCAATACCCGATCTCCTCCTGGAGTTCCTGTCTTTCACCTTTTATCATACCTTTTTTGTTGGCCAGATTTCTTTTGGCAGCCATGGTTTGAGCCAGTTGGTACGCATGAGTTAGCTGGGCCTTTAACTTTGCACATACTGTAAATAGTTGTCAGCTTGAACCCCATCAGAGAGACCCCAAAACACATCTACTGGTAGTCGAGCTTCTCTTCCAAACATCAGGCGGTAGGGGGAGAATCCAGTGGCATCACTTTTGGTGCAGTTATAAGCATGTACCAGGGTGCTAATTTGTTGGCTCCATCTAGGCTTGTCCTTTGGGTGCAGGGTGCCTAGCATATCTAGCAAAGTGCGGTTGAAACGTTCAGGCTGTGGGTCCCCTGGGTGGTGGTAAGGAGTGGTTCTGGACTTTCGGACTCCCCACAGAGAAAGCATCTCTTTGATCAGGCGACTCTCAAAGTCTCTCCCTTGATCAGAATGGATTCTTTGTGGAGCCCCATAGTGAACAAAAAGTTTTCTACAAGTACTTTGGCCACAGTGGATGCTTTCTGGTCTTTGGTGGGAAAGCTTGGGCATATCTCGTGAAATGGTCAGTGACCACCAGCACATTACTGATATTTCTTTGATCTGACTCCAAACTCAGAAAATCAATACAGACCAGCTCCATGGGTACTGGTGGTGATGTTAACAAGGGGCAGCCCTCTGGGGCAGCTTTCCTCTGTAAGCAGCGACTACAAGTTCGAATGTGTTGCTCCACATCAGCCCCATCTTAGGCCAATAGAATCTGGATCTCACCAAGTCAAGTGTCCTGTCTATACCAAGGTGCCCCATGTGGTTGTGCAAGGACCTCAGTACTGAGTCTCGAAAGGCAGTGGGCAGCACTAGTTGTTGTTTGTCTACTTGTCCCTCTGTCTACTGTTTCTCTGTATAACAGTTTATTGATCAGTTTCAACTTAGGACCTTCTTTGTATAACAGTGCAGTTCTCAAATCAGTGGAGCGTAATTTGGACACATCTTTTCCTGCATAGAGGCTTCTAAAGCTGCTTTGATCATGGGATCAGGGATTGAGCCCGACTAATACTGTCATTGTCCAGCTGAGGCAGTGCACCAATGTCTATTGCAGAAAAGTGGCAATAAGCAGCAGGTATGCAATTCTCAGAGGGTCCCAAGCAATCCACCATGCAGTCCATCGTCCGTGGACATTTGTTCCTCCCTGTCAAACTTCCGCAGAGTGCCCGATGTCAGGTTCTGCCAATCGGACCCAATCATTCTGGGGAACAGGCCTCCGGAGAGAGCATCAGCATCTATGTGGTTCAGACCTGCTCGGTATTCGAGAGCATAGTCATATGTAGATAATGCAGAAAGCCACCTATGGCCAGTGGCATCCAACTTAGCTGAGGTCTGCACATAGGTCAAAGGATTATTGTCAGTTTTACTAGTATTTTAGCCCATACAAGTACTCATGGAATTGGTCAACAATAGCCCACTTCAAAGCTAGGAACTCTAACTTAAGTACAGGATAGTTCTTTCGGATGGGGTCAGGCTTCTACTGGCAAAGGCCACTGGTCTCAGGCCATTCTCGTGCTCTTGGTACAACACAGCCCCCAACCCTTGCAAGCTAGCATCAGTGTGCAGGACGTAAGGTTTTCTTGGATCGGCATAGGCCAGCACTGGAGCATGGGTAAGTTGATATATGATCTCATGAAAAGCAGTCTCACAATCAGGAGTCCAGCGGGCCCCAAATACTTCACTCGGATGAAAATACACTCTTTCAGTCTTGAGGGATGCTGACTTTTGGTATTTTTTGTGGGTTGGGGGATACCCTTGAGTAAGGTTAAGTAAAGGGCGGATCACTCTTGAATAGTCCTTGATGAAGCGCCGATAATAACCACAGAATCCCAGGAATCTTTGCAGTTCTTTTAGATTTTTGGGCTGTGGCCAGGTGGTCAAGGCCTCAACTTTACTTGGGTCGGTCTCTATTCCCTCGGTGGATACTATGTGTCCCACATACTTTACTGATGTTTGAAAGAATTGACACTTATCAATGGACAGTTTAAGGCCAAAGTCCTCCAGTCGGTCCAATACCTTAAATAATCTGCTCTCATGTTCCTCCAGTGAGCTGCCAAACACAATAACATCATCTAGGTATACCAGGCACTCTAGTAAGTTCATGTCCCCCACTGCACGCTCCATCAATCGTTGAAAAGTGGCTGGGGCACCTGAAATCCCTTGAGGCATCCTCATGAATTCATAGAAGCCAAGCGGACAGATAAAGGCCGTCTTCTCACGGTCCTCTGGGGCCATCGGGATCTGGTAGTACCCACTGCGGAGATCCAGCACAGAGAACCACTTGCTCCCGTTTAGGCAGTCCAAAGCATCCTGAATGCGGGGCATTGTGTACTGATCAGGGATAGTCCGCCGGTTTAAGGTGCGATAATCCACACACATCCTTACTGTTCCATTCTTTTTCCTCACTACCACAATGGGGAAGCATAAGGGCTTCTGGATTCTTGTATTACACCAGCAGCTAACATCTCTTGCAGATGCCGTCTCACATCATCTATGTCAGCAGGTGCCAGGCGCCGAGACCTCTCACGAAATGGTCTTTCGTCATGCAGCGGATATTGTGCTCAGCTCCTTGCACGCATCCTACATCCCATTCCTTTAAAGAAAACACCTGGTCTCTCTGGGCAAGCTTCTCACTGATCCTCACTTTCCATTCAGCTGGCAGCGGGAGTCGCGAAATCAAACAAGTCAGGCGTTACTCTGTCATTCTTCCTTGAACTCTTGCTGGGTAGCACTGCAGTGTCTGCACAATGCACATTAGCCAGGATGCAACCTCTGTTTACTCGAATGTCTCTTTCAGACACATTATGAACTTGGACCATTACCCTTCTGGCATAAGCATGGGCTCTAGCGGGCAAAATACTAGGCTTGACCAGCAGTCCCTCTGGCAATTTTCCATCGCCTGGTGCATCCAACATTAATATTTTATTCTTAACATCCTTTCTGATACGGACCTCTCCC
Source organism: Neoceratodus forsteri (assembly GCA_016271365.2). Taxonomy (NCBI): domain Eukaryota; kingdom Metazoa; phylum Chordata; order Ceratodontiformes; family Ceratodontidae; genus Neoceratodus; species Neoceratodus forsteri. Next base: position 690,142,348 of record CM028132.1, read on the forward strand.
TGTAAGGTACACTGGGCATTTGGCGCCAGGATCAGAGACTCAGGATCCTTCTTCCATACAATTCCGACCGGTTCCTCTGGTTCTGTTTTTTCAGCATCTCTCTGTGCCTCATAGGCCTTCTTAATTAAAGCCGGAACTCTTAAAGCTCTACTAGTCTTTGACCCTGTTTTCATAACACAACTGTGCCAGCCTTCCGAACATATGAGCATTTGTTCCAATCAACAAAGGGACACCATCATACAGTCCAGTGGGGGACACACTAAGGCTAGGGTCTCTACTTGTTCGGCCACTCCAGCCACGGAGGTGGGGAAAGACAGCCAAATTCGGATATACCCAGAATAGGGGTAGGCCTTCTCACTTAACCCCCATACATGCAGTCCTTCTAATGGTTGTAAGGGTACGTCTGACAAATGCTTCTGATACCAATCCTGGAACATAATTGTCACTTGGGAGCCACTGTCTAATACAGCTCTTGTAGACACTCCATTCACCTTTACAGTGGTCTCCATGGAGGGACCCACTATTCTGGACCAGTCTGGAGAGGCGGTAGTGGGGGCCTGGGCAACTGACCTTGCCACAAAGGACGTGAATTAGCATTTTGGTGCCCTCACTGGGATCATGTCAGTGCACCTCTTAACCACTGATTTCTTCTCCGAAGCTCTCCTTGTAGCCTATATGCAACTTTGTCAGTGTCTTTTGGGACTGGCATTCCCTTTTCATGTGCCCATCTTTCCCACAATTATAGCAAAACATACTTTCTGGAGTTTGAGCTGGCCGGGCGCCACACACTGGGAGCCAGGCGGGGGTATTACTAACTGGAAACCTGGGTGCCATCTCTGTCTGCGGCGTGATAAGCATTTGGAGACATCTCGTCAGTTTCTCCACTTCCATGGTCAAGGAATTGAGTTTGGAGCTGCTATCAGCAGGAGATACATGGGTGGGTACCCCCACCCCCATAGCAGATGCAGTCGGATATAGGTCAGGGCCCGTACTTGCAGGCGTGGCCTTCATAAAGGGACTGTTTTTGAATTCCCAGATCTCTCTCAACAGTTCGCCCCATTGTGGCATATCTTTTTCCTTGTCAGAGCACTCATTGACTGTCAACCTCTGCCCCTGAACTTCACTTGATGGGTCACCTCAGTCACTGGGTCAGCCACAGCTGTTGGTGCAGGTACCTCCCAGGTTGCCTTTTCTCAACTCCTCAATTTCTCTCATTAACTCATCATAGGAGGGTGGGATTCCAGTCGATTTGCCAGGCGTAACTTGAAGCAACAGCAGTTCTGAGAAGGGCAGACTTAAGGATTCTGTCCAGTCTGGTTCGGTCCAGTTCAATCGCTGGCAAACTACCCTTTCTGAGGCATTCTTGCAACAATTTTTCCAGCCGAGACATACACAGACAACAACTCTCCTTGGTACTGTTGTGCATTTCTTACTCTCCACCACAGGTCCTCATCAGAATCTGGGCTCCTACACATTCTCCAAGGCCTCAAGATAGGCCTGTGCAGTCGCTTCAGGGTTACTGGCCCGTTTAGCACGGATGGTAGCCAGGGCGGGACCTCGGAGGCTCTCACTAACCCTCTTTCGCCGCCTTCCGAGCATTGCCATTCTAGCACTTGGGGGGCAACATAGTCTATCCAGGTCTCCCAGTCATCCTCCCCTTGGGGGGTGGGGAGGGTGCCAGAGAAGATCCTCAACCTTCGGTAAGAGTCGTGACTAATGGCAGGTGCAGAAATAGGAGTCTGCATTGGTTCAGCCACCATTACGGGCACTGGAGCAGGAGAGGGTGTTGGGGGAGGAACACCCCCAGGTGGCAAGAATAGTTTCTTCAAGTCCTCCACAGATTTCCCCTCTCCCAGCAACCATTCAGCAAATTTGTCCTCAAAAGTTTCAGATAGTGGTGGGGGCTGATTCCCCCCCGGGTCTTTACTGTCCTTAGTTATCACTCTCCAAGCAGTGAGGGCTCCCTCTGGGGTAATGGTCTGTGGCACTTTGGAGCCATCTATGGGATCCTTAAACTCTACTAGGGCCAGGAAAGTGTGGGTGAGCAGATTAGCATGCCGACCCACCACCACAGGGTTTTGTAAACCTTCCACCTTGGAAAGTACTCCTGCACAGTGTCCGTATTGATACCCAGGGGATGTCCAGGATAAGCATAGCATTTTGGGGTCGATCTCCTCCCAGTACACCACTCCACCAGCGGTGCACAGCCACTTCTGTCGGGTACCCATTTTTTCTTAACAGTGGTTTGTAAATATGGCCACTAGAGGACACACAATCCCAGCGGTGAGCCTCCAGATGTAACCCCAGATGGCGCTATCCCAGGGGCTACTACCCTGCCTGATTTGCCACTAACAGGTTGAGGGCCTGGATCCAATGGTGGGTGCCTCCACCCAGAGGTCAGGGTTTGCAATAGTTAAACTAACTTGGTCACAGCCCTCTGGGACACTGCAACCCCTTTCTTCCCACTAGTGGCCCACACAATATATCAGAATTACCTTCACAGTATACACTTACCCCAGGTCTGGTTCCGGCACTGGGACCTCCTGTGAAATGAGATACAGTGCAACAATCACAGTACAGTACTTTAACATAGACAAATACCTCAGGCAGTATAACTTTGCTGAAACAAGCAGCTCTGATTTATTTAGGGATATAACAAGGACAGGGAAATCAGGTTAATTAGCTTATCACTTAATAATCTACCTATGGCTCTGTGCACAGGCCTATCCCTATCAGTTACTGTCCCTGGGTACCCAAGCCCTAGTGGCTAGTCCAAACCGTGGCAGCTGGTAGGGGCCCTTTCACACAGAGAAAAGGAGAATTAAACAGTCAGCAGTACAGTAATTCCATTTGGATTTAATGTGGCAATTCAACAGGGAGCGACCCTGAATTAGTACTCCGACCTCCAAATAAGATAGGGTCCTTCAATGTCAGCAGGGCTCACTTGAGGTACACAAACCTCTTCACACATCCATATAAAAGAGCACTATACCAGGCAGGCTGCATCTGTATCCCGATCGCAATTACTGCACAATACCCGGGAGAACACACAGCAGATTCAGTTCCTGACAGACCGAGTGTAATTTTCAGCAATTCCTCCAGTCTTCTACAGGGTGAGCCTGGTTTCTCTTCAGAGATCCTTTGATTCTTTTCACAGGACAGATTCAGTCCTAACAAGCTGTTACACAAGCTGCAGACCGGAACTCTGGGCCTTATACACGTTTTTGACTAAAACTGCACACTGAAAAAGCACAGGGCTCCTTCCTTCTTCACTGCCAAAGCTCAACTGAAACTCCAACCGACAAAACCGGGCATTTCCTTTGAGTTCCTCCCAGTTCTTGACTGGATTGGCTGTCACTCACAATAGACTGCTGCTGTTGGTCCAAAAGGCACTGAAGTCTAAACTACATCTCCAGAGTCACTGCCCATACAATCCTCTTGTGGCTGGCTCAGATTATGAGTCCAAGTTCTGATTCGTCCAAGGCACCATTTTAGAGCTAGCTTACCCCACACTGATTGGTCCAGTTCAGCAGTTCAAAACTAGAATGGGGAACTAGCAGACACAGTTCTGACTGCAAAGAAAGCAGGTTAGACAAACTGTAATTTCATTATTACTCTAAATAATTTCTGGCAAACAGTTACATCTTTCAGATAGGTTCCCTTGCACTCCTAGTGACTGCAAAATGAAGTGAATTGGCAGCAGCTCGAGTGGTACTCAGAGAAGCACACAGTCCCCATACAAACTAATTATGTCTGCAAGCAGACAGCTCTTAAAGAGACAGTACCAGAGGTTCTAAAAACACTCACTGATAAGTGGCTTAAACGCCAAACACCATTCAGGCTTGGAGCATTCAAGCAAGCTCCTGGAAGTCTTTTGGGAACCCCCATTTGCAGGGGGGTTACACATTGTTTGAAAAAGCAGCAGTTAAAAGGATGTGGACTCAAGATCCTTCATTTTGGTCTCAAAGTCTGGACAGATGTGATGGGGTGGAGATCCTGTTTCAGGGATCCATGTTTCACATTCAGAAATTGGTGGAAACTTGAGCATGGTAGAGCCTTAATGCTGGATGTAGCATATGGATACAATCTTTCAGATTCACAGATGTATATCCCACACATGAAAGCCACCATGGTTGCCTTATTTCAGGAAATTCATCCTTTACTGCACACCAGTAGGCTGGTAGTACTAGGGTAGGATTTTAACAGTGGATTATCCTTAAGGGACAGGAGACACCACTAATAGACTGTGATTCTATTTTACCTGAATGATATGGTGACGGTAGCAGGTTTGAGAGACAGTGTTACAGGTGTGAATGCTACCATTGCCATCACTTTCACAAAAGGTAGATTTACTTGAATTGATTTTCTGTTTTTGTTTTTATTTTATGGTATTAGAGTCAGTGGAGCAGGAACTATAGGGGTAGAAACATCAGATCATCTGACTGTAGTTTGTAACTTTCATACTAGTCAGAGGTTAATGCCATCTTAATTTTGATTTTATTGTTTGCTTCAACATGAGTCTTTACACATATAAGAAGATTTCAATACAAAATATACATAAATCATTTAATAATTACATACAGAAATTAACCACATCACACAAACATTTTAAAATACAGACACATACTGTACAGTCACAGTTATTACATGAAGTGGTATACTTAGATAGTCATCACAAATGAGTGTTAGCACTATCTGTCTTTTTTAATGCACATTAAAGAGCAACTCTCTGTTATAACAAAATGTTTAAAAACACTAGATTTATACCAATTATGTTTTAACTTTTTTTTCTAGTTATTTGTTATTTTCTTTACTTTCCCCTGCTGTTGGACTACTAAATATTGTAGAAAATGCAGATATTATTCCACTGAGTCTTTCAAAATACTGTATATCTGGCTCTCCCCTGCCATATACTGTCACTGCAGCTACTCCCCGATGACGAAGACCAGCGCAGCACCAGAAATTGAGCAAAACCCACCCATCGCTGTGCTAGTCTTTGCGGCGATTGGGACTGCATCGCTGGGTGATTGCCCCCCCCCAGTCCAACTCTGACTCGGAGTTAGAATCCTAGAGACTGGAAGGTGTGTGGGATGGAGCCCCCCACAAGTGGGGGTCGGGAGGTGCAGCCCCCCGATTGTGTGCGCCGACATCCCCGTGGCTATAATGCTGACAGTCAGCATTGTAGCTGTCACTGTAGGGGATGTCAGCGCTAGGGCTGTTGAAGCGCTATGGGTAAACCCTCCCCTGCTAACCACACAATTCCTTTTGGTGACATCACAGTCTGTTGTCATGGTGTACACTGTGTTGTTACAAAACCAATGCACTGTGAGGTTAACAGGGGAGAGGCAAATGTTTTCAAATGTTTTCTATACAGACTTTCTAGAGGGACTACCAAGATGTGCTGTAAATCTTGGAAAGGAACATTGAAAATGAAAAAAAATTATTCTCTAATAAACCGTAACAGCTGAAACATCTTATTTATGAAAGGACATGCTGAAATGCAGAGTTGCTCTTTATTATAATCTTTAGGATAGTTCTCAAAAAAGCATTAGTCACTAGGAAGAGTTGTTTTCATTAATTCAGCATTGCCTACTGAATGTAAACAGGATGCATCATAGACTGGGAAACTATGATATGCGTAATATGCCTGCAGTTCTTAATTTCCCTACAACAGATGCTAATAGAGACTATCCTTAAAGAGAGTTTGGTGATATTTCTGGAGAAGAATTGTCTCCAAGATGATAGGCAGCATGTGGTTGTCTCAGGCAGATCCTGCCAGACAAACCTGGTTGACTTTTTTGACTGGGTGACAAGGGCACTCGATAGGGCCTATGCGATGGATGTCCTGTATCTGGACTTCAGCAGGCCTTTGACTCAGTGCCACATGGAAGGCTGACTAGTAAGCTGAGAAAGCTGGGAGCATGGGAGAAACTGGTTGGATGAGTTAGGAGTTGGCTGCAGAACAGAGAGTGGAGGGTAGTTATAGGGGGAGAACTCTTGACTCCAAAAGCTGTCACCAGTGGGGTCCCACAAAGCTCAGGACTGGAATCAGTGCTATTTAACATCTTCTTTGCCAACATATCGGATGGGATTAGAAGTAAGATCAGCCTTTTTGCAGACGACACAAAGATTGGGGCAGAGATGGATAGTGTGGAAAGGGGCAAGTACTCCAAGAGGATTTGCCGATACTTGAACGCTGGTCATGCACATGACAGCTGGGTTTAATGCTAAGAAGTGCAAAGTCATGCACTTGGGAGCCAAGAACCCTGGGAACTGCTACTGGCTGAGTGGAGTGCAGTTATCCACTTTATTGGAGGAGAAGTATCTGGGGGTACTAGTCACAGGGGTCATGGATCACTCAGTGCAGTGAAGAAAACCAGTGGCCAAGGCTAATAAAATGCTGGGGGTGCATTGCCAGGGGAATCACCTCTAGGAGAGAGGAAATCATTATGCCACTGTACAGGTCACTGGTGAGACCTCACTTGAAGTACTGTGTGCAGTTCTGGTGCCTCTGTTTAAAGAAGGACATCAAACTACTGGAGGGGGTTCAGCGCAACAAAGATGATCCTTGAGCTGGGGGGCAAACAATATGAGGAAAGACTGGGGGAGAGCTCAACATGTATTCCCTGGAGGATGGAAGGGAGAGAGGGGATATGATTGAGACCTTCAAATACTTAAAGGGCATGAATAGAGTTACTGCTGAGGGCATGTTTAGATTAAAGGCGGGGAGGGGGACACAAGTGGGCACAGTCTGAAACTGGAGGGTGGAAGATTCAGGAGGGAAATGAGGAGGTACTACTTCATGAAAAGGGTGGTAGCAAGGTGGAATGACTGCTAGAGGAGGTGATATCATTGAAATATGTAGGCAGTTTTAAGAGGGAGTGGGACAGGGTCAAAGGTAAAGTCAAAAATGTGGGCAGCTGGAGAGGGGGGAGTTGGCAGAAGGGGGAGATAAATCAGATGGATGGGCAAGGGTTGGGGGCAGCTGCAGTAGTTTAGACTGTGAGCTGCACACTCGAGCAGAGTAGGAAGACCGTATGGCCTGTATCTGCAGCCATTTTCGTATCTTTGTATGTAACAGGAAAGTAAACATTTGTTGATCAGATAAAAAAACAAGTGTGTTTGTCTGGGTTAACTGAACTAAATGGGTATCTGAACAGTTATCTAGGTGTAAATCTCAGGTGATTGAAAGGACTTAATAGCTGTGAGGTTTAAATTACTTGTAAAAAGATCTAGTAAGTAGGGGGAGTGACTTAGCTAGAAGGAAGCTACATTTAAATACTGCCTTAGAAAGATTCTGCTAATAGCTTGGCAGAAGACACCAGGAGAAAGGACTGCTGTGTGACTGAACTTCTCTACTGGGACTATATTGCCCTCCTTCCATCCCCTCCACCAAAAGCTAATTCTATTTTTATAGGCACAGAATTTGACTGACAACAGGAACTTCCTGTTTGGGAGCAGGAAGTGAGTGATCACAGAACCACCAAAGACCCACCATCCTAGAAGGGCAAGAGTAGCCTCCGCCCCTCTAACTGCTGGAGGTCTGCCTGAGCAAGTAAGTGGTCTACTGAGAAATATAGGATATTCTGTCTCAGAATAGGACAATCAGGAGCTTAAAGGGCACACAGGCAGAAAGTAAGGAGAGAGAGAGAGAGAAAAAACAGAGGAAAGAGTAAGGATTGCAAAACAGTTAAGGGGCCAGAAATAAGACATGATTGAAGTGGTGCAGTGCAGTGGCTGTGGAGCAGCAGTCTTCCGGGAGACGTTCTGGAGGATGCGGTGTTGTCCTATCTGCAGGCACCTCTCTGGGCTGAGGGAGGAGGTTGCTCATCTCCAGGCTGAGTTGGCCAGGATTTAGGGACCTCCTTCCATCCAGGGACCACCAGTGCCACTGCCGCTGCCTCAGAGGTTGCCAAGAAAGAGGAGCGGTTGGACCACAGTAGGCTCAGGAGGGTGAGGATGGAGGAACAGAGGCACATCCTCCAGTTGTACTCTCCACAATCCCTATGCCATTCTGGCAAAGTGTGGTTCCTCTATGGAGCACCCCAGTGGAGACCAAGGAGGATGCTGGAACCTCCACAAAGGAGACCCACAGGAGGGTGGCAGGGGACCCTGCAGGAAGGAAACAACTCCTGGTGGGGACTCCATTGTTAGGAAGAGAACTGGGGAGGAAGGGGAGAGGAGGTGGGTGCCTGCCTGGCGCCATGGCTTGAGGGACAGGGAGCAAACTCAGGATTGCTGGAGCAGCTGCACAGGGAGTGAGCTGGATGTCATTGTCCACCTAGGGACAAATGACCTGGCTAAGAAAGGGATTAGAGAAGTGCAGAAGAGTTTGTGGAATTGGGGAGGGGCCTTAGTCAAGTAGCACACGGTAACCTTCTTGGAGGTGCTGCCCATCTATGGCATAGGAGGCTACGTGTTCTGCACCATGGGATTCAATCAGTGGTTGAAAAACTGGTGTGAAGTTCAGGGATTTGACTTCATTGGGGACTGGGGGTCCACCTGGAGTGATGCAAGCCTATACTGGCATGATGGGCTGCATCTGTCCGGGAGGGGAACCAGGATCCTAGGTGACAGGTTTAAATGCTCATCTGGCAAGCTTTTAAACCAGCCAAGGGGGGAGGCACTGGAAAGGAGAGGAAATCCCAGCCTCCAAATAATCATGGTAGGAAGTGGCAAACACCAACACAGAGGTGTCGAAGAGAAGGCAGGGTAAATGGAGAAAGGACAAAGGCAAGAAGGACAGGGATGGGGCAAAAGGGAGTAAGACCATCAGGAAATGGAGGGTAATGAGTACCAATGCCCGTAGTCTGGGCAACAAGCTCCTGAGCTGATGGCCTTAATGGAAGAGGGATGCCTGGATATCGTAGCAGTCACAGAAACATGGTACACAGAGAACCATGACTGGGATGTTAACATACCAGGGTACATAACCTACAGGAGAGACAGGCAGGGGAGAAGAGGGGGAGGAGTAGCTCTCTATGTAAAGGAAGGGATAAAAGCAACTGAACAAAAGAGTAAACAGGGAGGAGAGGAGGCACTGTGGGTCACCTTGGAGACTGGAAAGGGCACCACAATCCGCACAGGGGTTATGTACAGACCCCCATGTCAGGGGGAGGGAATGGACAAGGATATGATAGAAGGCATTCTTAGAATGGCAGAGAAAGGGGAGATACTGTTGATGGGAGACCTGAACATGCCAGATGTTAACTGGAGCACATTTGCTGCAGCCACATCCAAGAGCAGGGCCATTCTTGATGCCCTACAGGTGGCAGGCCTTAGACAGCTAGTTTCAGAACCCACTCATGAGGGAGCAATCTTAGAGCTCATACTCACAAATGGGGGCAGTGAGAGGATCTCAGATCTAGAAGTGGGTTGCCATCTGGGGACAAGTGACCATCAAACAGTGTGGTTCACGTTAAACTCAGCTACAGAGTCAAGCCATACAAAAGTGAGGGTACTGGACTTTAGGGAGGGCTGGACTTTGGCAAGATGGGAGAGTGCCCTCAGAAAAAGCACTAGCAAACAAGCTAGAAGGAGGTGTGGAGCAACAATGGGGAATCATCAAAACTGCCATCACAGAGGCAACAAGCCTTTGTATGAAGCAAATAAACAAATCAAAACGAAAGAAAAGCCACTATGGTTCTCAAAAGAGGTGGCTGTGAAAGTCAGGAAGAAAAAGATAGCATTCCGAAGTATAAGGAAACACAGAAGGAGCAGGACAGAGAGCTGTACCAGTTAAGGCAGAAGGAAGCAGGAGGGAAGTCAGAATAGCAAAGGCCCAAACTGAGGAAAAGATAGCCAACTCAGTTAAGAAGGGGGATAAAACCTTTTATAGGTACATCAGCGAGCATAGAAAGACAAAGGGAGAGATAGTGAGGCTGAATAGAATGAACGGTGGGTGGGCAGAGGGGGACAGTGAAAAAGCAGGGATACTGAACGAATATTTCTGCTCAGTATTCACAAAAGAGGAGGGGGAAGTGCCTAATCCAATTAACAGAAGCACTCTTGATGGGGGTGCTATCCAGTCCTTTCACAGAAGAAAGGGTCTGCAAGAACTTCTAAAACTGAAGGTAGACAAAGCAGTGGGTCCTGATGGAATTCACCCCAGAATTCTAAAAGAATTAAGGGAGGAACTAGTGAAACCACTGGCTACTCTTTTAATAAATCATGGAAGATGGTGTGGTACCCGAGGACTGGAGGAAGGTGGATGTGATTCCCTTCACAAAGTGGGACCAAGACAGAGGCAGGAAACTACAGATCTGTCAGTCTGACCTCTGTGGTAGGGAAAGTGATGGAGTCACTTCTGAAGGAAAGAATAGTTGAGTACCTAGAGGCCAGTGGAGCACAGGACCCAAGGCAGCATGGGTTCACAGCAGGAAGGTCATGTCAGACGAATCTAATAGATTTCTTTGACTGGGTGACCAAAGTAGTAGACCAGGGAGGGGCTGTGGACATGGCCTACCTAGACTTTAGCAAGGCATTTGACACAGTCCCACACAAAAGATTAATCGTCAAATTAACCAGCCTGGAAGTGGGTCCCAGGGTGGTAGCCTGGGTAAAACATTGGCTGCACAACAGGACACAGAAGGTAATTGTAAATGGAGTCCACTCTGAAGAAAGAGGGGTTACTAGTCGGGTACCACAGGGTTCAGTATTGGGTCCAGTCCTTTTTAATGTCTTCCATCAGTGACATTGCAGAGGGACTGGAAGGAAAAGTATGCCTTTTTGCAGATGACACAAAGATCTGCAACAGGGTTGATACACAAGGAGGTGTGGAAAGGATGAAAAGGGACTTGGCAAGGTTGGAGGAATGGTCAGAAGTATGGCAGCTTAGGGTTCAATGGAAAGAAGTGCAAATAATGCACCTGGGAAACAAGAACCCAGGGGAAGAATACACAATGGGTGGGTAGGTAGTAACAACAACAAAAAAGGAAAGGGACCTGGGGGTAATCATATCAGATGACCTTAAGGTTAGCAAGCAATGTGAGAAGGCAGTAGGGAGGGCTGGGGGTATACTGGGATGTATAGGGAGAGGCATCAGCAGCAGAAAACAGGAAGTTGTTATCCCTCTGTACAGACAGTTGGTGAGACCCCATCTGGAGTACTGTGTCCAGTTCCTGAGACCCCATCTCCGCAAGGACATAGACAGGATAGAGGTAGTCCAGAGGAGGGCAACTAAATGGTGCAGAGTCTGCAAGAGAAGCCGTGATGAGGAGAGACTAAAGGAGCTTAATATGTATACCCTGAGGAAAGAAGGGAGAGGGGACATGATAGAAACTTTTAAGTACCTCAGTGGAATCAACAAAGTCCAAGAGGGTAGCATCTTTCAGAAAAAGAGACTTGCAAGAACAAGGGGACACAATTTAAAGATAGAAGGAGGGCGGTTCAGGGACAATGTGAGGAAGTATTATTTCACAGAGAGGGTAGTGGATGCATGGAACAGCCTTCCTGAGGAGGTGGTGGCGTCTAAAACTGTGGGAGAATTCAAGAATGCATGGGACAGACATAAGGCAATTCTTGTGGGGGGGTAGGAAGAAATAGGCTGTTGGTTAACTAGGATCTGCAGCCTATCCTGTAGGTAGGGAAATGGGCAGACTAGATGGGCCAAGCGGTCCTTATCTGCCGTCAAAGTCTATGTTTCTATGTTTCAATCCTGGAACTAACTTTAACAGTAGAAACACAATCCATTGCATCATGATGACACTTCATGGATATGAGTAAAAAAGGGGCACTGTATTCAACCAGTCAATCCACATATAAATTGAAGGGGAAACTTTTCCAGTAGATTTATCTTTATTGTTTGGTTTTGTTAATTTTGGAAGCAACCACTAGACATATTTAATAACATCCCATATAACTATTTCAGAGCAAGGATTCATCAATGCTCTTAAAATGATTTCCCTTGCCTTATGTAATTGGTCAAGCTATAGGGACAAACAATCCAGTCTTATGGAGTCAAACGTTTTACAATGTAAGAAGATATGATGCAATTTTTTGAACTCTTCCACACAACAGTCACAATTTATATCTGCTGGTGTGGATGGTTGGGCATTTGTTCTATTTCTAAAGTTTAGTAACTTGGAATAAAATGTTTCAAGGCTAAATGACAAAAATACTCTTCTGTCTAAATGTTCTGTTAAGTACAAAAGATAGGGACAGCACTGGACAAGAAAAAAAGGGAAACACTGCAGCCTACACATATATGACCCACTTTTCACTTGACAGTGGGTCCATAGCAGTGTACCTGGTGTGTAACAAAAGCTGAAAGGTGAAAACTGAACAACAGGAAAGTATTTGTTCTTGACATGTTTTAGCTTCTGTACTGGTGAAAGTTATACTTTTAATTAGGAGGTGACCCAGTTGCTTCTCATTTTGATCACATGTTTTACACCAGTAGTTCTAATCTGACCCATGTTTTAAAACCTGTAGCGCTGTCACTGATAAGAGATATGGTTCCAACTGATGCATACGTTTATTTTTAGCATACTGAGAATAAGGCTCCTGATTCATTCCATATCCTCCATGGCTGACTTACTTTTTTGTCTAGTTTTACTAACAGACATGTACGTTGAAGCCTTGTTAATTACTTTAAAAGAAATCTGACCACAGATTATTTCAATGCATAGATGAAAGTGTTTCTCTAATTTTGTTAAGCCAAGTTAAGGAGCTGTTCTAAGCAACCATGATATTTCTTTTTTTTTCCAAAATAGTGTTTATTGTTTGTAAAACAAAAGCACAGAAACACATTTTGTAGTTACAATTAACAATAGGCTGGAAATTTCAGGGGTGGGGCTGAAAATAACTAGGTGGGTGGAAAACTGGTTGAAGGACAGAAGCCAGAGGGTGGTGGTTAATCAAGTGCATTCCAGGGAGAGGGGGGTGATGAGTGGGGTGCCCCAAGGGTTGGTACTGGGATCCCTCCTTTTTAATATCTATATCAGTGATATAGCAGAGGGCTGGAGGGGAAAGTGTGCCTATTTGCAGATGATATGAAGATCTGCAATAGGGTGGACACCCGGGGTGGAGGCCATGATGGTGGACCTGAGGATTCTGGAAGGGTGGTCGGAGACTTGGCAGCTGAAATTCAATGGCAAAAAATGTACAGTAATGCATATAGGGCATAAAAACCCCTCAAGCCACTTATACACTAGGTGGGGGGAGGTAATTAAGTTAACTGAGCTGGAGAAGGGTTTGTGGATTATAATATCAGTCAACCTTAAGGTGGGTAAACAATGCAGCAAGGCAGTGAGCAAAGCAAATAGAATGCTGGCATGCATAGGGAGAGGCATAACAACCAGAAGGAGGGAGGTACTAATGCCTCTTTATAAAAACAGGGTGAGACCTCACCTGGAGTACGGGGTCCAGTTCTGCAGCCCTCATCTATGCAAGGACATAGATGGGATTGAAAGGGTTCAGAGAAGGACAACCAAGATGATGCACGGTATGCATAGGAAGCCCTATGAGGAGAGGTGGCGGGAACTGGATCTGTACTCATTGGAGACTAGAAGGGAGAGGGGGGACATGATAGAAACATTTAAGTATATGAAGGGGATTAATAAGTTGAGGGAGGGGAGCCTATTACAAGGAAAGTTGGTGCTAAAACTAGATATCATAGTCTAAGATTAGAGAGAGGAAGATTTAAGGGAAATGTGAAGGAGTGTTACTTCACAGAGAGGGTGGAGGAGTCCTGGAATAAACCAGCAGAGGAGGAGGAGGTGGTGGTGGCCAAAATGGTGAAGGGTTTCAAGAGGGCATGGGATAGACATAAGGGGTTGAACAGAGGGGGACGGTGAGGTCCCTTGACAAAGATGACAATGGGGGGGGGGGCATAAGGGGCAGACTCAGTGAGCCAGAGGAGTCCTTTTCTGCCATCAGATTTCTATGATTCTATGAACAGTTTGAGTTACAGATAAAAAAAAGTAGACTAGATAGGCCATGATATTTCTTCATATACGCTTTATGGGTAATCTTTGGTCTTCCATATTTTGGTATTTTATCCAGTATGCTATTTTCTTGACCATCATTAAAGTTTCTATTTTTGAGCTGCCTAACCCTGCTCTTGCCATTTCTGCAGGGATGGATTTAGATATGTGTAATACTGATCTATAAAACTGATTGACTGGTAAGGTAATTCAACAGGTGCAATTCTATCAGTATTCCATATTTCAACCACATATAATGCTACACTATTAATTTTCATCTAAGCTGTCCTTAAAGCTGGAAGTACAGTAGCATAGATCCTATATATCTGGCACTGATGTGGAAAACAGTATCTTTAATTTCTGTTAAGTTATTTTTAATATACTGTATATGTTTGCACCATCAATTATTTGACAAGAAGAAAAAAAAAACAATATAGTAGTATGATTTCTCAATTCCAATAAAACGTTGTCAATTTTCCATTTTACTTTTGATATTTTTCTTTCCATACACCATGATTTTACTTTTATCAGTGTTACTTTATTTTCTCACAGTATTTATCTAGAATGAACAATTTCTGGTTCAAACCAATGGGCCAATTAGTGAATTACTGGACCTATTTATTCCATGCGATATAATCTATCTTGATTTTGCAAAGCCTTCGACAAGGTGCCACATGAAAAGTTGATACAGAAACTGGGTAACAAATATTTACTGCAAGACACTATTGTGGATAAAACAAGCATTTGTCAATGCCGAATGTTTGCTTGCTGGCATTGGCAGTGGTAGTATAGAAGTTACAGAGCTGCGTAATAGGAATGGCAGTGAAGTATTGAACTGAAGCCAATCCCACCACCACCCTGCAGAGATTGACAGGCATTGGGGTGTGCCTTTGGATCGTCAGGCATAACGGCCACGCCATTTCACCACACCCCACCCTGCAGACACTGACAAGTGTCATGGTGTTCCTTGGGGTCTTTGGCCCTTATGCGCACCCCATTCCATTAGGAAATACGGTGAGATGGGTGCGATATAGGAGAATGAGGTGAACATTGGGGCCGAAGAGTCCAAGGCATACCTTGATGCCTCTCACTGGCTGCAGGGTGTGGAATGGTACGAGCATTACAGGCAAGAATCCCAAGTCACACCCCTGATGCCTGTCATTCTCTACAGAGTTGGGCGTTATGGTTGGAAACCCTAATACCTCAGGCATTCGTTGGTATTTTCACTCCAAATGTTCAACATGGTTTTTTTGTGACCCCACCTCATGAACAGGGGGAATATCAGTTTGTTAGCTGAAAGCTGCTTATGCACAGTGACTACGGCATTTGGCACCACAGGTGCAAAAACAATCCGAACAGGATGTAAAAAATGACAGCTGTACTGTTCATGGGGAGGTGTAAAAAATGGCAATGTTGCAAATCTGCAGCAAAAATATTTAAAAAAATGGTGAAGTCACGAGCGTACATAGAAACTGTGCAACGCACACCCGTAATATAATTAGGTTGGGGATTTTTTTACAGCAGATTGTCAACTCAGGCATTTTGGTGTCTCCGATCATGAACAGTGTCACTGTGGTTTTCTTTATCTGTCCCAAACAATGATTTCCCACAGCGACCACGCATCTCTGTGCTGAAAGTGTGAAAACACACTTCGGCCATGTTGTGAAAAATGACAGCTGTACTGTAAATAAGGAAGTGTGGAAAAATGCCACTGGTGAAAATCTGGACTTAAAATATTACAAAGTCATGAACTTACGAGGGTGCGTGGAAACTGCGTAATGCTCACTCGTAACACAGTCATTTTATGGACTTTTGTCACCAAATTTTCAACATAGCCATTTTAAGACCTCTGCTCATGAACAGTGTAACTGTGATTTTCTTAATCTGTCCCAAACATTGCTTTCGCAGCACCAACAGCACCATTATGCGCTACATGTGCGAAACACATTTTGGGCGTATATGAAAAATGGCAGCGCGCCAATTCATAAGGAAGTGTAATAAAATGGCAATGTTGAAAATCTGGAGTGAAAATATTAAATTTGCAAACTTATGAGCATGCATAAGAACTGCACAACGCACGCTCGTAAAACAGTCATTTTTAGGAATTTTTTCACCAAATTTTCAACATAGCCATTTTAAGACCTCTGCTCATGAACAGTGTCACTGTGGTTTTCTTAATTTGTTCCGTACATTGGTTTCGCACACTGACTGTGCCATTGTGCGCTACGGGTGGAAACACATTTTGGGTGAGATGTGAAAAATGACAGCTGTACTACTCATAAGAAGGTGTGGTAAAATGGCAATGTTGAAAATCTGGAGTGAAAATATTGAAAATTCGTGAACTTACGAGCGTGTGTAGGAACTGCACAACGTACGCTCGTAAAACCAGTTGTTTTTTGGAATTTTTCGACCAAATTTTCAAAATAGGCTTCTTGAGAGCCCACCTTATGAAAACTGGCAGTGTCATTCCATTAATCGGCCCTGAAAGGTGATTTCATGCAGTGACCATGCAGTGACTGCGAAATCACCCTTTGGGCCCGAATAACGCCATGACAGTGACATCATTCATGAAAAAGGGGTCCCAAAAACCCCATGTTGAAAATTTGGTGAAAAAATTAATTTCCTCAGTTTGCGGTTGGCTTTGAAGAGTGCAGACGTGTTCCCGTCCATCAAGATCATCGCGTTGAGTCTGGATGGGTCATGGGGTGGGGGTGGGGAGGCAGGGTGCGAGTGGGTGGGTGCGGGTTGTGGGGGCAGGAAGACTGCATGGGACCATTTTGCTTTACAGGTAAAAAAAACACGACATGGGACATTTGCAACGCTGGGTGGGCTCCCAGCGTGGCAGAAGGACGACTGGGGGGAGTGGAGCGATAGGGGATTGGGCACCCCATCGGCCATGGAATTTGTTGCCATGCTGGGGTGGGCTCCCAGCGTGGCACCTTGTACTGGGGAGAGAGTGAAGCCGGCAGAGTTGGGCACCCCCGTCGGTGATAACTATGGGGGAAGACAGGTAGGCCGGCGGGGATTGGGCACCCCGTCGGCTGTCTCGACTGACTTGCTACGCTGGGGTAACACAAAGCGTGGCATTTGGAAGGCTTTGGGGGGTGCAGTGAAGCGACGGGGATTGGACACCCGTGTTATACGTGTGCGGGGAGGGCAGCACACAGTATGCATGCGTTTCTTTGTGTGTGTATAGGGGGAGCTGCGCATGAGCAGGCGATATCTTATCGCTGTTCACTGAAGCGTAGCTCCCCCTTTCAACTGTATGCCATTGCATTTTGGAGCTTGTCATAGACAGCTCCAGCATGCATTGGCTTACAGGGGCCGTGCCTGCCAATAAACTGACTGAATTGGAAGAGGGGGTGACACACCTCCAAAATCTCGGATGATGGCACTATGTTTCTTGCACATGCGTGCAAGCAAACATAAAAATGGTTATGTGGTAGGACACGAGCTGTAAAAATCAGGGATACAACATCAAATAAAACAAATGTCTTGCGTGCTAGGACCTACTTTATTCATATTATGTATACCTAACCTTCACATGGGAGTCAAAAGCATAGTGTCTAAGTTTGCTGATGATACCAAGTTAGGTGGGCCTGTGTTAATAGTATGCGATATAACTATAATATTGGAGGACTTAAATAAGATCAGTGATTGGGCTGAATCCTGGGGCAAGAGTTTTAATAAAGCAAAGTGCTGTGTTATGCACTTCAGCAAACTGAATGCCAAGAACAAATATTTCCTAGGAACAACGGAATTAATCACCATGGAGAGGGAAAGAGAGCTTCGTGTCATGATGCAATTGAACTTGAAGTTTTCTTTGCACTGCAGTAGTATTAGTAATAAGACTTTGCAAATTCTAGGTAATAGTAAACGTAACATTGCAGTAGGCAGGTGGATGTTTTGCTACCATTGTATAGGTCCTTCATTAGACCCCATCTTGACTACTGTTCTGCCTTCTGGTCTCCAGTGAGCAAAAAGGAAATAGCAATAATTGAAAAGGTACAAAAGAGATTTACCAAATGTTTTTATGGCACTAGAGGACTGGATTACAACAACAGATTAAAATGTGTAGGACTTCATAGTACTGAACAGAGAAGGAAAAGAGGTGATCTGTTGTTACTATATAACATACTAGATGACAAGCATTTATGTGCAGAATTTGATCTACTCATCATGGAAATCGCTATAGCACAAGAGGTCATGGGAAAAGATTGGTGGGCAAAAGGTATCAGACTATTCTTAGGGGTATATGCTTCACTATGAGCGTGGTGGAGTTATGGAATGCATTACCTGAAAATGTGGTTGAAGCCCAGAATAAAAAGGAGTTTAAAAAAACTGTTGGATATCTATCTGCTTAAGGGTTCAACTCATGAGGATACCACCAAGTAGTGGGGGAATAGGCACGAAAGACCATTAGGTCTATTCCTATTCCTTATTAAACCTCAGTGAATAGTAGTAAACCTCAGTAAGCCAATTTGCCAAACTGAGAGATGTATTAGATTATCCATGTACATTAAAACTGGAAATGCATTACCTTTTATTGAGAGTGACTGACCCTCCCTACCAAGATGATAATATAAATCATTTATGAACAAATTAAATAGAAGGGAGGCCAACAGGCAGTCCTGTTGATGGGAAACACTCTGATAAATGTCACCATTATGGACCAGGAAAATACTGAAGCACAATGGCTACATTAATTTAAAGCTAGATGTTGGTTCTATGTACATATGACACCATTTTATAATGGGATGAGCCCAAACAAAAATTTAAAAACCTGTTTATGAAATTGGCAACACATAAACATACAGACCAATATTTGCATTGTTTAGACTTTAGAGTAAATACATTAACAGCCAAAATGCACAAAGAAAATACTGATTTAATTGGCCAAATTGAAAATATTAAGGAAGAGATTAAGAGTTTTCAATATGAAATGGTAAACTCCCCATAACAAGAGATGAAATTTGGAACTCAGGAGCATACACAACACATGGACAAGTTTTCTGGATGGCAGGACAGACTGCATCACCAAACAATTCCAGGACTAGCTCAAACAGAAGGGGATCAGGTTATACATACTCTGGAGAAGATTATGGATATTGTCCAGAAACAAGTAGGGAACAGTTTTGGCATACCAGTTCCGTGTAACCTATCAGTGTTCTCCTGCCTGGGCATACCTATAATCCCAGAAAATATACTCATACAACTAGCACAGATGTATAGTTGGAAGAAATCAAACAGGCAACAAAAAAAATTGCAGAATAATACAGCTCCAGGATGTGACAGTTTGCCAGCTGAGTTCTATAAAATGTTTCTAAAGGAATTAGACCAGTATTGAAAGAAGTATATGAAGAATGAATTAATAATCTGATGTGCTTTAAATAAACCAAGTATATTAGGAATATCTGAAACTTTGTTGGATGGAAAGGTAATGGATGATGCAATACAAATTTAGGGGGTATGGTCATGGATGCAATGATAGAAATAGAAGAGGTGGGGGTGTTAATATAATGTACGTAAGTAAGAACTTATGACCATATAATCAGAAACTTCCATTTAATATCAAGGGCATAGAAGGGATATTAGTGAAATTTAAGAAACTTAAACTAACAACAGGAGTAGTTTACTCACCCCCACAAATAAATGCACAGTGTTTTGATTAATTGGCTGGATTATTAAGTAATCACCTGGATACTGAAAATATAATCTGTACCAGGCATTTTAACACTCACTGGGGTAGACCTAGAGGAAATATATTAAAAGAAGCCCTGGATCCTTTAAATGTCCACCAAATCATCCAAGAACCAGCCCGTAATTGTCATAAAAGGGGTACTAGAACTTCAATTGATTTGATGTTTGTATCCAAGAACATCACAGAAATCAAGTGGCATCCCCTTTATTAGGGTACCACTGTCTTATTGAATACTCATTTATTCTGGAACAATGTCATGGACCTACAAATACTCTTTATTCGACATCCTGATCTTACAAAACATTTAATAAAACAGCTTTTCTAAATGATCAGCAAAAAATTAAATGGTATAGGCTGGTCTTGATCCCAGATCGTGAAGATGCTGTGGAATTTTTCCTGAGCTAATTTTTGTTGGTCTGTGACACCCATACACCTAAAGTACAAATAAAAAGAAAACAAAACAGCCTATCCTAGATTAATAGGAAGATTTTAAAATATATCAGAGTACGAAATAGGCTATGGAAGGTAGCAAAGAAATCCAACAGGGACAGTGATTGGGATAAGTATAACTCTTATAGGAATAAATGTCAGTACATAATTAGAAAAGAAAATGGAAATTATTACAGAAACAAGTTTGAGACAGCCTCAAACCCTAGGGATTTCTGGAAAACTGTTAGACAATTACAGTCTCCTGTAGAAACCAGATTACCTGCTTCATTAACAACAAATGGAGAGTTAATAACCAACCAATCCAGAGATAATGGCTGGAATGTTAAATATTTTTTTTACAAGATTACCTACATTACCTAGAAATAATCAAAAAATCTTTAGTAATACTGAAGAGGTGAAAGATGGAAGTAAAGCTCAGGAAACAGATTGTCCAGCATTTAGATTTAAGATTGTAGACTCAAAAGAAATATGGAAGCATCTAAAATCATTAGATGTAATGAAATCTGGTGGGATGGATGGCTTGGAAGGTAGACTACTGAGAGAAGGTGCTGATGAGGTAGCTTTACCTTTAACAAAGATATTTAACCATAGCTTATGTTGTGGGACTTTCTCTCAGTTCTGGAAAAAAGTAAAAATAATTCCGGTGTTTAAAGGTGGAGACCCTCAACTACCAGATAACTATCGACTGATAGTCTTGCTTTCCATTGCTTCTAAAATACTTGAAAAAGAAGTTCACAAAGAGATATATACATACTTGACTAAATATAATTTATTAGGACCCCAGCAACTGAGATTTAGACATCTTCATTCTACGCAAACATCCCTGTTAGATTTTACAGACACCGTCTCCCGTAAGTAAAAAGAAACCGGCGGCTGCAAAGTACTCAGAGCCAAAGTCAAAGGTACACACAGATGTAAGCAAAAAATGGACTCAGCTTCACCACAAGCACAGTCCACTGTTCTTGGACACAATAAATCCTTTATTAGGTACACAGATAAAAACATGGAAGTGCACCCCCTCCTCCAGTGTCTCGTGGTCGATGTTTTGCATCGCTCTGATGCTTTTTCCAGGGAAAAAAGTGTCAGTGTGATGCAAAACATCAACCACATGACACTGAGGGGGTGCACTTCCATGTTTTTACCTGTGTACCTAATGAAGGATTTACTGTGTACAAGAACAGTGGACTGTATTTTTGTGGTGAAGCCAAGTCCTTTTTGTTGCCTACAACCATCTCCCATACACTGAATGATAGACAGTGTGTGGGGGTGGTGTTCATTGATCTATCAAAGACGTTTGACACTGTGGATTATTCACTGATGTTACAAAAACTGGAAATGGAGGGATTTAGTGATGAGGCACTGCAATGGTTTCAGTCATACTTAACAGGGTGCAGTGAAGTAGTGAGCATTCAAGGAGTAGCATCAGAATCCAACGACGTGAATAGAGGTGTGCCCCAAGGTTCAATAAAGGGTCCACTTCTGTTCATAGTCTTTACCGATGCTTTATCTAAAATTTTCACTGAAAGCATTGTAAAGCTCTACGCAGATGACATTGTCCTACTTTGCCCTGCGAAGGATTGCAGTGCTGCAGCACTAACCCGTCAGTGGGAATTTTATAAACTCGAGGAATGGTTGGTACAGAATAGTTTGGTTCTGAATATAAAGAAAATGAACACAATGGTATTTAAACCCAAATTAGGCAAAGGAATCGGTGAACTATCATCTGGCATGTTAATAAAATCAGTCAATGGATTGGAACTTGTTCAGGTTAGTTCTTATAAATACCTGGGACTCTGGGTGGATTCAGAATTAAATGTTAACATTCATATTGACCATGTCTGCACCAAGATTTCCCAGAAATTGGGGGCCTTACGCAGACATGGAGGTTGCATGGTGCAGGAAACTAGAAAGAAACTGGCAAATTCTGTAATAGTTCCCTTAACTGACTATGGATGTATTATTTACAGATCTACTATTAAACATAATCTACAAAAGTTGGACAGATTACAATATTGTTTGGCAAGGTTTGTACTTGGTCTGAAAGGCCCACATATAACTCATCACCACTACAATATGCTCCTTCAATTAAAATGAGTGCCTTTAGAACATACAAGGAATAGAATATTATGCTATTTTTTACACAAATGTGCAAATGGCCTAGCCCTTGAATACCTTACAGCTAAAATGATACCAGGTAAATTAGCATACCCCTTATGAGATATCAAGGGTAGAGGCTTGAAAGTCCCTCATGTAAAGACCAAGTATGGTAAAATGAGTTTTGAGTATGTGGGCATCAAATAATTGGAATTCACTTTCCCCCACTTTATGAAATATGCCAACGTACAAAAGTTTTAAGAAGTCTTACCTGGAAATACACTCCTTCATGTGTACATGTTATTAATGATGTTGATAGTTTCTGTAAGTTTTGTGTACTAAAATTATTGAATATGTCAAGTTTTTGTAATGCATTACATGTTGTGTGTTTCTGAACAGGACAGCTGTGAAAACAGGCTTCTGCCTTGTGCCTTATCCTGGTAAAATATAAAATAAACTTGAAACTTGAGTATATAACACTATATTGAACTCTGGGAAACTTCTGGAAACTATGGCTAGAGCATTATTAAAATTCATCTTCAAAACTGGTAATATAACACATACTAAAAAATGGGCACCCTTGTGTCTGCTGCCTTGTGCTGGACCAAAAGATACTATCAAAAATTCTAGCAAACAAACTGACAAAGGTAACCCCAATAATGCTTGCTCTTTCTCAAACGTGGGCCATAGCCATCAGGTCCATATATGATAACCTAATGCAAATAAAGGAGTTACTTGGAAAAGATGAGAAAGGCCTGCTGAAGGAGATTTTGCTCTCGACAGACCAAGAAAAGGCTTTCAGTTGAGTGCCCCATTCATACCTCTTACAGGTGTTGAAATACTATGGCATTCCAGACTTGCTTGTAACATGGATAGAGACTTTGTATGCAGAAGCAGTCATGGTCCCTTATATAAAATCTGAGTTGGTGACTCCAGTACAGATATGTTAAGGGATACAGAAGGGATGCCATTGAGCTCCCTGCTGGACATCTTTACCGTGGACCCCTTAATTAGACTCCTACAGCACAGTCCTAGCATCCAGGGTACTGTGTACAGATGACACTCGATGCTCCAGACTTATGGACACTAGATATGCAGATGATCTCTACATTGTTCTGCAGGACCAAGAATCAGGGACGCAAGTGCCACAAACCCTGAAGGCATTTCCAGAGCAGTGGGTTCACAAGTGAACTACACTAAAAATTAAGAAATCTGCATAGGAAGTAATTATTTATTAGTGAATGATGAAACTATTGCTGGCATACAGACTGGATCAGGCCCTCTTAAAAATCCTAGGGATACAATTTGGCCCTGTGAAGCTAGCATTGGATAATTGGTAAGAGTGTATAAAAAGGGCTTAATGGAAACTGTTAATGTGGAAAAACAGAAGTCTCTCAAAGCAAAAAAGAGTCTTTTTAATAAGAACCCTGCTGCTTCCATGTTTTTTGTTTGTAAATGTGGTATATCCAGTATCAGTAGAATTAGAAAGAATATTATGCAGCCTTTTCTTTCAGGAACTCTGGGGGAGCATACTTAACCGCATTAAAAGAGATATAACATATGGAGAACTAAAGGAGGGTGAAATTAAGATGATAAATCCAGTAGTTTTCTTTATGATAATATTGATTTTCGGCTACATCACTCCAGTACTGACCAGGAGAGGGAATTCTTGGACCACCCTATTGGAAGACTGGATAGTCCCTTTGTTTGAGGAATGGTGGGCAGGTAATTTGGTAAGCCTCTCAAAAGGGCAGCAACATATGCTGCCACAACATATCTACACCACCTTTATTAAAATAAAATAGTGGTAGCTCTCACCACAGGAAGTAGGAATAATCTCAAGAAAACAATTATACACCCACGTTCTGAAAATTAACTACTCTCCCTCCCTTGGCCTCACGTTTTGCCCAGTAGGCAAGGAAAAAGAAGACGCCGATTAGTTAACCGACTCAAGTATACCATGTTAGATGTGGGATATATTTTGGCTAGGAGCACATGGCAGAATGGTGGTCAAAGACTCCATGAAGCATAAAAAATTGAGAAAAGAATGTGTCCCCGGGCCTCTTATATTGGACGTTTAGAGGCACACCAGCACTTCCTATTGGATTCCCCCTATGCTTTAGAATTTTGGAGTACTTCAAAGGTAAACATGGAATGAAGCACTGTTTTAGAAAGTAACCTACCACTGTCTTGTACTAGAAATATTTTATGGTCCTTCGGAGCAGTTCCATATATGCACATTACAACTGTGCTTTGCTATCTGTAAATATTATCTCTGGCGGGTAAGATGTGCCATTACAATACAGTAGAATTATATGCACCTACAAGTAGTGATAGTATCATAACTAAGGCTCTAAAGAAGGTATTCATTAGAGAAGGTATTCGTTAGAGAAGCTTTGGTTTTTACCTATGCACTGTTTCAGGGACTTGTGGAAACAATGTCACTGGTTAAGTTAGGCCTCTGGCATGACACATAGTCTATAAACTGTTACACTCTTAGATGTCTGACACAGCAAGTATGACACTTTTTTTCAAAATATTAGAAGTATTGATATTTATGCTAACCTTTTATATTTATTACTTTACATTGTATGTAATGACTGAATAATGATGTATTGTGCTGTAGTTATGATTCGTTTCTTTTAAATAAAAATTCAACTACTCTTTTTCAATAAGTGCCATAGGATATTTTACTTCCACCTTGACAGTGACCAGAGATGAGCAGAGTGGATCTCAGGTTAATGTCTTATCGGAAAGACAGCACTTCAACAGTGCAGAACCCCCTTTGTACTGCACTACAATGTCAGTTATGGGTATTACCTATAGTGCCTGGTGTGGGGCTAGAACCCACAAACTTCTGATTTTATGGACCCAGAGGCAAGTGTGCTACCTACTGAGCTATTGACACTGAATACTGAGTAGGTTTTATGTTAGATGCTGCTTACAAGGGGATAAACCTTACTGAACTAAGGAAAAACACTTCAATCTCTAAGTGTTCACCAACCAAAAATATATTGCGTTCATTCTTTTGAAAACTGTGGCCTAGCACTTCAAAAACATTTCAAACCCTTTAAGTGTGAGTCAGTATATGAATATAGATTATAAATGATCTGATCATACGGTTGAAATGCTGGCCATGTTAACTAAGAACTATATGTAATGCCCCCATGCCCAAATGTGGGGCTGCAAGTAACATCTAAATTTCTCCTTGTGGTGGGGCCTGACCCTGACCCTGACTTGATGCATTCTGGGGAAGGGGGGTATAAAGATCCTTATTAAGAATGGCACAGGGTGATGGTAACGGGATGCTGTTCTTTCACCTCCCTAGCCATCCGGTTGGCTACTCTTTCAGGCCACCAATGGCCCCTGACTCAGCCAGGTTTGTCCCCTGCCACCACCAACCCACCGCTCCCGATTCCCATGTCCTTGGTCAGCCCAGACATATCCCTTCACGGGGGGGGGGCCCTCCCCATTTGAGCTTGTGGGGAGCAGAGACTGGGATTCCAATCTTCCAAAGCACAGGGGCTACGGGAGTGGCCTGAGAGGCAGCCTGCTGGGCACTTGTGGTAGAGGAGGACCCGGCGACCATCATCTGGTCAGCTGTTTTTCCAGTTTCCTCATGGGCACGTGATGTGCCATGCAACATGAAGGCCAAAATCGGAATCCATCATGCTCCCTCCCACAGTGGAGCCCAGCGCATTGCTGTGCCTCCAGCCTCTGCCAGGGGCCTGCAAACACCGAGGCTCAGACCCCTCCCTCCCTGGAGAAGGTGAGCAGTCATAGGATGCTCAAGCCTTCACACTCCAGCTGGCCCTCCAACTCCCGGGTCCATTCCCGAACTCCGGTCATCAGCATCACAAGCAGAAATCTAACCGCTGCACCGGTGGGCTGGCTAGAATGAATTTTTAATTTTGTTCTGGAGGGCAGACCAGAACCTAAAGGGATTTAACCTTGTCCCAGTATTTGACTGTGACTAGCTGGTTATACTTCCAAAGGAAACAGGAATCTCTCCTCCTTTTCATATTCAACAAAATCATGCATTTCTTAAATCTAAATTCATTTCATTATGTTCCAACTTCACAAAATATATTTTAACCACTGATTAATTGAGTGGGGGGAAGACACAGCAGATGGGCCACATCATGCTCCTGTGTGAGGGAATATAGTGTAACTTACCATACCTTTTTCCAAATGTTTTATGCCTATTGCTGAGACTCACTATCATCTTCGTTGTTTTTTAAGCTTAAAAGATCTTGATACCATTCTAAGTAACCAAGGACCTTTTGGCCTAACCAGTGGCATAGAATAATTCTCTTAGCTAAGGCTGCCATTATTACTATATGGTGTCTTCTCTCTTTTATAGACAGCTCACTGAAGTGTGAAAACATGTTTAAGTCCCAGTAAAGGATCTGCTCTCATCTATATGGTCTGCCACAAGGCTTGAGAATGCTAACATTCGCAGAAGATATGTAGTGGCGTGCCTTTATCTTTCTGACATCTAGTACGTTGTTCTTATTGAATTTTTCCCATCTTGTACAGTTTAACAAGAGTATAATTAATATTATGTAAAATATTAAACTGTGTAAGCCTGTTTTGTCATTCTTGGTGTATATTTGTAGGTTTATCTATATTTTATTCTAATTAAGCTGTTTGTTTTGGAATTCTGACTGTCAATATTAACTATGGCCATCTGATTCGTAAGGGAAATGACTAAAAATCAGGAGGTACAGTGAAGATATTGAGTGTGGCTGAATAGCAGCCTGAGATGACTCATTGAGTATTGGTCCTTGGGAGTCTTGCCATGGTGGTAGCCCCATGTGGTGTGCTACTGCATGCATTAATTGCATGAATTTAAAGATCTATCATCTATCTGGTGCTGGGCTTTAAAGTATGCAAATGGAATAGGTTGCTCTTCTATTGTAAGGCGGTCAATTGTGATCTGCTGCAGCTCTAGCCAAAAGGTGCTCCTGACTGGGGCTCCTGCTATGCTAATGTTTGGATTGTTGAACAGTTTATGCTAAATATTTAGTTGGGACAATACTGAGCAATTTACAGATTATGCACACATAGAGAGGTGCCAATCACTGAATCTTTAATTGGCTTGGGCAGATGCCTGATGGCTACCTGTGTTAGAGAAGAGGAGTTGATGCTGTTTTCAGTGCAGATCTATTCTATTCTGAGTGACAGTGAGCGGTAGTCTGCATTGAGGAGCACTTGGTGGTCCATTTCCCACTTTTAAAAATCTGCTGGCATGGGCAGCAAAATAATGAATCATAAAGTGGAGTAATCTTAGACCTCCGTGTTGCTTTGGGTGTGCTAGCTTACTGGAAGCCCGGCGATTGTTTTTGTCTGCCCAGATAAGCAAGTAAGTAAGTAATGGTTTATTGATATTATGGCCCAATCCAGGAGGCTCTGGGCACCATTACAATCAAAACAGGATACAGACATCATAGACAATATCATTGCAATTATTTAAAACAAATATTTATATATCTATATCTATATATATATATATATATATGTATCAGCCAATCAGACTTTATTTAACCAGGCAGTCTTCTTTGAGCAAGCTCATTTTCAAGATGGAACTGGTCAAGAGTGTACAGAAACAGAGGATGATACAAGTAGAACACTTAGTGCAGGCTGATACATACAGTGGAAATAGCAGCAACAACATCAGTTAATAGAGTGAGCTGAGTGGTAACAAAATAAAATAAAGGCGACACCACATCTGAGGAGGGACACTAAACAAGGCAATAATAACAGGATGAGGCATAAGGACTATACAAGCAATAAATCAAGATAAGGCACAAATGGACTGACCAGAGAGGGTGACTCATTATGGGAATAGGAAGGGGGGAAGGTGGAAATTCAAAAAGGGGTTGTAAACAAAAGGGAAGAGTTAATACAACCAGAGTATGACCAAAGGGTAAGAAGAAAATGAAGAAGGTTATGTGAAGAGAAGTGCTGGGGTTGTAAGTATAAGTGCTAGGTAAATGGGGAGCTGGATAGGGAGGCTGGTAGAAGAATCACCTGTGACAGGTATATATGTCCTTCAGAATACGAGCGATCGACAGCTTAAAGGTATGGGGACCCAGAAAGGATGAAAACCTTAGTGTCTTTTACATGTTGTTCCAGAGGGAAGGTAGGGAGAAGTTGATAGCAGTCAGACTGTACTGGGTCCTTATTCTGGGCATCTTGAAGGAGACAAGGGATGCGCTTCTTAGGCCATATGCTCCTTTTACATGCACAAAGAGAGTAAAGATATAATCTTGTAGCTTATTAGTTAAGGCCCTGTAGAACCACGGGAGGGCATTTTGTTGCCTACTTAATGTAAGAGATGGCCAGGCAAGCTTTTGATAGAGCGAGCAGTGATGGGTACGAATGGGCATATCCAGAATAAACTGCAGGGGGCGACGATAAAGGGTGTTTAGTTTACATAATGCCTGATTCAAACAGTGGCTGTAAAGAAGGTCAGCATAGTCAAGCAGTGGAATAAAAGTCATTTGGACTAGTCTCTTTTAGGCTTCTAGTGTGAAACTGTACCTACTCTATTGTATTATGACTGCTTCATCCATTGTTTGTCCCAAACACATTATGTATGTTTTTGTTTCTGCTGTATTACTGTACCATTGTAACTCCCTACCCCAGGGCGCATCTGGAATCAAGCGTTACTCTGCTCAGCATGCCTTCCTGGTAAATCTCTTAAATAAATAAGGTGTCTTATGTGATAAAATATACCTAGAAGTTGTCTTAGCTTTTTAGATAGTTCATTCAGATGTTCTGCGAAATTAAGCCGGTTATCCAACCGGACATCCAGGTACTTGAACTTATCCACTGCTTCCAGTGGTTCACCAAGTAAGGTGTAACTCTGGCAGTTCGCTGGTAGCCCAAGGGTATGAGAGGCATGTGGAGATAAAATCATTGCCTTGGTCTTTTTTGCATTAAGCAGGAGCTTGAGCTTTAGTAAATTATGCTGGATGGTGACAAAGTTGTGTTGAAGCTCATCATAAGCGAGATCCAGGGAAGAGTTAATAGTGTAGAGAACCGTATCATCAGTGAATAGATGTACGTTACCTGTGCATATGTGAGAGTCAGTATGGTTTATGTATATTGCAAACAGAATGGGGTCCAGAATAGAGCCTTGGGCACACCCCAAGGAAGGATTTTTAGTGGGGACAGTTCTCCTTGAGCTTTAATTTGTTGCATTCTGCTGGACAGATAACATTTGAACCACTTTAGGGCAGTATTGTCAAGGCCGAAGCTATTCAGGACGTTAAGCAGAAGGCTACGTTCCACGGTATCAAAGGCCTTACTAAGGTCCAGAAAGAGGGCATAGATGTGTTTTTTTGTATCCAAAGCATTTTGCCAGTCATTAGACACTTTGGCAAGGGCAGTTATAGTTTTATTTTTTTATTTATTAAAATTTCAGATAACACCTTTGAGAACAAGCTCATTTCATAGGTTCCACGTCAGACAAACAATACATATTGGGAAAGTATGAGATGGAGAACAAATAAAACAAGGAATTATACAAGACATTACAAGAGTATATAACTAGAGAAGTTTCAATACATGCACATTGTACAATGTATGCCATGGTGCATATTTAATTAAAACCTGGAATTCAAAGAGTCATATTAGAGGGGGTGGGGTTTTATGAAATGACCCTTTACAGGAAAATGTGAACAGACTCAGCCTAACATCTAATACTCAACAAGGTAAGGGATGGCATCAGCCCAGGGCCTCGTCAGAGGTGAGAAGGTATGGGACAAAGCATTTTAAAGTGAGCAAGGGAGCTCAGGAGATATAACGGGGGAAGGGGGGATGGGGGAAAGCCATAGAGGGGTGAGGGGGAAGAGTAGAAGGGGTCAAGAGGAAATGTGAAGGAAATGTGCTTGGGTCTAAAACCTGATTAGGCCAGGTTCAGGAGGTTTTCAGATTTGAGGTATTCCCTAAGTTGGGAATTGACAATTTTCTCCAGGATTTTTGAGAGGGTAGGAAGCAGTGAAATCGGTCGGTAGTTGTTCACGTCAGTTGGATCTCCAGACTTGAAAAGGGGAATGATGTGCGCTGTTTTCCAAAGAGGAGGTAATTCACCTTGAATCAGAGAACTATTAAACAGGTGGGTGATTTGGGCTGTCAGGTGATAAAAGCCTGTTTTCAAAAAAAACAGTTCTATAAGATCAGCACCACCACACTTTTTTGTGTCCACAGACATTAGGAGGTCCTCCACCTGTCTGAATATAACTGGTTGAAGGCAGAAGGAGGAGTATCTCGGGTTAGGGGCAATGTCAGAGGTTAAGCCATCAGTAGCATCGCTGTGGACATTAAGCTTGCTGAGGGGCGAATCATCAAATGCAAGGCCTGCTGTGGCAAAATGATTGTTGAGTTGTTTGAGAATGTCCACTGTGTTCGTGTAAGAAACGTCTCCTGCCACTATCCTAGTGGGCAGTGGGGAGGCTGGCAAGTGACCTTCAACCTCGCTAAGAATATTCCAAAAATTGGCAGAGCAATTTTTATTTTCTTCAAGGGTGGTCAAGAAATCACATGATTTGTCTGCCCTAATTAACTTGGTGCAGGCATTCCTAGCCACCCGAAAGGCAAGACAGTCAGCTTCTAGTTTTGTTTTCCTGGCTCTTTTCCACAGTACATAACTGTCCCGAAGGGTTTTCTTCAAGGTAGGAGTGAACCAGTCAGAGGACCTTTTCCTTGTTTTGATCTTCCTATGTGGAGCATGTTTGTTTATCAGCCCCATTAGTAGGTTTTGGAAAATATTGTAAGCCTCTGTGACAGAGGAGGCCAGACAGAAATTCTGCCAGTTGATATTTCCAAGGTCAGTCAGGAAGGCAGTCCGGCAGAAGTTTTCTAGACTTCTTTTTATCTTGAAAGTAGAAGTAGACGACCCGTTTTGGGAGCAGCGATTACAGGCAGTGGCACAGTGATCACTTATGTCACTATGAAAAACTCCTGTATGGGTGATGTTATGAGGCTTACCGACAAGCGTAAGATCCAGTAGAGTACTATGGCTGTTTTTTTTCTTGTTTGGTTGGGTGTTCTCAGGAGTAATCTGGGTTAACCCATGTACATCGCAGAACTCCTTAATCTTGTTAGAGCAGTCATCGTTCCAGTTCAGATTAAAGTTTCCCATTATTATGCATTCTAGGCTCACCTTATCTAGTAGGGAATGGAGGTGAGCTAGTATGCCAAACACAGCAGAGGGTGGCCTATAACAGGTGAATATTAAGAGGGCTACTTCAGGCGATATGGTTAACTTTAGGGCAAGGCAATCAAATTCCTTAGGTAAGGAGGTCCGAACAATGTCTGAGACAAGGTATTTGGTGTTGGTATAGATGGCGACGCCACCTCCCCTTGCTGGTCTGTGTTGCACCTGAACAGGTTACACCCATATATATTGACAGTTTTGTCAGGGATATGGCTCGAGAGCCATCTCTCTGATAGAACCATGTCAGGTACTGTGTGTAGTACCCAAGCTTGAACTAAGTCAAATTTTTTTGGTAAGCTGCAAACATTCATGTGCAGGAAACTAAGGCCCTTAACTTGTGAGAGGTCCGATGAGGTTCCAAGGGCAAGAGGTGGGCCAGGGTTAAGTTCATCATTCCCCGAGCAGAGTAGGAGAAGTACTAACAACTTCCTGAGACAATTTATAATCGTTTTTAAAATGGCTTTGTTTTGACGTTTGGTGCGTAAAGCTTTGTAGGAAATGTTGTTAGGGGCGGTGAGGTGATGGAAGAGAGACAGAGACCTGAGTGCCACTCTAACTGTAAGGAGGAGTGGTATATAATTGTAGATAGATGGTCTGGGCTGGAGAAAGAGAGCAGTGAGCAGGAGGGAGTCAGTGCCCCTTGTGTGGGTTGAAAGTTTTGTGACTACGATCTTTGGCAGATCGTGCTGCCTAGGGAGATCCTGCTGTAGCGAATCACCCATTTTTCCAGTAAAATGGTTGTTTAGAAGCAGGATCCATCCATAAATGGTAACAGTTGTCAGAGCAGCCATCAGACTTGGGGGACTGCACAGAGCAAGTGAAGCAGGCTTTAAGGGAGCTGCCAAGACAGGGGAGCAGAAACCCTTTAAGGAATGAGCTACCAAGACAGAAGAGCAGTGTCCCTTTAAGGAGGGAGGCAGCCAAAGATGTATCCAAATGGGAAGGGGAGAAGGAGTGGCTGGCTCCCCAGTAAGAGTATTTAATTAAGGTTGGAGGTGGGGAAGGGTGGGGACCACAAACTCAAGTAGCAGCTAGGAAAGCAAAAGTGGCAGTTTTTTAAAACCCAACAAAATCAGTTTGACTACCCCCCCCCAAAAACAGACTGTGACTTTTGACTTCGGCTCTCACTGGATTGTTTTCCTTCCACATGCTTCAGTACTTTTTTTTTTCTTTCTTTCGTCCTTAAGGCAATATCTCTTCGGTTGTCTCCCCCACTGTCTGCTTCATAGTGTTGTCTCTTCTTTACTGTTTAACTTACATTGTGTTATGCTATAAACCTGTAAAGAGAGCAATTTTGCATATTACCCTTATGTATTTGCTGCAAAGGTGGGTGGGTGGTTGGGAGCCTTAGTTTTTCTTTTTTGGTTGATAACCTCTTCTTTTATAGTGTTGGGGTTTTTTTGTATGTATTGACTTGTATAAATGCTGTCTACCAGTTTCTCGGCAATGTATGTTCGGTTTTGATTTTGATTTTGTTTGTATTGAGTTGGAAAAAAAATAAAGTTAGTTGTCAAAAAAAAAAAAAATCAGTTTGACTAGCGTTGCATCCGAGTGGCAAGTTTAAAAGTCTAAAACAGAAATAACACAGACCCGTGCACCCAGCAAGCCCCAGTAATGCTGATGAAATAGCTGAGTCAGCCAAAAGGGTCTGGGAAGCAGCCAGGGAAGTGCCCAATCGCAATCGCGGCTTTCAAGCCATAGGAGGTCCAGGGCTAAGAATGGAACATCTCTTACCTGTTGCTCCGAGGGTCGGCCGTGTGTGGACCCACGGCCAGCAGTTAGCTCTGGGGCCTCGGTGCTGGGGAGCCTGAATCTGTTGCTCCAAGGGTCGGCTGTGTGTGGACCTGTGGCCGGCAGTGATTCTCCAGGGCCACGGTGCTGAGGAGCCCTCTGACGGATCATTTTAAAAACTATCATGAAATGCTTTATTAAAAAGAAAGTTTGCAATGTGTGAGTGTAGGGTAGTAAACCATTTCTAGGGTAAGAACACATTCATCATATTAAAGGAGAATAAAACCCTGGGTAATACATTATTCGCCCCCCCCCCAGAGTGTAAGGGGTAAGGCATTCCATCTTTTCAGATCCTGAATGACTTTGGTTACCAGATCATCTCAGTTATGTTTGCATATGGTGTCATTGCTTCGACTCGGTTCTATTTCTAGGTATCTGAGTGTCCTGGGTGACCAAGTTAGGCCCATTTGCACAATGTCTTGCTTGACCATCCCCGCGTTTAGGTGCGTCACTTGGGTTTTTGCCACATTTAGCTTGTAGTCCACCAGAACTCCAAATTCCTTGATGGTTGTGAGTGTGGCTGGTATTGAGGTGGCAGGATGGCACAGATGTAGCAGGATGTCATTTGCATAAACTGATACTGCATATTCATTCTATCCCAGCCTAATCCCCTGTTTATCCTACTGCTGTTTCAACAGTCTGACTAGGGGCTCCAGGTATGAATTAAATAAAAGGGAAATAATGGACACCACTGCCTAGTGCTTCTCTGGAGAGCAACTGTGTCTGAGAACACTCCATTACAGAAGACTTCTGCTGTGGGTTCACAGTATAATACCTCTAACTATTTTATAAAGTTCTCAGGGAAATCAAACTGTTTAAGCACAGCAAATAGAAATACCCAAGACACCCTGTCGAATACCTTCTCCGCCTCCTCGAATACCTTCTCCACATCCAGGGAGACCAATGCCACTGGGATGTCTGGCTCCACAAACATGAAGACATGTTCCAGTTTTCTCAGATGGTCAGATGAGACCCTCACCATCATAAAGCCTACCTGTTCTTGACTGATTAGGTAATCCCAAACCTTACTGACCCTAAGAGCTAGTACTTTAGCCAAAATTTTCAGATCCTGGTTAATCAAAGTCACTAGACAGTACCTCACTGCTTATTCTGGATCTTTTCCAGACTTTAGCAGTCGCTTATGTCGATCACTCTATGGTAAGTTTTTTCGCTATAACTGTACTGTCGCATTTTTGCTATTTGTTGATAGCAATTATTTAGTCGCTATTTTGAAAGTCGCGGTTTTGGAGTCGCGATTGTCATGGGATACCGTGTCGGGATACTGAGTTTCAGGCAATCAGTCTAGGGCTCCTGACACTTGGTCTTTTGCATTTCAGTTTTTCATCATATATCCGAGTGCAACATTAATACATAAAAATTGCACTATTTTTATTTTTTTACTAAGCATATTAAACACTGCCTCCCTGAATTGTGTAAAGCTCCATTTCAGAAAGTTTATTGTCATGTAGCTCTTCCCCTGGGACAAGGAATTTCTGAGATTGTGATACTTGGTTCTCCCTGTTATCCATGTACTATTTGGGAAGACATAGGGGATAATGTATGGTCTTTGATTAATAACCACGCTGTAAACACTTCGAGAAGTTGCCATTACATCATTGTAAACCTCAAGAGTGTAACTTGAGAGGTTTTCATATATCATGGCAACCTTGAGAAGTGTCTTCAGCGCGGTTATTAACCAAAAACCATACATTATATTTTATAGTGTATGGGCTACCAAGATTGTGTAATCGCAGACTGAATTACTTTTCTGAGTAGTTCTTACCTTAAGCAGTCTTAAATCATGCAGGAAAATTCCTCAACAATGTTTATTGTGTGTTCTTCGCCAACACTAGTCATTGGTACAGCCTGGCGCAGTTCAGTTAATTTAATACCAACATTTTAAAAATTTTTCTGAAAGCGGAACATTGAATGTTGTGAGCATTCCATTTTGTTATAGCATTGATATGGCATACTCAAGAAGGGTTAACAACAGAGTGATGTCATAACGATGGCATAACAAGGTTGTAATCTGCGTGATTTCAGTTAGTAATAAGGGCCCCCATACAGTATAGAGCAAATGTGTATTATTTCCTACAAGCTAGAATCTTTCACATTTACCAACTCTCTGGGGTTTTTCAAACTCACAGAGAAAACTAAGAGATGCCAAACAGCTGAAAATATTCTATATTTACAGTAAAACAATCATTATCAGTGGTGTCTTCCCACACAGGGGATAGACTGTACAGGACAATGAGACATTATGAAAGAATTCTATAGCAAAAGCACATGATTAATTGAAGACTGTGATACCTTTGTTTGGACCAAAAAATTAACTATACTTAGATGTTACAGTACACAAACTTTCAGGGCCACATACTGTATGTCCTATGTCAGCTGTGTTAGCAGACTGAGAAGAGGAATCACGTTTCATATCAAAGGTTGATATTAGAGAAGTACTGAAGCAAAAATCAGGTAGAGGTTTGATACCATCTGTCTGCCTCTCTGTCTATCTCTGTCTGTCTGTCTATCTATCTATCTAATCTATCTGTGTGTGTTATAGTTAATAGGGGCTTCTGAAAGGTTGATGTTAGGGTGATTTTTCAAGAGAAAAAAGTTAAAAATGTTGAGGGGGAGAGACATAAGGTTCTGCTAGGGGAGTAAAACAGCACCATCTTACTACATAAGTTTTGATTTATTTAAATGGGTCAGAGGTACTCATAGCATGTCAGGCTACCAGTATCCTTATTAAGTCCTTTGTTTTTCCGAGTCTCATAGTTTAATGAACTTAAGTTCCCAGGTAAACAGAGCAATCTCACTCTATGAGCTACAGGAGCAGCAATCCATTTGTACAGATATTGCCAGATATTTTACAGTACACCTAAGGGATATATTTTTGGTGGCCCTATAGTAGAGATGTTACAAAGTTTTAATTTTTTTTTCCCAATTGTTTAACCAGGAGAGACACACTAAGCTGAAAACTTGTTTACAAGTGCAACCTGGGAGCACAGGAAAGTTAAGTGACTTGCTCAGGGTCACACAGTATATGCAAGTGGGGGCTGTGGGATTCAAACCCAGGTCTCCAGATTTGCAGCTCAGAACCTTAAACCACTGCACTATACTGCCTCCAATTTGCAGGTGAAGTTAAGGCAAAGTCACTAAATCCACCTCCATGTATAATTTCACAAAGATACTATTTAATAAGAAATTCACCTTTGTTAACTCTGCCTGGTAACTTCATTTATAACGTCTCCCTTGGGGTACACCATGGCAAAGTTGGGTCATAATGAAGCTACTGATACATAAAAGTCTCAAGGCCAGCAGTCCACTGTACCCCCCCAACTCCACAGCAGCTTGAAGACCCTGTGCTACCCCCCCACCTCCCTGTGGTACCACCACCACAAGCTGCATCCACTCACAGTCTCAGTCAGGAGCGATTTTTACATTTACAGTGGTCATTATAGAAAGGTTGCAGGGTACCAAAATATATCTGGGTAGGTTCGGTATACTGGGTGCTATTGAAAAATATCTTGTTACTGCTCAGTAATGCGGTAATTAGAGGCCAAGTTCTTATTTAGCTGATTTAGTTGAATTCCCATTCACAGTGGCTAAAATGCACCAGATGGCACTGTTTGCAGTATAATTTATCTGAGTTAGTGTCAATTTTCCAGTAGGTGTCCCCACAGTCCACAGACTAAGTCAGGACCTCCCCTGTTTGAGCCTTATTTTTTTTGTAGAGAAGAATTTTTAGAGAATACTGTAGTGGACAGCCAGCTGCAAGCCCCGTCCCCCTGTTTTCAAACATTTTTCCTTTGGTGGTTTAGTGGACCCCCCCCCACAAGCCCTGATCCCCCCATTTTCAAATTAAATATTTTCCCTGGTGGTTTGGTGGTCCCCAGCCCACAAGCTCGATCCCCCATTTTCAAATAAAATATTTTCCCTGGTGGTTTAGTGGACCCCTGCTCTCAAGCCATGATCCCCCTGAGTGTCTCCCATTTGAATAATTTGAGTCACAAAGTTGATTACTGTATCCTGGGTAACCAGTTTCTCAGAGTTCTATGATTGCATCTTAATATTTGGAGACAGTGTAGAAATTGCAACAGACTGCGGCAAAATTGGGTTTAAAACCCCAGGGGTCAAATCTGATTTATTGTAACTTGCATCATAGACTAAAATACCACCCTCAACAGTTAAAGATACATCTCTTTTCATTTTCTCGCTACCGATGTTATCACTTTTTTAGTATTTAAACATACCTCTTTCAAGGATGTGCTAACCACTAGAAAGTAAAGATTTAGAAACAAATGTACAGTATAGTCAATTTTGGTAAAGGTTTGATTCTTTTTGTTAAAATGCGTAAATTCATTTGAGTTATGAAAATGCAGTCTCCAAAGACCTATTAGTTCATGTAACTCTAGAACATCTCACAGCAGGATTCAATGCTGTTTATGTATGGGCAGGATTTTTGAAGATTTATCCAAGTCCCAGTTAAGTAACGCATTACAGTTTCCATGCATGATTATATCCCTTGCTTGAATTTTGTCCCCTCTGCTCCCACAAGATTTGGATTGAGGAACCGAGTGCCAGCACTAAGGTGTGACTGTGCTGTTACACATCAGTCCCTGTCTCCAAAAAGCAGTGCCTCTACAGATATTAAAATTTCAAGTAAAGCTCGTAATGAAATACAGTTTTAGATTTCATTTGATTGCAACAAAATCTAATGAAGTATGTATTTATATGAATGTGCAGCTGTAAATTATTTTTTTTCTTACTCCTGCTTGTGGGGGAGCAGTGATCTAAAGTGTGCATTGTAAATTGAGGGAACATACATGTAAAAAGTGTACCATTATGCTGAAACATTGCTTTACTGGAGAGAGACAGTGATCTACTGCATAACAGCTCCATCACCTCTTTCTTAGTACTGGCACTTGTTCCTCAAGCCCAATCCCAAAATATACTGTACATAGGAGCCAGCTGTGCACCCGGAAAAAAATTGCTAACTGGTGGTGAGCAAGTGAAAATACTTTATGTGCTGTCACTCATACATTGCTCCTAAAAATTAAGTAAGGACGAAAATATTCATATACTTTCTAGTGCATGTCATTGAAGAAATAAATTGTGCTGTGAGAGATGTGACCTACTGGGAATCAAACCCCAGACCACAGAATAATACATTCTAATCAGAAAGAAGAAACACCGTACAAAGCAAATATGCTGCTGAAAGATGCAGAGTGGAAAAGATTAGGTTAAGTAGCTGTTAATGGTTTTAATGGACATACTTTACATCTCCCAGGTTGTCTGCTCTTACAAAGAAAGGGAAGGAGCTAAACTAGGTATAAACATAGTGATTACAGAAGCTGTTTATGCTGTGATGGCACGTTACATGAGATGGCTCAGACTGTCCGTCAGGACAGAGACGATTGTGAGATGTGCTAAGATTTCCATGATTTAAGAGGGGAAAGACCATAATGGTGCTAACATCCACCATGCAGGTAACTTGCCAGGTGTGCCTGAACATAAAAAAGAATGTGTAGTGATGTTTTGGGGTGGAACCCTTCCTATGGTCTGGCAAGTGACCTGCATGATGGATGTGAGCACCATTACAGTTTTTTTTCAATCTCAGATCTCCGTTTCTGACTTATCATGTTATAGACAGCCCATCATTACAGATAACAGAACTGCATATCTTAGTACATCTCGTAACCCTCTCTGTCCAGATGGACAGTCCGAGCCATCTTAAGTAACGTGCTGTCACAGCATAAAAACTTCTGTAATCACTTCTATTTTTGGGCAGGTGGGACAGGGCCAGAATTATCATAACAACAAATTAAGGTAGTGCATATGGCTTCAAGTTCTAGGGAGGTTCAGTTAGTCAGCTGTAGGTTGTTACAAAAAGCAGTATCCTTGAATATTTATTTTTATTTTTCGCTATTTTGAATGGCAGAATCAGGTCAGTGAGGTCACTACTGTGGCAGGAGTCTAAACACGAGACCGATGGTGGTCTGGAACCACTATCCATCACACCATGGTTTTCTCTAATAGCTTACCATGCAGTCATCATCCACACAGTTCGATTTTAACCCTCCTGCTCCCCAATCCATGCAGCATTTATATTTTGTACCTTGTATGTGCAGAGACAGGGACTGGACCACTAGCCTATACAGCATCAATAAGTGCAACAGCCAGGTTCAGCACCTCTGTTTTTCGCACATTTTACCTACTGCCCACGTGGGTGAATGGAGCCCTTTCCAATTGTGAAATTGAATGGCTGCAGAAAAAAAAAAAACATCCTGCTATTGCATACCATCTCATGGGAGGTTCTGTCAGTCAGCAGTAGGTTGTATTAAAAAGAAGTGCCCGTGAATGCAGCATTTTTTTTATTTTGAATGACAGTGTCAAGACAGTAAGATGACTACTGCTGTGGGGGTCTAAACACGAGACAGTCTGGTGGACTGGAACCATTGTCCATCATAACCGTGATTCCTCAAATTGCTCACAGCGCACTCACTATCCAAATAGTAAATTGTTTTTACCATCTTGCTCCCCCTTCCTTGCAACCTTCATATTTTTCACCTTGTGTGTGCAAAGACAAAGAACGGGACTACTGGGCTCTTGTGCACCATTAAGTGTGATGGCCAGTTGTGGCAACTCTGTTTCTGGCACATTTTACCTACTGCCACATTAGACAAGGGTGAGTGTGGATGCTGGACTGTCTCCAAAATGCTGTACAGTATGTCATGATTGCATGGGCGTTCTATCTGATAGGTAGTGCATGAGTGGGTGAATGGAGCCCTTTCCTATTATGAAAGTGAATGACTGCAGAAAAAAATATCCTGGTTGATCAGTGGGTGGGGGGCACAGACCAGGGGGAACACTACACCATTAGGAAAATGTGTGATTATCATCAGATGCTAAGTGGGCTGGGAGGGACACTAAACCATCAGTGAAAGGTATATTAATTATCGGGCAGGTGGGACAGGGCCAGAATTATCAAAACACAAACTATGCTAGTGAATACGGCCTCAGTTCCTAGTCGGGCTCTGTCAGTCAGCTTTAGGTTGTGTTAAGTTACTCCAAGTAGCAGGAAGTCAATTAGCTAAAAAATCTATCTAGCTATTTGATTAGCTAGGAGACTACAATTAAGTACACCTAAAAGGTATCTAAAACATAATATTTCACTCTCTATAATGAAGACAAGCACAATTTAGTATATAACCTTGATATTTATGTGCCAAATTAAGTGCTGTTACATCCATGATTGTGCTTAGCAATATTTTGCTTTTTATATGTTTTAGATACTTTTTTAGGTTTAATTAATTGTAGAGTACTAGCTAATTGACTTCCTGCTACTTGGAGTAATTTAATAGATAAGGCATGTAATCTACCTTCTCTCTGATTTTTGAAAATAAAAAAGAAAAGTCCATAATCTTTTGTTGCTGCTCTTGACACTGTGCCCCATAATTAGGTGGAGAATGGTGGAAAGAGTGCATTTGCTTGGCCCAGTGTGCCTCCTCCCATTACCGCTACTGAAGAGAGCGAGTGAAAGGGAGCTGTGTCAGTTTCACTTGCACTCGCACTCCTCCCCACTAGACTTCCAGTAGATCCTTTCTCAGACATGACAAGCATCACTATTTTGAC
This sequence comes from Neoceratodus forsteri, assembly GCA_016271365.2. NCBI lineage: Eukaryota > Metazoa > Chordata > Ceratodontiformes > Ceratodontidae > Neoceratodus > Neoceratodus forsteri. Next base: position 690,183,170 of record CM028132.1, read on the forward strand.
TCCATGCATAGTGAGACTAAAAGAATATTTAGAATAAAATAGAGATTTTCTCTACATGACACACACACGCGCCTTCAATATATTAAAAAGGAACACTTGGTCTGAAATCTAAGAACAGGCCAACGCAAACTCTGTAATTCCTTATTAAACTCCTTATGGACTGCTGTGGCGCAGGATATTCCTTGTATCCATTACAAACACACCACTTTTCTTTCAAGTACACTGCAGGGATTTACCCTGCTGGATTGCTTAATAAAACTCAAAGGAATAAACTGTGCCATTACTTCAAAAGCTACATTTGTTGTATATGCCGTTTTCTGCTCACAGCTAGCAAAAAAAAAAAAATAAAAAAACTAAGCAGAATTTAATTGTCGATTTTAAAGGCTCATTTGAGTTTGCTTCGAGGATATACCTTTTTGGGATTTTAAAAGGAAATTTAATATTTAATACTTTTTTTAAGGTATTAACATGTATGTACTGTCCACCCTAACCCGTTCCCCTTCCTGGCACCAGTCCTGTGTAAAATATCCCTCCCTCCCTCTGTGTGCTGTCCAACCCCAAGCGTCATGAGAAAGACAGCATGCCCTTAAAACAAAGTAGAAAAACAAAGAGCTGCATCTGAACTCACAGCTGTTTGCCAGACCATTTCTGCCGCAGAGGAGAGTGAATGAAAGTGAAATGGAGCAGTCTTAAAGAGCAGGATTTTAGTAACTATTGTTCTCCTTCCCCCACACACAACATATAGGACCGTTTACCCTCCGGTTAAATGATCTGTCCATAAAGTTGAATGTTTGGAAGTGTATATTTTTAGTAAAATCCTTCATAAAAAAGTGCAATGGATCTGTAATTAAAAATGCTAGCATTTCCTAACTTGGAGCTGAGACCCTATGCTCGCACACTTTGTGATGTCAGTACTGGAACATGCAAGGGCGAGCTCCATAGGCTACAATGGGGGTGATTTTTACACTGTTTTTTAAATATTTTAGGTGCCGATTTTGAGAAATGAAGGCCACTGCTCAACTAACAATATATTTCAAATGGCACAACAGTTTGGCTTCATTCAATGGAACATGCTTTCCTGCCAAATTCCTTAGATGCAACACTTCACCAGATGAGTTCTAGGGGTCTTAAATATATATAGTATTTGTTATTTTAAAAGCTAGATGATGTAACCAACATTGATATCACAAGCCAGAAAGACTCATTCTGGAATGTATTCAATTCAGGTGTAGTGCATTTGGTACCTACATTTAGGAAACATACAATTTCTATGCAAATATCTTACTTCCCTGACATTTGCTGAAATAGACTGTGTGTTCCTTGGAGAAGAAACAGACACATTTTAACCCTAATTAAACATCATTTGTTTCCAAGTAGCACTTACTAGATTTTTGTTTTTAGCTCAGGGGTTAAAACCTAAGCTGACCCTTTGTTTTTCTCCTATTCTGCTTTCACATTGACTTACTGTACAAAGGCATCTCCAAGCCAATATTTAGACAGCACCCCTTACAGGGTCTCAGGTCATGTAAGCTCACAGCTAGATGGAAAAGCAATAATAGTTCTATGCATGGCAGGTATATGGCCAACACCACCCTAAGGAAGTTTAATCAAAAATCACTAAACATTGGGTTTGTGGAGGAGGGGAAGCTGGCTGGCTGGTATTCGATACAATCCCTCCTCCACCTCATCTTCTCTTTAGTCAAGGGAAATTGCAGTCAAGGATACTGAAGGGCACCCCCTCAGACATTGTTAAATTAATTGCTTACATGTCTGATCCCGTTTTTCACACCCTTGGAAGCTCTTCTGATTGTCCCCTTAGTTTCTTCATGATGAAAATCCTGACACCCTTAAATGGAATGCTTAATGCAGTAAATCATAACTAAATAAGTTAGTTTTTATACCCCCCCCCTCAAAAAAAAAGCTAACTGAAGAATAAAGACTTATGGAAGATGGAAAAAATATTGTTGCATGACATTGTCACTGCAGTACACCTTAGTCAGCACACTTATGGGAAAACAGCTGAACAGCATGACATAAGGAGATATTCATTCTTCTGTCTAATAGCAGCAAAAGTATATTTATGTATATTTTATTACATTCATCTGCATTTCTGACTGAATATCCAGACTGTGAAATAAAGTTGCTACAAGTAAAGCAGAAATGTTGTTATCAGTAGCATGGTGATAGATTGCTGCAATAGCTCTTGTTGATCTTTGAAGCAGTGAAACATGTAAGCATTAATCCACGACGAAGGTGACATCTAATGGGGAGTGGTTGGGGCTGTTGTGGCACAAGGCCGCAGGCTGAGTGCCTACAATGAACAACCATGCATTAACTCCTCATTAGATGCCACCTTTGGAGTGGATTAATGTGCTTGTAACATGGCAGCTGGAAGGGAACTATTACGTGAATACTCGTTTGCTTCCTTTGACACAGAAATTATCACTACGACTAGTTTGACTTGTATTTTCCTGGTTCACATCTCTTACTTTTAAGCCTGTCTCGAACTAGAACCATGCGCATGCACATTGCCCAGGCCACATTCAGTAATGTGGTGTGTGCCAATTTCTGCATGATTGCAGCTTTGCTGTACATTCTTACATTCCGATTTCATAATGATCAGACTTGCAAAGTTCCTGCTTCTAATCGTCTGCTGTCTTGCTGACGCTCCATTTTGACGTACCATTCATGTTGTGCTGCATTGTGCGGAGGCTGTACTCGCTACATCCTTTAGTATGTGCGAGCCGTCACTGCCGTTCTCTCAGCTATGTTTCTTGAAGAGCGGTGACTGTCCTGACCAATAGGTGGCACTTTTACCATGCCATAACAGTTTTCCTCTCCATTACATATCAGTTTCTGCCCTCCCCTCATACTTTTTTAACACAGCTCTGCTCACGGCACTATTCCATGACTGTGTTGCATCGCTTCAGCGCAAAGAGCGCTTCTGTTACTTCCATGTCTATTCTCTCTCCTTGCCATTCTGTCCACTCCTTCGCTATTTGACTATAATACACTTTTGCCACACCGCTTCCTCCTTTTGCCGACCAATAGGTGGCGCTGTTAAGCACGAATGAACATTTCCTTTTCTTTCCAGTTAATTTCTTTCCGTTAGCCTTGCCCCTGATCTCTTCCGCTGTGCTCCGAGTGTTACTGTTTCTAGTCGCTGGCTGGGAATGGGTGGCTCCCAACATCCCGACATTCCGCCTCCCCTACTCTCTCCACTTCTTGACGTATCCTGCACCTCCAACCAGCCCCCTCCACTGACTCTCTTGGTGCCATCCCTTGTACTTCAGAGTCCTTCTTCCTAGCGCCACCTATTGGTCAACATCACCCTAGAGTGCCTCATTCTCCCTTTCTCAGCACGTTCACGACCTCAACAGGGCATTATTGCTCTGACCATTCTGAAGCAACATGGCATTATCGTCTCATAATGCCGTGTTGCTCCCGCACCGGTTGACGCCTTAACCTTCTAACATTTTTGCCATGTTACAATTTTAGTTAAATACAATGTTGCAAAGTGAACTACAATATCTTGCACAATGGATCAAGTTTCAGTGCTGGATACAAGATACAATATAAGCCAAACTTGTAGCAACTCTGTTAGACTTTTAATTTGTCTTTAAAAAACATAAAGAACATTTAACAAAGCTTATGTGGCCTTTTGCCTTTTTCACCAATGTTCACCCCCACCCCTATGGTATGTGGAGCCTCCAACATGCAGTTTAGATTTCAAGAGATGTGTCACCATTATTTTTCAAATCAATGTGTGTGACACATCTCTCAAACTTCGACCTTACAAACTGGGGACAAGGATTAAAAAACAAGGGACAAGCAACTAAAATCAGGAACACGTCTTCAGATAATTGGGATTCCACTGTTCCTGAAAGGGAAAAGCCCATCAGATCAAACCCAACTTCTCATAATACTGTCATGATTATGTCAGTGATACATTTTGACCATACTTGTTGAACTATGCATATAGCTTTACAACACTGACTTTCTGACTCTGACTTCACACAACTACATACAGCCACAGTGCCAATGAAAAAGCAAGTGTGTAGAACTACATAAAAAATCAAGACTCAGAAAGGCCAGTTATATCGTCTCTTTCCTTTTACTGAAAATAATCATGTATACAGAGTATGGCCTCAAGAAATGCACTACTCACTTCAACTACTCTTGCCAACAAAACAAAGCAAGCCTTATTACACATACCGGGACCTGTTGTCATAATGACTAATTGCTGCTTCTCAGAGGCCACTCACTGCTATTAACTTCTGAATATGTGTGAATGGATTAGTCCTCCCTTCCCCCTACTGACTTGATACCTTAGAACAGTCATTGTGAAAGGCTACAATAGTTCTGTTACATTGAAGGCAAAGTGTTATTACTTTCCACCATTTTGGACTTCTCTCTTGCTGCTTAGGATCCCTCTTCCTATTCCTCCATGAAATAGATTCTTTTTTTGTTGTCTCAGTGGGCCTACCCGGTCATCAAAATTCAAATAAATAAATACTGTTTTCTCAGTTTTTTTCTTGTTATTTATGTATTTTTTTGTAAAACTCAATAAATATATATCTAAAAAGAGTATGCCTATAATCTCTGGGAAGGTGGCAGTAGTTTCAATGGACTGTGACTTCCCCTGAAAATGTATGAAACAGGTACAGCCATTGTTGTTTAGTTATACCCCCACATCGCGCGCATGTATACACCTACACACACACTCTGTCTCTCATTGTTCATGTGTTATTTGTTTCATCAGTTTGCAAATGGTACCCTCCACCTTCTATTTGTTACCCTGACCCCTGAAAAAGTAGCTGGCAGTTATCCTAAATTACTCCACCCAAAAAAGGCATACAGAAGCTCTTAAACCGAAGTAAGAGATCATAACTCCAAAGTTAGTATAAAGCTTTCTTCATTTTATTTGGTATAGACATTAGGTTCTCAAAACAATCAGATAAAAATGACAGCACCTACTATAGCTTTACCATGTCAGAATGAACTATGGTGCAGCACCTACAGTATGTAATACAGTACAGGGCTATACAATTTGCCAGAAAAAAACAGACAAACAAACAAACCAAAAAACAGAAATACAAATGAAAAATAACACATACACATGTTGGTTAACAGAAAGTAGATGGCCTGGGACAGAAGTTTAATGATCCATAGTTAATGGCAAGGCATAATCACAACTCTAAGAACAGGACAAGTGATGCTCTGACATAAATACATAGGTATTTTTTTTATCTACAAAAATGTTACAGAAGGTGGTGGAGGGGAGGGAGAGACTATGATATGATGAATCGTGTGAATGATGAATTAAACCACGAATTAGATACCAGGACAGCATCAGTGTCAGAAGTGAATTTTTTGGTTCATTACACAATACCAAAGAAAAGAAAATACACAATAAAACTGTATTATTTATTATTAGAGTAAGGACATGTGCAGAGTCTGGTGTTTAGTGACACAGGGCTCAGGTAGAATTCAGTGCTTCTATTCAGAGCTCTTTAATGCATAACTGAGGAAACCTTACTAAGCAGCGTTAACCATAAAAAAATAGTATGAACTGAGAGAGTTAGTAAAGAATCCATTGCTTCAATAAATGAAATAAAGAAGGGAGCGGATTTAGTAAGGTGAGTAAAATCACACAGACTGACATAGTCGCAGGTGCTGGGTAGTGAATCCATCAACAACAGGATATTACTAAATACTAAAAATCAGACTTAGACAGAGGCGGATTAGTCAGACAAAAATGACAAGAATAAATATTCACAGACCACTACCCGTGTGTTCACATTGTATTATTAATTTCCTGTCCTCTTTAAATTTAATGGCCCTACTGTTCAAATGTTCAATCAAGAAGTGGTGTGTCAAAAACACATCTATCTTGCGTACGAGTGGAAAAAATGTTGTGCTTCTAGGAAACATATGTTTGACAGAAACAGACATTACGCCTAACAAATTTTGTGCATAAATATAGAGCTTTTATAGTTCATAGTTTTAATTGCTCCATTTTATTTATCAGGCCCCACACATTCTCATGCCCTGATTTTGTTTTTCTTTTTGTACTCCTTGGTCCTGGGTTTAGTTCCACATCACCACTTAATATAATTAAGCTAATCAGTAGCAGGTTTCTTAGCTCTGTCTTCCTTGCTTTAATCCCTCCCAATTTCAACAACCCAACAGGCTTTCTCTCTCTATAACAGCAGCTCCATCTGAACATTGAGGTTATTTCTCCTTGTTGGAACAATGCTGTAATAAATACCTCTGGTGCTGAGAACAGTAAACTTACAGTTTTTTTATGATAGTTTCTAGTTTACCACTGCTCCCTCCCATCCAGAGAGTAGCACACAATCCCCAACAAATCAGAAGGTATACCAGATTCATGGTTACGGCAGACAATCCCAAGTTTTAAACAGCACCTCCCTTTAAAGAAACACCCTTGCATGAAACAATGTCCACTAGTAAAGAATAGCAGCCTCCCTCATGAGCATAATGCTGGAGGATTCTGCCACCACTCCAACAAGAGCCACCCACACGGACAGCAGCTCTGTGGGGAGCTGCTGGAGTGGATCTGCCCTTATGGTGAACTGTGAACTTGACCTGCTCCCCACTGATGATGCCCTGCACCTGACCCACTCAGCAGCCCCTCTCCCTCAGCTTACTGGCTCAGGGTGCAGGTTGGGACTAGCTGCTGCTCTGGTGGAGCAGGAAAACTGCTGCTGCTTACAGTCCATATCCACAAGGTGGACAGGAGAAGTTGCAGAGTTTAGGGCAGTCTGTTCAAAGAGCCACTTTGCCTTTATGGTGGATGGAACTTGACCCACCCTCACTGACGACACCCCACACCTGACCCGCTCATTATCCCCCCATCACCTTATCAGCTCAGGGTGATGGTCAGGACTAGCTCTTGCTTTGGTGGGTGGGAAAGCTGCTGCTGCTCACAGTCCAGATCCCCAAGATGAACAGGGGAAGCTGCAGATTTAGTGCAGTCTGTTCACAAAGCAGCTCTGTTTTGGAGCGACTCTGTCTTTATGGTAGATCCTGAAGTTGACCTGCCCCTACTGATGACACCCCACACCTGACTCACTTAGTAGCCTCCTCCTTGGCTTACTGGCTCAGGGTGCAGGTCAGACTAGCTGTTGTACTGGTGGGGTGGGAAAGCTGCTGCTACTGCTGGCAGTCCAGATCCCCGAGAAGGACAGAGGAAGGTGTAGAGTTCAGGGCAGTTTGTTCAAAGAGATATCTGACAACTATATCTTTATTATTCCATACAATTAGAACAGCTTGCAATGCAGCAGATGTCCGAAGAGTAAATCAGGAGTAGGATTCTTTAAAAAACAAAACATGTCCAAATTACAACAACAGAGAACCTCTACTTTGGAGTATGGCATGGTGCAGACCAACATAAACTGCAGTGAAGAAAAAAAAAGGTGACACTAAATGCTCTTTTTAAAGCAGAAGTTAAGTGTTGCCTCTAGCCTCTTTACACAGAAGTTAGTGGGCCCACATCTGCCAGATTATTCAGTGGATGCACATGAAGGCTACTGGTCCTGAAAGTTTATTTTATATCCGGGTGTAATAAAACAAAGTGGCTCACACAGTGCAAGAAAAATGCTGACCTCATTTTAAAAACTTGATAAATCCATAAAAGAGACCCCAGTTTTGAAACTTACTACATTTTTAAATACATGACACTTTTTTGACATAATTACCATTTTATATAATGGGTTTAATGGGGAAGGGGGGCCGCTAGGCAACAAGGGAGAGTTTTTTTTTAATTAAATAGTGGGGTGTCTGGGGATCGGGAAGGGGGGTGCTTTGTGTCATGATCAGATATAAGTATGTATCTTACTTTTATATGGAATAAAACTGGTAACAACATCTCCCGAGTGAGTAGGCTGTTTTTCTATACAGTGCACATTGTGCACATCAGCTTGTGGGTGAGGCGGGGGGCACCAGACTTGGTGTTAGCAGTCTGATGGTTTTTGCAGGTAGCACTGCCATTGTTTCAGATGGTGGAGCAGCTACTTGTCTGTACTTTTAATTTAATTTGTAAGCATGCTGACTACATTTTAAAAACTTGATAAATCCAAAAACGAGATCCCCAGTTTTGAAACTTACTACATTTTAAATACATGGCACTTTTTTGACATAATTACCATTTTATATAAGGAGTTTAACAGGGAAGGGGGGTCCACTAGACAACAAGAGAACATTTGTTTTATTAATTAAATAGTGGGACCTCTGGGGATTGGGGAGGGGGGGAGGCACTTTGTGTCATGATCAGATATGTAGCACCGCCACTGTTTCAGATGGTGGAGCAGCTACTTGACTATACTAGTGCAGGTATGAGTTATGAAATTTTGATGCTATCATACTGTTTATAGATTCTGAAGCTAGGCATAATTCTGATTTAGTAGATGCTACTTGCATCTGAAAATTAGCACTGTGTCTCTTTAGAAAGAAAATAAGAAACTGCTGAATCACTGGCTCCAGTCTGGTGCGCATGACCAGAGCCAAGGATTTAGGCGTTTGGTTTTTATATTTCTTTCTAAAGGATACAATGCTTATTTTCAGATGCAAAGAACATCTAACAACTCAGAATTATGGCTAGTTTCCTAATTTATAAAAATATTAGGGGAAATTTCATAACTGGTGCATGCATGAGTACAGTGTCAGAATGATATGCATAACAATGTCTGAATGTGCAGCACACTCTTTTTCCTTTTGTAGGGCAACTCTTGGGAGAATAATTAGTAGGTATATTCTTTGGAAAGAGATCATGGCATTACTGTACCAAGCACAGAAATTCATAACACCAGGGAGTTAATCACATTCATTGCTCACTTAGTCTCAAATGTCACAGGTGTGGATAGTTTTGTACTGGGCTCTTTCCAATTACCACAACAGATGGCTCCCAGGTCTGGCGTCCCATTGTTATGTTTGGCAAGTACTTATATTTGAAAATGTTTATGTTCCTTATATTATAAAAAAAAGCAAGTTACAGTCAGAAGAGGCCATTTAATACCACAGTACTGGAAGATACACTTAATGTTCTGCACACAGGGCCATAAATATGTGTCACCTCAGGGATCAACTGTAGTACCATGGGGCCAGTAAACTTGGGACTCGAAGAAATATTCAGTTTTCCAGTGCCAAACAGTAATCTCAAGCGACTTTGTGAATGGCTGCATCAGACCAGTCTCTCTTCTCTCTCTCTCTCTCTGTCTCTCTCTCTCTCTACCTGCTGGTCCCTAGGTGTGAAAATACATCTCTCCTCAGCTCTGCTACATCACCAGCCACACCTGTTTGTCCTGCCTTTTTACTAGGGTCTGCATGGCATGCCAGTTTGCTCTGTCCTGAGACCTGCTTTTGACTCCTGTGTGGCTGTGTGTGCTCAGTTGCTTTACTGATCACCAGCACACCTCTGGTCTGTCCATTCCCTGGAACCATTTGACTTGCTGTCTTGCTGAGCTAGTATGTGGCTGCAGTAGGGTTAGCTGAGTACCTTCCCATTGTCTGCTGACCTGCCAGTTTATCCCAATTGCAAGTGCTGGCTGTGCAGTACCAGGGGTTTTAATCTGTGTTTTTTTTTTTTTGATGGCTATTAAATGATGTGAGGGGCAGAACTAGGAGGATTGTAACAAATGTACAGTACAGTATGCTGCTTAACCTGTTCATATAATTAAGATCATTGCTATGACTTACAGTATATGGGAAAAGAAAAAAATATATTATTCAATGCAGCTGAGTCTGAATTAATAATTAAATTTCTCTTTGCTGTTTGAGTTGTACAAAGTTCCTGGCAGCAGCTGCTGAATTTCCTTGAAAGATTTGTTCACATCTCTGTTTTTTCTCTCGCGCTCCCTCTCTCTCATCATTGTTATTATTATTATTGTTTAATTTTTTTTTCAGTTTGGCAGTGTTTACAAATCTGAATAGGGATGTCAAGAATGGAAAGACCAACTGGCAAGTGCAGTCTGAGTAAACACAGCGCTTGTAAACCATTCTTTTTTTTTTTTTTCATTTTCACTTTCTCCCATAGCAGGTCATTGTTTTTGTTATTGCTGACTTGACGCCACCTGTAGGTAAATTCCAAGGGGAAAGTTTAGTACTGTTTTGGACACACAGATTTGCAGTGACGGCTCACAGAAACCATCATGTGGGTAAATGTAGTAGTGCATTACACAACTTATATGATCCAGCATCCAACACCATGGCAATGCTCTACCACACACTCTAACACACGGCACATAGAGGTACCAAGCAGCATACCAGGTTACCACGCAACTTTACTACAACTACCACTGTATTTTTTGACCTGTGTGTGATCCAGTTAAGTTCTCCACTGCCAGCTGACATGCTGGAAAATACCCAGAGCATTGCCACCACTGCAACTAGGCTTAGTACAATCCCCCCCCCGCCAGAGTTAAATACTACCCCAGGTACCTGCGCCCAGTGTGGTGTGATGTAATGTACAGAAAGGAGCTACCAGCTGTTTGGCCGATGGTCACTGATTTCTGGGCAGCCAGGAAGGGAAAAAAGACTGCTAATTCCTTTGGAGAGGTGTTGTCTGTTGCTGCTGGTATTTAGTTTTACTGCAGTGTTTATTATTTTCCTTGTGATATTAAAAATCGAAATATATAAAATGACTGGAAAGAGACACTCAAGAAAAGAGAGAGGTGCCAGCATGGCAGCCAAAAAGTGCATTGGTTCTGTGGGAGAAAAGATTGTTGCATCTAAAAAATTACCTCTGCAGCAGCTTCATCTATTGGCTCTGAGGCCGGTAGTAGCAATAGCAAAGGAGTAGTTCATGGAAGTGGGGTGGTGGCATTCATGTTGCCAAATTATTCTCTGCAATAACTGTGGCATCCATGCTGGGGAAGCAGCAGTAAGAGGACCAGTCCAAGAGGTAGCAAAATTGTTAGTTCAGGATTAGGAACAGTGGTCAAGGAGAGCACATCAGCAACCTCGCTTTACCTGAGCTTCTCTTTCCAGTCATTTTACAGCCAACAACATCTCTCCGGAGGAATTAGCAGCTTTTTTTTCCTTCCTGGCTGCCCAGAAATCAGAGATTGTGATGTGGTGGTGGTTGCCTTTAATCCTGTTACAGCACAACTCGCATCCAGACTGATGTTAACATGGTTTAAGGCAACTTGTAACATGGCTAAGAAAAAGGGTTGTGCATCACTGGTGCAACCACAGCAGCTGACCATGGATTATTTCTCAGTTAATCTATGGTTTCTACCTGGCATTCCAGAATGCAAATGACATGTCACTCAGTAATGTAGAATACAGCGGAGTGTCAGTGTCTCACATAGAAGGAAGCCAACATCGTGAATTGCAGTTTTACTGTTAATTTCAGTGTGTCGGGAAACAGGTCACTTGAGCAGTGGGTGGACAGGCATTACAGTGATCAGGAGTCCCACCAGAAACAGGAAAAAGATGGTGTCCATAAATTGCAGTATGTGTTTGTCCCTCACATACCTGTCCTGTTATACTGTACTGTTGGCATGGAGTCAACCGCACTGTGACTTAGGATGAATTCTTATACTGAAATAAATTACCCGCCGTGTTCTTTAGCAGACCACTATTTCTTCATGCCTGTGAGAGAGCACTCGTTCTTGATTTATTGTTGGACTGTTGTCATGATGTAAGTTAGTCAGCACAAAGTCGTAGTTAGCCCACACTGCAACTGGCAATTAGAAGCCCCGCCAGAAACAGGAAGAAGAGGGAGTCCGTAAATTGTAGTATGCATTTGTCTCTCACGTACCTGCCCTGTTATGCCTCACTGTTGGTACGAAGTGAACCGCACTGTGACTTAGCAGTAATTGTTATAGTGATACAAGTTACCTGCAGTATTCTTTAGCAGACTCGCATTTCATCATGCCTGTGAAAGAGCACTCATTGCTGATTGATTGCCAGACTGCTGTCATGGTGTAAGTTAGTCAGCACGCAGTCATAGTTAGCCCACACTGTAACTGTCTGTCATTGTAGGATGATGTATTTTTTTCTGAGTTACTTAGCCCACACTCTTACTGCCCCCACACTATAACACTCTGCCGTTTAGTGCCGTTGTACCATTCTTAAGTTGATGCAAGCAGACATAAATATTGTTGAGTTCATTGTTAGCCACTATTGCCACAGTACAGGGTTTTCCTGTCAATTGTGAAGAGTGTGGTCTCCATCCTTTCATGTGCATTTGGCTCCCTCGTAGTCACGGCTGCAGTTTCACCCCACTGCTGTTGCCAACTGGACCTTGTAACATGGCTAAGCAAAATAGTACTCTTCTCCTGAACCCTTTTTCTTAGACATGTTACAAGTGAATTAACCCACTCCAGAGTGTGGGTAAACCTGAGAATTAATCCACACCTTGGTGGTTGGAGGCACTCAACAACAACCCCCCCCCCCGACGTGGGTGAATTTTCAAGTAAACCCACGCTCTGTTGTGGGTTGATCCTTACTGCGTTGGTCAAGAACTGTGCTAAAACCCTGCTCTAAGCAGGGTCACGGGAATTCAGGCAAACTGGAAAGTGATTTATCTGCTTCATTCTAATTTCCTTTTTTGTGCTTGCTTCAAAGAAAAAATATAGTAAGTGCTCATCTTAACTCCCGGGGTTTGATTTTATACTGGCAAAAATGTGTTTGAGGTTTGTTTTTTTTTTAGACATAACTCAGTCCATTTTTGTTGGATGTGTCTGAAACTTGGTATTGTTATAGTCCAAGTGGGGATGTATACTTACTGTATTTTTGGTGATTACTGGACTTAAATTGTGACTTTGGCACCATGGTGCAGTTTGGAGGTAATTTTCAGGTGCTGTGTGCATCATGAATTTGTCAGGGGTATTATGTATTAGTCGTGTAGTACTCATTCAGATATTTTTGTTGATATATAGATTGTCCCCTAACTCCAAAGGCTGACAGAGTTATGGCTTGTTAAAGCTGCAGTGTTATCATATGATAATTTTCACTTTTTAATGTCTATGTTTTGTTTTACAGGTCTATTTTCAGTTGGTATTTCTTAGGGACTTAGTCTTGTAATACTCACCGAGACCTTTTTTTTATATACAGTTTGCCCCTTAATTCCAGAGACTGATGGAATTATGGCTTGTTAAAGTTGCAATGTTATCCTATGAGAATTTTCATGTTTATTTGGGCTCGTACTTGCGCACCAGACAACATATTGCAGTAGTAGCAGGTTTGGAGGCACGGTCACTGTGAGCGAATGCAGGGCACGCATCAGTAAGTGCGTCCCTCATTCCCCAATAAGGCAGCATGCAGGCGCTACACCAGTAACACGTAATGTTGCAAGCACATCTAAGGAAAGGTCTGCTGCAATGAGAGCCAAGCTCATCATGCAGCAGCACATCCCGACATGCCCTTGCTGGTGAAGCACTCCCCTAACCTAAACATGGTGGCATTGACTGCCGCAGTCATTTCATTTGCCGACGGGGGAGCCCACTCCCCATTGGCATGATGCCCCCCTCCCATTCTACGTGTGTGCTGAGGGGGTGCCCAATCCCCCTTGGTATCATGCACCCCAACAGTCTTTTCTTGCTGATGGGGGGCCCAATCCTCATCGGCTTCAGTCCCCCCGCTTAGTTTAATTTGTTGATGGGGAGCCCACTCCCATCAGCATAATGTCCCCAGCCCCCCGCTAGGTGCTGTGGGGTGCCAATCTTAGTATCATGCACACACCCACCCATTTCAGGTGTTGACGGGGCCCAACTCTGCTGGCTAGGGGCCCCTCCCATTATGCAGGTGGTACACAGGGAGCCCACCCAGTGTACCAAACAAACACCTGCAAAAAAGAAAACTGTCCTCGTTGTCTTTTTTTTTTAACCTGTAAAGAAACGGTCCCTCGAGGTCTCTCCTGCCCCCACCCCAACCCACGCCACCCTCTGCATACCCTGCCCCCATACCCTCTTCACCCCATACTTACCTCTGGAGTCTGGTGCAACGATCTTCGTAGACCAGGAACACGTCTGCACTCTTCAAAGCCGACCGCGAACTGAAGAAATGCCGGTAAGCTGTATAATGGTATAAATAGGGTTTTTTTCAATTTTGGTGCATAACCCGGCCATTTTTGGGAATTTTTTGCACCAAATTGTCAACATGGGGTTACTGGGACCCCTCCTCATGAATTCAATCATTGTCATGGTGTTATTCAGTCCCAAAAGGTGATTTCGCGGTCACTGCGCAGAATCACCTTTTGGGACTGATTAATGAAACAACAGTGCCTCTGTTCATGAGGGGGATCTCAAAAAAATTTGGTGAACAAAATCCCCAAAATGGCTGTTTTATGCAGCGCGGCGTTGAGCAGTTTCACGCACGCCAGAATTGAATTTGTAATATTTTCATTCCAGATTTTCAAAATTGGATTTGATCATTACCTCCCTTGTGAACAGTACAGCTGTCATGTTACATATCCTGGCCAAAATATGTTTTCGCACCTCCGGTACTGAATAGCACGGTTGCTGTGCGAAATCAGTTTTTGGGACAGTTTGAGAAAATGACAGTGACACTGTTCATGAGCGGAGGTCCTAAAATGCGTATGTTGAAAATTTGGTGATGAAAGTCCCTAAAATGACTATGTATTGTAGAACACTGTTGAGCATGGAAATCCATGCCCTCAGTAGCGTTGTTATGCTGCACTAGCTACGTCATCGTAGCTGTTGTGCTGCACTAGCTACGTAGGTAGTGCTGCATAACACCTAGAAGGCGTGGAAGCTGGGTGCGCATGCGCGATCGGGAGACCAGTGATCTGTCAGGAACTGCCGCAGTGGTGAAACGGGACAGATGAAGAGAAAACTGCACTCAAAAGTGAAAAAAAGTAAGTGCGGTTTTAGCATGAGGGACCATACACTATAAAAGACTGTGTATGATCGCTCATACACAACAAGGGTATTTTTCAACTCTCGAGGTTTCCATGGTAACAAGACCTCTCAAGCTATGCTCTTGAGGTCTCCAGTTACCATGTAAGCCTCTCTAGTGAAAAATACCCTTGTTGTGTATGAGCGATCATACACAATCCTCTATTTGTTACAAGCGTGTGTTGTGCAGTTTCCATGTATCCTTGTAACTTCACAAATTTGCAATATTTTCATGCCAGATTTTCAACACTGGCACTTTTCCACACCGACTTATAAACAATACAGCTGCCATTTTTCACATCCTGCCCAAAATGTGTTTTCGCACCTGTGGCGCACAATGACGTGGTCACTGTGGGAAATCAACTTTTGGGACAGATTAACAAAATCACTGTGCCACTGTTCATGAGAGGAGGTCCCAAAATGCCTATGTTGAAAATGTGGTTAAAAAAAAATAAAAAAATAATTGGGCTAAGGATGTGTGTTGCACAGTTTCTATGCATGCTAATGACTTCACCAATTTTTTATATTTTCACTCCAGATTTTCATTGTTGCCATTTTTTTTACACCTTCTCATGAACAATACAGTTGTCATTTTTCACATCCTGCCCAGAATGTGTTTTCATCCCTGTGTCACGAAATGGCATAGCTGCTGTGCAAGACCACCTTTCAGCTAACAAACTGACTGTGCCACTCTTCATGAGGTGGGGTCACAAAAAGCCTATGTTGAAAATTTGGAGTGAAAATACCAACAAATGCCTATGACGTTAGGGTTTCCAACTGTAACACCCCACCCTGTAGAGACTGACAGGTGTCAGGAGTGTGACTTGGGATCACTGCCTGTAATGCTCACACCATTCCATGCCCACCCCAACCCTGCAGCCAGTGACAGGCATCGAGGTGTGCCTTGGAGTGTTCAGCCCTACAGTTCACCCCATTCTCCTATAATGCACCTGTCTCAGCATATTTCCTTATGGAATGGGGTAGTGCCAGTGGCTCAGTAGGTAGCACACTCGCCTCTGAGGCTGGGAGATCAGAGGGCTGTGGGTTCAGTTCCCACATCTGGCACTTGGGTTAATATCCCAGTACTGACACTGTAATGCAGCATGAGAGGGGTGCTGCATTTCTGAGGTGCTGTCTTTTGGATGAGACGTTAAACCGAGGTCCCATCTGCCTGGATTGGTGGTAGTTCAGGTGGATGTTAAAGATCCCATGGCACTTATCGAAAAGAGTAGGGGAATTTCCCAGTGTCCTGGCCAAATTTCCCTCATTCACTAAAAATACCACCAACCGCTTAATCTGGTTCAAGGTCAGTTGGCATTCATCTGTATCCCCCTCCCCCGGGTCGTGCCTGAAAATAGACAGGATTTGTCTAGTGCACTTACCCGGTCAACAAAAGCTAAATAAATAAATAAATAAGGCCCAAAGACCCCAAAGCACACCACGACACTTGTCAGTGTCTACATGGTAGGGTGAGGTACAATGACATGAGCGTTATAGCTGATGACCCAAAAGCACACCCCAACACCTGTCAGTCTCTACAGGGTAGGGGTGGGGTTGGCATCAGTTCAATACTTCACTGCCATTCCTATTATGCATCTCTAACTCCTGCACTACCAATGCCAATGCCAGCGAGACAACATTCGGCATTGACAAATGCTTGTTCAGTTTTTATGTTTTTATACTGTATGTCTGTTTTCAGTTGGTATTTCTTAGGGATTTAGTCTTGTAGTACTCACTGAGACCTTTTATTTTGATATATAGATTGTCCCTTAACTCGAAAGACTGATGGAGTTATGGCTTGTTAAAGTCACAATGTTATTCTACGGGAATTTTCAGCAGAAATTCACGAAGATCAACTTCTCCTTGTAAGTTCTCCTTGTAACTTCACCTTTGGTATTGCTACGGTTTCTCATTTCTAGTCAGACAGAGAGTGGAAGGTACCTTTGCTGATCCAGAAAACAAACACATATTTCAAAAGCTGTTATTAGTTATTTCTTAATATGTTTGTTTCCTTTACTCCACTTTAGTTACTCAACAGTACTTAAACAGTTATCTTTATTTTGAATCTGTTTTTTTTACACCTTTTGGTACTTTTTATCTTTTTCATTGTCTTTACTGTTTTCTGTCTTTATCTCTCTCTCTCTTTCCATGGTTTGGCTTCTAGTTTATAATTCGGTGATCAGATGAAGCATGGTCACTGTGGTGTTCGCACCCATGGCAGGGCCATCCATCTTTGTTGGCCTCAGTTTTTGGGGGAGAGCTCCTCCACTACCACCTTACCTCCTCCTCCTCCCAATGCAGCTGCAACCCCACCACCTGATCCTCCAACTGGGCTGCCACCACAGCAGCAGGAGGATACTAGTGTTACCCCAGCCACGGCTTTCAGAAGCAGCAGCAGGAGGAAGAAATGGAGGGGCAAGAGCCCCTTGTGCCCCACCATCATGGTCACAGCACCACAGGCACCGTCTCCCCCCTTGCAGAAGGAGCCTTCTACATGTCTAGCAGCAGCAACCCACTGCTCACACCACCCATACCCCAGGTCCTCTCTTGTGTGGGCTTTTTTCACCTGTGACACTAGTGACCACAGCATGGTCATTTGCAACATATGCAATAAATGTGTTTGCCAGGGCAAGCAGGGGACCCACATGGGTACTGGTGGCCAGAAGACCCATCTTATGGCAAATCACTAGGCTGTGTGGGAGGAAAAGGAGAGAGAAGCAGTGAGTTGGGGTGGTAGAGGTGGTGGCCTGTTTGTGCCAGCAACAGTTTGTGGAGGGCATATAGGAAGTTCCTGTACCATGGTGGGGTGGTGCCATGAGCACACCCTGTTGAAGCAATAGCACCCTCTGCTGAAGTTCAAGCTCCTCCTGAAGGTACACAGACAGTAAACAGCAACTCCATCGCAACTTGTTTTCTTTTTTTTACACAAACAATACACAACACAGGGATTTCAGGGACTAAGGGGGACACATGTAAGATGCAACAACTCACACAACAATAACAACATTTCTGTGTACATGAAAACTCTAACTTCAATCAATAAACAGAAATGAAATCAATAAAGTCAAACCTCACTGATGAAAATAATTCAGTAAAACACACCTTACTGTTACAGAACTAAAATTACAAACCATAGAAAACAGGAAAAATAGCTCACACAAAACACTGACTGCAGCAGCACTAGTGCTGCTCAAACAGAAAAGGCTGCCTTTTGCTTGCTGCTGCTAGCTACTAACACAGCTATCCCCCACAGCGCTGCCTCGCTACACAGAATACAGAAAATGAAACTACAACTTTAAAGTACCTAAATCAGACAAAAACTATAAATAATTGGTTATCTAGAGGCACAAGGCACACTAGACACTTTAGGGCTGATTTGATTGAAAAAACTGCATGTTTTAAATGCTTTTCAAAGGTTTTGTGATACAGAGATTCAGAGCAGACAACACCAACTCTCGCTTCATAAGTCTGCACTGAGTTCAGCCTACACATACTGTAGCAATACAGCTCATCGCAGCACCATGTAACCTCCAATCCCATGGGTCACTGAAAACTTTGCCTTAGGGGCACAATCTACAGGCAAAGTTACCAAATTCACCATTTGCAAAGTTCTAGCTGTAAGGCAAAGTTGACCTTCATCTTGTGGGTTACATTCATGAATTTTGGTAAATTTGCACATTTTTCCATGAAGCAAAGTTTTCTAACTTCGCTCACCACTACCCTATAGTGGTACTGCAGGAAAACAATAACATTTCTTTTAAGATAGCAGAGAAATTTCAGGAACTATCCAGACATGTCAGTGGATGCAACTGCATAGTGTAATTAAATGGTCAGATGCCCCCACAGTATGTCATTATAAACTGGTGTCCTAATTAAGTGTGCTGTTTTTTTGAGTCCACTAATTCAATGAACATAAAATCCCAGGTCCTTCTTTGCTGTGTAGTTCTGAAATTGCCCTTCAGTACCAGTACTGATATGCCCAGAAATCTGTGGTTAGGCTGGGTAAAATGGTTCGCTTCTGGTGTGGTGGTTATCTTATTTGCTATGGTGTACTGGAGGAGACATGTCTGGGTTTGGAGGAATGGTTTTGTTTCTCTTACCTAGCATCCTTTTGTTCATTACATGAAGTAAACCAAATATTCAGTTTCAGGTGTGTGATCCATGCATTCAGATTACTTTGTTGTGTACTGTTTCAGTGATCGTTTGTGCGCATACAGTATGCTGGGACACGTTTGCATCTTGTGCTATTGCAAGTTATTGTTCCTTTGGATTCCCTGTCCTGGTTTGATGGGAGCTTGCTTTGAATAAGTATGTTGGAGAAGTTGGGAGATTGTTTGTACAGTGGGGGTTCAGATAATAATATTTTTCAGTTTATCATCCTTATTAAGCATGTTGGAACTGATCCTTTCTTTATAATTTGTTTGAGAAGTCATGTTATGGTGCTGTTACTAGCTATGAGAGGTACACAGTCAGCTGTGTTTCTTTCTTTGTATTGTAGTACATACATGGTATTTGCACTGTGCGTTCTATCTGCCAGTTTATATGACTGAGGAGGAGTGGTCCTGTTGAATGAAGGAATTTTGGAGAGAGGGGAAATGACTTTGTCTCATCTATTCTTCCAGGAATATCCAGATTTTTTTGCATGACTAGGACAGAAGGTGGTGTTGTGCAGATATGTGTCTATCCATGTTTTTTATAGATCACACTTACTATATTCCCTTTTCTTTTTTTTTCTTTTCTTTTTCTCCCCTTCTTGGTCGGCCCTCCTCCCGATGAGCATCCCAGCCCTGTCACCCCAATGTCTGCTGGGACTTACCTACCGGCCATCTTCTCCAGGGCTTACCACCCCCGGTGGGGTTGGTGGGGTTCCCCCAAGCCCCACTGCAGAATGGATTGGGCTTTGGTCAGTGCACCCAGCTGGTCAGGTGCAAGACCTGTGAATGCTCATTGTCATTCTGCCACCAGCTTTTTCCTCTAGTTTTTGCCCCGGGAGATGTGACATGCAATGACATCAAGGTGCATGCCATGTGCTCCAGTGTGACATGCACTGATGTCTGCCATGCCTCCTGACCTTCTTGGCCAGGGCTGCTTTTCCCCCAGCTCCTCCCAGGGGCTAGGCAAGCTTTGGGATCTTCCCCCCCTTCCTCTACCCTCCCTTCCCCCTGGGAGGAGAGCAGTCCTATGGAAGCTCGATCCTCCTCCCCCTGGCCACCCCTCCAACAGCATAGATTCATTTCCGAACCCAGGTTGTCGGCGCCACAAGCAGTAGCACTACTACTATGTCGGCAGTTCAGCTGATATTTTCTTCTTCTCTGATATATTGTGGAGTCTTGGAAGGTTATTCTGGTGGTGAAGTACTTCATGTTGACACTTATAGAAGGAAGAACTTTGCTGCAGTAACATTTTCTAAAGTGTGTTTGTCTTCTGTCAAAATAAGACATACGGCATCTAGGTAGAGAAGGTAGAGTAATTATTTGTAGCACTGGAGATTGAGGAAATCTTTTTCCAATCTGGCAATAAAAATCTTTGTATTATGTTAGGCTATTTTTGTGCCGATATGGTATCTTTGATCTGTAAATATTTAGAGCAATAATTCTAATCAGTTCTGTCTTCCTACACAGTGGACAGAGAGTGGAGGATGAGAGAAAATCATAATCTCAAGCACTTTTAGTCCCATGAAAATGAATACATGTTAACATAGCTCCTGACATAGTGATTTACATCACTGAGGGAGGTAACACAGGAGAGCTAATTTGAAAAGTCAAATTGAAGTAGTGTAGTCTGCATATATTAGTAACTGCACTCTATAGAAATACTCCTTTACATAATTCAATTTGCTTTAAAAATGGAAACTTTCCTTTAAATTAAGAGGGCGTACACTTGTTTTATTCCTATGTTCTAATGTTTTTCTGAGTGGCATACTACTCTCTAGTAGCAGATTTTGGACATTATTTAAGCTGTGCCTAATTCCCATATAAAGCAGACATCTGGTTTATATCCTAAAGTACACTTTCAGTTTCAACCCGACAAATATCTATGTCATTCATTCTAGCACTGAGTGTTTTGAATGTATTATGTCAGACTGTCTGCCTTATATACCTTACAATCAACTGAAAGAGCAGCTGTCCTCATTCTGCTTTTTTGCATAGTTGCCAACAGTTCTGTTCTGGAGAAGGGCCGATTGGAGCATGGTGAGCTACAGGAGGGTGGAGGTGGCAGGTCAGGGGCACATTCCTCAACCTGTGCCACTACAAAATTCCTTCACTGTTCTGGCAGGACAGGACTGGTAGGAGGAGGCACTCATAACAGTGGCAAGAGAGGATGTGGGGGCCCTCTGTAGAGGAGGCCTGAAGATGAGAGGTAGAGGACACCAGCAAAGAAGAAAGCAGCTTGAAGTGGGGGACTTGATTGTTCGGGGGTAGATTTGATAAAAGGAAGGGGGAGAGAGGGAATTAAGGTGCCTACCTGGCACTATGGCTGAAGAGGAATGAGCAATGGAGCCTAAGGATCGCTAGGGTGGCAGGGTGGGAGGGGGTAGCTGGGTGTCATTATCCACCTGGGGATTAATGTCCTAGCAAGCAATGGGACTGTGATTGTAGAGGGAGAGTTCAGGGAACTGGGGAGAGGTCTAAGGCAATTAGCATGTATGGTGGCTTTCACCAAGGTGCTACCTGTCCATGACTGGGGAGAGGATAGGATACTTAGCACCAGGAGCTTCAATTCATGGTTGAAGGAATGGTGCAGAGAAGAGGGGTTCGGTTACATTGGGGACTGGGGCCAACCTTGAGGGATATGGGTCTATATAGAAGTGATGGCCTGCCGCCATCTGGGAGGGGAACTGTAATCCTTAGTGGACAGTTTAAATGTTACTTTGATGAACATTTAAACTAGCTGAGTGGGGGAGAGGAATGGAAAAAGGAGGCATAAACTGCCCCCCCCACACACACACACATACAGACACACACACACTGAAGCAGTAGGAATGGAGTACCCAAGGGGAAGGGAATCCCCAGGAAGCAAGAACATGGGAACAGCAGTGAAATAGAGGACAAGGGGATGGGAACAAAAGTTGCAAAAAGAAAGGGGAACAGGAGGTGGGGCAAAAGAGGAGGAAGGAGGGTTGCAGGCAGAGTGGAAGCAAGGTGTGGAGGGCCATGTGTGCAAATGCAAGGAGTCCTGGAAATAAAATTCTAGACCTAGAGGCCATCATGGGGGAAGCAGACCTGGATACTGCAACCATTACTGAGTCATGGTGCACAGGCAATCATGCCTGGGACATGGCCATATCAAGTATCTATGGAAACCTGCTGAAGATGCCATCACTGGATCTGATGATCTGGCAAATTACAGGCCTGTCTTGAACCTCTCATTTTTGGGGAAGGTTACTGAGAAGGTTGTGGTGGCACAGCTACAGGGCCGCTAGGAACGTTATGAAATCCTAGAGCCTTTAATCTGGGTTTAGACCTCATTATAGTACAGAGACAGCTCTCATCGTGGTGTTCAAAGATTTTCTCTGGGCTAGAGACAGTGGTCACTTTTCCATCTTGGTTCTACTGGATCTGTCCTTGGCATTTGACACAACAGATCATGAAGAGCTATTATCTTGTCTGAGACACTATGTAGGACTCTTGAGTATGGTAATCTGGAAGTTTGAGTCCTACTTATCCAGCAGAGTGCAGCAGGTGGTTTGGGAAGAAAATCTCCTGGATGCGGTTGCTCTCCACTGTGGAGTACCTCAGAGGTCAACTCTGGCACCCGTGTTATTTGCTGTGTACCTGTTGCCATTGGGGAGATCATCAGATGGTATGGTTTGAGTTTTCACTTCTATGCAGATGATACCCGGCTCTATCTGTTGTGCAGACCTGATGGGGTTAATGCAGCAGCCATGCCAGATGAGTGTCTGGTAGAGATCCAAGACTGGATGGCTTCAAGCTGACTCAAACCTAACTCATCAAAGATGGAGGTGCTACTGGTGATACCAGGTCAAGTGCTATGGCAATGAATACTGATCATGCCTTATTACCATCGTTAAATGGCACCACACTACAAGCTATTGATAGTGTAAAGAATTTGGGCATCACTGTGGATAATAGATTGATGTTAGAATATCAGGTGTTGTCTGTTGTCCACAGTGGGTTTTACCAACTACGGAATATTGCCAAAATTCATACCTATGGTATTTTGCTCACTCTGAACTGGAGACACTAGTGCATGCTTTTGTCACCTCCCATTTGGATTACTGCAATGCACTTTACCTAGGGCTATTTATGGGGCTGGTGCCTTGCTTGCAGCTCATGCAGAGCTCAGCAGCCCTGCTGATTGCTACAACCTCCCGGTCCAGACACAATATGCCCATTCTCCAGGAACTGCACTGGCTGCCAGTGAGGTGGCACATCAGCTTCAAGATAAATCTGTTAGTTCACAAAGCCCTGCATGATTTGGGCCCCAGCTATCAGAAAGACCTTCTGACCGAATACACTCCCATCTTCCTTCTTCATTCCTCTGAGGTGGGTCTCCTCTTGGTTCCACCTACCGGACTAAAATATTTGGGAGACACAACTTTTTGCATGGCAGCCCCAGCTGTGTGGAACATGCTTCCAGTTTAGATTACAGGAACTCCCTCTTTGGGACATTTTAAGAATCTACTTGAAACATATCTTTTTAATCAGGCTTTCAAGACCACCTAAAACTTTTAATTCATTAGCTATGCCTGGGATGTGTTTTTAATTTTATGTACTATCAAATTGTTTTTAATTCTGTTATCGGTATGGTGCCTAGAGCCTTGCATAGGTGCCTAACAAATAACTTTGCCTTGCCCTGTCAAAAAAATGGATACAATCCTAATCTGTCCAAAGCTAAGAAAAATTTTGATTTTCCTTCTTAATAGACAAGGCTGTACCTTTGTCATGGAAGTCATGGTTCCACAATCTTTCCTATTGTTTTGAAAAGTCTGTGGTTTTGTTTTTCATTTTCCAAGGGAACCACATGATTTGTTTAGCATTTTCCATGACAATATCATGATTGTTAGCATTTTCCATGAAAACACCAGAGTTTTAGGGCAGGATTCACGAAAAGGGGGAGAAGGACCCGCAGTTGTGGGAAAACCTTGGCGCTAGTGGGAATCCACTTGTGAAGCCGCAGGTCACCCGCAGCTACGGGGTATTCACTAAGGTGGAGCCGGAGTACAACCAGCTCCATGGAATACGGCAGCTTGCGGGTGCTGTTGCCATGGACAGCACCGCAGCTGCAGGAGGCTGCTACGGGCATTGGAACCCGCCGTAGCACCCCTCACAACTGCTGCGGCTGTGAATCACTACCGCAGCAGCTGCGGGCGATTTCAGTCCACAACAGCAGTTGCAGGGTGGAACTTGGGAAATATTCTCTTCGTGAATCCTGCCCTCAGTGTTTGCAAATGACGAATCCATAGTTTTGTTTCATCACCAAATTGTGTTTTGTCCCCAGTCGACCCCAGTGCTGAATTCGGGGACCTGCACATCAGCCCGGGTCTCCAGAATGGCAGCGGTCATTGTGCTGCTTCCTGCTACTGATCCAGCCTAACAATCACTTTTCCAAAACATTTAAATATTTTCTGCAGTGTTTATATAGCAATATATCGAAACAGAGGTAACCTGTTTAACAAACAATGGATCTGTAACTTCTCATGTCTTTTTACCATTATTTCCATGATCTCTATTATTCTGACAATGAAAATACCAAGCTTTTCTCCAAAGGTTTCCACAACAAAAATACGGCCCTATTCATGGCTTTCTGCTGCTCATTTTTGAGAGTACGATTGTTTTTCTTGTGGCACTGGAAAATAAAACTGGCAGGCAGGATGGTAAAAAAGATACAGGAAGACAAAATATACAACATAGAGGCAAAATAGGAAGGTATGTATGGCAGAAAAATGCAATGTGCAACAAAAAATGCAATAATTAATCAATATAATACAATGAATTGTGTATAGGCTAGTATATCAGAACTAGTTATGCTAGGGGCCAGCAGTACAGCCTAGAGGTTAGTGTAACGAGCTGTGAATGAGCTTGGTACATCCAGTAAACTAGGATTTGAGTCTCACAATCTCCACGTGCATACTGTGTGACCCTGAGCAAGTCACTTAACCTCTCCAGTGCTCCTGGGTTGCCCCTGAAAACAGGATCTATGCCTAGTAGTGGGCCTTACCTGGTTACCAAAGAATAAAACAAACAAACAAAAAAAACCTAAAGCACCGGTGTAGGAGCACTAAAGCTGAGTACATATGAGTAGCATGGCAAAATTAACTATGGGTAGGGCAGGAGCAGGAGGGGACAGCATGAGGTTTGAGCTGGCACTTGAGGGAAAAAGGAAAGGGAGAGGCAAAGGGTCGGAGGGAGGTTGTTCCACATGGAGGGAAGATATGAGGAGAAAGCAGATTTCCCAGCAGCAGAGCTGAGTGTGGAATGGATAAAGTCTGAAAGTCTTGCAAGGGAAGAGAACAAGAGGCAGAGGAGATGGGGAGTGGAGAGGAGAGATAGAAGGGCAGAGAGCCCAACCAGTACTTAGAAACTAGGACTGCACAGTGCGTGAGATGATGGGAGGGAAAGGGAGGGATAAAAAGGTCAGTGCAGTCTAGGAGTTGTGGTTCATGAGATACTTCTGGTTTACAGGTCAGATTAGTTGACTTCATAAGGAAAACTGCAATTCCTGGTTCCATGTCAAGACTGTGAAGACGGAACCGCAATTGAGCACATGGATCTTGGTGAATGGCAAGTCGTCCTGTCCCAGAATACAGCAGCTGTGAGAACCACGAATGGACATTGTAAACAAAAAAAATGCAACACCACCACCAGCACTGGGGGAAATGTAGGGGACATGGAGGAATGCCGGACTCAAGGAAGGGGGTCAGGGCAGCGGCCAGAACACTAGGGAGCATGCGGGGGACCTGACCGTGGCTGTACAGATGGCATGGAGGTGGCAAAGTGCATGAGCATGGCTACGATGTGGGAGCAGGGGGCAGTTGGCACAGGCCAGAAGCATGGTTGGGTTTGGAGGACAGGTGGTGCAATGATGCGGTGCAATGATGGGCACATGAACAGGGCACAACAGAGAAACTTGTGGGGTGGGGGCGGTGCAGGCGTGGGGTGGTGCAAGTGACACCAGCAGACCTGTGGTGGCTACTGGCCACTAATATACAGAGGAGACTCGATGTGGAAGGTGAGGTGGCATGGGCATCCCACAGATGGCTGAACAAGACATGGAGGCACATGCACTTGCAGAAGCATGGCCAGGAACATACTGATGGTGTCAGCTGCCACAGACACACTGGAGCAAGCAGGTAGCACACAGCACAGTATGGTGGCAGGGAGGGCACTGGCAGGCAAGGCAACATGCCAGGTGACAGTCACAGAGTACACAGCACAGTATGGAGGCAGGGTGGGCAGTGGCAGGCAAGGCAACAAACCAGGCAGTGGAATGCACCAGGAATAGCAGGGGTGCAGCATGCTGACAACAGCTGGCTACACCTGCAGCTGCAGGTTGTAGGCAAGCCTCCTCAGGTACTCAGTTGTGTTGTGATGATGGTACTCTTGGACTATGCCCTCAATCCGCCGTGTGAGGTCATTGTAGTGCTTCTGCTTGTAGGCTGTGGCTGCCCCAGAGACAAGCTGCTCCATGCAGAGCTCACTGAGGTGCTGTTCCTCCCAGAGGCAGTTGATGAAGTGCCAAATACTCGGATGTGAGGCAACTAGGTGGGTGTTAAAGCCCCGGTGCCAGCCCCCCCACATGCTGTTTGAATGTGCCAGCCCTGCGTGTGTGGCATCAAATATGTTTCATGTCTCCAGTGGAAACAACGGTCACCACCTAGCTATCTGCCCTACAGCCCTGCCAAGCCAGGTGTCCTCCACATACAGTAGTAGCCACAGACATTGCCAGCTATTTCCAGATATTTCACAAAATTTCTAAAGAGTTTCTCTCTGCTGCCCCTACTGTAGAAATGGAGAAAGCATTAGATATATCTGGAAATTTTACAGAAATTTCGGGAAATAGCTGGAAGTGTCTGTGGCTGCTACTGTAGTTGAGGACTGGCCACAGGAGTGCGTCATTCCCCCTATAGAATGTCGTGTCACACAGGGTCACATAGATGTCAGCAGCATCCCCCATAGGCATGAACGTGAGGGCAAGCAACAGCTGGATTTGCAGGGTGAACTCCTCATCAGAGGAGTAGCACTGCAGCACCTCAGGGTAACGCTGGATGCAGTGCCACATCGTCTGGCAGTAGTGGAAGAAGCATCCTCTCACCACTGCAGATGGGAACACACTGGAGAACGCATGCCATGCCACCCACTGGAAATCCATCACTGCTGTCTTCAGCATGCAATCCCACACCAGTCAACGCACCTTGCCAAATACCCATGCATACACATGCTCCCGGTGACCACACATGAACATGTACACTGCGGGCTCCACAATGTCTGTGAGCAGCCCATGGATCGTATATAATTGCCTAAAGATGGGTGGTGATGCATGCTAGGTGCCATCGAGGAACCAGTCATCACTGTCACTGAGAAAGTGCAGGGACTGCTGGGTTACAAAGACAAGCACCCTGTCTACTGATGGCCCACTATCGTGCTGGATGAAGGGCTCCTCCACAAGAGTGATGAGTTACTCCGGTGGGATATCCAGCTCCTGAACCATGGCCAGGGTAGCAGGACAGCCCTTTGCAGCATGCCTCACCCGCTGCACTGTCCACTTTAGGAGAGGCAGTGCAGGTAGCCTGCCTGCCATGGCATTCAACATGCCAGCAGTGCAATGTACAATCACTTCTCCTGTGCTCTCCATGCTGGACCATGCCCCGTCACGGACGTCCACCATGACCGTCCGTACACCAATGTCTCCAGCATCAGGGACATGGTTGTATGTCCCTGATACACAATGTTGTCTGCTTCAGTATGCAGGCCTGCAGGGCACTGGTACAAGTGGTCCTGACAACAGCACCAGTACACTTTCCCATGTACTTCTTTGTCCCACCTGTAAAGGATTCCTGCATGGGATAATAGTGGTCTCCCATTCTGGCTCTTAAGGAAGGTAACAGCTTCCACCCTCATTCTCCATCTCACTGAGACAGCTATCACTGCCAGAGGGGAGCCTTTTTACAGTCTTTCCAGCCATGTGACTGTGACTGACAGGTGGGGGCATGTCAAGGAAGTGCATGCCCACCATGTACCTGCAGAAGGAAAAGGAAGTGTTTTGCTGTTGATGCTGTTTGCCAAAATGTAGACAGAACAGCATGGTGGCTGGTGCAATAGACAGCAGACTGGAGCCATGATTCGCCGGCTGCAGTAGTCAGTGATAGTGGTAGCAGCTGAGACATGGTCACTGGTACAGGTACCGTTTTCAATTACTAAAGGCGTCCATGGTGTTGTAATGCTCCTTGTTCCCTGACCCACTGTGGGTTTTGAGCTGCTGCCCGCAGCGGCACATCACATCTACCTGCCTGCCTACATATGCCTAACCTAAAATGCTATGGGAGAACACATGTTGCATCCGCTCCTGCAGCACTCCTAAGCAGCCCAGAGAGTGGCATTCCTTGTTGATGTGGGGGGGGGGGGAGACGAGCTGCCTGTAGCCGCAATGTCTGATGTCTGCACTACTGCTGCCGGAACAGGTGGGAGGGGGTTAGTGCATGGCCCATGCCTGTGCACTGTTGCCTGCCGGGGGGAGGTGGGTGCGCCCATGTGTCTGGGCCATGGCCCTGCATGTCCACTGTGGGTAGTGCTGGGGAGGGGTGATGGCATGCCTCCATGTCCAGCGCAGAGCAGCCATTCCTCCTGGTGGTTTTTCAGGCCTGTGTGGCGGGTACTGTGCGGCCATCCTGCAGTTGCAGCCAGGTGGGGGGGGCAGCCAGCAGTTCCAACATGTCCTGCTCTCAGGGTTCCTGTGTTACTCTGTGGCCGGGGGGAGCCTTGTGGTGTGCAGCCGGCAGTGCCATGTTGCCTGCCTGTCTGTGCATGTGGGTGGTGTGCCACACGGTATGTGGCCAGTTGCTATCAGGGGGGTGGGGGGGGTCATTGCTATGGTGTGCAGTCGACAGTGCTTCTGTGTCCGGCCAGTGGTTCGGGTGGGGAAGTGGGTGCCACTGTGTCTGTTGGGGGAGTAGGTGTGAGTTGGTGGGCTTGCCAGTGTGGGGGGGGTGATACATCAGGTAGCTGCTGTGCTTCTGGTGTTGCAGCTGACGGTGACATGGTGTCCGGCCATCTGTGTGGGTGGGGTGGTGGGTGTTGCACTGGCTGTTTGGGAGGGGTGGCACTGTGTGCATTGGTGGGCCTGTGAGGGGAATGGATACTGCCAACATCTGTTGGTGGTCCTGCGAGGGGGGGGGGCCTACTGCCTGTGGCTGTTGTGGTACTGTTGGTTGGCTGGGGGAGTGGGTGTTGCCAGACGCTGCTGTAACAGACTTGTTTTTGGGCTCGCATGCACCAAGGGGTGCACTATTTCAGCATGTTTGCCCTTTAGTGCAGTTGCCCCTATGAGCATTCGCCGTAATGCACAATCGACCTACTACTTGTCGCCCTGCTGACATTCGTCTTAAAGGGCATTCGCCCTTCTGTCACAGTCGCCTTTTTGACACGTCACCCTAAAGCATGTGTGGCATGCTGTGTCAGTAGCCAATATGTGCCAGTACACATTATGCCATTTGGCACAGTGTGCATGCTCTTTCACTTGCAAGGGCTATTGTCACTGGATACCACAATTCCTAGTCTCTCACACTTCAAAACAAAATACTCAACATACACATAGCTCTTTCTCACAAACACACACACATATATATATATATATATATGTATATATACACCATGTATCACAAAACAAAAGAAGCATTTTATACTAAAACAAATACAATGCAATACAACACAAAAGACATACAGGATCGCATAGTCAGTAGAGCTGGGTGAAAAGTGAAATTCCACCAATGGAACTCATGCAGAGTGGCGATTCTACTTCCAACATGCCCTTTAGAATTTCATTTTGAAAATTCTGTGGAATTCCAAAATGCATTTCTGTGTAAACCACAGAATAATTTTCTGCAGATCACGTGAACCGTGGAAACATTTTCTGCAGATTTCGAAAAAAGGGTACGCAGTTTATGTAATTTGTGGATTACTAGTCTATGAAAAAACATTCCACTTTAGAAACTTTGGAATTTTGTAACCAATGGAATGCCACAGAACTAGGTGGAATTTTCTGAAATTCTACAGAATTCCTTTCCGTCTGAATCTGAAAATTCGGCCAAGCACTAATGCTCACTCATTATGGGTGGTAGCAAAGAATGGCTAGAAATTGGTCACCCCAGTTTGTCACTACCTGAAGCCACCATAGAAAAAGATGGACACAAGTTGTAGGGGGAGAAGTCCTCCTGGTGACAGAGGGGCATTTCATACTGTAGATAGCTGTTCAAAGGGAAGGTCCCCTCAGCCTTTTATTCTTTACCTGTGTAGCTTGTAGACATGAACAATGCTTGCCTCTACTGCACCCTCCTAATTTCATCAGGATTTAAACGTAAAGGAAGGTACTTAAGTCTGATGAGAAAACTTGCCTAATTCCATTACAAAGCTCATGATCTGGCATATGTAAAGCATCCTGGAATTCTATGATGTTTTGGTGCTAAAGCCAGTAGTAGTTATACTGTATTAGTCAGTGCTGTTGCTGTTCTCTGCGGTCCCTATGTTCTTGTCTTATGCTGGCCATGAAATGTTTCAAGGCATATTAAGTGCCCTGCTTTTTTCTGTAGTTTTAAGTGAGTTAGAAAAAAAATGCTTTCAGAGACCACTGGGACTTCACAAGCCAAGTAACAGAACTGAATGAGAGTATAACTTCTCCTGGCTTGCAGACGTATGCGTCATCAGCTCCCATGGTACACTGCATGAGTGGGTCCGTGACCTTTACAATGGAGACAAACAGGTTTTTACAATAGGGAAAAACAGAGTGAAGTAACCTCATTTACATTTATATTAGAATGAAATTAAGGGGATGCAAGAAAGGGAACCATTGTTCATGCCTACAAACTATACAGGTATAAAGAAAATAGGCTGAGGGGAACTTTCCCTTTAATGAAGATAAGTAGGGTTTGAACTTGCTGACAAGCTGGATTGTGTCCGAGACAGTAAGCACCATGTGCACAGCACTGCACCGTGTTCACAGCACAACACCACAATACTATGCTACTAGCCAGTAACTCTATTTTTGAATGCGTGTCTCACCTGGAAGAGTCACCATTTTTTAGGTCCCCATACCTTTTTTATACCTCATTTTTTTATAGAATTCTTAATACTTTTAGTCACAATTTTGGACATTTCACAATCTAAGAGAAATAATACGAAAAAAAAAGGCTAAACAATATACAAGAGCATGTCATAACTAAAGAACAAGTTCTTACAGTAAAGATTCCAAGAGGCAAAACTATAGGAAAAAAACTACTAAAGAAATTTAGATCTGCTCTCCACCTTTATACTGGAGGAAAATTGTTTATATTTATTTTTTTACTCTCATCTTTAAATGAATTATACCAACAAGGTAAAGAATTATTCCAATTCAAAATAGTTTGCAATGCTCCCCCTTTCTTTTTTGGGTCTTAGGCCATCGACCCCTCCCCCCCAGCCTAATGGCCAGTCAACTGTTGAGCTAGTGGCCCCTACTTGCTCCCCCAATATCACAGTTAATGGTGTCCCATAGAACCCCTTTTTTCATCTCCCGAGTACCACCGTTTCTGGTTTCTAATTCATACTGCTTCAGACTGTGTATGGTTACAGCACAGTACCTTGTTACCTAGCTGGTTTACCGGAGGTAACCCAGAGAGATGCAGGAGGCTGTGACAGTCTGTATGAGGGCCACCACTCTGTTCTGAATGCCACTGTGGGATACTTGTATGGGCATCTCTTTTCAAACTGTTGCAGAGACCTTTGCTACGGCTCATTTGGGGGTTACGACCTCAATGAGCATTGCTTGATTGGCTAGTGAGGTTACTAGTGGTGTTAACTGACTGCACCAGCCACGTAGCCTCACCAGTAACAACTCAAAATGGGGCCAACTGTGTTTTAAGATTGTAAAAGATGATAAAAGCTTTCATACTTAATCCCTTACTAACAAACAGGAATTGGCATGGCTTCTTGAGGGGCAGGCCTTGTCAAAAAAAACCTGACTGACTTTTTTCACCTCAGCAACACATAAGGTGGTCAAGAATCAGAAAGCTGATGGTTTGTGCCTGAACTTCAGTAAGGCCATTGATTTGGTGCCACACAGCAGGCTTACCCAGAAAATGGGGGAAATAGGTCTAGGGGAAGGACTAATCAGCTGGATTAGTAACTGGCTGTCAGATACAGCAAAGAGTGGTCCTATATGGTATACTCCCTGAAATCAGGAAAGTCACACATGGAGTGCAACAAGGATCTGCCCTAGGGCCAGTACTTTTTAACATGTACATCAGTGACATCAGGGTTGGGTAACAGGGTATAGTGAGTCCGTTCACTGATGATGTTAAACTCTGCAGAAGGGTAGATAATGAAGAGAGATAATCAGCATGAAAAGGGATGTAGAAAAGCTGGAACAGTGGTCTAACAAATAGAAGCTAAAATTCAATGCCAAAAAATGAAAAGTGAGGATTCACATGAGACACAGACATCTAGAGCTTGAATATTTCACCAACTGGGTCAAAGAAGATTACTTAAAGGAGCCTATTGTTATAATAAACAAAAGCCTCTTTCCACTGCATTATTTATTTATTTATTTTATTTATTTGCTTTTGTTTACCGGGTAAGTCACACTAGACATCCAAGTGCCTATTTTCAGGTGCGACCCGGGAGAGTTACAGACTTGAGTTTTTACAGGTACAGTGACAATACAATTTTTACATACAGTGAAGTGACTAATAACATTTGCATATAGCGAAATATCAGAGTACATAGAGTGTTGACATTCTATTTTCGGGTGCGACCCGGGAGAGTTACAGACTCGAGTTTTCCAGGTACAGTGACAATACAATTTTACATACAGTGAGGTGACTAATACAGCTTTTGCATACAGTGAAATATCAGGATACATAGCATGGTGACAATCAGTAAATAGCACATGGGAACGCTAATAAGATGCAGGGGTGTATCGGGCATGGTTTCATTAGTTGCAGCAAAAAGGTAATAATGCCACTGTATTGGCCTTTGGCTAGACCACATCAGGAGTACTGCATGCAGTTTTGGAAATTGCATCCGAAAAAGGCAGGGAGAGGTTAGAGACTATTCAGTGTACAGCTAAAGAAACAGGATCCAAGGGCAGCAAGGTAAGACCTATTAGGAATGACTGAATGTCTTAATACGTACTCGCTATAAGTAAAGAGTGACAGGGGGACATGACAGACTCCTACAAATATGTGCAGGTACGGTATACCATCAAAATACCATTTCGATACTAGCACAGTGAAATGCACGCCATGTAAATAGCGTGGGTGAAAACAGCTACGTGGACAGAACAGCATGGGTGAAATGCATGCCATGGTGATTCGTCCACCCCATGTTTCCCCCCTCCATGGAATGGCAATAGTAAACTGATCACTCCAGTTGCCTCCACCTTCCAAGAGTGGAACAGTAAAATAAACTCCTCCCCCAAGTTGCCTCCCCCCCCCGGAGCGTAATAGTAAATTTCCCCTCCGAGTGATTCGTCCCCTACTCCGATTGTGTTTGTATGTAGTTTTGTGTGATGGAGTGTAACTTGCCAGGATGTTGGGTTACATTTAATTTTTTTTGTTCTTCTTGCTCCTTTATTTTCCTGGTGTATGAGTCATGAATGTGTGTGGTAGTACAAATAAAGATTGATTATTTCCTACTGATATCCTTCTGTTATTGTTTTGTTTGGTGGCTATTGTAATGTTATCTGGGTGGTGGAGTTTCCTCATCTGCGTGCTTTCATTTGTGCAATGTTTACTTGTCACCCTTTTTGCATGCCATGATTTTAGCTGTTGGCATTTTCTCTGTGCAGTTAGTGACAGAGCTTGGTTTATTTCAGTGGTCTTGTCGTAGACCCAGCAGGGACATGGTGCGGTGGACTCTTCAGAGATATTTAAGCTAAGATAAGGAATAATACACCCCTCGGGGAGGGCGCATAACTTTAAACTAACAGGGGGGGGATCAGGGTGGATTTCAGGAAGGATGTAAGGAAGCAATTCTTCACTGAGAGAGTGGTGGTTAGCTGGAACAATCTGGCTAGTAATGTTATTACTGACAGGACCATCTCAGGGTTCTAATCCCAACTGTATAATTTCAAGGGGTAATAAGAAGTGAAAGGGGGATAGGGACCAAAAAAACTATGTAAGAGCTGAGTACAGTTACATAGGACCACAGAGCAGAATCAATGGACTATCAGTTTTATTTTTTAGTAGAAAACCTTTTCTCCCTTGGCCATGTTCATCAGGAATATATCTGGTCTCAAGGATATACCCTGTTCAGACCTGCTGATCTCCCATTCACTTTAGGTCCTGCAGTCACCTGTACATGTCCAAAGGTTTCACCTCTGTGGCCTGGGCTCTGGGGTGAGGGCCATCACCCCCCTACCAGGCAGGCCACTTGCAAGCATTAGGATCCATTGTCCCCACGCAGTGGAACCCAGGGGAGTCCAGTATCCCTGGCTATTTATCATCCAGGGGTTGTGCAAGGGTTTTTCTCCCTCTTCTCTCACCTTTCCTTCCTCTTCCCCTGGCACGGATTGAGCCTCCTGATGGCCTTGGCTGCATGCAGCAACATCCTGCAGTGATGGCAAGCTCCTTGAGCCTACCACAGGGTCACTGCAGCACCAACTGCCTGATGCCATCCTTCCTGATCATGGTGAACGGACAAGTGTCAGCTGCTTCAACCTTGCCTGCCTCCAGCTACAGAGTCCCGAGCTCGCTTTTGCACCTGGGTTACCTGCACAGCAGTGGGAAGCACTGACACTGGGCCATCAATGTGACCTAGACTATCAGTCTTTTACTGGTCTTGTTCAATAGTATGCATCTTGCTGTTAAGGCATAAAATGTTAAGTAGACTGTTTTTCCAACAGCACAAGGACAACCAGAAATCATGCTCTTTAACACAAAACACATTAATTCTACTAACAAGCTAGCATAAGCTCTACTTTATCATTTCCTTGTGCACACGTTATGATATATGGGGCTGGATTCTCATATGAACATACGAATGTGCCAGTAGAAACAGACCACCCGGTCAATGTAAGTCTGCTCAAGTGTGCAGCTAGGACCCCTAGTTTGCAGCCTCCCCACCCCCCCTTTGTCATCCTACTGCTGCCCCCCACCTCCTCCACCCTCACCCTCACTCTCACTCTCCCTGTTCCCTGTCCCATGCCCTTTTAAAACTGTACACAAATGTACATGATACCATCCATTCTGGTAGTGCATTCCATTTTACTACCACCCTCTCTGTGAAATAGTGTCTCCTCATTTCCCTCCTAAATCATCCCCCCTCTATTCTTAGCCCATGCCCCCTGGTGTCCATCCCCCTCCTTAGCTTAAAGACCCCATCTGCCCCATCCTTACTGATTCCCCTCAAATACTTGAATGTCTCTATCATGCCCCCCCCGTCCCTTGTATACTCCAGGGTGTCCATATTCAGGTCTCCCAGCCTGCTCTCATAGTCTCTCCCCTCCATTCCACATATCATCTTTGATGGCCTCCTCTGCACCCCCCTCCAGTAGCCTGATATGGCCTCCAAAACTGCACACAATATTCCAAGTGTGGCCTTACCAGCGACCTGTAGAGGGGCAAGATCACCTCTCTTCGCCTGGATGACAATCCCATTGATATGTACCCCAGCATTTTGTTTGCTTCTGCAGCTGCTTTCCTGTACTGGGCAGTGTTGTTCATGGTCCCTGTTACCATTACCCCATGGTCCTTCTCCGCCTCAGTGCTTTCCAGCTTAACCCTTCCCCCCGCAGTCAGTATTCTCTCCTTGGGTTCTTCGCCCCAAAGTGCATAATCTTACACTTCTTTGCATTGAACCCCAGCTGCCACCTCTTTGACTACTCCTCTAGCTTGCTTAGATCCCCCTATAGCTGCTTCCATCCCTCTCCTCCATCCACCACTGCTCCCATTTTGGTGTCGTCTGCGAACAGACTTACCTTGCTCACCATCCCATGCGCAATGCCTTTTCTGAAGAGCCCAAATAATATTGGTCCCAGCACAGAGCCCTGTGGCACCCTGCTCATCACTGGCTTTGGAGTTGCGAGCTCCCCTTCCACCACCACCTGTTGCAGCCTCCCACTCAGCCAGTTTGTAATCCAGTTAGTTATTTTTGCTCCTACCCCTACACCAGTTAGTATTCCCCCAAGCCACGCATGAGGCACCGAATTGAAGGCCTTGCTGAAGTCCAAGTAAAGAACATCCACCACATGATCCTTGTCGAGCTCACCTGTCACCCAGTCATAATACTGTATCAGGTTGGTTTCACAAAACTTCCCTGAAATGAACCCATGCTGCCTCACATCCTGGAGGCTGTTGTCCTCCAGGTACGGCACCAGTCTTTCCTTTAGTATCACTTGCATGAGTTTGCACACTATGGAGATGAGACTTACCAGATGATAATTACCTGGTTCATCCCTTGGTACACTCTTGAGGAACAGTACTACATGTGCCATCCTCCAGTCCAGTGGCGCACATCCTGACTCCAGTGAGGTGCTGTACAGATCCGCCAGTGGCTCCACCAACACCTCTGCCATCTCCCTCAGCAACCTAGGGTGGATGCCATCTGGCCCTGGTGCCTTGTCTACCCTTAGTGTCCTCAACTATCCATGGTGGTCCGGTGTCCCCCTGATAACTCTCTGAACCCTTGCAAGTCCTTGGTGTCAAGGGGAACACCTCTACAGCACCATTCCCTGCTGCCATTAATCAACCAGGTCCCACAACAATCTCAGTTCAGTGCCAACTTCACCTGTAGCAGTTGCAACAATGCTACACCCATTACTGCCTACCTGTAGTATGTGTACAGGCAGGGAGTGTCCCAAAACTCCAGGAATGCCTGTCTGAGGTATCAGATAGTCATGCTTTGTGCATGGCAACCCTTGATCTTTTCCCTACATTTTAACACTATCACTAGCAAATGCACAGGGAATGACTCGCAACACCATTGTTCACAGGGTTCAAGACAAGTGACTGGTACCAAGTGGTTGTTGCGCCAACTTAGTGACAGATCTTTGTGACTGTGTATAGATGCCCTGCTTAGCTCACTGCCTGTGATACCAAATCAACCAATACCACTACAAATTTGATTTTAAATGCAACACACTGGTAATGGAAGCAGCTATGGTAACTGAGCTGGTTTCATTTCTGCCCAATCAGAGGCAAATATTGAATAATATTGAGCCACAACATGAAAAGTAAAGTAAAAGCAAAACTGTCAGACCAAGAGGTCTTGCTGCTAAGCAGACAAGAAGCAACAGAAAACTTGAGTATAACTCGGCACACTTTTTATCTTTCAAGATTTAAGATTTTATTAAGTACTATTAAAGAAGGTTTTTTGAACCACCTACTTAAGTCAAGACTCTTGAGCTAACTTTTTTTGCACTTACTTTGGTCTAGTTGTTATCACCTTTCTCCCAGAAAGTCATGGATTACTTCCCACACTAGAAGTCAAATGTATGACCAGCTAAGACACTGCAATGATGGTGTTGCAACATCCCATGAAACAGCAAAAATTTGACCTTTTTTGTCACAATAAAGTATTCCAGGCATCTTCCAGTTTTTGCTTGGTGGCAAAAAATGACCTAGTTCCTTCCACATTCGAGTATTTTATAAATGTTTTTATTTATTTTTTTCTCAATAAAAAAAAGATGGGCACCACATTTGGCTTCAAAATAGTATTGTAGGCCTGAAAAAGGACTAGGATTGAGGGAATATATAAAAAAAAGTCAAGATGTTAAGCAAAGGAGATACCTAGAAACGTAGATCTGACAGGGATGCTGATTATTTTAACTGTATCTGAAAATAGCTTTTTGGAAAAACATTTTTTTCATTGCACTGCTGCTTTGAAATGAAGTTCTTCAGCCTTTTCGGGTAGTTGTCTGGGTGGAACTTTGAGATGCTGTAACATTTTTGTAAAGCAGTATGGGACTACCTCGGAATCTTAGCCAACATTCCTCTTTTAACAAGATAAGGTTCTACTGCAATTTTCTTGTCTCTAAGTGGGATGCTCCTGAGAGTGTAATGAGTGCTTCATTTATTTTATTTCATGTTACTTCTATTTTCATTGAAAACTTCAAGGATTACCTTTGAGCACAGGTGCTCATTTACAAAGGTTCCACGTCAAATACATAGTAAAAAAACTAAAACATTACAAGTACAATGAGCAGTTCCAGAGAAAATGCAGTGGAGTCAGACTCAAAGCACCTAAGACAGAACAGTTACACACAGTTTTGAAAAAGATATCCTTACAGATCATTGTATAAAAGGTCACAGAATATGTACATAGAGAAACCAAATAGAAAAGTTTAAAAGTTACAATTGCATTTGGCTGCCCGGGTAGACGGCAAAGCTCTCTTAAACTGAGTAATCTTGGGGAGATTCAGCAGTGTATCAGGCAGTTCATTTAACCAGTTAGATGTCCTGACAACAAATGACCACTTGCCCAGCTGAGTACACTGAAAAGGCAGCTGAAGGGCATTCATGGCCATGTTCCTTTTGTTGTATTGGTTGGAGACAGTGCAGAAGAAATTTGTTAATGCAGGAGTGTTAGGCCAAGGAGCACCTTTTTGACTAGCATACAGGCCTGGAGCTTTATTCTGCTGGGTAATGGTAGCCAGTTAATGAGTACGTAAAAGGTACAACTATGAGTCACTTGCCTGATTACAGTCATTACTCAGCAACTATCTAACTCACCATCATTTTTTAATGCAGTTTAAGCTACAGTGTGTATAACAGGGACCATATAATTAAATTATAATCTATTTTTAACTGCATCAAGCAAGGATCACTTTCCAGGAATAGAAGCTTGCCATCTCAACCCCTTTGCAATCAGTGATAGAAGGGTACTGCATTTGATCCCCTCCTGTTCATCAGATTATAAACATTCTCCCAATACTTTTCAGCACTTGGAACTGACTGGACAGAGTTTCCATTAATCTCAGGTTCTCTGCTCTGGATGGTGCCTGTTGAATGGTACCCCCTTGGATGCAGTCACAAATCTCATTACCTGGACATCTGGTTGGACTCCAGACTGCACCTTTCAATTCACATAGCTCTCCTGATGACCAAAAATCTCTCAAGTTGGGTGCCCCTTATTGAAACAAGCCCACCTGATGACCAAATGTCTCCCAAGCTGGGTGCCCCTTATTGAAACAAGAAACACTATCCACAGTTCGCCAGCATTGAATTTGCCTCAAAATAATCCAATACACCATTGACTACAGGGGAATTCTGTGGGGATGTGCATCTGCTTCCCAACTGTCTTGACAGCATGTACAATACCTCCTGGAGGTTTGCCCTAAACTGTCACCCAAGAATACATTACTACAACCTGTATTGAAAATTAGGCTCCCTAAGTTCTCAGAGATTTTCCAGCAGTTTTTTTTTTGTTTGTTTGTTCATTCAACTACTGGGTGGATAAGCTCTGTAGTTACTGTATCTCTCTACCTTACTATCCCTTACACCGCTGTGTGATTACTCAGGTCACCAAGGTCCATGTGTTTCTCGCTTCCGAGATGTACTAGTTCCACAGGAATAACAGCTGTCTTATATAGGTTAAAATGGTCAGGTACAACACTGGATCCTGACTGGCTGACAACAGCCATCACCTGGGCAGGCATCAGGCAACAGAGACCAGTAAATAACTAGTTTTTTTGCCTGCCTTTTTACTGCAATCATTGCTCCTAAAGTTCAGCCCCGAGTTAGCAGCCATTTTTTCAGTTGCTTAGTGAGCAAGCAAACAACAAAATGATGACCTCAAAACTCTTTTCTTTTCTATATTCTCTTTTAGTGACAGAACCTTCCTCCTCACCACTTTGCCATTAATCCACCACCTTACCAAACTACTGGCAATAAAAAAAAAAAAAGTAAGCAGTAGCACTATAGCACCACTGGGTCCAGCTGCACCGTGCTGATACAGTCACACCTCCAGTGACTGTTGCCAACACTTGTACCCACAATGGGTTCCTGACCCATAATTTTCCTTTTTTTGTCTCCTAATCCTGCTTGGATTAAAAACTACAGCAGATCTGCTGCCAGCCTAATAGTTGTATGCTGTTTATACAACGACCCCCTCCCCACAGCAACTCCATCACAGCGACAACAACTCGTTCAACATCCACAGTGTCAAACGGGTTGTTGCAGCGATGGATGTTTACAGCAATGCCACTGTAAGCTGCTCTTCCCCCATGATCTGCACCCACCCCTGGAGTTGACAATCATTAAGTCCAGGGATGCAGGGGACAGAGTCCCCGCATTTCTTCCCGACCAGCTACCTGTTCTCGCTGTCAGGACACGCACAAGTCGATTTCAGTGGCATTCCGCCACTGTGGGGATGTCAGCGACTTTGGTGTCGCCGTGATACAGGTAAACCCCTAATAGTCTGTGCTTACCTTAACAGCACTGGCAGCACCTCTGCTACATTTCTGATAGCACTCCAATCCCTCAGCTCTTAAAAGCCATTCATTATTGTGCTCAGTTTAAAACAAAAAAAAATATTTTGCGCAATGCACTGGTCATACAAATAGACTAGGAATATGTGTAGCACTGCTTTTATAGAATGGAGCAACAACTATCACTATGTAATAAAAACTATTGGGTGGGGGTAGGGACAACAAGGACAACATAAAAAACAGGCTCTCAAAAACATCAGTGCCCTCTACTGGTAATTCTACAAGTAAAGGGACAACCTTACAAAAAATGTCTATTTAAATGATTTTCTAAATTTTTGATCTTTTAAAACATTTTTATGTCTACATTTTTTTAATCTTTTAAAACATTTTTACTTTCTAAAATATATTCTGCAGATGCCCATTTTCATAGCACAATAATATCCTCCAGTGTGGGCAGTACTGGCTATACCCACCCTCCCAGGGGCATAAGGCACCCCACCTGTGGTGTCTGGCCTCATTACACTGCTGGGAAAGTTGGCATAGCCCAGTACTGCCCACCCTGTTGAGTAGTATTGCTTAGTTAACTGCACAATGAAACCTTCTCCCTGTTGAGCTCAGAGAAACTAGGTTCACCTACATCTTCAAAGGACTGATCAGCAGCCTTGTGGTGCACAGATGAACCAATTAGTCAATGTTTCCAAAATACAAAGCCTTCCTCATCATAGCTGACCACAATGTCTTACATTATTAGCACTACATTAGGCCTGTACTCCCTGTGCTTGTTAGGAATCTGTACCCTGTACAAATTTCTTAACCATAAATTGTGTTGCTATACACATAAACTGATTTTGTTATGTGAAGTGCTATTTATTTTGCTATACTGAAATGCTGCTTCCTGCAATTGCAAGCTGCAGTGTTGTGTATTGTACAGTAGAGGCAGGCCAGGGAAAAAATGGGCAGACTGGGTGAGCTAAGAGGTCCTTATCTGCAAATTCTTTGTTTCTGTGTTGTTCCTCTGCTACCCTTTTTCTCCACTAAGCATCTAGATATGAGTTACTTGTCATCTAGTGGGCCTTCCTGGACAAGAAGGTTAACTAACTAAATATATGATGCATTTGTATCCAGGACGTCATGCTCCATTTGGTCTTAGATCTACCCTGTCAGTATTTTAAAGAGCTAGTAGAACCAAAAATAGTAGACAGGGAAATGTTACAAATTTTAAGAAGTAGTCGGTTTTAATGTTATTTTTCTGAAATATATGTCTTTCTTTCTCCTTCTGCTCACTAGAAAGTTCTCTGTGTAACAGTTTTATGCTGGATGTGTGGAACAGCATTCTGCCTGGCAGCTGGCATATCTTGTCCTCAACCTCCCACTACATCATCAGCACTGTGACCTCACTGACAGTGAAATCACAAGTGACTGACCTGGCAGCTAATGACTGACTCTTCCTAAGCAGCAATGATGTCACAGTAAGTGAGGTCACAGTGCTGATACTGCAGTGGGGAGGAACAGAGCTAGATATGTCAGCTGTCAGGTGTAGTGCTGCTCTACACATCCGACCTACTTACATCAGGTAAAAACAAATTCTAGCAAAAGCCAATATGGCTGCAAAATAATAGTATTGTGGGCAATGAGAAATGAGTAAACTAGCAATTTTTGCACTAAGCACTGAGCCACCTAACTGCACTTTCTAATTGTTGTGATATACACACATTGATCAATACATGTACATGTATATATTTCAGTGTAACATAGTAATGCACTGTCAGCACATATTTGTACAGATAAAAAAAGACATTGAGGAACTGTTTTCTTCTTTTCAGGCTCTGAGGGACATCGGGGGGGGGGTGCCACTAGACACCTCATTTAAATCAGCAATGACTTGCAGAAAGCTGAAACTAATCTTGACAGTGGGGGGAATGTAGACAAGTGAGTTTTGCACTAACTACTGAGCATCCTAACTGCACTTTTTAATTGTTGTAATACACACTCACACACTAATACATATATACATATATATTTCAGTATAACATAGCAGTGCACTGTCTACACACATTTTTCCAGATTTAAAAAATACATCAAGGGACCGTTTTCTTCTTTTCAGGCTCTGAGGGACATCAGAGGGTGCAGATTTGCCACTAGACACCTCATTTAAATCAGCAATGACATGCATAAGGCTGAAACTGATCTAGACAGCGGGGGAATGTAGACTAGCAATTCTTGCACTAAACACTGAGCCACTTAACTGCACTTTCTAATTGTTATGATATACGCACACTGACTAATACATATACACATATATGCATATATATTCCAGTATAGCATAGCAGTGCACTGTCTACACACATTTTTACAGAATTAAAAAAAGGCATCGAGGGACCGTTTTCTTCTTTTCATGCTCTAAGAGACATCAGAGGGTGGAGTGGAGGGGTTGCCACCATACACCTCATTTAAATCAACAATGACATGCAGAAGGCTGAAACTGATCTAGATAGCGGGGGAATGTAGACTAGCAATTTTTACACTAACCACTGAGCCACTTAACAGCACTTTCTAATTGTTGTGATATACACACACACACTGACTAATACCTATATACATATATAGTACTTGTATGCATATATAGTCCAATAAAACATAGCAGTGCACTGTCTAAACACAAATAGCATTGCCACACACAGTAACACACATACACTGCCTTATAAGGCATTTATTTACTTGTACATCTAATCCTAACCTCTACTGCATTTAGGATAAGCACTGTGTTTTGCACTAACTCATTGTACTAATCTACAGCATGACTGGGTAACTAAGGTAGAGGACCAGTGAGGTACAGTGGATGTGGCCTATCTGGACTTCAGAAAGGCATTCAACACCATCCCCCATAGAAGGCTGATTAACAAACTGTGCAGCCTAGGGTGGATCCTAAAATACTTCTGTGGGTGGAGAACTGGCTGAATGACAGGAGTCAGAGGGTTGTGGTAAACAGGGAGTACTCTGGAGAGGGAGAGGTGATGAGCTGGGTGCTGCTGGGATCGGTGTTGGGGCCAGTCCTCTTCAATGTTCAATGGCTTCAGGGTTTCTCTTCCCT
Source organism: Neoceratodus forsteri (assembly GCA_016271365.2). NCBI lineage: Eukaryota > Metazoa > Chordata > Ceratodontiformes > Ceratodontidae > Neoceratodus > Neoceratodus forsteri. The sequence continues at coordinate 690,226,721 of CM028132.1, forward strand.
ATGTGCATGATTTTGCACTTCTTTGCATTAAATCCCAGTTGCCACTCTTCTGACCATTCTGCTAGTTTATCCAGATCTCTTCTCATTCTGCCCACCCCATCTGCAACAGGGTAGATGATCCAGATGGGTGGGCAGAATGAGAAGAGATCTGGATAAACAGCAGAATGGCTCAGAAGAGGGCAACTGGGATTTAATGCAAAGAAGTGCAAAATCTTGTACATAGGGAAGAGAAACCCTGAAGCCACTTATAGGCTGGGAGGGGAGTTGCTAGCAGTCACAAAGGAAGAAAGAGACTTGGGCATCATCATCACTGATGACCTAAAATCATCCAAGCAGACCTCTAAAGCAGTAGGTAAGGCTAGGGGGGTGTTAGGGTGTATTAGCAGGGGTATCACAAGTCGTAAGAGGGAGGTAATAATCCCTCTGTACAAGACATTGGTTAGGCCCCATCTGGAGTACTGCGTGCAGTATTGGAGGCCATACCTTCACAAGAACATTAACCAAATTGAGGCAGTCCAGAGAAGGGCAACCAAAATGGTGCAGGGACTGCATCAGAAGACATATGAGGACAGATTAACGGAGCTCAATATGTATACCCTTGAGCAAAGGAGGGAGAGAGGTGATATGATCGAGGCATTCAAACACCTTAAGGGCATAAATAAGGTGAAAGAGTCTAACATGTTTAAATATAAGAAAAATAGCAGGACAAGAGGACACAGCATGAGATTAGAGGGAGGCCGATTAAGGGGAATGTAGGAAATTCTTTTCACAGAAAGGGTGGTAGATGCATGGAATGGCTTACCACAAGAAGTGGTGGCTATGAATACAGTGCAGGGCTTCAAACAGGCATGGGATAGGCATAAGGGAGCAATACAAATGACTATGAATAGATAGGTCACTGACAGAGCAAAGGCCGATGGCACATTTATAAGGTAGAAAAAGAAATGGGCAGACTGGATGGGCCTTGCGGTCCTTATCTGCCGCCAACTTCTATGTTTCTATGTTTCTATGTTTCTAATGTCTTTATTGGGGACATTGCAGAAGGATTGGATGGCAAGATATGCCTCTTTGCAGATGATACAAAAGCCTCCATCACAAGCCATATGAATCTAGACTCAGGGACTTGAACTTGTACTCCCTGGACCAGAGAAGGGACAGGGGAGACATGATAGAAGCATTCAAATTAATCAAAGGTATAAACACAGTTCAGACAGACAGCCTCTTCCAGGTCAACAAAGAGGCATGTACTAGAGGGCACAACCTACACCTGAGAGGGGGAAGGCTAAGAAATAATGTCAGGAAGTACTTTTTCACAGAGAGGGTGATAGACCCATGGAACAACCTTTCCTCAGAGGTGGTTGCAGCAAAGACGGTAAATGAATTTAAACACTCACGGGACCAATACTATGGTAAAAGCAAAACAAGCAACCTATAGAAGCAGGGGTAGGATTCACAGGCAGACTAGATGGATCACAAGGTCCCCTCTGCTGTCATCTTCCTATGTTCTTATGTTCTTAGGTATGCAATAGGCTGGACATGCAAGGGGGTGTTGAAAGAATGAGGGATGACCTTAAAAAACTGGAGAAATAGTCTGAAGAATGGCAGCACAGGATCATGCACATAGGGCACAAGAACCCAGGGGCAAAGTACGAATGAGGTGGGGAGGTACTGACAGTCATGAATTAGGAAATGGACCTGGGGGTTATCATCTTGGAGGACTTAAGAGAAACTAGGCAGTGCAGTAAGTGGGCTGGAAAGGCTAGCCAGATGCTTAGATGCATAGGGTGGGGTATCAGGAGTATAAAGAGGGAGGCCATATTCCTCCTGTTTCAGACACTCATGAGACGGTACCTGAAATACTGCATCCAGTTCTGGAGGCCTTGTCTGAAAAGGAACATAGACAGGATGGAGGTGGTGCAGTAGAGGGCAACTAAAATGGAGCAGGGCCTGCAGTACAAGACCTATGAGGAAAGACTAGCTAAGACGATATTTAAAATATTTATTTCATTTGGGTAGAGCATTTAACCCATTTTAAATACTGAATTTTTACAGGATATGCCAGTTGAGATTTGATATGTAATTTATAGTGTGGTCATGCTTTTACTCATTTTTTCTAATGTATTTGCACAACATAGATCTGCTGAGAGGCAGTTTCAATGTGGACTTCCTTTTACACATTTTTACAATGTGTTTTCCTGGAATATGCCTGCTGATTGCTATATATTTAGCTTGGATAGTTCACAGAAGATGTGACATCGTATTTTTAGTGGGGTTCTATATCTACACATTATTATGCTGCATTGCGTAAAATCAGAACATGCTGAAAACAGTATTTTACATCTGGACTAGGTTACCCCAGATAAATACATTGCAAAAACAGGTAAAATCATGGCCCGCCACTGAAGACAAGATATTGCATCTAATCTGGGATATCCTGAGTAAATACAGTGCAAAAAATGTGTAAAATAAAGATTCCTATGAGAATGAGATATAGCATCTCCCCTTTGCTATCCAGGATACAAAATACAGAATAGGAAATATTAAAAGGAAGTCTTTATTTCTTTCTATACTATCATTATGTAATTCACGTAGTCGATATGTGGTGGAAGTGGGGAAGAGGCTAAGTTTTTGAATATGTTATTTTAATCATTAAACAGCTGAATGTAAATATATAATAATTACATTTACTACGGTAGCAAATTTCACATTCTAAACTTAACTTCACTGTGGTCCATATAACCAAGACTGACCTTAACAAACAGTTTTTTTTATTGTTTTATAACACATTAGGCTGTAGTATTTATTTTGAGTGTTGTGGCCATGAGGATGGTGTGTACGTGTATGTGTCTATTTGAGTGAAAGGGGTTAAAGAAACAGCTGTCTTCTGATATAGTAAACTATGCTGGAAATAGTGCTGGAGGCTGTAATATGTACTTAGATATAAAATCAGAAAAGTTGCTATTTACAGGGATAAAAGTTACAGGATGTGTTTACCAGCCATACTGTAGCTCAATATAAATGTTTTTTTCCAAAAAGTATTGTAAAAGGAGTAACAAAAAATACCAGTCTTTACTTGTCTTAGGGGTTAAAAAAGCAGCTGTCTCCTGCTATACTAAAATGCATTCTAGATACTGCTGAAGACAGTAACAAGTTTAAGATAATTGATGTGCTATGTACTTAAGATTTGAAACCAGAAAAGGTGGCAGTTTTCATGGCTAAAAGTTTCATAATGTGTTTGCCAGTTAATGCCCAGTATAAATATTTCTTTTCAAAAAGCATAGTAAAAGTAGTAACAAAAGATAACAGTTCTTTACTTGTCTTAGGAGTGAAAGAAACAGATGTCTTCTGCTATTGTAAACTATGTCTGAGACAGTGCTAATCAGATAGTGTCTTAAGAGGTAAAAAAACAGTGTAAACCTTTTTATGAGTTTCGAGATTTATTGCTGGGAAAGGGTGACTAAGCTGACATGTTTATGAGCTATGATCTTTGTTGAAAGAGAATACTGAGCAAATTGAAGCTAATAGTTATTACACAAAATAGTCCATTTGCAGACTTATTCCACAAAACCTCCAATTTTATCTAGTCCATTGGCAATCTGGACAGCTTCCTTTTTCTACTTATAGCAACATGTCTATAGGACTCAGCCCACTGCAGCTATAGAAACTACTCATTATCCAAAGGGAACAGACAAAGTACCTCAGATAAAAAAGTGATAGGTGACTGCTTTAAAAAACTAACATTTATTTATTGAAGGATTTAGATAATACCTCTGAGCACAAGTGCTCTTTTACAAAGGTTCCACGTCAATTAACAAAGTTACAATAATAACAAAAACAGAGCGATCAAGCAAATTCAAGGGGAAATGTTCATCGCGAAGTCAAGATAAACACATAAAGTGAAAACCATGCATATTGCAAAGCTGATCAAGCAAGGACATTGTTAGGCAATACACTAGCTTTTCAAGCACTCAGTACACCCTCAAGAGTCTTGGGTCAGGTAGTACTGACTGTGGGAGTTGCAGAAAGAGAGAGCTACTTGGGTCTAAACCACCCATAGAGTTGCAGCTCAGTTGGAAAAGGGCAGAGAAGTGTCAGCCTCTCTCTACAGTCACTGATTGTTCTTGCTGAGTAACTTGTGGTGATCTCTGTTCCACACAAGTGCCCCACGGGGGGAAGCCTCTCTATGTGCAGCAAATTCCGAGGGACAGCCAGCAATAAAAGATTAATGACAGCAGATAATTTTATAGCATTTGACAACTTCAAATGGGAACAGAAAAGACCCTGCAATAAACCTGGCAGCATGAAAGTTAGTACATACCTTTAAATTGTTAAATGGTTGAGTAACTGAAACCTACAGCATCCAGTGCCACATCCTAAACTTTTGCAGTAAGGCATCAGGGTTAAACAAATATAAAGAAAAGTGTTTTATTTGGTCTGGGGCCATCATGCCCCATGGAGCCTGGTGGGATAAGAGGACAAGTTGGCAAATATCAAAGTAACTGCAGTCCCCAACTAGGAAGTGCCCCTCCATGCCCATTTGCTAATAGAGAAATGAAAGTCAGCAACTGAATGCCTAAAGGTGAACTACATTTAAAGAAATCCAATACAAAGCAGAGCAGGGCTATGTAAGGTATACAGATTCATTGACCCCCTGAGGGCAATTGGGTCTGGAAGAATGAGTACTATCCTTGGGCAACTATAACATATGGTAAAATGCTCCTAAACCCTCAACTTTGGAGTAGCTCTAGCCTATAACTAACATGCATTTGCCAATGCTGAATGTTTGCCACTGATATTGTTGTTGTACTGGGTCTTGCTTGTACACATTTTTACAATATATTTACCCAGAATACAGCAGATGAGATGCAATGTCACACTGTCAGTGGTGTCCTGCTTTACCACACTGTTAGACTGTAATTATCCAGGATAGGGCAGCTGAGAGGCAATATCTACTTTAGGAGGGCTCCCACATTTTCACCTAAAATGTCCAACAGTCTTTTTATGATCTGATGTTATGATCAAGACAGGTGACATTTTTAAAATCCCATCTGAAAAGTGATTTTGCTGTACGACTGTGGCAACAAGTTTCAGAGGGGATTTGAAAAATGATACCTGCCATGTTCAGGAGGCAGGGTAACACAAGGGATATGTTGAACATTAGGGGCCAAAATCTGCAAAAAATAAAGTTATGAGTAAATGTTGGAGCAATTTGTTTCCTCATAACTTAGTTGGTATTTCACATTTTTACCCCAAAGTTTCCACATAATCTTTTTTGACCACTCCTTCTCAGCATGACAGGTGTCATTTATACAACAATGGCTGAAACATCATTTTGCATCACAAGTGTTGAAACATATTTTGGGTAGGATTTGAAAAATGACAGTTATCACATTCATGAGGTGGTGTGCAAAAATGGCTATGTTGAAAAGTTGGGGTCAAAATACGCAAGCAATAATACCCCACAGGGTGGGCGGTATTGTGTTATGCCAGATCACCCAGGGGCATACAGAAGCCTGACGCCACAGGCAGAGGGCCTTGTAGCCCCTGGAAGGTCTGGTATAGCACAATACAGCCCACCCTGGAGGGTATTATTGTGCTTAGAAAATAGTTCCTCCACCTGTTTTAGAATGTGTTCTTTTTTTGTTTTATTTTAGGTAGGGACTTTGTCCTACTAGAGCCTCTGTAATTCTGATTTTTGATCTGGGTGTCATGGTTACCAAACATCAAAAAACAAACATTCCCACCCACCTAGCTAGGTCCAAACTCGGGTCCTCCCACCCCAGAGGCAGTAACTGCTACCACAAGACCAAATGGCCAGCTGAGAACTGCCTGGTCAAACAACCTGCTATACCCTCATTCTCTTCTGTAGCTCCCTATCACAGTTGTTCTATTCTGACCCTCGCTGCACTTTCACATTCACTATTATCACTAGTGCTCAAATTGAGTCACTCAATTTGACTTGCCCATATTATTGGATACCCTAATGATAAGCGTATGTGTAATTGATCTATTGTATTCTTACTTAAAGGGACACATTCATGCCCAGTGGCTGTCACAGTCTGAAAGCCTACGAAAAGTTCTTTCAAATGAGATATTTGGCTCATCTGCAGCTGGAAGCATCCCAGAGATACAAAAGACTGAGTCAGTTCAGTATTAACACTACATTACAGTCATTTTTAGAATATTGTGATGTCACTGAGGAACAAGCTGTGCCTAACTGCACTAACTTAAGCACAGCTTGTTCATCACCGACATCACAAGATTCTAATAAAAATGGCTGTAATGTAGTATTAATATTGAACAACTCAGTCATCTGAATCTCTGGGGTGCTTCCAGCTACAGATGAGTCCTATACCTCATTTGAAAGAGCTTTTTGTGGGCTTTCAGATTATGATGCCCACTGGGCATGAATGTGTTCCTTTAACTTGGCTTTATCTTTCTGCCACACGACTATTTTGCACTAATTGTAATTGTATTCTCAAATATGTTATCTCTATGCACTGCTCATTGTTTCTTGTTCTTCCTGTATTTTATCAGCCCATGTGCTGTTATTGTAATGGGGGTATTAACAACAAAAATGGAAAGGGACCTGGGGGTAGTCATATCAGATGACCTAAAGGTAAGCAAGCAATATGAGAAGACAGTAAGGATGGCTGGGGGGATACTGGGATGTATAGGGAGAGGCATCACCAGTAGAAAACAGGAAGTTGTTATCCCTCTGTACAGACAGTTGGTGAGACCCCATCTAGAGTGCTGCATGCAGTTCTGGAGACCCTACCTCCGCAAGGACATAGACAGAATGGAGGCAGCCCAGAGGAGGACAACTAAAATGGTGCAGGGTCTGCACCAGAAGACATACGAAGACAGACTAAAAAAGTAGCTTAACATGTATACCCTTGAGGAAAGGAGAGAGAGGGGGGACATGATAGAAACATTCAAGTACCTCAAGGGAATCAACAAAGTCTAAGACGGTAGCATATTTCAGAAAAAGAGATGCGCAAGAACAAGGGGACACAATTTGAAGATAGAGGGGGGACAGCTCAGGGGTAATGTGAGGGAATATTCTTTCACAGAGAGGGTGGTCTTGGGGTCAAAAACAGTGGGGGAATTCAGGAATGCATGGGACAGACATAAAACAATTCTGGTGGGGAGGTAGGAAGAAGTAGACTGTTGGTTAACTAGGATCTGCAGCTTATCCAATAGGTAGGGAAATGGGAAGACTAGGTGGGCCAAGCGGTCCTTATCTGCCGTCAAAGTCTATGTTTCTATGTATTTTGTGTCCCTGTAATGTTGTTTATATTTCATCTGTAACTCTCCCGGGGCATGCCTGAAAATAGGTAATATTTTTGTCTAGTGCACCTACCCAGTCAACAAAAATGAACTAAATAAATAAATATCAATTTCAGTCCAAAATTAACGTATCATGTAGATAGCTGGTTAAATTAGCCTGTGATTTAGCATTTGAACCTGATGAGACCTTAAACCCAAGTGATAAGATATTTTTCCAATATGAGAAAGTGTAACACCTGAAATTGGCTTGTGTAATGCTTAAGCACCAGTGACACAATGTGCTCATGAGTGAAACATCAGTAAACCTGCAGTTGAACTCCAAAAATAAGTTCTGAACATTCAGTTATTTAAGGATAAATGTTGTATATTAACCCCCTTTGTAACATGGCAGAAATGTAGTAGTGTAGAGAGGAACGCCGATAGGGGAGAATGCATCAGGTGGTACAGGAGCAACACGGCATTATGAGACGATAATGCCGTGTTGCTTCTGAAGTACACAAAGTAGCCAGCAGAAGGAACATAGCAGGGTTGGCAGCTGGCAGTGGTAAAAAAAAAAGAGTCACATAGTCACAGAAGAGCAAGACAGTCGTGCACATAGCGAGGGGGATAACTAGAAGTGAGGCACATAGGTAGTGAGACGAGGAGCAGAGATTCACACAGGCAATCAACCCGGCCCACAAGTAATCACCGAGAGAGGAAGGAGCGCATCAGAAGAGGGAGCTCGAGGAGGCACATCCGGAACCGCATTAAATTTTAACAGATTTACCGTGCACGGCACCGTGAAGTTTAACTATGCTGCACGAATGACACAGGGAGAGTACACAACACATACAGGATAAGTGCAGAAAGGTAGGCAAAGCAGTAGTGTTGAACACCGAGGGAGTAGGAGAGAAATACAAAATCGAGTCAGGGAATGGTGTTACACGTATGCAAATGAGACAGGGATACACTTGGCACACATCGAAACTGAGAGAATCAGAGTCATCCCAAGTAATGTAGTAATTAAACAGCCACACAGAAATCGTTAAAATGTGGAGCAATGGTTAAGAAAGAAAGAAGACTTTACTGTATTAAAAAACAATCATAACGACATCTGTATGTAAGAGAGCACTGTTGAGAAATCTGAAAGTAACATTATAAATCACAGCACATCATATCACTCACGTTCTGTTTTCTGTTCTATCAGTAGCAAGATGTGTAGTCCACACTAACAATGGGCATGTCCATGTTACAAGCGCATTAATCCCCTCTGAAGGTGGCATCTAATGGGGAGTTAATGCATGGTTGGACCGTTGTACGCCCTCGGCCTCCGGCCTCATGCCACAACGGTCCCAACCATGCATTAACTCCCAATTAGATGCCACCTTCATCGGTGATTAATGCTTACTTAATTTGTAGCCCTGCATCCACCTAAGTAGGCCAGCTCAACCAGGAAGTCACCACGTATCTGGGAGGTCAAGGTGAGTCATTTGGTGTTTCCACCCTTCCCTGAAATGAATTCTGCCATCAATACCACTAGACCAGGGAGGGGGTTCTTACATATATTATAAGGGCACAGTTGCACCACTGTAGTTAGGGTTATATGGGTACTTCAATATTAACCCACAATTTTTGCACTTTAATAACTTAGCAGCCATTCAACGGATTTGCATGAAATTTTGCATACACGATCTTGCATGATACATCTCTGGATGCATCAAGTTTGGATTCCGAGATACAGATAGTGCAGAAAGTGAATTTTTGGGGATTTCTTCCCATTGGTTTGAATGGGTTTTCTGTCAACTTGGCTAGCTCCCAGACGGTTTGGAATTTTGGTCTGAAATTTTCTGGGTAGAAAGGGGCTGGCCCACAGATATGCCTTTTGTTTGTTTGTTGAAAAAATATTAATCCGTTCCAAAGTTATTTACTGTAATTTTAATATTTTGAATAATTGGTTCTGAGCATGCCCAGTAAACACCAAAAATAGCTGTACAGTATGAAATGAAAAAAGAATTATTTTTTCATACTGACATCATCCTTTTTTGTGTGGGGAAAATCCTTTTCCGTTTGACCGCCATCTTGTTTTCAGTTTTTACCACAAATTCAAATTTAGAAAGCCTCCAAAATGACATTCAGGAGTGCAAGCAACAAGTATGTTCCTTATCTGGACTCCGGTAGCTAGATTCTGCACCTAACTGTTCGATAAATGGCCTGAAATGTTTTGTTTTTTTTTAACATTAAAAATCTTTTTACGTCACTCACTTATCACAAAAAAAGATTCCTTCTTCGTATTTACCCGAAGCTTCCTGATCCCCTTTTTGTGTTCCTTTTATGTCAGCTAGGCTACCACCCAGAGTGTTTGCATTGGTCTGAAATTTTCAGAGTAAAAAAGAGGCTGGGGCACAGATGTGCCTTTTGCTGGTAGGTAACCTATGAGGTGGGCACATGAGGAAGGGCGCTGTCCGTTATGGTGACTCCTTCCTGGCGCAATCCCTCACGGCGATGGGGAGGGTAGGGCAACTGGATGAGGCTGTGGGCGAATTGGGCGACAGGATGTCGCTATGCATGCAAGGGGTGGGGAGCAGGCATGGTGAGCATGGGCTGGGAGGCGAGAGGCTGTGGGGTGGCGCTGTGGTGACTGGCTGAGCTGCATCGTGGCGTCAGGGGTTGGGCAGTGGATGCGGTGGGAAGGTACAGGTTTGGGCGCTGGTGCAATTTTATTGAGCCAGGCCTGAACCTTTTTCTTCTCTTTCACCATGGCCGACATACCCCGGAGTTGAAATCCTTAAGTAAGGGGTGTGGGGGAAAAAGCCCCCGTGAGAACTATGGTGTGGGGCACAGCCCTCCCACAGAAAGCAGTAAAATAGTGTCCTGGTGTCATTGTCATGAGGCACCAGGGTTGTCAGAGTGCGGAAAAGGTTTTCGGCACTCTGACTGAGTGATAACGGTAATCGCCTTTAGGCGTTTGACGTTATCACATAAACCCTTGCTGGTGTGGTGAAAAAATATTAATCCCTGCCCAAGTTATTTATCTTTTTTACATGTTTATAAATCTTTTTTCATGACTTGTGGTACAAAAAATATTCTTTTTCATATAATGAGTTATGAAAAAAGATTCTTTTTTTGTGATGGAGAACTTTTACGTGAGCCGCTATCCTTTTTTACTGGTGTCTAGTGGCACCCCCCCCACCCTCCGATCACCACCCACAAAATTATTTATTACTTCTATGGTGTCCAGTAGCATCCCCCACCCTCCAAGCCTTGCCCCGAAACTGGAGACCTGGGTTTGAATCCAATCAGCTCACACTTGCATACTGTGTGACCCTGAGCAAGTCACTTAACTTCCTTGTGCTTCCAGATGACACCTGGAAGCAAGTGCTGTCTTACTGTGCCTTTCCTGGGTAAAGGAGTTCCTCTTTCCCTTCTGTGACCCTGAGCAAGACATTTAACCTCCTTGTGCTCCCAGGTCGCACCTGGAAACAAGCTTAAACTTCCTGTGTCTTTCCTAGTTAAACAATTCCCTCTTCACCCTTTCCCTGGTGTCTAGTAGCACCCCATCCTCTGATTGCTGTCCCCCTGCAAACTTTAACTTTCCTTGGTGTCTAATGGCACCCCCACCCTCTGATCCCCATATGTCTATCTATATCTATATCTTTATCTATATCTATATATATATATATATATATATATATATATACACACACACACACACATGTTTTTTGTCTTGTGTTTAGTGGCACCCCACCCCCTGATCACTGTCCCTGTTCAAACTTTAAGTTTCCCTGATATCTAGTGGCACCCCAACCCTCCAATCGATTACTGACCTAAAATAAAGAAAACAGTCCCTCAATGTTTTTTTTCCTGTAAAAAAGAAAACGTTTCTTCACTGATCTGATCCCACCACACCCACCTCCCACTCAGCACCCACCACCCTGCATCCCCCACACACGTCCACACCCTCATTCACCTGAACAGGTGCCAGTCTGAAGATCTACTCTCCTATGGAAGGCATATCTTGCTGGTGGAACCGCCAACTGCAATATGAGAAACTAAGGTAAGTGGAGTTCAATGTATTTAGATGGGGTTTTCAACTTTGTTTCATGATTTAGCCATTTTTGCATATTTTGACTCCAAATTTTCAACATGGCTTTTTTAGGACCCCACCTCATTAACAATGTCAGTGAAATCACACAAATCTGTCCAGAAAGGTGATTTCATAATCACTTGGTAAAATCACCTTTCGGCTAGGATTTGAAAAAGTTCACTGACCTTGTTCATGAGATGGGATCATATGAAGGCTATGGGGTCAAAATATGTAAAAATGGCCAAGTTATGAGCATACCTTGAAATTTTGCTATGCTCCCTCATAACTCTGGCAATTTTAAATATTTTGACTCAAAATTTTCAATATAACCATCTTTTGTACACCACCTCATGAACGTGATAGCTGTCATTATTCAAACCTTGCCCAAGCTGTGTTCTCACACCTGTGGCACACAATGGCATTGCAGTGGCATGGAATCATGTTTTGGCAGGGATTTAAACATTTTTATTACTGGGTTCATGAGGTGGGGTAATAAGAAGGTTATGCTGACAATTTCGTTCCTGTTTTTTTTTTTGTCCCCGGTTTCCACAGATGCTGCTCTCTTCTGGGGTATCCTCTGCTCACTCTGCCTGCCCCCGGTACCTCTCATGGTACTGCCAGATCTGCCCCCATGCTGCCTCTACCTACCCCCCCAGGCAGGGAGGAGGGGAGATCCTGGGATGTCCCCCTCCAGTCCATTAGTGTGTGACAGACAGTCTGGACGGTCCCTGAAAGCTGGGTTATGGTGTCTGGGAGCTTGGTTCCCCATCTACGCTGGCATCTGCAAGGTCCTTTTTCTGTGTTTCTGGTGCCATCCCCTGAGGATGTAGGCATGCAAGGGGGGCCAATGGGAGGAACACATTGTGACGTGTAGATGCTCTGGCTTCCGGCCTACGTCCTCCCCTCCCACTGGTTGTCCCAGCTGCACCACCACCAGTGGTCACCAAGGTGGCGGTACAGTAGCGGGACAGGCAACCTTCCCCTCCTGGAGAAGAAGAGCAGCCGACGGGCGCTCGATCCTTCTCCCCCGCCGGCCCTCCAGCTGCCCAAGTCCGTTCCTGAACCCGGGTCACTGGCGCCGCGAGAGGTAAACCTACCGTTGCGCTGGCTGACTGGCCCTTCATTCCTGTTTTAATACAAATACAAGTGCAAGGCCTGGAGGGCCCTGCACTTCCACAGCAACATATATGGATGCATCTAAGGAGGGATGGGAGCGCAGGGCCCTCACAGACAAATGTAGCTATAATTATACTATCTCAAAAAGTAAGGAAATTCTTTGCAAAAACATTGTTAATGCACTAGTTATGGTTGAAGTGACAAAAGTTGGGAATGTGGCATTAGGGTTTCCAACCCTAACATCCCACCCCACCCTGCAGGCAGCAACAGGCGAGTAGTGTGCGTTAGGGTTGTCAATCCTAATGCTCACCCTGTTCTCATACATTGTACCCATTTCAGCTTATTTACGCATGGAATGGGGTGAGCATTAGGATTTACAACCCCAAGGCACACCCCACATCTGCTGCTGCTTACATGGTGGGGTGGGATGTTAGGGTTGGAAACCCTAATGCCACATTTCCCTACTTTTGTCACTTAAACCCTAACTAGTGCATTAATGATGTTTTTGTAAAGAATATTATATTTAGATGAAAAAGTACAGGATCCCACAGTAGATTCTATGGTAAGAATGAGAACAATTAGGCCAGCCTTCATTTCTAATCAGAATGGACTAAACTCACTTCCGTTCTCATATACAAGTAATATTAAATCAGTATAAATTTACCTTGGAGTAATTCTGTTATAGAAACACAGAATTTGTTGGCAGATAAGGACCGCTTGGCCTACCCAGTCTGACCATTTTTCCCTATCTATGGTGTCACTGCAGATCCTATCTGAACTCTGGCTACCTCCCCCCACTTGTGCTTATCCCATGCATGCCTGAAGTCCACCACTGTTTTTGCCCCCAACCACCTTTGCTGGAAGACTGTGCCAGGTATCTCCTACTCTTTCAGTGAAGAGGTTATTCCTCATATCACTTCTAAATGTTCCCCCTTCCAGCTTCATTGCATGCCCCCATGTTCTTGAGCACCTTCTCTTAAAAATACAACCTTCCTGTATGTTATTCACCCCAAGGTATTTATAAGTCTGTAACATGTTCCCTTTTCCTTTTTCTCATCCAGGGTGTACATATTGAGATCCCTCAGTCTCTCCTCATAGTGCTTTTGATGCAGCCTCTGCACCATTTTACTTGCCTTGCTCTGGACAGTCTCTACCTTGTCTATGTCCTTCCTGAGATGTGGTCTCCAGAACTGGACACAGTACATCACATGGGGTCTCTCTCTTTTAGCTGGTGATACCCCATCCTTTGTATCCCAGCATCCCGCTGGCCCTACCTACTGCCCTGTCACACTGTTTCACCACCATGAGGTCATCAGGCTAGGTGACAAAGGAGGTAAATCGGGGGGGAACCAACTTTGTCTTCAGCAAGGCCTTCAACACCGTCCCACACAAAAACCTGGCTAACAAGACAGGTAGTCTGGACATGGGTCACAAGGTGGTAAACTGGGTTAGGAACTGGATAACAGGAGGCAGAGAGTGGTGGTAAATGGAATCCCATCCAGGGAGAGGGGGGTGACCAGTGGGGTACCTCAGGGATCAGTCCTTGGGCCAGTCCTGTTTTGGGCCAGTCCTGTTTAATGTCTTCATTAGTGACATAGCAGAAGGGCTGGAGGGAAAGGTCTGCCTGTTTGCAGATGACACCAAGATCTGCAACAGGATGAATACTCCAGATGGGGAGAAGAAAATAAGGAGGACCTGGGGAAGCTTGAGAAATGGTATGAGGTGTTGCAGCTTAGGTTTAATTCAAAGAAGTGCAAAATAATGCACCTGGTATGAGGGAACCCCGGAGTGAGCTACAGGATGGGGGGGGGAGTTGGCTGACAGTCACCAAGGAAAAAAAGAGATCTGGGGGTTATCATTTCAGATGACCTAAGGATGTCCAAGCAGAGTACAAAGGCTGCAGGAAGGGCCATTAGCATGCTACGGTGCATAGGCAGAGGTATCACTAGCAGACGGAGGAGGTTGGTGATGCCATTGTATAAAACACTGGTGAGGCCTCATCTGGAGTACTGTGTGCAATTCTGGAGGCTGCATCTTTGTAAGGACATTGATGTTAAGTTAACTTTATTTTAAGTAGCCTTCTACACATGTAATTATGGTACCTGGGGACTTAGTTTCAGGTGCTCCAGGAAGGGGGAGTTTTTGTGAGTGAGCACTTCCTGTGGCTGTGTGGAAGGTCTGTAAGCTGTTATCACTGGCCTATCTAGTAATAAAAAGGTCTTTGCTGCGCCCCTGTACAGTATCTTCTGGAGTTTTATTTGAACATTGGTAGCAGAGGATGGTTAGCAATTACAGGGTCCCACCTGCATTTGATGAGAAAAGAGCATATGAAAGCTGGAAAAATGAAGTTGCAATATGGCAACGTGTTACCGAACTGGAGAAAAAAAAACAAGCGCTAGCGGTCGTACTTTCGCTCAAGGGTAGAGCGAGGGACATTGGATTGGAAATTTCTACAGAAGATTTAAACAAAGATACGGGAATGGAGACGTTAATCAGAGCACTTGATGATGTATTTCTCAAGGAGGAGAAGGATCGGATTTACGACGCATATACTAATTTTGACCGGATTGCTAGAGGCAGCTCAATGTCCATGACAGACTACATTATTGACTTTGAGCAAAGGTACACTGTCATGTGCAAACACAATATGATTCTGCCAGATGCTGTGCTAGCTTTCAAGTTGTTAGATACTTCATGCTTAGATGTGAAGGATAAACAGTTGGCTTTAACTGCCTGTACAAGCCTGACATTTGCATCAATGAAGTCAGCATTAAAGAGGATTTTTAGTGATAAGACATCTATTGTGCCAGTCATAGAGGGAATTCACGTGGGTCAAGATGCAGCGTATTTCACTGAGCAAAAGAAAAAAACAGGATAGCATGGCGCGCTATCAAAACGACCACAAGAGGGTGCCATTGCCTGGCAAAATTCCGTTGGATAGATATGGGAGAAGATCAAAATGTGGCATTTGCCAAAGCACTTATCATTGGGCCAAAGATTGCCAGCACAAAAATGAACAAGTGAAATTAATAGAGGAAAAAACAAATATAGATGAAGTAGAGCAGTGTAACATCACATTGTTTTCAAAGGAGTTTGCTACTGATGCAGAGGTATTTATGGTAGAGTCTTTAGGATCTGCAGTCATTGATACTGCGTGTACATGCACAGTCTGTGGAGAAAAATGGCTAGATAGCTATGTAAGTGAACTTAGACAAGATGTAGTGCACAAGATGGTGGACATACCAAGTTGCAGAGCTTTCAAATTTGGAGATGGAAGAGTTGTGCATTCTATCAAAAAGAGTTAAAATCCCAGCAAAAATAGGTCAGACAAAATGTCACATAGAAATGGAGGTTGTCCCTGCAGATATTCCTTTGTTGTTAAGCAAAACTTCCTTAAAGAAGGCAGGGGCAGTGCTAGACATTAAAAATGACAAAGCGGTGATGTTTAAACAACCAGTCATACTTGAGCTTACTACTTCAGGACATTATTGTGTCTGTGTCAGCATTCTAGACAAAGACATTACAGAGAGTCCATGTGAAAATGAGATTTTTAACAGTGACAGAGAACATGTCCACAGATGAAAAGCACAGAGTTTTGTTAAAACTTCACAAGCAATTTGGACATGCTTCAGTTGATAAGCTTCAGAAATTACTGCAAAGTTCTGGTAATAATGATAAAGAGAGTGTTTCCATTCTACAACAGATAGTGAACAGCTGTGAGACATGCCTGAGATACAGCAAACCCAAGCCCAATCTGCTGTTGGGCTACCAATGTCTTCCAAGTACAATGAAACAGTGGCTGTGGACCTTCATGAGCTAGGACCAAGTGTGTGGTATCTTCACAAAATTGATCACTTCACACGTTTCAGTGCTGGAGGCATTGTGACTTCAAAGAAACCTACTGAAATTGTGAAGCAGTTTATTCATTCCTGGATAAGTGTGCATGGCCCACCTAAAAAATTATACAGCGACAATGGAGGAATTCAACAATGATGAAATCCGTGATATGGCAGAAAATTTTAATATAGAAGTAAAGACAACTGCTGGGTACAGTCAGTGGAGCAATGGACTTTGGAGCGACATAATTTAACACTCACTGAAATCCTATTGAAAAAAAAAACTAATCAATGTGATTGGAAAACAGCCCTAGATTGGGCACTTATGGCAAAAAACTCAATGCAGAATATCCATGGCTATAGCCCATACCAGCTAGTGTTTGGACAGAACCCTAATCTTCCCTCCATGCTGGTTGATAAGCCACCTGCTTTGGAAGGGACGACTATGAGTGAATGGGTAGGACAGCATATTTCAGCATTGCATGCAGCGAGGAAAGCATTCACCGAAGCAGAATGCTCAGAGAGAATTTGTTGGGCTTTGCGTAAACAACTTCGTCCCACAGATGAAAAATATGAGACTAGAGACAAAGTCTATTACAAGCGCATGGATTGTGCAGAGTGGAAAAGGACCTGGTGTAGTCATTGGTCAGGATGGCGTGGTAATATTTGTGGAACATGGAGGCACCTGTAATGCGGGTGCATCATTCAAGGTTACGAAAGTGAATAACGAGCAAGTTGAAGGAGCGTGGCTGACCATCAGCATGCTACACAAAGGTCGCAGAAGGTGAGACAGATTTACCAGATGCTGAACACAATAACGTGGACACTATGAGTGGCACAGACAATGATGAAGTAGAGGACTTCACCAATGACACAGGAAATACTGATGAAGTGGACATTCAACAACCAAATGTGTCAAGACAAGACGGCTGTGTCAATCTAAAACCTGAACAAATTGTTAGATATACAGACAGAGAAAGTGGGATTCCATACACAGCAAAAGTTCTTGGATGCGCAGGAAAAGTTAAGGGGAAAAACAAACACTGGTACAATTTACACTACTTGGAACCCTCTGCCATTTCAGATACAGCAGGGTCAGTTGACTTGTCACGTGTAGACAATCTTCACATAGAACCTATGGACAACCAAGTGCAACACTTTGAAGATGATGTACTACTTACAAAGGAAGTATCTTTTGATTATGCAAAACAAGATGAGCTCAGTAGCTGGAAGAGCAATGCAGTGTTTGACGTAGTCAAAGACAATGGACAAAAGTGTATTTCTACAAGGTGGGTTTGTACCCTAAAAGAAACCTCGGATGGAATAGTTCCAAAAGCACGTCTAGTGGCCAGAGGTTTTGAGGAACTTGACAATAAAGAGCTTTCAAAAGACTCACCAACGTGTGCCTCAGAGTCCTTAAAATTGGTAGTTTTTAATGATGCATCACTAGGCAACCTCCCGGATGGGGGTACTCAGGGTGGTCACCTGATTATCTTAATGGGTGAGGAAGGACGTTTTTCACCACTTTCCTGGCAGTCAAAAAGGATAAGAAGAGTAGTCCGGAGCATGCTTGCTGGGGAAACCCTTGCTTTGGCTGAGGGAATTGACAATGCCATCTTTCTGGCAATGCTCTACTCAGAGCTCACTACCGGTGGTACCAAACACATCTTACCTGTCACATGTGTTGTGGACAATCATTCACTAGTTGATGCTATCAAGTTGACTAAGTCGGTTTCAGAGAAAAGGCTTCGTCTTGAAATCAGTAGCATTAAAGAACTTATCCAGGCCAAGAGGGTCCAGCGTGTTCTCTGGTCTACCACGAAGGAACAACTGACTGACTGCTTAACAAAAAAGGGAGCATCAGCTCTTGTGCTTCTAAAAGCACTCAGTAAAGGGATGTGGCAGCTTGAGGAAGAAGACACTTAGCCATGTGGACATTAAACTTTGCTATTATAAAGGGGGCTAAAATTTAAGTATTTAAAGAAAAGTGGGAGATTGTTAAGTTAACTTTATTTTAAGTCTCCTTCTACACATGTAATTACAGTACCTGGGGACTTAGTTTCAGGTGCTCCAGGAAGGGAGAGTTTTTGTGAGTGAGCACTTCCTGTGGCTGTCTGGAAGGTCTGTAAGCTGTTATCACTGGCCTATCTAGTAATAAAAAGGTCTTTGCTGCGCCCCTGTACAGTGTCTTCTGGAGTTTTATTTGAACAATTGATAGAATGGAGGCGCTTCAGAGAAGAGTGACAAAGATGGTACAGGGCTTGCACCAGAAAACATATGAAGAAACATTAAAGGACCTCAATATGTACTCACTGAAGGACAGAAGGGATCGGGATGACATGATAGAAACATTTAAGTACCTTAAAGGTATAAACAAGGTGCGGGGGTGGTGACATCTTCCAATATAGGAGGAATACAGGAATGAGGGGACATGATATGAAACTGAAAGGATCAGGTTGACGGGAAAAGTGAGGAAGTTTTTGTTCATGGAGAGGGTGGTGGACGCATGGAATAGTCTGTCACAGGAGGTGGTGGGTGCAAGCACAGTGGAGAGATTTAAAAATGCATGGGACAGGCAAAGGAAAACCCTAGAAGTGAGAAGGAGAGGAGAAAGCTGTTGATCAAGTAGGGTCAGAGGCTACAAACTAGGGAAGGGCTTACGGGCAGACTGGTTGGGCCTGGAGGTCCTTATCTGTTGACAATTTCTATGTTTCTATATGATTACCCCAAGGTAACTTTCCTGTTTAGTGATCCTCAATACATTTTCCCCGTTTTATACTCCACCTCAGGGTTTCTGTGCCCTATAAGCATGATTTTGTACTTTTTTGCATTGAAACCCAGCTGCCATACCAGTGACTGCTCCTTGAGTTTTCTCAGGTCTCTACACTTTCTCCCTGCCCCCTCCAGAGTGTCTATCTTATTGCAGCTTTTGCAGAGGCATACCTTCCTTCCCATCTCTTCTGCCATGTCAATTACAAAGACATTAAAGAGCACTGGTCCCAGTGATGAGCCCTGAGGTACCTTGCTGGTCACTCTCCCTTCCCCAGAGTAAATGCCCCTTATCATCACCCTCTGTTGCCTAGCCATCAACCTATTTTATACCCATTTGGGTCTCACACCTAAATTGCCCAGTTTCCTTATAAGCCTCTTATGTGGTATGGTATTGAAGGCCTTGCTGAAATATAAGTAAGCCATACCCACTGGCCCACCCTCAACTAGTTCCCTGGTCACCCAGTCAAAGAAATCGATCAGGATAGCCTGGCATGACCTCCACCTCATGAATCAGTGCTGCCTCAGGTCTTGTAACCTGCTGGATTCAAGATACTCCAGTAGCCTTTCCTTTAAAAGCACCTCCATTGCCAGTCAAGTGGCATGGAGGGTTGAGGCATCATGCCTTACCTCCTGCCACGCCGCTGACCTGTTTTCATGGTATGAGCGGGTCATCAGGGGTAGGACGGGGAGGGAGAGGATTGAGCATCCAGAGGACAGCTCTCCTCTCTCGTGGAGGGTGGGGAACAGAGAATGGCACCTGCCTGACACCTAGCGGAGGCTAGGTTTTGGCACGCTGGTTCCTATACAACAGGGCATGGAGGAGGAGCAGCTGACTGGCATGCTGTGTGCGAAAGCGTGTGCAGCTCCGCCATTGTTGGCACTGCATGCTCCCCTCCACAGAAAAAAAGCAGAAACTGGTCCCAGTCATGCGGCATGGAAGGCCACCTTCCGCAGGCACCGCCCCCCAAGAAGACATCTTCCCAACACTGGATCCAGACCTGGCAGGTTGAGTTGGGAGGCTCCCCACCACCCTACCATGGAGGGTAAGCCATGGGAGAAGACGGAAGGGGGTCTGATGTTCGGGGGATGAGGCTGGGAGGATGGCAAAGAGAAAGGGCCAACAGCGACAGGGGAGAAAATAATAACAAAAAAAAAGCACCTCCATTAACTTCCTCATCACCGATGTCAGACTAACTTGCCTGTAGTTGCCAACTACCTTCCTGCTGCCACTTTTATGAAGTGGGACTACATCTGCCCTCCACCGGCCATCTGGAACCACTCCTGTTTCCTGTGAGCTGTTGAAAAGGGCTGTCAGAGTTGCAGCCAGTACCTTGCTGGCACTCTCAGCACTCTTGGGTGTACCGCGTCCAGCTCCATAGATTTATCCAATTTCAGATTCACAGATCCTTTCAGGGCTCTTTCCTCTGTGACTGGATTTGTATCAATCTCCTTCCCCCAATGTTCCTGCTGCCTTTATATAATCCATCCCTCTCCTTCCACTGTGAACTGAATAGAAGAATCTGTTTTAAGATATCTGCTTTTTCCTGATCCTCCTCTGCACAGTCTTACCCTACCCATCTTAACCTCACAATCCCTCCCCATGTCTTCTTTTCACTTATGTACCTAAAAAACATCTTGCTCCTTAGTTAATCCTTTGGCTATCCTTTCCTCAGTCTGTACCTTTGCACCCCTCACTGATTTCCCTGCTTCTCTCTGCTTTTCCTGATACACTTCCTCATCTTCTTCTCTCTGTGTCTCTTTGTCCCTCCTGAATGCTACCCTTTAAACTTTACTTTTTAGCCACTTCCCTCCAGAGCCATAGCATTCTCTTTCTCCTGCTGTTTTTACTTACTTCTTTTACACAGAGGTTTGTTATCTTAAGTATGCCATCCCTTAATTTGGCCAACTGTTCCTCTACCCCACCCAGGCAATCCCCACCCCCACCAGGTCATCGCTGAGGCTTTCTCCCATTTTTTAAAAATCTGTTCTCATGAAGACCAGGAATGTCATCCTTGTGCGGTCTGCCTCTGCTGCCTTCCTTATGTTAAACCACACTGTACAGTGATCGCTGATCCCCAGCTGGCATCTCAACTTGACATCTGCAACACAGTCGCTGTTTGTAAGCACCAGATTCAGTACTGGCCCATCACGAGTGGGCTGCCTGACTAGTTACCTGAGAAATACCCAGTGCAGGGAGTCTTGGATCTTCCTGATTTCAGCTGAAGCAGTGGCTGGAAGGCTCGAGTCTACATTTGGTTGACTGAAGTCGCACACCAGCAGCACCTCTGCTTTTCAGCCACTGCCTTATCCACTTCTTCCTCCTCCTGTGTTGGAGGTCTGTATATCACCCTGGTGCGAATAGTGGCTCTGGCTCTTGTCTCCAGTGTGATCTAAATTACCTCCAACCCCTTCTTTCACCCCTGGTTCCCTTACATTTCCATCGCCTTGATACTCTCCCTTACATATAGCACAGCCCCTCCCCCCTTCCTCCTCCCCACATCCTTTCTGAATTGAGTGTAGCCTGGCATGGCCATATCCTAGTTGTGGCTACCCAAGCACCATGACTCAGTAATGGTCACAGTCACCAGATTTGCCTCCGCCATGATGACCTCTAGGTCTGGGATTTTATTTCCAAGACTCACGGCATTTGTACACATGGTCCTCCACCCATTGCTCCCACTCTGCCTACAACCCCCTCCCCATCCTCCCCTTGTGCCCCGCCTCATTTTCCCAACTCTTTTTGCAATGTTTGTTCCCGTCCCCTTTGTCTTTTGCAACTCTGCTGTTTGAATTAACCTTCTCCCTCCCTTCCTCCCCTAGGGTCCTCCCTTTCTACTGCTTCAGTCTGCAGGAAGGGGCAGTTTATGCCTTCTTTTGTCTTTCTGACACCCCTCAGCTAGTTTAAATGTTCATCAAAGTAACATTTAAACAGTCCACTGAGGACTGTGGTTCTCCTCCCAGATGGATGCAAGCCATCACCTCTGTATAGGCCCATATCCCTCCAGTTTGGTCCCCAGCCCCTATAGAAACATAGACTTGATGGCAGATAAGGACCGCTTGGCCACCTAGTCTGCCCATTTCCCTACCTATTGGATTAGCTGTATATCCTAGTTAACCAACAGCCTACTTCGTCCTACCCCCCACCAGAATTGCTTTATGTCTGTCCCATGTATTCTTGAATTCCCCCACTGTTTTTGACCCCACAGCCTCCTCAGGAAGGCCATTCCATGCGTCCACCACCCTCTCTGTGAAAAAATACTTCCTCACATTGCCCCTAGCCGTCCCCCTCTATCTTCAAATTGTGTCCCCTTGTTCTTGCACATCTCTTTTTCTGAAAGATGCTACCCTCTTGGACTTTGTTGATTCCCTTGAGGTACTTGAAAGTTTCTATCATGTCCCCCCTCTCCCTCCTTTCCTCAAGGGTATACATATTAAGCTCCTTTAGTCTCTCTTCATATGGCTTCTATTGCAGACCCTGCACCATTTTAGTTGCCCTCCTCTGGACTGCCTCCATTCTGTCAATGTCCTTTCAGAGATGGGGTCTCCAGAACTGCACACAGTACTCCAGACTGGGTCTCACCAACTGTCTGTACAGAGGGATAACAACTTCCTGTTTTCTACTGGTAATGTCTCTCCCTATACATCCCAGTATCCCCCCCAGCCATCCTTACTGCCTTCTCACATTGCTTGCTTACCTTTAGGTCATCTGATATAACTACCCCAGGTCCCTTTCCATTTGTGTTGTTATTAATACCCCTATACTCTACCCCTGAGTTTTGTTTCCCAGGTGCATTACTTTGTACTTCTTTGCACTGAATCTAAGCTGCCATACTTTTCACTATTTCTCCAACATTGCCAGTCCCTTCTCATCCTTTCCACCCCCCTTGTGTATCAACCCTGTTGCAGAACTTTGTGTTGTCTGCAAAGAGGCACACTTTGCCTTCCAGTCCCTCTGCAATGTCACTTATAAAGACATTAAGAAGGATGGGACCCAGTAGTGAACCTTGCGGTACCCTGCTAGTAACCCCCCTTTCTTTGGAGTGGACTCTGTTTACTGTTACCCTCTGTGTCCTGTTGTCCAGCCAATTTGTTACCCAGGCTACCACCCTGGGACACACTCCCAGGCTGGCTAATTTGATTATTAATATTTTGTGTGGGACTGTGTCAAATGCCTTGTTAAAGTCTAGGTAGGCCATGTCCACAGCCTCTCCCTTGTCAACTGCTTTAGTCACCCAGTCAAAGAAATCTATTAAATTCATCTGACATGACCTTCCTGCTGTAAATCCATACTGCCCTGGGTCCTGTGCCCCATTAGCCTCTAGGTACTCAACAATTCTTTCTTTCAGAATTGATTCCATCATTTTCCCTACCACTGAGGTCAAGCTAACAAGTCTGTAGTTTCGTGCCTCCACTTTGCTCCCACTTTTGTGAAGGGGAATCACATCTACACTCTTCCAGTCCTAAGGTATCACACCATCCTCCCATGATTTGTTAAAAAGGGTAGTCAGTTGTGTCACTAGTTCTCCCCTTAGTTCTCTTAGAATTTTGGGGTGAATCCCATTAGGCCCCATTGCTTTGTCCACCTTCAGTTTTAGGAGTTCTTTCAGAACCTTTTCTTCTGTGAAAGGACTGGTATTGACCCCCTATCCAGAGTGCTTCTATTGATTGGATTAGGTACCTCTCCCTCCTCTTCCTATTTGTGAATACTGAGCAGAAGTATTCATTAAGTATCCCTCCTTTTCACTGTCCCTCTGCCCACCCACCCTCCTCCCTTTTCTTAAGCCTCACTATCCTTCCCTTGGTCTTTCTTCACTCCCAAATGTACCTATAAAAGGTTTTATTCCCCTTCTTAACCAAGTTTGCTATCTTTTCCTTGGTTTGGGCCTTTGCTATTCTGACTACCTTCCCCACTTCCTTCTGCTTTAACTGGTACAGTTCTCTGTCCTGCTCATTCTGTGTTTCCTTATACTTCCTGAATGCTGTCTTTTTCTTCCCAACCTTCCCTGCCACCTCTTCTGAGAACCATAGTGTGTTTTTCTTTCGTTTTGATTTATTTGTTTCACACAAAGGCTTGTTGCCTCTGTGATGGCAGTTTTGATGTTTTCCCATTGTTCCTCCACCCCTCCTTCCTGCCTGTTGCTAGTGCTTTTCTGAGGCACTCTCCCTTTTGACAAAGTCAGCCCTCCAAAATCCAGTACCCTCACTTTTGTATGGCTTGACTCTGCAGCTGTGTTTATTGTGAACCACACTGTTTGGTGTCACTTGTTCCCAAATGGCTACCCGCCTCAAGATCTGAGATCCTCTTTCCATCCCTGTTTGAGAGTACCTGGTCTAAGATTGCCCCCTCCTGAGTGGGTTCCAACACTAGCTGTCTGAGACATGCTCCCTGTAGGGCATCAAGAATGACCCTGCTCTTGGATGTGGCTGCAGCAAAGGTGCTCCAGTTAACATCTGGCATATTCAGGTCCCCCATCAACAATATCTCCCCTTTTCCTGCCATCCTAAGGATGCCTTCTATCATCTCCTTGTCCATTTCTTCCCCGAGACAGAGGTCTGTATACAACTGCAGTGCTGATTGTGGTGCCATGTCCGATCTCCAGGGTGACCCACAGTGCCTCCTTTCCTCCCTGTTTACCATTTAGTTCCATTGCTTTAATCCCTTCCCTTATGTAAAGAGCTACTCCTCCTCCTCTTCTACCCTCCCTGTCCCTCCTATAGATTGTGTACCCTGGTATGTTGACATCCCAGTCATGGTTCTCTGTGTACCATGTTTCTCTGACTGCCACAATATCCAGGCATCCCTCTTCCATCAAGGCCACCAGTTCAGGGAACTTGTTACCTAGACTATGGGCATTGGTACTCATTACCCTCCATTTTTTGATGGCCTTACTCCTTTTTGCTCCATCCCTGTCCTTACTGCCTTTTTCTCCATTTACCCCTGCCCTTCTCCCTATCGACTTCTCTGTCTTGGTGTTTACCTCACTAACTACTCTGATTTTTTTGGGGGGGGGGCTAGGATTTCCCTGCTCCTTCTCAGTGCCTCCCCCCTTGGCTAGTTTAAATCCTTGCCAATGAAGCATTTAAACCTATCATCTAGGATCCTGGTTCCCCTCCTGGACAGATGTAGACCATCACACCATTATAGGCCTGTATCCTTCCAGGTGGACCCCCAGTCCCCAGTGAAGCCAAAACCCTGAGCTCTGCACCAGTTTTTCAACCATTGATTGAATCCCATGGTGCAGAGCACCCTAGCCTCACCCATGCCATAGACAGGCAACACCTCCGAGAAGGTTACCGTGCGTGCTACTTGTCTAAGGCCCCATCTCAACTCCACAAACTCTTCTTGCACTGCTCTGATCCCATTCCCAGCCAGATCATTTGTCCCTAGGTGGACAATGACATTCAGCTCCCTTCCCCGTGCAGCTGCAACCGCGATCCTGAGGATTCGCTCCCTGTCCCTCCAAGCCATGGCGCCAGGCAGGCACCCTACCTCCCTCTCCTCCCCTCCCCCAGTTCTACCCTCCTAACAATGGAGTCCCCCACCAGGAGTTGTTTCTTTCCCCTGTGGGGTCCCATACCACCCTCCTGTGGGTCTCCTTTGTGGAGGTTCCCAGAAGCCTCCTTGGTCTCCACTGAAAGTGCCTCCATAGAGGAACCACACTCTGCCAGAATGGCATATGAATTGTGGAGAGGTACAACTGGAGGGATGTGCCTCTGTTCCACCACCCTCACCCTCTCTGAGCCCACTGTGGTCCAACCGCTCCTCTTTCTTGGCAACCTCTGAAGCAGCGGCGGTGGTCCTGGTGGTCCCTGGGTGGGAGAGGAAGTCCCCCAAATCCTGGCTAACTCAGCCTGGAGCTGAGCAACCTCCTCCCTCAGCCCAAAGAGATGCCTGTAGATGGAACAACACCGCATCCTCCAGAATGTCTCCCGGAAGACTGTCGCTCCACAGCCACTGCACTGCACCACTCCCATCATGTCTTATTTGTGGCCCCTCAACTGTAGTTTTGTATGCTTACTCTTTCTTTTCTCTATTTTTAATTTTTTATATTTATTTTCCCTACTTTCCTATTGCCTCTGTGCCCTTAAAGCTCCTGCTCTTCCTGTTCTGGGACAGGAAGTTCCTGTATTCCTCAGTAGTCTACTTCTTATTTGCTCAGAGTCAGACCTCCAGCAGCTGGGGGGGGGGGGTGGAGAGCTACTCTTTTCCTTCTAGGATGGTGAGTCTTTTGTGCCTCTGTGATCACTCCCCTCCTGCTCCCAAACAGGAAGTTCCTGTTGTCAGTCAAATCCTGTGCCTATAAAAGTGGAACTAGCTAAGGGGGGCTATATAGTCACAACAGAGTAGTAAAGTTCTAACAGCACCTCCATCCTCTTGCTGTTCTCGGCCCAAAGCTATCTAGGGCAGTTTTAAATCCAAACACCAGCTTTCCTGCTGCCTAAGCCACTCCCACTAATTCACCGTTTCCTTCTTCACCTAGCTAACTGCACAGATAATAGTTCCCTTCACTCAACTCAGACAAACACACTAACTCTTGTTTTTTTTGTTTGTTTGTTTTTACCCTAAATTGAAGGTCCCAGTAGTAGAGTTCTAGTTCTTAAATCACAGTAGAGCAGTAAAGTTCTAACAGCACCTCCTTCCTCTTGCTGTTCCAATGAAGCTGAATTCCTCTTCACTGTCCCAGTCCTTCAACCATGAGCTGAAGCTCCTGGTGCATAATACCCTATCCTATCCCTCCCTCGTCGATAGACAGGCAGCACCTTGGCAAATGCCACTGTGCATGCTACTTGCCTTAGGCCCTTCCCCTGTTCCCTGAACTCTCCCTGCACAATACTAGCCCCATCCCTTGCTAGACCATTAGTCCCAAGGTGGACAATGACATCCAGCTCTATCCCGTGGTCTGCCACCCTAGCAATCCTTAGGCTCCGCTTCCCATCCCTCCAAGCCGTGGCACCAGGTAGGCACCTTACTTCCCTCTCCCCCCCTTCCTGTTCCCAGATCTACTCCCTATCAACTAAGTCCCCCACCAGAAGCTGCTTTGTCCCTTGCTGTGGTCTATTACCTCCCCCCTTGTGGCCTCTCCTATAAAGGAAACTAACATCCCCCCTTGCCACTACTTCAGGTGCCTCCTCCAAGCAGTCCTGTCCCACCAGAATGGCAAAGGAATTCTGTAGTGGCATAGGCTGAGGAATGTGCCCCTGACCTGCCACCCCCACCCCATCTGGATCCTAGCTGGTTCAGCCTGGAGACCAGCGAACCCCTCCCTTAATGCAGAGAGATGCATGCAGATGAAGCAGCACCTCAGTCTCCAAAATATCTCCCAGAATCTTTAAACAAAATTCAGTATGTACAAAAGGTAATTTTATACATGCTAAACTTTCTTACAAGATTCAGTGTTAGAAATACTTTAAAATGTAGCTGGTTCACACAAAGAATTAGACTGTTTAGGGCTTTGATAAAATTTTATGTTACCTATACAGTCATAAGCAAGAATTTAACATTAATGAAATTTTGAGTGTAAAAATAGGAGGTATGTTGAATAAAATTTCAACTGCATATTAGCTTTGACATAAACTTTGGTGTAATGTTGCTTTGTCATGCAGAGTATTATAAGAAGTAGAAATGAATAATGTTTGTGACTGAGAGTAATGAGAGAGAAATGTTTGGGCAATGGGTTTTCATAAAACATGCAGGTTACTAAATTAAGTGGAAATGAAAAAGTGTTATGATGAAAATAAAGAGGGAGAAGTATCCGAGCTGTGGGCTCTTGTAAAATATGCTTTTTTTTATACAGCTTTATATGACAACAGAATTGTGCAGGAAACTTTATCTTGTTATATGAACAGATAAATAATAAGAGGTATATTATAAGATTTGCATAGACATATCTAATATACTTCTTAGGCTATTACTGGTCTTTCGTACTTTTTTAAAATATATGTTTTACAGATGAACATGAATTGTTAATAAATGAAATTTAGACATGGGACATAGGTATATTTGAACTGTGCCTGACAGCTTAGGTACACCGCAAATGCTATATATCAATGTTATATATCTATATTTATACAATAGGGGTGAGTGATAAATGAGTGAGATAAAACAGTGTATCATACACTACAGTGTGATATTTTTACCCTCTGCTCTATTGTGATATCAGTCATTTACACACGCAGGTCACACAAAGGTCACTGACATCATCACTTTAGGCAGCTTTCCCCTCAGCATACAAAAACACTTGTGCTGTTACCATACACACAAATGCAGAACTACATGAAAGGTCGCACTACTGCCTGCAGCTAACTCAGCATTACAAAACACTATCACATATTCCCCACACTCTAACTTCCAGCTCATTACTGTGATGCTCTCAGCTTGACTGCAGCCAGAATTCTAAAAGCACAGCTTTACAGAACAGTCTGTTCCTCACTGCTGCCTGCAGCTAACTCAATTACCAGTAAAAACACTCACCTGTTCCTCAAACTCTGCCTTTCAGCCCATTTCAATCATTGTGATACTCTCAGCTTGACTGCAGACTTCTAAAGAATACAGCTTCACAAAATAGTCTGTTTCTCACTCCTACCTAAAACTAACTCATTTACCATTGCAAAACACACTCATCTGTTTCCCAGAGTTTGTAACACTGCCAGCCCATTCAGAAAAACTCACACACAGAATGATCAAACACATGAACAGGAACAGAACACAAGACAACATAACAATACTTCTGAAACTCCTGGCCCCATTGTATAAATCGAATACATGATGTGCAGATCGTGTGCTATGGCAAATATTGTCACTGCCGCATCGTGAGCTCTGGATATCTCACTCATGCTTTCGACATTCGTGAGATATCCAGAGCTCAGTCTGCAGGAGTGACATTTGCCATATCACACTCATGCCCATCATGTATTCTCTATTTATATATATATATATAATCAGTGTTCATTTCAGGCCATGGGATTGCACCAATGGCACACTTGACGTGCAACCTGCCCCATCTGGATAGTGCAGCACTGGTCTTTTGCCGTGCCTGCACCTTTAAGAAACCAGGGTGCGTGCGCACTTTACATCCACAGGTTAGCACTGAAAGCATTAGTCCTAGTCTGGGGGAGTGTTCTGCTGCTGGAGAAGGAGGACTGAAGGCTTAGGAATACCACTTGGGAGCCTGTCAGGTATCAGAACACTACAAATTCGCTAGAAGCCGGAGAAGGAAAACTTACTGAGGGCTCAAGAATGCCCCTTGGGGGCGTGTCAGGTACAGACTCGGAGACTTACTGCACTGCCAATGAAAAGACCTGCTATGGCCCCAGAGGGCTGCCTTCTATTTTTTAATCCACAGACCAAAAGATTTTTAAAAACAGCATGAACACCACTCCAGGCAGTCTACTTAGCATCTCTCTGCTGATGCTCCGGTGCAAACACTAGTTGATTTTTAATTATCACTCAGTTGGAACACAGATCAGGAAGCAGCTGTATCTATATTGTGCTGGGGTGTTACATTTATAGCTACTAGCCTACATGTCTGGCAGCACTCCTAAGTGGCAGCCACACGAATCATGATTCTCCATATTTTAGCAGATTGCCTTTGTATGAGAGCTCTCAGCTCACACAAAGGCAATTTGCTAAAATATAAGAGAATCATGTGGCTGCCACTTAGGAGTGCTGCCTGACATGTAAGCTAGTACAAACATACACCCCAGCACAACACAGATTTACAGCTTCTTGGTCTGTGTTCTGACTGATACATTATTAGAATCAACTAGCGTCTGCACTGGAGAGCAGAGAGACACTAAGTAGACCGCCCGGGGTGGTGATCTTGCCGCTTTTAAAGAGGGACTTGCAGAAAACAAATAGAAGAGAGTAAAGAGACAAGCACACTTGTGTTTGTTATTTATCAGCGTCAGGGGAAACCGAGGAATGTGACATTCTGGAGACTGATTTGACTAGCAGATATAAGGAGGGTTAATTGTGCTACAGTCATTGGGGGTGGGTATTTCTGACAGCATTCAGCCACAGAGTGGCTGATTATGGATGCAAGGGGTAGGTGCTTCTGTTCTGTACCATGTGATGTGCACTGAGACATGTCACATGGTATAGAACAGCTACAAAACCGCGCCTTTACTGTTGGTGCGCAGTTAATTTGGAGTCACCATCATGGAGTGAGCTTGTAGTAGGAGCTATTGCGTCACTATATCACTGATTGATGTCTAAAACCAAAAAAGTATATCAGGCAAATTACAGCTGAGATTTTAGCCATGGGAGCCTCTCAGAGTAGATTTTGGATATTTTGTGAAACACAGTTTAAACATAGAGTCTTGAACTTTATCAGATGACTTGATTTGCTGGCCAAGGCAGCTAGCTTTGCCTGAGCTCTTTCCTTTTAGATTGCTTGAAAGGACAGAGCAAAGAACCTTACCAGAGCAAGGGAAAGGATTAAGGATTCTTTTGGCGAGGCAGATTTACTGTGTGTTGTTATTTTTATTTTGTACTCACAGGGATTGTTACTGTTTGTTGCTAACATTTTATTGCTTTATTTTTCTCTGATTCAAATTGTTGTTGCTGGGTATACCTTCTGCTGCATTATTACAGGGTGTGCCTACAGGTGTGTGCTAACAGATTACTGCTGTAATCTTCTGATTCAAATTGTCTTTTGCAAGATATATCTTCTGTTACTGCTTTATTTTTCTCTGTAGCAAAGTGTTTCTTACAGGGTATATCTTCTGTGAAATTATTACAGCTGGTGCTTTACAGGTTTTACAGTTTTATCTATCATTAGGATAAGCTTTCAGGGCTACTGCATTTGTTTCTGGCTGATTGTTTGTGCTCTTACCTCGTTTCTTTCGTCCGTGGTTCTTCTTTTTCGGCAGGGGAAGGGCCCAGCTACCCACCTCCATCCCCAACCACCCCACACTACACTCCTTTTATAGGGTAGCACAGTCAATACATTTCCTGTGGCAAAGCAGGTAGGGGGCGGATCAGTGGGGTATCCACACGGTAACCTCATTTACAGGGGCACTAGTAATTTAACTTATTATAACTAGTTATACAAAAAAAAATCAAACTTTTGCTTCATTTCCTTTCTTCTAGTTACTCTGACTAGGTTATAAACCCATCAACTTATCTGGAATGGATATCATTAACTGCAGGTACTGCAAAACACTTTTCAGAAGGGCAGTTTTACAGGATTTAGGACACTGTCCTACATGCTGGGCCATTGGAGATTTAAGGGCTCAGCTCCAGGCAGTATGGGCAGAGATTGCGTCCCTTAAATTGCATATTGAAGAGGAAATATATTATAAGAACCACCTGCCATTTTCCCAACATCCAAAAGAAGCACCTTGACCGCAGAGGGTAGTTGGTCCCGGAGGTTGGCAGGTGGTTAGGAGGGGCAAATTGGGTGCCCCATCACTCAGTGCTCTCCAACAAATACCTTCTACAAACCATATAAAAACTACAAACAGGTATCTGCCTCTATCTCTGAAATCAAACAAAGGGGCAGAGAACACTGCAGAGCAAGTCACTGCAGCACAGGAGCTAGCACAACAAAACTCGCCCAAAACAGGAACCGAAACAAAAAGAGCAAAAACAAAATAAAAAAAAAACTTCTGATCATAGGAGACTCAATGATTTGAGGAGTTGATACCTATCTCCAGCCAGGGGTAATGGTCAGATGTCTCTCAGGTACATCAGCTTGGAGAGACACTGACCGCATTGGTAAAATTGTTCAGGAAGCAGGAGAAAACATTGATGTCCTGGTAAACATAGGGACTAATGATCTCACCAGCAGGTCAGTTGTGGAGACCAAGGAACACCTGACCAGGCTGGGTGACGAACTATCATCCATTTCGTCCGGCATCTCCTTCTCTGAGATCCTGTCAGTCTGGGAGAGAGGGGCAGATGGACGGAAGGTCAGAGAAGGGGGGATAGGGGAGCGAAACATGTGGCTCAAGGGCTGGTGCCAGGAAAAAGGACACAAATTTGTAGGGAACTGTCAACAGTTTTGGGAGCGAAAGTTCTTTAAATTTGATGGACTGCATCTGACTAAGGAGGGAGTCAGTGCATTGGGGCAGAAGTTTGACATCTTTGCAGAATATTTAAACTAGCAAATGGGGAGAGATGTGCAGCACCCCATACGTCGAATGGGAAGAACACCCTTCCCCCCTCAGCTAGTGGTCAAACAGGAGTTCAGCATGTTTGCAGTTCATATGCATCACCAGGTAAGGAAAAAGGTCCTGCTCCCCATATGATGCACAGGGGAAATGCTAGACCTTGCCCAACAACTAACACACCGAAATCTGGCCAATGGAAAATCATGTACATAAATCCTTGCAGTCTGGAAAACAAGATCCCAGACCTGCAGGCAATAATGACAGAGACTAAACTGGACATAGCAGCAATTAGCGAGACGTGGTTTACCAGTAATCACACTTGGGAGACTTCAGTACCTGGCTATCTACTGTTCAGAAGAGAACAAGGTGCAAAAAGGGGTGTTGGAGTGGCCCTGTGTGTCAATGAAAATATCAAAGCTACAGAAATTCAGAATACACATAAGGAGCCAGAAGAACTGTGGGTCACCCTGGAAACAGGAAATGGGAGAGCCATACGAACTGGGGTTGTCTACATGCCCCCAGATCAGGGGGAGGACATAGACACATTAATGTTGGAAGATATACAAAACATGATAGCTAAAGGGAAGGTTCTGATAATGAGACTTCAACATGCCAGATACAGATTGATCAATACAGCAGGAACATCTGCCAGAACTAGACACATGGTGGATTCCCTGCAGGGGGAGGGCCTCAAACAAATGGTACAACAACCCACAAGAGACAGGGCTATCCTAGATCTAGTACTGACTAACAGGGAAAGGATGACAGATCTCCAGGTAGAAGGCCAATGACCATCCCATGGTATGGTTCAATTTGGCCACTAGAACTAAATTAACCCATTCCAAGGCAAAAATATGGGACTTCAGAGGAGCTGACTTTGATAAGATGTCCAACAGAGTTCAGCTAGCCCTGGCAAAAAGAAATAGGGGTTACAGGCAAAGTGGGCAAGCATTAAGGATGCAAAACTTGAAGCACCATCTCATTGTATTAAAGAGAAAGGGAAGTGCAAAAGAAGAAGGAAACCACTTTGTTTTTCAAAAACAGTAGCAGAAAAGGTCAGAGCCACAAGGCTGGCCTTCAGAAAATATAAGGGAATGCAGCAGGATACAGATAGGGAGGCATACCAAACTTCCCTAAGGAAAGCAGGGAAGGTAGTAAAGCAGGCAAAGGCACAAACCGAGGAAACACTAGCACAAACAGTAAAAGAAGGTGACAAGACTTTCTATAGATATGTTAGTGAAAGGAGAAAGTCCAGAGGGGGTATTGCTAAGATCAAAGGAGATAAGGGGGCGTGTGAAGAGGAGGACCATGTAAAAGCATCTATCCTAAATAGATACTTCTGCTCAGTATTTACTGAAGAGAAGGTAGGGCAGGGCCCACAGCTCAGCACCATAGACACAGGGGGAGGGAGGAGTGCACTAATCCTTTCACAAAAGAAAGGGTCCTACAAGACCTCGATAAGCTCAGGGTAGACAAGGCATTGGGACCTGATGGCATATATCCCAGGGTACTAAAGGAACTAAGGGTGGAACTAGCAGAGCCATTATCAGAACTGTTTAGTGAGTCTCTGAGCACAGAAGAGGTCCCAGAAGACTGGAGAAGGGCTCATGTGATCCCGCTCCACAAGAGTGGTAGCAGGAAGGAGGTGGGGAACTGCAGACCAGTCAGTCTTACCTCAGTAGTCTCAGTAGTGGGCAAGATTATGGAGGCACTCCTTAAGGAAAGGATAGTGCAACATCTGGAATCCATAGGAGCACAGGATCCAAGACTGCATGGGTTTACAAAAGGAAGGTTCTGTCAAACTAATCTCATAGATTTCTTTGACTGGGTAACCAGAGTGGTGGAACAAGGGGGCGAAGTTGATGTCGCCTACCTTGACTTCAGCAAATCTTTCGATACTGTTCCATATAGAAGATTGATTAATAAGCTGGGCAGGCTCTGGATGGGTTAGAAGTTGGTCAACTGGGTGGCAAACTGGTTGACAGGCAGAAAACAGAGAGTGGTGGTAAACGGTATACAGTCAGAAGAGATGCAAGTCACAAGTGGGGTACCCCAGGGATCAGTCCTGGGGCCAGTCCTCTTCAATATCTTCATCAGTGACATTGCAGATGGACTGGATGGTAAGGTTTGTCCGTTTGCAGATGACACCAAGATCTGCAACACAGTAGATGATCCAGATGGGGTGGGCAGAATGAGAAGAGATCTGGATAAACTGGCAAAATGGTCGGAAGAGTGGCAGCTGGGGTTTAATGCAAAGAAGTGCAAGATCATGCACATAGGGAAGAGAAACCCTGAAGCCACCTATAGGCTGGGAGGCGAGTTGCTGACAGTCACAAGGGAAGAAAGAGACTTGGGCATCATCATCACCGATGACCTGAAATCATCCATGCAGACCACTAAAGCAGTAGGTAAGGCTAGGGGGATGTTGGGGTGTATTAGTAGGGGTATCACAAGTCGGAAGAGGGAGGTAATAATCCTTCTTTACAAGACACTGGTTAGGCCCCACCTGGAGTACTGCGTGCAGTACTGGAGGCCACACCTTCACAAGGACATTAATCAAATTCAGGCAGTCCAGAGAAGGGCAACCAAAATGGTGCAGGGACTGCATCAGAAAACATATGAGGACAGATTAACGGAGCTCAATATGTATACCCTAGAGCAAAGAAGGGAGACAGGTGATATGATCGAAACATTCAAACACCTTAAGGGAATTAACAAGGTGAAAGAGTCTAACATGTTTCAGTATAAGAAACATAGCAGGACAAGAGGACACAGCATGAGATTAGAGGGAGGCTGATTAAGGGGGAATGTGAGGAAGTTCTTTTTCACAGAAAGGGTGGTGGATGCATGGAACAGCCTACCTCAGGAAGTGGTGGATATGAATACAGTGCAGGGCTTCAAACAGGCATGGGATAGGCATAAGGGAGCAATACAGATGAGTATGAATAGATAGGCCATTGACAGAGCAAAGGTCGATGGCACATTTATAAGATAGAACAAGAAATGGGCAGACTGGATGGGCCTTGCGGTCCTTATCTGCTGTCAACTTCTTTGTTTCTATGACTATAAGGACAGCTGAGTGCAGCAAGGCAGAGCTGTGGGGCCTCTGCCTGCCCATCTGAACCATCGGAGAACTGAGCCTCCTACTATAAATGTGAGTTTGTTGGCAGTTACTCATAAAAAAAAAGGAAAGGCAAATTAAAATATTCAGGGGTAAAATTGGTAACGCTGAGTGTGCTGTCACTTTATACCCTGACTAAGGAGCATAGGCAGCAAAGGCAAATAGAATAATTGGTTTCAGTGAATTATATTAGTCAGTGGAAAGAAAGTATAAAAGAAGAGACAGATCTGTGGGGGAGGGTGCTCTAACTCACCTAAGTTGGCAGCAGAGCAGGCAGTGAAAGCCCAAGCAACTTGAAAAAGTGTATTAAAAAGAAAAGAAAAAAAAGAATTATCAGCAGGGAAAAGTAGAAATTGAAGCAAAGGAGTGTGAGAGGGCTGTTTAGTTTTGCTCACAGCTGGCAGGGAAAGCCTACTAGACTTCACAATCGAATGTAAAAGTAAAACAAATAAGCTTGGATTCAAATAATGCAGTGTGTGTGAGGGGGCTGTGTGTGTAAGAGGCCGGGGTGGGGGGTTAGGCTGTGTCTTGTTCACATCAGTTGCAACCTAGACTGTCTATACTAGTCTCCATCTAACCACACACAGCCTGAGCAGATAACATCTATGCACTGAATGTAACACCTCCTACAGAAATATCAATAAAGAAATAGAACTGAGTGTGCCGGGCTTGCTCTCTATCTCTGAGTCAATCAGCCAGAAGAGAGTTACGCTTTAGCTGCAGATTTAATTAATAAATAAATGAATAAATAGCAGCTACTGAGTGACACATTTAAGCAGAGTGTGGGGGCTACCTTACTGACAGCACTCAGGCAGGGAAATCAACGGAAGATTTAAAAAAAAATAAAACCAAATATATCACAGCAAGGAAAAGGGCTAGAGAGGTGTCCATGAGGGGGCATAATCTTGAGCCTCTCTCTTGTAGTTTGTTGCAGGCAGGGAAATAGATTTATAGATTTATAAAGTCTAAGTGAATAATTTAATAAAAGAAGTAAAGCAAGGGGCACAGAATCTGTGTGAGTGAGGGGCAGGGCTCTGTCTTGCTGCACAGGCAGGGAAAGGCACAGCACAATATAGTAAACTTAAAAATAAAACAAGACATAGAATACAGGAAAAGAAAGAAGTGGTGTCTGTGAGACAATAAGACATCTGTGTGTAAGTGAGGGGATTTCTTGTATTTGGCTGCAGCAGACAGGGAAAGCCTGTCAGACATTTATAGGTTAAGTAAAAAAGAACATAAATAAACTAAATATCAGATTAGAAAAAGAAGATGTGTCTGTGAGGGCAGAATCTGTGTGTGATTGAGAGGATCCCGTACTGCTCTAACATTAATTTTGTTTGCATTTAATGCTGCTCATTGTGTATTAAGAAAAAAAGAGACTCAGACACAGATTGTCAGACCTACTTTTTATTTTATTACAAGTAAGACAGACAAGTCATTGTAAAACCAGTAAATCAACATCACACAGCTTCCAAGTTACTTTAACTTAACGTTACAAAGAAGGCAATATTTGTCAAAAGTTTTTACAGTCACAAATATTAAAAAGGACCAGACTTGATAGCTAAATCATCATAATGACAAAGAAACAAGTGCCAATTAAAAATGTTGTTTCATCTGCACCTAAGAGACTCTGCATGGCATCAGGGGCTTCTAACAAGAATTCCACCACTTCTGAGCAGGTGCCAGCTTTGTCATCAGAGGAACCTGTGTTGTCAGTCGTGGACAGTTAAATGGGAATAAATAATGTTCCTGTTGACAGTGGTGCCAACCAGGACCAACTTTTTGAGTCTGCTGCTTGTGAACAACCACATAGTTCTTCCCAGTCCCTTGTAGCCACTAAACGTAATTTTTGGCCCGCTGGCTCACCATGTACAGGTAGTTGAGATATAATTCAGAGAAATATGTCATGACTTGTGCTGTGTGCATCAGTAGAAAGAAACAAAATACACTCACTTCTGGCACTGACAATTTCAGGGCAAGCACCCTAACTAGGCGTGCTGACTCGGCAGACCACAAAGATGCTATGGTGGCTGAAAATATGCAGGGAGATTTGCGGCATGCATTCAGGAAGGCTATTTCTGAAAATGAACAAGTTGTTCTAGTGGCCATGAAAAGTGTTTATTGGATGGCTAAAGAAAACTTGCCAATTCATAAATACACTAGTTTGATGGAATTTTTGTCTAGTTTAGAGTGTCCTTTTGTTGACAAACTGTATGTGGCAAAAAATGCATCTTATTATTCATCAGAAACAACAACCAATGAAATCCTGGAATGCATAGCCTTGGTAATCCAGCAGGGGACAAGTAAAAAAATAGAAACTAGTTCATACATCGTGCTAATTTGTGATGACAGCACAGACATCACTATAGCCCAAAAACTAGTATTACATGCTAGGGTGCTTGATCCTGAAAATTTTGTTCCATCTACTCATTTCCTAGACAACTTACAAATCTTTGATTCAACTGGAGCAGGGATCTATAGGGAATTAAAGCAATACTTAGATGGCAAACAAATTAGCATGACAAAAGTGATGAGGCTGGGAAGTGACAGAGCAAAGGTTATGACAGGGACGGATGAGGGAGTTACTGGACACATGGCACATGAAAACACAATGGGCACTATGCACGAAGGTGCAGAGAGGCTACGTGCCACATAACTTGGGTGTGTAGCCACCCTGCACCTGGTGCGCCCCCATGCGGGATGCACAAATGGGAGGCATGCAGACCCCCTGCACCCAATCTCCCACATCCGTGGACCGCACCTCGCTGGGGGCATTTCGGGGGTGTTCCGGCCCTGTGCAGTATTCACTAACCCACATAGTGCTGGCCACATGGGTGCAGAGGCTGGTGCAGGGTATGCCAGGGTAGACATACATATGAACATACGAAACTGCCAGCAGAAAAAGGTCATTTGGTCTAGTGAGTCTGCTCTATTTTGCAGTTAGCACCCCTACTCTGCAGCTGCCCCTTCCACCTTACCCCCTTTCCACGTCCCTCCCTTTTGCCCTATCCCAGCCCCTCTTGAAGCATCCCACTGTTTTACAGGCCACCACCTCTGCCGGTAGTGCGTTCCACTCTGCTACCACCCTTTCGGTAAGGAAATGCCTCCTCATCTCCCTCCTAAACCTTCCACCCTCCAATCTCAAGTCATGTCCCCAAGTGTCTCTCCCAACCCTCACCTTGAACAGTCCCTCTGTGCCTGTTCTGTTTATTCCTCTCATGTACTTATAGGTCTCAATCATATCCCCGTCGCTCCTCTCCTCCAGAGAGTACATGTGCAGCTCCCTCAGTCTAACCTCATATGGTAACTCCCCCAGACCCATGACCATCTTTGTTGCTCTGTGTTGCACCTCTTCCAGCAATCTAATTTCCCTCTTTAGGTAAGGGCACCAAAACTGAATGCAGTACTCCAGGTGGGGTCTGACCAGCGATCTGTATAACATCAGAATCACCTCCCTCCTCCTAGGTTATACCCCTTGCAATACAACCCAGCATCTTGTTGGCCACTGCTGCTGCTTTCCTACACTGTGCTGAGTTGATCATTGATACCACAATGAGCACTCCCAGATCTTTCTCCTCATCAGTCACAGCTAGTTGCACCCCCCTCCAGATGGTAGCTCCTCTTTGGATTCTTTACCCTGAAATGCAGCACCTTGCATTTTGTGGCATTGAAACCAAGTTGCCAGGTGTCAGACCATGTCTCCAGCCTTGTTAGATCTTCCTGCAGTCCCTGCCACCCTACTTGATCATTCACCACTGCTCCCATCTTGGTGTCGTCTGCAAATAAACTGATCTTGCTATTTACACCTACCAAGATGTCTGCAATAAGTACCCCAAATAACACCGGCCCCAGCACTGACCCCTGTGGGACCCCGCTCGTCACTGCTCTTGGGGATGATAATTCACCTCCCACCACCACCACCCTCTGCTGCCATCGCTGCAGCCAGTTCTCTACCCATCCCACCAATTTTGCCCCCACCCCTGTGCCCCTTAGCTCACATGCTAGTCTCCCATGTGGCACAGAGTCAAATGCCTTACTGAAGTCCAGGTACAGGACATCCACTCCATACCCTTTGTCCATTTCTCTAGTCACCCAGTCATAGTAGTCCACTAGGTTGGTCTGGCAGGATCTGCCCTTGACAAAGCCATGCTGCCGACTGTCCTGCATCCCACTGACCTCCAGCAGGGTCACCGGCCTCTCCTTCAGGATTGTTTCCATCAGTTTCCCCACTGTGGACGTGAGACTCACTGATCTATAGTTCCCTGGTTCATCTTTGGGACCACTCTTATGGAGTGGAACCACATGAGCCATCCTCCAATCCTGAGATACACACCTTGAGTCCAGAGAGGCATTAAATAGGTCTGCCAATGGGCTTGCCATGACCTCTGTCAACTCCTTCAGTACCCTGGGGTGTATACCATGTGTAGGTCCTGGTGCCTTGTCCACCCTCAGTACCCTTAACCCCTCTAGCATTCTATCTTCTGTGATTTCCCCGTCCGTCAGCCCCCCTCTGATCCTGTCCTTCCCTAAACCTTAGGTATCCTCCCTTTTTAGTAAAAACTGAGCAGAAGTAGTCATTAAGTGCTTCTGCCTTTTTGTCCCCTTTTTCCATCACTTCACCTTCCTTCTTAATCCTTACTATTTGGTCCTTACAATCCCTTTTATCCCTGATGTACCTGAAGAAGTCTTTTTCCCCCTCTTTAATTCCCTTCCCCAGCCTGAGCTCCCTTGATGCCTTTGCTGGCCTTACTTCCCTGGTCACCTCCTCTCCTTCCTTCAGGTACTCCTCCCTGTCCTCCCCACTACCTATTCTCCTGTATCTCCTACAGGCAACTCTTTTCCTCCTCACCATGTCGATGACACCCTTGCTCATCCAGCTAGGTTTCTTCGCCCTAACCTTTTTACTTTGGGCCTTGTGGCAGGAATTTGTTGCCTCCACTATTCCTAGCTTAATGAGTTCCCACCTCTGATCCGTGTCCATATTAGGTTGAATTCTGTCTAGGAACCCTTGCACAACCTCACCCATCTTTTTGAAGTCAGCCTTTCTAAAGTCTAGCACCTTTGTGCCACATGCTCCCCAATCCCTGCCCAGCTGCAACTGGAACCATACTGTCTGGTGGTCACTCCCTGCCAGTGGTTCCTCCACCCTCAGATCCCTCACCCACTCCCCATTAGACAGTACGAGGTCAAGGGCATTCTCTTCCCTAGTTGGTTCGCTGACCGACTGCTTCAGGAAGTTATCCTGGAAGGCATCTAGCATTATCTGTTCTCTTCTACACTTCGTGGCAGGTGTCCCTCACTCCACTCCCGGCAGGTTGAAGTCACCTGCTATCACCATCCCACCCTTCTTACAGTTCCTCTGGATCTGTTCTGCCAATACCCTAGATGTCTTTTCTGATTGGGAGGGTGGCCTGTGCATCACCCCCAACCATAGTGTCTTATTTTCTGGATCTTGGATTTGCATCCATACAGCTTCTGTATCTCCCTCCTCCTCTTCCCTAACACACTTTAGCCCCTCCCTCACGTACAGCGCTACCCCCTCCTCTCCCCTTAACTCTATCCTTGCAAAATAGTCTGCAACCTGGAACCACCAGGTCCCAGTCATGGTTTTGGGTGGCCCATGTCTCGGTGATGGCTGCAATGTCCACCCCTCCCTCCGCCATGAGAGCCTGTAGTTCTGCATTTTTATTCCCCAGGCTTCCAGCATTTAAAGATACCACCCTCCATCCCCCTTTCTTCTCCCCTCCTCCTTACTCCTCTCCCTTTATGGCCCTCCTTGTACTGTTTGCTCCTCGCCTTATCTTACTGTTATGGGGGGTAAGCCCATATGGTTTCCCATCTTGAGGCCTCTGATCACCTCAATCCCTTCTGCCACCCTGCCATAACCCTCTGCATGCCTCCAGGGACTTCAATCGCCAGATCAGGGGACCTGGACAGTGCTCTCCTTGGTGCTGCTCCTGCCCACTAAGCAGCCGGTGAGGGCAGGGGCAGTGGGACGGGCAAGTGCCCACAACATCTGATTGGCAGTGGTACCGGGATGTTACCAGTGGGGGGTGGACCATGGTACACGCCCTCCTACAGGGGCTCGGGGGTATGGCCACAATGATGCTGGGTCACAGCTGCCATTGAGGGCATGCGGCCTGGAGGTGGGTCCCAATGCCAGGGTCCAGCAGTGCACCAGGTGGGTGCTGGTTGCTGGGGTTGGGCCGGTGCATGGACTGGCCATAGGGGCCATGCCCCATGGGTCCAGATGCCTGCAGTAGGCATGCGCTACCCTGGACCCGTACACTGCAGCATAAGGGATCCACTGTTGGACCTGGACAGGCATCCTATTGGATGCCTGCCCAGGTCCGCAACTCTGTCCCCAGCCACCCTTCGGAGTCCTGCATGCCAGGGGTTAATAGCCGTGGACAAGTAGCCAGCATTGGTGAATGCTGGTATAGGCGCACCTGTCCATGGGGCACAGGGTCACAGGCAGGGTACATGACTTTTCAGCATCCCCCGTCCGCTTCGTGCATAGCACCCAAAGTTAGTAAATACAGTTAAACCTGGTTAATCCGGACACGTTCATCATCTTAGTAATGCATCTGGATTACCCACATACGGATAAACCAAACATGAAGTGAGATGTAAAATAAATTGTTTTATTAACACCAGTTGAAAAAAATGCTATTAATAAATAAATAATAAGCAGCATAAGCAGCATTAAGTGTAGCAGCACTAACATCATGAGGGCAGGCTGAGATGGAGATTGTAGTGACGTAACTTGAGGTGGGGGTGGATGACTGCGGTGTAGGACATAGCATAGCGCATACCTATTCAGGATCGACAGACAAGTCATTAAAATATTCAGTGATTTACTTTTGTTTACAAGATATTATAGACTGTGTGGGAATAGATTTCTTAAGGTCTAACAGAGAGTCCACATGCTTTTTAGCTTCCTCTGTAGGCTGTTGTTTGAGATACCTCAGCAAACAGCTGACATGATTAAACGCTGCAGATGCTGAAACAGGTGGAGGGGTGCATCTGACAGGGCATCTTGTGAATTCGGTACCTCCTCATCTTCCTCATCTATGTCTGCATTTGTTTTTGGCATACAATATTAAGGATGTCTGCATCTGTCAGAGGTGGTGCAGTTTCAAGTTCATCTTCAACTGAAATGTATTGCTGTGCCATGACTGAACGCACAAAAGATGATGGTAAGTGCTGAATTAGAACCTGTAGTTCCATCAGTTCGGTAGCAGGTATAGCTGGTTCATCTGCTTGATCTGGTAAATCAGAATCAGGCAAAATCATGACATGACGCCAACAGTTCACAACAGTGGTTTTTGTGACAGACTGCCAGGATGAATGGATAAACAGTAATGCCTGCCTGACTGAGATTTTCATCTCATTTCCAGCTGCAGCACATGCTATAAAATGACGGCACAGCTCTTTTTTATTGAAGCATTTAAAGTTTGTAATAATGCCTGCATCCATCGGCTGGATGTGAGAGGTAGTATTTGGTGGCAGAAAGTGTACTTTGACATTATCGATGTTAGGGGGAATAGCGTGGCTAGTTGCGTTGTCCACCAACCAAATGACATGCCGTATTTGACAGCACATGGCACGGTTAAAATCAGTCACCCACACTTTGAATTCATCTGCGATCATACACGCTTTTCTGTTAGCTCTGTAATGAGCATATAACTCAGGATCAAATCCCCCTGCAAAACAGAGTGGCTTTTTAGATTTCCTGATTACAAATGGCTCTAATACATGGCTACCGTCAGCATTATAACAGACAGCAACAGTCAGATGATCTTTATACTTTTTTGTGCCAGACACTGGAGTGGAGGATAGCGTAGAAGTTGGTCCCAGGTGGTAAAATAAACCAGTTTCATCGAGATTATAAATGTCCCAAAGTGAGAAACCACTAAGGACCTCTCAGAGCTACAAGCATCCAGAAACCACAGCAGTTTGATCTGCACTAGTGGACTCGCCATGATAAGACCTTGCTGGTCAGTTCGTGTCTCTTTTTGAATCCTGTAATCCACCTCTTTGAATATCCAAAGTCAGTCACCCCATCCGGCCACCAAAAAATTTACCTTTCTCTATCACCACTGTGTCAGAAACAGCTGCCCCACGGCTATTCATTTCTGTAATCCATAAACTTAGAGCTGCTTCTACCTCATTATGCTTTCTGAGGCGAACATGGGTAAGGGACTTTGTATCACTAGAAGTTGACAACCACTTGTCTCTTGCCTTCCAGATATCACTGCATGTGCTCAAACCAATTGCAATTCTGAAGGCTTCAACAGCATATGAGACCACATCTCAGTATGTAGAGGTGGGATTTGCTTGTTTCCATAGGCATAGGTAATTTCACTCTTGCCGCGCTTCTGTTTCGAGCTCACCACAGCCATTGTAAACCTTGCCAGGTTAGTGTGAGAATGTGACAGCAAGATTGAGGTGCTTAAAAAATAACTTAATCTTCAGCTCATTAGCACCTCGTGTACCTCTTGTACCATCACATTTAAACCATTAACAGCTTACTCCACACATATTGAACTTATTTGAGTCAGAGGAGGTAAGCGCTTTGAACTTCCCGTGATCAACTCCAGACTATCAAGGTGATAATTGTAGTGCTTAATAGCCTACTTATTGTTAGGGCAGCATTCAGACTATGGACAATGAGGGAACTGGATAAAACCAGTGCCCCTAGTGCTCTGCAGCAGAATTTTCTGATTTCTGCGGCAGGGATTCTGCGGCAGGGATCCCTGGGTTCTGCGGCAACATTTTATGATTTCTGTGGAATGATTTATTAATTTCTCTGGCAGAATGCAGTCCTGCCATTGGTTAAATATGATGTGATGTCATCAATGACATCATATTCTGAGCATAGAAGAGGGTCTTCAGGATAAACAAGATTGGAAGAAAACCTGGCACGATGGAAAAACAGTATATTTGAATAAAAATTCACCAAAAAC
Organism: Neoceratodus forsteri; assembly: GCA_016271365.2. NCBI lineage: Eukaryota > Metazoa > Chordata > Ceratodontiformes > Ceratodontidae > Neoceratodus > Neoceratodus forsteri. Next base: position 690,271,001 of record CM028132.1, read on the forward strand.
CGTGAATTCTGCGGCACTATATACATTCTGCAGCATGATGCAAATTCTGCGGAAAATTCTGCAACTGCAGAATCACAGAATTCCAGGGACCTTGGAAAACAGACAATTAGAATGGGGTTCTTTTTGTGATGGTACTTAAGGTAACGGATAGTGAAACATACGGATTAAAGGGGCACGGTTTAACAAGGTCTGACTGTATTCACTATGTTGCTCACAGGGTTGCACTATGTAGTTCACAAGCAGCAGACTCTGTCCCCTACCTAAAAGAATACTAAGAGGTTCTAACTGGTATGTTCTACCACTTTAAAAGATCAGCCAAAAGAGTTGACAAATTAAAACAAATACAAGAAATGTTGGAGGAACCAACTCTAAGAGTGAAAGAGGTCCATGATGTGAGGTGGATAGCAGTTTACAAAGCAATTGAGACTGTATATCACACCCTTGGTCCCCTTCTGACTCTTTTTTGCAATGAGATGGATGCTAGAGCAAAAGACTATGCCTTAAACATGTCCAAATATGACTTTATTATGACAACCTATATGTTAATGGATGTGCTTTCTGTAATTACACAGCTAAGTGTAGTGTTTCAGAAAGAGATCCGGACATCTCAATGGTCCAAGTTAGTTTGGAGAAGCGCTTCTCTGATTTGGAAAAAATAAAATCAGGTACCAAGGACAAAATGTATCTAAATGATGTGGATAAGGATATCCAGGAAGATGAGGAGGGAAAGCTGGTGTTTAAGGGCCATCACGTACTGAGGGAAGCAAAAACCTTTCAATAAAGGACTGTTTCGTTGACCAATTAATTGTCAATTTAAAACAGAGATTCCCAGGTTATGACAGAAAAAAACTGTCTGCTTTTGGAGTACTGTGCCTTAGGCCAGTTAGTAGTCTTTCCAGAGATGAACTTGAAATATGGGGGAATGAACAGATTCAGGTGCTGCTTGATCATTGTGGTCAAGAGCAGAGACACAAACATTTTGAGTCAGTGGCACCACCACTTGTGGATGCAGACTGCACCAAAGCAGAATAGGAACTGCTGAAGCCACTTGCAGTGAGAGAGGGGTACCCCGAGGGACAATATGCAAACCCTTTGGGGGTTTATTAACAAATATCACAAAACAGACTTCCCAAATCTGCTGACACTGGCTGCATTGGCATTAACTGCCCTAGTCCATACAGCAGATTGTGACAGAGGCTTCAGCGCCCAGAACATTGTAAAAACTAGCATGAGAAATTGGCTATCTGCCACCAGAGTCAATGATTTGCTGACTATTGCAATTGAGGGACAATGCCAGGCTGAATTTGATTTCCTTTCTGTAATCAATACCTGGAGAGAAAAAAAAGCAAAGGAGGTTATTTCAGCGTGTAGACTGACTTTTCAGCTGATCTGCTTTTGTCTAACTTAATACTACTCGCAGCAAGTCAGTCTCACAACACAATGAAAATGCAGACACCAAAAATTTATTTTCAGAAAATATTTTATTTCAGCATATATTATGCTGTTGTTCATGGATTTAGAAAATTTAAAAATAAAAGAAAAAAATACACAGAATTCATGTTATCAGTCTCCTGGTTCCATCCGAGTTCTGCATCCCCCATAGGACTCTTTGCTTTATTTTGAATATGGTGTGCTATTTTCTCTTTTTTCTCAAGAATTTCTGTCTTAAAGTTAAAAATTCTGGTCAGTTATGCCAGGCAAAGACAAAATGTCCAATTTTTCACAGTTAACTGCTGTGTGGACTTTACTATCTTGCAGACCTCCCCATGCTGATTAACTTACTATCACAGTGTTCACAAGTCACTCTCTGCTTCTTTGCCTGGTAGTTTATCATAGCATGATAAAAGCAGTTATTCACATTCATTCCTGAGTTAAAAATTCTTAGTGACTTTTTTGGTAAAATTGATGTATGACCCACACTTTTTGGCAAATGACCCACCTTTTCAGTGGCCAGTGGGTCATTTGACCCACTAAATTTCATTTCTATAATGTACACTGATATATGTAATAGAAACCCACTCTAAGGTGTGCAGTCACGCTCTGATATACATACGCCTTAGTGTGCGTTGTTACGCATGGGCCGCTGGCCCAGTGTATCAACCACCCAAGGCATGCATATATCAAAGCGTGACAGCACACCCTAGAGTGGGTTATCTATCTTATAAAATGGCAAAATTGTTTTGGGGGGGTGAAAGTGCAGGTGTGCGGTCACGCTCTGATATACGCACGAGCATGTGATGTGTTTCAACCAATCAGCAGACATGATTTTTCCTACCCATTTTATAAATATATGTTTTATATATATATATATATATATATATATATACATACACACACACACACACATATATATATATATAGATACACAACTAGGGACTTGTGGAATACATGATTTATTTTACGAGTGCTATTTGACCTTGGTAACCCCCAGTGGCGTAAGCCACTTGTGATTTGCCCAGTCAAACAGCATGAGTGACAATACATCATGTATTCCACAAGGTCACTGTTGTGTATTTCATTTCTGTAATAGGCAGGGACCTTGTGGGTTGTGGTAATTAATTGTAATCAGTTTAAGATTTTTGAAAAAAATGATTAGATTTCTGGTTTATTTTTACTGAAAATGCTGTTGCACTTTTACTGTTGGTGGTTGCTAGGGAATCATGTATGAGGACGTCGCATCATCGTTGAGACATCTTTGTTGATTGGTGTGTTTTGTTTTAGTGGGCGGGCAATTACGAAAAAAAAAAACATGGCGGCTTTGGTTCTCCATTACGGAGAAGGTGGTTTTAGATGTAGTTTCCATGTATTTCTTGATGTATTTTTTTGGGAGGTTACATTATCTGGTTAATCCTGCGTTTGGCTGCAACATTTAGTTTTTCTCCAACTTTCAGCAGCTTCGGCGGCAATTCTATCTGGGCGAGAGCGAGAGGAACATTTACGTGGCCAGAAAGTGAGGGCTGACAACTACGGGACTGGTGTGAGGAGAAAAACAGAAATATTTTTTTTAAAAGGTAGTGTTTTCTTTGCTGAAGCTGGGGAAATGTTTGAAGGGTTCTGCGAGGTGAGGAAGGATGTGGCAGGAAGGAGGGTTTCTGACGAGTGTGAGGGAATGACTATTTTTAAAGGGGTCTGTGACTTTGTAGGTAAAATGGCCTCATAGAGGAATGGTGGGGGAAGGGGGGGCTGTAGCTCCGGCAGGAGAGGGGGATGATTGATGGCAGGTTGTTAAATAAATGTGTTTGACTGACGTTAGGGTGTTAAATAAATGGTGGGCTCTGACATTTACTTAACACCAGTGAAAATAAATACATTTATTTTACTGAATTTGTGTCCACTACCATTGTGTAAATATATTTATACCATAGGGGGTGAGAGCTTTCTCAGTAGAATATCCTGTGTTATTTCCACTGGAGCGAGGATAAAACCTGATGACATCAGCAGAGTGAGGATATCGACAAATATCCACACTCTGATGATGTCACCAGAGTGAGAATATTTTCACTGCAGCTTGCATTCTAAATGAAAGTTCTTCAGAAGACAGTTTCTCTTTCTCACTGAAGCTGCAACTTACTCAATTAGCTTTGCAAATCACTCTCACCTGTGTCCCATTGTGTTTCTAACACTCCTAGCCCATTACTGTGCTTATCTCAGATTTCTCTTTCTCTGTGCTACCTGCAACAGTTTCTCTTTCTCACTGAAACCTACAACTTACTCAATTAGCTTTGCAAAACACACTCACCTGTGTCCCATTGTTTTTCTGGCTCCCAGTCCATTCAGAACTCACACACACACACACACACACACACACACACACACACACACACACACACTACACAGAATGAGCAGAAAACACACAGAAACAGAAACAATGTTCCTAAAGCTCTCACCCTCATGGTATAAATCGCAGACATGATGTGCAGATTGTGGGATATGGAATATATTCTCAGTCCTGCAGAGTGAGCTGTGCATTCTCACTCGTGCCTTCGGCACTCATGAGAATACAGAACTCACTCTGCAGGAGTGAGAATATTTTCCATATCCCACTCCTGTCCATCATGTATCCCCTATATATATATTAATATCATCATAGCATACTATATGATGGATAGTAATAATATATGAAATTTATAGTGCTAAGCATAGTAAGTAATACATATAATAGGAGCTAATGTCCTAATAAGTTTACGCATCCTAGGAATATATAGATAGCAGGAACAGTCTGATAATGACTATTAGTCATATGTATATAGATCCACCTAACTATGATGTGAATACGAATTTATATATGAAAAACATGACGCACTATGAAGTGGGGAGGAGTGGAGCACGCTGTCACCCTGTTAATTTGAGAGATTGCTGAAGTGCATATGTGTATAGATGTGATTTTATACTTTATTACAGCACGTTTATGATGTAATTTTATTGTGTGAATGCAGATCCTCTACCTTGAAGAAGCCCACATTTGACCAAAATGTCAGACATGGTGTGGGGGATCTCTGCTTGGTTTATGGAAGCTAAATAAAGTATTAACTGAGATTCCTTCAGTGTGGCTGGTCTTCAAATACTTTTTGCTTGAACATATCACACATATGAGCCCCAAAACTACACTGACATCACAATAACAGGAAGGGGATCCACCTTGAACTGTGTCTTTTGTCCCCTTTTATTCACTTGGCTATATTACTCCTTGTACCCCTCTGCCACTTTACTTCTTCCTTTTTTAATTAACCCTCCCATTTTTGCCCTTCTTGAACAGTTATTGCACCCTACCATAGACAGGGTGTCTCAACTACTCCCACCTGTAGCAGCTACCTGCTCATTTCTTTTCCATCAGATACTTCTTACCCCACTATCTGTAGTTTCCTAAACAAGTAACAGCAAGCTAACAAGTACTCTACCTTACCTTAGTAGTCCAGTAGAGCCCCCTACATGCCTGCTGTCACCTGCAGATGCCTATGATGCCAGAAGTAGCCTGTTCCACTCCTGCTGTTCCACTCATACTCTGGGACGCAAGCATGATGAAAACCCTGGAGTAGCTGAATTTAAATCCCCCAACCTCTTCCAGGTTGAGCCGGACTGGCTTCTTAGGTTATGTGGTCCCTCTGTCCTGGCTCCAGTGGAAATTTGTATTTATTTAAAACTGGTAACCAGGAATGGCACACTGAGCCAAGGTTTGTTTCAGAAGTGACCGGATGGGGGGGATATAGAAAAACAAGAGCAAATGTTAATAGAGAAAACTCTCCAGTGACAAACACCCTTTTTATCCATAGCCATAGGCAGGCTTGGAAGAAGAAAACTGTAATGCACTAGTTAATGCAGAACTCTGAGACAGCTTAACTAATAACTGCAGGTGAGTTAAAAAAAACTGCTTTATCCTAGTGAAAAAAACAATCACAGACAATGCAAAAGAGGCTTACAGGAGAACTGCTTTGAATCTGCAAGCCTGTGTTTTCTGTAGAAGATGGGTTTCTTTTTTTTCCCATTATGTCTTTATGGTGCTTTTTCCCTGTTGTTCCCGTCCCCATGCTCTCATGTCCTTGGCGCGAGTGCACAAGTGTGGAAGTACACACACTGCGGGATGCCCCATCCTACCGGTCGCCCAACCAGCCTGTGCCACCACTGGGCCTCCACCTGGTGATGACGGGACTGTGGTAGGGCAACCCCACCTCCTGGGAGAGGAGAACCACCGCCGATCCTGCTCCCACCCTCCCACCCCATGCCGGCATCCGCCGACCTGAGGTTGTTCTCAAACCCGGGTCACCAGCGTGATGTGAGGTGTGGTGTCCAGTGCCTCAACCCTTAGTGCCACCAGGCTGGCCCAGAAGATGCATTTCTAATACTGGTTCACATTCTGCTTTTATTCCATCTGTACTGGCCTTTTAGTAAATTCACTGAATATTTCGGCTTTTCACTGTGGTGGGCAGTACCATTTTAGAACTCCATGATGTACCTTATGGCCTTGATAAAGAACTGTCACTGTTTTCACAATGCATTCATGTTCTACTCTGAAATTATGTGGCCCAAAAGGGAAATAAACTACATCATATAGTTCTAAAATGTTACTTACCAGCAGTGTGTTAATTAAGCAATAATGCATGACAGGGTGTATGTCATGCTGGGATGATGCCACACCTCGAATGGTTGGGCAAGAAGCCACAGGCCAAGTGCATCCACCACCTGAGAAGTGCTGTTATCCCAGCACAACAGACACCTTAGAGTGCATCATTGCTATTATACAATGGCTCATCTGCATCCCATACCTTTTAACATTTATACATAAAGTAGTCCCTTTCTCTTAAATCAATTAAGTCTTATTTTGGTAGTGGTTACAGCAGTATAACAGGTAATATGCTGATTTACATACAACAACAAGGAACTCTGCAGTTGGACTTCATCTTGGTGGGATTCACTGTGTGTGTGTGTGTGTGTGTGTATATATATATATATATATTCATGGCAAAAAACTCTGTTTACTGCATCAGTTAGGGTTGTTCCATGGTGACAAAAGTGAGGAAATTCAGTGTTAGGGTTGCTACCCCTTGCACCCCATGCCAACCCCGCCCACACCAACAGGCATCGGGGGGTGTATTGGGGTCATCGGGCCTAACTCTCACCCCATTCTCCTATACTGCACCACCTCAGCTTATTTACACATGAATGGGGTGAGAGTTAGTGCCGATGACCCCAACGCACACCCCGGCTGCCTGTTGGTGGGCATGGAGTGCCAGGGGTGGCAACCCTAACACCCACCCCCTCGCTTTGTCACTGTGAACAACCCTAACTGATGCATTAAACAGAGTTTTTTTGCCATGAATATATATATATATATATATATATATATATATATATACATACATATATATATATATATATATATATATATATATATATATATAAATAGGTATAAAAACTCAGAAACCTGATAGGCTGAGAAGCTTGGAACCCAGTGCTGATATCCCAGCACAACTGCACTGGAAGAAGATCCAGCAGCCTCTTCACAATAAAATCAATACTACCACACATCCCTGACTACCATCACAAATGTGGCTGTCACCTTTACTCAGTAAAAACCTTCAACTAGTCCCTAAAAATAAAACTGCTTTAAATTTAAAAACTTTGGGCACTATGCACGAAGCAGGCGGGGGACATGGAAAAGTCATGTACCCCACCCACGCCCCTGTGCCCCGCAGACAGGTGCACCTATACCGGCATTCACCAATGATGGCCATCTGTCTGTGGCTCCTCCCCGCCCAGTGCACAGGACTCCACAGGGCGGCCAAGGGCGGAGTCCCGGGTCCAACAGTGAATCCCTCACACGGTGATGCGTGGGTTCAGGATAGTGCATTCCTACTACAGGCACCCAGTCCCACACAGCATGGTCCCTACAGACAGTTCATGCACCAGACCAGCCCCGGCACACTGCTGGACTTGGGCATCAGGACCTGCCTCCAGCCCACAGGCCCACAATGGTAGCTGTGCCCCAAAACCATTGTGGCTGTACCCCCTAACCCTGAGCCCTATAGGGGGGCATGTACCATGGTCTGTCCCCCCTCCATCGGCAACATCCCAGTGCCACCATCAATCAGATGTTACGGGCACTCACCCATCCCACTGCCCCAGCCCTCACTGGCTGCCTAGTGGGCAGGGGCAGCACCACAGAGAGCACTGTCCAGGTCCCTCGGTCTGGCAATTGGAGTCCCTGGGGGTGCACAGAAGGTTACAGCAGGGTCTACGCTGGCGTACCCTGTGCCACCCTCCGCACCATGCAGCCAGCACTACGCAGGTTAGAGAATACTGCATAGTGCTGGCATGCCCCTGGAATGCCCCCAGCATCATGCGGTCCCTGGATGTGGGGGATTGGGTGTGAAGGGTCTGTGCACCCTCCATTTCTGCATCCCGTGAGGGGGTGCACCAGGTGCGGGGTGGCTACATGCCCAAGTTACATGGCACATAGCCCCTCCGCACCTTTGTGCATACCACCCATAATAAGTAAATGTTATTTGTCCTCATAATCCTCTTCTTACACACACACACACACACACACACACACACACACTTAAAAATGAAGTACTACACTACAGTACCTACAATTTTAATTTATGGTGTTTCTTTGCTGACCATGAAACATTCCCCTCCAATCCTCACATGCATACTGGGGAAATATGTGCTGTTTAACATGCTACAGATAAAACAAAAGCTCTGGTTCCATCTGAGGCCTTCTGTTGTGTGATAGTTGGGGTGAACAGTCTGCTAGTAGAACTGAGCAGAGATTTGAATTCTTGTATTCCATACATAGTAATCATTCCATCTCTTGAGTTCAGATCCAAAACAACTATCGCAAATCACCTTCTTGGATACTATGCACTTTAATATCTTTGCGACCATTCAATAGATTTGCACAACATTTTGTATGCATGGTCTCGGGGGTAGATTTTTTGACCTACCAAGGTTTGGTTCAGTTGGATGTGCAGCTTCTGAGATCCAGATAGTGAAAAAAGTTTAAAATCACATTTTGTTGCTGGTTTATTTTTTTGTCATCATCTAGCGCCCAGACGGTTTGGAATTTTGGTCTGAAATTTTCAGGGTAGGAAGGGCTTGGCCCGCAGATGTGCCTTTTGCTGGTTTAGTGAAAAAATAATAATCCATTCCAACAGGGAACAGACAGTCAGCCTGTTGAGCAAGGAGTTCAACCTCAGCCAAGGTACACAAACCACTCTGTTAGAGCCACAGCTGTGCACCTACTGTCTACTGCTGGACTGCAATCTTGGGAAATTATAGCAGTCATGGGGCACAGATCAGACGCTAGCTTGAGAATTTATTGGAGTGTCTCTGCCGAAAACCAGAAAAAGTGGAGTGGAATCTTGGCACACAGTACGAAAGAAAATCAGCAGATGGAATCTTCAAGCAAGAATCAAGAAATGGAGCCTAGAAGCAAGAAATAGAAGCTGGAGTCTGAAAATTAGTACACTGACAATGAGCATGAAACACCATCAAGAGGAAATAAAGTGCTGGAAAACCTGCCTTTCAAGCTCAGAAACCCTGTATTCCATGGCAAGGTGCAATTCATCAATTTCAGCAAGTAAGCCTAAAATATTCCACATTGTAGGAAGTTTATTTCTGTTATTATTTTGACTGCCCCCCCAAAAAGTAGTGCATCACGCGGTTCTAAGTGATTTATTATTTTGACCATCCCAAACAGTGCAGTTAGGGACTATTTATTCTCACTTTTTTAAGAAATTCTCTAGTGTTTATTTAAATAAATGTTACAAAATTTAACAGATGCAAACTACTTATTGGTGTTATTTTTCCTAATCATAATCCATTTTATAAGTGCAATAAGACACTCCAGGGTGTTGGTTGTTTTGGGATAACCACACGCCTAGGTGCGGAAGGACACTCAGCCTTCTACCTTGTGCCTTTCCATGTACCTATTCATGTGGCTATCACAGAACAACCAACACTGTTGTGTGTATATATGTGTGTATATATATATATATATATATATATATATATATATAGAGACAAAAAACTCATTTAATGCATCAGTTAGGTTGTTCCACAGAGACAAAAAGCAAGGAAATTCGGTGTTAGGGTTGAAACCCCTTGGGCCCCTCAGCCCACCCCCAACCGGCATTGGTGGCGTTGAGTCATCGGCCTAACTCTCACCCCATCAATGTGTAAAGAAGCTGAGGAATAGGAGAATGGGGTGAGAGTTAGGACCGACGACCCCAACGTGCACCCTGATGCCGGTTGGGGGGTGGGCTGGAGGAGTCCAAGGGGGGTTTCAACCCTAACACCAAATTTCATCGCTTTTGTCGCTGTGGAACAGCCCTAACTGATGCATTAAACGGAGTTTTTTGCCTCTAATTTCCCTTCTTTTTGAGAATGATGACAAGAAATAGTGAATGTAATGCAGTGGCGGGAGCGCAGGGCCCAACGTGATATCTTGTGACATAGTAACAGGAACAGCAATGCAAACACAAGGTGGAAATGCAAATGGTAACAGTAACGAAAACGCAAGCACAAATGACAACGCAAAGGGTAATGCACACGGTGGCGTACTCAGGAACGGTAATGCAAATGGGACATAAACGCAAGTGGAAACAGTAAATATAACAGTAACGGAAGCGCATACCCTGTTTTTGCTGAACAGGTGCATAGAGAACACAAAGAATGTATGCATTGTAATGGGCATCGAAGCTTAAAACAAGCATTGGAAGTACTTAATTGCAAATATCTCAGCAACCGCACGACATAGAAAACACATTTAAATTTCACAAAAATCATGATTTTCCTGGCTAGGTTTTTGTTGTTACATAGCCCCATGTAACTCGTGAGTAAAAATTCTATGTCTCGATCGTTTTCGAGATACGAGCCCCAAAAGGCACGTCATACGCCACCATGTAGTCTATGGGAAAAAACTCCAACTTCGGAGTACCGTAACTTTGCAGCCATGCAATATTTTTTCACCAAACCATCAAAAGACATATCTGTGGGATGTTGGCTGTGTTCACTCTAAATTTTAGCTCAAAAGACCCAACCGTTCTTTTGCAGCAGGGTGGCAAAGAACTGCTTTCATTTTGGCCATAGTCTGAAAAAGTAGTGTTGTGATTTGCGAAAGCTTTCACAAGCATTTCCGAAAGTGTCGTGAGTGCGACACTACTTTGTGACACTACTTTTTCCAGAAATTTGAAAAACATATTTCTAGGGTGTTTCACCCCAAAATAAAGACATGGCTAGCATCCTGAGGGTCCGACTAGGTAAACTCAAAAAGAATTGTGTTGCTAGAGAGTCCCAAATTTAAATGGCAAGCATTTTTCTGATCGCTAACTGAAAACAAAATGGCGGATTTGCGACTCTACTAGGGCCATTTGCGACACAAAAAAGTGCATTTGTGAAAGTGTCGAACTTTTTGCTAACTTTTCCTGTTGACTTATGGGAACTTGTTTTTTGAATAACTTTTGAACCGTTTAATATTTTTTCACGAAATATTTGAAAGACACATCGGGGACCCCAGCCACATGTTCCCTGAAGTTTTCGGACTGGTCGCGCAAACCGTGTGACCTGTAGGTACGAGCAAAGAATTCACCAGAAAGTGTAAAAACATGTGCAGATCACACTTAATAACTCCGCAGCCATATATCCGACCAGTACGAAAGTTAGCAGGTCCTAAGATGTATGGATCTTGATTAGGCATTCCAAATTTCAGGCAAATCCGTTGAACAGTGGCATAGTTATTAAGGTGAAATTTTGACCCTTTAACCTTAAAAGGGCTCTTCTACCATAATATATATATATATATACATATAAATATAAACAAAAACAAGGCACTGCGTCAGCATGTGGCCTAAAAGCAAAACAAAATGGTTATATTAAATGCACGCTGAAAATAGAAAATAGAGTTAAAAATCTACATTTCGACCTTAGGTCTTCTTCAGGAAATATCTAAAAGACAAAAAAATACAAAGTTAGTTTTATGTATGTATATATATATATATATATATATATATATATTATTACAAAAAACATTGTTAATGTATCAGTTAGGGTTGATAGCACAGTGACAAAAGTATGGAAATATGATGTTAGGGTTTCTACCTCTACCACACCACACCACCCCCTCCACCCTCCACACACCAACAGACGTCAGGGTATGCCATGGGGTTATCAGGCCCAACTCTCACCCCATTCCATGTGTAAACAAGCTGACATGCTACAGTATAGGAGAATGGGGCGAGAGTTAGGCCTGATGACCCCATGGCATACCTCAACGTCTGTTGGTGGGTGGAGGGGCAGTGAGGTTGAGGTGGTAGAGGTGGTAACTCTAGCATCACATTTCCATACTTTTGTTGATGTGCTAGCAACCCTAACTGATACATTAACAACATTTTTTGCAATGAATTTCCCTTCTTTTTGAGAAACAGCAATGTAATTGGTAACTGGTATGTTTGTGGGAGAATGGGCCCTCCAGGTCCTGCGCTCCCTTCATGTTCCCCATTTTTGAAATAATGGTATGAGTCCGTGGTAGCATGGGCCCTCTGGGCCCTGCACTCCCACTTACACATAAGTACGGAGCCATGCAGCAGCCCCATAGTACTGAAAAGGAACCCTCATTACACTTATCCGGCAATATTTCAGTAACTGCAGCAACTATGAAAAGAATTCCACTGCAGTTGTAATCAAGACTTCGAAACCTCCATGAAAGCTTAGTCCACCTATAGGTGGACTAAGCAGCTTGGAGCAAAAATCAGAATCTTGAATAGTTTTCCAGATACAAGCACTGAACGCCACCACAGTCACCACAATGTTATCCTATGGGATATGCCCAAATTTCTAAACACTGTAACTATGTAACCAATCAATATTTTTTTTACCAAACAAGAGCAAGGCAGAGCAGTTACTCAAGCACTTGTTACCCTGTAAATTTGAGGCAAAAAGCACAATCCACCTTGGCACAATGAAGTGACAAAGAAAATAACACATGGGACAATGTTTTCGAACATTGTTTTCATGAAAACATAAAGGTTTCGCTGCACCCCTATATCTTATAATTAAATCTTTCCATGCAAAAAAATGTTATTGTGCATTTGTTTTTTTATTTGCGGTCATTACCGTGCACACAAAAAATGTTTTCATGAAAACAAAATGCCAAGATGGTAGAAAAATTTTAAAACACATATTTCCAGTCAACCTGCACAAAAACTGATGCCAGGGGCACGTTCCACAGGCCCTGATCAGGTAAACACACGTGTTTGTGTTTAACAAGGAGCGGTATTTTTTGAGTTACATCATTTTTTCTCTCTCGCTAACTGAAAACAAGATGGTGGCAGCACGAAAAGAAAAATGCAGAGCACGAAAAGAAAAATGTTTTCACAAAAGTTTTCGTGTCGCCCATATAAATTTTGCCATAGGCTAAAATGGGACATGAAAAACATGCATAACTTTTGAACAGATTAATATTTTTTCACCAAATCTTCAAAAGGTACGACCTTCACCCAGACGACATATACAAATGCACATTTATGCCAGACAGATGCACGGTTCGGTCTCTGTAGCCTGACAAAGAATTGCACAAAAGTTGAGGATTTTTCACATTTTTGACACTTCACAGCTCAGCACCTGTACATTTGACCAGAACAAAACTTTCCAGATCCAGAGATCTATGGTTGAACGCCACTCATGCAAGATTTCAAGCAAATCAGAGAAGGAGATGTGAAGTTATTAAAGTGCAAACCTTTGGGTTTAACATAGAAGTGGCCTGGCAAACCTAACTATACCTGCACTACCATACAGGTATAATATACACACACACATATATATACACACATAATTTATTTATTTATTTATTGGAATTTTGGTAACCGGGTATCTATCTATCTATCTATCTATCTATCTATCTATCTATCTATCTATATATATATATATATATATGTATATATGTACGTGTGTGTGTGTGTGTGTATATTTATACATATATTGCAAAAAACTCTGTTAATGCATCAGTTAGGGTTATTTCCACAGTGACAAATGTGTCAAATGCGATGTTAGGTTACCAGACCTGACCCCCACCACCACCCACTTCACAGACCAACAGATGCAGAGGTCTGCCATAGGGTCATGCTTCCCAACTCTTACTCCATTCCATATGTAAAAAAGTTGACATGGTACAGTAAAGGAGAATGGGGTGAGAGTTAGGCCGCACAACCCTATGGCAGGTCTCGGCATCTGTTGGTCTGTGGGGGGGTTGGGGGGATCAGGGTCTGGTAACTCTAACATCGCATTTCCACACTTTTGTCGTTGTGGAAATAACCCTAACTGATGCATTAATGGAGTTTTTGAAATAATTTCCCTTCTTTTTGAGAAAGTGTGATATAAATAGCAAATGGTATGTGTTGGTGGGAGCGTGGGGCCCAGAAGCTGCCCATTTCTGTGTAATGATATGTGTTTGTGGGAACACGGGCCCTCCGGGTTGGACGTGTGGTTGTAATCATGAGCGTGAGTAGTTCCCACAACATAAAGTCAACTGAATCCGTATTGCACATTGTGTCCGAGATAGGGGGAGCAGAAAAACACTGTGAATGTGAAGTCTGTGGCCATAACAGTGGTCCTCGGACATGAAAATGAGCAATTGGAACTGTAAATCGCAAATATCTCAGGCACCGTACAAGGTAGAAAAAAATTCAAATTTCATGGGTTTCAGGACCTTCCAAACTAGTTCTGAACTTAGTCCCTCTTTAAGGGGGACTAAGAATATCTGCAACGAAAAGTCCGTATCTAGAACCGTTTTTGAGATATGGTGTCCGAAAAGCACTACGGATGTCGCAGTGTTATTCCATGGGAAAACTGTGGAACTTTGGAATGCTGTAAGTTTGGGCCCCTGTAATGTTTTTGCACCAAACCACCAAAAGGCACATCTGTGAGACCAGGGATTGCCACTCTGCAAATTTCAGCTCAAAAGACCAAACCGTTTTGTTGCAGGAGAGTGGCAAAGATTTGCAGTTATTTTGAGCATACTTTCGCAAAATACTTTCACAAATCACGAAAGTTTCACAAAAAAATCGCAAAACTTTCACATTTGCGAAAGTATTTTGCAGAAGATTTTAAAAATGCATTTCTGAGGGGTTTAAACCCCCCAAAAGCATGTGTCTAGCATCCTCAGGATTTGATTAGGTGAACACAGCAAGCAATGTGTTCCTAGAGGGTCCCAATTTTAAACGCCAGGCATTTTTCTGTGCAGTAACTGAAAAAAATGACCAACTCATAGAAGGAAAAGGGCCATTTGCGACAGTAAGAATGGCTATTTGCGAAGGTTTCGTGATTTTTAACTTTTTCCATTGACTATAATGGGAAATTTGTTTTTTTAATCACTTTTGAACGGTTTAATATTTTTTCACCAAATCTTCGATAGGCACATCGGTGACCAAGGCTGCATCTTTCCTGACATTTTTGGACCGAACGGACAAACTGTGCAGGCTGTGGGCACGAGCAAAGAAATTTGCAAAAAGTCAGTTTTTTTGGCGTTCTGTAGCTCCACAACCGTACATCCGACCATAACGCAATTTGACAGATCCAGAGATCTATGGTACCAGACTAAGCATGCACACTTTCAGGCAAATCCATTGTACGATGGCAAAGTTATTAAGGTGCAAAATTTGAGGTTTTGCAATAAAGTATGTGTATATGTATATATATATATATATATATATATATATATATAGATATAGATATAGATAGTTATATATATATATATTATAGTGATGCAGTAGCACCACTATAGTTAGGGTTGAGTAAGCAGTTCAATGTTGAACCACAAATTTTGCACTTTACTATCTTTGTAACCATTCAACGGATTTGCACAAAATTTGGTATGCTCTGTCCCGTGGGGTAGATCTCTTGACTTGCCAAGTTTTCTTTTGATTGGATATGCGGTTTTTGTGCAGCTCATAGTGATAAAACTGTGTTTTTTGCTTTTTTCGCCATTTTTTTGCTGATTTTTGCCCAGCATGCTGCAGCCACACCATTTGGAATCGTGGTTTGAAATGTTCAGGGTAGAAAGAGGTTGCCCCAAAACACAAGCCAGCATTGGTTTGGTGACAAAAATATTAATCCGTTCCAAAGTTATTAAATTTTGAAATGTTGGGTTCTGAGCATGCTCAGTTAGGTCTTTTGGATAGATGTATAAATTGTGAACAAGGATTTGCCTCATGAACAGGGATTTTGACAGCTCACGCCAGGGATTTAAAAAATCCCTGTTTGTGAGAAAAATTCCCTGTTTGCAAGCCGCTATCTTGTTTTCTCATTTTCTCATCAAACAAAACATTATAAGTTGACTTAGGGAAATGCTGTGAGGTAAACCAAGCATGGTTATATTCAGGGCAACGTCCTGTACAAATCCATGCCTTTGGTTTACTTTAGGTGAGCCCTAAAATGTGGTTTTAAATTTTTTTAATATACTTGTTAGCGACTCGCATATGATCCTTGTTTGTGAGGTGTCAAAATCCCTGTTCAACAGATGATGACCAGATGGCCCTATCTCATGAACAGAGATTTCTCATGAACAAGGATTTTAACACCTCACGAACAGGGATTCAGCTGACAAAAAGGGATTTTGACAGCTCATGAACAGGGATTCTAAAAAGGGAATCCCTGTTCATGAGGTGTCAGAATGCCTGCTCATGAGCTGTCAAAATCCTTGTTCATGAGTTGTCAAAATCCCGGTTTGTGAAATGAAACCAGATGGTCAAAAAAATCCCTGTTCATGAGCTGTCAAAAATCCTTGTTTGTGAGGTGTCAAAATCCTTGTTCGTGAGCTTATCCTTGTTCATGAGCTGTCAAAATTCCTGTTCATGAGATGATGACCAGATGGCCCTATCTAATGAACACAAAATTCTGATGAACAGGGATTTTGACACCTCACAAACAGGGATTCAGCTCACGAACAAGGATTCTGACAGCTCACGAACAGGCATTTTTAAAGGCTGCTGTTTCTTTGCCACTTCACTGTAAAGAAATGGTTAGGACTTTTGGCTTGAAAGTTGCAGGTAGAAACGGGGTGTCCCAGAGATGTGATGTATGCTGGTTTGATGTAAAAATTTGCATGGGTTACATAGTTAAGGAATTCTGAAGTTGAGAAATTTCGCATTGGATAACACTGTGCTGAACACAGAGCCTTTCGGTGACTATATCTCAAAAAAGTTTGTGATACAGATTTTTCGCTAAATGCAGCTTAGGTGTATTAAGCATGCGTGCAGGTTTCCAGTCCATGATTACAACTACAGTGTAATTTTTTCCAAGGTTGCTACAGTTATGGAAATATTGCAACATTTGCAGCAAAGGGTTACTTGGAATGTGTCTAGGCCTGTGCTGCATCTCTACAATTATAGGTAGGTGGGAGTACAGGGCCCAGAGGGCCCTGCGTTCCCACATATGGATACCATTAAGCAGTAATGGGACTGTTAAGCCATCCATTATGCAATACTGGGAGTGCACACGGAGATGACAGTTCATTATAATGTCTGTACACTTACACTGCACTCCAAAAACCTGATACAATGGGAGCACAGGGCCAAACCATATAAGGGTAAGACTACACTTGCTCAAAAAATAAGGAAAGTCATTGCAAAAAATTCGTTAATGCATCAGTTAGGGTTGAATTGACAAAAGTAGTTAAATGAGGTGTTAGGTTTGAGACTCTAACACCATCCCACCCTACCACACCACCCCACCCCCACCCTCCACAGATGAACAGGTGACGGGGTGTGCCTTGGGGTCATTGGGCCTAACTCTCACCCTATTCTCCTATACTGTACCATGTCAGCTTTTCTACACATGAAATAGGGTGAGAGTCAGAGCTGATGACCCCAAGGCACACTCCATCATCTGTTGGTCAGTGGAGGGTGTAGATGGGGTGGGTTGGTAGGGTGAGGGGGTGTTAGGGTCTCAACCCTAATGCCTCATTTCCCTACTTGAGACCCTAATGCCTCATTGCCCTACTTTTATCACTTCAACCCTAACTGATACATTAAAGAAGTTTTTAACCCAATTCTGCAGCATTTTGCAGGACTCTGCAGAATGCTGCAGCAGACCTACTGAATAAAGCAATTAGTCCCTTTTGTCATTCAGGTAAATGCGACACTGCCAGGATGATACATATTCATTGCAAGAAACTCTGTTAATGCATCAGTTAGGGTTGATTCCACACTTACAAAAGTCTGGAAATTCGATATTAGGGTTACCAACCCTACCCCCCTCACACACCCCCACACCCTCCATAGACCAACAGGCATCAGGGTGTGACTTGGGGTTGCTGGGCCTAACTCTCACCCCATTCTCCTATACTGTACCATCTCATCTTCCTTACTAATGGAATGGGGTGAGAGGTAGTGCCAACAACTCCAAAGCATACCTCAGTGCCTGTTGGTCTGTATAGGTTGGGGGGGTTGTGTGGGGTAGGGTTGTTAACCCTAGCATCGAATTTCCAGACTGCTGTGGATATGGAATCAACCTCAACTGATGCATTAACAGAGTTTTTTGCAATGAATTTCCCTTCTTTTTGAGAATGTGAAATGTTACTCATATGTAATCCATAGGTGGGAGCGAGCACAGGTCCTCTGGGCCCTGCACTCCCACCCACCCATAACTGTGTCCTCAGATTTGCAAAATGGTACCCATAGGTGGAAGAGTGGGCCCTCTGGGCCCTGCATTCCCACCCACCCATAACTATGTCCTCAGGTTTGCAAAATAGTAGCCATAGCCCACCCATAACTATGTCCTCAGGTTTGCAAAATAGAATTGATAGATCCAAAGATGGGAGTGCGAGCCCAGAGGGCCCTGTGCTTCCATCCACCAATAACTATGTCCTCAGGTTCCTACCCTACCCTATGGAATTCTCTACCTCTTTGGATAAGGGGGTGTCTGACTGTGGATAGCTTTAAATCTGCTCTTAAAACATTTTTATTTTCTCTTGCCTATCCCGATTATTAATTCATGGAATTCTGCCATTTTAACTGTTTTTTAATTATTTATTGTTTTTAGGTGTTCCATAAAGTGTTTTGGTATTTATTGAATTGCACTTGAAACAAATAAAGTTATTATTATAATTATTTAGGTTTGTAAAATGGTATCCATGGGTGGGAGCGCAGGCCCTCCAGGCCCTGTGCTCCCACTCACCCATCAGTGTAGAGGCATAGCGCAGGAGGGCCCTGTGCTCCCAGTTTTGCATAATGGGATGCATATTTGGGAGTGTGGGCCCTCTGGGCCCTGTGCACCTACCCACCCATAAGTGTAGAGACATAGCACCTGAGGGCCCCATGCTCCCTGCATTGCAAGATGGTATTCATGGGTGGGAGTGCAGGTCCTCTGGGCCCCTGCAATCCTACCTACCTGTAAGTATAGAAACATAGCACAGGAAGGCCCTGTGCTTTTAGTTTTGCATAATCATATCCATAGGTGGTAGTGCGGGCCCAGAGGCCATATGCTCCCACCCACCCACCCATGAGTGTAGAGACATAGCGTAGGAGGGCCCAGTGCTCCCAGTTTAGCATAAATAGTATGTATAGGTAGGAGCTCAGCCCACTGGGGCCCTGCGCTCCCACCTATCCACAAGTACAGACACATAGCTCAGGCATAGAGGCATTCCAAGTAACCCTTGTAATGGTTATTTGGCAATATCTTAATAACCATAGCAACTGTAGAAAACATTCTTTCATAGTTGTATTTATGACCTAGCCACCACCACACATGCTTAGTGGTGTACTAAGCGGGACTTAATGAAAAATCCGTATCTCAAACCATTTTCAAGATATAGGCGCCGAAAGGCGTCACAGCCACCACAATGTTGTCCTATGGGAAAATTCACAAATTCAGAGTGCTGTAACTCTGAAACTGGTGCAAACATTTGCACCAAACCAGCAAAAGGCACATCTGTGGGGTAAGGGCTTGCCACCCTGCAAATGTCGGCCTAAAAGTCCTAACTGCTGCCTTACTATGAAGTGGCAAAGAAACTGGGCTTTTGGGGCAGTTTACTTGTGGTATTTTCATGAAATTCATGAATTTTATGAAGTACCATTGGTTTACATGGAGAGCTGAAGAATAGGAAGCACGGTAATAAAAGTCCCGCCATTATAAATGCGGGACTTTCATGCAAGTACCCATGGAACATTGTGAAAGTCCACGGAAGTTTTGCAAAAGTTCTGCCACTAAGATGGTGGAAATAATTAAAAAAGACATATTTCTGGGCACCCTGGTGAAAAACCAATGCCAGGGTCATGTTTCTAGGGTCCCGATTAGGTAACCCCAACAGTTGGTGTTTACCTAGGGGCAGTATCTTTTGAACTACAATGTTTTTTCCACCTCACTAACTGAAAACAAGATGGCGGCAGCACGAATGTACCAAACTTATTTGCGAAGGTAAAAAGTACTTTTGAGACTGACATATATTTTTTCCCATAGGCTATAATGGGGAACTTTAAACTTTAATACCTTTTGAACAAATATAATATTTTTTCATCAAACCTTCGAAAGACACTTCCCTGACCCAGTCTCCATATAGGTAAGCTCTTTCCTTCCCCAAAACTTGGGGGATGGGGGGGTGCAAAATGAAGAATATCATACAAGTAGACAGATCTTTGTTTTTCCAAATTATTATTCTTTTATTTTATTTTCTGGCCCAAATCCTCTATGTTTCACCAATAAATATTGGCTTCCTCAGGAGGTGCCTTTACAAAATCTTTAAAAACATAAATACATATATAAATATCCTGTCTACACCAAAGCTAACACTTTATGTACTATATTTCAATTAACTAAATAATGAAGGCCACTTACACCTTAATCAGTACTCCAGATAATTATCTCTTTCTTTTAGATTATCTATTTCCACAATGAATCCTAAAACCAAACATATTCATAAATAAACTTGCAACATATTCATTCAATTACTATATCTCTGAACAGGTAATATAGAAAGATCATTTGAAATTAAGTAAAATTGATTGGATAATTAATTAATTAAGGTGTGGAATTGGAAACATTTGGCGTGGTTCAAAATAAATTCATTAATATTTAAAAAATGTGTGGAACAATTACAATTTAAAATGGAGAGCTATAGTAATTGAATGACTATGTTGCAAGTTTATTTATGAATTTATTTGGTTTTAGGATTCCTTGTGGAAATAGATAATCTAAAAGAAAGAGATAATTATCTGGAGTACTGATTAAGGTGTAAGTGGCCTTCATTATTTAGTTAATTGAAATATAGTACATAAAGTGTTAGCTTTGGTGTAGACAGGATATTCATATATGTATTTACGTTTTTTAAAGGTTTTGTAAAGACACCTCCTGAGGAAGCCAATATTTATTAGTGAAACATAGAGGATTTGGGCCGGAAAATAAAATAAAAGAATAAGAAATTGGAAAAACAAAGATCTGTTTACTTGTGTGATATTCTTCATTTTGCACCACCCATCCCCCAAGTTTTGGGGAAGGAAAGAGCTTGTCTTGTGAAAACACATCAGGAGAGGCAGCACAGCAAAGGACTAACTTTAACACTAATACATTATCCGTGGATTATCAGGACTTTTGTCCAGGAACATTTTCCAGTCCCCATATACCCTGAAAACTTTGGACCAGATGGAAAACCATTCGGGCTGTAGAGACGAGCAAAGACTTTGCCAAAAATGACCAAAAAAGTGTTGTTTTGTACTCTTTTTGCACTCCGCAGCTCCACAACCATACATTTGACTGGAACAAAACATGCCAGACCCAGAGATCTATGGTAGCAGATGATGTATGGAAATGTTCAGGCAAATTGGTCAAATGGCTGCAAAGTTATTAGAGTGCAAAAATATGGGCTTAATGTAGAAGTGGCTACTCAACCCTAATAAACACACACACACACAGATAAAACTATGAGGGATGGTTTTCTTTGGGACTGGGGCCAGCTTGCTGACAATGACTCTCAGTGGATCCAGCAGAAACGAGGTCAGAGCAGGAATAGGAAAAGCCAGAAGGCTAAGGTCCATCTAAGCACCATTAAATCTGACAACCACTCCCGCAGCTGCCCTGGTGAGTCATCCTCCTCTGAGTCATAGAAACATAGAAACATAGAAGTTGATGGCAGATAAGGACCGCAAGGCCCATCCAGTCTGCCCATTTCTTTTTCTACCTTATAAATGTGCCATCGGCCTTTGCTCTGTCAGTGGCCTATCTATTCATAGTCATTTGTATTGCTCCCTTATGCCTATCCCATGCCTGTTTGAAGCCCTGCACTGTATTCATAGCCACCACTTCTTGTGGTAAGCCATTCCATGCATCCACCACCCTTTCTGTGAAAAGAATTTCCTCACATTCCCCTTAATCGGCCTCCTCTAATCTCATGCTGTGTCCTCTTGTCCTGCTATTTTTCTTATATTTAAACATGTTAGACTCTTTCACCTTGTTTATGCCCTTAAGGTGTTTGAATGCCTCGATCATATCACCTCTCTCCCTCCTTTGCTCAAGGGTATACATATTGAGCTCCGTTAATCTGTCCTCATATGTCTTCTGATGCAGTCCCTGCACCATTTTGGTTGCCCTTCTCTGGACTGCCTCAATTTGGTTAATGTCCTTGTGAAGGTATGGCCTCCAATACTGCACGCAGTACTCCAGATGGGGCCTAACCAGTGTCTTGTACAGAGGGATTAATACCTCCCTCTTACGACTTGTGATACCCCTACTAATACACCCTAACACCCCCCTAGCCTTACCTACTGCTTTAGAGGTCTGCTTGGATGATTTTAGGTCATCAGTGATGATGATGCCCAAGTCTCTTTCTTCCTTTGTGACTGCTAGCAACTCCCCTCCCAGCCTATAGGTGGCTTCAGGTTTCTCTTCCCTATGTGCATGACTTTGCACTTCTTTGCATTAAATCCCAGTTGCCACTCTTCTAACCATTCTGCTAGTTTATCCAGATCTCTTCTCATTCTGCCCACCCCATCTGGATCATCTACTCTGTTGCAGATCTTGGTGTCATCTGCAAACAGACAAGCCTTACCCTCTAGTCCATCTGCAAGGTCACTAATGAAGATGTTGAAGAGGACTGGCCCCAGGACTGATCCCTGAGGTACCCCACTTGTGACTTGCATCTCTTCTGACTGTATACCATTTACCACCACTCTCTGTTTTCTGCCCGTCAACCAGTTTGCCACCCAGTTGACCAACTTGACCCACCCGAGCCTACCCAGCTTATTTATCAATCTTCTATGTGGAACAGTGTCAAAAGCTTTGCTGAAGTCAAGGTAGGCAACATCAACTGCTCCCCTTGGTCCACCACTCTGGTTACCCAGTCAAAGAACTCTATGAGATTAGTTTGACAGGACCTTCCTTTGTAAACCCATGCTGTCTTGGATCCTGTGCCCCTATGGATTCCAGGTGTTGCACTATCCTTTCCTTAAGAGTGCCTCCATAATCTTGCCCACTACTGAGGTAAGACTGACCGTCTGTAGTTCCCCGCCTCCTCCCTGCTACCACTCTTGTGGGCGGGATCACATGAGCCCTTCTCCAGTCTTCTGGGACCTCTCCTGTGCTCAGAGACTCACTAAACAATTCTGCTAATGGCTCTGCTAGTTCCTCCTTTAGCTCCTTAAGTACCCTGGGATGTATGCCTTCCCCTGCCTAAAAAGAAAACCACGGATGAAAGAACAAGGAGGTAAGAGCAGAAACAATCAGTCAACAACAAATGCAGTAACCCTGAAAGCTTATCCTAATGTTAGATAAAACTGTAAAACCTGTAAAGCACCACCTGTAATAATTTCAGAGAAGATATACGCTGTAAGAAACACTTTGCTCCAGAGAAAAATAAAGCAGTAACAGAAGATATACCTTGCAAAGACAATTTGAATCAGAAGATTACAGGAGTAATCTGTTGCTTACACCTGTAGGCACACCTTGTAATAATGCAGAAGAAGGTATACCAGCAACAACAATTTGAATCAGAGAAAAAATAAAGCAATGAAATGTTAGCAACAAACAGTAGCAATCCCTGTGAGTAAAAATAAAAACACCACCACACAGTAAATCTGCTTAGCCAAACTAAGTCTTAATCCTTTTCCCTTGCTCTGGTAAGTTTCTCTACTCTGCCTTTTAAGCAGTCTTAGAAGGAAAGAGCTCAGGTGAAGCTAGGTGCCTTGGCCAGCAAACCAAGTCTTCTACCTCCAAGATATCAACTAACCTGACTTTTTAACCCTTCTTTCTGTTGGAAATTACTGACAGTTTGCCAGCTCCACCCCTCACATACACACCTAATCCTTTGGAAGAGCTGTGGGAGGAAAAGCAATTAGCTCCTTCAATGTGAGAAGGAGACTGAAACACCTCTGAGACAACAAACAAGAATAAAATAAAACACAGTGTCAAACAGTAATTTTGCTTAGCCCAATGATAAAAAAGTCACAAAAATGTAAGCTCCACCTGTAATACAGTAATTTCAGAGGAGATATACCCTGTAAGAAACACTTTGCTCCAGAGAAAAATAAAGCAGTAACAGAAGATATGCCTTGCAAAAGACAATTTGAATCAGAAGATTACAGGAGTAATCTGTTAGCACACACCTGTAGGCACACCTTGTAATAATGCAGAAGAAGGTATACCAGCAACAACAATTTGAATCAGAGAAAAAATCCTCAGAGAAAAAGAGTCCTCAAGCAACACTGTGGTGGAGACTCCACTACAGATTCACAATTGGTCTGACCCCATTAGCACAACTAAAATACCTGCTCAGCCTGTTATTTCTACTGTGCTGGCAGGTGCACCAATGGAGGCCCAGTCTGTATAATCCTGCTTGCAAGCGATGGCAACGGCAGACACTTGCTCCTAGGCAGAACAGGCTTCTGTGCTGCCGGAACCACACCACCAGTACCCAGCACTATGAAGGTTAGTGGGTAGTCAGATGCAACAAACACAGGTAAAAGGTGTAGAACGCACTTTGCAGTATTTATTTTCCCCCCAAAAATGAAAATAAAATAGACGTACAGAAAGGAAATGGCTGGTTAGTCTTTTAGTTCAAAACAGTGCAGAATTCCCTTAGTGCACAACTTCAAGGCTTAGTTCCTGCCAAATAGAGTCCTAGCACATGAAACGTGCATGTACTATGAGCTGCTTCCTTCACAACAGTCAGGTCTCTACTGACCGACTCATCTGACTCACCTGTTTTGCATCTCAGAAGGTAGGCTTTTGTATATGCCTACTGATGATGTCAGCACCATGTGAGCTGTCTGACTAAAAATTCTCTAAGTAAACACAGGCAGGCTGACTCATCCTAAATAAATACAGACATAGAAACATAGAAACATAGACTTTGACAGAAGATAAGGACCGCTTGGCCCATCTAGTCTGCCCATTTCCCTACCTACAGGATAGGCCGTAGATCCTAGTTAACCAACAGCCTATTTCTTCCTACCCCCCACAAGAATTGCCTTATGTCTGTCCCATGCATTCTTGAATTCTCCCACAGTTTTAGACCTCACAACCTCCTCAGGAAGGCTGTTCCATGCATCCACTACCTCTCTGTGAAATAATACTTCCTCACATTGCCCCTGAACTGCCTCCTTCTATCTTTAAATTGTGTCCCCTTGTTCTTGCAAGTCTCTTTTTCTGAAAGATGCTACCCTCTTAGACTTTGTTGATTCCACTGAGGTACTTAAAAGTTTCTATCATGTCCCCCTCTCCCTTCTTTCCTCAAGGGTATACATATTAAGCTCCTTTAGTCTCTCCTCATACGGCTTCTCTTGCAGACCCTGCACCATTTTAGTTGCCCTCCTCTGGACTACCTCTATCCTGTCTATGTCCTTGCGGAGATGGGGTCTCCAGAACTGGACACAGTACTCCAGATGGGGTCTCACCAACTGTCTGTACAGAGGGATAACAACTTCCTGTTTTCTGCTGCTGATGCCTCTCCCTATACATCCCAGTATACCCCCAGCCCTCCCTACTGCCTTCTCACATTGCTTGCTAACCTTAAGGTCATCTGATATGATTAACCCAGGTCCCTTTCCTTGTTTCTTGTTGTTACTACCTCTCCCACCCATTGTGTATTCTTCCCTGGGTTCTTGTTTCCCAGGTGCATTATTTTGCACTTCTTTGCATTGAATCCTAGCTGCCATACTTCTGACCATTCCTCCAACCTTGCCAAGTCCCTTTTCATCCTTTCCACACCTCCTTGTGTATCAACCCTGTTGCAGATCTTTGTATCATCTGCAAAAAGGCATACTTTTCCTTCCAGTCCCTCTGCAATGTCACTGATGAAGACATTAAAAAGGACTGGACCCAATACTGAACCCTGTGGTACCCCACTAGTAACCTCTCTTTCTTCAGAGTGGACTCCATTTACAATTACCTTCTGTGTCCTGTTGTGCAGCCAATGTTTTACCCAGGCTACCACCTGGGACCCTCCCAGGCTGGTTAATTTGACTATTAATCTTTTGTGTGGGACTGTGTCAAATACCTTGCTAAAGTCTAGGTAGGCCATGTCCACATCCCCTCCCTGGTCTACTACTTTGGTCACCCAGTCAAAGAAATCAATTAGATTCATCTGACATGACCTTCCCGCTGTGAATCCATGCTGCCTTGGGTCCTGTGCTCCATTGGCCTCTAGGTACTCAACTATTCTTTCCTTCAGAAGTTACCCCATCACTTTCCCTACCACAGAGGTCAGACTGACAGGTCTGTAGTTTCCTGCCTCTGTCTTGGTCCCACTTTTGTGAAGTGGAATCACATCCGCCTTCCTCCAGTCCTCGGGTACCACATCATCCTCCCATGATTTATTAAAAGAGAAGCCAGTGGTTTCACTAGTTCCTCCTTAATTCTTTTAGAATTCTGGGTGAATTCCATCAGGACCCATTGCTTTGTCCACCTTCAGTTTTAGGAGTTCTTGCAGAACCCTTTCTTCTGTGAAAGGACTGGGATCGACCCCTATCAAGAGTGCTTCTGTTAATTGGATTAGGCACTTGCCCTCCTCTTTGTGAATACTGAGCAGAAATATTCATTCAGTAGCCCTGCTTTTCACTGTCCCCTCTACCCACCCAATCGCTCATTCTATTCAGCCTCACTATCCCTCCTTTGTCTTTCTACGCTTGCTGATGTACCTATAAAGGTTTTATCCTTCTTAACTGAGTTGGCTATCTTTTCCTCAGTTTGGGCCTTTGCTATTCTGACTTCCTCCCTGCTTCCTTCTGCCTTAACTGGTACAGCTCTCTGTCCTGCTCCTTCTGTGTTTCCTTATACTCTGGAATGCTATCTTTTCTTCCTGACTTTCACAGCCACCTCTTTTGAGAACCATAGTGGCTTTTTCTTTCATTTTGATTTGTTTATTTGCTTCACACAAAGGCTTGTTGCCTCTGTGATGGCAGTTTTAATGATTCCCATTGTTGCTCCACACTTCCTTCTAGCCTGTTTGCTAGTGCTTTTCTGAGGCTCTCCCATCTTGCCAAAGTCAGCTCTCCTAAAGTCCAGTACCCTCACTTTTGTATGGCTTGACTCTGTAGCTGAGTTTAACGTGAACCACACTGTTTGATGGTCACTTGTCCCCAGATGGCAACCCACTTCTAGATCTGAGATCCTCTCACTGCCCCGTTTGAGAGTATGAGGTCTAAGATTGCTCCCTCACGAGTGGGTTCCGAAACTAGCTGTCTAATGCCTGCCACCTGTAGGGCATCAAGAATGGCCCTGCTCTTGGATGTGGCTGCAGCAAATGTGCTCCAGTTAACATCTGGCATATTCAGGTCTCCCATCAATAGTATCTCCCCTTTCTCTGCCATTCTAATAATGCCTTCTATCATATCCTTGTCCATTCCCTCCCCCTGACATGGGAGTCTGTACACAATCCCTGTGCGGATTGTGGTGTCCTTTCCAGTCTCCAAGGTGACCCACAGTGCCTCCTCTCCTCCCTGCTTACTCTTTTGTTCAGTTGCTTTTATCCCTTCCTTTACATAGAGAACTACTCCTCCCCCTCTTCTCCCCTGCCTGTCTCTCCTGTAGGTTATGTACCCTGGTATGTTAACATCCCAGTCATGGTTCTCTGTGTACCATGTTTCTGTGACTGCTACGATATCCAGGCATCCCTCTTCCATCAAGGCCACCAGCTCAGGGAACTTGTTGCCCAGACTATGGGCATTGGTACTCATTACCCTCCATTTCCTGATGGCCTTACTCCCTTTTGCCCCATCCCTGTCCTTCTTGCCTTTGTCACTTTCTCCATTTACCCCTGCCCTTCTCCCTATCGACACCTCTATGTTGGTGTTAGCCGCACCTACTACCGTGATTATTTGGGGGGGGCTAGGATTTCCCTGCTCCTTTCCAGTGCCTCCCCCCCTTGGCTAGTTTAAAAGCTCGCCAATGAAGCATTTAAACCTATCACCTAGGATCCTGGTTCCCTTCCCGGACAGATGCAGCCCATCATGCCAGTATAGGCTTGCATCACTCCAGGTGGACCCCAGTCCCCAATGAAGCCAATCCCTGAGCTCCACACCAGTTTTTCAACCACTGATTGAATCCCATGGTGCGGAACACCCTAGCCTCTCCTATGCCATAGATGGCAGCACCTCCAGAAGGTTACCGTGCATGCTACTTGACTAAGGCCCCCTCCCAATTCCACAAACTCTTCCTGCACTTCTAATCCCTTTCTTAGCCAGGTCATTTGTCCCTAGGTGGACAATGACATCCAGCTCCTCCCTGTGCAGCTGCTCCGCAATCCTGAGGATTCGCCTCCCTGTTCCTCCAAGCCATGGCACCAGGCAGGCACCTACCTCCCTCTCCCTTCCTCCCCAGTTCTACCTTCCTAACAATGGAGTCCCCACCAGGAGTTGTTTCCTTCCCTGCAGGGTCCCCTGCCACCCTCCTGTGGGTCTCCTTATGGAGGTTCCCAGCATCCTCCTTGGTCTCCACTGCTGGTGCCTCCATAGAGGAACCAAACTTTGCCAGAATGGCATAGGAATGTGGAGCAGTACAACTGAAGGATGCACCTCTGTTCCACCACCCTCACCCTCCCTGAGCCCACTGTGGTCCAATCACTCCTCTTTCTTGGCAACCTCTGAGGCAATGGCAGTGGCACTGGTGGTCCCTGGATGGAAGAAGAGGTCCCACAAATCCTGGTCAACTCAGCCTGGAGATGAGCAACCTCCTCCCTCAGTCCAGAGAGGTGTCTGCAGATGGGACAACACCGCATCCTCCAGAACGTCTCCCGGAAGACTGCTGCTCCACAGCCACTGCACTGCACCACTCCAGACAGGCTGACTCATCCGACCTTTACACACATAGATTACTACAGCATCTCTATTCATTTTCCTTAAAATCAATGTTACCATCGAAACAGGCACAAGCCCCTCTTATTCAAATGTCATCACATTTTAAGGTAACAGTATAAAAGAACTTGCTTTTCATCCAACTGAGCGGTTGTCTCTTCAGCTTGGGGAATGCTACAGTATCTCTGTAGCTAGCCGCCCCTTTTTATCTTCATTCCCCACCAACTCAGAAGAGGGAATAAAACAGCAAAAACTGCAATGGCACATTCCATTTAGCTGCACTGAAATAGGCAATTCAACAGTGCAGCATCTTTCTTTCTTTAAACAACAGACTGCTTCTTGGACAGACTACATCACAGTCTGTTATTTACATCATGGTGTATTTTATTACATTATACAGCTACCTGCTGGACCATAAAAACTGGAGGGGAGGGGAAGAAAAGAAATAGAAAAATAGGAACTAGATTTAAGGAAGGTCAAAAGGGTATGTACTGCAGGCAGCCAACCAGACAGTAGAAATAAAGATTTAGAGATAGAAGTAGAGAAAAAGGTGCTATTACAACAGGCTTAGAGAGGGGGTTAAAATATCAAGCAAAAAAATAATGATGGGCCTGAATTCATCAGATAAGGCTTCCCTATCACACATCCCCCCACTTAAAATTAAAACAGTTCAAATAGTTTTTCACCTTCCAAAATACCCTGGAAGGGTTGGAGTTCCCACCCACACTCTTCAGAAACTCCACCCCAGGGACCCCCTTTTTTTAAGTTGATTGCGCGCATGTGCAAGAAATATAGTGCGGCAGCTTTCTCCACAAGCAGGTTGTGGAGGTGCGGCACTGTTGTGGCCAATGCCCCCACAGCCTTTAAAGGCTTGTCCAGCGTCCCCCAATGCTGTGGCATGCTGCTGCTGACACTAATTCAGCCAGCGTGCCACCAACTTGTAAAAATTTAGCCGCTGCAATCAGGGACCGGCTCATCATTGCAGCGTAAGCCATTCACTGCAATGAGGGAGTGACCCGTCATTGCACGGCGGGATCTTGACACACTGATATAAATTGTGAACATGGTGGCGGTTTGTTGCTGTGTTCACAAACAATATTAACCCCCCCACCATGTTTATTTGCTGACAGCGGCCCCAATCCCTGTCGGCTTCAGTGCCCCAATGTTTATGTTGCCGACAGGGGAGCCCACTCCCCATTGGCATTATGTAACCCTCCGCATATACTGTCTGCCAGCGGGTGCCCAATCCCCGTCGGCATAATATCACCCTTTTGTTGTGCCGGCCGTTGCCCAATCCCCGTCGGCTACTTCACCCCAAAAGAAAGACTGGTGGCACACTGGGAGCCCATCCCAGCGTGCACATGCCCCTGTAAAATAAAAATGGTCCCGCCGGGTTTTTTTAACCTGTAAAAAGAAACTGTCACATGGCGGTCTCCCTGCCCCCCTCCCGCAACCCGCACCCACCCACTGCGCACCCTGCCTCCCCACACCCCGCTCACCCCATACTTACCTCCGGAGCTCAGCGCAACGATCTTCAGTGGACCGGGAACACGTCTGCACTCTTCAAAGCCGACCGCGAACTAAGGAAATGCCGGTAAGCTGTATATTGGAATGTTGTTTTTTTTTCCAACTTTAATCATATCTCAGTCATTTTTTGGAATTTTGGCACCAAATTTTCAACATGGGGTTTTTGGGACCCCTCCTCATGAATTCTGGAACTGTCATGGTGTTAATCGGCCTCGAAAGGTGATTTTGCGGTCACTGCGCGGAATCACCTTTCGAAACCGATGTAAACGAGTAGTGCCAGTGTTCATGAGGCGGCTCTCAAAAGCCTGTGTTACAAATTTGGTGGAAAAATCAAAAATTACTGTTTTACGAGGCAGTTCAAGAGTTGCTACACATGCTCGTAACTCTGCAATTTGCAATATTTTCAAGCCAGATTTTCAACATTGCCATTTTACACCTCCTTGTGAACAGTACAGCTGTCATTGTTCACATCCTGGCCGAAATGTGTTTTCGCACTTCGGCACAGAATAGAGCATCGTTGTAGGAAATCACTGTTCGGGACAGATTAAGAAAATGATAGTGATACTGTTCATGAGCAGAGGTCCTAAATGCCTATGTTGAAAATTTGGTGATGACAGCCCATGAAATGACTGTGTTACAAGTGTGCATTGCGCACTTTCCATGCACCCTTGTAACTTCGCAGATTTGTAATATTGTCACGCCAGATTTTCAACACTGTCATTTTTTCACACCTCCTTATGAGCAGTACAGCTGTCATTTTTCACATCCTAACTGAAATGTGTTCTCACAGTTCTGGCGCAGAATAACGCGGTCGCTGTGGGAAATCAGTGTTCGGGACAGATTAAGAAAATGACAGTGTCACTGTTCATGAGCAGAGGTCCTAAAATCCCTATGTTGAAAATTTGGTGACAAAACTCCATAACATGACTGTGTTACAAGCGTGCGTTGAACTGTTTCCATGCACCCTTGTAACTTCGCAAATTTGTAATATTTTCACGCCACATTTTCAACAGTCGCATTTTTTCACACCCTCCTTATGAACAATACAGCTGTCATTTTTCACATCCTGGCTAAAATATGTTTTTGCACTCCTGCCGGAGAGTAGCACGGTCACTGTGGGAAATCAGTGTTTGGGATAAATTAAGATCGAGCAAGTGAGGGGGGGGAGTGACAGAGCTCAACTGAGCTCTGTTGGGACTGCTGCAGATTTGTTTGTGGGCAGAAAAACGCCCCAACGCAAAAGCCCAGTACAAAAGGGCAGCCTGCAGCACTGGGAGAAACAGAACGAGAGAGCGAGTGAGGGAGGGGGAGTGAGCAAGCTCACCGGAGCTCTGTCAGGGCTGCTGTGGATTTCTTTGTGGGCAGAAAAAGGCGTCATTGCAGGCAGGGGCCCAGTACAAAAGGCCAGCCTGCAGCAGTGGAAGAAACAGTACAAGTGAGTGAGACAGGGGGGACTGAGTGAGCTCAACGGAGCTCTGTCAGGACTGCTGCGGATTTCTTTGTGGGCAGAAAAAGGTGCCAATGCAGGTAGGAGCCCCAAGGAAAAGGGCAGTTTGCAGCACCAGGACAAACAGAATGAGCGTGTGAGAGAGGGAGACTGAGTGACCCCAATGGAGCTCTGTCAGGACAGCTGCAGATTTCTTTGTGGACAGACAAAGGTGCCAATGCAGCCAGGAGCCCCGTACAAAAGCACAGCCAACAGCGCCAAGAGAAACAGAACGAGCGAGTGACAGAGCGGTAGTGAGCGAGCTCAGCGGAGCTCTATTGTGACTGCTGCAGATTTCTTTGTGGGCAGAAAAAGGCGGCAATGCAGGCAGGAGCCTAGTACAAAAGGCCAGCTTGCAGCGCTGGCAGAAACAGAATGAGTGAGTGATAGAGGGGGAGTGACCGAGCTCAATGGAGCTGTGTTGGGACTGCTTCAGATTTCTTTCTGGCCAGAAATGAGGCAGGAGCCAAGTACAAAGGGCAGCCTGCAGTGGCAGGAGACACAGAACGAGCGAATGAGGGGGGGGAGTGAGTGAGCTCAACAGAGCTCTGTTGGGACTGTTGCAGATTTGTTTGTGGGCAGAAAATGGCAGCAATGCATGCAGGGGCCCACTACAAAAGGGCAGCCTGCAGTGGCGGGACAACCAGAATGAGTGAGTGAGAGAGGGGGAGTGAGTGAGCTCAACGGAGCTGTATTGTAACTGCTGCATATTTCTTTGTGGGCAGAAGAAGGCGGCAATGCAGGCAAGAGCCCAGTAGAACAGGGCAGCTTGCAGCGCTGGCAGAAACGGAATGAGTGAGTGAGAAAGTGCGAGTGAGTGAGCTCAATGGAGCTGTGTCGGGACTGCTTCAGATTTCTTTGCAGCACCGGCAGAAACAGAATGAGCGAGTGAGAGAAGGGGAGCGAGCAAGCTCAACGGAACTTTGTCGGGACAGCTGTGGATTTCTTTGTGGGCAGAAAAAGGTGCCAATGCAGGCAGGAGCCAAGTACAAAAGGGCAGCCTGCAGCGCCAGAAGAAACACAATGAGTGAGTGAGACAGGGGGAGTGAGCGAGTTCAATGGAGCTCTATCGTGACTGCTGCAGATTTCTTTGTTGGCAGAAAAAGGCGTCAACGCAGGCAGGAGCCCTGTACAAAAGGCCAGCCTGCAGCACCGGCAGAAACGGAATGAGTGAGTGAGAGAGAGGCAGTGAGCAGGCTCAACAGACCTGTGTTGGACTGCTGCAGATTTCTTTGTGGGCAGAAAATTCCACCAACAGACGCACGAGCCAAGTACAAAAGGGCAGCCTGCAGCACCAGGAGAAACAGAATGAGCGAGTGAGAGAGGGGGAGTGAGCCACCTCAAAGGAGCTCTGTCAGGACTGCTGCGGATTTCTTTGTGGGCAGAAAAGCTCAGCAATGCAGGCAGGGGCCCAGTACAAAAGGCCAGCCTGCAGTGGTGGGAGAAACAGTACGAGTGAGTGAGACAGGGGGACTGAGTGAGCTCAACAGAGCTCTATCAGGACTGCTGCGAATTTCTTTGTGGGCAGAAAAAGGCGCCAATGCAGGCAGGAGCCCCGAAGAAAAGGGCAGCTTGTAGTGCCAGGACAAACAGAATGAGCACGTGAGAGAGGGAGACTGAGCGACCTCAATGGAGCTCTGTTGGGACAGCTGCGGATTTCTTTGTGGACAGACAAAAGTGTCAATGCAGCCAGGAGCCCCGTACAAAAGTGCAGCCTGCAGTGCCAAGAGAAACAGAACGAGCAAGTGACAGAGCAGTAGTGAACGAGCTCAATGGAGTTCTATTGTGACTGCTGCAGATTTCTTTGTGGGCAGAAAAAGGTGGCAATGCAGGCAGGAGCCCAGTACAAAAGGCCAGCTTGCAGTGCTGGCAGAAACGGAATCAATAAGTGAGAGAGGGGGAGTGAGTGAGCTCAATGGAACTGTGTCAGGACTGCTTCAGATTTCTTTGTGACCAGAAAAAGCCACCAACGCAGGCAGGAGCCAAGTACAAAAGGGCAGCCTGCAGCGGCGGGAGACACAGAACGAGCGAGTGAGGGAGGGGGAGTGAGTGAGCTCAACGGAGCTCTGTTGGGACTGCTGCAGATTTGTTTGTGGGCAGAAAAGGGCAGCAATGCACACAGGGGCCCACTACAAAAAGGCAGCCTGCAGTGGCGGGAAAACCAGAATGAGTGAGTGAGAGAGGGGGAGTGAGCGAGCTCAACGGAGCTCTATTGTAGCTGCTGAAAATTTCTTTGTGGGCAGAAGAAGGCGGCAACACAGGTAGGAGCCCAGTAGAAAAGGGCAGCCTGCAGCACCGGCAGAAACGGAATGAGCGAGTGAGAGAAGGGGAGCGAGCGAGCTCAACGGAACTTTGTCGGGACTGCTGCAGATTTCCTTTGTGGGCAGAAAAAGGTGCCAACAGAGGCAGGAGCCCAGTACAAAAGGTCAGCCTGCAGCACCAGGAGAAACAGAGTGAGTGAGTGAGTGAGACAGGGGGAGTGAGCGACCTCAACGGAGCTCTGTCGGGACAGCTGCAGACTTCTTTGTGGGCAGAAAAAGGTGCCAATGCAGGCAGGAGCCCAGTACAAAAGGGCAGCCTGAAGCGCCAGAAGAAACACAATGAGTGAGTGAGACAGGGGGAGTGAGCAAGCTTAACAGAGCTCTATCGTAACTGCTGCGGATTTCTTTGTTGGCAGAAAAAGGCGGCAATGCAGGCAGCAGCCCAGTACCAAAGGCCAGCCTGCAGTGCCAGCAGAAACTGAATGAGTGAGTGAGAGAGGGGGAGTGAGCAGGCTGAACAGACTTGTGTCGGGACTGCTGCAGATTTCTTTGTGGGCAGAAAAAGCCACCAACAGACGCACGAGCCCAGTACAAAAGGGCAGCCCGCAGCGCCAGGAGAAACGGAATGAGCGAGTGAGAGAGAGGTAGTGAGCCACCTCAACGGAGCTCTGTCGGGACAGCTGTGGATTTATTAGTGGGCAGAAAAAGCAGCCAACACAGGCAGGAGCCCAGTACAAAAGAGCAGCCTGCAGTACTGGGAGAAACAGACTGAGCGAGTGACAGAGGGGCAGTGAGCGAGCTCAACAGACCAACACAATCAACATTCGGCATTGACAAATGCTTGTTTTAATATGTCATAAGAGCATTAACTCTGCTTAAATAGATAACATGACATTATACATTTTCTCTGAGATTAACTAGAAATATCTAGTACAACATTTATGCATTCAACGAGAAACTCCTCCTTCAGGATCTATCTTTGCCCCACAGTGTGACAAGAAGTCCGCATTTTTGTGTTGTGACCCTGCTCTATAGGACACTGAAAAACTAAAAGGTTGTATAGCTAGGTACCAGACCATAATCCTGGCATTTTTATCCTTCATTTGGTTTATCCAACATAAAGGATTTTGATCCGTGACCACCACAAACTCAGCTCCCCACAGATAATACTTTAAGACCTCAATGGCCCAACACATGGCCAAAACTCCTTTTCAACTGTAAAATACCTCTGTTCCCACTCATGTAACTTCCTGATGATATAAATCACAGGATACTCCTCCCCATCTACCTTCTGCGATAATACAGCCCCTATGCCAGTGTCAAGGGCACCTATGCGGACTTCAAAAGGCAGATGGAAATCAGGGCGGATCAACACAGGGGTAGAACAAAGGACAGCTTTAATCTTCCTAAGTGCCTTATTGAATACTGGGGTCCACTGTACTTTATTGGCACACCTATTCTTTGTCAGGTCAGTGAGGGGGGCTAGCAATGGTGGCAACGTTTGGGATGAACCGGCAATAGTAGCTGGCTAGCCCTAAAAAGGATCTCACACATTTCTTCATGAGGGATACAAGGCTATTAGCTATCGCTTCCACCTTCCTTACACCCGGCGTCACTCTGCCATTCACCAAAATGAAAGCCAACTACTTCGCTTCTGTCCTGGCAAGTGCACATTTGGCCAGGTTAATGGTTAATCCAGCATTTATAATGGACTGGAGAACAGCATTCAGATGTCTTATATGGGACTCCCAGACAGGACTTAGATAACTACGTCATCTAGGTATGCTGCTGAATATGTTGTATGGGGTCTTAATATTCAGTCCATGTACCTCTGGAAGGTAGTGAAGGCTCCATGGAGACCAAATGGCATGGTGTTAAACTGGTACAGTCCTACTGGGGTACAGAAGGCTGTTTTATACTGGGATTTGGGGGCCAAAGGTATCTGTCAGTATCCTTTTGTAAGGTCCAGAGTTGTAATATATTGTGCTGTCCCTAGTTTGTCTAAGATATCATCAATTCTGGGCAAAGGATACCCATCAAATGCTGATATTGCGTTAACCTTCCTAAAATCCAAACACAAACTGCTCCCTCCTTCTTTTTTGTCTACAACCATCATGGGGAAGACCAGGCACTGTTGGAAGGTACAATAATGCCCATCTGTTCCATGCCCTGTTCCTCTTGTATCACTTCCTGCCTAACCCTTACTGGTAGTCTATAAGGCTTAAGGTGTATGGGTCCCCCTTGCATGAAAGTAATGGAGTGCTCAACTCCTTTAGCTCTCCACGGTGTATTAGTGAAAACATTCTGAAAATGTAAAACAGTTTGTAATTTACCCAGCTGCTTAGGGTTCAGCTCAGGGTTTATTTGGACTTCCTGCAATTCCCCTGACTTCTCCAGTCTTTTGTATGCTATCTCTAGGTCCGTTTCACCTTGATCTAAATGTACATACCTTGATGGGGTCAGTATCTCATGCCATTTATGTAGCAGGTTGGCATGGAATACTTTTTTGGGGGCCTTTTCCCAGGCATTTCTACCTCAAAATTCACCAGTCCTGTCTGTTGTAGTATTGTGTAAAGCCCTTGCCACCTCATCAGTAGCTTGTTGTCTGAGGAAGGCAACAAAAGTAAAACTTTCTCCCCAAGCCAGAATATCTTACTCTGGAGTCCTTTGTCATACCTTTGTTTCTGTTCTCCCTGACTTTGCTTGCCGTTCTGATGGGCAATCTCTACATATCTTACCAGCTGTTTCCTTAACTGGGCCATATAGTCAAGGACATTGGTATGCCCCACACCCTTTCCTTCCTTCCAATGCTCCTTGATAACATCTAGCGGCCCTCTGGGATTTTCCCATATAACAAAGTAAAGGGTGACAACCCTGTGGATGCCTGTGGCACCTCGCAGTAGGCAGACAATAAGTATGGTAAAAACAAGTCCCAATTCCTGCCCTCCTCCTGCACAAACTTTTTCAACATTTGCTTTAATGTTTTGTAGAACCTTTCCACAAGTCCATCTGTCTGTGTGTAGTAGGGGGAGGTTCGAATAGCTGACACACCCAACAGACAGTATAACTCTTTTAACATCAGTGCATTAAAATTACTACCCTGGTCTGTCAGGATTTCCTGAGGGATCCACATCCTGCTGAAGATTTTAGCTAGCTCTTCTGCAATTCTAGAAGCAGTGGCCATGCAGAGGGGAATGGCCTCAGGATATCAGGTAATATAGTCACACAAAACCAGTATAAAGCTATTTCTCTTGGAACTTTTCTCAAGTGGGCCCACAGTGTCCATTGCTACTCTTTAAAAGGGTGTAATAACAACAGGCATGGGCTGTTAGGGGACTCAATCTCTTTCCCCTCCTTGGGCCACCTTTTGACAGTTAGGACAGGTACAGCAGTATTTAGCCACATGATCATGCAGAGTGGGACAATAAAACCTAGTTAACAGATGATTCAAGGTTCGGTCCCTACCCTCATGTCCTGCCATAGGGATATTATGGGCCAGGTAAATCACTTGCTCCCTATATTTCTAGGGCACAACCAGTTGATCTACCACATCTACTGCCTTGGGGTTGGTATATTCTCAGTATAATAGGCCACCCTTAAGCACATACTGGGGTGTACCTTGTTTTACACCCTGTCCCACCTGTGAAAATAAAGGGGTTAATGTGGTGTTCAATTTTTGCATTTTGCAGATCACACCCTTTTAAAACAGTCACAAGGTCTGGTGGTATAGCTACATGTGAGTCAACTCATTGTTTCTTCAGGTTTCTTTTCTCCATCTTTGTTCTTCTTTGTTTGCCTAGTTCCCCATACAATTCATCATCAAAAGGAAACACAATTGAGAGCTATTCTTTTTGTGCCTGGGTCCTAGTAGTTATAGCCACAAGAGGTTCCTTGGCATGTGGGGTTTTAAGCAGTCTCTCAAATCCTGGATGATCCAGTCCAATAATTATTGGCACAGGGAGTCTGGGTACAAGGTCCACAGTCATTTCAAGTGTTCTTTGCTTCACTGTTATTTGTAAAGAAGTAGTAGGGTATTTATGCACATCCCCATGCACACAAATAACAGCAATGTCAGGGTGTTTTGGTTGGGTACCATCCACTACATCTGTTCGGACCAAGGTCTGGTGACTCCCAGAATCAACAAGCCCCATCATCTGCTTGGTATCAATTTCTAGTGTTGCAGTATATTTCATGTTGACCAATGCCAAATGCACTGATTCCCGCTTTTTGTTAGGACAGTTCCTAGCGATATGTCCATTCCCCTTACAATAATGACACATTACATCTGCCGAGCATACTTTGCCCCCTCTATCAGGCCTCCATTCTGATCTAGCAGGATATTGGTTAGTAGGTCTAAAAAAGGAGGGTTTCTTACCGGACTAGCTGCAGTGAGGTTGGTGCCGTGGTACCCTACAGACTTGGAAGGTCGCGTAGCCATGTAGTCCTCTGCAAGGGTAAGTGTTCTTTCTGCTGAATCAGGCGTATGCTCTTTAACCCAGATCTGCACTTCTTGGGGAAGGATTTGAATAAACTGTTCATTGATTGCCAGTTCCACAATCTGGTCTACGCTCTTGACACTAGGCTGTAGCCATTTGTGACACAGTTTTTTTAATCTGGCATATGCCTCTCTTGGGGTGTTCACTGACTGCAATTTCAGGGATTGAAATCTTTGCCGGTATGTCTCGGTATTAATATCTTCTTCTTTAACCCGATCAAAGTTTTCAGCGTCTCTTCCACTCAAATGGCTGTAGACTAATGGGGCCCTCCCAGTCAAATAAGGTGCCAGCCTTATTATCCCTTGGTCTCTTGGCCATGCA
The DNA here is from genome assembly GCA_016271365.2 of Neoceratodus forsteri. Taxonomy (NCBI): domain Eukaryota; kingdom Metazoa; phylum Chordata; order Ceratodontiformes; family Ceratodontidae; genus Neoceratodus; species Neoceratodus forsteri. The sequence goes on from CM028132.1 coordinate 690,309,861, forward strand.
CATGCGCTGGCAATATGTTCAAAAGTTGTAATGTATGCCTCTATATCATCAGTCTCGGTAAGCTTTGTCAGCTTAATGTCCTTTGGGGCATTACAATCAGCATGCCCGGGGCATGTGGCTTGTATAGCTCGCAAAGTGTCTGCCCACTTTGCATCCTGTCTCCTCTGACCCTCATCCCTCTGTCTCTTCATTTGCATCTGTTTAATGCACGGTCACTTGAGGAGCTCGCTGATCTCTTCAGGTGGTGCAGACGCAATGTACTCTTTGGCCTCTGGCATGCCATCCTCGACTTCAGGTTTGGTTTTGCTCCTGGCCCCTAGGTCTAATCCTGGGAGAGGCATTTCATCCATCTTCTCTGCCATCACTCTGGTCAAGATAGGTGACTTTTATTCCACACGTTTACCTTTCTGCACCCTGTTGTTCCTGTTAAATCTGCAAGGATATCAGGGCAATATCCCCTGGTAATGTCTCTCTCCCAGCCTAGACGCACGAGTATCCCACTTCTAACACCAGATGTGAAGGTTACTGGGTAGACAGATGCAACAAACACAGGTAAAAGGTGTAGAATGCACTTTGTGGTATCTATTTTCCCCCCAAAAAATGAAAACAAAATAGACGTACAGAAAGGAAAAATGTGGTTAGTCTTTCAGCTCAAAACAGTGTACAATTCCCTCAGTGCACAACTTCCAGGCTAAGTTCCAGCCAAATAGATTCTTTGTACATAAAAACTTGCATGTACTATGAGCTACTTCCTCCACAATAGTCAAGTCTCTACTGAATGACTCATTTGACTCATCTGTTTTGCATCTCAGGAGGCAGGCTTTTATACCTGCCTACTGATGATGTCAGCACCATGTGAGCTGTCTGACTCACAATTCTCTAAGTAAACACAGGCAGGCTGATTCATCCTGAATAAACACAATTCTCTAAGTAAACACAGACAGGCTAGCTCATCCTAAATAAACACTGGCAGGCTGACTCATCTGACCTTTACACATCTAGATTATTACAGCATCTCTCTTCATTTTCCTTAAAATCAATGATACCCTCTAAACTGGCACAAGTCCCTCTTATGTCATCACATTTTATAGTAACAGTATGAAAGAACTTGCTTTTCATCCTACTGAGCAGTCAGCTCTTCAGGTTGTGGACAGCTACAGTATCTCTGTAGCTAGCTGCTCCTTTTTATCTTCATTCCCCACCAACTCAGAAGAGGGAATAAAACAACAAAAACAGCAATGGCACATGCCATTCAGCTACACTGCAATGAGCAATTCAACAGTGCAGCATTTTCTTTCTTTCTTTAAACATCAGACTGCTTCTTGGGCAGTCTACACTGTCAGTCTGCATTTACATCATGCTGCATTTTATTACATTATACAGCTACCTGCTGGACCAATAAAATGGAAGGGAAGGGGAAGAAAATAAATAGAAAAATAGGAAATAGATTTAAGAAAGGTCAAAAGGCTATGTACTGCAGGCGGCCAACCAGACAGTAGAACTAAAGATTTAGAGATAGAAGTAGAGAAAGAGGTGCTGTTGCAACAGGCAATGGGGGTAAAATATCACGCAAAAAAAATAACAATGGTCCTGAATTCATCAGATAGGGCTTCCCTATCACAAGCACCAACAGTTCCTTGGATGCACCTAAACCCCAGCACTACTTGCCCAAACAGCCAGGGAAAGATACCTCTACATTCCTGTATGTCATTCCTTCTGTGCTTTCTTTTGAGCCCTACCTACTCTGCTCCTTGACCTTGAGTAATTTTCAATGCCCCCATTTCTATCTCATGGGTACTAGGAACCTATGAAGGTGGGGTATGAGGGCAGGAACTTTGGGCACACTTCTTGGAAGGACTGCCCTATGGCCTCTTCCATGTCTGCATAGGGCTCTATGCCTACTCGGCCTATGGTTTCCTTCATTGAACTGGTACTGTGTGCCACTGATATGCTGCCTTCCCTCATACCCCTGGTCTCAAAGGTGGTCACCACAATTTAGTTATAGTCTTTTTGTAATTGTTATTTCTTTTTATTTACAAGGCTGCAGTGTTGTTGTTCACTGAAGCTACAGTAGATAGTTACAGCTGTTATCTGAAATATGTCCCTGTAACTCTAGCTGTGTATCGGGCTACTGCTCTTAAGAGTAGCGTGCCTGTGTTAGAACTTCTATGCATTGCTATTTCTGCCTATGCAAATGAAGAAGACTGGCACCAGTGTTGACTGCAAAACAGTGTTTATCTTTACTGTGCAAAAAACTACAAATGCAAAATTACTAAACAAGGCACACTCACACTTAGTAGTAGCAACAGCTGATTGGCACACTGTGTGCAGAACTCCTGCATGGGTAGTGTCCGTACCAACTGCTGCCACTATTAGCTGTGAGTGTTCCTTGTTTAGTAATTAGTAAAAATGGTGATTTACTGTGGAGCAGTTTTTTGTTTGTGTTATTTCTGCCTATGTCTGTTAAATTGTCTAAGATTTCCTCTACTGTGAAAAGGGTTTTGTCTGTAGGGGTGGTGGGTCCAATCTATGCACTGGTTCGGCACCTACGAATATGGCGACCAACACTATCTCCCCCCTGTTGCATTAAAAATAATTTATTAGTGACACAATTGCTCCTTGGTCATGCTGAGCAGCAACCAGTCTTCTCCCAGTCCCTAGCTGGAGACAGTGGGTCAGTTCTGCCTCACTACAGATCTCTTCCAGCCCTCCATCCTGGCCTGCCCCCGTTGGAGGGCCTGGTGGTGGAGGGGGGCTCCCCTTTTCCAGTTTCTCCTTTCATTTTCATGGCTGCTGCCTCCTCTAAATGGGTTGCCAGAGTTGACTGGAAGGTGTGGTGGGAATGATCTGTGGCTGCTCACAAATATTTTTAATGTCCCTGGGGGGCATGGATCCCTTCCTCTGAGCATATCATGATCCTATGAAACACCTAAGGGCTCTCATCTGCCAGTGTAAGTGGCAGCTACTGCCACTCTCGAGCTTGCCCTCTCAGTCCGAGGGGTGGTGGGATGGACCTGCACTTAGGAACTTTATGCACTGCTATACAACTAAGCTCCCTCCACCCCTTTATCTGCAATTACAAGTTCCCTCCCAGGAGTAGATGAACCATGCCTTGCCACCTCCCTTCTACTCGAAGGGTACACTGACTCCCCCTTTTACTACAATCAGCCCTATCTCTACCCCCGCCACCCCCCACTGCATTAGAAAGGATTTGTTTGTGATACTGTTGCTCCTTGGTTGTACTGAACAGCCACCAGTCTTTTTCAGTTCCTCCTTGGAGATGGTGGGTAAGTTCTGCCTGACTATGGGTCTCCTTGAGCCCTCCATTCTTGCCTTCACTCTCCCCATAAGCAGGGATGTCGAGATCTGGATATCGTCAAGCTGCATAGCAGGGCTTTCCTTTACTAGTTCTTCTTGTCTGCCAGTTAAGTGGTGGCTACTGCCACTCTCAAACTTGCCCTATCAGTCCGAGGGGGTGGTGGGATGGACCTGAGCTTAGGACTAAAAGGGGGACTAATGGTGCAACATACATCGATGGATGGTTTTCTTTTTCACAGGGTTAAAACAAAAACAATGACAAGGGACAGTTTTCTTTATTTCAGGTGGCAACACTGGAAAGCTGGGCACCACAGTGTCAGTGTCAGTGTCATGTTTGGGAGGGTGCTGAGAGGGAGAGTCAGTTGGGGGGATAGTTACTGCAGTGCCAGCAACAGACATCGATGGACAGTTTTCTTTGTTACGGGTGTAATTCCTCAGCAGGTTGATCATGACAGCTCAGCTGTGTTTGCTGGGCAGCGTGGATCAAAGGAAAGAGCCGACCTATGATTGGGTCGGCTCTTTCCTTTGACATACACAAAGTTTCCACCCAGCAAGCCAAAATACTGTCATGATCAACTTGGCTGATGACTGGCGTGACATTGACGAGCCACTTGCAGACCACTCTGCATTGGGCTGACAGTGTCACACCTCTCAAAAGCCACTCTCCTAACAAAATGTTTGCTGTGCGTGAATGCAAATTGGACATAAAAATGCAGTGCTTTACTTAAGCATAATGGTGACAACCTCCCTTCCCCCTGCTCTTTAAACTGGTAATAGGTGGCTTTCATGGTGTGTAATAATTTATGGATCACATTCAGTATAATTTTTTTTTTTAGTTTGGCATGGATGTATTCACAGAAAATAAGCAAACATTGATTACTGCTTTGTCTTTCTGGAAGAAGACATGGCCTTTTGATGGCTGAACTACAGAACTCCATTTTACTTTTTTTTAATCTATTTTATTAAATTCAACGAGCAAATTCAGAATACATAACAAAGGAGTTAATAATGCAACGGTAACAACTGAGTAGATATCTGTACAAATCTGTAACCATTTTAGGACTTTTACTACATGTGACTTAAAGAAAAACTATCCTGCTCTTTGTCAGATTGCCCCCAAGAAGCACGAAGAAGCCTTACCTGCCCCGGCTTCAAATGCTGTCAATATCTCCATTTGTAGTTGCCCCTGTTTTGGAAGGGAAGGGATTTTATGTTGGCTCCATGGAGCTGAGCCATGCTGATCTCTTCCACTTCCTTGTACCTCCTAATACTGCAATTCACCCCGACCCACCCCTGTGCTAGCACATTTTGTGATGTCGCTATATGGACAGCACGGGGGCACACGTTTTAGATATGAATAGGGATGTTTTTTTAAACTCAGTTTTTCGTATTTCAGATGGCCATCACGAACAAATTAAGGGCACTGCTCAACTAACAAGGACACTGTTAGCTGAGCAGTGCACTTGATTTGTTCATGATGGCCATCTAAAATACAAAAATGGGTTTAAGAAACAGCCCCATTCGTGTCTATGGATTACACCCCCGCGCTTTCCATATAGTGACATCACAAAATGTGCTAGCGTGGGGGCAGATCACAGTATCAGGAGATACCAGAAAGTGGAAGGGAATCAGTGTGGATTGGCTCTATGGAACCAAAATATGATCCCTTCCCTTCCAAAATAGGAGCAACCGACAAATGGAGATATTGGCAGCATATTAATTGGGAGCAAGTATGGGTTCTTCATGCTTCTTGGTGTGAGCACCTGTACAATTGCTCTTTAAACCTCTGAGTAGACAAAATTTGTTGATAACCAACCTGTGATATCTCTGCAGAAGCAGACTATAAAACCCAAACCTTCATTATACCTATAACCTACAGAAAAAAAGAATAAAGATCAAAATAATAACACTGTGTCAAACTCTACTTCCATGTATAGTGCACATCTTAAAAGGTCCATGAGGCTGGCCTGGTGGTGCTGAGGGCTGAGGCACTGGATGCCTTACCTTGCACTGTGCTGGTGACCTGTGTCCAGGAATGAGCATGGGCTGCCGGGAGTCGGCAGGGGAGAAGAAGGATTGAGTGTCCAAGGGACTGCTCTCCTTCTCCGGGGAAGGGGGTGCCAGTGGTTGGCATATGACTGGCCCCTAGCTGAGGCTGGGGGGCAGCACGCTGATGCTGTAGAAGGGGGCAGAGATGGGACAGACACCTGGAGGAGCATGTGTGGGTGGGTGCGTGCGTGCTCCCTACACCATCGTTATTGCATGCCCCATCTCCAAGGGAGAAAATGGACTAGAAAATACGTTGCTGTAGCATATGATGGAAGGCGCATCGCAGGTCCCGCTCCCAGCTAGCCACAGCATTGGCCACACTGGATCCGGTCTCCGTTGGGGGGTCGGGGAACCCTGCCGGCCCCGCCAGAGGGGATAAGTCCTGAGGGTAAGGGTCAGTGGCAGCTGGTGGATGCCAGGAGATGGAGCTGGGGGCTCCCTCCAGAGGTAGGGGCCGCAGCAACGGGAGCATAAACTAATATAAAAATAAATAAATAAAAGGTTCATGAGCAGCTGACGGCATTCACTGTTTCGATCCTCTACACTGTAAAACAAACTAGTTTTTCACTGGGGTGGGGGATGTCTTGCCACCAGAAAATACCATATTTACAACCCAGCCCCTCCCTGCTGAGTATTAAGCCAATTTTTTAATTCCCCCCAAGTATTAGCATAAATGTCCCCATTGCCTTGTGTAACAATTTCTCCAAGTACATGCAGTCTTTCATGATTTGTACTCACGTCACAGACATTGGTGGTGAGGCCCTGTTTCCACTCCCTTAAAATAGCCAGTTTGGTTGAATTAATAGCCACCAACAGAAACTTCTTGTGACCTGACTGCAACTGCTCTATATCACTGCAGGCCACCAGCAAGTTCCTCTTTACCATAATGGAGATCTGTTGGCCCATTGCCTGTAGAATAACCTGCTCAATTCCCTGCCAGAAACACTGAAGATCTGGGCATCTGTAAAACATATGCCACTGTCAACAAGTTGCTGAGCACACCTAGGGCACCCACCATTAACCTGGGGATTAAACTTCCAACTGTATCCAGGGTATAATACACCCTCTGAATAGTTGTGAAATAAACAATGTTATATTTGCTTTGTATACTCTGCCCATTCAGCCTCCAGAATTTCTGACCAGTCCTCTTCCTCTGTATCCTTCCCTAGTATCCCTTCCAAGCTCCTTCTCATTCATTCTGAAGAGCTAGGCACCTCCTTCATAATGGACTGATAGAGGAGTAAGACCAGATTATTCATGGACTCCGCATCTGCAAGGGCAAAGGCAAGGCCGGAGGGCTTCTGTAATTTATATCCAGAACTTAACTGCTCTCCCAATAAGTGTTGCAGCCGGAAGTATCAAAAGAAATGTGTTCATGGGATGCCATATCATTGTCTTAGCTCCCCAAATGACATAAGTACCCCTAATTCGAAGAGATGCCCAGGTAATGCAATGCTTTTATCTGCACAGATTTTAAACCCAGGTCCTTGCAGAAAGTTTGGAAACAATTTTTCCAAATAGGTGTTAAGGTGGTAAACAGGGACTCTGCTTTTTGGAAAGGTGGGCCCAATACCAAACCTGGAGCAGATGTTGGATCACTGAGTTATCTTTGGCACACTTCATTTTTAATTGTAGAGCTATACAACACATATGTCAGTCTACAAATCCCAGCTCATTCCTTTTCTAACAGTATGCCATATTTTTGACATTGTGGTTCGTGCCAGTCCTCAAGACTGCTGAACTGCGTAGCCCAGTAGTATTTCTTAAAGTGAGGCACCCTGATACCTCCACTCCATTTTACCTTTGTGTCTATTTTCACTTTTTTCTTAACAGAAATGCATTCTATGTATAATAATGCACTCCCAAGAAAATGTGCACACACTCTACTATACAAACACTTCGGGTGGGGGTAAGAGGTTGTTAATGCACATCGCCATCCCTTGTGTCAAACAACCTACCCCACCTGATGCATGTAAACAGTTTCTGATTTTCATAATAGGTTGAGACAGCACTGTGACTATCAAACAGTAAGAGCACTCCATTCTTACATGAGTAAGATTCTGTACTTATTAAGAAAAGAGTACCTCAGTAAGCAATAATACCTGATGGGGTGGGTAGTATTGAGCAATACCGGACCACCCAGGGGCATAATGTGGCCTGACGCTGCAAAAAGAGGGCTTATAGCACCTGGAAGGTCCAGTATTGACCAATACCGCCCACCCTGGAGGGTATTATTGCACTTAGAAAACAGGCCACTGTATTTTATGTGTTTGAAAAAAAAATGTATGGTTAGATGTTTAAACTCTTAAATGTTTGATTTATAAAATAGTCCCTCTGCCTGTATTTGAATACTGTCTTTTTTTTTAAGTGGGGACTCTTGTCCTAGTGGAGCCTCTGTAATTTTAACTTTTGAGGTGGTTGTCATGGTTACCTCCCTGCCCCCCCCCCCCAGCTTGAGCAAAGTTGGGAGAAAGACTCCGATAATCTCTTACCCCTACTACTAAAAAGAAGTGTATTGTGTTTTTTTTTAATTTCTTTACATTTCTTTTCCTTTAATGTTTACTGTAGCATGGTTGATAGATTTATTGTCAGTGGGACATGGCCTGAAATGTCAGGAATTAGATATGGAGGGAGGTCAGGTGAGCCGTCAACAACAAAAAAATGTAAGTATGAAAAAAAAAAGGATGTTTTCCCTCTGTGGCTAAGAAGAAAGTGAGCTAGTGTCATAGTAGCAGCGAGACCCGACTACGGAAAGTTGGCTGTGCAGTGGAGCTGACATTAAAGAGACGGTAGCAGGGATGGCAGAAAAGGGAGTTATTTTTTTGTTAACTTCACTTCAAAGGAATATTGCAGTGTGAGGTTTTCCTGAGGAGTTATGATCGGGGGTACAGAACGGCACTGCTAAGGTGAAACTTGCTAAGAGAGACAAAAAAACATTGTGGCTGGCCAGTTTGAAAATCCAGGGTGCCCAAGAATACCTTAAGTAATGGGGCACCCTGAATTGGCACTTGTTTTTTACTTGGCTGTATAGAAAAATAAATGCATGCCTTAGCGTGGCTTTCAGCCAATCAGCATGCTTTATTTTTCAAGCCCATTTTCTAATCTGAAGCTGCCCTGGAAATGGGCCAGTTCAGAAACTCTTTCTTTTTTTTTTTACTTACAATATTTTAATATTTGAAACGGTTATGTGACAGAACAGCAAGGAAGCAGGGAAAGCAGTAAGGAATGCAAAGGTGCAAACTGAAGAGAGAGAACAGCACAGGAGGTATATAAAGGGAACAAGACTTTTTTAGGTATGTATGTAAAAAGAGGAAGACCAGGGGTGGAACTATAACGTTAAAAAGGGAAGGGGGAGACTGTGCAGAGGGGAACCAGGAAAAGGCAGACATCCTGAACAAATACTTCTCTTCAGTGTTTACAGAGGAAGGAGAAGGGGAGGAGCCCCCAAAAACTAACAATAGCTTTGGAGGGAGGGAGCTGGACACTAGTTATTTTCTGGAGGCAAGAATCTTGAAGGGATCTGCTAATCTGAAGGTGGAGAAAGCCAATGGAGCCAGATGGGGTGCATCCAAGGGTATTGAGGGAGCTCAGGGAAGTACTGGCTGCACCTCTGACAGTTCTGTTTAACAGCTCACTGGAACATGAGTGGTTCTGGAGGACTCTAGGAGGGCGGACATAGTCCCATTACATAAAAGTGGTAGCAGGGAGGAGGCTTGCAATTATAGGCCATTGAGCCCGACATTGGTGGTGGGAATGTTAATGGAATCACTGCCGAAGGAAAGGATTGTGGAATATTTTGAATCCAGTGGGTTACAAGACCAGAGGCTGCATGGTTTCATGAGGAGATGTGTCAAATGAATCTGACATAGAGTTCTTTGACTAAGTGACAAAGGATTTTGATCAGGGTGGAGCAGTTGATGTGGCCTACCTGGACTTCAGTAAGACTTTTGACACCATTCCACATAGGAGACTAGTAAGCAAGCTGGATAGCTTAGGAGTGGATTCAAAGGTGCTAAACTGGATAAGAAATTGGTTAGGGGATAGGTGACAAAGGATGGTGGTAAACAGAGTTCACTCTGAGGAAAGGAGGGTGACCAGCGGGGTACCTCAGACATCAGTGGTGGGACCAGTCCTCTTTAATGTGTTTATAAGTGACATTGCAGAGGAGCTGGAAAGAAAGGCCTGCCTCTTTGTGGATGACACCAAAATCTGCAATAGGGTGGACACTCCAGGTTGTGTGTCTGTGGAAAGGATGAACAGAGACCTGGGGAATCTAGAGGAGAAGTCAATGGTATGGCAGCTGGGTTTAAATGTAAAAAAGTTCAAAATAATGCACTTAGGGCACAGAAACCCAGAGACAGAGTACAAAATGAGTGGAGTGGTACTGACAAGCACCAAGCAGGAAAGAGACCTGGGGGTAATCATATTGGATTACCTAAGGGTGGCCAGACAGTGTAACAAGGTTGTAGGAAGGGCTAGTGGGATGTTGGGGTGTATAGGAAGGGGTATCAGCAGCAGAAAGAGGAAGGTGGTGTTGCCTCTGTATAGATTGCTGATAAGACCACACCTAGAGTACTGTGTTCAGTTCTGGAGACCACATCCTGAAAGGAAATAGACTGGAGGTGGTCCAGAGGAAGGTAACTAAAATGGTGCAGGGTCTGCATCAAAAGCTCTATGAGGAGAGACTAAAGAACCTCAATATGTACATCCTGGAACAGAGAAGGGAGAGACAGGATATGATCTAGACCTTTTAATACCTCACAGGGGTAAATAAGGTATAGGAGGGAAGTATTTTTCAGAAGAAAAGGTACTCAAGAACAAGGGGACATACTATGAAGCTGGAAGGGGGTAGATTCAGGAGAGATGTGAGAAAATACTTCACAGAAAGAGAGAGATGGATTCCTGTAGCAGCCTTCCAGCGGAGGTGGTAAGTATGAAAACAGTGGTCGGGTTCAAGAGTGCATGAGATGAGCACAAAGGAATCATACTGAAAAGGAAGGGGGGAGGGAGAAAGAGCTGTAGATTGGGCGCAGTCTGATGTAATAGTATAGGTAGGGAGAAATGGGCACACTGGGTGGACCAAGCAGTCCTTATCTGCTGTCAAATTATATGTTTCTGTGTTTCTAGCTCAGCTTCATTCCCCGTTGTCTCATTCAATGACTGCATATGAAAGCACTCATATACCACAACCAGTGACTCTGTAAGATGTATTAACACAATGTAAGATGTGTTAACACAGATGCTACAGTATTTCAAGAAATGCAAAATTAAGTTATTCAATCAATATTTGTTTAACCTTTTATTTTAAATACATTAATTGTTGTAACAAAAAATAAACAAATTCTAGTCAGAGCCAACATGGCTGGCTCAGATCAGTGAGCCCCAGTCAAATAGTACTTGAAGCTCCCGCTATGCTATGAGGGCCCCCCTCAAAGTGACGCTGCCAAAACCTGTGGTATACATGGCGTCACTGGTGGACACCCATTGACCTCGGGAGGGTTAAGACCGAAATCCCACTCACAGTCTCAATCCCACTTGGGTCCATACCACCAGCAACTCCCACCAAGCTCCTCATCCTCCTCAGAGTATCATTGATGACTTTGCTGGATGCATCAACACCTCCTGTGGCGGCAGCAGTGGGCAGTTGGTGGCCAATTGTAGAGTAGGCAATGATACCTGTCCCCCAGCTTTGCCTTGGATGCCAGTGCCCTTTCGGCTTCAACTCAAGGTTCTGCTGTCTGCTGTGCCTCTGCCTCAGCTGATCAAGGTACAGTCTCCACCCCGAAGTTGTAAGATGGTCTCCCTCAAAACACTCTTGGTCAGGGCTCTGCTTGCCCAGGCACCTGTCAGTGGTTGTCACCCCTGACAGGAGGGTGGTCTGCACTCCAGACAATAGGCCTCAGACTCTTTTTGATGAATGAGACTCCAACTAGAAGAAGGGAGTCCTCAAGTACCTCCTCTGAACTTCATCATTTTAATCCTAACTCATTGCACAGTATTTCTTCAGGCAAGTTGACATCCTTCACTGCCTCTTGCAACACATGTCCACTGTCTTTAATGTGTCTTTGCAGGTGGTCCAGAAGAGGTAGTCCTACCCTCCTACAGCCATTTTGTATTTCGATAACTCCACTTGGGGGGGAAGGGGTGCATCTTCAGTGGCTGAGACTGTCCTGGGTCCAGAACTCAGCCTCTGACAGCAGTCGGCATTCTGTCCTGCACTGCATCGCTGCTTGGACCGCAAGTATGCAGTTCTTGTTAGGGGCCTGTTGGGATTCTACTGAGTATCCCTTGGCCTAGGAGTTTCCCCAGACTCAGCCTTCAGGCAGATGAAGGTTCAGGGGGACATAGACAGGCCTCAGGACAAGGAGTCCAAGAGGCAGGACATTATGTCCCATAAAGTCTACTCTGGCTTCTTTGGGCCTTGGTCGGTGTAGCAGTGCCATGCTGATAGCCTACTTTGGCCATCCTTGTTTGGCCTCATTACATAATTTCTGCCTTTGCTCCTGGCCTTCAGATGGGCTGATGCTTGATCGCTACAGGCACAGTCTAGACACGATATGCAGACAGCTTTGTACATGGGTGACTTCTCGGCCCAAGCTATGGCCACACTGGTGTCTATGTGTCAAAGGGCATGGCTGCATGTCTCCATGTTCATTCCAGAGACCTAGCACTAGCTAGCAGACACGCCTTTCCTAGGCACTGATCTCTTCGTTCCTGGGTCGGAAGACCACCTCACACATATTGAGAAGTCCAACATCATCTTGGAATCAGGGGCTTCATCCCAACAGCATAAGCAATCCTCTAAGCTGAAGAATAGCTTCTTTTGTGGCTTTGGCTAGCAGCCTCACTGGCAACCCCCAGCAGCAGAGGCTGCAGTACCCACAGTACTGCTCAACAAAGCCTAAGTCTAGTGGTCAGGGTCAGAACAAAAAGGGGAGACAGTGGTTGCCTCCAGTTGCCAGCACTCCTGAGCCCCTTCCAATTAATCTAAATAGATATCATAAGTAAAACTGAGTAGATCAGTAGGTGAATGTGGTCAATAAATTTTATAATAATATAACACACACATCCAGCTATCATTTAAATGTTTTTGTCATGATCACAGATACACAAACCAAAGACAATGTACTGCTGACTAAATTAATCCAGCCATAAAAATGACATTCATTACTTTTGCTTGCTAGCTAACAAAAACTGGCAGTATTAAACTGCCATTCTGTCAACACAGCTGTTCATTTAATGTTCTGGCTATATCTGTACAATCTGTGACATATATCATGATTCATATACTTTGAAACTTTATGTATGCTCTGGCTGTTTTGAATCGCGATCGCTATTTCTGCTATTTTAAACTTCGTTTCTGCAGTTTGTATCTGTGAAGCTAATAACAGTGGGTCTAGTCTGGCCAGTGTATAGTGAGGCCATATAGTAGTAATTATAACACAGATGGGCTTTTATTTTTTGTTTAATGGGTATTAGATCGCTGCATTGATTTACACCTAGAAAGAAATGTGGGTTTGACGGTTGTAGCTGAAGTCTAGATTGTATCTTGTGTATTAACATTTTCCCATTTGTAATCTTAGCGCATTCATTTAGTCAGCAGTACACTGTCTTTGGTTTATGTATCTGCGATCATGACAAAAATATGTAAATAATAACTGGATGTATGTTAAATTATTGTAATGTTTATTGACCTTACTCACCCACGAATCTATTCAGTTTTAAAACTTTGAGATGACCGTCAGAAATGAGTTCATGCAGCTCAGTTCGGTGTGTAAGGGGTTATCGGATTGCAACTAACACAGAAAACATGATTTATCATGTTTTCAAATATGTAATCAGTTCCCGTTTTTTTCTTCACTGAAGCAGCACAGCATGTTTAAACTGGCGCGTGACCACCATATCTTTAGATTCTATGTGCCTGAATTTCTTTTTGTATTCACAAATTACCATTGGCACTGAATATTCCGTAATGTTCAATTAAGCAATCTTTTTATTTTCGTTACTGTCTACTGTTTTGCAAGCTAAGCATTTCATAATAATAATTTAGCGTTCTTTGTTTTATCTAGTCTTTACAGATACGTAAACCAAACACAGTGTAATGCTTATAAAACAAATGCATCTGTAACAAGCTCTGGTCACAGCCTACACAGAAGAATGCTGAAGGGACAGCCATAGAAAAGAGCTGACGGAGCTCACAGCAGAAAAGTCTGCCATGTCCAACATGACCATGATGGGATTGCTCATGCTCAGCAAGCTACGGCAGCCATCTTGGGTACAGCAGACATTTCAGCAGTGAGCTGCTTGCGCATGTGCGATGGCAATCTATGGAAACACAGGCAGCAATTAAATAGTGTGCCTGTGGAGGAGGGAGGCCACTGCTATGGCAGAGAGGAGCGCTGGTCACAGAGGGAAGGGGCAGGGGAGACACCACACACCACCACCGAGTGGAGCTCTGTGGACAAATGACTGCATCACTGTAGGGGAGGACTGGGACCGAATCTGGTCATGGTCCCTTCTCTCTCGCCTACACTGATAGCAAAACACCTGCTGGGCTCTATCCATGCAGCTGTAAAAAAATACAACTAATAAAAAGAGTGAAGAAATATAACCTATGGCAATTTTCTATTTTAATAAATTCCTTCCAGATATAAATCTATGTAAACATAATAAAGAAGATATATCAATTTTTAGTGTATATAGTTTTGCCTGTTACACTGGAGTCTTGCAATTCACTGTATGTGTGTGTGTTTATTTTTTTCTCTCTAACATCTTCAAGTACCTCCTTCACCAACAAAACTGGTTTGCATGTTTTACTGTTGCACAGTCATCTAGGAGAGACAAATTATTGTTCTATGTAGTTCATATGTAAGTAATAAGCCATGACAGGGTGTGCATTATAGAATTTTAATGCACGCCCCAGGGTGTAGTGAGATGCGAGGCCAAAGGCCGAGTGTCCTTACACCCCTGAGAAGTGCATTAAAATCCTACGATGCACACCCTAGCGAGGCTTATTACACTTATAAAATGGCTCCAAGTAGGTTTTTGTAGAGGAAATTGAGATTTGCACCTGACTGTAAGTTTATAGAGCTTTAATGCATGGTCAGGTGACATCTGTCAGCCAATTAAATTTCTACATTTTCTCTTGCCAGTTTGTAATATATATTAATATGTATACTTAGCCAGCCCAGTGGCATTGAGGGTTGAGGTGCTGGATGCTGACCTGGGTTTGGGAACGAGCCCGGGGTGCTGGGGGTCGGCAGGGGAGGGAAGAGATTGAGCATCCGGAGGACTGCTCTCTCTTCCTCGGGGAGGGACGGGGATGCGACTACTCAAGGAGTGACCTCTGGCAGTGGCTGGAGGTAGCCCAAAGCAGGATCATGGCATATACCTGGGGGTGGAGTGGCGCCAATACGTTGCCTTGAAAGCCAGGCTCCACAGGGGACTTACTAGTAAAATACCCTCCCATCAAGGCATCTCCCACCCAAGCACCACACTCCTAGAAGTCAGACGCGGCTCTCTCCTCACCCCTCCTCCTCAACCTGGAGCTCAATACTATGAGAAAGAGTGCCCTGGGAGGGGGCAGCCCTTCCCTGGAGAGTAGACCCGGGGGATGCCCAGTGCCGCGGAGTGGAGACGAGTCAGACCATGCAGGGTGGTAGAGTTTGTTGAGTGGAAGGTCACTGGAGAGAGTTCGGTGGGGCATAAGGATGGGGTGGAGAAAAATAGAGTTCAAAAAAATATGTATACTTGTGTGCATTTCTTATTGCATAAGAATGTTATCTCATACTGTTTGGGAAAGAGCACCGCAAAGCAAAGCTGAGCGGGTCTGTTAGCCCAAACAGCACGAGATGACATTCTTATGCAGTAAGAAACACATACAAGTATACATATTAATATATTATGAAGCAGTTGACAATTTTCTGGCAGCATAAAATTGTTAGCATAACTGTTTAAAAGGCATTTTTATTTGTTTGTATTTTGTCCCCCCAGTAATTCAGACAAGTGGTACAGTCTTGACATGTTCTGATATGGTGGCGGGGAGTGGCTGATGAAACTAAGTTTTCCTCTGTTTGTTTTACACTGAAAAAAACTAAGGGAGGCTTTTTTTTCCCCTAAGTGTTTTCAAAACCCACCAGCATTTTAGAGGCAGTCAACTGTGAAGCACAATCGTGAGCGAGTGGCAGTTGACAGTGGGAGGCAGTAGAATGGAAAAGTTGAGCATACTGCACAAAGCAGCATCTGCATGCTCAATAAGAGGTATGATGGTTCTCCTCTCTGACTGGGTGAAAATCTGAGACTGCTTTACAATCTTTTCTAAGGGTGTCCCATTGTTGCCAAATGCTGATGCCCATGAACTTGATTTCTCAGGGTCTCTGTGCTGTAAGGTCCCTCATCTTGATGTCATCACTCTTGTCGCTGCCATCTGTAAGTCATGCCTCTTGGTTCTTCCCTGCTCCATTCAACTGTGAATCTAGTGAAGACTTGAATAAACTCTGCAGATGACTCTCCGTGAACTTGTAATACAACTGATGCAATTAAAACCCTAGTTTCACAACTCCTAAAAATATAGCTCTGACTTACTTTTGAAAAGCGCAAAACAAAACAGGATAATTCAAGAGCAGTACTCCCCTGGGTACCCTCCCAGTATATGTACAGCTCAAAAGGAAAGGTTGAGGGCTGATCCAGACTAGTACTTGAGGAGAAAGGTAGGAAAGCCAGCTCTGAGAAAATGTCTTTACTTACCCTTTATTTCATCAAAGGTTTGCTTGTACATCACCTTGTCATGTGCTAGGACCCCCGACATTTCGCCCTTTACAGGGGCTTCTTCAGGGATGACATGGTGTAATTCTAAGATCCTTGCATGCTTTCCTTGCTGTTGCCATAGGATGTAAGCTGTGATCCATTTAGTTTTAATGTCATGGATTACTCAAGGGAATCCTTTAAATAAGACTTAGATATATACAAGGAAGCAGACATGCTGCTAGAAATGAAACTATGAAAGGGTTTCTATCACCCTCGTGAATTAGTAATACTTATAAAATGGGTTGGGAGTTTTCTGTGTCCTGATTGGCGAAGAAGTATCTTTGGCCGTGTCCTTATCAGGGCATATTATGCCAACCAGTACTTCTTTAGCCAACCAAGACGCAGTGCAGCCAAAGATCCATGCCTGCCGCAGCATTTTTCCATTGCGGCTGATGTAGTCACTGTTCAGTCAATAAACTAGCCCCCTGCCCTACTGAACTCAAGCCACACTCTGGGGCTACAGTCCTGGCTACCTCTGAAATAGGAATACAGCTCCAATATTGTGTGGCTACAAAACTCTGTCAGCTTTCAGCGTCAACTGACCTGCATGAATGCTTTTCTTCATTTTGTGCTCAGCAAACCCATAATACTCGAAGTTTAGTTTCTTCTGCTAATCCTGGCCACCTAATTGACTCTGTTTTTAAAAGCTTAACCTGGCTGCTTGCACACCAAACTGCCCACAATATTCCCGCCACAGAAACATGATTCAATCAATCAAAACTTTATTCGTATAAGGTGCTCTTCCTATGCTCAGGGCGCCTTTACATTACACATTAAAACTCACAATATTACAGTTTAAAACAGATAAAACATATCAGTGCATGCTCAATAAATTCCTGAAAAAGCCTGGTTTAACAGGCAGATCTTTAATAACTTTTTAAAACCTTCTATGGTCTGGCTCTCTCGTATCTGGTGAGGTGGAGAATTCCAGAAGGTAGGTGCCATAAAGGCAAAGATCTTCCACCTGATGTGTTTAGGGATACCCTGGGAATCTCTAGCAATCCCTCACCAGATGATCGGAGTGAACGGGTGGGGCAGTAAAGGCATAAGAGTTCTTTCAGGTACTTGGGTCCCTGCTCATGTAGGGCTTTATAGGTCAGCAACATGACCTTAAAGGTAATCCGCCTCTGTATTGGCAGTCAGTGCAGTTCACGCAGCACAGGTGTTATATGACTGGATCTGGAGGTTCCAGTCAACAACCTGTGCATCGCATTCTGCACTAGCTGCAGGCGGTGGATATCTACCCCCAGAAGCCCTAGGTAGAGGGGGTTGCAGTAATCAAAATGACTGGTGACAAAGGTGTGGACCAAGGTAGGAAGATCTTCAGGCGGGACCATGTGTTTCACCCCGGCTATGTTCCTTAGATGGTAATAGGAAGATTTGACTACAGCCAAAACCTGTGCCCTCAGGGTCAGGCCTTTGTCAAATATCACACCCAGGTTTCACACCTGGCCCGAGGCAATAAGTGGGGTTCCACCAAGATTTAATCCTGAGGGTTTTCCCGCCCATGCCAATTGTCATCCTATAACCAGGGTCCACCACCAATATCTCTGTTTTTCCTGAATTCAACCAAAGCCAACAGGCACTCATCCAGTTCTGAATCTACAGTAGGCAGCTATTAAACACCACAGCAGAATGTAACTTCTGTTCGGGCACAAAAGACATGTACAGTTGAGTGTCATCGGCATAGCAATGAAAACTCAACCCATACCATCTTATATTGTCCCCTAATGGAAGCATGTACACTACAAATAACATGGGGGACAGCACTGAGCCCTGTGGATCCCCGCAGGGTAGCCCATGAGAGGCGAAGGAATAAATCCCTGATACCACTCTTTGGGATCTACCCTCGAGGAAAGACCAAAACCAACGGAGGACTGCCCCTCTCAGGTCACAGAAAAACCACAGGCATTCAAGCAGCACCCCATGATCCACGGTGTCAAATACTGCTGAGAGATTGAGGAGAACCAAGATGTAATGGGTTCTCCAATCTCTCACCATCAGAAGGTCATTAAGTACCCATACTAGGGCTGTTTCAGTGCTATGCCTTTTTCTGAAGCCAAACTGGAGAAGGTCGTAGATATCGTGGTTGGTTAAATGGTCCTCCAGCTGCAGAGCGACCACCTTCTCAATAACTTTCCCTACAAAGGGTAAGTTCAAGATCGGTCTGTAGTTAGCAGGGCAGTCAGGGTCAAGGGAGTTTTTTTTTTAAAAGGGGCCGTGCTACTGCCTCCTTTGAGGGATCTGGTAAGGTCTCTCTCTCTCCAATGAAACCTTCACTATCCCAACAAGGACTGGGCTGATAACTTCTACACACCCCACTAGTAGGTGTGTAAGGCCCCAATCCAAACGACAGTAGGTTGGCCATAGAGTCTGAATAACCCTCACTATATCCACGACTACAAGTTGACTAAAGGTGGATCAGGTCTGACGGGCATTAATACCACCCGATTGATCAATGCAAGGTCCAATGGGAAGACACTGGCTGATCTTTTTGTTTTTAAATTTTGCCCATTATCTTGAAGTGCGAGCCCCAATCGAACAAACTACAGCAATCTGAATGTTGCTTATTCATACAGCAAATCGCTGTAAGGGAAGCATTCTTTGCACCACGTTGGCTGAACGAGGACACGCTTGCTTCCTATAAAACTATCTTGTCAATTAAAAAAAAAAAACAGAATCACAAGATGTGCACAAATTGTGTGGCCACAAAACTCTGTCATCTTTAAACACCAACTGACCTGTGTGAACTTTTTTCTTCGTTTTGTGCTCAGCAAATCCATAATCCTTGAAGTTTCATTTTTTCAGCTCATCCTGGTCAACCAAACAAATCTACTTTGGCTGCTAGCGCACCAACCTGCCTGCAATATTCTTGCCATCGAAACATGATTGTGTTTTTTTTTTTATTTTGATCATTAT
This sequence comes from Neoceratodus forsteri, assembly GCA_016271365.2. NCBI lineage: Eukaryota > Metazoa > Chordata > Ceratodontiformes > Ceratodontidae > Neoceratodus > Neoceratodus forsteri. The sequence continues at coordinate 690,328,953 of CM028132.1, forward strand.
CTTAGAGAGTGAGCACCCATCTAACAAATTGCCACAATCTGAAAGTTGCTCATTCATACAGCAACGCACTAAGGGAAACATGCTTTGCATAACAGCAGCTGAAGGGGGACACGCTCGCTCTCTATAAAACTGCCCTTGTCAGTTAAAAAAAAAAAAGAGAGAATCACAAGATGTGCACAAAACAAAAGCACATATAGTGTTGTGTGTGGGGAGGGAGTGGGGACTTAACCTGAGCACTGTGTGTGTGTGTGTGTGTGTGTGTGTGTGCGGGGTGGGGGGGGGCGGTCTCTACTGGTGACCAAGCTCAATATACTGTACTGTACAGGACAGTGCATAGAAGAACCATTTTTAGTTTTAACTGAAAAAAACTGTTCTTTTTTTCCCATTTTGACAGTTTTTCCTTTTTTTAAATTTTTAAATGTTACTTGGGGGACCCATTTTATAAGCGGAATAAGACACTCCAAAGTATGGTTTATGGCCTAATAAGAGCACTTTCCAGGTACTAAAGGCACTCAGCGCAAGTGCCTCGTGCCTCATTATGCCCCTGGGGCGTGCTCTTTTCAGGCCATAAACCACACCTTGTGTCTTATTCCTTACTTTACCAATAAAAGAATGATAAGGAAATAACCCTTGTAAAGAGAGAAGAATAGGTTTCCCTTGAATAATGCATGACTTTAAAACTAAATGGATCACAGTTTACATTACATGGCAACAGCAAGGAAAGCATGAAAAGATCTGAGAAGCACTCCATGTCATCCCTGAAGAGGCCCCTATAGAGGGAAAAACATTGGGGGTTCTGGCACATGACTCAGTGATCTATATGCAAACCTTTGACGAAATAAAGAGTTCTTAAAGATATTTTCTCAGAGTTGGCAGAGTTCCTACCTTTCTGCTCAAAACAGAACAGGCCTGTAATATCATTAGAGATCTATTTTGGGTTTTGCAAGCTGCTTTTTATAGACATATGTAGTCCATACTAACTCAAGATATATGCTATACTGTATATGGAACCAATGTATAACATTTTGACATTGACCAACCTCAAAATAATATATCTCTGCAGCAAATACAAAACTATAAACATAGCAGTCCATAGTGGATAAACACTAGCATCTTACACTATGACACAGCAAGAGTGGCTGGTACACATATTTAAACAGCACCCTTTCAGCCAGTTCAAAAGCTGGACTTGGCCTCTGTCTGGTACGTTCATCCGTGCCCTTTGTGGTTGTGATAAATCACTCACGGCATACTCAGAATACTGAGAAATGTTGACAGGACAATCCGGGGGGAAAAAGGCACACAGCAAGGCCCTGTTCACATTATAGCATGGTCACTTGAAATGTTTTTAAAAACAGACTACTACTGTACTGTAGTGTCTGCAGTCCTACCAGAGTGTTCAAGTCTGTTTTCAAGAACGGACCAGAGTATCTGCACTTGTTGCTGAATACCGATTTTCATGCAGCACAGTCGCAATTTATGTTTGGTAGTTTCTTACCATCATGATTGATTTGTAGCTACCTTCTGGAAACATGGAGGAGTGCTGCACTGAGATTACTCACATGCGAGCATCCGCACTACAGGTAAGTCCGAACTAACTCCTGAAACATTTTATAAACCATGCTTAAGCCTAGGTCTTATCAGGATTTAAGCACATTTTTTAAAAATGGACTGACTAGCATGTTCAGTGCAGATGCGAACCAAGCTACAGTGGCTTAAAAAGGTTTAAGCTCCTTAAACTGTTTTAAACCCCGTAGTCTGGGCAGGGCCTAAGACACCATGTTGGGCAGTAGGGGCTGAAGCTACTTGCAAACTGGGACAATACTGGGCAGGATAGGTTCAGAAAGTGAAAGCCCCTGATCTATAAATAGTGCAGATTTTGCCAGTTTAGAAAGTTGTGGAAAATATTTTCCTACAGACTCAAGTGGGTCTGAATCCTAAGGCCACAGCCAACAACTGTAAGCTTCCTTATACATACATCATTTATTTTCTGGCATTTGGCTTACACTTCTTTGTCAAGACTTATGATTTTTGATTAGCCTCCACCAACTGTTTCCAGTCAATTTACTTTCTTTAAAATAGCATGGCATCAACACAATACGGGTGAGCCAAACTGAGTGACTCAGTTTGGCTGCTGGTAGAAACAGCAAGTGTTAAACTATAGCAAGGATTGGTATATATCGAGTCTAGTAGTGAGCTGCACCAGCTACACCAGCTGCAGCAGGCTATGGGGCTATGTTTGGCCAAGCAATTCCCAGCTGCTTGTTTGGTGTAGTGCCTTCAGTCACTGCGTCTGTAACTTGTGGACCCAGGTCTGGGTCTGGCTGTGGTGGATTTTTTGGGGTAATATATATTATTTTAAGTAACTGCTGTTTTGCCACCCTCCCAGCTTTGTTACCTCCCACCTGCAGGTTGTCCCCCCCGAGTTTTCTTTTATCTTTTTCTGCCCCCTCCCTGGGGTTGATTATGTTAATTTAGGGGGGGTGCCCCAGCATAAACATTTAATTTATATTGCCCCCACACAGAAAGTAAGCGACTGTCGCTGTTTGCGGAGGTCACTGTAATTCAGATCGCTGTTTTCACTTTCGGCAATGTTGGGTCTGCTGTTGTTGTCGGCGCTCTTTTTGAGTTGCCATTATCACATAAAACCAAATAGCACTCCTAAACTCTTTCAGCATTTTATGGTCCATTCTTGATTGTTTCATTCTATTCCTAATGAACTTAGACCCTCTAGAATATCATTTCCTTGATCCACTAAGTCTTATGTGTACCAGCAATGCCTTCTTTGTGATGCAGAGCTATCTCTTTCTCAGAGATGATGGTTTAGTCTCAAGCTTAGTATAGTGCATGATCAGGAGTTATGTATGGCAATCAATACACATAGAACATAGAAGCAGAGAATCTGATGGCAGAGAAGGACCGCTTGGCCCACCTAGTCTGCCCATTTCCCTACCTAACGGAATAAGCTGCAGATCCTAGTTAACCAACAGCCTACTTCCTCCTACCCCCCACTAGAATTGCCTTATGTCTGTCCCATGCATTCTTGAATTCCCCCACTGTTTTTGACTCTACGACCTCCTCAGGAAGGCTGTTCCATGTATCCACAACCCTCTCTGTGAAGAAATACTTCCTCACATTACCTCTGAGTCATCCCCCCTCTATCTTCAAATTGTGCCCCTTTGTTTTTGCACATCTCTTTTTCTGAAAGATGCTACCCTCTTGAACTTTGCTGATTCTCTTGAGGCATTTGAAAGTTTCTATCATGTCCCCCCTCTCCCTCCTTTCCTCAAGGCTATACATCTTTAGTTCCTTTAGTCTTTCTTCATATGTCTTCTGATGCAGACCCTGCATCATTTTGGTTGCCCTCCTCTGGACAGCCTCCACCCTGTCTATGTCTTTGCGAAGATGGGGTCTCCAGAACTGTACACAGTACTCCAGATGTGGTCTTACCAACTGTCTGTACAGAGGGCCAACAACTTGCTGTTTTCTACTGGTGATGCCTCTCCCTATACATCCCAGTATCCCCCCAGCCCTCCTTACTGCCTTCTCACATTGCTGGCCCACCTTTAGGTCATCTAATATGACTGCCCCCAGGTCCCTTTCCATCTTTGTTGTTGTCAGTATCTCACCCCCCATTGTGCATTCTTCCCCTGGGTTTTTGTTTCCCAGGTGCATTACTTTTCACTTTTTTGCATTGAATCTAAGCTGCCATACATTTGACCATTCCTCCAACCTTGCAAGTCCCTTTTCATCCTTTCCACCCCACCTTTGTGTATCAGCCCTGTTGCAGATCTTTGTGTCATCTGCAAAGAGACATACTTTCCTTCCAGTCCCTCTGCAATGTCATTATAAAGACATTATAAAAAGGACTGGCCCAGTACTGAACCCGGCATCCCCACTAGTAACGCTCCTTTCTTCACTGTGGACTCCATTTACTATTACCCGCTGTGTCCTGTTGTCCAACCAGTGTTTTACCCAGGCTACCACCCTATGACCCACTCCCAGGCTGGCTAATTTGTTTATTAATCGTTTGTGCACGACTGTGTCAAATGCCTTGCTAAAGTCTAGGTAGGCCTTGTCTACAGCCCCTCCCTGGTCTACTGCTTTGGTCACCCAGACAAAGAAATCAATTAGATTTGTCTGACACAACCTTTCCGCTGTGAGTCCATGCTGCCTTGGGTCCTGTACCCCACTAGCCTCTAGGTACTCAACAATTCTTTCCTTCAGAAGTGATTCCATCATTTTCCCTATGACTGAGGTCAAACTGACAGGTCTGTAGTTTCCTGCCTCTGTCTTGCTCCCACTTTTGTGAAGGGGAATCACATCCACCCTCCTCCAGTCCTCAGGTACCACCCCATCCTCCCATGATTTATTAAAAAGGGTAGTCAGTGGTGTTACTAGTTCTTAACTTAGTTCTTTTAAAATTCCGGGGTGAATCCCATCAGGCCCCTTTGCTTTATCCACCTTCAGTTTTAAGAGTTCTTTCAGAACCTTTTCTTCTGTGAAAGGACTAATATCAACCCCCCTATCCGGAGTGCTTCAATTAACTGGATTGGGTATTTCCCCTTGCTTTTCCATTGTGAATACTGAGCAGAAGTATTCATTCAGTATCCCTGCTTTTTCACTGTCGCTCTCTGCCCAACCACCTTCCTCTTTGTTCAGCCTCACGATCCCTGCTTTAGCTTTCTTTGCTCCCTAACATACCTATACAAGGTTTTATCCCCCTTCTTAACCGAGTTGGCTATCTTTTCCCCGGTTTGGGTGTTTGCTATTCTGACTGCCTTACCCGCTTCCTTCTGCTTTAACTGGTACAGGTCTCTGTCCTGCTCCTTCTGTGTTTTCTTATACTTCCTGAATGCTATCTTTTTTCCCTTACCTTCACCGCCACTTCTTTTGAGAACCATAGTGTTTTTTTCTTTCATTTTGATTTATTTGCTTCACACAAAGACTTTTTGCCTCTGTGATGGTGGTTTTGATGTTTCCCCATTGTTGCTCTACCCCACCTTCTTGCCTGTTTGCTAGTGCTTTTCTGAGGCACTCTCCCATTTTGACAAAATCAGCCCTCCTTAAGTTCAGTACCTTCACTTTTGTGTGGCTTGACTCTACAGCTAAGTTTATCGTGAACCACACTGTTTGGTGGTCGCTTGTCCCCAGATGGCTACCCACTTCAAGAGCAGAGATTCTCTCTCGATCCCCATTTGAGAGTATCAGGTCTAAGATTGCTCTCTCTCCCGAGTGGATTCCAAAACTAGCTGTCTGAGGCATGCCCCCTGTAGGGCATTGAGAATGGCCCTGCTCTTGGATGTGGCTGCAGCAAAGGTGCTCCAGTCAAAGGTGCTCCAGTCAACATCTGCATATTCAGGTCCCCCATCAGCAATATCTCCCCTTTCTCTGCCATCCCAAGGATGCCTTCTATCATTTCCTTGTCCATTTCCTCCCCCTGAGATGGGGTCTGTACACAACCCCGTGCAGATTGTTGAGCCATTTCCAGTCTCCAGGGTGACCCACAGTGCCTCCTCTCCTCCCTGTTTACCCTTTAGTTCTGTTGCTTTTATCCCTTCCCTTACATAGCGAGCTACTCCTCCTCCTCTTCTTCCTTCCCTGTCCCTCCTGTAGACTGTGTACCCTGGTATGTTGACATCCTAGTCATGGTTCTCTGTGTACCATGTTTCTGTGACTGCCACAATATCCAGGCATCCCTCTTCCATCAAGGCCACCATTTCAGGGAGCTTTTTACCTGGACTATGGCCATTGGTACTCATTACCCTCCATTTTTTTATGGCTTTATTTCTTTTTGTCCCATTCCTGTCCCTACTGCCTTTGTCTTTTCTCCATTTACCCCTGCCCTCTCCCTATCGAGTGCTCCATTTTGGTGTTTACCTCACTAATTACCCTGATTTTTTTTGGGGGGGCTAAGATTTCCCTTCTTCCCTTCAGTGCCTCCCCCCTTGGCTAGTTTAAATACTTGCCACTGAAGCATTTAAACCTATCACCTAGGATCCTGGTTCCCCTCCAGGATAGGTGCAAACCATTGCACCTGTATAGGCCTGCATCCCTCCAGGTGGAACCCTAGTCCCAAGTGAAGCCAAATCCCTGAGCTCTGCACCAGCTTTTCAACCAGCCATTGAATCCCATGGTGCAGAGTGCCCTAGCCTCATCCATGCCATAGACAGGTAGCACTTCCGAGAAAGTTACTGTGTGTGATACTTGTCTGAGGACCCTCCCCAACTCCACAAACTCCTGTTGCACTGCTCTCATCCCATTCTCAGCCAGGTCATTCATCCTTAGGTGGGTAATGACATCCAGCTTCCTCCCCCTTGCCGCTGCTCCCACGATCCTGAGGATTCGTTTCCTGTCCCTCCAAGCATTGGCACCAGGCAGGCACTTTACCTCCCTTTCCCCTTCCTCCCCCAGTTCTACCCTCCTAACAACTGAGTCCCCCACCAGGAGTTGTTTCCTTCCCCTGTGGGGTCCTGGGCCACCCTCCTGTGGGTCTCCATTGTGGAGGTTCCCAGCCTCCTCCTCCTTGGTCCCCACTGCAGGTGCCTCCATAAAGGAACCATGCTTCACCAGAGTGGTGAATGAATTGCGAAGCAGCACAACTGGAGGGATGCGCCTCTGTTCCACTACCCTCACCCTCCCTGTGCCCACCATGGTCCAATGACTCCTCTTTCTTGGCAACCTCTCAGGTAGTGACGCTGGCCTGGGTGGTCCCTGGGTGGGGGAGCAGGTTTCCAGAATCCTTGCCAGGTCAGCATGGAGACGAACAACTTCCTCCCTCAGACCAGAGAGGTGCCTGCAAATAAGGCAGCAACACAGTTTCTAGAATGTCTCCCAGAAGACTGCTGCTCCACAGCCAGTGCATTGCACCACTCCCCACATGTCTGTGTCCCTTCCTGTTACAGATGCTTTTTTGTTTTTTGTTCTTGTTTTAGTGTGTGCAAGCTTGTGAGTGTCTCTACCCCCTATTCAGTGTGCTGTGCATTTAAGAATATGAACAGGTGTATGTTATTAGCAGTTTTGAGGAAGTGCTGTCAGAACTATACTATAAAGGAAGTTATGCGCTTGGGGTGAGTGGCTTGAGGGGAAGGGTGGGTGGGAGTAAACCTATGCTGTCCAGAAACAATCACCTACAACTCTTATCCTCCACCCGGGGGTGCCTTTCTTCCTTTCAGACACCTATTTCACAAAGGCTAAGTAATAGGTCTAATCACAACTGACTGCAAATATCTTCCAGCTACAGTTCCTCCCAGGCAAATTAAAGTTAAAACTAAGAAAAGTCACACCAAAAACAAATCAATACTTAGTTACTTCATGGTCCAAAAAGTAATAATTCAGTTCAGTGTAGTCTGAAAATAACCTCCTTGATTCAAAGGCTGTTATTTCTTTCTCCTCTCCTGTCTTCAATGAAGGAGACTGCAACACCTCTGAGACAAAAAACCTTTTCAGCAAAAAAGAAATAAATAAAATAGGCACAAACAGTAATTTTGCTTAGCTTAATGATAAAAAGTCACAAAAATTTAAGCACCACCTCTAATAATTTCACAGAAGATATACCCTGTAAGAAACACTTTGCTACAGAGAAAAATAAAGCAGTAACAGAAGATATACCCTGCAAAAGACAATTTGAATCAGAAGATTACAGCAGTAATCTGTTAGCACACACCTGTAGGCACACCATGTAATAAAGCAGCAGAAGGTATACCCAGCAACAGCAATTTGAATCAGAGAAAAATAAAGCAATAAAATGTTAGCAACAAACAGCAACAATCCCTGTGAGTACAAAATAAAAACAACAACACATAGTAAATCTACGTGGTCAAAAGTCTTAATCCTTTCCCTTACTCTGGTAAGGTTTTTAGTTCTGTCCTTTCAAGCAAGCTAGAAGGAAAGAGCTCAGGTGAAGCTAGGTGTCTTGGCCAGCAAACCTAGCCTTCCACCTCTAAGATTACACTCAGAAAGCACAGTAATGATGCAGTTACTGTGGTACTGCAACTTTTTTTTGTACCTATAGCTATGTCACAGAGTCAAGTGTATGTGGTACAGTAAAACTGCTGTTCAGAAATTAAACAAAATTGTGGACAGCAGGAGTTCACTCAACTTGCTTACTTGTCATGCTGCAGTTTGAGTAACTAAGGATTGTGGAGAACAATATACTAAATAAAATAATATATAGTCAACAATACCAACTCAGCCATGTTTCCATCTCAGAGACTGATGACATCAAGAACCTCTTGAGCGTCACTGTCAAGGTCCCTATGATGCCATCACAACCCCTTGATGGCAACACAGCCTTGTTGTGTATGGTTGCCCATATATTATTCTACATTTTTTCTACCTCCTCAGTTCTGAACCAATTTTTTGTGTCTCAATTATTCATTGCAAACAAGTCCAAAATGCTACTTTTTCTGTTGCCACCTACCTTCCTTCTTTTTTCCTCTTCTCACTTCTGCTCTAGCCATCATTTAATCTTAGTACTGTGTAACTATAAGGGCAGGATGATCCAAGCTCCATTTTTCATGCAAGTATGGCTTGTGTCCGAATGTCAAGACACAGAGCAGCCCTATATCCAGACCTGATTATGTCACATTTTCTATAGGGCTTACAACCAAAATAGTGCTGCCCTATGTCCAGAGCCTCTTTTCAGATGCAAGCTGGTCTGTGTCTGAATGTAAGTTAGGGTTCTATAACAGAGAACTGTAGTAGACCACAAATGGGTAGGCCAGCAGTTTGACGTTGCTTTGCTTTCTAAACTTGAGACCCCAATCATCCTCAACCAGTTTACAATCTTTTCCCCTTCATCTGTCCTAACTTGATATAGGGAAACAGTCTTCCATTTCAGAGAAAAACATTCCACATGTTCTGTTATACTTCGGGGTTCCCCCACAGTTTAAACTTATGAGGTTTGTGTCTAGTCTCCAACACTAGACTAACTTGCATTCAGATGTTGACATACACCTGAATGTAAGTCAGTCCACGCTCAAATGATGGAAAACTGGACTTAGGAAAACAGATTAATAGAAAAAAAAAGATGCTTAATCCACATTGCCCCCCCCCAGATAGCAGCATTTGCCACACAAGACTGTCCTGAATTATTTAAGTAGAAGGCAGATGTAAAGTAACTTGAAAAAAATCTTTAGTAGTACTTCAGTAATACCAGCTGATATCTCACACAAACAAGTTGAAAGCAGGTGAATGTAGCAAGTACTGTAGCAGATTAAAATACAAATCTTAAACTCAATAAAAAAACACTTTCAATAGAAGTCTCAGAACAGAGCAGTGATTTAGCCTGTATTAATCTTCCTTTCCACGTCTTTTGCTGCAAAAAAATAGTCACTTGCCGGAAAGACTTCTTTACAATAATTTAGTGTCATTAAGCACATCATTGCAATTGTATATACAGACTGTGCTCAAGGGGTAGTTATTTCTGGGAAATGATACAGTAGCTTAAAGACTACAATCACCTTTTTTAAAATCAATGGATCTTTAGAGGTAATAATATGTCACAGCTGTGCTCAAGATTACATAGATTACATAGAAATTGGCAACAGATAAGAACTGCTTGGCCCACCCAATCTGCCCATTTTCCCTACCTAATGTAATACCGCAGACCCTACTTGGTCTCCAGTTTGCCCCCCCCATTCTAAATTAATAAAATTTCCTTATGCCTATTCCATACATTCTTGAAACCCACTACAGTTTTTTGCTTCCACCACCTCTGATGGAAGGCTGTTCCAGGCATCCACCACTCTCTCTGTGAAGAAGTACTTTCTAACATTTCCTTTGAATCTACCCCCCCTCCAGTTTCATAGCATGTCCCCTTATTCTTGAGCATCTTTTTTTCTTAAAAATGCTTTCCTCATGTACCCTATTTATACCTGTGAGGTATTTGGGCTGCAATGTACAAAAATTAATTACTGTACTCACAGTGCTCGTTTTGCAGTTGCTCATAGATGCAGCATTTTAGAACAGGGTAAGGGACCCACGCAATGTGTAGCTGCAAGCTGAGTCTGAAAAAATTGTACTTCGGGGCTGCGCTCATGGCAGATGCGCGGCCCCAGCCTGGATGTGCTTCCGGTAAGCGGAGGACTTAACGTGGATCCTACTCGGAAGCTACTTCGTTAAAATGTATAAAAATGGTAACAAATCATTATATTTGGCATATATAGTGATGTTCTGCAGCATGTATGCGATGGATGTGTGCCAAGAGGCACACTGTTTACATTTGGCCAAAAACGAAGGGGCAAAGCTGACAGTGTCCCTTTAAACTAGCATCTTTGGTACTGCTTGACTAATACAGGACAGGAGGGTTAGTTAGGTGTAAATGTTGGATGTGGGGGGGCACAGGGAATGGAGTGGTGGGGTCCACCAGGGTGCTACACAGGGGCCCAGAATGGTTAAGGCTGGCCCTGACAGTCAGAGGTGCAGCTAGTACCTAGTAGTAGTTGGGGTAACTCCATTGTGCCAGCAGACTCGCTGATGTATCTTACTTTGTCTGTCATTTATGGAATAAATTCACACTTGGTTGATGATAAATGGACTCAGTGTGTTCTCATTTCTAAGGCAGCACTGCTCAGACTCCTGAGGGTGGTATTTTGGTTGTTTGTGCAGCTAGTACCTCCCTGAGCTCCTTCAATATCCTGGTATGTACCTTGTCTGGTCCCATTGCCTTGTCCTCCTCCAGGTTTGCAAGTCCCTTTATGACTCTCTTCAGTGTAAAAAGTCTTGTGTCTACCTCCCTTCCCACAATACCCCTACCCCTAGTCTGCGGTCCCTTGTCTTCCCCTTCCAAAAGTATTTGTTCAGTATGTCTGCTTTTTCTCCCACACATTCTCACCTTTCTCCCCTTAATCCTACTATTCCTCCCTTGGTCTTTCTCCTCTTGTTTACATTCCAAAAAAGTCTAGTCCCCTTTCTTTACTGCACGGGCTATTTTCTCCTCCATTTGGGCTTCTGTGCACCTGACTGCATTCCCTGCCTCCCTCTGCTTCTCCTGAGACATCTCCCTGTCCTCCCTCCTCAGTGACTCATTATCTCTCTTGAATGCTAACTTTTGTCCGCCTAATCTTTCTAGCCACTCTTTTTGAGAACCACAGTGGCCTCTTTTTTCCTCTTACCCTTGCTAACCAGCCTGACACAGAGGTCTGTTGCTCTCAATATGGCCCCTTTTATTTTGCCCACTGTACCTCCACTCTACCCAAATCATCCCCCCACTCCAGGGCACCTCTGAGGTATTCCCCCATATTTGTAAATTCATCCCTCTTGCAGTGTAGGACCCTTGCCCTGTATGACTCAATTCCGCCACAGTTCTTATATTGAACCACACCGTATGATGATCACTGGTCCCCAGTGATCACCTACTGTGACATTCTCAGCACTATCCCCATTGGTAAATACAAGATTCAGTATTGCCCCCTCATGAGTAGGTTCTCTTACTAGTTGCTTGAGGAACATCGCCTGCAGGGAGTGCAGGATGTAGCTGTTCCTAGCTGAAGCTACAGCAGGAATACTCCAATCTATATCTGGTAAACTGAAGTCCCTCAGCAGCAGCATCTCCTCCTATTTGCCATCTTCTGGATGTCTTCCATCAGAATTTTATATATCTCCTCCCCCTGCACTAGAGGTCTTTAGATCACTCCAATGCAAATAGCCGCTCCATTTCCCTTCACCAGTGTGACCCACATTACCTCCACCCCTCCCTGTATTCCCTGTACATCGGTTGCCTTAATGCCGTCTCTCCATATGATGTGATCTCCATAAGATAAGTACTAGATCACTTCTACATTCAGAAGGACTCGTTTCACTAGGAGACAATCTGCCTAGTTTACAAGTAAGTCACTGTGGGTCTTATGTTCATCATAAAACCTGTCATTAAAATTGAAGTTAACTGTTAATCTTTGATAATTTTGTCTGGCTACACAAACTACAGAACATTTAATGCATACCAAAGGCAAAACTCCTACCACAGGTATGGATAATTCCTTGGAGTGACTGTGGTGCAACATAAAAGAACAATAGATCTGGTGGTAGGGGAAGTGCTGAATGTCTTGAGCACCTCTGGTCTTAGTGAAGGGTGGATGGCTCCTACTATTACACAACTGCCCCATGGTTGTCTTTTGGAGGGAGTTCTGTGGGAGGGAATATGAAGTGACTCCAGGCAAATGGGGAATCCTGCTGCTGGTATGCTATGATGCAGTAGCATCATATATTCAGCCCTGTGTAAGAAAGGGGGCCATGCCCCAACAGGATTAGAGAGGACGGTAAAAAAGCAGGTGGGACCAATGGTGGTATTCAGGTGGATCTTGCCACCATGTTTGCACCACTGAGTTGCAGCACCTGGACCTCTGTCTCTGGTCACCACCCCCACCATGGCTGGGAAAGTTATGTGCAGCCCTACCCAGTCCCGTCCATAGGAGTGAGTCCAGGACAGGCAGTGGGTATCTGGGGGCCATGTGTGACTACTCCAGAAAGTGTGATAACAAGGGTTGTGGACAGGCTAAGAAGACTCACACAGCAACCAAGGGGACAGAAACTCAGAGTCATACAAGCAGGGATGCATAGGGAGAGGCATCACCAGTAGAAAACAGGAAGTTATTATCCTTCTGTACAGACAGCTGGTGAGACCCCATCTGGAGTACTGCGTGCAGTTCTGGAGACCCAATCTCCGCAAAGACATAGACAGGATGGAAGCTGTCCAGAGGAGGACAACTAAAATGGTGCAGGGTCTGCACCGGAAGACATATGAAGAGAGACTTAAGGAGCTTAATATGTATAGCCTCGAGAAAGGAGGAGAGAGGGACATGATAGAAACTTTCAAGTACCTCAAGGGAATCAGCAAAGTCCAAGAGGGTAGCATCTTTCAAAAAAGAGGTGTGCAAGAACAAGGGGGCACAATTTGAAGATGGGGGCAGCTCAGAGGTAATTTAAGGAAGTATTTTTTCACAGAGAGGGTTGTGGATGCATGGAACGGCCTTCCGGAGGAGGTTGTGGAGTCAAAAACAGTGGAATTCAAGCATGCATGGGATAGTCATAAGGCAATTCTAGGGGGTGGGGGTAGGAAGAAGTAGGCTGCTGGTTAACTAGGATCTGCAGCTTATCCATTAGGTAGGGAAATGGGCAGACTGGGTGGGCCAAGCAGTTCTGATCTGCCATCAAAATCTATGTTTCTATGTTTCACTTGTGTCTAGTGGGCCTTACCTGGTTACCAAAGACTAAAATAAAAAAAATAAAAAAAATTTAATCACATGGAAGAAACAATTTAGAACTGAGTACCCTCATGCCACAATTTTTTTCTGTACATTTTCATAAGTATTTTTACTATGCAGAACAGGCCTTATACTTAATAAAATACTTTTGAAATTAAAAAGAAATGTGGGATGAGCATATCCGGCTCTGATCTGTTGTTGTATATGATTACTGTGTGGTCACAAGAACCAGCTTCTAACCCAACTTTTCTCTCTCCGCACACATGAAATGTGTTTTTATCACATCCATTTATAGTATTAGTATATTAAAATGTTTTGGTGTACTGCATTTCCAGCTTTTATTCTGTCTTTGTCTTTATAGCTCGTCTGCAATTAAGATTTGTGCAGATATTCTTCAAATCCACTGTCTGGGCTAACCAGATTAGATATATCTGCGTAGTACACAATTCAGCTTTAAGATATGCTGTCAGTATGTGCTACCTGCATAACCTTCCTGTAATTTAGCACACAGTACTGACCTTCTAGTGGTGTACATTACTTTCTTTCTCTCAAAATACATTATGTTCAACAAATCAGTTCACATTTCTTCTAATACTTGGTACTTAATACTTATACACGCGCGCGCGCACACACACACACACACACACACACACACTCACTCTATAGCTTGTTGTTACCTAATTCTCTTCTTCACATACATATATTATATTCTTTGCAAAAAAAAAAAAGACTTTGTTAATACACCGCTTAAGGTTCAAGTTAATGCCACAAAAGCAGGGAAATGTGGCGTTAGGGTTTCCAACCCTAATTCCCCACTCCCACCCCCACCACCCCCATGCAACAAAAGGAAAAAAAAAACATTAACATTAGGGTTTTGTATCTCCAGAGCCTTGGCAAATCAGTGGTGGGGTCTTCCTTGGGGTTGTCAACCATAATACTCCCCCCTCCCCCAAGCCCATAGCCTCATCTCCAAAGCAGAAGGTACAACTCAAAGCCAGAGCATCACAGAATCACACTCTTCAAAGGTAGAGAAGTATACCTCACCACATGTTGCCAATACAATCTGTTGTAGTTTTCTTTATGCAGGACCCTGTGGGTCCTGCATTAATAAAGGAGATAACATCTGGCTTTGTTTGTTCAAGGAATGGAATGAGTATTAGAACTGACAACCCCAAGGAAAATCCCACCACTGATTCACCAAGACTCCAGAGACCCAAAACCCTATTGTTATTTCCTTTTGCTGCTTGGGGGGTGTGGGAGTGGAACTAGGGTAGAAAACCCTAATGCTACATTTCCCTACTTTTGTGGTATTAACTTGAACCCTGACTGGTGCATTACTGAAGTTATTTGCAAAGAGTTTCCCTTCTTTTTGAGGCAATGAAATTTTTTCCTCATACATGCAGGTCCCGAAAAGATGCAGATGCACAGGGCCCTTTGTGCCCAGTGCTAAGGAACACTCAGTCTGCCTATGGAAGTGCAGTGACAAATGTCAACAATTCATGGGGCTGTCTGCTGGGCTGCTGTTCCATGTGGCTGTAGATACAGATGCACAGGGCAAAGAATCCATATGTCAGCCAATGCACAGGGCCCTCTGCCACACATAGGTGCTGTGTTGCAGGGCCCTATGCCAAGAGAAGTGCTGTCTTCACAATACTGTACCTGGGCCCGTGTGGGCAACTCTGCAGCTTTCACTCCCTGGCTGGGCGGCATGTTGCATAACAGCACCATTCCACCATCCTCACCCCATGCAGCTGTGTCACTGAGCTTGCCCCCCAACTCGGCTCACTAGCACAGGATTACAAAGCATAACGACTGGAGTGAAGTCTGGCAATACACACAAAGTTTCTTAATAATTATGATTTTTTTTTTATTTTGACCCCAAATTTTCCAGACAGTCATTTTATGACTCCTCTTATAATCATGACATGTGGCATTTATAGCATATTGTCCAAAACACCATTTAGCACTGCAAATGTGAAAACACGTCTCACCCAGGGAAAAAAAAAAATGATATCTGCCATGTTTATGAGATGGTGTGGAAAAATGTCTATGTTGAAAGTGTTTTTTTTTTTTTTTTTTATTATTATGATATTTCTTTCTGCAAGCCCACCATCAGCTGTCACCCCAGCGTCAAACCCCGAAGGACAGACCCCCTCCCTTATGCACCCATGACTTATGACTTACCATTCATGACAGGGTGGTGGGGAGTGACTCGACCAACCCCAAATGGACCACTGGCAGGGAGGTGCCTTCTCCGGGGAAGTGCTGCAGGGACAGCTTCATTCATCAGGGCTATTTTTTAATTTACTCCCTTGTGTGTGGAGATGGGGTGTGCAATGATGCCAGCGGTGAGAGTGCACACGCTTCTGCATGCGCTCTCTCTAGGCGTCAGCCCCACCTCCTCCCCTTAGCTGCAGTGTCAGCGCACTGCCCCCCCAGCAGCCGCTAGGGGCCAGTGGAGCTCCGACAACTGAAATCTCCCCACCCCGGAGAAGGAGAGCAGTCCCATGGATGCTCAATCTTTCTCCTCCCTGCCGACCCCCGATGGCCCGTACTCATTCCTGAACACAGGTCATCAGCGTGGCTTATAGTAAGGCATCCAGCACCTCAGCCCTCAACGCCACCGCCATGTTGAAAGTTTTGAGTTAAAATAATAAAAATTAGAAAAGCTATAACTGAACATTGAAATAGTGCAATGTTCACTCATAAACTAGGCGTTTTATCATATTTGTACACCAAATCAGCGTAGCCTTCTTTTTACCGCACTTAGGTGAACATTTTCAAATCCACCTTGACGCATCATCACATGCTACAAGTACAAAAACACATTTCGGCCAAGATTTGAAAAATACAGCTGTCACATTTATGAGGTGGTGTGAAAAAAATAACTGTTAAAAATTAGGGGTCAAAATATACAAAATTACTGAACTTATGAGCAAGAGTAAAGAGATTTCAATGTACTGTATGCTCATAACTTTTTTTATTAATTTCTGAAAAAATAGCAATCAATATAATTACACTCATACAAGGCAGTAATGCATTGTAGACCATGCTTATACAGGCATTGTTTCCCCAAAAGTGGTGATACTGTAAACACAATTGATCTCCTTGTATTCTATTTCAATAGGAATATGGGGGATATTCAGAACTTATGTGCCACGAATATTGATACCAGTAACTTGCCAGCCTCTTCAATGGCTGTAGGTGCTTGCTGAAGGAGAATAAACAGGCAGGATCACTGCAATCTCTAAGGATTGCTATTTAACCTTTTAACTTAATGAGGAAGGACATTCAGGAGAAAGAGAACCTCATATTTAACTCCCTTTCCGCAGAGCACAACATGAATAACTCAAGCAATCTATTGAAACTGTACTAGTTATCATGCATTGTATCTTATACCTGTAACTATCTCTGCTGAGGGGGGCATAATCGAGGTGGGACAGCTTTTCAAAATGGCAGTCATAACCACCAGGACCACAAGGTCAAATACATAGCAATTAAGGCAAATAATTATTAAGCCACCCACCACACTACTTTCACCTCTCCCAAGCAGGAATGAAATACCGAAAACACAACGAAGAATACACATAGATAAACCACGTAGAGGAAGGTACAAAATAGGCATAGACACTCTCAGGCTTGTGGAAATGAATAACAGTTCATACAAAAGCCAAAGAAACAGTCACTCATCTTCAGAGTCCTCCGATTCTACTCTTGATTCAGTTTGCTTTGCAAATTCAGGGTCCGCCTTCTCCAGCCATCAGCCAGCATCTTTTGGGTCATTAAATTGCAATGTTTTTCCTCCATACACAATCCTCAGCCTGTCTGGCAGCAGAAAGGAGTGAATGATTCCCAGGGCTCTAAGATATTGTCTCATGGCATCAAACTGTTTGTGACTAGCCCTGGTTTGATAGAAGAGGCCTGGGTAAAATTTAATGTCTTCCCCATTAACATTGATTGGATATGCTGCCCTTGCTGCTTGAATTAAAACATCACGGACCTCTGAACCTGAAGTCTTCGGTAGAATAGTCTGAGTTTGGGTAGGAGACGTGAGTCTAACTCTTGGGTTGACTCTATAGGCTTTTTTAAGAGATCCACAATCAAAGTTCTCCAGGACCGTGAGAGTCTGTTGCAACCACTACTTTAAAAAATCCAACACTGTGGCGCCTCCGGCTCCTTCGGGGACTCCTACAAGTCTGACATTCCCCGCTCTGATTTAATTCTCCAAGGCCTCCATTCTTACTCGTAGTTGTGAATTTTCCTTTGTTAGGACATTGACTGCTGTGAGTGCTTTCGTGGAATGCTTATAAGATTCAGTCACTGACCCTGTTATTTGCTGAATGGCAACATCATGAGCCTCCAGTTTTTTTAAGGTTCTCTCAATTTTAGCATCCATGGTCCACAAGGATTCCAGCATGGTTTGCCATGGCAGCTCAGTAGTGGTAGTAGAGTTACTGACTCTGGCGCTTTCCACCATGTCTGTGGCCTCGGATGAATTCTGCAGTGGTTGCTTAGGTGGTCCTGACTGCTGTTTTTTTGATGACCCATTACGATGCTAGTATTAAACTGCTTCAAATGCTGTGTAGAGTGTGATTCACACAGTTTTGAACACTCAAAATCAGTTTTACTTGATGTAGTTCAACAATAAACTGCTCTGTGGTGAAGAGCTAATAATAGGTGCTGCCTGCTTGGAAGATGGCTCTCTAGTGATCCCCATAACTTTGTTTTATTTCAATATTTTGACTGCAACTTTTCAATACAGCCATGTAACGACCACAACTCATTAACCCAGCAGGTGAAAATTCTTAAATCCTGTCTGAAATGTTATTTCATGCCACAAGGGCGAGAACACATTTTGGTCAGGATTTCAAAAATGACAGCTGTCATGTTCATGAGGCAGTGTTTAAAAATGGCCATGTTGCAAAACTGGGGTCAAGATACTGAAAATTACCAAAGTTATGAGTGTGCATGTCAGCATTGCAACGTACACTCATAACTTTCTTGATTCTGATATTTTTACCCCAAATTTTCAACATAGCCTTCCTACAAACTCACCACATGAACACAAATGGAGAAAATTTTCAAAACCTGCCCAAAAGGTGATTTTGTGGAAAGACCGCAAAATCACTTTCTGGGACAGATTTGCATAATTTCACCACCACTGGACATTAGGTGAGGTCCCAAAAAGGCCATGTTGAAAATTTGATGTAAAATGTTTAAAAAATGACAAAGTTATGAATAAAAGTTCAAACCCCATTTAAATACATTAAACTGCACTTACCTAATGTTCTCATATTGCAGTCGTTGGCTCCAGCAGCAAGACTTGTCTTTGATCAGAGAGCGGATCTACATTGTGCAATCTGTTCTGGTGAGTGTGTGTGTGTGTGGGGGTGGGATTCTGAGTGCTGAGTGGGGGTCGGGGAGGGTGGCGGGTCACTTGGGCAGGTCAGATCACTGGTGAACCATTTTCTTTTTGCAGGTAAAACAAATGAATGAGGAACAGTTTTCCTTTTTGTAGAGGGACAGGAGCCGACACTGGGGAGTGGGCACCCTAGTGTTGGGAGGATCTCTGGTGTAGCGAGGGGTGGGCACCCTGGTGCACCACATATTTTTAAGAGGATGACCTGGAGGGAGGGGTGTTCAAAGAAGCAGTACGAGGATGGACACCTCAGTCCTCTTACTAGTTAAAAAAACAATAGGGGAAGATCTGGAGGGAGGGAGGGAGAGTGGGAGAAAGAAGCAGCACCGGGTGGTGGGCATCCCGGTCTGCTACATGAAAACAGATTTGATAGATAGAGAGACAGACACACACGCACGCACATACACACACACATACACTCACACACACACGCACATACACACACACAAAGAGAGATATATTTAAGCAATAAGGCATGACAAGGCATTGGTTGTACTAGGTTTACCCCAAGTTCAGCGGCGTTGCAAGACATGAGGTGAAGCCAAGTGCCTTCAGCCTCTGACCGTGGGGTAAACCTAGTACAACCAATGTCCCTAAAGTGCCTTATTGTTTATATAAAATGGGCCCAGAGGGAACTTTTGAAAAATAAACACTCTAAACATTTTCAAACCCACAAAAATTATAATAAAATGTTGCTAAATAATGTAAAGTAATCCCTCCATATATGTTTTTCACCTATCAGTCATCTGTCTTTCTTCATATTCAGTACACTGTGTGATTGTTTAACATGGAATAGAAGAATTCAAAGCTCTGCATTATTTCAGTAGTAGAATGCCCCACAGAATGGTAACATGAAATACATGAATTCAAAATTCTTCAGAATTCCACTGGCATACATACACAGACACAGACTCAGGCCTCAAGTGAAGCCAGAACATCAATTTTATCTGTTGCCAGGTAAGAAGCACAGAGTTCTGTGTCAAGCTGGCAGGGATAGGAGGGGAATTTTTTCATTGTCATCAAAGAAATACCAGCAATGGAAACTCTGAACAGTACTTGATTTCCTAAATTTGTGTATGTGTGTAAGGAGGAGATTTTGAGTGAAAATAACATTAAACTATTTACTTTCTTTAGTTAATTTAATAGACATTTATTTTAAGGGCCTAGTTGAAGGTTTCTATATAAGGGTAAAGGCTGCAGCCATATTTGTGATGGAGATTAGGAAGGAACTGGCTGATGAATTCTGTGAGTTGCCCCAGTTGGCAGGGGCTTGTTTTTAGCCATTGGTAGCGCTCTCTTAAGGCAATGGCTAGAACCAGGTCTCAGCCAATCAGGACACAGGGATTTCCTTGCCCATTTTATATAGCTAGATAGACAGATAGATAGCTAGATAGATAGATAGATAGATAGATAGATAGATAGATAGATAGATAAGTAGACAGATAAACAGTGACAAACAGAGAGAAACAGACAGACAGATCTGAGGATCGATGGCTCACTGATATAAAGAAGCCAGTAAAATGACTCCAGCTGCAGCTTCCCATTCATTAAAGTCCCACTATCCTCATATTGAGAATGTGGGTGAACACGGCATGACACCAGCTCAGATGAGTGAAGGTGTGTGTGTTGGGATGGTGGGATGGTGAGTGCTCAGTGGGGCGTCAGGTTGGGGGTTTCTGGGGCTGAGATTGCCGATGGGCCATTTTTTTTCAGGTATAAGAAAAAAAGTTCAATGAGGGACAGTTTTCTTTATGGTAGGAGGAAAGCGCTGACACTGGGGATTGGGCACCACAGTGGTAGAATGGCATGAAAGGGGGAATTGCTGTTTGTGAGGGACTTCAATTTCCCTGATACAGACTGGAGTCTCCCAGCAACAGCAACAATCAGGAGCAGGGGCTTACTGGACTCCTTACAAGGAGCGTTCCTCCAACAACTTGCATGGGAACCAACTCAAGGGGGGCCATACTGGACCTTGTACTAACCAACGGGGACAGTGTCACTGATGCCATGGTGGGAGACAATCTAGGGTCCAGTGACCATCACATGCTGTGGTTCAAAATAAGAACTGAGGCAGAGATGAGTCACACAAGGACTAGGGTCATGGACTTCAGGCACGCAGTTTTTAATAGAATGAGGAAAATCCTTAAGGATGCCCGAGCAGGCATAGAGAAATTGGGAGACGTTGAGAAACAGTGGGCAGTAATCAGAGGGAGAACTGAAAGAGCTACATAACTCTGTGTAAGACAGGTCAGCAAAGGTAAGAAAAAAAGGAGACTGCTTTGGTTCTTCAGAGAGGTAGCGAGAGCAGTAAGGAAAAAGAAATAGCCTTCAGGAGGTACAAAGGTACACAGAAGGAGGAGGATAGAACAAAGTACAAGGAGAAACAGAGGGTGTCAGAGCAGAGAGTTAGGAAGGCGAAGGTGGATACCGAAGAATGGATAGCCAAGTCAGTAAAGAAGGGGGATAAGACATTCTTCAGATATATCAGTGAGAAAAGGAAGAAGGAAGTCCAAGGCAGGTATAGTGAGACTGGTGGGGGAAGGGGGCATTCCAGTAGAAGGGGATCACCAGAAGGCAGACTTAATGAACAATCACTTCTGTTCAGTTTTCATGGAGGAGGGGGAAGGGAATGGTCTGGTGTTGTATAGAAAGGACACAAAGGGTTGGGAGGCAGACACTAGTCTGCTCACTGAGGAACGCGTCCTTAAAGAACTGTCTAGATTAAGGGTAGACAAGGCAATGGGTCCAGATGCAGTTCACCCTAGGGTGGTAAGGGAGCTCAGGGAGGTGCTGGTGGCACCTTTGGCATCACTGTTCAACCTATCATTGGACACTGGGGAGGTTCTTAGGGACTGAAGGCGGGTGGATGTGGTGTCTCTCCTCAAGAGCAGTAGTAGAAAAGAGGAGGTAATTACCGACCGGTCAGCCTGACCTCGGTGGCCAGAAAGGTAAAGGAGTCACTCCTTAAAGAGAGAATTGGTGAATATCTTGCAGCCAGTGATCTTCAGGACCAGAGGCAACACTGATTCACAGAGGGGAGGTCCTACCAAACAAAATTAACTGAGTTTTTCGATTGGGTGACAAGTGTGGGGGACCAAGTAGGGGCAGTGGACGTGGCCTATCTGGACTTCAGCAAGGTTTTTGACACCATCCAACACAGAAGGCTGGTGAACAAACTGAGCAGCCTGGGAATGGGTTCTAAAATAGTAAGATGGGTTGAAAGTTGGCTTAGAGGTAGAAGCCAGAGAGTGGTAGTAAATGGGGTTCACTCGGGGGAGGGCAGGGTGGCAAGTGGGGTGCTACAGGGGGTCAGTATTGGGCTCGGTCCTCATTAATATCTATATTGGTGAGACTGCAGTAGGATTGGAAGGGATGGTGTGCCTATTTGCGGATGATACAAAAATCTGCAATAGGGTGGACACACTGGAGGGGGGCTGTGAAAAGGATGAAGGAGGACCTGGGGAAGTTGGAGCGGTGGTCAAGAACTTGGCAATTGAAATTCAGCATAAAGAAGTGCAGAATCATGTACTTGGGCATAAAAACACACAGGCCACTTATGAACTGGGGTTGGGGGAGTAGTCACAGTAGCGGGGCAGGAGAGAGACCTGAGGGGTTATCATATCAGATGACCTAAAGGTGGCAAAACAATGTGATAAGGCAGTGGAAAAGGCAAATCATATGTTGGGCTGTATAGGGAGCGGTATAACCAGTAGGAGGAATGAGGTGATACTGCCCATATATAAATCACTGGCGAGACCCCGCCTTAAGTACGGTGTACAGTTCTGGAGACCTCATCTACATAAGGATATAGACAGGATGGAGAAGGTACAAAGAGTGACCAAAACAGAACAGGGCCAGTGTCCGAAGCCATACGAGGAAAGGCTAAGAGATCTAGATCTGTAGCCCCTGGAGATCAGGAAAGAGAGGGGAGACATGACTGAGACATTAAAATACCTAAAGGGAAAGGTACAGAAAGGGAGCATCTTTCATAGAAAAACATGTCCAAAGACTAGAGGTCACAATATGAAGTTGGGTGGGGGGGAGGATCAGATGAAACAGGAGAAAGTAGTTCAACTCGGAAAGGGTGGTAGACCCCTCAAACCGCCTCCCAGTGGAAGTGGTGGGGGCAAAAATGGTTACAGGATTTAAGAAAGCATGAGATAGACACATGGGTATCACAAAAACTGATAGGAAAAGTAACCCAGAGTCCGAATAGGGACTGGAGACACCACTGGTAGGGGAAGGAGGTGGAAGGGTAGATACTGCAGACTATCTAGGATCTGTAGCTTTACAGAATCACAGATGATACGAGTTGGGAGCCTATTGGCCATATGGACTCATCCATTTATATTATGGGATATATTTTTTGTTTCCCATAAAGACATCAAGAGATTTCTTAAAACTATCAAGTGAAGTACTGTTGACTACATTAGATGGTAATTTATTCCAAGTATTAATGACCCTTTGGTTCGGCCAATTTCCTCTCTGATTTGTTCTATAATTTTCGTCTCTTAACTGGTGCTGATGGAATCTGTTAAACCTGTTATTGTTACTGACTAAACCTATATTTTCCCACAGGTCTCTATCCAGTATTGCCTTAAACACCATGCATAAGTCACCTCTAAGTCTACGATATCTCATGCTAAATAAACCCAATTGCATTAACCTGTTACTATAGTCCATATTTTCCAGTATCCTTATCTTTTTCATTACTCTCCTCTGAACACCTTCCAACAGGTCAATATCCTTTTTGTAAGGATCCCAGACCAGCTTCATATTAGGCAGGGAAAAATGGGCAGACTAGATGGGTCACGCAGTCCTCTTCTGCTGCCAACTTCTATTTTCCTATGTTCCAATTATTTCTACCACACTTTTTAAGATTGCTTACCTTCTCCAAAATTCATTGACGTTCCTGATTGTTTATTCTGCATCCTTTTGTAACAGAACTGAAATATGCAATAATTGTGTAGTTATACACAATCTTGTTTTGTTTAACATCATAATCTACTCTTACTGCTTGCTTCCTGAAAACTGGGAACACCCCCAAACAATGTTGCTACTCATGATGCAGTAGTCTCCTCTCATCCCACTGTATCACAGTTGGCTAGACTGTGTCGGGGGTGTTCCCAAGTCCTCAAAAGATGTAGTGGGAACTGATCGAGAACTGTAAACAAATATGTTAGTGTGTCTTAACAGCAGTATGGTGGGCAGTCTGTTTTTCATGTTAAAAAAAGGAATCAGACTGAAACTACTAGATGCAGCAGAAATCTCTACAGAAAATTGTTAATCATAAACTGTGCTTTTTAAACTACGGACACTTTGAGGCTAAAGGGGGCTGATGGTGTTCCTGTAAGGCTGGGAAAAAGAAGTGGTTGACCTGTTTTTCCCATGCACTGGACAACTTTTCCCACCCTCCCTATCAGTGCCCATAGTTGACTACACATTGTGGCTCTTTTCTTGTCATAGCTTGTGGATCATATGCAATGTGCTACATTTCGTGTGCAAAGGGCAGTAAATTTGGGGTATGGAGATATTTCCAATAGGTGGAACTAGCAACAGTTGGGTTGGAATGACAGTACAGCCAGGTTGCAGTTTTGGCCATGCACACATTTCGGCCAGGGGGGGGGCACTGCCTCAGAGTGAGGGCATTAATAGAATACATGGGAGCTCAGGACCAGAAGAGGAGTAGTGCAGACCCCAGGGCACTATTTCTGTAACATTTGTGCCTTGTTGTGTATTTGCCTGTATGTAAAGAACTGATGTTAGGGAAAGCTGCAACCTCATTATCCCATGAACAAATGTTGGTGTGTTACTTACACTGGGTATGGGGAATCTGTCTGAGAATGAAGAGGGCTGTAAAATGTGCCATGCAAATGTCACAGCTCCAACAAAGCAGTACCCCCATTTCTCCAGGTACTGCACTGCAGTGTTAGGGGTGAGGTGAGCACAAATTCCAGCATTTATTTCTTCTCTATCCTTGTTTGACCTTGTGGCAGAGGCAGTAAAACCTGGGATAAAATCAGGAAATATCTAGCCCTTCCTACAGACTATGAGACAAATTTGTTTTTTTTCCTGAGTGTCCCCTGTTACCCAGTGGACTACAATTCCTCTCCTACATTGCTGGTGCTTTCATTTAATTAGAAATCAGTGTGAAGAGCTGTGTGTGGATAACATTAAGTCCTACACTTGCAGCAAAAGCAATCATTCTCACAGTCACTCATTCTCTGAGTGCCACACAGGGGATCAATGTGCCCTAGTCTTTACAAATGATGGCACCACATTACATTCAAGGGCCGATGTCCTTACAGGGTTCTCTACTGCGAATCCTGTCTGTCACACCAAAACGGTCCCTTCTTAAACATCAAAGACACTCAGATTCTTAATTTGTTGCAATTAGGGAATGCTGTAGATACTGTAAGACTATAGGCTGCTTAAAATCCATTACATACTTCAAAGCAGTGGTACTGTATTTGTTAGTTTGTTAGTTGTCAAAATATCATCATATTCAGTATGTGACCTCCTAACATTCATATTCAGTATGTTTCACATTTCTTCAGCTATAACTTTGCAACTATTATTTTTGTAATTCATGACACGTCATTAATGATGGCAGCTAGTTGTAATATTTAAAAACTTCTGTAGAGGGTACTTATTGACTTTAAATGTTGTATCCATACTACAGATGTATTTTGATGTTGTTAGCACACATTTCTGATTGTAAATAGCACCGCACCAGACCAAAATGCTTATTTTTTACAGCTGCAGAGGGCAGAGTCCTGCAGCCATTTTAGGATCATAGAGGAAAAAGGAGCTGACTGGATACCATCCACTCCTTTTTCTTTGGAGTGCCAGTAGTGGAGGCGGACACACATCCACTGCACTTTGTTCAGCATCCAAAACATGGCACTGTCCACCATGTCCAACATGACTGCTGCTGCTTACTACGCATGTGCAAGACCCTGTGCATGCGCAGATAACTCTGATGGCCATCCTGGGCATGGAAATCTCTGCCGCTGGCTGTCCACCGTGTCCAATATGGCCACAGAAGTTATCTGCACGTGCGCAGGAACTCGCACATGTGCAGTAAGCACCAGCGGCCATGTTGGACACGGCAGACAGCTGGTGGCACTCCGAAGTTGCTGAGCCCCACCACCTGCAGCCGTGCTGGCTCTGGCCAGAATTTGTTTTTATAGTGGCCACTGCAAGGGTACAAGAACTTTTAAAAAAGCTTCAAAAATTGCATAATAGTTTCAGAATGTACAAAAATGGGAAGAAACATGTATATAGTGATGTTTTTGCTAGAAGTACATTACTATTAAAAAAAAAGACATGATCATTACCAAATACTGCTGCTTTAAGAACACATGACCACAAAAGACATACTGTCTGGTGGCAAAAACTATCCCTCTTCACCTATTTTCTTCTACTTTTCTCTCAAACATCAGCTTAAACTTCTCTTTGCCCTCTCTTGCTCTGTTCTGGCCCTGGCTAGTCTGTCCTTTGATGTATTCTCTTCTTAATTTACTCCTGCTACTTACTAGTCTGTCCTAGCATGAGTTCTTAATTTTCCCCATCATCATCTTCTGAATGTGCCTCAGTCTGTTGGTAACATTTATTGTATGTCCTGCATGACCCTGCTACATTCCATCTCTGTACACTGTTCACTGTATATCTTGCTTTAGACTGCACATTTTGTTTGACTCCCAGTACCATTGTCTGTATACTGCTATTTATTAGCTTTGCTAATTTATATATCCCTGTATACTGTTTTGTGTACATTGACTGCATTTTACCATTGAATGTATTTGTCTTCCCATTCCCTTCCTCCTAGGTCGCACCTGGAAATGAGCCCTAGCTCAGCGCATCTTCCCCAGTTACCAATTTTGAGTAAATAAAATTAATATTTTCATGGCTATAATTGTCATGCCTATACAAGAGACTCTCTCATCTTAGTGGCCATCTGCCCACATAACACACTGTTATGGAGGATAAAAGTAATTTTTAGGTGGCCTTGAGGCACTGGATTTGTTTTACACCTTGTAAAGCTATGCCTTGGTTCACATGTCAGGTTTTATGAAATAATGGAAAAAGGTTTGCTAATTCTAAGGTGCTCCCACCATGTTTTTTTTCCCAATGCAGGACTCTTCCACTTGACTCCCTTAAGGAATAAGGGCAATGTAAGCTTGTGAGCTGATCCCTGAACTCTCAGCATACTCAAACGTAGACATTTGTTGCAGCTTCTTGCAAAAATCTAAGTACCTTATAAATTATTTTGGAACCCTAGCATTCTTTGTTTGTAAACTGTGTCCTGGTAGAACTAAAACATGAAATTCTTCAGTGCAACCACTTGCAGTGCCGGTGACCTGGGTCCTGTCCCACAGGACGCCTTCCCTTCTCTGGGGAGGATGGGATTTGTATACTGCTGCACGGCTACAACCTGGCTGACCACAGATGGCGACATACCTCTCAACCTACCAGTCCCCAAATGAGGAACACTGCCCATTAAAATCAGGGATAAGTGCTGAAAATCAGGGACATCACTTTGTACTCGACGTATAGCACAGCATCACAATTTTTGCATATATTAAATGCATGAAATTCAAAGACATCTTGAATATTAACTACAGTAAAACAAGTGCAGTGTAAAACATGGCATCTTTCCTTGAAACTTTATTTTGAGCAGGTAATAAATACAGTATAAGTACATAATACTAGCCCCCATCATATGTACAACTGTTGGCTGCAAAGTAAACAAATAGAATCTAAAAGCCACAGCTGTTCTTGACCACACTGTACACCTATTATTAAGTTAAAGCAGGGTAGGGTTGTTCACCTCCTCTAAAATATCTGTCTTTTCACATGGCCACAAATCACATTGACAAACCAACTAATTAGCATTAGAATCATGAATAAAAGGCAATAGTGGAGAACTGAAGACCAGCTTAACTAACATAGCCAGTACAGTATGCAATTTAGGGTTATTTGGTATGTTCAAAAGACTTATGATGTGTTTTGTTATCAATTTATTTGAGTTGGAGGGTTTTCCTCTCCCAGTGCCACTACACCCCCCTGTGTTAAATCCCAAAAACATGGGGGGCATCCAATTAAAACAAATTGAGAAAAAAAAATTACAACTGTAACCAACCCTAAGTAGCAAAACTAGCATAGTGTACCTCTATGCTACACTTGTATTATGCTGGTCCATAGTCCTCCAACAATGCCAAATGAAATTTATAAATTAAAGTCAAGAACAAACACATATAGCACAGCCAGCCAACAATCCAATTTATTCAAAAACACAGCAAAGACCGCACAGAAAAATATAGTTATATAGACAGTAGCATAAAGCATTGCATGCTCACAGTTGTAATTTATATGCAGGTTTTAAATTACTAAAACATGAAACCAAGTAGAGTAAAGTCCCACACCATACAGAAATCTTTCTGAGTCAGATTGAATAAAGTTCAAGCCAAGGCAAAGCAACTGGACATAAGAGAAACACTGGAAAGTTTGAAGAGTCCTTCTTTTATTATGAAATATTTATTGTATACCTACATTAGCCGGGTTTCTGTTTTCTATGTGTGCCATCTACAATTGTTTCATGATAAAAACAACAGGAATAATCTAACAATACTTGTCTTGCAAAGTAAAACGCATGTGAAACAAACCAAAATGGTGAGTGGTCGACTGTCTGGCACAGATAAAAAAAAACTGTAGACTGAGAATAGCATTTTTTTTTAAAGGATAAGAAACATTATTTGATCAGAACATTGCAGTATTGCTTACTCAGCCTCACTCAGCTCAGTAGTTAGTTGACTACACTGGTAGCTGACGAAAAAGAGGCACAGGTTTAGGGTCCAATTCATGCTGTATATTGCTGCTGTTTTTCTTGTTTTGCTTTCAGGAAAATGCCATTACAGCCAATTTACAGGGTCCTTTAGTGCACTTTTGTTTCTGTGGCAGTGTTCGTATTGCGGTGAGGTTGGAGTTGAAGAACAGGCTGCACGTTTCTGATGAGTACACTCTCTCGCTCTCAGGTTGCCGTCACTCATGGTCGTAGGCTCAGGCTCCAAAATCTGTCCACCACTCTGGAAGCGTCCTTGAGCTGTGAGACAGACCAGGCCACTGGGTTCCTTTTATCCTGTGGTGACAGACTTGGGGGGGGGGTGTCTCAGGATTATCAGCACCACCTGCAGTGGGAAAAGAGCTAATTAGCCTGCATTTTTTTTTAAACTTAGTCTCTCAGTGCGTCCAGCCTGGAAGAGCACAGCTGACTGGCTGTTGGTGCTCCTGCAGGATGTCAGATACCACTTAGTGTCTGAAATCAAGAAACCATTGTTTATGGCTGCTGAACAGAATGCTGAGCACAGTGGCATTTTGGGGCACTTAGCAAAATCAGGAATACCTGCTGGTAAGTCAGGACATTGGGACAGGGGGTCTGAAATAAGAAAATCCTGAAACAATTAGGACAGTTGAGCGCTATGGATGGCAATGCAGATGGGAGACGAGTACACTCAGATGGGAAGCATGCACAGATGTTGGCACATTATTTATGACTTTGCGGCATGTGTATTCAGGGGAGGGTGTAAACAAGAAGGAAAATAAGCATTCACAAGGCAGAAGAAGCCACATCAGGTCCCCCCATGTCCATCACAGGTCCTTGTTCCCTCCCGCTCCAAGATCTAGTTCCCAGGGACTCCGCAACAACTGGCCAGGTTGTAGGGAACCACCCTCCATAATGCTATAAAGTGGGGCCCTGCTCCAGGCATAAATCTAGGGTGCAAGGGGTTGGAGGGGGACTCCATGGTTAGGTAAAGGGCCAATAGTGTTGGAGAATGAGGTCTGACTGGTTGGACCAGAGGAAGAAAACACATTTTAAAAACATGTGAATTATTTTTGAATGTAAGTTCTGTCCAGATAAGCTGGTTCCTGAGCTGCAGAATTTTAGATACTTAAACCAGCATCCAGTATCATCAAATGCAGCACCTTCTGATGGAGAGGTGCATCTGGACCCTTTGTACATCAGATCTAGAAATAATCTGATGAGGTGTGAAACTGGGTGGGGGGAGAGGGTGTGTACAGATAAGCTGGTTCCTGAGCAAAAAGTAGTCATAAGGTTTACTGACAGAGCATCCATACAACTCTCAGCAAAGTGGAGAAAAATGGATACACTTCAGAGCCTTCACAAAGCACACAAAGGAACTGGCTTCAGACAAGTGCAAATATGTGTTGGTCTTTGTATCCTGATCCTCCAGAGTAATAATGCTGCATCTTGTGGTGGTGTGATGAAGAGGTGAGCTGTTCTATGACAACAAAGGCCAGAAATATAGTGGTGTTTTTTTCCTGAGACGTTATAAAGTTTTCCTCTGAATCAAATTTCAGGACCTACTTGTTCATCATGAGGGCAGTTTACACTCCCTGTTGTACACTACTCTAAGCAGTGCAGATTACTTGCCATGGCGTGTCAGAAAGTGTGTAAACATGATGTGCATTGCACTGGATGGCTCCGTTGCGACTCCATACGAACTATATTTCGGTGGGGATATGTACTGGTGTAACCATTTTATGTCAGCATGTAAACACACTGCACAACATGCTTCGCTGCCAACAGCCTGTGAGCATCCCCCTCCCAAAAATCTCTGAGCTATCCAGAAACACAATTAAAACACAGGAAGTGTGGTTCTGTTGCTCAACAATGAACCACAGCCACAGCATGTAAACGCTCGTCGGCAGTGTTTCCGAAGGAGTGGCAACCATTTGCTATAGATGGGAGCACTTAGGACAGTACAGTGTAAATGGGCCTATGGACTTGTCCCACTCCCCACATTTTACCAGTTCTCCTCATATCCAAGGTTAAAGAGAATTGATTTAATCCTCCCCTGGCTTGCTGGCATGCAACAAAACCTCTTTCATATGTTTGCTCTTCAAAATAAACAGATAACAAATGTTCATATTTATAAACGAAATGCACCATACAAACCAATATGATTCAATCTTACTAGAACATGGCTTTATTCCATAGCTAATAGAAAGCAAATGAAATTTCCCTAGCATCAATAACACCAAAATACCTCCAAGGGCTAAATCTCTCTGCATGCAAAAACTGGTTAGCAAACCCCTAATACACTAAGGGGTATTTTCAAGTCTAACCTAGAATACAATACAACCAGTCTGTATGATAGATATTCAGCACAACCTACCCTTATTCACTTTACTCAGGGCACTTTAGTGAAGCACAGAAGTACGAGTGCTCTTTAGATAAATTAAATGCATTTGTCTCACTATTTCATGAAGGCCAGGTTTCAACCCAATAACTGAACATTTCTTACTCTTTAACACAGTACTCAAAATGGGTTAATTGTGTGTAGCAGTTATGTCACGGTGAATGACACAAAGCATATGGTTTTAAAATGCATCTACTGTAGACTGCCATGAGACACTTTCATAATGGGATGCTGTCTGAGTGAAAGAGCTATGCAGGGTTGAATTCCCTATCAGGGCAGATTTGATGTACTACCTCTCATTGCCATTTTTATATTAGATTAATACCAACAAAGACATGGCCTTCGTCACTCTTCAAGCCCTTATATAAACAGGTTTTATGATCAAGCACTACCTACTAAATTTGTCTCTGGAGACATCTGCAAGCCGTAAGTCACCATTCCATTGATGTTCTATTTTAATCTCAATTCAGTTCCAAAGTCCCTATAGAATGTTGTTAAATTTCTATTTTAACAACATACATATATTGAGGAATATATATATATATATATATATATATATACACACACACACACACACACACACTGAGGAAATGCCTCTTAAAGACAATGCTTGTGTAAACTATAATCATTACTTTAATGTAATAAGATATTCACTCACAGTGGAGCTACTGCACATATTCCAAGAAGGCAGCCTAGTTGCAAAACTCTGAGACAGCCCTTATCATATCCTGCAACATCCAGTCAGCCCTACCATTGCAAGACCTCAGTAACCTGATATGGTATATAATAACCCTCTGCACAACTATATCTTATTTGTTTTTTTCACTGCAGAACTGGGAGTTTAGCATTTAGTGAAGCATACCCAAAACCTAATGGTGAAAAGATGGCAGCCCCTGCATTCCCTGTGAAGCCCAGCCTTTACACTACAGTGTTACTGGAGAGTCTTTGTTGCCTATATGGCTGATAGCAGCTCCCTCGACAGTGGGCTGACAAGAGTCCGAGCACCATATTGCTAATGTTGATGACAGCAGTAAGCAAATTTTTCACCACCTGGACAAACATGAGTGGTGCCTCCAGCCCAAGGAGAGTGGACCAAGACAATCAGGGCCAAAGCAATAATTTGAATATTCTGGACATACCTGAAGGAGCAGAGGGCCCCGGCATGGAGAATTTCTAAACAAACTTTCTCCCATAGCTAGTGGGTAAGCACTTGCAAGGGCCACTGGAGACTGAACGAGTGCATCATTCTCTTGGGCTGCCTCTGCCACCAGAAGAATGGCCCAGACCCATAATGGCATACTTCTGCTTTTCAATGAATCAATGGCTGATGCCACTGCCTCAGAGCATGGTCCTCCAATGTGGAGAGGGTCGCGTATTTCAATGTATCAGGACTTAGTGCCTGAGGTGGTTGGCAAACACCAGGATTATTCTCCAGTACACCAGGCCATACGTGACCTGGGGGTTTGCTACAGATTTAAAGTCCTATCATGGTTTACCATAAAGAAGAATAGCAAGGAGTAAAATTTGAAGATAGAAGAGGAAGCTTGTGCTTTTTTACAAAAACAGCGGTTTGCAAAAGTACCCAAGACCTCATTTCATAGTGCTCTCAGCACCCTTCACAACAAGAAGGCCATTAGTAGCAATTATCACAATGTTCAGGACCCCCTGGTTCTAGCTGCAGACCAGTAGTAGCTCAACACAGCAACCAGCCACCAAGAGTAGAACCTTGTTAAAAAAAAAAGTCCCTGTGCCAGGGGCAGTCCAAATCCAAGAACAGAGTCCATACAAAACAACCCGACTCCCCATAACCCATGGACACCATACACAGCTGAAGCAGGGGCAGCAGACATCAGTCAGGTGGAGCTATACCCTCCCCATGGCCCTCCCACAAAATCTTTGCTGCAATGGATTCATTTTCTAGGGCCTCCAAGAAACCCAAGGGGAGTTTATCACTCATTTTCAGGTAGCCACTGCCACTGAGAATTTGGGGATGGAAACAGTTAGTGAGGATGAAGCAGCACTGTCACCGGCCTCACAAATGCAGGGAACCATCAAGTGTCTGAACTGTTTATCCCTTTATGTAATGATTGTACTGAGTTGGAGCACCCCCCACCCCATAGTGTATCACCTAAAGCAGAGGCACCTATGTGTTTTTCACATGCAGACTTTGACTTCTTCCACGGTCACCCCCTCAAAGAAAAAGATTAGTTGCAAACTACCAGTGTCAGTGGCTCAGTAGGTTGCACACTTGCCTCTGAGGCTGGAAGATCAGAAGGCTGTGGGTTCTATCCCCACACCAGGCACTTGGGTTAAATTCCCAAACTGACACTGTAGTGCAGTACTCCTGAAGTGCCATCTTTCAGATGAGACATCAAACCGAGGTTTCTGCCTGTTCAGGCGGATGTTAAAGATCCCATAGCACTTCTTGAAAAGAGTAGGGGAATTTTTATTCACGAAAAGAAAATCAAAAAAAGAACTTATACAAACATAGGAAATAAACAGCAGATATCAAGAAAAACAGTGTCAAAAACTAGTTGCCCCTCACCAAGTCACGGCCATAAAGAAACAACAAACCATCCCAAACCCAGTGAAATATAGCAAACCACCAAAGCGTGTAAAAAACTCAACAGCAAACTACTGATCTTCTACTAATAATACAAAGAAAACATTGACATCAAATTCATCAATAGCTCAAGGGGGAAGCCAAGGAAATGTCTCCACCAAGTTTCCACTACCTTGCGCGGTAACTCCTTACATTCCTTATCAAATACAGACCAAATATCTGTGGACAACAGTAGTATAAAACCTTCCAAAGGAGTGAGTTTTTGTTATAAAACATACTGGCAACAGACTTGCCAAATACCCCATTTTAAGTACACTAAGACTACTCACAGAGTCCCTGGATGAAACTGTTTCCAAGTCCCCCCAAACATGCCATAAATCAATACATCATAAGCCATATATAAAAATACCGGCATCTTCCACCACGCAGCTAGCAGAGGCCATAAACCCTTAATGTATGGGCATGAACAAAAGAGATGTTCCATTGTCTCAACTTGCAACACGTAGCTCTCCCTTTAGCAATAACTTTCCTCCATTTGTTTATGTTTGTGATTGCCTCGCACATTTAGTTTTTCGTGGTAACAAAACCATGTTGAATCCCACATCTTTTGGGGTAAATGGGGTTCAGTGAGTTGAGCAATAAGACATTTCTCAGGAATATTAGGGGAACACTGAAAACATGGATCAATGCAAAAATTCATAAGTAAAATATTGGCATATATGTTCTTCCGAGTTTTGTCTAAAAGATCCATACGTGACACATTCCATTGTTCCAATTTTTTTAAATGTGACATGAGATTCTTCTCCACCTCCACCGGCAAGTTTCGAAAAACTCTCCAGATCCCTGTTTGCCATCTATGAAATAAAAGGAGACATCTAGCCAAGAATAGGGGAGCCCACACTTTACCCTGAGGGCGTACTATAGGGAGAAGATTTGCGTAAATGTATATAGAAAAAAAGAAAACAACAGGATTAAGCATGTTAAGTCCACCTTGTTTCACTGGTAGGTATGTAACTGCCCTTTTCACAGGATTTAACCTGCTACCACCCAGAAGCGTAAAACATATACTGTATATTCTGGTCTCTAATTGGGTAGGGAGGGGAAAAACATTACTGACATTTAGTAATAAAGGTATATTGAAAATCCTAAGTAAAAAAATACGTTTTTTCTTCATCGTTGGCCATACCTTCCCCTTCTCTACCTTCTGTTCAGCCACACTTAAAGCTTCTATCCAATTCTGTAGAGCTGGATCAGAGCCCCCAAACCAAAGTCCCAGGACTTTAATAGGGCCTGTAACTATGCGGATCCCCTTGATGTCCAATACCGGGCTCTGCAAAGAACCATTCAGGGCTATCCCCGTACTCTTATCTATTGTTTAGAGAAGACCCAGACACCATCTCAAAATTATGTATCATAGTCAGTGCAAGAATTCTCGACTGTACATCTGCCATCATCAAACATAAATCATCGGCATATGCCATGACACAAGGGAACACCTTCCCCAATGGCCCCTTTATATGGGCAATATCAAGGATATAGACTAAAAACATATAGCAAGGGGCTGAGCGAGCACCCTTGTTGCATCCTTTTATGGATGGGAACCGCATCACCAGCTAAAGCATTAACAATCGGGCATGTCATAACATCATGGTACACTCGCTTAATCCATTCCACAAAGAGAGACAGTATACCATAATGTGTCAAAACTGAAAAAAAAATTCATAATTAACAGTGTCGTATGCTTTAGCTGGATCTAAGCTGTGAAGATATCCATGAGTATCTGGGATTGCACAAAGCTCTCGAAGGAGAAATAAGTTATCCTGCGCAGTATGTGTTGGCACTGAGCAGGATTTTGTAGGGGCAATCAAAATCTGAGCTGCAGCTGATAACCGAACCCCCAAGATTTTACATAAAAAATTTGCCAATCTACATTTAACAGACTGATTGGCCTCCAGTTAGCTAAAGATTCCCTCTCCCCTTTTTTTATAAAGGTAAATCAGAAAACTTTCTATCACAGCAGAAGGACAGTCAACATGACCCTGTAAAAGGTAATTGAACAAGATAGCCAGATATTCACTCAAGTCTTCGACACTCTGCTTATACAAATCCACAGACAGACCATCGGGTCCAGGGGCAGAATCACTCTTCATGCAGGGCACTACTGTACAAATTTCCTTCGCAGTAATGGGAACTACCAAGCTTTCCCCAACCTCTTGAGGCAAAACTGGGACAATAATGTGGCGGAGAAGGCTAGGTGCAGAATTATACATGTTAGAGCTCGAGCCAAATAAGTGGAATGTATGCTCATATACTATCTTAGCCATTTCCAAATTATGTGAAGCCAAAGTCCCATCCTGTCATCGCAGGCCAGTCATATATTTGGCTTCTATATGCTCTTTACAACAATCATAAGGGTTTATATGGCTGCTCTTCCCTTGTGTCCCACATTGTCGTTCTGTAATAGTGAAGTAGCCCTATCATATTGAACGGAACACAATTCTTTTTTAATCGTGGCAATTTGGTCGAATAATTATTACCAGTCCCATAAGCTCTGGAAGTGAGGACCTGTAAATGTCTGTGTAGGTTTAAATAATGAAGATAGCGAGATGTATGGTGTTGCTTAGTCCATATTTGAAAAAAAAACATTCAATATCATATTTAGTATCCACCCACCAGTGAACTGAGCTGGAATACAGCTCATAGACTGATTTCCTGGCCTCAAGCAATTAACAAAAGGCCAACCACACCAACT
This sequence comes from Neoceratodus forsteri, assembly GCA_016271365.2. NCBI lineage: Eukaryota > Metazoa > Chordata > Ceratodontiformes > Ceratodontidae > Neoceratodus > Neoceratodus forsteri. The sequence goes on from CM028132.1 coordinate 690,365,116, forward strand.
TTTCTTCCAGGACAGAAATGTTCAATCTCCACATAAGGTGGGTTTCTGGTTTATTAGGTGCAGCTCCAATTTTCATTGTAAGGAGCCCATAGTCAGTAGTTTCTATGGGGGTATATACACTATACCGATAAAAGAAAAAAATCTATATGTAAAGATAAGAGACCCTTATAGAAAGTATGGCTTGGAGGCCTTTTCCCAACCAGTACGCTATTGACAAGTTTTGCAGTAGTGATCATTTTATTCAAAAAATTAGAATCACTATATAGCTTATTCATTTTACCGGTCTTATCGGCTAAACCCAAAATACAATTAAAGTCGCCACCAAAGATGACAATCTTTGTTGTAAAGAGAAAAGGTTGAATAAGTTTAAAACCTCTATACACAAGGCTTTCGTCTGAAGAGCATATAAATTTATCACTCAGAATTCCTGGTGGGAAAAGTAAATATCAAATATTAAAGCCTGCCCAGGGACCAGATCTACCAGCCTATTTACTTTTATGCCCGAAACATTAAACAGAATGCCTACCCTGGAACAGAGATATTCCCCAGATGACCAGAAGGAAGGGCCTCCAAACCACTCAAATGTTGCTAAAGCAATATCTTGAAGCGTGTGTAAGCGTGTATCCTGTAAAAGGAACATGTGAAAGGTAAAGTCACGGAGAATGAGGAGAGAAGGTAGTACGTCTCCGTTTCCCATTCTTAATACTGTTAGTATTAAGAGATGCAAATGGGAAGTTCCAAGATATGTAAACTGGAGAGGAATGACCTCAAGTGTCAAGTTTTCCAGATTTCTCCATTTTAGCCTTTTTCTTCTTCTTAATGATTTTAGATTCCGATGCCTCTTCATCAGCACGGCAAATTTGTCTGAAGAGCATATAAATTTATCACTCGGAATTCCTGGTGGGAAAAGTAAATATCAAATATTAAAGCCTGCCCAGGGACCAGCTCTACCAGCCTATTTACTTTTATGCCCAAAACATTAAACAGAATGCCTACCCCGGAACAGAGGTATTCCCCAGATGACCAGAAGGAAGGGCCTCCAAACCACTCAAATGTTGCTAAAGCAATATCTTGAAGCATCTGTAAGTGTGTATCCTGTAAAAGGAACATGTGAAAGGTAAAGTCACGGAGAATGAGGAGAGAAGGTAGTACGTCTCCGTTTCCCATTCTTAATACTGTTAGTATTAAGAGATGCAAATGAGAAGTTCCAAGATATGTAAACTGGAGAGGAATGACCTCAAGTGTCAAGTTTTCCAGATTTTTTCATTTTAGCCTTTTTCTTCTTAATGATTTTAGATTCCGATGCCTCTTCATCAGCACGGCAAATCTGTTGTACGGGGAATAACCTCTCTGGAAACAGACTGCTGTGGGGGAGGTACCGTAGTCGATTTATGATGAGAACTTCTCCATGGAAGCCATTTTTACCACTGCAGAGAGGGTGGAGGGGCCATAACCTCAGGGATTGGTTCTGAAGGTAATACAGGATGAACAATGGTCTCCATGGGTCTTGTTACAACCTCAGTGAGAATAGCCACATCCGTCGCTGGTGGTACAGTCAGTTGTGGAAGGGCAGAAGTGTCCTGGTTGTCTATAAGGACCTCATCCAGATGATGGCTCAGCCGACACTCAGCAGGTTCCCTGGCAGACTGGAGTGCAGGGAGGGGTTGGCAGAAAACGTTCTTGCGCCTTAGACACCACTCCCTCTTGGCCTGACATCTCAGCCAGTGGCCGATTATGTGCCACCCATGGACAAGATCTGAAGGAATGATTTGTCGCATCACACAAATTTCAGGTAAGGGGAGTTGGGCATCTAGCACCAACGTGGCCAATTCCCCCACACAATGAACATTTTAAACTATCACATGCATTGCTCAGATGCATATAGGCCCCACACCGAAAACAAGACTTCAGTTGTCCAGTGTAGAAAATAAATCCCCTATCTCAGCCTAAGTAAAAACAACTGGGGAGGTGTTGTATAGACCCATTCATGTGAGGTAAACGCACACAAATTTTCCACCCCAGTTCAAAGTTGTTCAGAATCCATTATGAGATCAGGAGTCCTACGGGCAGCACATTTTGATCTGAGCCATTGCGAAATGTCATTAATTCAAGCACCTTCATTTTTGAACAAAACTGTAATAACTTTAAAGGCCGGTTTAGTCAAGGGAAAAAAGGGAGACCATAAAGGAGTATAACGAACCTGCTGATAACTCATCCAAAAAGTTTCCAAACCTTGAGTGGTTTTAAAGCTGACGTCAAATATCGGATCACCGGAGGTGTGAATCAAGGTATACATCTCACTAGCTTGGAATTGTAGACTTTCTTTAGTGAGGTGTTTCACAACATAAATCCAATCTGGAAAAGTCTCAAGATCACCACGACACTTGATATGAATGGCACTCCGCCGTTTCACCAGTTGGGGGCAAGAAACAATCCTGCAGAGGACCTAGAAGGAGCAAGACTTGTACCAGTGGAGGCAGGACTAGGCCCATCCGAAGCTGCTGTATTCTCAGACCCAGGGGGAAAGGGGGGAATAGAATCCTGCATAGGGTCTGAGGCTGCAATGGGAGTGTCAACTTGAAGCTTCTCTTTACAAGGTAAATTGTCAGAGAAACAAGGCACCACCTCCTTAGGCGCCAGCCCTTTGCAAGCATTAATTTGCAAAATCAGGTTTTATGTAAGTTCCAAAGAAAAGGGTAAGGGCAATGAACTCTGTACTGGCAACCGCAAGTCAGTGGCTGCTATGGGTTCCCGGAGAGCTCCAAGACTTTGTGCCCCAATTCTTCACCCAACCAGCCTGTTCAAGGGCCTCAGCAATAGTGAGCCCAGATGCAGAAAGGTTATTGTCAAAAGAGGTTTGTAATGGGGTGCCAAGGTCAGCTGACACTGTCATGACGTCATCCCCATCAGTTTCTGATTCCCCCACAGTCTTGACTCCAAATGTACAGTATCTTGAGACAAAATTACAGGATCCTTGTCAGGAATGGTATGACAACCCTGACCCCCACGTTGTAAAAGTACAGTGTCAGAATCCTAAGAACATGACAGGAGGCCACACCCAGCCTCCCCACTTCTCCCCTCTGTAAATCCAGGCACAGTTGTAGAGACAGCACACAAAACTTGCTGCTCAATATCAGTAGTAGAAGTAAAAGAAATGTCTGCCATGAGTAACGGGCTGTCTGTAGGAACCGCCATCAGGATGAATGGCTTGGGTCACTCCATGCTCTGCACCTCTTCCCCAATCATATCTGCACCTGCCTGAGAATGCAACCAACCGCTTCGGATGCCAGTCGCTTGGTATTGTGGTCGAGTTGCTGCAGTAAATGCATGGGCGGTGAATCTGGTCTCAAATTCTGGTGGTGCACTTCCTGTCCATCCACATTTGCAGTCCCTGCTTGGCAATGCTCACCTTGTTCGGTCCTATGCCCAGATAGCAGCCGTTTCTGCAAGGCGATGACCACAGCCAACTCCCATCTTCTTCCTTTCAACTCCAGGTAAAAATCATCCTTCAGATCTTACTTGGACTTTGCTCTGAGCGATCTTTCCTTGACGGGCTCCTTGAAACCCAGAGCCTCTTCCAAATCCATAGTAGTAGCTTTGACCTCCATACCCACAGAGCCAGGAAGAGAGGTCAACTCTCCTGCTCCCTCTGCAACCTGCATCAAACTGAGGGCAAGCTCTGCCGTACCACGGAACAGCACACCCTATCAAAGAGTAGGGGAATTTCATCGGTGTCCTGGCCAAATTTCCCCCATTCACTAAAAATACCACCAACAGCTTACTCTGGTTCAATTTCAGTTGGTTACCATCTGTATCCCCTTCCCCCAGGTCACCCCTGAAAAAGGGACTTCTAGTCTCAGTGGGCCTATCCGGTCAACAAAATTCAATAAATAAATAGAATAAGTAAACTGACAGCACAGTGGCTACATATTAGTGGCAGACTACATAATGATTGGAGCTACTATCTCTCTGGTAAATCTACCATCACCCACCTTCCCAGAACAAGAAGTTTTTTTGGCTATCAAAATGCCCTATGCCTTGATGCCCTCCCTGAGGTAGAGATACAAGTTTAAGTTAAATCTCAGTACAGAATGCAGGCTAAACAATAACCACTCATCATGCCCCCCCATCCACATTTAGGTGAATGAGGTGCTGGTTGTGTATCCTTCCTCCTTAAACACATAATCTTCATATTGTAGCTTAGTATATGCCACACAGGATGAATCCATGAGAGCACTCCCCCCAGTGAGTCACCAACTCTGCACCACTGCACCTATACCTGACCCCTACCCTCAACTTTAAACAGTAAGATACACTCTCCTTGGATGCCCATGTTTTTATATAAATGTAGTATATTTCTACCTCTTCTCCAGCAAATCCCAATATGGTGCTAACTCCTAGGTGCATGGGCTGCTACTTGGCGCCTACCAACAACCCAATCTCTCTCGCACCTGTGAGTCTAACAATATCAAATAGATGAGTTCATCTCATCCCCTTATTCTTCTGATATGTAGGCTGATTTGTACTGGGACAAGAGATTCCCTCCCTCCTTCCACAAGTTACAGTGGAGCCCCCACAAGTTACAGTGGAACTGGCAAGGATGCAAGGCAAAGTCTTGCATTACTGCATGACAAAAGGCATTAACTGCCATTGAAATTGCCTTGTTTCCCACAGTAACTCTTCTGCAGTATGTGGCAGTACTGCAGTGCACCCTGCCAGCTCCACTGTAGGTGAGGCCAAGCAGTATCTCATTCACGGATGAGAGCACTAGCACTTCTGCCTTTGACTCTTCATTGCTTCTACCCTCCATCATTTGGTTTATGATTTCTGTTTGACATAATTTTTCTTCTGTTTTGCAGGCTCAGTATACTAATTTGTTTTGGTTTTAATGGTTTATGTTGATGATCTTATCTTTCTTGCATATTTTGCAAAGACTTGCTTGTGGCTCAGAGGCCTGGCAAACAACACTTTGTTACCAGTCAGGAAAGTTGGGTATTCTGCAGGTGTGAGTCTAATCCTTCATTATTTCCTCACATGTTTTTTGCTACCATGTTGTGCACTGTGGATAGATCAGGTACTAAATTGATATCACGGAAGACAAGGGGTTAAGCCACTCAGTTAAGAGGGCAAGGTTCTAGCCTACCTTAAGAATATGAGGACAGATATTGCCATATCGCAGGCAATCCAACTCACCAAATGCGCCATTCAATGGCCTAAGAAATGGTGGCTGGTTCATGTAATACACAACTCTGCATCTTGAAGAAAAGAGGGGTAGCTATCTTCTCCCCAACTCACCAAATGCACCATTTGGTGGGTGGGCCACGTAATACACAGCTCGGCATCCCTGAGGAAAAGAGGAGTAGCTATCCTCCTCCGTAAGTCCCTACCCTAAAATATCAACTGGGCTGTTTAGGACTTGGATGGCAGATAGGCACCGCCGCTCCTCTCCTATTAAGGAGGCAGGATACTTCTCAGCAATGTTCATGCCCCTAATTCCCAGAACATAGCCAAGCCCTCATGGAGCTATGCTCGAACTCTTAGGTCCCTATCATGCTAGGTGGTGATTTAACATAACTTTAGACCCTTTCCTGGATACGGCTCGCGCTGGGATGGCCAGCTGTATTAGAGCCAGCATAGGCCTGAAACATCTTATGGCAGAATGGGGATTCCAAGACATATGACACAGAGAGAATCCCACTGGACATGACTTTTCCTTTTATTCCTCACTCATGACTGCTACAGTTGCACTGACCTCCTTGTGGCAGATGACCTAGCAGGGCTGGATGTCTTCAGCTCATCCATGGATAAATATAGTTCTTTCTGATCATCCCTATATCTCAACCCTCCTCTCCTCATCTCTAAGTACCCTGGGCTCTTCCCAATGCAGTTAGTCCTCCCACAGTAAAAGGCAAAAAAATTCACCTCCTGGCAAAGCACGAAGTGACAGAGTTTTTTGACCAATGTCACTCCAGATGCATTTGTCGCAGGCTGGGAGGCATTCCAGGCCTACATGCGAGGCTGCATCATTGCCTGATCAGCAATAAAGTGCAAGTCTAGAGATTCTGAAAGTATTTCCACTGAGCAGGCATTGATCCAGCTTAAGGAGGAATAAGCAAACCGCCTTGACTGCCCCAGACTTGAGAGTAACATCAGGGGTCTCAAATATATAATTAACAGTCTTCTTCAACATAAAGCAAAATGGGCCCTACACAGATCAAATCATAAATACTGAAAATCAATGTAAAAAAAAAAATTGTTTGTTGCCGTATTGGTCCTTGTAAACAAGATGCACAAAACAGGTGATTTGACACCTTTTATTGGACCAACAGAGATTTACAGAAAATCCTTAGCTTTTGAACCTACCAAGGAAAATGGCAGTTTTCTTAAAAAGAGCTCTTTTTAAAGTACCCAGAACTTACACATTTTACACATGAACATCACAGATCAGTGAAGTAATTAGATGAGAAACACAACCAGAGTTCTGTGTAGGTCAAATGTCTGTAGAAGTAGGTCTATAAATTATCTGAGGTTAAATGTCTAACTAAAGAGAAACTGCAGACTCTGGCCCAGATATTCAAAAGGGTTGTGTATGGCGCAACAGTGTTGCGCCACGCACAACCCACTGATGTGCCCCAGTGCGATATTCAAAAGGGAAAAGTGCGCGGCACAAATCCCGATGCGCCGGAGCACATCAGTAATGTATGCAGGCGCAGGTGGTGGGCGCGTTCCCATGCATAACCTGCACAGCCCGATATTCAGCCCGGGATGTGCAGAGCCATGCATGCGCAACCCCTACCTAAGCCAGCAAAAAGTTACACCAAAAAAAAAGGAACAACTGATGGCCATCCACAGGTGAGCTGCCGCATTGCAGGGCGCAACACGGCAGCTGCCACCTGTGAGTGGCCACCAGAGCTCCGGCTGCACCAGGTGGCACCCCCCCCATGCCTGATCGTGGGCATCTGTGAAAAAGAATAATATACTGTCCAATATCCCTGGTGGTCCAGTGGACCACTATCTGCCAGATCGCGGGCACCTGTAAAACGAAAACCCCGTCCTATATCCCTGGTGGTCCAGTGGACCGCTATGTGCCCGATCGCAGGCATCTGTCAAAAATAGAATAAGTTCCTATATCCCTGGTGGTCCAGTGGACGCTATGTGCCCGATCGCGGGCATTTGTAAAGCAACATATTCCAATATCCCTGGTGAGTGGTACCCCACCGCCCACTGAGCCCCACCACCTCGCTCCCCGGTCAGCTGGCGAGGCGGCACCCCACCTGCCTGCCGCCCGCCGCCCGCCGACTAACAGCCGGTAGGCTGCACGCCCACTGGTTCACAGCGTGAGCCAATGGGTGTGGCAGTCTTTGTCAGACAGCATATCTCCAGATATGTGAATGATCACATATCTGAATGTGTAGTATAGTAGAGGTGTATGCCCATTGGCTCACGCCAGAACCAATGGGCGGCAGCCCTACCGAGGTGTCAGTCGGGCGGGCGGCGGGTGGCAGGCGGTGGAGTGCTGCCGCCCACCGGCTGACTGGGGAGCGGGCAGTGGGGCCTCAGTGGGTGGATGGGGGTACCACTTGACCACCAGGGATATAGGAACTTATTCTATTTTTTGACAGATGCCCGCGATCGGACACATAACAGTCCACTGGACCACCAGGGATATAGGAACTTATTCTATTTTTTGACAGATGCCCGCGATCGGGCACATAACAGTCCACTGGACCACCAGGGATATAGGAACTTATTCTATTTTTTGACAGATGCCCGTGATCGGGCACATAGCAGTCCACTGGACCACCAGGGATATAGGGCCGGTTTCTCTTTTGGACAGATGCCCGGATTGGGCTGCAGGGGCGTTGGTCCCGGCGGCTGCTGCCTGGCAGGGCCTGGGCGCAGAGTCGTGGGATCGGCACCTGCATGCAATTCAATTAATGACATGCAAATGGACCCATGTGCGCCTTGCATAAATTATGGCCCCATTTGCATGTCAACTTTGATTATCGCTGGTGCTGTGAATGGTGTAATGGCACCCCAGTACGAAGCGCATTCCATGCTCCACTTGGCTACTGTGCTGGCGCAGTGCCACTGCGCCATGCACACTGGGGATGGCCAGAGTGTGATATTCAAAGCTGCTGAGCCATGGCGCAGCTCCGTTGAATATCGCCCAGGCCACAACCCTGCGCAGCTAAGTTGAGCTGCGCCCAAGCTTGCGCCACAGCCTGGCGCAGTTTGAATAGCCGCCCCTGTGTGTGTGTGTGTGTGTGTGTGTGTGCATGTGCATGTGTGTATATATCTGTGTCTGTCTGTGAGTGTCTGTGTGCTAAACACTTAAATTAGTAGTTCTTCATGTGTGACTCTAAAGGCCATGTAATCACTACCCACCAGTTAAAATCAGAATTATAAATACACAGTTACATAGATTAAATAAAACCATTTTATATATAAGCATTTTAGCAACATGTAAAACAATTATCTTATCTGTTGTACCTGAAACAAGAAAGAGCAGGAGCACTTTAAATAGTGTAATGGGACATGAAACTAGTGTCTACATTCATGCCACCATCTACCATATTCAGAAGAAAAATAAGTTTAACCTCAAATGCTCCTCTCTCTTGCGAATTTTTGAACTCTCCTTTGAGAACCAGGACAGAAAGGTCAGAGACGGAGAGATCAGACTGAATGTTGTCCCACAGGTTTTTCAGTCTTCTTCATTTTTAATATCATGAAATCCAGTGATAAGTTTGGGAAACTCATGGCCTACAGACTGCGTAAGCAGCAACCTAAGGCCCAAATAGCTGACCAAAGGAATCATTCTGGTACCACGAACACTACCAATCTGGGCAAAAATAAAGTCATGAGAGATTTTTTATGCCTGCCTGTAAGCCTTTTCTCTCCCCCCCCCCATCCCCTTGAGTGACTTTCTAGTAGATGCTTCAGTTAACCCTCAAAGCTCAAATGGCTGACAGGGCACCAGGGATGGATGGGTTCAATGCTGATTTATATCAAGTCATTCTCCATCAAATATTAAAACCTCTTCTGGACATGTTTAATGGATCACTGGGCATGGCATCCCTACTACTGACACTGACAGAGGCATCACAGTCCCCCCAAAAAAATGTAAAGGATATGCAGGACTGTGCCAACTATAGGCCTATCTCCCAGACATTCACAGACAACAAAATCCTGGCCAAAGCCCACACCTCATGGCTAGAGAGTGTTCTCTCATCCCTGATACACCTGGCCCTGGTGAACTTCATGAAGGGAAGGTCTAGGGCTGACAATATTAGAACCCTTGTACACTTGCTGTGGTATGACAGATCCACCCCACCCCACCCCCAAATCTGCCATTTCAATAGAGTTCCACAACTTGTTTGAGTGGTACTACCTAAGCCAAGTCCTGCGAGCCTTCAATTTTGGCCCTACTTTTTAGAATCAGGCTAGTACACTGTATACCAATCCTGCAGCATTTATAGTGACAAACCGCTCAATTTTAACTCCATTCCTTCTCCATTAAGGTACGAAACAGGGCTGCTCCCTCTCCTTCTATCCATTCCTATTCGCCCTGGAGCCCCTCTCCCAAGCGTTACTGCAGACAGCTGACATACAAGAGGGTAGGTACCTGTCTTTCTTTATTTGCCTCTTTGCTGATGAGGTTGTTCACATGTTCTTACACCCTAGAACCTCCACCATGAAAGCCAACTTGAATTCATTTGCAGCCTGCTCAGGTCTCACAGTATTGGTTGAAAACCATGCTCATACTTATGAACTCAGTTATGCACTCAAGCATGCAACTTTGGCTTAGGCATCAAATGGGAAAAGGATGCTCTCTCCCATTTAGGCATATAGGTCATCGCTAATTTGAACCAACTCTCCTCAGCGAACATGCTCCTGTAAACTCACTGTATCCTAGGTGGCCATTTTGTATGCAATTAAAAGGGAGTGTAACACTTGAAAGTGGCTTATATAATGCCTTTGTACTTTGCTTGTTCTGCAGGCTGAAAGAGTTTGTGGCTCCACCACAAAATGCAGCAAAAACTGTTAAGTAAAATCAAAAGGTCAAAATCGACTGATGCGGGTTATTGACAGTGCCCTTAAAAACAGGCATTTTCTACTTCTTTAAAATGCTCACTTAGCTGGCCAAACATGCGACTCAGCCATGTCATGAAGAAGGGACCTGTACCTCTGTAGAATGGTAGCTTAACCAGAAGAGTTAGGGAGCAACATCCCTCGCCTGAACTGGCAGTAGGTAATGACTGATGGCTTTGGCAGAGATATAAGCCCATAATCAGTGTAAAAGCTCCACTGTATAATAAAAATAAAACACAGAAACATAGAAGGTGATGGCAGATAAAGACCATGTGGCCCACCTAGTCTGTCCCTGTTCCCTATCTAATGCAATACCACAGACTCTAGTTGATCTGCAGCTTACCCTCTCTTACCTATTGCAAGAGTACTCTTATGTCTATCCCATGCATTCTTGGATTCCTCTACTGTTTATGCCCCCACCACCTCCACAAGGAGGCTGTTCCAAGCATCCACTACTCTTTCTGTGAAAAAGTACTTCCTCACATTGCCCCTGAGCCTACCCCCCAGCCTCATATCATGCCCCCTTGTTCTTGTGCACCTTCTTTTGTGAAAGATGCTACATACCTTATTTATACCCCTGAGGTACTTGAATGTCTTTATCATATCCCCCCTCCTCCACAGAATACATATTGAGGTCCTCTAGTCTTTCCTCATATGACTATTGGTGCAGTCCTTGCACCATTGTTATTGCCCTTCTCTGGACTGCCTCTATTTTGTCTATGTCCTTCTGGAGATACGGCCTCCAGAATTGGACACAGTACTCCAGATGAGGTCTCACTAATGATCTGCACAGTGGCATAACCACCTCCTTTTTCTGCTGGTGATAACCTCTCCTTATGCACCCTAGCATCACTCTGGATCTCCCCACAGCCTTCTCACATTGTTTGGTTACCTCTAAGTCATCAGATATGATTACCCCAGGTCCCTTTCTTGATTGGTGGCCATCAGTACTTCTCCCCCCATCTTGTACTCCTCCATTGGATTTCTGTGCCCAAATGCATGACTTTGCTCTTCTTTGCACTGAATCAAACCTGCCACACTCTCGACCACTCCTCAAGCATGTTTAGGTCCTTTCTCATTTTTTTCCACCTTCCCCCTCGGAGTGTTGACCCTGTTGCAGATCTTAGTGTTGCCTGCAAAGAGGCATACCTTCCACTCCAGCCCTTCTGCAATGTCACTTATGAAGACATTTAAGAGGACTGGCCCCAGCATGTATCCCTGTGGCACCCACGCTGGTCACCCCCTCTCCTTGGACTGAATGCCATTTACCACCACCCTCTGTGACCTGTCACTCAAACCAGTTTCTGACCCAGTTTACCAATTTGGGACCCACTCTCAGGCTGCCCAATGTATTTACCAACCTCCTATGTGGGACGGTGTCAAAGGCCTTGCTGAAATCTAGGTAGGCCACATCCAGCACCCCTCCCTGATCTACCTCCCTAGTCACCCAGTCAAAGAAATCTATCAGATTTGTTTGACAAGACTTTCCCACTGCGAATCCATGCTGCTTTGGATCCTGTGCTCTAATGGATTCAAGAAATACCACAACCCTTTCCTTTAGCAGTGACTCCATTAATTTCCCCACCACCGAGTTCAGGCTGACTAGCCTATAGTTACCAGCCTCCTCCCTGTTCCCACTTTTGTGCAGAGGGACTACATTCGCCATCCTCCAGTCCCCTGGAACCACCTCTGTCTCTATCAATTTGTTGAACAGGGCTATTAGTGGTGCTGCCAGCACCTAAGTTCCTTTAATATTCTGGGATGTATCCCATCGAGCCCTATAGCCTTGTTCCCTTTCAGATTCTCGAGTTCCTTTAGGGCTCTTTCCTCCATAAACAGGTTGGTGTCCATTTCTCTCCCCCATTGGTGCTCCTATCACCCAATAGTGGTCCTTTTCTCCCTATCACCCAATAGTGGTCCTTCTCCGTTTCCTTCTTCTGTGAATACTGAATGGAAATATTTGTTCAGGATTGTTGTTTTTTCTAGGTCCCCCTCCGCACACACCCATCCCTCCTCCCTCCCTCCTTTTAACCTCACATTTCCCACCCTTGGTCTTCTTTCTTTCACTAATGTACCTGAAAAGGTCTTGTCTCCTTTCTTAATTGCCTGGGCTAATTTTTCCTCCATTTGCTCCTTTGCACTCTTGACTGCTTTCCCTGCCTCCCTTTGCTTTTCATGATACAGTTCCCGGTCTTTCCTCCCTCTGTGTTTCCTTATACCTCCTGAAAGATAGTCTTTTCTCTCTTATCTTACTGGCCACGTCCTTTGAGAACCACAGTATTTTTTTCTTTCTCTTTGTTTTGCTTAGTTGCCTAACACAAAGGCTTGTTGCCTCTGCTATGGCTCCCTTAAGGTTAGCCCACTGTTTCTCCACATTCCCTCCTTTCTCTTCACCCTGTCAGATTTTCCTTGAGACATTCATCCATTTTTGCAAAGTCGACCTGTCTGAAATCCAAGACCCTTGCTTTCATGTATTTTGACTCCTCCACTGTTCTCACATTGAACCACACCATATAATGACTACTGGACCCCAGGTGGCTACCCACCATTACGTCAGTGACTCTGTCCCCACTAGTAAGTACCAGGTCCAGTATTGCTGTTTCTCTGGTGGGTTCCGCCACAAGCTGATTGAGGCACGCCCCCTGCAGGACATCCCTGAGTACACAATGAAAACACTACTTTGCGAGAAATATAGTGAATGTCCACTTTATACCAAACTCTAGAAGCAGCAGAAATAAATAAATAATTACACATTTTAGAGATGCTGTACACCCAGGGAGGCCGGGTACTTGCCTAAGGTATTTCAAAGCATTGTATCATCTGTAAGAACAGCCACCAGAAATACCCTTGAGTGATTTTTAGGCAAGACAGGGGTCGTTAATACCTTAAAGGAGCAGTGCAAACTGTGGAGCCCTGGGTATCAAATGGTTAGCTATATAGTGTAGGAGGATCCCAACCTGTTAGGATATTCTATATTAGTGCCAACACCATGAAGTTAAGCACCATGCTATTAGCCAGGTCGGTTTCCTGGGTATTAGAGCATGCTCTAGTAGTCTACTGTTGATGTCACAAATGCATGCATCAGCACTGTCAAGGTCAAACATGGGAAGAAAGAGGCACAATTGGGTAACATTTCTTAAAGGGGAAAACTCCAATCCTAACCCAAGTTAACAACTGTACACCAAGTGTCAGGCCATGGTCAAGAAGGATCTCTAGGTCATAAACAAACTTGGACACACTCCTTGAACAACACCATAGATGGGCATTTACAAGAGATAACCAGTTTCATTCACCAGCTAAACACTTCCCATCACCTGTGTCTCAATCTTAATAGGGGCTCAACCTAAGACACTTACTGGACACAGAATTCCACACTTCCATCAGGTACCTGGCTGAGAAGGCAACAGGTCAGATTCAGTTAGAAAAACAGGTGTTACTCTTTCGCACGAGGCAAATGAGAAATAAATGTTTGAGTTGTTAGAGTTCTAATTGATTTCGAAAATATCGGTGGGGCTATTTACTGATGGTTAAAGGCAGAGCTTCTTTTAACCACATGTAAAGTGTATGCCCCCTCTCAAATGGGGGCTTATCTCACGGCACTCTGGGGCTCAGGTACCTACACAGCAACATGATTGTGGCCCATTCAGCCACAACAGGGGTGCTCTTTTCCACTCCCAGACCCCAACAGACATTGCAGAGGGAACCAGGCACACCATGGGACAGCAATAGGAGCAGACACCCTCTTTTTTTCTATTGATGGCCATGGCTCAAGGTGCCCACATGAGACCAAGACCAGGTGCACACGCTCACAGCAAGAGACCAGGGAGTCACCAGGTGAATCTTCCACAGAAAAAATCACATGCAGAAACTTTGGCAAAAGCTCCTTCCAACAAAGCTTGATCCTGATGTCTGGAACAGGGGGTCAGGCACGGAAAGAACAGACATGCTTTTGTTGCAGTAAGTACCACTGAGATGGCAGGAAGTCATAACAAGGAATGGCTTGGTTTAAAGGAACAGAAACATTCCCACAAGGCATGGAAGCTGCCATCTTTATTAGCTGGCCTATAAACATGAAGGAAGGAACAAGAAGTAACCACTTTGCCCATGCTGTAGGTAGCCAGTTAGGAGGCTTTAAAAGCTTCAAGACACACCTCCAAGTAGTACAACCAATTGGGGAATGATGTGGGAAACAGGTAGCCCAAGCAAAGCATTCTGGAACTCGTTTTCCACTCAGAGAAGGGTTCAAAAAAGGACCAATCATAGGGTTCCTTTGCCAGAGAATCTCCTTTTGTGACTATCAGCTAACAGGCATTGGAACTTGGAGAAGCTGGACTGTTGCAAAGTACCTAGCCAGCTCAGATCTGCCAGACCAACAGAGAAAGACAGAGATGCTTTCTACAGCCCTGTCTATGTGATGAGTATTGCCAGAGTTCCCTGTCTGGGACTCAGGAAAACAGTTGCAATGCCTGATAACTGAAGTTCCTGTTCTGGACTTCAGCTGTCTAAGCAGGATGTGCATTGCAAAAGCTCCAAGTTCTGTACTTCATTCATCAGGCCTTGGTCAAGAAGGATCTTCAACCTGCTTTACTCAAAATTGGCTGCAAGGGTTTGAGCATTTAGCGGGCCCAGACACCATAGCTGATGCTGTTAAGTTTGTGAAGACTAGTCCCTTCCAAGGAGTGAAGAACACCATCAGCAGCTTATTTTTTTTTTCATTAAATCATTTAAAAACTGATTACTAAGACAGGCACACTAAGCCAAGGCTCATTTCCAGGTGCAACCCAGGATTCACTGGATTCTTTATGACTTGTACCTTCTGCCACTTAGGAATACGTTCAGTCTGCTGAAACTTTAACCAAGACTGCCAGTAGAACCAGAGTAAGGTCATCCCATAAAGATTTCTGTGAAGATGCATCTTGGTATCTTTAAGTACTGAAGTGGGCCCTGCCCCACAACTCCATTAGACAGATGCGGATTAGTTACATAGTACTGGGCAAAGACTGCACTATCACAGAAGTGCCCAAAGACAGAACTGGATTATCTGCCTAAGAGACTGTTCAAGAGACTGTTGATTTCATGAACTGCCTGACTTTTGGGACTTTCATTTGTAATCTGCTCCTCCTGTCATTTGCTATATTGGTACCACACCACTCCCCATTCAGGTCTGCAACTCTGCCAAGAGACTGTAGTATGTGCACACCATGACTAAGGGAGCTACCTTAAGGACTTTAGAGATAACCCATGCAACAGTGGGAGGTGTCTTGTCAGGGACTGTGGAGTTGTTGTTTGTGTTCAGAGGGTGGCAGGATTTGAAACTGTTACATTGTTTTCTATTACACTGCCTTATCTCTTTCTTTTTCAGATACCTGTTCCTGCATTCCTCTTCCTCATTTATAAAACCTTTCCTTATTTGCACTGCATTTACTGTCTTCTACATTATTATTGCATTGTGTTTTATTATTGTAAAGTGTTACTATATAACACAAACAGACAAACAGAATGTAATATCAGGTCCCCAGTCACTGTGGGGGGGAATACTTGTGACAACCTTCTACCCCCGCTGTCACTGGGCTGTCACAAACTCACACATAAGGGCGACCGGGGGCCAGGATGGCTCCTTGTAGTTCAATGTTACCACCACCTTGCTGACTATTAGGGTATCTCAATCTGGTTCTTGTCCCACCACTGGCCACTATTCTCCTTGTGCAAGGCCTTCACTTTAGGGAAAGAACCACCCCTTTCGTTACCCTAAGAACCACTGGTATACTCTGTATCAGACATTGTTATACTTAGTAGTCATGCTCTTTGGTAGTGGAAGACTGGATTGCACAATAAAAATGAATATTATTTGTACCATAAAACACTACACAGTCACAGAGTACATTAAATATATACATATTTAATACTTACACTGCAAAATTACAGATTATACAGTAAAATACAAAAGGAATTAAACACACTAGTGAATGTTAATAAAAACAGGTAGACAGTTTAAAGAAAGAAAAACTCTTGTCTAAAATCCGAAAGATCTTATCCCAACTCATGGCTTTCTTTCTCTCTCAGGAACTATGGTGCCACTAAGGCCTGAAATATAGCAGACACACAATGTTCCCTTTACTTACAGTGGACCTCTGATATGTTCTGCTTTCCAAATGAATTTGATCCTCTGAGATCAGTATTCCCAGGTTAAACCTCTCATGAATTCCGCTCACCTAGCACATAATCCTGTCAGTCAAAAGAATCAGCATATCAGCCCCCTTTGTCCCTTTGTTTGTGAAGTAGATCAAAACTGGTTTCCAGT
Organism: Neoceratodus forsteri; assembly: GCA_016271365.2. Lineage (NCBI taxonomy): Eukaryota > Metazoa > Chordata > Ceratodontiformes > Ceratodontidae > Neoceratodus > Neoceratodus forsteri. The sequence goes on from CM028132.1 coordinate 690,381,509, forward strand.
CTAGTACACATAACTCCAGATGAAAAGTTGTTTATCTGAAGCTACCCACAACAAACCCAGCTGCCTAAATTGTTTGGATGAGGTTCTAAAGCCACAGTGGGCATCTTTAGTCCTGTTTACGTAGCAGCATTTGCAGCGCTGCAACCTGAGCGCATGGGTTGCTGCAGTACAAATGCCACCATGTGGACACTTACCGGATCGTGGTAAGATGGTCCTTACTCTGCTCCCACAGTCCCAGAAAGTCTGGAAACGTTTTCCAAAGAGAGTGGTTTAAGCAGCAGTGTGGACAGGCTGACCGCGACATGGACTGCAGCCACATCCAAGAGCAGGGTCATTCTCGATGCCCTACAGGGAGCATGTCTTAGACAGCTAGTAGTGGAACCCACTCAGGAGGGAGCAATATTAGACCTGGTACTCTCAAATGGAGAGAGGATCACAAACTTAGAAGTCAGTAGACATCTGGGAACAAGTGACCACTGCACAGTGTGCTTCACAATAAACACAACCATGGAGACAAGCCATTCAAAGACAAGGATACTGGACTTTAGAAGGGCTGACTTTGGCATAATGGGTGAATACCTGAGGAATGCATTAGCAAATGGCCAGAAAGGAGGGATGGAAGAGCAATGGAGAAAAATCAAAACTGCCATCATGAAGGCAACAAGCCTTCGTGTGAAACAAATAAAGAAAACAAAGCGGAATAAAAAAACACTATGGCTCTCAAAAGAGGTGTCAGGGAAGGTTAAGGAGAAAAAGGCTGCATTCAAAAAGTACAAGGAATCACAGACGGAGCACGACAGGAAATGTATCAATTAAAGCAGAAAGAAGTGGGGAAGGCAGTCAGAAAAGCAAAGGCCCAAACCGAGGAAAAGATAGCCAACTCAGTTAAGAAGGGGATAAAACCTTTTATAGGTACATTAGGGAGCATAGAAAGGTTAAGGGAGGGATAGTGAAGATTAATAAAGGAGAGGGGAGGTGGGCAGAGGAGACAGTGAAAAGGCAGAGATACTGAATGAATACTTTGCTCAGTATTCACAAAGAAGAAGAGGAGGAGTTACCTAAACCAAACAGTAGAAGCACTCTGGATAGTGGGGTTGACACCAGTCCATTTACAGAAGAAAGAGTACTGAAAGAACTCCTAAAACTCAAGGTGGACAAAGCAATGGGCCTTGAGGATTCACCCTAGAATTCTAAAAGAGCTAAGGGAGGACGTAGTGACACCACTAACCACACTTTTTAACAAATCATGGGAAGATGGGGTGGTACCTGAGGACTGGAGGAGGGCAGATGTGATTCCCCTTCACAAAAGTGGGAGCAAGGCAGAAGCAGGAAACTACAGACCTGTTAGTTTGACCTCAGTGGTGGCGAAAATGATGGAATCACTTCTGAAAGAAAGAAATGTTGAGTACCTAGAGGCCAGCGGGGCACAGGACCCAAAGCAGCATGGATTCACAGCAGGAAGGTCATGTCAGACGAATCTAATCGATTTCTTTGACTGGGTGACCAAAGTAATAGACCAGGAAGGGGCTGTGGATATGGCCTACCTAGACTTAACAAGGCATTTGACACAGTCCCGCACAAAAGATTAATAATCAAGTTAGTCAGCCGGGAGTGGGTCCCAGGGTGGTAGCCTGGGTAGCAAACTGGCTGCACAACGGAAACAGAAGGTAATAGTGAATGGAACACATTCTGAAGAAAGGGGGTTACCAGTGGAGTACCTCAGGGCTCAGTACTGGGTCCAGTCCTCTTAACGTCTTTATAGGTGACATTACGGAGGGTCTGAAGGAAGGTATGTCTCTTTTGCGGATGACACAAAGATCTGTAACAGAGTTGATACACAAGGGTGGGGTAGAAAGGATGAGAAGGGACTTGGCAAGGTTGGAGGAATGGTCAGACATATGGCAACTTAGATTCAATGCAAAGAAGTGCAAAGTAATGCATCTGGAAATAAAAATCCAGGAGAAGAGTACACAGTAGCAGGGAGGTACTAGACAACAATAATGGAAAGGGATCTGGGTGTAGTCATATCAGATGACCTAAAGGTGGGTAAGCAATGTGAGAAGTCAGTAAGGAGAGCCAGGGGATACTGGATGCATAGGAGGGCATCACAAGTAGAAAAAGGAAGTGGTTATCCTCTGTACAGACAGTTGGTGAGACCCCATCTGGAGTACTGCGTGCAGTTTTGGAGACCTCATCTCACAAGGATATAGACAGGATGGAAGCAGTCCAGAGGAGGGCAACTAAAATGGTACAGGGTCTACATCAGAAACCATATGAAGAGAGACTGAGACAGCTTAATATGTATACCTTGATGAAAGGAGGACGGGGACATGATAGAAACTTTTAAGTACCTCAAGGGAATCAACAAAGTCCAGGAGGTAGCATCTTTCAGAAAGAGATGTGTAAGAACAAGGGGCACAATTTACAGTTAGAGGGGACAGCTCAGGGATAACGTAGGAAATTCTTTTCACGGAGAGAGTGGTGGGCCTGTGGAACCGCCTTCCTGGAGAGGTTGTGGGGTCTAAAACAGTGGGAAATTCAAACATGCATGGGACAGACATAAGGCAATTATAGTGGGGGGTTGCAGGAAGTAGGCTGTTGGTTAACTAGAATCTGCAGCTTATCCAATAGGTAGGGAAATGGGCAGACTGGGTGGGCCAAGTGGTCCTTATCTGCCGTCAAAGTCTATGTTTCAAAGTCTATGCCAGCCCCTCTTCAGTGCATCTCACATCTGCACTGAGAGGGGCTGTGTAGATGCAGAAGCAGAGTGTCTTCTTGGATTGGGGCAGTGCTTCAATGCTCCACAGAAGGAGCGAAGTGAGCGGTGCAAACATGGCTTTAGAATCAAGGATCTTCTCCAGACAGTTCTTTTGATATGATAAGAACAACATTTTAGGTACAGTTAACTCTGTGCCCATTCCTAGAGGGAAAATCTGTTCACCACAGGAGTTCTTTCTGTAGAGGATTTGAATGGCTGTGTCCTTTCTTAGGCTCTGTCCACACTGGCATTCTTATATTACCGTTAATCTGTAAAGTTATAAGAAACACCAAACAAGGTTCACATCCACATTAAACACATTTTTAAACTGTGTTTTGAAACCAAGCTTAAACTCTAATAAAATGAGGGCTTTAGCTCAGTTCTGGAAATGGTTTACCAGCTAGCATGGTAAATTATCAGTGTGGTCTGGAGTTCGTACCATGTTCTAGCGTGCTCTTCTTCCAACGGCCCAGAATTCAGAGAGCATCATTCCCTGGCACAATTAAACAGGCTCCAACACCACAGGGACATTTTTTTAAAGATATATATTCCCAATGCTGTTAAAAAATAACAGTATCCAAAATATGTATTCTACTTAGGGACTATGACACATAGAATTGGAGGACTTTTGATTTCTATGTTATGACACGTTCTGTACCGCAGCATGGTAGCAGGACATGTCATAACATAGAAATTAAAAGTCCTCCAATTCTATGTGTCACATCCCCTAGGTAGAATATTTTGGATACTTTTAGTTTATTGTTGGGAATATTGACTATATCTTTGGAAAACCCCTGCATGCATCCCAACATTGTGCAGTGCATTGTGGGGAAAGGGAAAGAATGAATGCCAACACAGTTCTCCTGCAGTGTGTGAGAGTGTTTCCAGCAGTTGGAGTGTGGACACCCGGCAACTGTGTTTCAACACAGATCAGACAAATGTAGACATTGTAGCATGGTAAGTGTGGTAACGATTTCCAAAACCATCTTAAAAACATTTTTCAGATCTGGCCACCAGTCTGGACAGGGCCTTAAACTCACACAGCTTTTGTGATTTTAACTTTTTCTGACCACCAGAGAGGAAAATGTCCGAAATATTCTGCAACTATGTCACAGGAATGTCCCATCTATGTGTATTTATTTATGTCAAAAGGTTCACCAGGAACGACATTCTGAGCCTGTAACAGCTCATTTCCAGATACTTCCTGCAGAGCTGAGGGAAGGGGAGCATACAGTACAAAATGTGCAAGTCAAAATACATAATCTAAGGTGCAGAAGCTATAAAAATAAGCACAGCAAAAATGCACACAATAAAATAAAGTAAAAATAAATAACAGTACACAGTCACAGTTTATAGGCAGCAGATGCAGGGCTACAAAAATAAAGATGATATGCTATAAATTAAGATGCTAGTGCTATGTTTTAAGGCATTAATAAGGTACCCTAATCAGAACTCTTCAGTACAGTACCAGACTCAAGTACAAGAAGGCATGATTGGAAACTGCAAGGGGGTCATTTCAAGAGGTACGTAATAAGGCATTATTTCACAGAAAGTGTGGTGAAACAATGAAACAGGTTACCAGCAGAGGTGGTGGGAGTTAGATCAGTAACAGCGTTCAAACATGTATGGGACAGAGTGAGGGCAACCTTGGATTCCAAGAGAACAGCAGGGGGGACTAGGCTCTGGGGCCAATAGAGATCTTGGAAACCAATGGGCAGACTAGATGGACCCCGGGTCCCCTTCTGCCAACTTTTTCTATGTTTCTATACAGTACAGGGAACAATGCCAGCTAGTAGCAGGACTGGCACCACTGCTAAGGTGTAAGCTAACAAAGCCAGTGCAGGAGGTGGGTTCAGGGGCACCATATTAGCAGATGGATTAACTGATTAAGGCACAGTTAAACTGGGACAGGGAGGTAAAAAGTTTCTCACAGCTGGGGGAGTGATGTCAGAAACATGGGCTGACAGAATACGAAGGCGGGGGTGGTAAAGTCACAAAGAAGGGATCTGAGGGAAGGGACGAGAAGGATGAGGCTGAGCAGATACACAGGGGAAGGGAGGGAGGACCAGAGTTGAGAAAAATGATAAGAAGGCAGCTTGGCCCATGGACGTTTTTCTGGGGGGAGTGAGATGGCATGACAGACAGTGTTCCAGAGGAGGTATTAGGAATGAGGGGGCAGACAGGAGAGCAGAGAGGCAGGAGTGGGGAGAGAGCCAATCCAGAATTTGGAGGTGAATGTGGCACAGTGCATGAGACATCTGGGAAGGAAGAGGGAGGAGTTGAGATAGGAGTGGTGTGTACATGGGGGGGGGGGCAGTCTAAAGCAAAATGTCAGAAGGTGTGGAAGAGAGTGTCCAGTCTGGCAACAGTGGACTTGGAAACGGTACTGTAGATAATGCCAATATAATCAAAGATGGGAGGGACCATCTTCATGACTAGATCCCTGTGGGCATGGAGAGGGATACTGGCTTTATATCGATACACAGCACCCAGTTTGGGTTGAAGCTTGTGGTGGATTGCATCAATGTGTGCTGAGAAATCAAGGTGCCGGTCCTGCCAGGCCACAAAGTGCTTAAAAGAGGGGACATCAACAATCACTGTACCATCATGGGTGTGGAAGGAGGGAAGGGGGGACAGAGTCTGGCAATCCTCTGCCAGGATCCAAAGATCACGGAGACAGTCTTCTTGGCATTCAGGGACAGAAGATTTGAATGGAACCAGTGCTGAACACTGTCAAAATCCTGTTGGAGATGGACATCTAGATCAGCAGCAGAGCAGTCAGAAGCAAACAGCAGTGTCATCTGCATACATGTTGATAGATGTAGAGAAACAAGGAGAAGGGAGGTCATTTATGAATATGGAGAAGAGTATGGGGGCCCAGGACAGATCCTTGGGGGATGCCTGAGCAGATAGGGAGTGGGGAGGAAAGATGTCTCCAATACATACAGCTTGCAGCTGCCGTCTAGGTAGGAGTGGAACCAGCTGATTGAGAAGATAGCCCAGCTGCTTTAAGCTTCTCCAGGACAAGAGAATGTGACACAGTATTGAAGGCTTTGGCCAAGTTAATAAAGATGGCAGAAGTAATTCCACCCTGGTCCACACTAGACAGTAGGGAGTCAGTTAACTGCAGAAGGGAAGCAGATGTAGAGTGGGACTCCCTGAAATCAGACTTGAAGGGCATGAGAAAGGAGATGGAGACGAGGAGCTGGGTGAGTTGTGAGAGGATGAGATGTTCCTGGAGCTTGGCCAGTGTGAGAAGGAGAGAAATGGAATGAAAGTTTCCAGGAATGGTAGGATCACCCCCTTTCGGGATGGTGATGGCAGCTGCCCTTTTCCAGGCAATGGGGATGGAGGTGGAGGAGAAAGAGAGATTAATGAGGAGAGAAATAGAGAAGGCTATGACTAGTGCAGAGAAGAATAGAAGTCTGGGGTGAAGGTCAACTGGGCTCAGACCTTTGAGTAGGTTAAAAGCTGGTTGGCAAGGAGGAGAAGGAGTGTAAGAAAGGAGGGGAGGGTGGGGAGAAGGAGGGAGAGTGAGTGGGAAGGAGAGGAAAGACAGAGAGCAGGAAGTGAAAAATGAGTTGAAGGAAGCAGCAACAGCAGTAGGGTCACTGATGTGGGAGTTGCCAACCTTGAGGAAGGGCGGTGAGGACTGGATTGGGCCTGGAGAAAAGGAAGTGAATAACTTTACAGAACTCAGAGGAGTGGTTGAGGTTGTTCTGGAGTGTGGATGCAAAGTAACTGGATTTTGCAAGTCTGGTTACTTTGGTGCAAGCCAGGGATGTAGCCAGGAATTTCGAATTTATACTTAGTGCTGCGCACACTGCTACCCCCTCCCATGTTACTGGTTCACCTACTGTGCGGCATCTCATCAGTACTGTACACTCAAAATGAATAGATATTGAACATATATTGTATTACACCTCCTCCACACACAAACACACAAACAAACATTGAAGCCACTTAATGGTTCAATTCACCCCAATCAAGCCTTGGGTCCTTAAATAGGAGACTCTCGGAAACTGGGTAGCAGACTTAAAGGACTAGTGAGGGGCAGGAGCTGTACAGCTGGGACAGTTCATCCTCATCCATGGTCTGCTTCTGCTAGGGACGGCATTCTGAAAGAGGCTCCCCTGAGTTCCAGGACAAGCGGTGGCAATCCGGTCTCTGAAAATGGGTCGGGACTCAGGGAGGAATACATGGCAGGTTGCTTTTCCATCCAGATAGGCGGTGTTTCCAGTGGCTGTTTCAGGTGAGGTGGTAACGGCACTGAGGACAGCTGCAACAATCACCGCTGTTTCCTCTGACTCTCGGCTCCCAGTACTCAGGTAAAGGAACTGAAACCAGCAAGGGAGCATCAAGTTTCCAGTAACAAGCAGCCAGTTGAAGTAACTGCTATCTGTATAAAATATACCTTGTGGCTTTATTGTTTTTGTTTTTTTCTCTTTGTGCTATAGCAGCTGTTCACCTCTCCATTTCCTTTGCAGCAGGGGATTCTCCCAATCCTCCCTCCCCCATTCCACCCTCCCCATGGTCATAAACTTATATAGGCCTGTGTCCTATCCCCTATTTCTTGCCTAAGGAGCAGGATAGGGAGGGATCTAGGTACATGAAAATAAATGAATAAAATATATATATATATTTACATTTCTATTGGTTCTCTTTCGTCCACTCGGGACAACAGATTGTCTTCCTCATAATTTGATTATTTTTGTACTCCTTTGTTCCATCCACTGGCACACACATGGATATCACTGGCTGACAACACTGCAAGACAATCAACAGTCATGTCGCCCGGAGGTAGGGCCAATGTCCCATATGCTGGGAGATAGGTCACCTCAGGGCTCAGCTCCACGAGGCATGGGGTGAGATCAGCCTCTTACATAACAACCTACAGCGAAACATTTCATTTTGGAGTGCACCTCCACATCGCCAACACAAAACCAGCACACCTCTCCCCCAGAGAATGACCAAGCCTGGGGGATTGCAACTGGTTACAGGTAAAGGGAGCAGTGCTCAGGCAACTCTCCCAAACAAATTAAGCACTCTAAACACAGAAAACAGGTACACACCTCTTTTGTCTATACCATGCCATCTGAAAGGACAGAGGATGTCTCAGGCCAACAAAAAGCTGAATGAACAGGATGGCTAAACAACATCATAAACAAAATCTCAAGAACAACAAGAAAAAACTCATAATCATAGGGGACTTTAAGATTCACGGTGTGGACCCCCACTTGAGACAAAACGAACATGTAGACTTGAAGGTCAGATGTCTCATAGGAGCATCTGCTTGGAGGGACACCGACCGAATAGTCAACATAGTTAAGACTGAAGTGGGCTGAAACATCCTGATCCACCTAGGGACTAATGACCTTGTTAGCCGGTCAGTTGAGGAGGTAAAGGAGCAGACTGCGAAGCTCGGTGAGAAACTGGTTTCATTTTCATCCAGCATTGCATTCTCTGAGATTCAGCCTGTTTGGGAAAAGGGAAAGAACAGGCAGAAAATCAGAGAGAAAGAGATAAGTGAGCTCAACGCATGGCTCAAGGACTGGTGCCACACAAAGGGGCATCACTTCATCGGAAACTGGGGCAACTTCTGGGATAGGGAGTTCTTCAAATTTGACAGCCTCCACCTGACTAAGGAGGGAGTTAGGGCGCTGGGCCAGAAATTTGATGTCCACAAGGGACATTTAAACTAGCGGGGGGGGGGAGATGATGGTAGCTCTACCCAATCCAGGACAGCAAAAGCAGATAGCAGAAAGCATGAAATCCTTTCCGACTCTGCAGATGACCAAAACAAAAGAAAGGGTGGAAACAAAACCATAAAAAAAGACAAAGGGACAAACAATAAGATCGAGGGGGGCTTGATAAACAAAGTAACACATCAAAAATGGTCAGCACTATGTCTCAATGCACGCAGTCTGGCTAACAAGATGACTGACCTCACTGCCACAATAGCTGAGGCAGGATTGGACTAGGTTGCTGTTACCGAGACATGGTTCACAAACAATCATGGTTGGGAGGTGACTATACCAGGGTATAACTTGTTTAGGGGCAATAGGACTGGGAAAAAGGGAGGGGAATAGCTGTTTATGTTGAGGATACCATCAATGCTACAGAAATGCAGCATGCACAAGGGGAAACAGAGGCTCTGTGGATCATAATTGGGTCCAGAAGCCAGAACCCCATTCAGGTAGGAATAATCTACAGACCCCCAAATCAGGAGGAAGCCAGGGATAAGGAAATCCTGGAAACTATACTCCAGATGTCAGGCAAAGGGGATGTGGTATTGGTGGGGGATTTAAATCTGCCGGACATAGATTAGAATACCCGCATAGCGGCATCACAAAAAAGCAGAAATTCCTAGTCACACTACAGGAAGCAGGCCTAAGTCAACTAGTGACATCACCCACAAGGGGTAACGTGATTCTAGATCTGATATTCACAAACAGCAATAGGGTTCTGGGCATCAAAGTAAGGGACCACCTGGGCAATAGTGACCATAACATGGTATGGTTCAGGGTAAAAAGGACTGAAGACTCCACACACACACACTCCAGATTGAAGGTCCCTGACTTCAGGAGGGCAGACTTCACACAAATGAAGGCCTGTCTGAGGGGCAACCTTAGTAACACAACAGAAGGATGCATTGGGGAATGTTGGATAAGGTTGACGGATGCAGTAACCATGGTCACTTCACAGTGTGCCCATCAGGTTAGTAAGAACAAAAGGAGGAAAAACCCACTATGGTTTTCCAAAGAGGTAGCAACCATGGTGAGAGAGAAGTGCATAGCCTTCAGAAAGTACAAGGAGTCAAGGAACAAGGCAGATAAAACAGAATACAAACTGAAACTAAAAGAGACAGGGAAAAGGATAAGAAATGCAAAGGCACAGATAGAGGTTAGGATAGCTTAGGAAGTAAAAAAGGGTAACAGAACATTCTACAGATACATACATGAAAAAAGGAAGACCAAAGGGGGCATTGTTAGAATCACAAAAAAGGATGGATAACCCACAGAGCAAGACGGGGAGAAGGCAGAGGCACTCAAGAAGTACTTCTGCTCAGTCTTCACACAGGAAACAGATGGAAATGGACCAACAATAGGCATAAAGAAGTGTCCAATTGAAGGAGCAGACATGGGTCCCTGCACAGAGGAAAGGGTTCTAGAGGAAATAAACAAGTTAAAGGTAGAGAAAGCTATGGGACCAGATGGGATACACCCAAGAATACTTCAAGAACTTGGGAGAGAACTGGCAGCCCTCTTAGCAGTGCTCTTCAACACATCATTGAGGAGCAGGGAGGTGCCAGATGATTGGAAGAGAGCAACAGTAGTACCACTCCACAAGAGCGGAAGCAAGGAACAGCCATGAAACTACCATCCAGTTAGCCTAATGTCAGTTGTAGGAAAATTGATGGAGTCCATGCTGAAGGAAAGAATCATAGCTTTTCTGGAGCAAACTGGTCAGCTAGACAAAAATCAACACAGTTTTAAGGCAGGGAGGTCATGCAAGATAAACCTGGTTGATTTTTTAATTGGGTCACCAAAACAGTAGATCAGGTTGGGGCAGTGGATGTGATTTACCTGGACTCCATTCTGCACAGACTAGTCAAAAAACTGGAGAACATGTTAGTCGGGCCTGAGGTAATGAACTGGGTCAGAAACTGGTTACATGGGAGAACTCAGAGTGTATTAGTGAATGGCACTCTGTCAGAAGAGGGAAGGGTGACTAGTGGGGTCCCACAGGGCTCGGTTCTGGAGCCGATCCTCTTCAACATATTCATCAGCGACATTGCGGATGGACTGAAGGGGAAAAGTGTGCCTGTTTACAGATGACAACAAAATTGGCAACAGGGTGGACACACCAAAGGGACAGCATAGCATGAAAGCTGATCTTTGAAAACTGGAGGAGTAGTCCAGGTCCTGGCAACTGAAATTCAGTGCCAAAAATGCAAGGTCATGCACCTGGTAAAACACAACCCAGGGAAACTGTACTCAGTAGGAGGAGAGCAGCTGGTGGCTACTAGGCAGGAGCAAGACCTGGGGGTGATCATATCAGATGACCTCAAGGTCAGTAAACAATGTGAGAAGGCAGCACTAAAAGCTAGTGGCATCCTGGGATTCATAGGGAGGGGCAATACAAGCAGAAGGCATGAAGTAATCATGCCCCTGTATCAGTCCCTGGTAAGGTCTCACCTGGAGTACTATATCCAGTTCTAGAGGCAACACCTCAGGAAAGTCACACATAGGCTGGAGACAGTACAGAGAAGAGCAACAAACATGCTGCAGGGCTTACATCAGAAACTATACAAGGCAAGACTGGATGACCTCAAATTACACTCCCTAGAGCAACACAGGAATCTTGGGGACATGATCAAGACATTTAAATACCTTAAAGGCAACAGCAGGGTACATGAGCCGAACCTCTTTCAGGTAAAAGACTACAACAAGACTAGAGGGCATGACCTTCGACTTAAGGGAGGAAAGTTCAGGAGCCATATGAGGAAATTCATCTTCACAGAGTGCGTTGTGGAACCGTGGAATAGCTTGCTGGAGGGGGTGGTGGGAGCCAAGACAGTGGGGGAATTCAAGCGGGCATGGGACAATGTGGGATACTCAAGCAGGCATCTAAGTAAGGGGGGGGGGTTAGGAAACCAAGGGCAGACTTGATGGATCATACGGTCCCCATCTGCCAACAACTTTCATGTTTCTGTGTTTCAGGCATACTCTTTTTTGTTCATATTTAAGCTTTTTTTCTTTTCCACACAGACATACTGTAGAAACAAATAATTTGGCAGAGGCCCTAACTGATCTCCGGTGATCCTTCTTCCTCATTGCCTGTTTACTAATATCTCCCCCCCTCCCATCTATTCCATGCATGCTCAAAGCCCCCGTTTTTGCCTCCACCACTTCTGTTGAAAGTCTGTTCCATGCATCTACCACCCTTTTGGTGAAGCAGTACTTCCTCATATCCCTCTTAAACTGCCCATCCACTTCCTTGCATGCTCCCTGGTCCTGGTCTTCATTTGAAAGAGATTCCCCTCCTGCAACTCTGTTCACCCCAGTGAGGTACTTGTAGGTCTCTACCATGCCCCCTCTCACTCTCCTCCCTTTCAGGGTGTACATCTAGTGTGGTTAGTCTCTGTTCCCACCTGAATGGTAGACCACACTGTTTGGTGATCATGGGTACCTAGGGAACAGTCCACTGTGACATCTGTAATGCTCTCCCTGTTTGAAAGCACCAGGTCCAGCTCTCCCCCATCCCTAGTGGGTTCTTTGACTAGCTGCCTGAGAAAAGCCTTTTGTAGGGAGTCAAGGACGGCCCTGCTCCTTGCTGAAGCTGCAGTTGGGAGGCTCCACTTCACATCTGGCAGACTGAAGTCACCAACCAGCAGCACCTCCCCATCCTATGATGGCTTTCCCAGTGCCTTATCCAACTCCTCTCCCTGTGCTGACAGCATGACAGTAAATGAATGTGACCTGCCTTGGAAAAAGTGTATGCAGAAGGTAATGACTGTAACTAATAGATATGGGGTCTGGGAACCACCTAGGCCCCCAGAACATTTTAGCATTTGTTATGCATTCTGGTGCATTTTGGGGTCAATTGTGGGAGTAATCAATACCTCCATAGACTTTCTTGTGAATATTTTTCCCTAAAGTTGTGCTGCTGTTCTATACATCCATCCGATTAACACCATTTGCCCTCTCCTGTGTAATTTCCACAAAAAAAGTGGAAAATCTTTAAAGACTTTATCAGTCAGCTAGCCAGCCTACCAGTCCTCCTGCCAGCCATTTCAACAGTCAGCCTGCCAGCCAGCCCGCTAATCATCCTGTCATCTAACCTGCCAGCCAGTTGGATAGACATCCCATCTGACAGCCAGACCACCAGCCAGCCAGCCCTCAAGTCTGCCAGACATCCCACTAGTCAGCCTGACAGACACCCTGACAGCCAACCTACAGGTCATCCTGACAGGCAGACCACCAGCCAGCCAACCTGCAATCCAGCCCACTAGACAACCTGCCAGCCAGCCCGCTAGCCAGCAAGCCATACCTCAAGCCAAACCTCAAGCTTGTCAGCCCATCAAGGCAGCAAGACAAGTTATCCATCAAATGCCATTGTCTGGTGTAATGGTAAGTTATGTTCATTGTTTTTCACCTACTGTACTTATCCTCAGTGTTGGCGGTGAGACTGTCATCTCGCAGGAGGGGCTTCCACTTGCTTACAAGACATTAAAATGTGTTTATTTATTTCCTCTTCTCTCTCTCTCTCTCTCACACTTAGACAGCACACCAGCAGTCACAGGCTAAACCTGCATCTTCCTCCACCACCCCTCTCTGGCGCCACTGTGTCAGTACAAGGTATGGCCATCACTAATTTGATGGTAAGTATCTGACATTATTTTTTGTAAGTTTGAATGCTAACTTTTTGCTTTAACAGGTAAACAGTGACAAATGGCCATGCCAAGTCAGGCTAAATCATTTCTCATTTTTTCTTCACAGGTGACATGTAAAGAATGAGTTCCCCTCCTGCCATCTGGCCAGCCAGCCCACCTGTCTGCCAGCCTAACAAACTTCCAGACAGACACCCTACAAGCCATCCTGCCAGCCAGCCAGCCCACCAGACAGCCTGCAATCCAACCCACCAGACATCCTGCCAGCCGGCCTGTCAACCAGTCCACTAGCCAGCATACCACATCTCAAGCCAGACAAATGGAATTCATACAACCTACCTTGAGTCCCCACCCCAGCCAGGCCCAGAACAAACAGTGAACAACTACTAGTCCCTCATTTACACAATGATTTCTCTTTGAGTTCCATAATGTAAATGAGACAAGACAGTGCCCAAATCCCAACAAACTGTTAGTGAAGCATTTTCATCAGTGGCTGCCAGCTACACAGCAACTGCTGCTAAGACTACTCCATGGAGAGAGAGAGAGAGAGAGAGAGAGAGAATGAGATGGGCTAGGGAAACATACACACAGAAAATAAACAACAACGTGGTATTAAACATTATACAATGGCAAGAAAGAATCTTGGACTGTGAGTGGTCAGTTTGGGGCTGGCTCCGTGGTGTTATCCCAGTATAATGCCACAGGTCTAGTCTCAGCACTGTGAACCCATTTGGATGCCCACCATGATGCCCATTTTGCATCTCCTCTTAAGAAACAAAAATATTTTTCCACACTAATAAAAGCATTCTTTAAAATTATTTTTAATTTTATATATAAAAACAAGCCATTGTATAATAGGAATAATGCACTCCAGGGTGTGTGTCGTGCTGGGATAATGTCACGCCTGGTGCATTGGACGCACTCAGCCTGTGGCCTCGTGCCCAACCCCCCCAGTTGTGGCATTATCCCAGCACGACACACACCATGTCGTGCATTATTCCTTTAGTGATCACTTCGACTTGGTCTCTGCCTCTGAACTATACATTAAACAGAGCAAGCATGATGAAATAACTGCGACTGCCCCCTCCCAGGGGCAACAGGAGTTAGGGATGGGTTATATATGCATTAGCAACAATGAAAAATATATTTTTTTGCTGATATGTATATATATATATATATACACACACACACACACAAACCCAACTTCTGTAACTCCTTTTTTGGGGAAGGGGGAAACGGTCACAGTCATCAGCATGCTTGCTTATTCTGTTTAATGTATAACCACAGTCATTTCATCACACTTACTTTGTTTTAATGTATAGTTCAGAGACGTGTGTGTGTGTGTGTGTGTGTGTGTTTACTGTTTTTCCTTAGCCCAACTCGTGATTCTCATCCCTTCTCTCTCTCCTTCCTTGGTGTAGCAGGCACTTTTAGCATTAAAAAGGGCAGGCCCCCAGGAAGCCCAGGTTGATGATTTTTTGACTTCTACCCTCCTAGATGACTTACTTTACTGCCTGGTAACTTTGAAGAGAAGACAGGAATATCTGACTACTAGAAACCGATTATTTAGTTTTATTTAAACTTTGGATCAGAAGATCAGCTCTCCTTGTGATCTGCTGCTGGTGCTCTTCTGTGCTGCTGTACACACATGCCACTCTCTCTGTTCACAATCAATGTCACTAGTAGTTCAGTTCACTTAGTCTCAGTAAACTCAGGTCATGATCAGATGTGGTTCTCTGGTGCAAGTCATTGCTGCTGCCACCGATAAGGGTGATAGGGTCCGCTGCTACCACCGATGTGCTCCTGAAGGCTGCATCATTATCATCATCGTTGACGCTGCTGCTGGTTGTCTAGTGAGTCATAAGATGGTCATCCTTGAGTAGTCAAAAAACAACTGGGGATTCGGGGAACTGAGACATTGAACACTGGAGCTTTTATTGTACTGCTATTGAAAAGCCAGCGGACCCGCCACCACCCCTCAACCAATCGCAACAGTGGGCTTGGGCTGCTTGGCTTGTCATAACTAATCGGCTTGAAGAATTGCTGCCCATTGATTGCTCAGCCTGGGCCAGCCAGTCACGTCCCCCAACAGCCCGGAAATAGACCATTACAGTTTTGTCCAAATGAAAGGGGACCGCAAACAAAAGAAACAGACTGGGCAGGCAGGACATTTCCATCCAAAGGGCTATCCCCCTCGTAGCTGAATACACTGTGTATGCCTGTCGACATCTTTGGTGCAAGCATTGTGTAGGATCCAATAACCTAACAGGGCGACATGGGAACCAGTGATCTTTTAGGACCACCAGGCCAGATCATGAGCTTGAAGGCAGACCAGCAGCTCAGCAGAGATCAAAGAAAGGTGGGAACCTCAAACCCTAATGTTCCTTGGGGGAGGGGGGGTAGTCCCAGACAGCCATAAATTTGTTATGGAAGGAGTTGAGGGCAAAGCTGATATTGGTGGCTGTAGAGATGTGAGACCAGTCAGTCTCTGAGAGGTTTGCATGGAGGGAACATAAATCCAGCGACCTGTAGGACTGCAGAAGGATAATTTGAGGGAGCACTTTGGGGTGATGGATCTTACACACACAGTAGGTCATATGATGGTCACTGAGTGCATTTGGGAGGATACCTGCAGCCACAGTGTGGTAGGGGTGAAAGGAGAGTACCCAGTCCAACAGAATGTGGTTTGAGGATTTATGATTAAGACAGGTGGCATATGTTACATATCTGTGTCTATGTTACATCACTGTGGGTAGGAATACTGTATTTTCCTGTGGTGCAACATCTTGGCAGTGTAGTGCAGTATAGTGTGAAAGGGATCCCAACAGGTAAAGGTACTGTGCCACACTACACCCTTATCACACCATTTGAGCTCTGGTGCCATACATTCAAATGCCTAAAGACCCATCTATTTGTTAATTCTATCTGGTTGCATCACTTACCATGGGTGGAGATACTGTAGATAGATAGATAGATAGATAGGTAGGCAGACAGACAGATGAACGTTATGTTTCTACTGGAGTTAAACTTTAGGACTGTGCAGCTCTATTTTACAAAGTTGTCCTGTTTGGTAATAGTTACAATAGTAAATACTATTTACATACATCTAATAAGAAAGCATCAGATGAATCCGACTGGGTAAAAACATAACATAGAGAATATAACAGTAAACATATGGACAAGCACATTTTGCACACATCACAAACTGTACAGCACACATCACAAACTGTACAGACCCTCTGGAATTCTCTACCCCATCGGATCAGGAAGTGCGCGACTATGTGGGGATTCAAACAGGCCTTAAAAACTTTCCTGTGGAACAAGGCTTATAGTGAAGATGTTGGCTGACATGTTTGTATTTATTGAGCGTGATGCTGTTTTATATGTTTTTTGTTGTTAAAGATTTTATTATTATTTCAAACAGGACACGCAGACAAATACATGATACTGAGATAGTATATGAAACCATACCACAACATTTGGTACGGACGTAAGAAATACAAACATAAGAAATACTAAGGGTAAAGACAAAAAGAGGAAATACTGTCATATGAAATGAATATAATCCTAGACAGTACGTTATAATGTACATATGCAAGAAAAACTCAGGATACAAGCATTGTCAGGGCCTACCTAGGCCTTCCCACCCAGTAGGGTGAAAGCCATGGGTTATTGACTGGAGAAACCAAAAATATCAGTGGCATATGAGGCCTAGGATAGGGTACAGTAAACAGAATTGTGTCCTGGGTCAGGCGTAAACTAATTTAAACTATATACACCAAAAAAGAAGAAGGAAAACTGATTCTGAGATTAAAAAAGTGACCCAATCAAGTAGGGAGAACAAGACAGCCTATACAGGCCAGAAAAAAAAAGAAGGAGGGGGAGAGAAACAAGACCAGGGACCTCCAGGGAACTATGAACCACCTAGGATTGGACATTGTGACAGTACTTGGAACGGAGATATGGCTGCCAGTGTGCGTCAAATTGAACCAATGAACCCCCAGCAAAACTAGAGAGCCTCTCATATATAGCTCCTTGGGCTAGTGCATGAAGAAACTCTCGGAAGGATGGGACCTCTGGGGACCGCCATCTCATTAAGATAAGTCTTTCAGTTATAGCCCCCACAGCTGTGACCCACTGGGCCCCGGGCTTTGGTGTGTGAGGGCGGGCACAGCCTTGAAGGAGGAGAGGGGGAATCTTGTGCTACTTGAGGAAACAGCAGAGCACACATATCTTGAATTGCTAACCAGAAGTGCTGAAGATTGGGACATTACCAGAGTATATGAAAAAGATGTGCCCCTTGACTGCCACATCTCCAGCAGGTATCATGCTGGAGGAGCCCCATCTTTTTAAGTTTAACTGGGTCCCTGTACTACCTGTGAAGGGTCTTGTTGATAATGAGATGGGTGCGCCCATCCCTACACGACATGTGTAATCTCACCCAGGCATGATCCCATTGGAGCTCAGATATAGGAGAACGAAGGTCCTTCTCCCATTGGGCTCTAGCTGACAGGGTGGGATTTGCAGAGGCATCCCTGAGGGTATTATAAATCGTACTGGTTCTGTTCCAAGGGTGATGTAACCAAGATGAAATAGGATGCGGCCTTGGTTGCAACCCCTTGTTTTTAGGGAAGTTAGGAAGATGAATGATGGTATCCCTAATTTGGAGATATCTCCAAAAATGTGAAGCCGGGAGATGGTATCTGGATTTTAATGCCTCAAAAGTATCCATTGTACTGGAATCTGGGAGCAGTAGATCCTGTAGTAAGGAGATATCCTGAGATTCCCATGCTTTCCAGTGGATCATACTGCCACCCACTACCAAGGCACGATTATTCCAGAGAGGCATGAACTTCCAGGGTGTCAGGTCCTGGCCTAAGATAGTTAGGACTCTTTGCCAGTATTGAATGGACAACAGAATGGGGGAAGAGAGATTCGGGGGGAGATTTTTCTTACTATACAGCGCCACCGCAGGAGAGGGGGCCTGTAGGAGTGATGCCTCCAGTGGGAGCCAGGTAGGTGAAGTGAAACCAGTACTGGAGAACCATAGGGTAGTCTGGGCTGAGACAAAGGCCATATGATAGCCCTGAAGCTAAGGTAGTCCCCAAAC
Source organism: Neoceratodus forsteri (assembly GCA_016271365.2). Taxonomy (NCBI): domain Eukaryota; kingdom Metazoa; phylum Chordata; order Ceratodontiformes; family Ceratodontidae; genus Neoceratodus; species Neoceratodus forsteri. Next base: position 690,399,770 of record CM028132.1, read on the forward strand.
CCTCTGCTCCAGTGCTGATGGAGTTTAAGCTTGCTATAACGCGGTCAGGAGTCCTCCCAAAGGAAGTTGCCAATGAGAGCTTCCAATTTCTGGAACCATTTTAATGGGATAGGTACAGGGAGATGGGACAGCAGATATAAGATCTTGGGGGCCGCCATCATCTTGATGGAGTCTATTTTCCCAGCTAGTGAAAGCCTCAAGGCCTTCCAGCGGGCCATGTCCTGTTTGAGAGACTCCACCAGAAGAGAGAAGTTAGCTGTGAGCATTTTTGACAAATTAGGATTTAAGATGATACCTAGATATTTTATACCATTGGGGGACCATTTGAGACCCCGCAGCAGCGAAGTCTATACCAGAGGGTACTGAATTCAGTGGGAGCACCTCAGTTTTAGTGTGATTAATCCTAAGGCCTGATATTCCAGAAAATACATTCAGAATATGGAGAATGGATTGAATCACCTGTGGAGTACATTCAGTGGTGACCAAAAGATCATCAGCATAGAGAAATGTCTTAAAAGTGGTGTCACTCATCAGTATTCCAGGAATGGAGGGCAATTCCTGGAGCACAGTGGCCAATGGCTCAATGGCTAAAATGAACAGAAGGGGAGAGAGAGGACATCCTTGTCTCGTACCTTTCTACAGTTGGAAAGGCGGAGATAAATTGCCATTTGTCAATACCCTAGCTAAGGAAGAAGCATACAATAGTTTAATCCAGGAGAGAAAGCCTGGTCCCACCCCCATTGAGGAGAGGGTATGAAACAGGTATGACCACTCTGAGTCGAAAGCCTTTTCAAAGTCAATGGCTAAGGCAACACAGGTTTATTTTGACATTTTGGAGTAGTGCATTAGCGAGAGAAGTGTTCTGTGATGGTTGGACCCCAGACGCCCCTTAACAAAGCCAGCTTGGGAGGGATGAATCAGCCCTGAAAGGAGGGGTTCCAGCCTACCAGCAAGAACTTTTGCCAAGATTTTGGCATCAGCATTAATAAGGGACATGGAACGGTAACTGCCCGGAGACAGTAAGTCCTTCCCCTTCTTGGGGAGTACAGTGATGGTAGCTTCTCTCAAGGAAAGGGGTAAAAGACCTGTAAGTAGGGAATGCCTGAATATCCGGACTAGATATGGGGCAAGGTTAATACCCTGGACTTGGTAGATGTCAATGGGGAGCCCATCAGTCCCGAGGGCTTTACGAAGATTCATGGATTGGATAGCCCTACCCACTTCTTCCACAGTGATCGGGGCTTCCAACAATTTGACGTTGGATGGGGGGAGTTTAGGAATGGGTAATGAATCCAGGAATTTTTGAATAGAAAGTGGACTGGGGGGCATGGGGAAGCATATAACTGCTCGTAAAACTGAGCCATAATGTCATTGACCCCTGTGGTGGAATAACAAGAGACCCCAGTATGGTCCTTCAGGGCATGTATCCTCTTGGACATTTGCTGATGTTTAAGGCGATATGCCTGGAGTTTGCTGGCCTTCTTGCCACCCTCCTAATAGGCATGACGTACCTTTCAAGATCCACCCAGCCTGGTGGGTTATGTGCATTCAGGGAAATTTGTACTCGCCAATTGTGCAAGTAGGGACTGGGGTGGTGGCTTATCTTGGAGGGATTTATATTGGGTTTCCAGGAGATAAAGTTGTTTTTCTAATGCCCTCTGATCTGCCTCCCGGCAGCGTCTCAGGGCCAAAGCAAAGGCCATTATACCGCCTCTTATTGTTGCCTTGAAGGCTTCCCATAGGGTAATATCCGAGACCTCCCCATTATCATTAGTGGTCCAGTATTCAGTGATTGCAGGGCCCAACCATTTCCGAAAGTCCCTGTCCTCAAGGAGAAGGGGACTGTATGGAAAAACTGGGGGCAGTCCTGGTTGAGAGCATATAAATTAACTAGGATCAAAGGGCCTTCTGGTATCTCCATTTCAGCCATGATCCATCTCCCATCTGAATCATGGATATGCTAGGGTGAGTCACTAGTGGGACCAAAGGGGGGTTGCAGTAGCCCAGAGGGCTGTAACCAAGGTAGTCTTACTGGGGCTAACCCCGACCTCTGGGTGGAGGCACCCGTCCACGGATCTGGGCCCCTTACCCTGCCTCAGAAGGGGCAGACAGGGGTAGTAGCCCTAAGGGTAGCGCTCCTAGGGGTTACAGTAACCATGGAGGGAGGCAGTGCTGATGGTACCCTGTAGGTAAGAGGGTGTGCACAGCAGACAAGGTCGACCCCCGCAGAGGAGGAGGAAGGCCCCTTTGCAGTCAACGAACTGTGGAGAGACCATGACCAGGAGGAGAGGAAGGAATGGGGCCTATCCCAGTCCTTGTTCCAGTGTTTGTGTTTCCCACTAGCCTTGTCCCAGGATTTTGATGACTGGGATCCCAAGAAACTCCTGGCCTGCAGTTCCCATTCTATGGAGGCGACCTTCTGCTCAGGAGAAAATTCTCTATGGTTTGCTGGGGGAGTTGCGGGTGGCCTGGTTGAATCTCTGGCAGATCTGGCAGGCTGGACACTGTGAGTTGGGCCTTGGTAGCAGACACAAGCAGAACAGCCATCCTTCTCTGGGAGTTGTTTTCCGCAGTCACACTTGGTTTTGGAGTGATCTGAGGTTGAAGTCGATTTAGAAGACATAAAAGAATAATAATAATAAAAGGGAACTATGGTGAGAGAAATAAAACAGAAACGCTGAAAGCATGAGAAAATGGCAGTCAGTGGAAGCTGCGGCGGTTTCCAGAGGTCCGATGTGCGTTGGTCAATGGCAGGAAAAGAACGGAGGAGGCTATGGGGGCCATCCACTCTTACAGGATAGTCTGATGTCAGAGGTGGATGGCCCCCCCCGGTAGACTGCTAGCTAGAAAGCTTTCCATGTTGTCCTAGCGCCTGGCAGCTAAGTCCATCCAGTGTGGCCTGCTGTAAGAGATACTCTCAAAGTAAGGTCAGTCACTGCTGGGATTTAGGAAGGGTGGAAGGTCAAAGGTAGCCCAAAACTGGGAATAGGAGCAACACCAATTTAGGGCAGGAGTATAAAAATATTTAAACAATGCACAGGGGAACACAAATAGAAATAAACAAAAAAGGGGAAAAACAGAAACACCCAGTCAGTGATAAGGATACAAAAGTATTTCCAGGTAACACAGGGAGACTAGAGGTTGAGAATGATGGGAGTGGTGCAGTGCAGTGGCTGTCAGGCAGCTGTTTTCAGAAAGACCATCTGAAGACTGTGGTGCTGCCCCATCTGCACACACCTCTCAGGGTTGAGGGAGGAGGTCGCTAGACTCCAGGCCAAGTTGACTAGTGGATGTGCGGGACCTCAACCCCCACCCAGGGGTCACTAAATCTGCCACCATTACCTCGGAGGATGCCAGGGAGGAGCAACAGCTGGATTATGGTGGACTCTGGAAAGGTGGGGGTGGTGGGACAGAGGCACATTCCTCAACTGGTACCACTATGTAATTCCTACACCACTCTGGTGGGGCAGGACTGCCAGGAGGAGGCACCCACAGTAGTGACCAAGGGGGATGAGGGGCCCTCCGCAGTGGAGACCCCAAGGAGGGTGGTAGAGGACCCCCGAGGGGAAGGAAGCAACTTCTGGTGGGGGACTCAATTGTGAAGGGGATAGTTTAGGGAATAGGAAAGGGGAAGGGGAAGGCAGGTTAGGTGCCTACATGTTGCCACGGCCCAGATGGATGGGAAGCAGATCCTGACAATCACTAGGGCAGCAGGACGGAAGGGAGAGCTGGATATCATTGTCCACCAGGGGACTAATGACCTGGCTAGGGATGGGGCTGGGATAGTGCAGAGGGAGTTGAAGGAGCTAGGGAGGGGTCTTAGACAAGCAGATCACTTAATGGCTTTCACTGAGGTGCTGCCTGTCTATGACAGGGGACAGAAGAGGGATCTCCACACCAGGAGCTTCACCTGGCTGAAGGAATGGTGAAGGAATGGTGTAGAGAGGAAGGGTTTGTCGAAATTGAGGACTGGGGACTCAGCTGGGAGGATAATGGCCTATATAGGGGTGATAGCCTGCATCCATCCAGGAGAGGAACCACAGTCCTCAGTGAATAGTTTAAATGTGACTTTGATGAGCATTTAAACTAGCCAAGGTGGGGGTGGTGGAAGGAATCAGGAAGTCAGAAACTGCCCCCCCCAACACACACATAAAGGCTGAAGTAGAGAGTAAGGAGAACCCGAGGGGAGAGGAATCCCCCAGGGTGCAAATCAATAAAGGAAGCAGGGTGGTAGACATAAAGAGGGAAAGGAAAGGGAGCATTAAAAAGAGAGGTGGGAAGGAGGGCGGGCAAAAAGGAAAAAAGGGGCACAACAAGCACAGTGGAAACAAAATACGGAAGGCCATGTGTGTGGATGCTTGAAGTCTAGGAAATAAGATTCCGGACCTAGAGAACTGGATATTGTGGTCATTACCGTGCCATGGTGCACTGAAAACCATGACTGGGACATGGCCATACCAGGTTATACTCTGTTCAGGAAGGACCAGGTGGGAAGGAAAGGAGGGGATGTGGTGCTTTATATGAAGGAAAGCATAAAAGCGATACAGATACAGGGAACACAGGGGGAGGCAGAGGTACTGTGGGATACCCTGGAGATGAGGAATGGAGCCACTATTCACATTGGAGTGATCTACAGACTTCGAGCACAGGGAGAGGAATTAAATAAGGCACTGGTGGAAGTCACTGGTAAAATGGTAGACAAGGGGGAGGTACTGATAGTGGGGGACTTCAATCTGCCAGATGTAGACTGCAGCCTGTCAGCAGCAGCTTCGGCTAGATGCAGGAACATCCTGGGCTCAGTGTAGTGGGTGTTCCTCAGGCAACTAGTCATTGAACCCACTTGCGATGGGGTAATACTGGACCTGATACTAACGGGGACAGTGCTGCAGATATCAAGGTGAGAGGCTACTTGCGGACCACTGATCACTGTACAGTGTGGTTCAATAGAAGGATGGCTGCGGAATCGAACCACACAAGGACAAGAGTCCTGGACTTCAGGAGAGCGGACTTTAAAAAGATGGGTTAATGCCTCAGGGATGACCTAGCAGCGGGGATGACAGGGTGGGTGGAGAAACAGTGGGCAAAGACAAAAGGGAGCATGGTAAAAGCAACAAACCTCTGCATCAAACAGGTGAGTAAAAGCAAGAGTAAAAAGAGACCGCTATGGTTCTCAAAAGAAGTGAATGAAAAGGTAAAAGCTAAAAGGGTAGCATTCAGAAGGTATAAGGAGATGTAGAGAGTGGAGGATATGGAGGTGTATCAGAAGAAACAAAGGGAAGCAGGAAAAGCAGTATGGGGTGCAAAGGTGCAAACTGAAGAAAGAATAGCCCAGGAGGTAATGAAAGGGGACAGGACATATTTAGGTACATAACTGAAAAGAGGAAGACAAGGGGTGGTATTGTAAGGTTAAAAGGGAAGGGGGGGGGCTGTAGAAAGTGGGACCAGAAAAAAGCAGACAACCTGAACAAATACTTTTATTCAGTGTTCACAGAGGAAGGAGAAGGGGAAGGACCACAAAAAAGTAACAAAAGCTTTGGAGGGAGGTGGACACTAGTCCTTTTTCGCAGATGAAAATCCTGAAGGGACTTGGTTAATCTGAAGGTGGACAAAGAAGTTGGGCCAGATAGGGTGCATCCAAGGGTATTGAGTGAGCTCAGGGAAATACTAGCTGCACCTCTGACATTTCTATTTATCAGCTCACTGGAAACAGGAGTGGTTCCAGAGGACTGTAAGAGCGGATGCAGTCCCACTACACAAAAGTGGTAGCACAGAGAAGGCTGGCAATTATAGGTCAGTCAGCCTGAAATTGGGGGTGGGAAAGTTTATGGAATCACTGAAGGATAGGATTAATAGGATTGTGGAATATCTTGAAACCAATGAGTTACAAGACCAGAGGCAGCATGGTTTCACAGGGGATTGGTCATGTCAAACGAATCCGATAAATTTCTTTGACTGCAAGACCAAGGAACTAGATCAGGGTGGAATGGTGGAAGTGGCCTACCTAGATTTCAGTAAGGCATTCAGCACTGGTCCACATATGAGACCAGTAAGCAAGCTGGGTAGCTTAGGAGTGGGTCCAAAGGTTGTAAACTGCATAAGAAATTGGTTAGGGAATAGGTGACAGAGGGTGGTGGTAAACAGAGTTCACTTCAAGGAAGGGAGGGTGACAAGTGGGGTGTCTCATGGATCAGTGCTGAGACTGGTTCTCTTTAATGTCTTTATAAGTGACACTGCAGAGGAGCTGGAAGGGAAGGTCTACCTCTTTGAGGATGACATCAAAATCTGCAGCAGGGTGGACACTCTTGGGGTGTGTGTGGAAAGGATGAACACAGACTTGGGAAAACTAGAGGAGTGGTCGAGGGTACAGCGCCTGGGTTTCAATGTGAAAAAGTGCAAAATAATGCACTTAAGGCACAGAAACCCAGTAGCAAAGTACAAAATGGGTGGAGTGGTATAGATGGCCACCAAGCAGGAAAAGACCTGGTGTAATCATACTGGATTACCTAAAGGTGGCCAGGCAGTGCAACAAGGCAATAGGGAGGGTGAGTGGGATGCTGGGTGCACAGGAAGGGGTATCACCAGCAGAAGAGGGAGGTAGTGTTGCCTCTGTATAGATCACTAGTAAGACCCCACCTAGAGTACTGTGTCCAGTTCTGGAGACCACATCTCCAGAAGGACATAGACAGAGTGGAGGTGGTCCAGAGGAGGGCAACTAAAATAGTGCAGGGTCTGCATCAAAAGCCCTATGAGGAGAGACTAAAGGACCTCAAAATATACACCCTGGAATAGAGGAGGGAGCGGGGGATATGACAGAAACCTTTAAATATCTCATGGGGCTAAATAAGGTACAGGAAGGGAGTATTTTTTAGAAGAAAATGTGCTCAAGAACAAGGGGCATGCTATGAAGCTGGAAGGGGATAGATTCAGGAGAGATGTGAAGAGGTACCACTTCACAGAAAGAGTGGTGGATTCCTGGAATAGTCTTCCAGTGGAGGTGGTGGAGGTGGAAAACAGTAGTGGGGTTCAAGAATGTATGGGATAAGCACAAGCGAATCATAGTGGAAAGGAAGGGGAGGGAGAAAGAGCTGTAGATTGGGAACTGTCTGTGATAATAGTGTAGGTAGGGAGAAATGGGCAGGCTGGATGAGCCAAGTGATCCTTATCTGGCATCAAATTCTATGTTTCTATGATGGGGTATGGGGTAACCTGGCTCCGTTCTACGCTAAATGGTCACAAAAAGTTCCCAAGGTCACAAGGGTTGTGATTTAACCTAGTTAGCTGGTTCCTGTTGTTAAAAAAAATGAGGGTTTGGGGACTCACTAAACAACAGATTCTGTCTTTAAATAGACCACAGTTTTACTGGGTGGTTATGACTAAGGCCATTCAGGATGTGCTCCTTCCTAGGTACTGTACATGCTCCTTCCTCACTACTGTACATGTGGTAACTCGTCACCTTTGCTCTTGACTCCCTGCTCCGCACTTATCACTGTACCTTGTATCACTCTCTAGTCTTCCCCTCCCTGGAGGGTAGGTGCCTCTCTCACTGCACCAAGTTCACTTTTAAATTCTGGCTTGGGGCTCTCCCCTCCTACCTCTCCCCTTCACTCACTGCCCCTTGTCACTCCTCCCACCCTCTCCGATCCACTGACGCATGAACCTTAGCTGTCCCTCATCGCACCACCTCCACAGGCCAGGCTGCTTTCTCCTACCATTTGAAACTCACTTCCTTCTCCTATCAGACTTTCCTTATCCCCATCTTCTATCTCTTTGACCCTACACAACTACTATTCCCCTAACTGTTCTTGTATCTAGCCCCCCTTCACAATCCTCTCCTCCTTAGTGTCTACCCTCCTCCCCTCCTACCATATCTTCTATCTCCTTGCCTATACAACTACTGTTCCCCTAACCGTAATTGTTTCTAGCCCCCTTAACCCTTCCCTCCTTAGAAGTACCCTCCCCCACCTTATTCTTTAACTCCCTATACTTCCTCCCTGCCCTCTCTCCACCTCCTCTATCTTGCATAGCTATCCTTTATCCTATATCCCTGACCCTTCCCCTAGTCTCCTAAACTGGTCTCTTCCATTAATTATGCCTGCACAGTGTTTTTCACCTTCTTTTCCCCTTCTTCTCACCCCACCTCTCCATACAGTGCCAGGGACATAATACTGCATCCTTCTACCACCTATTTCCCCCACTGAAGCCCTTCCATCCATTTGCTGGATCCCCTATCTCTCCTGCCCTCTCCCTATTTACTTTCTCCCCCTCTTTCCTGTCTCCCACCCCCTCTACTCCTCCTCCTCCTCCTCCCATCCTCCAATCCTTCTTCCACCCTCCAATCCTCCTCCCTGTCCCCCTCTCCACCTTTTTCACCTGATGCTGTCCCCCTTGTAGGGTTTCTCAACATCCTGGAGTGGAACTGATCTTGGCTGCCTCTCCCCTTTCTGCGTGTTTCTCATCTCCCTTGAAGGGTTCTCAGCATCAGGAAGGGGCCCAGATTCATAGCTGCTCTCTCCTCTCTCCCCACACCTTTCCCCTACTCTCACTTCCCCCCAACCCTCTATGCCCCTTTTTGTTCATATACTAGCCCCGTTAGGCATGCATTGGCACTTAACTAACTTGTGCTCAGCCTCAACTTCTAGCACTTCGTGTTATCTGAGTTTATCTTCCTAGTGTACTACTCTGTTATGCAATAGGCCTTCATTGTTCTGTAATAGTTATTGTACTTTTATTTCACTTTGTATATGTATTCGTTTGCTCTCCCAACTTTTGTAACCCCCCTCCCCCCAGGACGCTTCTGGAAACAAGCTGGGTACAGCTCATGTTGTCTTTCCTGGTGAAACATTTTGCAAATAAATAAACTGACTGACAAAAGAATCCCCCCAAAATGTGGGATGTTCTGTGGGTATGCGTTCATGGCCAGCAAGAAGTTAAAGGAAACTGGAACCACAAAAGCCCTACATTTTTCTGTCACTCTCACAAAAGCTGAACCCAAAGCCTACAAGCTGCTTATGCTGAAATTGTCCCCTCCTTCTTCACTCACCATCTTTGTGGCTGGTATTTATTGCTGCCCTGGCACCCCAGCCACAACAGTCACCGACCTTCTAAGCCAACTAACGTCTCTTGCCCAGTGGGGTGGACTATATGTTATGGGTGACTTTAACCACAACTGGCCAGCCCCCGCTTTTAACAAAACCCGTACCGAGACATCTGCTCTCAACCTTACCCAAACCATTCTGGAACCTACATGCTCAAACCATAAGACCGGCAACCTTTCCCTTCTTGACTGGGCGCTTACCTCCCATCCACACCGTCGTCAGCTCTGGCCTCCTTCCTGACTCCATTAGCGACCATCATTTAACCTACTTGGTCCGCAAAATCCACCGGGTTAAATCCCCTCCCAAATTTATATTCCAACGGTCATATAAAACTCTAAACCTCTCCCCTCTCCTGGAAGAACTAGCTCACTCTAACTGGGACCTAATCCTTAGATGCTCTAACATGGATGCTGCCCTTACGCACTTCCGGAACACCTTCTTTAGCACCTGGGATAAACATGCCCCCCAGCGCCGTGCTAGTGTCCGAGGGTCTCACCTTCCCTGGATTTCATCCGAGCTGATAGCATGCCAACAAGCCTCGCAACAGGGCGTAACACTGCTGTAAAATTCACGCCCTCCCAGGCAACAACATCACCCACCGCATGCTCAAACAAGTGCACAAAGGCCATCCGCTTAGCAAAGGCCGAATATTTTAACAACACCCAAACGCAAATCTTGGGAGGCCTTCTAAATTCTGGAAAGTCATCAACTCCCTTTCTCCCCCAACAACAAATCCTCCCCTTCTCTCCCAAGGGACTCTACACTCCGACCCCCTGACGGTAGCCTCTGAGTTCAATTTCTACTTCACTACTTGTGCAACGACCCTTCTGGACTCCCTTCCTCCAGTAACCCCACCCAATCCCCAGACAGCTACCCCCCCACCACCTGGCCAGAACCCCTTTTCTTTCAGACACATCTCCCCCATTGAAACCTTAGATGCCCTTCGCTCCCTGAATCCCGCCAAAGGAAAATCTCCCGACGGTCTCGACAACAAACTCCTCTTCCTATCTGCCCCTGCCATCGCTACTCCCCTCGCTGCCCTGCTAAATCTCTCATTCACCATTGAATCACTCCCCACAGAGTGGAAACATGCCACTGTCCTACCACTACCAAAAGGAGGTGACCCTACCTCCGCTGCCAACTACCGCCCCATCTCCTTCCCCCCCCCACTCTCTCCAAACTCCAGGAACACCTCGTACTATCTCAACTCTCCCACTTTCTCTGAAACTAACTTCATTCCATTTCAGTCCGGTTTTAGAAAAAAACACTCCACCACCAACTCCCTACTAAGACTCATGGATTCCATCTTCTCTGGGATGGACAAAGGACAAATTACATCAGCAATTTTCATCGACATAGCCAAAGCTTTCGATATGGTATCCCACTCCCTCCTATTATCCTGCCTATCAGGTGCTGGGTTATCGGTGTCGGCTACAAATTGGTTCAGAGCCTATCTACAAAATAGAACCCAATCTGCAAAAATAGCTGACCACACTTTTCCCCTCCCCCCCGCTCCCTATTACCACTGGCGTTCCCCAGGGCTCAGTCCTTGGCCCCATTCTCTTCTCCATCCTACTAAATGATCTGCCAAAGGCTTGCTCTACTACCTCAATCCACATGTACGCTGATGACACGGTTCTCTTTACTTCCGGCCATACCTATGAAGAAGTCACCTCTAATCTCCAGAGCAACTTCAACAAAGTACAATGCTGGTTTAACTCCAACCAACTCTCCCTAAATGCCAAGAAAACAGTCTCTGTGACTTTCGGCACTAGACAGAGGCTATCCAGACTTACATCCCCTCTGATCTTCCGTACCCTGAATAACACTGTCCTTGAAGACGTGCCCTCCTTTAAGTACCTGGGGGTTTGGCTTGATTGCCACCTCTCCTTTTCCACACACATGGACACCATCCTGTCAAAACTGCGCCCTAACTCGGCACCCTCTATAGAAACCGCACTAGTCTCCCGCTTCCTGTGAGACGTGAAATAGTCCTGAAAATGATTCTACCTTCCTTCGACTACTGCGATGTTGTCTACAGCTCTGCCCCCAAGGCCATCTTATCCAGACTGGACCCACTCTTCAATGCTTTCTGACGCTTCTCCCTTGATGCCCCCGAGCCATCACTGTGAGCTCTTCCATTCGCTGGCCCTTCCATCCCCGAGCAACCAGTGCCTACTTCACAGTGCTAAATTTGTTTCTAATTTCTGGCTTGGTTCCCTTCTGCCCTACCTCGTCTCCTCCCTATCTTCCCGCCAACCTGCTGCCCACGCCCTCAGGTCTACTGACTCCAGGCTAGAATTAATCCCTCACCGAAGGACCTCTGCAGGCCAATCGGCTTTCTCTTACCTCCTCCCTAAGCTCTGGAATGACCTGCCGGCCCAAATCCACCATTCCTCCTCTAAACACTCTCTATCCTCTGCCCTCACTAACTTCTATGCACCCAATTGTACATGCCTCTGACCTCCTCTCCCCCTTGCCTGATTCTCTTCCCCCCTCCTCAATCCCCTCCTCACCTTACACACACTGACCAGCAGCTTGGTCTTCACCCAAATGACTGGCTTAAAAATTGCCCTAAACAACCCATGCACTAACCCACTCATGACACTTCTGCTATCCCCCTTCTTATTCCCCGTCAACATCTTCCCTATGTCAACCCTCTCATCTTTCCCTGTGTATACTACCCAGATCTGTCACCTCTCCCTGGCCCCAAGCTCAGGCTTCCAGTTCTCTCAGCCAGCTTGGTGCATTATACTTCAAATTAATCTCTGGAGAGTAGGCACTTATGTAAGTATGATTAGTTCTAGATGTGTAATCAAGTATGTTATGCCTCCCTCTTTGTGGCACATGTATGTAGTGTCTCCTCATGTAACAAGTTTGTAAAGCTACACTTAACTATGTAACAATTGTTCGAATTGCTTGACTCCAAGCTCAACCTATTGATTGTTTTATGTATACCCCCCTCCTCCCTTGTACCCCCCCTCCCCAGGTTGCACCCTGAGATGAGCATCTTGTTGCTCAGTGTGCCTCTCATGGTGAAACATTTTCAATAAATAAATAAATAAAGAATGTGCTCCAACTGGGACTGTTCTGACCAGACTAAAACACTTGAAAATTTTTTTTGGACTATCCATTTGTGAAAGCTCTCTGGGTTTCTCTAGTCAAGCACTGGTCACTTCAACGGATGGAGAGGTGTACATGTGTAAACATTGCTTTGGATGATTTTCCTCCTAGAAGTAGGAGGTATAATACTAGCAAGCTGTCAGTCATTTTTGCCTGCCTTAAATTCTATTTGTGGCATCCAAGATGCCATTTGGAGTTATAGCAGGTTGTATCATCATGTAAGTCGATTGTTACTTGCCATGATTCAGCCTTAAAAGACGTATATCACAAGGAACTGCAGACCTTGCCACCAGAGGTTGTTTGTCAGTACCGGTCATCAGTGTCTTGGATCCGGTAACTGGATAATTTTTTTTCCATTTTCAACCCCCTAGTTTGAGCTGTATATTGTTACTAGTAATGGACAAGTCTAACACATTTGTACCAACTAGTTTTGGGCAATGTGGTTCCTAGGTTGACATGTGGAGTTTGTTTACTTTTTTTTCCTTTCTTACTTTATTCATAGATGATGTCCTGACAGGGTTTACTCTGTTAGGGCCAGAATTTCACCAAGTGGGCAGCCCAGCAGGGTTGAGCCTATGAGTCTGAGTTGCATTCAGAGGTCTTGGGGAGAGATTTGTCCAGTGATAACGGAAGAGGTGAGTGAGGTGATTTCTGAGCTGTGGCCAACATTTTATAATCTAGATCCAACTCCAACATGTCTACTCGAGTTGTGTAGGACAGCAGGGCCTGGTATTCACTGAGATTACCTGGTGCTCCTTGCCAGAGGAGGTATTCCCAGTGACACTGAAAAGAGCACTGATGAACCACTTCTGAAGAAGCCATCTTTGGACTTAGACAGCCTAGTGAATTACCAACCTGCCTCTAACCTTCCCTTTTTGAGCAAGGTTATTGAGAAGGTGGTTGCACTACAGCTTAAGGCACGCCTCACTGCCTTTGACATCTATGAGCCTCTTCAGCCTGGTTTTAGGTCTAGGCATTGTACAGAGAATGCATTAGTTAGGATGCACAATGGCCTGCTCATGGAGAGTGACAGAGGAGAACAGTAACTTCTCATTCTGCTTGATCTCTCTTCAGCGTTTGACACCACGGACCATGGTCTGTTATTAGACCCACTCAGGGAGTAAATAGGACTCACTGACAAAGTCATCTGCTGGTTTGAGTCCTATCTCAGTGGCAGGACCCAGAGTATAGTATTAGGAAAGGTTTCCTTGCTCCCAAAGGTTCTGTCCTTTGGCCTACGCCAGGCTCAGTTCTTTCACCCATATTGTTTGCGGTGTATATGCTATCCCTGGGTAGGATCATTAGAAAGTATGGGCTAGGGTTTCACTGCTATGCAGATAATGCCCAGCTCAGGTTTCTTTTTAAAGATATTATTGATAGTGCTCAATCAATAATATACCAATAAGTTCCTCACTGCCACGCGTTCCTGCATAAGAGTGGTTTCACTTGCCTTCAGCTTGAGCCCGAACAGCTGAGCTTCGCTTTGCTGTTCTCACTCCAGCCGACCGCGCATGAAACCACTCTTATACAGCAATGAGTGGCTCCGGGGGAGACTTGATGGGTTGATTGGGTCCTTTTCTGCTGTTAGATTTCTCTGATTCTATGAGACTACTATTACTTGTTTGACCTGATCATTGGTTTGTACTTTGTCTGACTGCATGTCTGATTTTCCTTTCAATACAATACCACTACTCTGCATCACAAAGGATGTAACATTGATGGTCTATGAAGGGAAGTAAAGTTGGGGGTGCAGGACATTATGAAGCACAAAAATTTTTTTGAAAGATTCTGTCCCAGAATATGTAGCATCGCACAAGTGAGACACAACAGCACTGATTTCTGGACTGCCCATATATCCACCCCTTTTGGACAGAACTGTCAAAACACTGGAAAAATCAAGCATAGGCTGCTGTATCGTATGAAGACACCTTAATTGGCAGAGTGTCAAACTGTACTCAATACAAAGTACTCCATTTGTAATATGTGCATGCATTGAATGTGATAGGAAAGAATTTTTACACAGTTAACTGCCCATCCAGTTTCCTTTCTATGTCAATTAAATAATAATAAAAATAAACTTTATTTATATATCACGGTTCATAAATATCAAAGCACTTTATACATTATCATAATTAAAAGGCCACATTCCTACCTTTACTCAATTATGGCAACATAATCTACAATTCTACTTCAGCCTTAAAATCTGAACAAATTGGGTGTCCTCTACCATCGTGTACTATGATTCATTACTAACTCCCCTTTTTGAACCCACTATTGTGATTTGTATGCAGCTGTCGGGTGGACATCGCTTACTACCAGATGTTTGATTCACTCTGGCTCTTGGACTCTCAAAATCCTCCTGAACAAACTACTGAGCTATATAATATCCCTTATTTGCATCTCCCACCATTCGTATTCCCTTAGAAAGTCTGACTTTATCCTTCTAGACGTGCCTGGCATTCATACCTTCTTTGGTAAATGTGCCATCTCATATGCACTTCCAACTATCTGGAACCAGCTCCAGTCTATACTGAAACTCTCTAGCATTGTTTCTGTCAATCTCTTTAAAACCTTTGCTGCGACCAAATAAAAAAATGTCTGCAGCTGTTTCTAGTCCTTCCTTGACCGTTGACTTTTATATCAACAACTCAGTTCCCCTCCCTAATTCCTCTACTTTCTAATTCTACTTATCACTCCTTTTCCTTCCCCACCCTCCCCTTACTCTTTATTTCAGTCATCCTTACTTTCAATATTTCTCCACACTTTTCCTCCTTTTCTCTCCCCCCTCAAGATCCTCCCTCTCTTCTCCCCTTTGCACCTGTATTATACTCTCCCTTCACCTTATGCATCCTATTGCTCTTGTCCCAACTTTTTCGCTGTAGTTTCTCTACTTTTAATGATTTCTCCAGGTTATGTTTATAAATATTACCTTTTTATGTCTTATTTTGAGCACTATGAACCACATGTACCATATACTTCTATGTACCAATATTTTATGTATGTAACTTCCTTTGTCTGTATACATTCCTCAGGACCTCCTTGTGAATAAGCTTGCTCAATGGAGTTTTCCTGCAATAAACTTGAACTAGCAGTGAACTTGAACTAAAATAAAAAGGCCATAAATAATTAATTAAAATTCAAGTAATAACAGCTTAAATCCAATGTATCCGTTACAGAAAAGCCAGATTAAATAGACAGGCTTTCAGTGTGGCTTTAAAGCTCTCCACCCTCAGGCACACCTGAACCCGACAAGGTAGAGAATTCTACAGGGTAGGGGCTACATAAGCAAAAGTGCGGGCACCAGATGTCTTCAGCGGAACCCTGGGAATCTCTAGCAATCTCTCATCGGTGGAGCGGAGCGGTCGATATGCTTTTACCAATTTTTGAGAAATAAATAATCTAGCTTTGGGGTACTGTCAGATCTATACAGTGTTTCACTTTCCTCAGTCACTACTGCTCTTTCTTTTCTATTTCTAAGACATGTCATGACACCAGCTACACCATTCTTTGCTATTTATGTGAGTGGCTTAAAATTGTGTTACTGATGTCATAGAATGTTCAGACAGTAAGAAAAGAGGGAGAAGCATCTGTGGAGGGAAAAGGGATTCAGGATAGTAACAAGGGAAAAACTAGATTATTAATTTAACAAAAGTGGTCAAAACATATCACAATATTCAATAGTCACTGAAAGAAAAACAGAAGGGCATCTACAGGAGTAGAAAATGATTCCTATCACCTTTAAATTTTATATCTGGCAAGTGAGATGCACATTCCTGTTTCAGCATCAAGAAAAAGCACATTATTTATTTATTTATTTATTTGCTTTTGTTAACCGGGTAAGCACACAAGACAGCCAAGTGCCTATTTTCAGGTGTGACCCGGGAGGTTACAAGGTACATACATACATTCAAGAACAGTAGGAGTCAAAGTTAACGTACAGAAAATAACAGGCATTAACAGCATAAGAGACTATAGGCACAAAACGGAACATGTCTAGATAACTACATAATGGTACATACTGGATGAATTAGGTAGCAAACAGCATAATACATAACAGGTTTGATCAGTGCAGACAGGACAAAAAATAAGTGCCAGAGGGGAGAGGGGGCACTAGGCAGCTAATCAGGAGGAGTAAAAAACTAGAGGGAAGAGACTAGAGGGCCAGGTGTTCTGCTGGGACAGGTGGACAGGGAGTGGCCCCAGTGCAAGGGTGCCAAGTAATAATTAGCTCGACCAGTTACAGGATGATAAGTGCTTATTAGTGCTGGAGCCAATGCCCCCACCATAACTAGGCTGGGGGGAGAGAGTATGGCTCCGCTAGTGAGCTACTTTATAGATTATAGTCTCCTTGAAATGGTAAACAATGTTTTAAAAACTATAAATTGGTCTGAACAAAATGCTGTATCCAAAGCACAAGTGAGTCAGTACTTGACTGGATCTGGATGGTGTTAGAGAGCTGTATCAGACAAGTTAGGTATAATGAACTACCAGGAACAGAACAAAAGTTTAGGGACACTGATATTATTTGTAACCTGAATATAACCAAAATTGGTTTTCTAACATAAAGGGAAGGCTGCAAGTGATGATTTGGTCTGAAGCAATAAGGGTTATAGTCATTTTTTCCTCTCGGTGGAGGGTATAGTTACACAGTGTAATTATGACTGATAACATCTTGATAGATTAGACTTGATAGATCCTTGTATTTAACTTCCACCTGGACAGTGATCAGAGAAGAGAAGGGACCTTGGTTTAATGTCCATCCAAAGGAGTGCACCTCAACAGTGCAGCACTCCTCTCATATTGCATTACAGTGTCCTGGTGTGGGGCTAGAACCCATGACCTTTTAATCTTCCAGCCCCAGAGGCAAGCATACTACATACTGAGCTATTGCCACTGATAGATATGGGTGGTGATGTCCTGTAGCTGGTGATCAGAGGAGTAGAGGGTTCAAAGATGCAGTCATTCTCACACCAGCTTTTTAAAGTGACTTTCTTGTCCATCTTTTCCTAAACCCAATGGTATTTTGCTAGTATGGGACTCCAAATAATTTGTAAATCTGTTTATAGGATCACAAGCTCTTCAAAGAAAGAGTCCACAAGAAGTTTTGGTTAAAGATAGGTATCGCCCAGGCTTCCCCAGATGTTTTTAACACAACACCCTATCTTTACAGTACTAAGGTTACATAATTTTTATCCTTCATTAGTTCATTTATACGGAAAATGGGGTACTCTATTTGCCTTGTTGTATAAGTACACTGTAATAACTAGACTGAAGCTGTTCCAGAATCATCTGTTCCTCATTAAGGATTAGCAGTTAATTATTGAGGAACTATACAATTTTCCCCCTTTTTTTCACTTTCCTTTCACCTCTTTAAAGGTACTTTGAGAAATGAAATCTATGTGGGTTGTACTGTTGCTGCAATCTTTCCTGCATTAACACCTGTCATTGTAAAACACTGTAATCTAAGGGAGACAACAGTATTCCATATTGGAATTGAGTTAATCACACAAGAAGTTAGGTCAAGGACCCATTTTGTTCTATTACTACAGTATCGTCTATGGATACAACTGCATAGTGTTTCCCCAGGGCACTCAACATTATTATTAAAGAAGTGTGTGTGTGTGTGTGGTGGGGTTATCCACACTTTGTCCAGTTTATAGCTCGTCCTCTAGGGTATTATACATGTGATAATGAAACTTCCCTGGTTACCTGAAATGCTAACCCATAGTTCTAATTAACTGCTGTGTGCAGCAGTTTCTACTGGCCCTTCATCAATTATTTAGAAGTAGATTCTGGAAAGGGGTGATGTCAAAGCTTCCATTCCTCGGCTGTCTTCTGATCCCCTTTGATGATATATGTCATATAGGCAAGATACCCTTTACTTAATCAAAAAAGCAGACATCACATCCCACAGGGAACTTCCAGCCCTTCTGTTAGAATGCCTGATAAAATATTCTGTGTATACTGGTGGGGTCAGTCAGTTATTGGGGATCTGTGGAAAGAACCTCTAAGACAACAATAAAGCAAAGCACCACCAGTTATTATGTGTTTCCCATCACAGAACACCACACTAACATATGTTTCCACCTCTGCCTTAACACTGACATCTCATGCTAATCAAGCAACCCTAAATAACCAGAAATTAATTGATGACACAGCACAAGCAATATTTCATGCCTTGCTACAGTGACAGCCAGAAAGAAGTAAACTATCTAGGCAGGTAGGTAGCTTTATTTGTAGAGGGCCCCCTTCTAAATGCTTAGGGTACCTTAACATTTTTTTTTGTTACCTGAAAAAAAGCATCAAACAGAACATGATGTACAGGAGGCAGACACATCAGGCAGAAAGAATGGGGAGAAGTAATTAGCAAAAACTATATACATTACAATAATAAAACAGTAAACTAACAACATAAATCATTGAAACAACAGTTCATGTCATGTTTGGGTAGGCTTGATCAAATAGATACTTAAGCAGCTTTAGATCACGTCATATCAGGGTAGGCGTGATCAAATATATTTTTAAGCAGCTTTGCCTTAAAAACTGATAGCGAGCAGGGCAGATTATGACCTTAAAACATTTGTTAGATGTGGCAAGAGCCCTGTAAACCTTCAAGATTCAGGCAGCACGGATTGAGCAGTCACAAACACCCAAGGCAGACACACCATTAAATGTTCTTCTATTACAGTAAGGCAAGTACTGAAACATGAGCTCACACCAGCAAGACATTTGGCAGTAAATGCAAACACTATAGAAACAGTTTTACATAGGCAAAGCATACAGGGCATGTGGCAAAATTAATCATTTTAAAAAGTGCTTTCATTCTATGAAGCAACTGTTTGTATTACAGTATCTCAACAAGTATGTGTATGCTTCTTCCAATCAGCGGTTCATTTTAAGTTAATTGATTAATGACTGATGCCATAGTCTATAGGTCAACAGTGGACATAAAGTGGATTAATACTCAGCTGATGCAAAGACTTCCACATTGTAGAAAATTGGTTTCTGGAGAACAAACTTGTTCTCAATGCAAAGAAAACCAAGGTTATGCTATTTGGTAGTAAGAAACTCAGAACAGAAATACACCACCTACTCAGTCTAACCACCATCACTGGGGGCAATCCTCGAAGTGGTGCAAACCGTCAAATACCTGGGGGTGGTTTTAGATCAAAACTTGTCCTTCGAGCCTCAGGCTGAGGTCTTGACCAAATCTCTAAACCAAAAGCTCATCCTCCTTTACAGGCTTGCCCCCTATCTCTCCAGCCCTGCTCACATAGAATAGCAATAGCAAACTGCACCCTTCTGCAAGTCCTGTTTTATGGTGCCCTGGTTAAGCAGTCTGTCCATGAATCTGTCTTATCCAAACTAAAAGTTCTACATGATAGAATTGTACGTTCTGCTGCTGGTGCCAAACCCAGGGACCATCACTGTGAGGTGCTCACCTCGTTAGCATGGCCCCACTTTAAAGCTAGGACTGAGCTGTACCCTGCACTGTATGACCTTTAAACTGCTGAAACCTAATGCTCCTTCCAGCCTTGTTCCTTTAATTCAGCCCAAACAACACACTAGACCACTGAGATGAGTTAACAGCCCCTTCTCGGACATTCCTAGGGTTCAGACTGCTGTTGGTAATAGATCTTCTCTTTCCCCACTCCTTCTCTGTGGAACTCCTTACCTTCTGAGCTTTGTGCCACCCCCAACATCACCCAATTAAAAAAAAAAAACTCATAGCCTTCTCCCGGGCCTCCATGTCTTGCCACAGTAAACATCGAACAAAATCCATTACAAGACCCTATTTCCTGAATTTCTTAACTGTTGTCTCAGTCTATCTTATTCCAATTGTTGTGTAAGTACTCTGTGGCTGCCTATGTAATAGCAATTATTTCATTGTATGTAGCCATCTATTCGAAATGTCCTCAATGTGTTTTACCTTCTCTACAAGCTCTGTACAAGTCCTTAGTGAATACCAGTGTGATTTCCCTTGATGTTTGTAACTAATGCCATTACTTTGCCCTGTACATGCTCTCTGTATCTGATGTAATACAATGTACATTAATATATGTAACTAAGTCCAGATTGCCCCTGAAAAAGGGACTCCGTTGTCTCAGCAAACTAACCTGGTCACCAACATTTAAAATAAATGACTGTCCTTAATAACCAATGATCTGCTCCATCTTCTCACTTTGTTACCTTAAAAATGTATCCGCACCTTGTGATGCTAAACATTTTATCAATAAAACTGAGTTTAAAAAAGTGCTATCATTTTAAATCACAAGGAAGCACCAAAGGTCATATCTCAAAATGCAAAATTCACAAGTAAGAACATTAAAGGGGTACTCACAGCTCCCCTCAAGTACTGTTCAGAGACCTAGAGGTCCAGATTACAAAAACTGCAGGGAAAACCACATTTTTGTATCACTTACTTCTTGCAAAATATGTTTTTTTTAATCTGGTTCCCAGGGTTTCTTCAGACAATCCTGTGATGATGCACAGAGCAAACTGAGCTATGGTGTATGTGTTATGTGTCTTGTTAATCTATGTAGCATATATCTTATATTTCCTTGGTAGCACAAGCATAGTTAGGGATGAGTGTTAAACCCAAATCTATGCACCATAATAACTTTGGCAGTGTTTGACAAAATTGTGTGAAATTTGGCATGCGCTGGCCAGGCGACATTTTCTCAAGATGTGGGAAGTTTCATGATGGACGCTTATTCAGCTTCTAAGATCCAGAAATGTCAAAAATACATAAAGAGCATAGTTTTTGGTTGTGTTTTTTTTTTTTCTCTCAGCAACCGCCAAGACAGTTTGAAATTTTGTCCCGAAACTTTCTGGGCTGACAGAGCTTGTGCAAATGATGTGTCTTTTGAAGGTTTCATGAAAAAATATTAACTGGTTCTAGAGTTGTACAGTTTTGAAATGTGGCTTCTGAGCATGCTCAGTAGGTTTTCAGAATAACCCCCTGGTACAACCCACAATTTCTTCTTTCTGGAGCTGTTTTTAGCTCACAACTAATTGGGTTTTTGGGTCATAAGAAAAAATGCTTAGGTTGTGACAGCTGTCATCTTGTTTTGTTTTGTTGGGGAAAAAAGCTGGAAAACACATAAAAATGATTACTTTTAAAAAACAAACACCTGAATCAAGGTAAGCAGGATTTGTTTAGCTAGATTCTGGTGTTTGATTTTAAAAACATGGCCTAGAAATACCTTTTCTGGGCACCCAAAAATCATGGGTGACCAGTTTAGCAGGGGGGATGATTTCTGGGTTGTGAGCCAAGAATTCTTTGGTCACACATAAGATGCTGCAACCAAAGAATTTTTGGTTTTCATCTAAAACATCTCTTAAAGGGATACTGTCTGATTATATCAGTTTCGTTTTTATTTCATAATACACTGATTTTCATATGTCAACAATGTCTCTCTTTTTCTGATTTCTACCCTGTCTGACAGACTCTCTCATGCTGATTTGTTTTCTTTATTTAAAGTATCTGTGGTAGTTCCTGTCTATATCCAGATACATCATTTAGTTCCCACTGTCATTTAGTAAAACATGTGCGATTCACAGATCAGGAGTGTTTTTTCATTATACTGAAATATATCTTTATATTTGGTGGTACTTCAGTTACACTTCTCTGTTTATTTTTTAGTTGTTGGATTAGAAAGAGGTGGATGCACAGAGGGGTAGGAATTGTGAATCACTGCAATTGAAAAAATCTACTTCAATCAAAAACCATAGAATCACGTAATTAAATGAGATATCATTACTATATAATTATGTGTAAAACAGACATGCTGCATCCCAGCTGGAGACTGAGACTACAGTCTGTAAACGGTATGAGTCACATAATGGAATGGTGTCTCAAACTTCATACCCAAATAAAAGATGGTTAACTGCTTTCAGTGCTGTAAATGAAAGGTTTTCAATAGAAATAGTTAAATTATATTTTGCTGTCTTACCGTATGGAAGTCTCACATAATGCTTGACTTTACAGTGATTGTGTGTTTCGAGGCGTGTACAGCAAAATATCCATATCAACACTGGCTTAGTGTAAAATGTTAAAATGTTTCACAATATGCTTTTGCTACAACTAATATGGCTATAATTACATTCAGCTACATTCACATAACAAAAAAGAGTATCACTTCTTAAACAGCATTAAAAAATGGTTTGAAAATACTAAGCTGACAGTTGCCTCAAATATGAGAATATGGGGTTATGCTGGCATCAGCCCTTTTCCTAGCCAGAAACAGGAACCTTGAAAGAATTTGTTATTCTTGTGGCATGGCTGAAATTTGACTTACAGTCTCAAGAAGCGTGCGACTGTGTTTGCATGAATACAAATTTGTGCAAAAATAATGACACAGTTAATACTGTTGTAGGATGTTAGTTATGTTCCAGTAATTAAAAATGTATGCTTATGCGAGGTGTGTCGGCAACTTCTACTCCACTCATCAGTGAATATGTTTAACATATTTTTGTCGCTTCATACCCTTTTTGATCATAACTGATTTTCTCCTTTAAAGTAAAAATTAACAAAAATCAGTATCATAAATTGTGCTTGCAGTCCACGAGGCAGCCTACTATACATTTCAGTCCTTCTTGTGACAAATATCAATTTTAAGTTCATAGAAGGCACAGACTATAGGGAGATTTAAAAGAAAAAATAAACTTATTGCATACATGACTGTATTGTGATGCAATCCTTTTTATGCACTATCCACTGTTTTGCAGTCTTTTAATGCCATGCAAATTAAAAACTTGGCATTATTAATGGATAAAATGGAAGAAAATATACGGAGTGTTCAAACTTGAATGTCTAATGCGGTCTTTTTTAATGTTTTCATTCATAATAATACGCTAATTTGTCATAACCAGTCTCAAAATACGTCCACTGTATTATACCTTGATAATCAAACTAATACAACTGTGTGTTGAAAAAAAATTAAAACACTTATAATATATGGGTTCCCCTTTTTCCCAAAAGAAGCCTTGGTGTAATTTGTAGATTATAAAGGAAGCGTTTATATTAGCAAACAGGTACTTGCAGTTTCCCTCACTCACGCATGCTCCTTCCACAGTTCACCATGTCTGAACCACGTCGCTTGCCCTCTCAAAGAAAAGTCAGCTGCTGTTTGCCACGGTAACTCGGCGGTAAGTTATATTATTTTTTTTTAATTCTGGTCAAATTCCACAGTTATGGGGACAAACAGACATTTTCAAAGATTTTAAAACCACACTCACATTCACCAAACAAAATGGAGCACAGCCCCCCTCAGCCAGAGAACCTCTGTTATTTTATATAATTGCTGAAGTGAAAAAGGGAAACCCAGCAATTATATAAAATAAAGTATGGGATGATGTGTGTAAACTCAAAGTTTACACACACCCACGGGGTTAGATGCTTGCACAAACCCCTCGAGCTTCGCTCTTGTGGTTTATGAAGCATCTAACCCCGTGAGTGTGTGCAAACTTCTGGTTACACACATCACCCCATACTTTATTCTCTATTATAAGAATGAGACACGGCGTGTGAGAGAGAAAGATAATCACTAATATATCTATTATCTACCTAGTATGTACGGTCCTGAACTTTCATACATAGTCCATTCCACATACTAACCATCCTTCCATACCCTGCAAGCAGCTGCATTAAAGAAAACTGTCCCACATTGTCTTTTTTTAGAAGTCCTGAAACAAAGAAAACTGTCCATTGATGTATTTTGCGGTCTTCCCCAACTCCCCCAGTCATACCACATATGACCCCTGCCAACTCAGCAACCACCACCATACACCCCCGATCACACCCTTACTCACCTACAGAATGCTTAGTGCTGTAATCCACTCTCTGCAATAGAAGACATATTTCTCCTGGAACCACAGCTGTGAATTGAGGAAACAAGGTGCTGAAAGTGCATTCAATGTATTTTCACAGCATTTTGAACTTACTCACAACTTTATTTTTAAATATTTCTGCACCAAATGTTCAACATAGCCTTTCCAGGACCCCACCTCATGAACAAGGTAGGTGAATTTCTTCAAATTTGGCCCGAAAGGTGATTTTGCAGTCATTCTGTGAAATCACCTTTTGGGCAGGATTTGAAAATGTTAGCCTACCTGCTTCATGAAGTGGGATCATAAGAAAACTATGTTTAAATGCTGAAAAACAACAAAGTTATCAATGTACATTGAAATTTTTCAATGCACACTCATAACTTTGGTAATTTTCAATATTTTAACTCCAAATTTTCAACATAACCATTTTTTCACACTACATTGTGAACAAGACAGGTGTTATTTTTAAAAGCCTGCAAAACGTGTGTTCACACTTATGGCTCAAAATGAGGTTTCAGCCAGTATTTTATAAATGCTACCTGCCATGCTTATAAGGGGGAGTCATAAAATGACTACTGTATGTTGAAAATGTTGCATCAAAAAACAAAGTTATGAAGAAATGTCGTGTGCAGGCTGGTCTTTGGCCCAGCGGGTAATGCGCTGTGATCCTGTGCCAGTGATCTGAGTTCAGGGGCGAGCTCAGTGAGACAGCTGGATGAGTCGAGGCTGGGGGACAGCACTGTTAAGGGACACCACCCTGAAGCTGAGGAAAGATGGTGCACCTTTGACTGAATGGGCAACAAGTAACCATATAGTGAAGAGAAGTTTTCTATTGTGATAGGGCCCAGAAGGCCTTGCACCTCTGCACTTTTAGCTGCACAGAAGCTCAGGGACCTCTGCAGCCAGATGGATTCTTGGCCCTGTGTGTCTGCTTCTTTAGCCACATGTAAGCACATGGACCAGACTCCCACAGCTCCCCAGACAGCCCCACAAATTCTTTGTATCTGTAGACCTTCCCTTCCACAAGCAGACAGAATCTTTCCTTAATGCACGGTCCAAATGACTCTGTGCATCTTCATCTGTTCACACAGGTCCCATTGGGAATGGTGAATAAGAGTACAATTCCACAATCTCAAAAAAGAAAGGAAATTCACTGAAAAAAAGTGTTAATGCCCCAGATAGGGTTCAACTTAACCCTGCAGAAGTAAGAAAATGTGATGCTAGGTTATCCAATCCTAAATCCCTACCCTACCAAGCCGTAAAAGGACAAGACCACACAAGCAACCACAGACAGCCATCATCAGGTAAGACAAACAACATACAACTGTTTCCAAATGACACAAATGCAGCAGCACTGATGTGCTGCCTCCTTGGATTTGTATCTGAGGCATGCACACTGCAAGACTTTCACATTCACTTCTGGCTGCAGACAGAAATCCATGGTACTAAAATCACAACAATACTTCTGTCTGCAGAAGCACAGGCCCCTGCAGTCACAGATACAAGTCAACAGTAACCAAATTACAGCAGTTGTTGTGTCTGCAGAAGCACAGGCCCCTGCAAGGCAAAAGTTTCTGCAGCAACAATTATACATGCACAGTGTACAACATAACTACTGACTTCTGGCTGCAGATGCACAGGCCCCTGCATGACTTGCATGTCTGCAGCTGCAGATACAAATCCATGATACCCAAATTACAACACAGTTTCTCTCTGCTGAAGCACAGCCCCCTGTGGGGTCAGCACTTCTGCAACCACAGGTAAACATGCACAATACAGTATAAGACACAAACAATGTCTTCTGGCTGCAGAAGTGCAGGCCCCTGCATGTCTTTTCTTCTGGAGATGCAGATACAAATCCATGATACACAAGTTACAACACTACTTTTGCCTGAAGAAGTGCAGTCCACTGTGAGGCTAGCGTTTCTGCAGCCACAGGTACACATGCATGCATTAAGACATACAGTACACATCCACTTCTGGCTGCAGATAAAAATCCATGCTACCCAAATTACAACACTACTTATGTCTATAGAAGCGCAATCTCTTGTGTTGCCAGTGCCTCTGCAGCCACAGATACGCATGCACAGTGTAAGGCATTCACAGCCACCTTTAGCAAGCAGGGGCATGCACTTCTGCAGCCACAGATAAATTCCACACTACCTAAATTTCAACACTACTGTGTATCTGTCTGAAGAAATGCATGCTCCTGTAGGGCAGGCCCTTCCACAGACACAGGTACACTTACATGCTGTAAGACATACACACCCACTTCTGGTTCCAAAAGTGCAGTGCTACTGCATTTGTGTAATCTGAAGACAGCTGTATGCCATTTGTCTTACTTGATGACAGCTGTCTATGGTTACTTGTATGGTGTTGTCCTTTTGCTACGGGGGGCGGGGTTAGGGTTGGAAACCCTAATGCCATATTTCCCTACTTCTGTGGAATTAAGATGAACCCTAACAGATATAATAATGCAATTTTTTGCACTATACATAATACATGGATGGGCGATGTTCCTCATATAAAAGATCATTGTTAACTTCCCTTTATAAAATGGCCTGAAAAAAAGTCAGAATTCTCCAAACCTCAATGGTTAAAAGTCATCATGTGGCCATTGATTAATCCCCAGTAATCCCATAGTTGACATACTGCACTACACATGAGCCTACCATAGAAGGACATGAAATCCCTCTGAGTGACATTTTTGATGTTGCATAGTCCTCCAAATGGATCAGGAGCTGGGAGTGAGCAATGGGAGGTTGTGGCAGCTGCAAAGTCCTTGGCACAGCAGAAGAGGAACCAAGACAGATGAGGTAGTGGCAGTAGTGTCAGATCAGCACATAGAAAGCAGAGAGAGTAAGGTATTGTCAGCTCAGCACATAAAGAGTGAAGAGAGACACAGAGAGATAGTGGAGGCTTGCATATCGAGGTAGTACAGCATGATGAGGAAAGATGGTGGGGGGTGTCTACCAAATAAAACAAATCTCCCCTACAGCTTATGGAGGGGTTCTAGCAAATAAAAAAGAACATCATTTATTGCTTACTGCCTTGACTTCGGTGGTTTGTATTTCAGTTTAACAAAATAAAGTGCTAGACTTTGCAATTTGCAGTTCAATCACGCCTGACATCATAAAATGTTAAAATCACCATAAAATCTGTTAAAAATAATTTTCCTGGAAACAAACTTCACATATCAGTTTCTAACATTATTTCTGCAAGAACTGTACTGTTACAACAAATGAAGTGTTCATGTATTGTTGGGACTACTTTTCCATGTGGCAGGATAACAAAATTTCTCCTGTTTTAACCTAAAAAAAAACATTTTCACTCCAAGGCATGGATTTACTGAGAACTAATCCACATCTGGGTGTTGCATCACCAGCATGGATTAATTCTCAGTAAATCCATGCCCTGCTGTGGTAATCCTTAAGTATACCAATAACTAAATTATCAGTTAAAACTATATACTTACACTGATCAAACAGCGGAAAGTAAATACTTACACTAATCAAACAATTAAAAGTATATACCTACACTAATAAAAACAACATACCTATACATCATTAAACCCTATGGGACAACACTAATAGTATAATTAACACATCTTCAGGAAGCTAACCCAACTAATTAACAAGCTGCAAAAGAACCTGGAAAAAAGGCACACAAAACCCTCCCAAACACAGAATTCTCACAAACTCCTACATGCACACACTACATACCATTACTGCCTGGATGCAAGAGGTCTTCAGCTGCCATATTGCAACCGTTAATGAGATCTCCATAACAATGACTATCCTAATGTATTATATTCAATGAACAATGGGTAAGGGTGGCACACTCAGAAGTGTACACATCTTGGGGACTGATTAGGGCAATAAAGCTACTCACACTTCAGGCTTGTGGCCTTACAGCCCTAATTACCCCCTTGATGGGTATAACATCCTTGTATACCACCCTTCCCCATTTTATACATATATATATATATATATATATATATATATTAGGCATAAAAACTCCATTTAATGCAACAGTTAGGGTTGCTCCACAGTGACAAAAGCGAGAATGGTAGGTTGAGCTCTTGACCTCACTCGGGGCCGAGGCATCGGGTGCGATTGGGGTCTCGGCCCAACTCCTCACCCCGTCGCATGTGTAAAGAAGTTGAGGCATAGGAGAATGGGGCGAGCTAGGGACCAACAACCCCAGCGCACCTCGATGCCATTTGGGGGTGGGTTGGGGGTCCAAGGGGGCTTTCAACCCTAACACCAAATTCTCACCTTTGTCGCTGTGAAACAACCCTAACTGATGCATTAAACTGAGTTTTTTGCGTCTAATTTCCCTTCTTTTTGAGAATGAGAATGATAAATAGTGAATGTAATGTGGTGGTGGGAGCACGTGATGTCTTGTTACATAGTAACAGGAACAGCAACGCAAAAACAAGCGCCACAGTTATGCACATGGTAATGCAAGTGTAAATGGTAACTCAAACATTAATAGAAACGCAAGGGCAAAGTGACGCCAAGTCGAACAGTGATGCAAACAGACATTTAAGCGCATATGAAAATGCAACTGGTAACGCGCACAGTGATGGCACCGGTATGTTAAATGCTAATGTTAAGTGTTACAGCAAAAAGAACAGCAAAGGGAACAGAAACAGAAATGCGAAAGCAAGCACGCATGTAAACGCAAACTGTGATGCGCACGGGCACACTACCGCAATTGTAAATGCAAATGGTAAAGATAACATGAAGAATAACGCCAAAGGAAACAGAAACAGAAATGGGAACAGAAGCGTGCATGGAAACACAAACCATAATGCGCATAGGCACGGTACCACAATTGTAAACAGAAATGGTAAAGTGAACATGAAGAATAATGCCAAAGGAAACAGAAATGGAAACGGGAACGGAAGTGTGTAAGGAAACACAAACCGTAACGCACACGGTCACATTACCGCAATTGTAAATAGAAATGTTAACAGTTACAGCAGCAATAACGCCAAAGGAAACAGAAACGGAAATGCAAACACAAGCATGCATGGAAACGCACACCATAACATGCACGGGCATGGTACCGCAATTGTAAACGCAACTGGTAAGGGTAACATGAAGAATAATACCAAAGAAAACAGAAACGGAAACAGGAACGCAAGCACGTATGGAAACACAAACCGTAACCCGCTCAGTCACGGTACCACAATTGTAGATGTAAATGGTAATGGTAACAGCAACAATAACGCCAAAGGAAACAGAAACACAAAAGGAAATGCAAGCATGTATGGAAACACAAACCGGGACGTATGCGGTCACAGTAAAGCAATTGGAAGTGCAAATGTTAACGTTAACAGCAGAAATAACGGCAAAGTAAAGAGAAATGGAAATGTGAATGCAAGTGCGTATGCAAACAAGAACGCAAACGGTAACATACACGGTGGTGTACACGGGAACAGTAACACAAACGCGCATGGAAACACAAGTGGTAATGGTAACTGTAACAGTAACAGAAACGCACACCCTGGTTTTGCCCAACAGCTGCATAGAGAAACAGTGTGTACAAAGAATGTATGCATAATAATGGGCCTCAGAGCAGAAAATGAGCTGTTAGAATACTAAAATGCTTATATCTCAGTAACCGTATGACCTAGGAAAAAAAAATTCACAATTCATGATTTTCCTGGCTACATTTTCGCAATGATAATTTCGTATCTCGCACCGTTTTCGAGATAAGAGCCCCGAAAGGCGCGGCGTACACCACTATGTTAGTCTATGGGAAAAAATGCCAACTTTGGAGTACTGTAACTTTGCAACCATGCAATATTTTTTCACCAAACCAAAAAAGGCACATCTGTGAGATGTTGTCTGCCTTCCCTCCAAATTTCACCTCAAAAGACCAAACCGTTGTTTTACAGCAGGGTGGCAAAGAACTCCTGTCATTTTGGCCATAGTCTGAAAAAGTAGTATCGTGATTTGTGAAAGCTTTCGCAAAAATTTGCAAAAGTGTTGCAGGTGCGACACTTTTTTGTGACACTACTTTTTCCAAAAATTTGAAAAACATATTTCTGGGGTGTTTAACCCCAAAATAAAGACATGCCTAGCATCCTCAGGGCTCGACTAGGTAAACACAAAAAGAATTGTGTCCCTAGATGGTCCCAATTTTAAATGCCAAGCATTTTTCTGATCACCAACTGAAAAGAAAATGGTGGCTTAGCGACACTACTAGGGCCATTTGTGACACTAAAAAGTGCATTTGCAACACTTTTGAACTTTTTGTTAACTTTTCCCATTTACTTATAATGGGAACTTGTTTTTTGAATAACTTTTGAACCGTTTAATATTTTTTCACGAAATCTTCAAAAGGCACATCAGGGACCCCAGCTGCATGTTCTCTGAAGTTGTTGGACTGGTCGTGCAAACCGTGCGACATGTAGGTGAGAGCAAAGAATTCCCAAAAAAGCGTAATTGCGCCTTTGGTTGTCACTTAATAACTCCGCAGCTGTATACCTGACCAATATGAAAGTTGGCAGATCCCAAAACCTACCATGCCTAATCGTGCCTGCCTAATTTCAGACAAATCCGTTGAATGGTGGCAAAGTTATTAAGGTGCAAAATTTCACTCTTTAACATTAAAAGTGCTACTGAACCCTAACTATGGTAGCACTACCGTACTACCATTATGTTTTTATTTTATTTATTTATTTCAATCTAGAATTACAATACCTTTGAGCTGAGGCTCTTTTACAAAGGTTCCACGTCAGCGTGTGCAACAGTCATCATTTTTAGTTACAAACATAACATCACTGACTTACAGACATGTAATAACCAGTACAAAGACCTGAGCTATGAGACAAAGACTTGAGCTATGAGCATATATATATATATATATTTATTATATATATATATATATATATATATATATATATATGCAATGGGGGTGGAGATAAACAGAGTGTGATAAATCCATTTATCTGAGTAACCGTGTACATAAATTTCATTTATGTATACAGTGCTTGTGTCATTAGCCATTTATCTATACAGAGCTTATGTCATTTAGAATGTTTGGCCTCAATAGCAGTATTAACCATATTCAAATGAGAATAACTTTAAAACGAAAAATGATAGCATGGTACTGTGAGCACAAAAGTTGTTCAGCATGGAAATATCTACAAAATGAGTGGTGTTTTATTTATTGATACTTTTTAGATGTTTTGATAATTAGCAAAAACACAGCAGAAAATTCATATTTGTTTTTCATTTTGTCCACAAACAAATGTAAATAACTTTAAAATGAAAACTGATAGCATGGTATTGTTAGCACAAAGTTTATTCAGCACAGAAATATCTACAATATGAGTGGTGTTTCATTTATAGATACTTTTTAGTTTTTTCAGAATTAGCAAAAAACAGCTGAAAATTCAATTTCTGTGCACTTTTTCATCAAACAAATGCAAATAACTTAAAAATCAAAAATGATAGTACGGTACTTTGCGCACAAAAGTTGTTCAGCATAAAAGTATCTACAAAATGAGAGATGTTTCATTTCTAGATTCCTTTTAGATTTTCTATAATCAGCGAAGAATGGCAGAAAATTCAATTTTTATTCACTTTTTTAACTAACAAATGACCCCTACAAAAGCAAAAACATATAGAATAGTGTATGGACAACCATACACAACAAGACCGTGTTCCCATCCAGGGTTTGTGATGACATCTTAGAGACCTCGAGGCGTGGCTCGAGAGGTTAGATGTCATCACAAACCCGAGATGGAACACGGCCGAGTTGTGTATGGTTGTCCATATACTGTTTTTTATAGTATATGACAGCCCTAGATTGCGATAAAAACAAAAGAAAATAAAAACACAAAGATGCTGTTTGCTATTAAGGATATATATTTACTGATCAGAAACAAAACTGAACAGAACAGAAAATGAGTTGGCACATATTAGGCAACACTGGGTACAGTCCACTAATTTTACTAACAAGACAATTGAGAGGATTTTCGTTCAGAGAACGCAATGTTGCAACACAGACTACAATCCACAAATTTCCATAGCAAACCAGGATTAAAAAAACGACTGCACATGTTTATTTGTCTCAGCACAAGTAAACAAATTTTGAGACTCATGAAATAAGTACGAAGGATACAGGATGTTTTTGTGTTTCCAGTAGTTCTTGCCGTTATTTCTGAAAAGGAAACACAGAGGAAAAAAAACTGCTGCCATTCTGAATTGTATTGCGAATTTGCCATTGCTGCTTGTTTGATTACGAGGGTAGGTTTGTTCATGTGCTGCCTTTTGAAAAGAAATTGATGGGGATGCGATGAGAGTCAGTGACAGCTCGCACTGTTTAAAATAGAACTAAGAAGTTGTTGTACTATCGATCTGATGTCAGAACGATAGTACAACAGCTTTCTTTGACCTTTGCACTGCTCTACAACAAGGATTTTGAAGCTTCTAAATTCCGTGTACAATTGAGGGCTGTCATATACTATAAAAGAACTGCACAAATGGAACATGCAATGGAAAATTTGTGTAATAAATGATTTATCTGCACTCAAGCAGTTTGACCTCAGACACCTCACTTGTGGCTTATGCCGCTCATGAGGTTACCCGAGGTCAAACTGCTCTTGTGCAGATAAATAACTTATTACACTTGCTTCCATTGTATATCCTATATACTGTATATACAAAATATAGAATATTGTATGGACAACCATACACAACAAGGCTGTGTTCCCATCAAGGGTTTGTGATGACATCTTAGAGACCTCGAGAGTGTAGCTCGAGAGGTCTCAGATGTCATCACAAGCCCGAGATGGAACATTGCCGAGTTGTGTATGGTTGTCCATATACTGTTTTTTACAGTATATGACAGCCCTAGATTGCGATAAAAACAAGAGAAAATAAAAACACAAAGTTGCTGTTTGCTAGTAAGGATATGTATTTACTGATCAGAAACAAAACTGAACAGAACAGAAAATGAGTTGGCACATATTAGGCAACACTCGGTACAGTCCACTAATTTTACTAACAAGGCAATTGAGAGGATTTTCATTCAGAGAACGCGATGCTGCAACACAGGCTGCAGTCCACAAATTTCCATAACAAACCAGGATTAAAAAACGACTGCACGTATTTATTTGTCTCAGCACAAATAAACGAATTTTGAGACTCGTGAAATAAGTACGAATGATACAGGATGTTTTTGTGTTTCCAGTAGTTCTTGCTGTTATTTCTGAAAAGGAAACACAGAGGAAAAAAACTGCTGCCATTCTGAATTGTATTGCAAGTTTGCCATTGCTGCTTGTTTGATTACGAGGGTAGGTTTGTTCATGTGCTGCCTTTTGAAAAGAAATCGTTGGGGATGCGATGAGAGTCAGTGACAGCTCGCGCTGCTTATAATAGAACTAAGAAGTTATTGTACTATCGATCTGACTTCAGAACGATAGTACAACAGCTTTCTTTGACCTTTGCACTGCCCTACAACAAGGATTTTGAAGCTTCTAAATTCCGTGTACAATTGAGGGCTGTCATATACTATTAGGGGATACATGATGGGCACGAGAATAATATGTAAAATATTTTCAGTCCTGCAGAGTGAGCCTGGATATTTCATGAGTGCCAAAGGCACGAGTGGACTATACAGTGCTCACGAGGCAGGAGTGAAAATATTTTTCATATTTCACGATGTGCACATCACGTGTCCTATTTATACAATGGGGCACTGTTGCAGAATGTACAATTTGCACGGGATTAGCGCGGCTTTGTGCGATTGTGCGACACTGTGCGGCTTTGCGCGGGTTGAGTGCGGGTTTCGGGGTGTAATAAACGGTATTTATTTTAACTCTGCTGATGTCATCAGGATTTATTTCACTGCAGTGAAAATAACATGGTTTATTTCACTGTAATATTTCTCACCCCTACTGTATAAATATATATATGGGATATGCCCCCCCCCAGTGAAAATATCAGCAATATTTTTTGTTCACGTACTGAATGGCTTGATGAGATCATGAGTGGTCAAGCCACTAGTGATGCCACCAGTCAATCAGCATGAGAATAAAAAATATTGCCGATATTTTCATTAGGAGGTAGCATGTTCTATTTATGCCATACCTGCCCTCAGTGTTTTTTTTTTGATTATGACGGATCTTTATTTTTTTCTTTAGTTTCAGAATGATTGAGCATGATTTTCAGATGGCTGAGTGGTACCAAATGTTTTCGGACACATGCAATGTTTTTTGCGCCCTTGCATCATCAAGCAGTTAGGGTTGTGAGAGTTCTGGCTGCAACCAGGCCCAGAGGAGGGAGCGGTGGTTGTTATCAGAGAAGCCAGGAAAGGAGCACTTGTTGCCGGCATGCAAGATGGAGGACTGCCGGTTGGAGATGAAAGGTGTATTTGTTGGGTATGGGGAGGGAGGTAAGAAAAGAGAACATGCTTGGGTGTTGCTGTGGGAGGCAGGGAAACACTACAAGTGTAAAAGAAAAGTGTTTTTTTTTTGATCACTGTGAACTGTACTATTTATCAAAGAAGAAAGCAAAAGTGCTTGTTTGGGTGCTGCGGAAATGAAACCGGGAGCGGGAGCTGGCATGGAAGCAAGCAGCTGCATTTTTGAATATGCTGCTCATGCTGATGGCTCCAGCCAATGGGGAACTAGTAGAAGTATATTTGGACCTACAGTGAAAATATATTCCGATATTTTCACTATAGGTCCTAGCAAGTAAAAATAATGCCGTTATTTGAGCAAAGTCATGCCCACAAGTATGACAGAAATATATATCTGTATGTATGTATATATATATATATATATATATATATATATATATATATATATATATATATATATATATATATATATATATATATATATATATATATATTGTACATATATTATACTGACACAGTAGTGCCAGTACAGTTAAGGTTGCCCAGCCACTTCTATGCTAAACCCAAAATTTTGCACTTTAATAACTTTGGCACCGTACATCAGATTTGCCTGACATTTTTCATGTGCAGTCTGGTATCATAGATCTCTGGATCTGACAAGTTGCGTTATGGTCGGATGAGCAGTTGCAGAACTGCAGAGCACCCAGAAATGCACAAAACCTGGGTTTCTGCATGATTCTTTATTCATGGCTACAGCCCACACAATTTATCCATTTGGTCCAAAATCTTCAGGGAAGATGCATTCTGGGTCACTGATGTGCCTTTCGAAGATTTGGTGAAAAAACATTAAACCGTTCAAAACTTATTCAAATTTTAATTTACCCATTATAGTCAAAGGGAAAAAAATATATGCATCTCTCAAAAGCTGCCGCCAGTACATTTTACTGTTGCAAATGGCCCTTTTACTGTCATGCTGCAGCCATCTTGTTTCAGTTAGTGGTGAAGAAAAACATCTGTAATTCAAATTCTGCTGCCCCTAGGTAAACACTGACAGTTGTGTTTACCTAAATGGGGCCTGAAGAACACAATGGTGCCAGTTTTTTCTAGGACCCTAGAAATACCTTTTTAAAAATCGTATCCCCCCAGCTGGCCTGATTGCGTTGAGGGCTGAGGCACTGGAATCCACACCTCATTCTGTGCAGGTGACCCGGGTTTGGGAACGGACTCCGGTTGCCGGGGGTTGGCAGGGGCAGAGAGGTTGATGCGTCCGGACTGCTCTCCCTCTCGGGGGAGGGGAGCTTCAGTGGTCAGTGCGTGGTGCCTCTAGTGGAGGCCGGGGGGGGCAATGCACTGACGCTGTGCTTTGGGGAAGTGAGTTGGGGCATGGTGCTGGGAGGGAGTGCGTGCGGACATGTGTGGCTTACCCCCTTGGCGCCATTGCCTGCCCCACTCATGCAAGCCACCAGAAAAGAGGAAAAAATGGTGAACAATTACGCTGGCTTGATGGTCCTCTATGGGATGCCCGACCTTGGAAGCACCGCTGCGATGCTGGATCTGGTCTCGGCAGGGAGTAAGGGAGACTCTCAGCTGCCCTGCCATGGGGGGGAGCCACAGGGGTATTTGGCAGTGGGGGCTCCATATGGGGCTGAAGCGAACCAGACGGTGGCCGGATGAATAGGATGCCAGGATGTGTAGTGCAGATCGGGAGCCACAAGGTAAAAAGTACTAAGAAAAAAAATAATTTCCCCTGTAGTGTCGCAAATCATGAGAGTACATTTGTGACACTGTCGCAAATCACGACACTGTCACAATTTGCTACACTAATGCACCAAAAAATATAATTTCTTTGCCACACCACAGCAGTTAAACGGTTTGGGCTTTTTGGCTGAAATTTGCAGGGTGGCAATCCCTGGCCCCACAGATGTGCTTTTTTGGTAGTAAACAAATGTAAAGTGGTTACAAAGTTACAGCACTCAGAAGTTGAAAAATTTCCCACAGGATAACATTGCAGCGCCTGCGGCGACTTTCGGCACCTGTATCTCGGAAACAGTGCAAGATACAGATTTTTTTGTTCTTCGCAACTTAGTTCACCATTAGCATGTGTGGAGGTTCTGAAGTCATGAATACCACTGCAGTGGAAATGTTTTCATAGTTGCTGTGGTTACTGAGATATTGCCAAATATGTGTTACAAGGGTTCCTTTTGAGTACTATGGGACTGCTGTATGGCTCTGTACTTATGTGTAAGTGGGGCTGCAAGGCCCAGAGGGCCCACGCTCTCACATACGCATGCCGTTACAAAATAATTGGCAGCGTGTGGGGAGCGCAGGGCCCAGAGGGCCCGCGCTTCCACTACCACATACCAGTTACTAGTTAGATTACACTTTCTAAAAAAGAAGAGAAATTCCTTGCAAAAAAAACTCCATTACTGCATCAGTTAGGGTTAATAGCACAGTGACAAAAGTATGGAAATGTGATGTTAGGGTTACCCCCCACCAACCCCTCACTCACCAACAAACGGGGTGAGCCATGGGGTCATCAGGCCTCTCACCCCATTCTCCCATGCTGTAGCATGTCAGCTTCTTTGCACATGGAATGGGGTGAGAGTTGGGCCTGATGACCCCATGGCACACCCCGACGTCTGTTGGTGAGTGGAGAGTGGAGAGTGGGGTGGGGTGGAAGGGGGGTAACTCTAACATCACATTTTCATACTGTTGTCACTGCTATTAACCCTAAAGCATTAACAGAGGTTTTTGCAATGAATATATAATAATAATAACATTTATTTGATATAGCGCCTTTCGCACATCAAAGCGCTGTATATTCAAGATAAAAACAGAATACAATAAATACAATAAAGTCAAGAAGATACAGAATAGGCCTTTCCCCACAAAAAAGTCTTAACAGCCTGCTTGAATATATATATATATACATATATTATATATATTATACCTGTCCAATAGGCAGTTACAGTTAGGGTTGCATGGCCACGTCTATGTTAAACCCATAATTGTGCACTTTAATAACTTTGCAACTGTTCATCTGATTCACCTGAAATTTGGCATGAGCGGTGTCATACCATTGATCTCTGGATCTGAAATGTTTTGATCTGGTCGGATTTGCACCTCCAGAGCTGTGGAGTGTCACAAAGTGTGGAAAATCCTCAACTTTTGTGAATTCTTTGCTTGTCTCCACAGCCCAGTTTGTCCATCTGGTCTGAAATTTTTAGGGTATATGGAGACTGTGTCAGGGAAGTGCCTTTTGAAGGACTGGTGAAAAAGTATTAATCTGTTCAAAAATTATTACACTTTAAAGTTTCCCATTATATCCCATGGGGAAAAAAATATATGTTCGGTGTGACAGTGACAGATTCATCTGCAACAGCACGTTTTACTGTCGTTAATGACCTGTGCCGCTGCCATCTTTTTTCAGTTAGTGGTGCAGCAAATACATTATAGTTTAAAAACTACTTCCCCTAGGTAAACACCAACGGTTGTGTTTACCTACACAGGGTCCTAGGAACAGCACCCATGCATCACAATTTAAAAAAAAGTACCCAAAAATATGTTTATTTTGATCTGGCCATTTGTATTGCACAAACATGAAACTTTCACAAATTTGTGAAAGTGTCGCACTGTACTTTCGCAGTTTGCGACATACTTTTGCAATTTGCAACAGAAGAATCTCACAAATCATAATTTTTTTGCCACCTCACTACCACTACACGGTTTGGACTTTTGGGCTACAATTTGCTGGGTAGCAAGCCCTTGCACCACAGATGTGCCTTTTGGTAGTTTGGTGAAAATATTTACATCGGTTCCATAGTTACGGTACTCCAAAATTGTGAATTTGTCCCATAGGATAATATTGTGGCATCCACCAAAACCACAGTTTCTTTGCCATCTCACTGCCACTACACGGTTTGGACATTTGGGCTGAAATTTGCAGGGTGGCAAGCTCTTTCATCGCAGATGTACCTTTTACTGGTTTAGTGCAAACATTTATGCTGGTTACAGAGGTACAGCACTCCAACGTTGTGAATTTTCCCATAGGATAACTCTGTGGTGGCCACGGTGCCTTTCGGCGCCTATATCTCGAAAACAGTTTGAGATATCGATTTTTTGCTAACTGCAGCTTAGTGCACCACTAAGCATGTGTGGAGGTGGCTAGGTCATGAATACAACTGCAAAATAATGTTTTCTGCAGTTTCCATGGTTACTGCAATACTGCCAAATAAGCATTACAAGGGTTACTTGGAATGCCTCTAAGCCTCTGCTATGTGTCTGTACTTGTGGGTAGGTGGGAGCTCATGGCTCAGAGGGCCCACGCTCCCACCTATGCATACTATTTATGCTAAACTGGGAGCACTGGGCATGTTATAGCTGTACACTCATGGGTGGGTGGGAGCACAGGGCCCACAGGACTTGCGTTCCCACCTATGGATATGATTATGCAAAACTAAAAGCACAGGGCCCTCCTGCACTATGTTTCTATACTTATAGGTAGGTGGGAGTGCAGGGCCCAGAGGGCCCATGCTCCCACTCATGGATACCATCTTGCAACAGTGAGAGCACAAGGCCCTCAAGCTGTACACTTATGGGTGGAAGCATAGGGCCCAGAGGGCCACACTCCCAAATATGCATCACATTATGCAAAACCGGGAGCACAGGGGCCCTCCTGCACTTTGGCTCTACATTGATGGGTGGGTGGGTGGGAGCGCAGGGTCTATGGGGCCCAGCTCCACCTATGGATACCATATGGTAACATTTCACTTTCTCAAAAAGAAGGGAAATTCATTGCAAAAAACTCTGTTAATGCATCAGTTAGGGTTGATTCCACACCAACAAAAGTCTTGAAATTCAATGTTAGGGTTAACAATCCTACCCACCCACACACCCCCACCATCCACAGACCAACAGGTGCCGGGGTGTGCCTTGGGGTCATCAAGCCTAACTCTCACCTCATTCTCCTTTACTGTACCATCTCAGCTTGTTTACACATAGAATGGGGTGAGAGTTAGGGCTGACAACCCCAAAGCACACCCCAGCGCCTGTTGGTCTGTGGATGGTGTGTGAGGGGGAAGGGTTGGTAACCCTAACATCAAATTTCCAGACTTTTGTTGGTATGGAATCAACCCTAACTGATGCATTAACAGAGTTTTTTTTACAATGAATAAATATATATATATATAGAGGGGATACATGATGGGCATGAGTGTGATATAGCAAATATGTCACTCCTGCAGAGTGAGCTCTGGATATCTCCACAGTGCGAGAGGTACAGTGGGAATATCAACCCGATGGAGGAGTGATGACATTACCATAACTACAAAATGCCATCATGTGTCGATATTTCTAATAGGGTCAAGAGTTTCAGAGTTTTGTTATGCTGTCTTGTGTTCTGTTTCTGTTAATGTGTTTGCTCATTCTGTGTGTGAGCTTTTCTGAATGGGCTGGCAGTGTTATAAACTCTGAGATACACATGAGTGTGTTTTGCAATGCTAAATGAGTTAGTTTTAGAAAGGAATGAGAAACATACTTTTGTGAAGCTGTATTGTTTAGCAGTCTGGCTGCAGTGAAGTTCAATGCATCACAGTAATTGTAATGAACTGAGAGGCAGAGTGTCAGAACAGCTGATACTGTTTTCAGTGGTAATTAAGTTAGCTGCAGGCAGAGTGTGGAGTGTTCTGTGAAATTGTGCTCTTTAGGATTCTGGCTGCAGTGAAGTTGAAATTGTCACTGTAATTGTCATGGGTGAGAATCAGAGTTTGAGGAACAAGTGAGAGTGTGTTTCAGTGGTAGTTGAGTTAGCTGCAGGCAGTAGTTTAGACTGTTCTGTGAAGCTGTGCTGTTTGGAATTCTGGCTGCATCAAGTTGAGAGCATCACAGTAATGAGCTGGAAGTTGGGGGCGGGGGATAGGTGTGTTTTGTAATGCTCACTGAGTTAGCCGTAGGCAGCAGTGAGACCTCTCAGGTAGTTCTGCATTTGTGTCTATGGTAACAGCACAGGTGTTTCTTTCATGCTGAAGGGAAAGCTGCCTAGGGTGATGATATCAGTGACCTTTTGTGACCTATGTGTGTAAATGTCTCATATCATCACAGTAGAGCAGAGGGTAAAAATATCACACTGCAGTGGATGATACACTTTTTATCTCACTCATTTACCACTCACCCCTATTGTGTGTGTGTGTATATATATATATATATATATATATATATATATATATATATACTATATATATAAATAATATTGGTGCAGTAGCACCACTCTAGTTTGTGTTAAGCAGGCACTTTAATGTTAAACCTCAAATTTTGCACTTTAATAACTTTGCAACCGTTCAATGGATTTGCACAACATTTTGCATGTACAGTCTGGTGGGGCAGATCTTTTGACATGCCAAGCTTAATTTCAGTTGGATTGGTGGATTTCACACAGCACACAGTGAAAAAAAATGTTAAAATTTGCCTTTTTTGCAGTTTTTTTTTTCATCGCGCTGCAGCCAAACAGTTTGGAATTTTGGTCTGAAATGTTTAGGGTAGAAAGTGCTTGCCATGCATTTAAAGTGAAGCGGTTTGGTGCCATTCATTTATTCAGTGATAACTTTTTCCTTCAGGATCAGGTTCAATTCATGTTTATTAGCTCCTTATGTTTTGCTCTCTGTATGAGCTTGTTCATGGGGGTACATACAGTTCTGTTAATATATATAGGATAAAGTATGGGGTGGTGTGTGTAATGAGACGTTTGCACATACCAGAGGGGTTAGATGCTACAGTACATAAACCCTGAGAGTGAAGCTCGAGGGTCTTGTGAAAACATCTAACCCCGAGGCTATGTGTAAATTTTGAGTTTACACACCACCCCATATTTTATTTTATATAATTGCGGGTTTCCCTTTTTTGCCTCAGCAATGATATAAAATAGCAGAGGTTCCGGGGTGGCCGTGCTCCATTTTTCCCCCAGTGTTCATTTTCACTTGGAAGTCGTCCAAGATTTTAAAATGTTTTAAAATGTTTATTTGTCCCTGTAAATACGGAAAATTACCAGCATTTAAAAAAAACAAATGACTTACCGCCAAGTTACACAGATTGTTTACTATCTGGCGAGAAGGCAAGCAGCACGGCCGGAAAGGGACAAACTGCAGTGGGACCATGCGAAGAGTGAGGGAAACCATGCGTGTGTTTGTCGTAATAAATACTCCTTTATAATGGCAAATTACGCCACAGTTTCCCTATGGGAAACAGGGAAACCCAGCTATTTTAAATTGATAATTAACATATAGGATAGTGTATTCTAATACTGAGTGGTTTCCATTGACAATGAGGCCTCGAAAGCGAATCTCGAGAGGTCCCTATCATCATGGAAACCACAAGGTATTAGAATAGCAAGTAGTATGTGAGGGCTTCCATGCACTTTTCTATATAGTGTATGGCCCAAAAAGAGAAGTATGCTTACTTTAGTTTTTCCCCAGAGATCAGTCCTTGCCACTGGACCAACTTTTCTCATTTTGCCACTCGCTGATTCGGCTCGTACACGCAGCTCATCAACCACTCCCTATCCAATGAACAGCACTGTTTGGGGGAGGTTGTATTGTGACGTGCCTACTAACACAGAATGGAAAGTCATTCTGCTTTAGTATGCACATCACTACTAGTGCAGCAGAACAACTTTTTCATTTGTATGGATTTCCATTTGCAATCGCGTTCTACCATACTCTGTATTTGTGTTTTCTTTGTTTCTTTCATATACATTATTCAAGATGTTTTACTTAGTCAGTATCCTTATAGTTACTATAATTTCAGCAACCTTATGCACTTGAATCCTTTTCTGAGTACATCTTAATATTTCAACATCGTCCTCATAAAACAGCCTGATATATATTTAAACTACAAAACATAAATTTGCTACTGTTTTCTGCCTCCTTTAGGGATGTTTTTGTTAATGAAATGTTTATATAAAAAATGTGCCACTATAGTTTTCCACTAAAATTTGTGTTTTTACCTCTGCATAAGCCTGTTACCCTTTTTACACTGAGTATAGACGGTATCTACAAGATTCACAGTGCTTGTGTGCTGCATGTCACTTCTCCATATTCTTTAAATCTGCTAGTGTAAACAGTATATTCTAATTGCTTCTCTCTTTTCCATTTTTCATTTAGAAAAATGTTTTCATCTGTATTGCAAGCTTTTTGATGCTCCTGGTAATGTTATTTTAAAGTTTCATACCTGCTCCTGTAAAATCATACTGCATACAGCTTTATCCATTAATGGCGTTTCTCACACTGTAACATAACAGGCTCCGTCTTCCTCAACCCACCCCCATCCTGCACAGACCAAGAGGCGTCGGAGGCTCTGGTTGTCAGCACTAAGCGCTCACCCCATTCCATTAGAAAAATAAGCTGGGTGGTACAGCAGGAGAATGGGGTGACCATTAGTACTGACAACCCAATACTCAGCTTCTTGGTCTGTGCAGGGTGAATTGTGGAATTGAAGTTGGAAACCTAACACCACGTTTCCCTACTTTTGTCACAGCAACCCTAACTGATGCATTAACTAAGTTTTGTGTATATATATATATATATATATATATATATATATATATATATATGTGTGTGTGTGTATATTCTTGACAAAAAATTAGTTAATACATCAGTTAGAGTTCATATTAAAGCTAAAAAGTATGGAACTGCAGTGTTTGGTTTCCAACCCTACCCCCACCTACCCTCTACAAACCAAAAGGCGTCAGGGGTGTCCCTTTCTGGTGGGATTTGCATAATGACACATTGTTCATGAGGTGGGGTCCCAGAAAGGACATGTTGAAAATTTGGGGTCAAAATCTCAAAAAATGCCAAATTTATTCACAAAAGTTGAAACCCCCACTGAAATACATTGAAGCGCATTTACCTTAGTTTCTCATATTGCAGTCGCCGGTTCTAGCAGTAGAAAAGCTTCCTCACGTTACCTCTTAATCTACCCCCTTCCAATTTCATATTGTGCCCCCTTCTTCTAGTACTTTTTCTACATTAGAAAAGGTCCCCCACCTGCACCTTGTTTATGCCCTTGAGGTACTTGAAAGTTTCAATCATGTCATCCCACTCTCTCCTCTCCTCCAGTGAGTATATAGTCTCTCCTCATATGTTCTGTGGTGCAAGCCCTGCACCATCTTTGTCACCCTTCTCTGGATAGTCTCCACCTTGTTTATGTCCTTGTGCAGGTGTGGCCTCCAGAACTGCATGCAGTACTCCAGGTGAGGCCTTACCAATGTTTTATACAATGGCATCACCACCTCCCACCTCCTGCTAGTGATACCCCTACC
This sequence comes from Neoceratodus forsteri, assembly GCA_016271365.2. Lineage (NCBI taxonomy): Eukaryota > Metazoa > Chordata > Ceratodontiformes > Ceratodontidae > Neoceratodus > Neoceratodus forsteri. Next base: position 690,443,513 of record CM028132.1, read on the forward strand.
TATGCACTCCAGCATGCCACTGGCCCTCCCTGCCACCTTTGCACACTGCTTTGATACCTTAAGGTCATCAGAGATGATAGCCCCTAGACCTTCCCCAGCTCCCCCCCAACCTGTAGCTCTCCCCATGGTTCTCTCTACTCAGGTGCATTATTTTGCACTTTTTTGCACTGAATCTCAAAACAGCCTGCTGTACATCAGTTGCAAAACTAGCTACTCTGAGCCAGGCATAACGTCAACTGCATATGCCAGAGGCTGCAGCCCTGGAAGAGGCATCAGATACACCATAAACTGAATGTAGCAGATGTTTGCCAACTTCTTCACCAGCTGACAGGGTTTTGAGCAAGTCCGTCTTCAAAGGATCATCAGGTAAAGCCTGAGCTGCAGTATTTGCAGCCTTCCAGAGGTTATTCTGATATTTTATCATATATTTATTTATTTATTTAAGAGATTTACCAGGAAGGCATACTGAGCGGAGTACCGCTCAATTCCAGATGCGCCCTGGGGGTAGAGGGTTTACAAATGAATACAGTTGTACAGAGGAAGACAATAACATACATTTTGTAACTTTCACAGGCAAAGGTACAGTAGTGCTGACGAAATAAGACAATACATAGGGCGGTAGTTCCAAACACTGGGCGTGGCAATTCTTAGAAACAACATAGCGTGGGTTCAAATTTAATTAGTATTAAAACCTTAGGTGCAGACCTAGAATGGTACCCAGATTGGTGCTAGCAGCTGAATAGGTAGGAGTTAAAATGGGGATTCAGGGAGGGAAGCAGGAGCAATTGTGTAAGTGTGATTTAAGAAGGTATTCAGTTCAGGAGTACTTGTGGTGTGTCTGATATCAGCTGCCAGGGAATTCCATAATTTGGGGAACCTGAAGCTGAAAGCTGCCTGGCCAGATCTGGTGGCTCTGTGTGGAGTATGTAGGAGCCTAGAGTCTATGTTTCTGAGAACGTAGGCAGGTGGGGAGAGGGCGGTTAGGGATGATGACAGGTAGGATGGGAGCGTCTGTGACCAGAACTTAGCAGCGGTTCTAGCAACATGGAGTAATTGTTGGTTTTGTAGTGAGGGAAGGGCCAGGGACTGGTAGAGGTCACAGTGATGGGTGTTGCTAGGCCGGTCCAAGGAGAACCTGCAGAAGGAGCTGAAAAGGGGGTCAAGCCTGGCTAAGTGAGTTTGAGGGGCGGCACCGTATACAACATCGCATCTAGTCCATAATCAGGAGAATCATTTTTGGACAATTTCTAATCTGGTAGGTAGAGTACATAATACTTGTTGCGTAGGGGCTCTCAGCATAGGATGCAATCTTTGTGTAAGGCATCTATATGCTGAGAAGTCAAGGTGCTGATCTAACCAGGCGCTGAGATAGCGATATGTGGTGCAGGCCTCGAGTGGAGATCTGTCCAAGGTGTAGAATGTGGGTGGAGCAGTGAGCCGGGTTAGTTTGGCCCGAGAGCCAAAGGTGAGGGAGACTGTTTTTTTTTAGTTTAAGAATAGTTGGTTTCTGAGGAACCAACGTTGGATGGAGTCGAAATCCTCCTGGAGATGAGCAGTTAAGGCGGTTGCAGATGGGCCAGAGGCGAACAGCACCGTATCATCTGCGTACATATGGATAGTCATTTGAGGGCAGGCAGCAGGCAGGTCATTGAGAAAGACAGAGAACAGCAGGGGGCCGAGTACTGACCCTTGGGGGACTCCACTGGTGACAGGAAGTGAGGTGGATCGAGCGGGCCGATCCAGACTGATTGGGACCTGCCTGACAGGTAAGACTGGAACCAGTTTTTTGCGTTCCCAGACAGACCAGCTTGGGCAAGTTTAGTCAACAACAGGGGATGAGAGACTGTGTCGAAGGCTTTTGCCAGATCAATAAATATGGCTGCTGTAATTAGCAATCTTAGGCCCAAGGGTGCAGAGGCATAAGTACATTTGCCTATAGCATCCAGCCTCCTAGATTCTTTATCTGGAGGCAAATAACTCATGTGTCTAGATTGCTTTAGAGTGATTATGAGCATCCATAATGACTACAGAGTCAGTTTAATGTTATGCATATAGTAAGGCTTATCAGATAGAGCAGGGTACTGCCTATAAGCATTCTTTGGAAATGCCAGCAAGGTACTGGGCCTATGCCAGCAGCAAAGGTAGCATCCTGTTATGCAGGATACACAGAAGGAATCAGAATGGAAGGTCTGCAAGGGACCTCCAAAAATTCCATAAGATTCCTTTCGGAGGAATCTTCCTTCTCTACAGCAAAGCCCACGGCAGACTGAATCTGCTGGAGCATAACCTGAAAAGAGGGATCCTCAGGGGGAGATCAGGGTATGTAAAGCACAGAGTCCTCAATGCAAAATGAGAGGGTAGAGCTGGAAGGCAGATTCCCTTATACAAACTGCCCCTCTCCCTCATATTCCTCTTCTAAATCCCCCTCATTATCCATGAGGGCAGGATAATATTCAGCCTCGTCATTGTCATCACGAACAATAATGGGAGCCACAGAAGGAACCAGCAATGCTCTTGGTGGCTGAGGAGGAATCTGTGGCATGTTTGAAGAAGCTATTGATGAAGTCCCTGGTACAGGTGACCTTGTCGATGGCAGAGCTACTGTCTGTGGCAGTGATGGTAGCAGGCATTGTAACATATGTAACATATCAGAAAACGATGCCAGCACAGCCTGGGAATCAATGGTGCCCTGAAAAGGGTCTGGGACTACCTGCATCGAGGGCCAGAGCATGACAACGGTCATGGCATACTGTCCATAGTATGTACAGCAATGTCTGAGCCAAGCCCCGACCTTGGTGTCTCAACACCACGGGGGGGGGGGGACTTTTGTTGATGCTGCCGGAGTGGGCGTTGATGAAGATGTTCCTGTTTTCAGTGGTGACCTGGACCACGCTGGTGAATCAGACTTGTCTTTGTGCTTATGTTTATGGCTGAAAGACGAGGAGGCCCATGACAATGACCATTCCCTATCTTTGTCTTTCGACTTCAATGACCATTTCTCAGCTGATGGCAAGGGAGAAGCAGGCCTGGAACCCTTAGCCTTTTCCATGGCTTTCAATGCTTTTTGAGTGTTAACGTTCTCTAAGGACTTCCAACGGTGTCGTCTTGTAGCCTGGTTGAAACTCTGCCAAATCTAGAAGTCCCTCATATTGTGCAACAGGCCCAAACAACACACACAAATAGTGTGAGTGTTGTCTTTGTAGAGGTGTAGCTGTAGGAACAATAAGGGAACAAAGGCTCTTTGTTCTTCGGTGGCATACAGAGGTGACAATTGAAAATACAGTGGAGCCCTCTTAAGCACACACCCTCAGGATAAAAGTTTTTTGTGCACTTAGATGGGCTGTGCATTTAACCAGAAAATCACTTCTGGGCACATTTCACTGTTTCTGTAATGTATTTTATTAAGTACCGGGCACTCAAGTTAAAATGACATTACTGCAGTCCTACAACACTGCACAACTTAAAAAAAAGCAGTAATCTTTTTTTGCTTTGTGTGTTTCAGTGTAAGATTAAAAATTAAACAGCAGGTTAAAGTCAGGCTTTTCTTTTGACAAAATGGATTTTCAAACTGTGGCCATGCTAGACAGCACCACAGCTGCAGTTAAGATAATAAAGGTGGACTTTGTAAGGTGATACTGTACAAAATGTACACTAAAAAAGCTGAGTTGGACTGAAAATCAATAGGAAAAGTAACAAAAAAATGTACATTTAACCAAAATGAGCACTTACATGTATGTAGTGCACTTACAAGGTACATTTAACATCGGATGAATAGGAAAAAAATCAGGATATGGAAAAAATGTGCATTTAAGCAGGATGTGCACTTATCCGATGTGCACTTAAGTGGTCTCCACTGTATACCTAAAGAAAATAACAGACAGCAATGACTATTTCAACATTGTTTTTCTTCAGGAGATCTGACGAGGATGATCAATGGTGGGAGAAAGAACTGAGGAGTGCTGGTGCTGCCCACTTTATATACGCATCAATGCTGCATGTCACTGTGCTCGACCCCAGTTAGCAAAAAGTTTCAGAGTGGTCCTGACACTGACGACTTATAGTTATAAAGGTGTGGCCTAATGGAGAAGATATGCTTGATGAAGACCTTCCCTTAGTAAATGTGCCCTGTGAAGTGAGCATTTAATGCCTGGATTTAATTGCTGTCAAACATCTTCAAAGCCTAGACTCATAGCCTTCAATCATTGCTACCTATTTATTAAATATTAGCCCAAACAGATAAACCTAGGATATAAACCCAGAAAAAAAACAGTGAGAAAAACGGAGTAAAAGCACTGTGTCTGGGCACTGTCTGCAAAAATATCTCCCTCTCCTGGTTTTCTCGCAAACTTCTTACTACCCCAGCCCATATCTCAGGACTTGCTGGGGGGGGGGGGGCTTGGCACCTTCAGGATCCTGGAGGAGGATCTACCTAGAAATTCGAGAACAGGCCCAGCACTGAAACCCCAGACTAAAATCCATAGCCTACCCCAGGCCCACCACCGGAGTCTACCACTAGAACCTTGGACTCACAGTTGAACCCAGACCTACCAGCATGGTTGATGGTCTGGCTGATGATGGGGTTGATGGTTGCTGAACTCAGTCCCCAATCTTACGACCCCATTTTGTCCCAGGATCCTTTTGTCCAGGTGAGTGTTCTCTCTGGTGTCCTATACAGGCCCTGGTTCAGGCCTGTCATTGTTCCCTGGTCAACTGTTGTTCAATCCTTGCATGCCAGGTCCATTTTTAGAGCCCCCTTCATACTCCTGGTTCAGTGATTGGACCACTGCTAAAGGTGCAGAAACATTCATCTTGGCCCTCTCTTTTAGCCAGGACTTTCAGTCGCAGTTTTCATTGACTTCCACATCTCTTGCCCAGTGCTTGGACCAATGCAAAACATGCGCCGGGAGGCACATGTACTTTGCCTGTAATTCCAACACCCAGTTTTGTCACATGGTCTGCTGCTGGACATGCTGTTGCAGTGAGGGAGTTGGCTCTGCTCTGATCTTATGAGGTGCAGGCACTGTAGGAGGGGGGCGTTAGATGATTGACCAGGAGAACAACCTTAGATAGCCAATGAAATCTCTGGAAACCTGTTCTCGATGGAATAGCCAAAATGTTAATCCTTCCCCAGATTCTTCTTCAGGCTTCCAGAAAGGCAGGAATTCAAACCTGAAAGCTAGCCAGAAGATGAAGACAGAAGAAACCGATAGCAGGACCCAATCAGGAAGAGGGCTGGAGAAGACATTGGGCATAGACAGCTCATCCGTGGCTCCATCTTACCCACCCAGCCACCCCTTATCTTCATGAAACAAGGAGCAGTAGATATACAAGTAAGGAATAACCCATGACAGGGCATGGATTTATGGAGAATTAATGCACACCCCGGTATGCTGTGAGGCATGAGGCTCCTTCTCATCACAAAACAAGGAGCATTATTAAATAGTATGTATAAAACAATTTTGTTACATACATCACAAGACATATTTTACTTAAAAAAAAAATTAACAGTTAAAAACATTTACAATGCTCCAAGATGGTTTTATCTACTGTATTGCACAAAAATTCGCTAATCAGATATATTCTACTTGTACCTGTTAATGTGACTCTCTATAGGAATAGTACAGTACAAAGATAATGGGAATAAGAATCTGTTTTTTTAATTGGATATGAGACCTGTTAATCTTACTAAGAGCTGTCAGAGCAAAATTCCCAAATCCATATAAATATGCATTAGTTGGCACTGATAAGAATTTTACTGGTTCTCTCTTCCATGCCTTTCCCCTTGATTTCTTGCAGAAAAGATACAAGCCATCTACTTCTTTCTTTTATAAAGACTTCACATTTGAAAAGTATATGAGGCACAGTTAATCTCATATTTGGATTACAAATACAGGATGATGAACCATGGTCATTAAATGTCTTCCATCATACCATAACATCTCCGTTCGAATCCTGGTAATAGCTTTCCTATGGTGTACATTGTCACAGAATATTAAATACTGTTCCACAATAAAATTCTCTTTGATTTATTTTAATAAATTGTATTCTAATGAGCCATGGATAAAAGCTAAATCCCTTTCCACAGCCACATCAATAATTCTCTGTGCAGCATTTTTTGCAAACTGTCCCAAATCCCCATTCTTGTCAAAGATATAATTCCTTTCCAGTCCCTCTCGTTTAGTAGTTGATTTAAAATACCAAACCAGGTATTCTATTTCTGGTTATTCTATGCATCTTTCTCGCAATTATTGACCAGACTGTCCATAGGAGCAGTGTAGACTTTTAACCAGAAGTTTATACTTCTTGTTAGGGCCCTTGGGGACCATTCTCAAGGGCTGGTGCAAGTCCCACCAAAGGCGACTTGCGCCAAATGCCAATGCATCGGGGACCTACACCCGATTCTCTATCGGTCAGAGTCACCGCGGCTAAGTCCTGCAGCTTGCACCAACCCAAGTGGTAAGCCAAATGGAGGGCGCACCTGAACAGGTTGCCACAAGCCTGTGACAGTGCACAGTAGAAGGGCAGAAGAGCCCCCCAGCTTCGATTCCTGACCGTAGTAACTGAATAGCCCTATGGGCTAATGGCCCCCCCACAAGCCCCGATCCCCGATGGTAGTAATAATTAAGCCTGTGTGGGTTATCACCTACCCATAAGCCAATAAATATGCCCTTGTGGGGTACTGTCTCCCCTGTCCCAATCCCCGATGTTCTTAATAATGAAGCACTTGTAGGTTAGCGGACCCCCCAGCCCCTATCCCCAATCCCCGAACCCCGATATATTTTCATGTCAGTTTTTTTAAAAAACAAATATTTAATATTCACTATAGCCCTGGTGGTCTAGTGGCCCCCCCACCCCTGCACCTGACAGTGCCAGTCCACCCCGCTCCCCTCCAATCCATACCCAGCCAGCGACTGGCACAGTCCACCCCTCACCACCGTGGCCAGCCACCGACTGAGCTCTTCTATGAGTGCATACTGTAGAAGTATGCATTCAGTGAATGACAACTTCTGTCATTCACTTGATCTTGTGCTGCCTCATGCGTGATTGGGGGCTGTAGGGTTCACTTTACACACTGGTGCAATCCTCAGGATGGCAAAGTACACTTACACCAACTCATAGCTGGTGTAAGTATACTTTGACAGATGTCCTCCGGGGGTTGTTTGAGAATCCCAAATTAGGGGATGTGGCAGTCACCCTTTGTGAATAGGGTGCAGCAGCTGTTGTAAACCCCCTTGCACCATGTCGCAGTGGAGGTTTTGGCGCAACCACGGTGCAAGTCCACTTTGGCACAAGCAGCCTATGTGTTGTCGAAGGCTGCTTTTGAGAATCCCACATGTTGCAACTATTGGCGCAAAGTGGTAGTTGCGTCACTCATCTTGGATACATTTGTATTTAAGGGAGCGATGTGGCGCCATACTTTTACACTAAATGGAGCCGTGCTGCATCTGCCATATTCCTCGCTCCTGGTGTAACCCCTAGGTGGCGCTATCCCAAGGGCTACCACCCCGTCTGCTTGGCTAGTAGCAGGTTAAGGGACTGAGTACTGAAACGGGAGCCTCTACCCGGAGGTCAGAGTTGGTAGTAGTCAAGCTAACCTGGGCACAGCCCTCCGGGACACTGTACCCCCCCCCCTTTCCTTACTAGTGGCCAGAACAATACACAATAAGCACTTTCACAATACCCCTGATACACCACACAAGTACCAACACTGTTGCACTTACCACCAGGGCTTTCCTCTGACCTGGCCCTGGGGACCCCCTGTAAAACAAGGTTATGCATAGCAAATAAAAGCAGTACAGTACACTTGCACAAACTGGAACCACAGTCAGGGTAAATGCAAAACAGAGTTACATCTGATTTATTTAAGCGACTTGAACAAGGGAGGCGTATAATCAGGTTAATTTGCTTAAAGGCTGTATTAATCAAACAGTTATGCATGCACTTCAGGGTCCATAAACAGTCACACACTCTGAAACATAGAAACATAGACTTTGACGGCAGATAAGGACTGCTTGGCCCACCTAGTCTGCCCATTTCCCTACCTACAGGATAGACCGCAGATCCTAGTTAACCAACAGCCTATTTCTTCCTACCCCCACAAGAACTACCTTATGTCTGTCTCATGCATTCTTGAATTCTCCCAGAGATTTTGACCCCACAACCTCCTCAGGAAGGCTGTTCCATGCATCCACTACCGTCTCAGTGAAAAAATACTTCCTCACATTGCCCCTGAACTGCACCCCCTCTATCTTTAAATTGTGTCCCCTTGTTCTTGCACGTCTCTTTTTCTGAAAGATGCTACCCTCTTGGACTTTGTTGATTCCACCGAGATACTTAAACGTTTCTATCATGTCCCCCCTCTCCTTTCTTTCCTCAAGGGTATACATATTAAGCTCCTTTAGTCTCTCCTCATACGGCTTGTCTTGCAGACCCTGCACCATTTTAGTTTTCCTCCTCTGGACTGCCTCTATCCTGTCTATGTCCTTGCGGAGATGGGTTCTCCAGAACTGGATGCAGTACTCCAGATGGGGTCTCACCAACTATCTGTACAGGGGATAACAACTTCCTGTTTTCTGCTGGTGATGCTCTCCATGCATCCCAGTATACCCCAACCCTCCCTACTGCCTTCTCACATTGCTTACTAACCTAAGATCATCTGATATGATTACCCCTAGGTCCCTTTCCTTTTTTGTTGTTGTTACTACCTCCCCCTCATTGTGTAATCTTCCCCTGGGTTCTTGTTTCCCAGGTGCATTATTTTGCACTTCTTTGCATTGAATCCTAGCTGCCATACTTCTGACCATTCCTCCAACCTTGCCAAGTCCCTTCTCATCCTTTCCATGCCTCCTTGGGTACCCAGATGGAGAATGGTGGGCTAACCAGGAATGTTGCAGCTGGTTGGGGCCCTGTGATGGAAGAAAACAACATGCACAACACACACTATTTGTAATCCGGAGACGGGGCTCAGTTCATGAAAAGAAAACAACAAGACAATCAGATGGCACACTTTTAGATTAGACTGTTGTTGCAGGGAGCTACCCTGATGATTACTCACGATACCCAAGACTGGACACAGGATGAATGAAAATCGAGACAGCAGGTGGTTAATTTGGAGTGCCAGGAGAAGCAGGGCCCACAGGAATTGCCGAGGAGTCATTCCTGTTCAAGCGTGGAGCATGGGGCTGATCCTCAGGCAGGTCTCTCGTTGATGACTTTCTCTGTGCAGCGGGTAGTCTGGCTGGGCCAGTGTGGCAAGGCCCAGGCCAAATGGAGACAAATCTGGATACAGTCCATTTTGGGCTGGATTCAGCTTCCAGCAAGCAGAACACAGTTCACACTGTGGGGGACCAAATCATGACCCACTTTCAACACACAGCACATTTACATGTAGGGAAATTCCACTGTACCAGGCAAGCTGCTCTCTGGTCACAATCGCAAAATCTGTGCACAAACCGGGGATTCTAAAGCAGCAGGAAATCTTGACAGGCCGATTGCATTCAGCAAAATGTTCAATCTTCTTCATATATGAACCTGGTAAAAAATCAGTGCCTTACTTCGTTCTCACAAACTTGGATTTAGTTCAAAATAAGTCTCTTCTCTCCCTCTCCGGGGCAGCAGACAGACACGCAGGCCAAAATTCAGCCCCTTCACAGTTCTCCCATGCAAAACCACACAGACTACTGCCCAAATCACTTGAGCTGTTCTCATTTCACTTCCCAGCCCAGAACTGACTGAAACAGCAGGTAACTTGGGGATTGCCCTCAGATCCAAAAGATTCAGTTGGCTGATCTGTCTGTCAGTCACAACAAAGGCTCCCCCCTTCAGGTGCAAAAAGGCACCAAAAGTCCAGAACGACACTTCCTACAGATTTTGACTCCAGACAGCTCCTGTAGTCCGGCTCAATTTTAGGTCCCCCCAGACTGATTGGTCCAATTCGTCAGTTCTAGGCCAAAATGGTGGGGATAAACAAAACAGTCCTTGCTGCAAAGAAGGCAGGTTAGACAAACTACAGTATTAATACTACTCTAATGAATGATCAGCAAACAGTTACATCTATTAACAGGGCTCCCTCTGCGCAAATAGCAATGGCAGAAATGGAGCGATTACCTGTCAGCCCGGGCGGGACTCGAGCATGACAACACTCAGCCCCCTCCCAGATTAATTATTACTGCAAACTAGGCAGCTCTTAAAGTGACAGTACATAGAGGCTACACAGACACTCTTTGGCAATAATGATTAACTGCTAAACGCAGGACACCAGCCTGGCAATGAGCATTTAGGCAAGCTCATGGAAGACTTTTCGGGAACCCCCATTTATAGGGGGGTTACACTGGACTTTACAAATTTAAAATAAAGTAAGTTACAGCACATAAATTAAAGGCTTTTCCTTGTGAAAAATTTAGTCAGGGGGTAAGCCTATGGAGGGGGTCGGGGAGCTGATAATGTGGACAGCTTTCTTTTAATACCTCTTCTGAGGTCCTTTGGAGTCTGTGAAAGCACCATTGCGTCATCAGCATATAATAAAATCTTTATGGGAATCCCATTGATAACCAGTGGGAAGGTATCAATCTGCATGAGGTCCTTCACTAATGTTTCGATGTAGACAATAAATAAAGTTGGTGCTAATAAATAGCCTTGCTTCACTCCATAACCAACTGGGGATAGTAAGTTAATGCTCCATCCTTTCCATATCTAACTTGATATAGTGTATTAATATGCATTTTGTTAATTATTACAAGTAATTTTCTATTAATATTTTTTCGTTTCCAAAATGCTCCGTAACTTCTCTCTGTTTACACCATCACATGCAGCCCTGATGTCGACAAATGCTGCATATATTTTTCTGGATTTCGTTAACACGTACAGGTCCAACGTATGTCTGTGTGTAAAAATCTGATCTAGGGTGGAATGACCCTGCCTAAAACCATCTAGGAACGTAGGAAAGATTTATTTCTCTTCCATCCAAATTTGTAATCTACTTAGTAGAAGTCTTGAAAATATCTTTAAACTTATACATAAAAGGGAGACTGGTCTGTAATTTGCAGGGTCAGTTTTGGGACTCTTTTTGTGTGTTGAGATGATTACCACAACTGGCCACATGTCGGGGATAATTTCTTCTTCCGCCAGGAAGTTGTAAAATGGGGGTAGAAGTTTGGCCCACCAGGTTATGTTTCATTGATACATTTCGGCCAGGATGTTATCAATCCCTTGCGCTTTTTTTAGTGCTATTATTGCACTGCTAACTTCCTGTATTGTAAAACTTATCCAATCTTCTTTTATGCGCCATGGTTCTACATTCCCTCGACTTTCATTAATTCCCAAGTTCCCTATGCTTCTATTTGCTATTTTAAAAACTTTTTTAAAATGTTTTTGCCACTCCACTGGTGATATTAGAACTTCTACATTGTTCCTCGGCTTATTTTCTCCATGTGCATTTAAGTTCCAAAACAATTTGTCATCTTTTTCTATTATTGCAGTTTGTAGTGCTTCCCATAGAAGTGTTTCATATTCCGACTTTTTTGACTATTAAGATTATGTATTCTTTTCTTAAATTAATAAATACAACTCTATTCTGGAATCTTGAATACTGGACATGCTGCTGCAGTATAGCTGCCTGGCATACACTGCAGAGAGGGAGCTGGCACTGCTCTGATCTTATGAGGTGCAGGTGCCAGAAGATGAAAACAGAAGAAAAAGATAGCAGGACCCAATTGGTAAGAGGGTTGGAGAAGACATCGGGCATAGACAGTTCGTCAGTGGCTCCTCCTCACCCGCCCTACCACACCTTATCATCACAAAACAAGGAGCAGTAAGTATACAAGCAAGGAATAACCCATGACAGGGCATGGGTTTATGGAGAATTAATGCACACCCCGGGTGTGTTGTGAGGCATGAAGCTGTAGGCTGAGTGCCCTCAACCATCCAGGGTGTGCATTAATTCTCCATAAACCCATGCCCTGCAGTGAGTTATTCTGCTTATGAAATGGATAACTTTATTTAAAAGGTTTGTTTAAATAAATATAAAAAATAAGTTTATACATGCATTTTTAATAAAATAGGTCTTTCGCTTACTGGAACTAATTTGTGTTTTGCTTTTTACTTTGTTATCCTAATGAGGATACTGTAATTGTAGGTTTCCACAGCTGACGGCTTCTCATACCCCCCAATAACCCACTTGCTATCTGCCATTTATGTTAATTATAAAAACATTACTGAGCACCTGAAGCATACTTGTGAGTGTCCCCCCAACCTGCCACACACACGCAGTTCCAGCTTCTGCGACACACACACACACACAGTTCCAGCCTTCAAGACTGTTGTGAGACTCCCCTCTCCCACTCCACACACAGAGCAGCATCACAGTTCAGCACATGCACTTTGTAAAACCCATCCATTTATGCAGTGCTGTCTGTCAGTGCTTGCCACTACTTTACAGAATGACCCGGAGCTCACAGAGGTAAATGCTCACTCTGTTAATACAGCGGCAATATGGACTCGGACGATGGTGGGGTGGCTGCCAAAATGTTTTCTTACTGTCAAGTGGCACACCGATAACTGTGGTCAGGTTATCACTAGGTAGAATTTCTGACTCTGGTGACAAATAATGATTAACTGAGAATTAATGCATGGTCATCTGATGTGCTTCAGCCAATGAACAGGCATTCCACATTCTCAGGAGCAAAGAATCTCTGTGGGAATGTTGCTATCACAGGTGGGTACATTCAAACATCAACCGCTGTAGTAAACTTTGTTCTGAGCATGTTTAGTATATCACCCTTAGAACATCATACTATTTTACTTACAAGTAGGGGACTCTGTGGGACACTGTGCCGAAGCTTTGAATATGCTGCCCAGTCTTCACTAACTTCTAATCCTTTGATACTGTATGCCTCCACCTTTAACAGAATCATAAAAGAGACATGCTAGTGTTGCAGATATTAAATCTGCCAGCTTACCTGCCTGCTGTCTCTCTGGGTTGATGATGTAGCGGAAACACTCTTATGAGATGGGGTTGACATTTTGTGAGCTGGAGACATGCTCTTTTCCTCCGAATTCATGGCTACAGTTCGATTATAACCCTTCATGAGTTGCGCAAGCCACAGCCACCTTCTCTCAGATAAGAAACCCACAGTGGGACAGTTGAGGAGTGGAGGCCATCATTCCATTGTTAAGATAACAGTGTCCACTCAAAGACACAGCCTGAGGACTCAGCAATAACTCACTGAACCTAAAAGAAAAATTAAAGAATATTTAAATGCCCAGCAAACACATGAAAGTATTAAACGTATTAATTCCCTTACTGTGAAGTGATTTGTAATTTATATTTTAATTTCTATTTTCTTCATTTACAAAATGGTAAACACAGCTGCATGGAACTGAAATTTAAAACGGACTTCAAGAAATATACTTATCTGTATTAGTCTTTAGTATACTATCATGGGTAAATAACACATATTCCACCACGTACTTCACAGCAGCACAGGGTCATAATGTCACAGGCAAAACTGCGTGTATCAACAATGCCGCATGCTGCAAAATAACGTTGGAACAACACACCAACCAATAAAGAACAGCGCACACCTTTAGCACAACTAATGGTATCTTTGTTTTTGCGGGAGGCTCAGCCCCCACCCCAACAGAGGGCTGTACCCCCACCCCGAATTAAAAATAATTCCAAGGGGTGTGGACTTAGGGATAGGAGCAAGTTGGGTGCAGGAAAATCTGCTTTTTTTTAAAGCCTTAACATCAGGGACCTGGGGAGAACTGAACTGCAGTCCCAGGTCCCTGATGCCGTTGGGTGCTGGTGCTCTAGCCACATCACCACCACAGGAGTGGCTCAGCCAGGCACCACACCGGCAGCACACTTGACACTCCACCATGTTACATTACAGCAACAGGGTTAGCAGTTATTACCTCACGTTAAGAAACCCATGTCGCTGTCGTTCCTTTCGCGCTTTGTCCTGCGCAATAATTCTTGTGCTGTTTTGGCAGTGCCAAATTGACCCAGTACCCTTCACAGCAATAAAAAATTACTTCAGGGATAATGAACTCAGTGTCCTTTCAGTCTCCATAAGCCCCCCACACACACACACACACATCGAAGGCTACTTATACTTATACAAATGGCAGCCTAACAAGTTTTTTTTTTTACACCCCACAGTTTATGCTCCCTGTTGGACTCTGGCCCCTGCATCTCTCAGGGAACCAAGGTACATGCTGACTCACCTCACAATGTCAGTTCCTGTTATCCCCTCCATGGAGCTGTGGTTTTACCTCCCTCAGCAGAAGCAGGAGGTGTACCCCTGAATATTCACTGGCTCATCGGGCAGCCAACATGATGAATGTTGTGAAGGCCCAGATGCACCAGGGTCTGACCACCTCAGGTTTCAGGGCTGGCCTTTTTCCTGGTTCCCCACACTGCATGACAGCACATAAGGGGTTAGGCGTACTCACATACACACAAAGGCATGCAGTACACGAGCCAGCTGGCATCCAAACCATAACCTGCTTACCTTTGCTGTGCTGGCACCCATGGCCACCTAGGTAGCAGCCGTGCAGTGCAGCAAGTGACCCTCCCTCCCCAGAGGAGGAGGAGGAGGAGAGTATCCTTTTAAGTGCCCAGTCCTCCTCCCCCCAGCCACACCCGGATCGTGAGTGTTGTGAGACACAGTGCTACTGCTGCATCAATGCCTACCAAGTTTTTTCTACAAATGTTCTTTATTGGCATGTCTTTTTTTTTTTTTATTAAGTTTGCAAGCATAAATCTTATAAAGAGATCCATGGAAGGATAGCATATGGACATTTACCAAGAAATACAGTTCACTTATAAAGGAATTAATGCAAGACACCTCCCAAGTCACAACAGCATAGGGGGAAGTTCCATTTTACATCAACAACTGTAATGCATCATAGATAAGCAGGAAGCCAAGGAAACCTATTGGGGACTATTTACTGGATAGTATAGGTTGACTCTTTTGCCACAATGATCCACAGGTCTATAGGTCCCCCACTGTAAAAAAAAAGAGTTCCTTCAAGAGAGTACCTTCAACCCCCAAGAAATGCTCATTACTCGTAACTGTTTATTGAATCTCTAAAAATATTAAACAAATTAACTTGTCTCCTTATCCAAGTTAAAGAACAGGATAAGACGGCCTGTATAACACTGCTATATAAACAGATATTAAAGCAACATCAAACTGCCAGCTTGTAGAACCATTAATGGTACAGCAAACATTTGTTTCTATTACTGTATGTGTAGAGGGTATTGAAAATGCTAAACATTCACGAGTAATGTCAAGGTGTCCCAGCCTTACAGCATAGGGTATGAAGCGCTATCTCTTGTGTAGTTCACAGCTGTATCAACAGACTGGGGAAATTATCATCCTAAAAGGTGTGAAAAGTCACCATCTTAAGAATGCATGCAACAAACAAAGAAACATCCCCATAAATTACACAAAGATAGCTCAAACCCTGGCACAAACAAAGGATAGCATCTTATTTTTTATATATAAAACAAAATACCGAGCAAATGTCACCTTCCAGTCACAGACAACATTTTATTACTTACTACCCTTGGTTCTTTTATTCACCGTCTGATGACTCTGCTTCACTTCCGTAGGTTCCAATTCAGATTCAATGCACCACAGCAGTTTTTCAGTATTTTGGGTCAGTAAAAAGATACAATTGACCGTTCCACTGTAGGCACAATTTTGCAGGTAACAAGAGTTTGTGTTGTAGGTTTAGCTGACTGAGTCAAGTCCATATCCCACTGAAAACCTTCCTTCTCTGCTGTGTGCTGAACGAGAGATTGGGAAGCTCATATTCATCCCCATACTTCAGGGACTGCTTTCTTCTTTTTTCTGCTAAGATTCTGTCCCAATCGCCCACCCTGGTGCAGACCACCATGGAGGTCCCGGGGTTAGTTGCCACCATGGCCACCTGCCACGGCATGATGCAAAAGGCCTTCCCTATTTAGAGAAGAGGGTCTTCTTCAGATAATCCAAGAATGGCAGGCACGAATATTTTAGCAAAACCCAAACTATCCTCTCCCTCAAAGAATTCTGAGAGACCAGCAACATGGACATTCTGTTACAGTGTTTGATTTTCAATGGTTTCAAGTCTCTGATGCAGGAGGGAGTTTTCCTTAACCAGGTGGGCAGTGGCCTCTACCAGTTTTGAGTGCGAGGATTTGGTCTGTTGAAATGACTGGCCCATAGTAGCCATCCTGTTTTCAAGTGTGGCTACACCTGGATGCAATGCATCAAACTTCCAGTCCAAATCTTTTTTGATCCATTTTGATCAGTTGTCCCGGCATCACATGTGTGATGTGCAGAATCACCTCGCCCACCTGCGGATTCGTGAAGCTCATGACTTTACCTTGCTGTGTATGCCACTCATCACGTAAGGTGGATTTGACCCTTTAGATTTACGTAGCTCACTGTAGCAAGGTTCACTAACAATACGCTGAGATTTGATTTAAGACTGTCCACAGAAAAGGCAAAATGTATTAAGTTTAGAACAAGTCCCCTGGGAGTCCAAGCAAAGTGCTGCCTCCTCTTCGGCTGCTCAGCAATGCCGCCCCCCCCCCAAGCATGTCTTATTAGGTACTCTACAGTGGAGCCCCATTAAATGCATAGCCAAACTACAAGTCAGATTAATTATTTTATCAGGATTATTGTTTTATCAGATACAGGCCCATACACTGGTCAGAAAATGGGGGGGGGGGCTGTTTTGGCCAAGGTAGAACTGCAGGCAGCACAAGTCATGCTGACATGCGAGGGTATGAATGAGAGCAAGAGGGGTTTTGGGGCACACTTGATTCTTTTTTAACTTCTTTATTAACATAGTCATGCAGAATGTATCACAGAGATGCAATATTATCTATAATATACAGCAAAATATTACAAAGCATAGGTTTAAAGTTCTTGTATATACAAAGTTCAGTATGTTCTGTGACAAAGTAAGAGTCCCACAGATGTCGGTCTATCTCAACATAAAACAAGCATTTGTCAATGCCAAATGTTTGCTTGCTGGCGTTAGCAGTGGAAGTGCAGGAGTTACACGGATGCAGGATAGGAATGGCATCGAAGTATTGAATTGGCACCAACTCCACCCTCATCCTGCAGATATGGACAGTGGACAGGCATTGGGGTGTGCCTTTGGGTCGTCGCCCATAATGGCCATGACATTTCACCTCACACTACCCTTCAGACACTGACAAGTGTCAAGGTGTGCCTTGGGGTATTTGGGCTTTACATTCACCTCATTCCATAAGGAAATATGCTGAAATGGGTGCAGTACAGGAGAATGGGGTGAACTCTGGGGCCAAAGGATCCAAGGCGCACCTCGGTGCCTGTCACTGGCTGCAGGGTTGGGGTGGGGGTGGAATGCCATGAGCATTACTGTCGACAATCCCAAGTCACACCCCTGACGCCTGTCAGTCCCTACCTACAGCGTAGGGTGTTATGGTTGAAAACCCTAACACCATGGGTGTTTCTTGGTATTTTTACTCTAAGTTTTCAACATGGGCTTTTTGTGTCCCCATCACATGAACGGTGACACTATCAGTTCATTAGGAGACAGGTGATTTTGCACAGCGACTGCACCATTTGACACCACAGGTGTGAAAACACATTTCGAACAGGATGTGAAAAATAACAGCTGTACTGTTCATGAGGAGGTGTAAAAAATGGCATTGTTGAATATCTGGAGTGAAAATAGAAAAAAACTAGTGAAGTCATGAGCGTGCATAGAAACTGTGCAACGTACACCCGTAATTGTAATTAGTTTGGGGATTTTTTAACAGCAGATTTTCAACATAGGCATTTTGGGACCTCCGCTCATGAACAGTGTCACTGTGATTTTCTTAATCTGTCCCAAACACTGATTTCCCACAGCACCGGAAGTGCGAAAACACATTGCAGCCACAGTATGAAAAATGACAGCTGTACTGTTCATAAGGAGGTGTGGAAAAATGTCAATGTTGAAAATCTGGACTGAAAATATTACAAATTCGTGAGCTTACGAGGGTGCCTAGAAACTGCGCAATGCACACTCGTAACACAGTCATTTTATAGACTTTTGTCACCAAATTTTCAACATAGCCATTTTAACACCTCTGCTCATGAACAGTGTCACTGTGATTTTCTTAATCTGTCCCGGACATTGATTTTGCAAACCGACCACGCCATTGTTCGCTACATGTGTGAAAACACATTTTGGGTAAGATGTGAAAAATGACGGCTGTACTGTTCATAAGGAGGTGTGGTAAAATGGCAATGTTGAAAATCTGGAGTGAAAATATTAAAAATTCTCAAAGTTATGAGCGTGCGTAGGAACTGCGCAATGTACACTCATAAAACAGTCATTTTTGGGAATTTATTCACAAAATTTTCAACATGGGTTTTTTGGGGGTCTACCTCATGAACTGTGACACTGTTGTTTTGTTAATCAGTCCCAAAAGTGGTTCCATGCAGTGTCCGCGAAATCACCTTTCGGGACCGAATAACAAAATGACAGTGACTGAGTTCATGAGGTGGGGTCCCAAGAACCCCATGTTGAAACTTTGGTGAAAGAATTCCCCAAAATGGCCGTGATATGCACCAAAGTTGAAAAAAAAACATTTATGCCATTATACAGCTTACCGGCATTTCTTCAGTTTGCGGTTGGCTTTGAAGAGTGCAGGCGTGTTCCTGGTCCACTAAAGATCATCGCGCCAGCCTCCGGAGGTAAGTATGGGGTGAGGCAGAGGGGTGGGGAGGTGGTCATGCAGTGGGTGGGCACGTGTTGGGGAGGAGGCAAAACAGTCAACGAGGGACTGTTTTTTCTTATAGAGTTTTTTTTTTTTTTTTACAAAGACAATGCAGGACTTTTGCCACACTGAGATGGGCCCCCAGCGTGGCACCTGGAAGTCTATTTGGGGAGGAAGTAGAGCTAATGGGGGATTGGGCACCCCCATCGGCCATACAGACTTCTGCCATGCTGGGATGGGCTCCCAGCGTGGCACCTGGAAGTCTGTTTTGTGGGGGAGGCAGTGTAGCCGATGGGGATCAGGCACCCCTGTCAGCCATACAGACTTTTGCCACACTGGGGTGGGCTCCCAGTGTGGCACCTGGAAGTCTGTTTGGGGGGGCAGTAGAGCCAACAGGGGATTAGGCACCCTTGTCCGGCCATACAGTGTGTGGGGGGGTGGGGGGCGCAAGAGCACGCTGGGGTGGGCTCCCAGCATGCTACTTGGTGTTTTGTTAGGGGGCACTGGAGTCGATGGGGATGCCAAAGAAAAATGGAGCTGTCTATGACATAGTTCAGATGCAGTGCTGACGTGTAGGCAGTTTGCATACTGCCAATGGCAGTATGCAAATTGCCTACACGCTACCACTGCTGATTGTAGTGGTCTTTTACTTTGAACTGTATGCCACTGCATCTGAACTACTGTCATAGACAGCTCGGACATTTATTGGTGCAGTGCGGCCATGCCTGCAAAAAGGAGCAGGGCAATGGAAGCGGGGGTGGCACATCTACGAAAACTCATATGGAGGCATTATGTTGCTTGCACATGTGTGCAAGCAAACACAAAAAGGTAACACGAAAATAAAATAAGGTGATGTAACAAATTTAAAGTTCAGTAGAGTATTAGAGATGCTGAAACATTCAGGTAAATTAGAAAAACACAGCATCAAGTTCATCATTTACTCCATGTGGTTTGAGAGCCTTTAGGTTGAAAATCCATCTGCTCCTTCTGTAATAACAAATTGACCCTGTCACCCCTTCTGGGGAGGACTTGTTCAATCACATACTACCTGGCTATTTGAAAATCACAGGAATTTCTGGAAATAAAACAAGACAGTAGCTCTGAAAACATATAGCAATAGTTACTAATACAGATTGCACAGCCTAACCTTACACAGCAAAAGGTTTAACAGAAGAAAGACAATTTAGTGCTTTCCAAACAAGCCTAATTGCTTAGACTGGCAGATTCTGCATGCCTTCCCTGGCCTGTACCTTTACTTGGCTGGCACTGAATCCTAAAAACAAACCTGTCTGCATGATAATGGAAGAGACATATTGTTATAGTGGCAATTAGAAACATTGCTGGTTCAGTGGCAGTTAGGTTAAGTAAAGTATCCAGGAAAAAAAAGGCCTATGGTGTGTAAGGAAGTCATACCGTGTGCAATCATAAAAGTGACTTTTTAAAACAAGATATATTTTCTCCCTTCCTTGTAGCTTGTCTATTCTTTTGGTCAAGTAAGCAAGTTTGAAAATAGTTTTTTTGGCTGATTATGGTCAGTAGTAAGTGCCCCAGTACTTGCCAGATGACAGATATGAACAAGGGTCGTGAAGTGAAGATTTAGAGCACAAAATTTGTACCTCGTTTAGTGAGTTACTTTTACCTACCTAGGAGTTGAACTGTGAACCACAGTTTTGGTAACCACCTTCACAAAAACAAGATTTTGGCAGATCTGTAGGGTCTCAGAAAAGTTATCGACCTGACAACCGATGTGACAACACAGTGAACCCCACGTGATCTACAGCAGTGGCAGGTAGACTGTTATTTTTATTTTTGATGTCACTCCACAGTGTGCAATCTACACAGTGGCGGCAAGCAAAGCCCTATTGCATCTGATGCCAGTGCACAGTCAGCCAACGCTCCAGTCCATCCATGTAACTGCTCCTCACTTAAGTTCCAGGTTTTAACTTCATTAACTTAAAAAAAAAAACAATTTAAGGCTGGGCAAGTGGAACTCGATATATATTTGGGGTCATCCAAACCCTTCCAGTGTATGGGCCTGAGATATATTCGTTAAAAAAGGTTCCAAGATTTTAATAATGTTTTTTAAATACATTAACCCATTACCTTATGCTGGTGATGGTCTTTTGAGGTAAGAAAGGAATGCTTTCCTTAAATCCACTAAGGGGATGGAGGGAATGGATCAAAAATTGTGCTGAACAGATGGCCAGTGGAACCCTTCCACTTCCCAATCCGCCTGTCCTGCCCCCACACTCAGATGTTTTGTAATGTCTAACCATGGAGAGCACAAGTGCATGGCACAAGTCAAGGGAAGAAATTTTTAGAGCCGTTTTATATTAATTAAGCAATGCCATTGCTTAACTAATAGGGGTCTTTCTAGTTGATTGATGGCTTTCATTTGTATCAAAGGTTACTTTAATTAATATACTGTAAAACAGCTCTGAAAATGTTTTCCATTGACTTGTATGTGGCACGCCACTGCACTCTCCCTGGTTAGACGTCACAAAACATCAGAGTGCAGGAGCAAGGCTGGCAGACTAAGAAGTGGAAGGGATTGCTTGGGTGTCTGTCTGGTAAAATTTTTGATCCCTTCCCTCCCGTCTTTGTTACCTCAAAAGACTATCGCCAGCATAAGGTAATGGGTTAATGTATTTTAAAAACCCATTATTCAAATCTTAAAACTTCCCTTTAAAGAAGAGAAACTATTCCATTTCAAAAACTAGTGCCCAGCAAAATGATATATTTAACAGGTATATTTATTTAATATATCTGAAAACCATTATATTCTATATTTCTACACACAGTTCTTTTTTATTCTTTTAACAGGTTTTGTCTTTACCAGGTGTTTATTTAAGAGGGATTCCCTGTACCCAAAACACATAAATAAATCTGTGGGCTGACAGTATAGCCTAGAGATTAGAGGAACAAGGTGTGAATGAGCTTGATAGAAACATAGAAACATAGAAGTTGACGGCAGATAAGGACTGCAAGGCCCATCCAGTCTGCCCATTTCTTTTTCTACCTTATAAATGTGCCATCGGCCTTTGCTCTGTCAGTGGCCTATCTATTCATAGTCATTTGTATTGCTCCCTTATGCCTATCACATGCCTGTTTGAAGCCCTGCACTGTATTCATAGCCACCACTTCTGTGGTAAGCCATTCCATGCATCCACCACCCTTTCTGTGAAAAAGAATTTCCTCACATTCCCCCTTAATCGGCCTCCCTCTAATCTCATGCTGTGTCCTCTTGTCCTGCTATTTTTCTTATATTTAAACATATTAGACTCTTTCACCTTGTTTATGCCCTTAAGGTGTTTGAATGCCTCGATCATATCACCTCTCTCCTCCTTTACTCAAGGGTATACATATTGAGCTCCATTAATCTATCCTCATATGTCTTCTGATGCAGTCCCTGCACCATTTTGGTTGCCCTTCTCTGGACTGCCTCAATTTGGTTAATGTCCTTGTGAAGTTGTGGCCTCCAATACTGCCACGAGTACTCCTGATGGGGCCTAACCAGTGTCTTGTACAGAGGGATTATTACCTCCCTCTACGACTTGTGATACCCCTACTAATACACCCTAACACCCCCAGCCTTACCTACTGCTTTAGAGGTCTGCTTGATGATTTTAGGTCATCAGTGATGATGATGCCCAAGTCTCTTCTTCCTTTGTGACTGCTAGCAACTCCCTCCCAGCCTATAGGTGGCTTCAGGGTTTCTCTTCCCTATATGCATGATTTTGCACTTCTTTGCATTAAATGCCAGTTGCCACTCTTCTGACCATTCTGCTAGTTTATCCAGATCTCTTCTCATTCTGCCCACCCCATCTGGATCATCTCTCTGTTGCAGATCTTGGTGTCATCTGCAAACAGACAAGCCTTACCCTCTAGTCCATCTGCAAGGTCACTAATGAAGATGTTGAAGAGGACTGGACCCAGGACTGATCCTAGAGGTACCCCACTTGTGACTTGCATCTCTTCTGACTGTATACCATTTACCACCACTCTCTGTTTTCTGCCCGTCAACCAGTTTGCCACCCAGTTGACCAACTTCTGACCCACCCGAGCCTACCCAGCTTATTTATCAATCTTCTATGTGGAACAGTGTCAAAAGCTTTGCTGAAGTCAGGTAGGCGACATCAACTGCTCCCCTTGTCCACCACTCTGGTTACCCAGTCAAAGAAATCTATGAGATTAGTTTGACAGGACCTTCCTTTGTAAACCCATGCTGTCTTGGATCCTGTGCCCTATGGATTCCAGGTGTTGCACTATCCTTTCCTTAAGGAGTGCCTCCATAATCTTGCCCACTACTGAGGTAAGACTGACCGGTCTGTAGTTCCCCCGCCTCCCTGCTACCACTCTTGTGGAGCGGATCACATGAGCCCTTCTCCAGTCTTCTCGGGACTCTCCTGTGCTCAGAGACTCACTAAACAATTCTGCTAATGGCTCTGCTAGTTCCTCCTTTAGCTCTTAAGTACCCTGGGATGTATGCCATCAGGTCCCATTGCCTTATCCACCTGAGCTTAGCAAGCTCTTGTAGGACCCTTTCTTTTGTGAAGGAGTAGTGCTCACCTCCTCCCCTGTGTCCATGATGCTTGAGCTGTGGGCCTGCCCTACCTTCTCTTCAGTAAATACTGAGCAAAGTATCTATTTAGGATAGATGCCTTTACAGGGTCCTCCTCCTCACATGTTCCCTTTTCTCCATTAAGCTTAGCAATACCCCCTCTGGACTTTCTCCTTTCACTAATGTATCTATAGAAAGTCTTGTCACCTTCTTTTACTGTTCGTGCTAGTGTTTCCTCAGTTTGGGACTTTGCCTGCCTTACTGCCTTACCTGCTTCCCTTAGGGCAGTTTGGTATGCCTCCCTATCTTCATCCCGCTGTGTTCCCTTATATTTCCTGAAGGCCAGCCTTTTGGCTCTGACCTTTTCTGCTACTGTATTTGAGAACCAAAGTGGTTTCCTTCTTCTTTTGCACTTCCTTTTCTGTCTAACACAATGGGATGTTGCTTCAAGTATTGCATCCTTAATGCTTGCCCACTTTGCCTGTACCCCCTCACCTGTGTTTCTTTTTGCCAGGGCTAGCTTAACTCTGTTGGCCATCTTATCAAAGTCAGCTCCTTTGAAGTCCCATATTTTTGCCTTGGAATGGGATGATTTAGATGTAGTAGCCAAATTGAACCATACCATGTGATGATCACTGGCCCCAGGTGACCTTCTCACCTGGAGATCTGTGATCCTTCTTTGTTAGTCAGTACTAGATCTAGGATAGCCCTGTCTCTTGTGGGTTGCTGTACCAGTTGTTTGAGGCCCTCCCCCTGCAGGGAATCCACTATGTGTCTAGTTCTGGCAGATGTTCCTGCTGGTATTGACCAATCTGTATCTGGCATGTTGAAGTCTCCCATTATCAGAACCTCCCCTTTAGCTGTCATGTTTCGTATATCTTCTAACAGTAATGTGTCTATGTCCTCCCTCTGGTCTGGGGGCCTGTAGACAACCCCAGTTCTTATGGCTGTCCCATTTCCTGTTTCCAGGGTGACCCACAGTTCTTCTGGCTCCTTATGTGTATTCTGATTTCTGTAGCTGATATTTTCATTAACATACAGGGCCACTACTCCCCCCCCTTTTGCACCTCAGTCTCTTCTGAACAATACATAGCCAGGTACTGAAGTCTCCCAAGTGTGGTTACTGGTAAACCACATCTCACTAATTGCTACTATGTCCAGTTTAGCCTCTGACATTATTGCCTGCAGGTCTGGGATCTTATTTCCCAGGCTGTGAGCATTTGTGTACATGATTTTCCATTGGCCAGATTTTGGTGTGTTAGTTGTTGGGTGAAGTTTGGCATTACTCCTGTGCGTCGTATGGGGAGACAAACCTTTTTTCTTACCTGGTGATGCAAATGAACGGCAAACATGCTGAATTCCTGTTTGACCACTAGCTGAGGGGGGAGGGGTGTTCTTCCCATTCGACGTATGGGGTGCTGCACCCCTCTCCCCATTTGCTAGTTTAAATATTCTGCAAAGACGTCAAACTTCTGCCCAATGCACTGACTCTCTTTAGTCAGATGCAGTCCATCAAATTTAAAGAACTTCGCTCCCAGAACTGTTGCCAGTTCCCTACAAATCTGTGTCCTTTTTCCTGGCACCAGTCCTTGAGCCACGTGTTTAGCTCCCCTATCTCCCTTCTCTGACCTTCCGTCCATCTGCTCCCTCTCCCAGACTGGCAGGATCTCAGAGAAGGAGATGCGGACGAAATAGATGATAGTTTGTCACCCAGCCTAGTCAGGTGCTCCTTGGTCTCCACAACTGACCGGCTGGCGAGATCATTAGTCCCTATGTGTACTAGGACATCAATGTTTTCTCCTGCTTTGTGAACAATTTTAGCTATGCGGTCAGTGTCTCTCCATGCTGATGTACCTGGGAGACATCTAACCATCACCCCTGGCTGGAGATGGGTATCAACTCCCCGAATCATGGAGTCTCCTATGATCAGAAGTTTTTTGGATTTCCTTTGTGCTTGTTTAGTTTTGGTTCCTGATTTGGGTGAGTTTTGTTGTGCTAGCTCCTGTGCCGCAGGACAGCAGACCAGACCTGAGTTTGATTCTCACAACCTCCACTTGCATACTGTGTGATTCTGAGCAAGTCACTTAACCATTCAGTGCTCCCAGGTCACCCCTGAAAACAGGCTGTTGTGCTTAGTGGGCCTTACCCAGTTACCAAAGACTAAAAATTATTCATTTAACAGGTCTAGTGTATTATCAGGTATTCATTTAACTGGGCTTCACAACAACATTTACAATTACAGCTTGTTAGGTGGGTGTGTGCATAAATTATGTATTTGTCGAATATTCAACAAATACAGCCCAGTTAGTCAAGTATTCAAATGTCTGTGGGTATTTGAGTATGCAAGAATTCAACCATAATGTAGTACATTTAAAAAATGCTGTAGACATGGGAAAAAAAAAGTAAGTAAGTAGGGAAACTTTGCCAACCCTATGATTCTCTTGAAATGGGGATTTATAACAACTGTGATTCTAGTAAAGGTTCCTGGTTGTTTAGATTTTGGTTAGTTCAATTAAAATAAAACAGCCATCATGACATCTTGCCGTCTGCTAGTCTGATCACTGATCAAATATCAGACATCTAAAAAACAGGGACAGTCTGCATTTGCAACCCATCAGGTGAGTGTAGGGACTAGGGAGCAACAAAGCTGTGCCTGTTCAGGGGAGAAGGAACTTGGAGAAAAGTACAGGGGGAGCAAAGAACTGCTACAGTAGTTGTTGGGGTAGCACCACTACACCATGCCTAGTTCCCTCCTACTGCTACAGTGAGTTTCTGCATCAGTTATGAGTCCTCAGCTGTGGGTGGACTTGGATGAAGGAGAGTGTTTGTGTTACTTTAGCTTTTCTGTGCTGCAACTTGACTGTCACACTCATGCCACCTCCTAGAGATCAACAGTTTACAGCACAGAGCTGGACAGGCCAGAGCACTGATGAGAACAGAGAGAAAGAGAATGTGAGGTGTGAGGATGGCACTGTGAGGGTAGGCAGGGGCTAGAGGGGAAAACCCTGGTGGTGGGACTGATGGGTGGAGATGGAGACAGAGGAAAAAGGTCAGGTGCTCACTTACCAGGCACCCGAGGAAGAGACAGGCAGGGTTATGAAACAGAGAAAGGGCAGAAATTCAGAACAACAGAAATAATGAAATACAAAAAACAACCACAGTGAGCAACTCTCTGTTACTGCCCAATGCAGAAAGGTAGACTGCTGTGCATGTGCATGTGCTCGCAGAAGGTAGCACTGCTGCATGTGAGAGAGATGCTTCTGTTGCTGCTGCATGATCTGAGCCAGTGGGGAATGATGAGATGAAGAACATGCTGTTTGGGATCAGTGTGTTGGGGGCTAGAACTTCTAAAATAATGAGAGTTACAGAGCTCTGTAAAGCTGTGTTTACATGGTCACATTTGCAGTGGAGTAACCCATGCACTCGGGTTGCTCAAGTGCAAATGTATCTGTGTGGACACGTACCCGATCAGGGTAAGCCACTTGCTAAGACATTCCCTGATTCTCTGGCAAGTTGGGAACGCCAAGAGGAGCGAGTGGCTTACGGTGACTTAACTGGCAATGTGGACTCCCTGCACTGCAGCAACCTGTTCTCAGCTGGCAGATGTCCAGCTTCCCTGCGATGCATGGCACCTCACCAGCACAGACTGCAGCGGTGCAGAGAGGGGCCATGTAGGCAGACTGCGGGTGGCAAGTGGTCTGGACCGCAGTTTTGCAGTTTTCTATTTGCAGCGCTACTGTCGTGTAAACATGGCTTAAAGCTCTCTGAGCAGCCTGGGGATTTTGCTGAGGAGATCTTAAAGTTTCAGCAAATACATTCATGCTGAATACCTCCTGATAGGGGAGGACCTGGCTCACCATGAAGATAACAAGTACCCTCAGTCCTCTGCGTGGGGGAGAACACCTGAGGGCACGGGCTCCTCACGGGTCTTGCAAGACCCTAGAATATTCTGTGTGATGCAGATGAACAGGAAAGTGACCCAAAAACTCCCATCTGACCCTACAGGAAAAGAAGTGAGTTCTCTGGAACTGGAGGTAAAGCACCATTTTCCAGGCCATAAATGTCAGTCAAGAGAGGTGAAGTCACATCATCCACCGAATGCAGACTCCGAAAATCTCCAGGCTATGCTGATATCCTTTCTATCAACAAGGAATAAGGACTAAGTTTTTCACTGCCAAATAGACTGGTGATAACAGACAAGCAGAAAATCCTGTTTTTGGTCATATGCCACTAGACAACAGAGCAAGCATTTGATGGTGTTATAAAATAATTAGAGACCGAAGCAGATACCCTTTTACTTTCTACCACCTGCACGATTACACCTGATGGTAAGGAATAAGCCATATTTCTTTAAATGTCATAAATCCTTTAAAGATCTTAAAGATATGGCACAACGTCAGGGTCAAATGACGCAGGACAAGATTGCTGGTGCCACTAATAGGTCACTTGAGGAGGCAGTAGGATCAGAAGATTCACTTGAGAAGAATTAAACTTGGGAACACTGAGTTCACCAATTACTGAATTTCCACATCCATGTGTTGTCCTGGCACCATCCTAAAGAGGGCTACTACCCCTGCCTGGGTGGCCACTAACCATGTTAAGGGGCCCGGGTTCCCGCTAAGCTCTTACTGGGGATCCTTTCCCCAGATATAAAAAATAAAAAGGCAGTGCCTCTACTGAGAGTATAATTTAAATGGGTATGAGTGGGTATGATTTTTACTAGTACAACCCCCTGGAATGCTGTACCAACCCACCTCCCCATACAATCACCCCAGACATGGACACAGTATTAACCAATATCCCCACATTCAATACTTAGCATTTCTAACTTCCTATAACAACATGCTCACTAAATCAGGCTCTTGAGTCAGATCTTTTCCAAAACAGTAGCATCTCATTAATTTACATGAGGAGGGTTAGGAAGGGGTAGAATGGAATAGAGATCAAGCAAACATTTCTGACAGGCTTGCATTTAAAGATTTGACAATTTAATACAATCCTTTTCCCTTTCGAATTTAGCCCAAACCACATTTTAATTAGTGCAGCCACCATCTATCTAGCTAGCTAACTGCTGCAGGTATTAATTTGGCACAGACCCCCAACTGGCACCAGTCCACAACAACCCCCTCAGAAATCTGTCCCTGGGTACCCAGCTCTTTAGTTGCAGGCCTGTGATGCAGCTGGTCGGCCGGTGTTGGTGTACTTGAAGAAAGTAACTTTAATTTTAGCTTTTCCTTACTTTTCTTAACTTTAGGATTACCTTCTACCCAGTGGGCATGACTTGAACACAAAAAGTGATATACAACCCCAAGGGGAAGGGAAATTCCTGCCTATACTCACGGTTCTGTGAAATCAGTCCACTGCTGGCACATGTGACTGAAGTCCTGGGGTTGGTGGATCGGCAGAAGTAGAACCTTGGAATCGATGTTTGAATAAATGCAAAGAAGGGGCAAGGATGCTGCAGCTGGGATCTTCAGCTTGATTGAAGGTTTCTCAGCGTGTCCCCTTCGGCCTATTGAGGCCCGCTGCAGAGCACTGGCGCAAAGCCCACCAGCTACAGAGGACCCAGACCTAGGAGTGACCCCACAGCCTGGCTCCCTCACAAGGTCAGAGTGCCCCAGCACTCAGGAGTAAACCTGTGATCCCCTGCAGCCAGCACACCCCACTTGGTAAGGGTTAGCAAGTTTCCCACCTGACTCTAGATTAGCTGGAAGTCTCTGGATCTCTCTTCTCCCATTAGTACACCAGCTCCATTGTGCAGCCAAAGCAGATTCTTTATCTTTTCTGCTTTTCAGACCCCCGAGCAGCAGAGTCTGAAACTCCAACTTCACAACATCAGTTTCTTTCCTCAGCTGAAACTCAATAGCCGTGGCAGGTCCCTGAAGCCCAGGACCCCTACCCATCTCTTTGCTTTTACAGTCTCTCTATTTTAAGAAAGCAGCCTCTCTTGCTCTGACTCATACACACACAGTTCCAGTAAATACCTCTCTCTCCCATACAGGGTTTCTCTCAGTCCCTTTGATGCAAAACAAATATTTCTCTCACCATACAGGTGCAGATGAACACTGAAGAGGATCTCTCTTCAACTTCTCAGAACCAAATTCCAGTCCATTTTCCATTATCCATTTTCCACTGCCAACAACCAGCCATTAAACCTTGAGTCTTTCCCTGTTTCTCTCTAGACACTTTGTCTTCCCCAGGGTTGGACAGAATCTTTCTTCCTTTTTACCATTTTCACATAAACCTCTCATCACCAGTGTCTCACCATTGTGGTGCAGATGAAAACTAAAGAGGTTCTCTCCTCACCCTCTTCATACCAAACCAGTCCATTTCCAAAATCCTTTTTCCAAATCCAGTCACCCTTTTCTCTGAACTCTTTCACTGCTGTGGTGCAGCTTTGTCCTAAGCAAACTGTAGCAGGATCCTGCAGTTCTCTCTCCTTCTCCGTAGAGCTGCCTGAACAACCTTCCTCCTCACTCTCCAGGTGGTGAAAGGCATGACCAGCCCTAGGGGACAAATTGCTGGCAGCCCCAGGCAGGCCCTTTTCCAGCCTTGCAGCCCCATTCCCTACTTAGGGGCTGGTGCCCCCTCTCCCTGTGGAGGGTCTCTCGCCAGACTGACCTAGAAATCAAAAATTCTTCTCTTTTGGGAGCTCTCTGGCAGCTCCTAATTGGCTGAAGCTGCTGTCCTTTAAAAAAATTAATATGTATGAGGCTCCCTCAACACCTTATTGACTACAGAAAAAGATGCCTAAACTTTCCCCGGTTTCTTCCCCAGAAGTCCTTTCACACAGTCCTTCTGGTGAAGTCTGACCTCCTGATTGGTTGTATTGCCATCACATGACTGCTATTACAGCTGCTGGCAAAACAGTTCCTCTGAAGTTCCCACAAGGTCCCAGCTTTTAAGTACCTCTGCAGCCAAAAAATTTACTTTTATTTCATAACTACCCCACAGAATTGTAGCCGTCCCTGTGCCCTGTTAAACGCTGGCAGCTTTTAACATTTTTATTCTGCCTGTTGCTGCTGCCATTTCAGTATCCCCCAAGGCAGCCAGCACATAGTCCCATTGCAGTCCTTATAAACTCCCACCTCTAGCACTCTAGCTTCTAATATCAAGCCTATTTTGGTGTGTTGTTGGTGAGGCTGTTGTTTCTTTTAATTGGAGACCTGTTTCTTCTGGTATCAAACCTATTTTTTGTGCTTTTAGCGAGATTGTGATTTTTTTTGCTGTCTTCACTAGCTGCAAAGTTTAGTGCATAGTTGGGGAAGGGTGCTAATTGCCTGGCCAGGGGCCTCAGCTACCAGACTGTTTCTGGAGGACACGAGCTTGGTCCCACCACCCTGCCCTCACCCCACCCACTCCAGGTACATCATTTCCTTTATACCAGGGGTTCTGACATCACTTCCCCATAAGGGCAAAGGGCATGCACCTGTCATAGCAGAAGTGGACGTACAGGGAAGGAACAGCAGCGAGTGAAGAGGTGACTGCTATCTTTGGGGAAGGGAAGTAACTGCAACAAATTGTGCTTTCATTTTTACTTGTTTGCATTGGTGGTTGCACTGTGAAAAGGAGGGGTAGGAGTTAGAAGGAGGCTGTGCAATAGTTGATTACAGTTTCATTTTGGGTGTGGGCAGGAGAGATAGGAACTTAAAAGGCAGCTGCTCAATCTATCTAACGTGTATGACAAAAGGGGTAAGGGAAATTGAGAAAAGGAGAAGAATGTTTTACAATGATAGAGGGAGGAGGGAGGGAGACTTGGGGAGTGTTGGGTATCCTTCATCTGGAAGGGTGGGGGGTCACTGGGGGGTGATGAGAGCAATGGGTAGAGTGGTAGGCTGCAACAACTGCAGTGCGCCAATCTTTCTAAAAATTGCGTGGAGGGTGGGGGGGATGTTTCGTATGCAACCAAAAAGGGAAACTTAAAAAGGAGATCAAGGGTCTGCAGGAGGAGTTAAGACAGGCAAGGCAGACTGGAGGAGGTTACAGCCCAACACTGGAGGGAGGGAGGAGGGGAGATGAGGAGGGAGGTCAGTTTGGGCCAACAGGGGGGAGGAGAGAGTCAGAAGAAGGGAAGCAGAGACAGTGGGACCCAGGCCAAGGGGAACAACATCAGTGGAACCCCGGTCAAGGGAAAAAGACAACAGGAAGGAGGAGAAGGGGAGGAGGAGAAGAAGTGGCAACAGTCATGGAGTCAAAAGGAGGGAATAGGCTAGTATGAGGAGGGAAGAAGCAGGCATAGGAGAAGGGTCTTCAGAAAATCATTTTGCAGTACTAGAGGGAAAGGAGGGGGAGGGAAGTGATGAGATTGGAGGAGTAACTGACAGAAGTCTGTATGAAACTGGAGAGGAGGGAAGTTGTGCTTGGGGAATTACAACAGGGGCGGAAGGAGGAACTACTGTGCGGGAGGAAGAAGAGGAGGAGCCGGGAGCGAGAGGTGGGGAGGAAGGGAAGCAAGCAGTTGGTAAGAGGGGTGGAATCTTAGTGCTGGGGGACTCAATACTAAGAGGAGCCAGGTGGGGTAGCAAGGGGGAGAGGCATAGTCACATTTGGGTTGAGGCCATGCTGGGAATGACAGCAGAAAAGGTGGGACAATCTGTTCTAAAATATGCCAGAAGGGGTAGGGAGAAGCCTCATTTAATTATATATTTGGGGACAAACGAGCTGGCTGACAGGACAGTAGATATAGTTCAAAGGAGGATTGAGGAACTAGGACAATTATGTGAGGGGCCAGGAAGATCAGTAACTTTCTCAGAGATACTTCCACTGCCCAGAGCAAGCACAGCAAGAAAGATAAGAACAGAGGAACTTAACGGATGGCTAAGAACCTGGTGTCATGCTAACGGGTATGGGCTGGTGGGGTTGGGGAGGGACCTAGGAGTACAGTAGTCTCTATGCCAAGGATAGATTACACTTGAGCGAGAAGGGAAAGAAATTGTTGAAACAGAGGATGGAGTACATAGAGGTTGTTGGGAATTTAAACTAGGAATGGAGGGTGGCAAGTGGGCAAGGGACATGCAGAGACCACAGGTTGGGAAGCCATATGAGCTTACCCCCCCATAACAGTGACAAAGGGCAAGTATTAGAGGCAATGCTCATAAAGGAGGCAGGAGGGGGGGGAGGGGTGGAGGGAGTTCACCATGAATGCTAGGAGCCTTGGGAAGAAAACTGCAGTGCTACAGACTCTCATGGCAGATGGGGAGGTGCACATGGTGGCCATCACCGAAACATGGGCCACCTAGTACAATGACTGGGACCTGTCGATACCAGGGTACAGGATATTTCGTAGGAATAGAGCGAATGGGAAAGGGGGTGGCACTATATGTGACGGAAGAACTGAAATGTGTACAGGAGGAAGGGGAGGAGGGTAGTATGGAGTCACTATGGATACAAATCCAGGATTCCAAGAATAGGACTCACAGAGGAGTTAGGGAACTAGCAGGACAGATCAGGAGGACCTGCAAGAAGGGTAGTGTGCTGATCATGGGGGACTTCAACATGCCAGGAGTGGACTGGAGTACCCCAACAACCAGGAACAGGAGGGAGCAGGTACTGCTGGATGCCTTTCAGGACAGCTTCCTGATGCAAATGGTCAGCAAACCAACCAGGTTAGGGAATACCCTTGGCCCCATGCTGGCAAATGGGGAGTTTGTGAGGTAACTGAGGGAGACCCGCTGGCGGGGAGTGGCCACCACTTAGTATGGTTCACATTGGATATGGGTAAGGAAGGAGTGGAATCTGGCACAAGGGTTCTGGACTTCAGGAGGGATGACTTCAGGACGATGGGGATAGTGGTAAAAGGGTACCTGGCCAGAATTCAACCTAGTATGGGCACTAACCAGAGGTGGGAGCTCATAAAGCTGGAGATAGTGGAGGCAACCAGAACCTGCAGCAAGGCCCAGAACAAGAAGGCTAGGGCAAAGAAACCTAGCTGGGTGAGCAACGAGGTCATGGAAATGGTAAGGAGGAAAAAAGCTGCCTTTAGGAGGTACAAAAAAACAGGGAGGGGGGAGGACAGGGAGAAGTACCTGAAGGAATCAAAGGAGGTGACAAGGATAGTAAGTGCAGCCAAGGTGTCTAAGGAGCTCAGGCTGGTACAGGTCATTAAGAAGGGGGAGAAGGACTTCTTCAGGTACATCAGGGAGAAAAGGAGCTGTAAGGATCATATAGTAAGGATTAGGAAGGAGGGTTGGTGGGTGGAAGCAGGGGGTGATAAGGCAGAAGCGCTAAATGATTACTTCTGCTTGGTATTTTCTAGGGAGAGGGGGGTGATACCCAAGGGAGGAGGGAGGGCAGAAACAGAGGGGGAGGGGTGATGGATGGGGAATCATGCAGGGCAGAGTTCTGGAGGGCTTGAGGGCACTAAGGGTGGACAAGGCACCAGGCCCAGATGGCATCCACCCCAGGGTACTGATGGAGCTGGCAGAGGTCCTGGTGGGACCTTTGGAGACCTGTTCAATGACTCACTAAACTCAGGGTGTGTACCTCTGGATTGGAGGTTGGCTCATGGTGCCCCTCCACAAGAGCAGCCCCAAGGATGAACCGGGGAACTACAGATCAGTGAGCCTCACAACTATTGTGGATAAGCTGATGGAGACTATCCTGAAGGAGAGGCTGGTGTCCCTCCTGGAGGCCAAAGGGCTACAGGACAGCAGACAGCATGGCTTCATAAGTGGCAGATCCTGCCAAACCAAGCTGGTGGAGTTCTATGACTGGGTAACTAGGCAATTGGATGGGGGCCATGCAGTGGATGTCCTGTACCTGGACTTCAGTAAGGCATTCGACTCGGTGACACATGGGAGGCTGGGAAGTAAGTTAGAAGGCACAGGGGCAGGTACAAAGCTGGTGAGATGGATAGAGAACTGGCTTCAGGGAAGGCAACAGAGGATGGTGGTGGGTGGGGAGCTCTCATCCCCAAGAGTAGTGATGAGCGGTGTTCCGCAGGACTCAGTGTTGGGACCAGTGTTGTTTGGGATATTCATTGCAGATATATCATTGGGCATCAAGCACAAGACCAGTCTGTTTGCTGACGACACCAAGATGGGAGTGGTGGTGGACGACCTAGGGGGATGGCAGAGGTTGGTTATATGGTGATCTGGTAAAGCCAGAAACCTGGTTGGACACCTGGCAACTGGGTTCAATGCCAAAAAGTGCAAGGTACTGCATTTTGGGGTGAAAAACCCAAGGAGGAGTTACCAGCTGGGGAGAGTGCAGCTGGCCAAGACAGAGGAGGAGAAGGACCTGGGAGTGCTTATTAAGGGGTCAATGAACAACTTGGCACAATGAAGGACAGCAGCTGCAAAGGTCAACAAAATGCTGGGTTGCATTGCAAGGGGTATATCCTCAAGTTGGGGGGGTGATTCTACCACTGTATAGATCATTAGTTATACCGCACCTGGAGTACTGCGAGCAGTACTGGCACCCATATCTGAAGAGGAACATTAAGTTACTGGAGGGGGTGCAGTGCAGGGGAACAAAGATGATCCAGGAGCTGGGGGACTTACCATATGAGAGGAAACTGAGGGAGTTGAACACGTACTCGCTGAGGAGAGGAGGTACAGAGGGGGGATATGACTGAAACCTTCATGTACATGAAAGGAATAAACAAGACAGGTACGGAGGGGCTGTTCAATGTAAAGGGGGGGGCACCCTGGGCCATGATATGAGACTGGAGGGAGGAAGGTTCAGGAGGGAGATGAGGAGACACTTTTTTACAGAGAGGGTGGTAGCTGGGTGAAATGCATTACCAGCGGAAGTTGTTGTGCCTGGGTTAGGCCCCCTTTCATTCCACATACACCTCACATACACCTTACACTGTATTTCTGGTCTATCATACTGTGATACTGCTATTTTGCACTAATATATAGATTTCAGCATCATCATATAAGCATGAGTGCCAGGAATGTGCTTTGCTGCTCATATATGCCAATGTTTACATCATTTCATAGGATTAGATCATGCACGCTACTATTATAATGCTTATGTTCACATATAATCTACCTAGTCACTGATAAGATGACTCTGAGAGATCATTGGTGATTATTGTATACTTGTATTCTCATATAATTATATGTAGTGTGTGTTTTATACTCAGGCAGATATGCCACATGTAATAGAGCCCTGTCAGCACTTCTCTTTGTCTAAGCAAGCTGACAGAGAAAACCTTTGTTATGTCTTTATGTCTTATATTACACATAAGCAAGAAATGCCACGTGTAGTTTGAACCCATCAGCATTTCTTTTGTCCAAGCTATAATGCTAATGGAAGCATATTCTGTCTCATATGATACTCATTAGTAATACTGTCTCCTATGTCCTTATCCAATGGAGAATGACTTATGAACTATACATATTGTTTCTCATATCAGTAACTATGAGGTAATCTATGTTGCTATTCTGTTATCTGTAGTATTTAAGCTTCTGTAACCTAGTTTTACTCACAGAGAGAACAAGATCGCAGAGAGAGAACAAGATCTTAGAGAACCTAAGATCTACAATTCTGGAGATTATGTACATTCTTCAGGAGAGTGGTGAGAAACCCATCTCCCTTATGATTTTCTCTGTCACATGCTTGACGTAAGTAGTATAATAAAATTTATTAGTACTCCTTGCTTGTTTACGAATGTTTCTTGGCAGACTCCGAAGACACAAGAATCTGTATTATTAGTATTATTATTATTTACTCTACTATCTGAGATTGTTTACGTAATGTAAATGGTGACCACAAATGGAGTCTTGGTGTTTGCCAAGTTTCATTTTAATTTCCTCTGTAAATTAAAACACTGGTTGAGAAATCTGCAGTAACAAGCAGCTGAGAGTGTCTTCTGTTTAACTTTTCAGTCTGTTGGTTGTTCCACAGTGCAGACAAAACAATCTCTTGGCAGATATTCAATCTCTGCGTAATGATTTGTTTTATTTTTGTTTGTTTTTTCCCTGTTCTTTCTCTGTGGGAACACACAGCTGTAAAGGGATCCAAATGGACAGGCAGACTGCTTTAATTTGTGGTTTCAAGTCTTAATGGTTATTTACTTATCTAGGTGTCCACATACGCCAAATGCTGTTTGTGTCCTGTTATGAACTTTGGTTGCAAACAAAGTTTTTGATCGACAGACAGCTAAGGGTTTCTTATCCTAAAAGACATGTCTAAAATATCAGTACTAGTTGAGGCTGGATGCCTTAACATACCAAACTGCCTATGATGGTTGGTGTGATTTTGTTGAGGTAGCAGAATCCAATGGTAGCCCTTTAAGGGATATCATTGCCCATTATGTGTGGTTCATAGCTCAGAGCTTATGTTACATACTGAAGCTGGATGATGTAGGTTGTGCTTAGATACAGAGGCCAGACCAGTAAGTAGGACAATGCTTGCAAGTTACTAGTAGTAGTATGAAATGATTAGTGCTTAGGTACTTCAGCATAGACATGACCAGTCAGTGATTATAGTACATGTAAGCTGGATAGTATGCAAGGCTTAGATGCTTGAACTGATGAGTAGTTTGTTATGACTTGATGTTTTGGCCTTTCTCTGTATCCCACTGTAGGAAGGATGCTTAGTCCAGTAGTATGAGACCCCCAAAAAATAATGATATCATACAATTGTTCAGTATCCGACCGGTAGAAGGAGTAGAGTAGGATGACATCCCCCTAAAGAATGACTAGCAGTATGATTACCTCCTCCAACTCCAGAGAGTGTGACCAGTAGCACGCAGGAGAGGAAACCCCCCCTTGAGGGGAAACTTCTGAGGAATGATGGCTACTGACCTGCCTGTCCTTCTGGGCATACTAAAGGAGAGTAATCCTAAGTAAACAATTTAAATTTAGTCAGTTAATCCGAAATCCAAAGGCATAGATCCTGATCCATTGAAACGGAAAATGGAAGAAAGCACTGATTTGAAAGCATCTGGTGAACATAGCAGCATCCTTCAAGTAAACTCCTAGTCCAAGAGTCCATGCCCAGGGCAGAATGATAGAAATGGGATCCATGGTTGATAAAAGTTGAAGCGTCGAAGTACCATTGATGAAGTGCTCCAGCAGGTGAGGAAGTCTTCTTCGAGGAGAACCAGTAACCAAAGGTGAAATATCCATGTCTAGAGGCGGAGGACAAGTAGTTCGTGTTCCGCACGGCAAGCTGTGCAAATGAAGGCCTCAGTGAGGAGGCAGAACAGTAGGAATTTACGATCTGGAGTGTGAAGCAGGTAAGTGAATTAGGTACATAGCGCAGTGCGAATAGGTAGAGGAAGTCAAATGTACCTCCAGATTCCAAGGGGTGAAGTAGGTAGTAGAATAGGCAACTCTGACTGGATGTACCTCTAGGCCCTGTAAGGATGAAGCAGGTAATATGAGCAAATAGCATAAGAAGCATATAAGTACATAGGTCAGTAGTAGCAGCAATGAAATCTGCATGATGCAGACGAAGTAGCAGAGGAGTAGAATGGCAGAGCTTATGCATGGCAAAGTGAGGAGTATGAGGAATGGCAATGGCACAGGAATCGAAGAGCGTCATTTAGTGATCCAAACTACTGCATAGCGATGCAGATATCCACGGTTCCAAAGCTAGACTGGTACAGTAGCTAGAATTGACTGGGTGAGAATAGTCAGACAAGTCCTAAAGATTGAGCTTATGAGTCATAAATGATTAAACTGAAGCAGTCAAATCAAAGGAAGTAGCATTGTAACAGGGTCCAGGAAGCCTTGGAGCACAAACCATGAGATTGAAAGTCTTCTGGATAAGCTCAACTAACTTTTCAGGTAAGAGTGCAGCAGTAGTAATCCATAAGATTGAAGTGGCAAGGCAAAAGCAGTCAAAAATAGATGACGTATGGTCAAACAATCCTGGACGGGAATCCATAGTAGAAAGGGCTCCTAAGACTGGCAGACATGGTGGAAGACAGGCATATAGAATGTACAAACCTCCAGGCCCCTAAGCTGGGCGAGGCAGGTGTAGAGTAGAAGTAGTGCAACCCCCGGGCCCAGTGGGCAAAGCAGGTCTGAGAAGCAGGCAATTATGGTGTAGTAACACAGGTCAAGGGACCTCAGGGCCCATAGGTTGCAGGTCTTTCGTAGCATGATGCGGTGAACCTCTGGCCCTGTGGGGTGAGGCAGGTTATAGAGCAGTGGTAGGTAAGTAATAGTAATGTCAAACTGCATGCAATGCAGAATTAGTAGCGAAGAAGTAGGGAGTATTGTAAATTGCAAGTGGTATTGTAAATAGTTACATAAATGGCAGCAGAATCCTGAGCCAATTCTGTGCAGCATTGCAGGGGCACTGATGAAGAGTAATGTTGAGGCCCACAACATGAGATAGAAGGTCTGCAGGATGGGTTTGACTAAGTCCTGGCGGGAGTGGTGTAGGAAGTCCAGTAACTGAGCGACAAGGCAAAAGCATCCAAGAAATTAAGGGAGAAGTCCAAGTAATCTAGATGTACATCCACAGGAGATCAAGGAGCTCCTTGAAGGCTGACTGATGCAAATGTCTATGGATAGCAAGGAGCAACGAAGCGACACTAGGATAAGCTCTTGCGTGGCCAACGGATACAGCCAGACCCCATGCAGGCCAGGCAAAGGAGGAGTAAGCCAAGCTAGACCCCACGTAGGCTAGATTACTAAGGCGCCGCCATGGAGGGTAGCCCGGAATAGCAGGCATCCCAGGCAGAAGCTGAAGGGATGAAGCAAGTAAGCAAATGTGCTAAGCTAGAGGAGATCTAACTATTTGATAGGAATAACTAGATTCACATGGAATGGTCTGAAGCAGCCGATGGTGCATAGCGGAATGAGCAATGTAATAGTGCCATGATTAAAAACTAGGTAGATCAGTAGCATGAAGATGAATTAAGGAATGAATTAGACTGGAAACTGGGAGGTGCATGAGCACAACATGCTGAGATCGAACTGAGCAGTGAGCATTGAGACCTTGCAAGGTTGATACAAAGTTGAATGCAGCAGAATCCCAGAGGTTGAATCCGAGGGAAAGGGGACAGTAGGCATGGAGCACTGGCTTGCGTAAGTAGGGAGCAATGATGGTGGAATCAAGTGTGGACTTAGGCGCAAGTCAGGAAAGAGACATAATAAATAGGTAGCACCTTAAGGTGAGTCATAGTCTCAGCAGTACAAGTCAGGCATAGAAAATATAATAGCTAGTAGCAGTGAACATATGAGGATAGGTCTAGCCTTATAGCGACTTTGCTGGAAGCAGAACTATAGTCACTGATGGAAACTTGTTGGAATAAGTTGTAAGTCGTTCTGTCCCATGTTCATCCGAAAGTAGTGCTGGGAGAAGCTGGCTTGAGGAGCTATGCTAGTAGCTTGCAGCTCTAGAAATATCTGAAGTTCAAAAACTGGAGTAAAGGGATAGTATCAGGAGTGCTTGAATAACTTAGAAACTAGAGTTGGGTTGCTACAGTGTGCTATGCAGACATGAGGTGGTGGACAAGGAGGGAAGCGTTGCTTCCGAGTGCTTCCATAGACTGAAAAAGAGGAGATATATGACATAGGTTGACTGCGTCAGTTTGGAGATAAAGAGAATCCTGTTTGCTTGGCTAAATGCTGACTGAACACGGAATGGCAGGGTGCAGCTTGAGTAGAATGCAGAGCAACATACCACGGCCAGGAGGGTATCCAGGGTGAGAATAGAAACGGCATGTCCCATTTGCAGAACTGCCAGGTCTCCGGAAAGGCTACGCAGTCCAAGCTTGTCATGATATGTAGAAACATGCAGCCGACTGATAGAAACATAGAAACACAGAAACATAGAATTTGACGGCAGATAAGGACCGCTTGGCCCACCCAGTCTGTCCATTTCCCTACCTACTGGATAAGCTGCAGATCCTAGTTAACCAGCAGCCTACTTCTTCCTACCCCCACCCCCTAGAATTGCCATAAGGCATAATGTAAACAGTAAGAATTACAAACGGATGTGTAGCATGTGGCAACACAAGTAAGGAACTTAGCAATATCCGAGATTGAGCTGAGTTTACTAATTATGGCTCTAGCACTTTCTCTACTACAGCAAGTGAGACAGCAATCAGTAAAAACAGTAGACATACGGTTTCACAGTCACGATTCAGTGTGACATTGTAGGGTATGTGCAGTACCTGTTATCCATTGTTAAGTGCACAACACAACTTATTAGAATAGCATGTCTTGTTAAACTGCTGTTAAGGGAAGTCATGATATAAGGCCCAAGTAATGGCATATTCTTGGTGCAAGCATGCTTAAATGGATCGTAGAGTGTGGTGGAATTATGGTAATCCTAGGGAGCGTTCATAGAGGTTGCATGGTTCCCCCGTTGATAGCTTGCTCCTGTAGTAATACTGAGGGCTGAGTAGGGGTAGCTGGAATGATGAAACCAGAAATGCAGGTGGCGTGGAAAAACAGCTCATCGGAATGCAAGCCAGGAAGCACCAAACATGGAAACCTTAGCGAGGACGTGTAGCAAGCAGCTCCGGAGCCAGTGCGCAGTCGTATTCTGTGTGAGGGATATCGGCAGTATTCCAGAAGGCGCTGAGAAAATAAAAGAAGGATGACCGTACGAGGCTGAATTAAACTGTCCTGTGGCAGGCACAGCTGCTTGAAAGGAGGGACAGACACCACCATGGCTGTAATGGAAACGCAGCCCGCAAGGAGCGAGCAGCAGCAGTGAGAAAGAGCAGGATGGAGTACAAGCGACGGCCCTGGGAGGTGATGCAGCAAATGAAGAGACCCCCCCCACAAAAAAAAGCAACACACGGAGAAAGGTACGGGGAAACCGGGGACAGAGAGAGGCACAAGGGAAGGGAGCACATGGGGAAGGAAACACGGATGGGGGAACAGGAGCAAGGAGAAAAGGGGTGCAGCAGCGGACCAGCAGCAACAGGGAGCGAGTGCCGAGTGCGACTCATTCTAAGCAAAGCAGTGGTCTGCCTGCTGCCTTAAATAGGATGTGGGGGAGGAGCTCTTCCCCCACATAACTACATGTGGAGCCCTTCAATTATAGGGAATTGAAAATTGGTACCAAAAGAGTTGATCCTGAAGGATTATTAATTGCAACGTTGTTTAATTGTTTTGATGCTGTTCTAAATAAACTATCTGTTTTGGAATCTGAGTATGTTGCTTGCAAGCAGGAAATTAGTCTGAAAAAGGCTTCTCATAAATCAAAGATGGATGGACTGCAGTCTCAGCAGCAGTCTGTCCGTAAGGAAAATTAGTGCCTCTTTAATGAGATAAGCAGCAAAGACTTGCATGCCTTAAGCGATAGCACTGAAAAGGCAAAACCTATTAGAAAAAGAGTTTTTCAAATGAATGGTGTTCTGGCTAGTAACACTGATTCCTTACATTTTGAAAACAAGGAACTTAGAGATGATAATTCTTAAGTAATTACTGAAAGAGTTAACGTGCTGGTATTTCAACACCAGACCTTGACTGAACAGCGTGACTCAGTATGTTTTCAGTACAACAGACTTGAAATGAATGTTGTGAATCTAAACTGTGACACAGCTTCTGTTAATAAAAGGCATGTTTTACAAGATGAGAACGTCTTGCAATCTGTAAACAATGCACTTTACAGTGTGCTAACT
Organism: Neoceratodus forsteri; assembly: GCA_016271365.2. Lineage (NCBI taxonomy): Eukaryota > Metazoa > Chordata > Ceratodontiformes > Ceratodontidae > Neoceratodus > Neoceratodus forsteri. The sequence continues at coordinate 690,485,372 of CM028132.1, forward strand.
CCTGTATCTGAGCAGTTAGAATGTAGGAGTAAAAAGTCAGATATGGCGAACTTGCACCATCAGCCAGAGGAATTGGCAGGGCGTACTACCTTAATGCCCATAGACCTTGCCTCTTCTGATGTTGAAGAGTTTGATTTTGAACACTCACAGTATGCTGTGGGGTGGGCTAGAACAAAGGCTGTCCACTTGTTTTTCTGTGATTCACAAAATGGAGAACTGTTACGAGTCTCAAAATGGTGGACACATATGTCATCAGGTTGCATCCCCATACCATCCCGAAGATGGTCGCTCATGGTCATGTGATGATGGTCATAACACAGTAAGCTAAGATGCCCATGAGGTAATTCAAAATGGCCGACCACCATATCACAGAGGTTTGATCATGCAATCACAGTGACCTGTGATTGCTGCCATAACCAAACAGAACAAGACCCTATGCAATTTAACATCAGCTTTCCCTCAGAAGACTGATTGTACTGCTTTTCCTATGCAGTGCATTAATACCTTAAGCTTTAACATTAAAAACAATGTTGCTACAATTCAGCAACATTCCGGTGGGGAAATCCACTTTACATTTGATGGGAGAGGGGACAACCCTGATTCTGAAAGCCCTGTGGCTCTGATATTTTCAGCATCACAGGCCACACGGGGGTTCAGGTTTGATTTCTGAACCTGAGCTGACAGCTGTTTCACTACTACTTTCTCCACCCCTGATGGCTACTGAACCACAGACCATAGCTGGAGAACTACGTGAAACTTGCACACCACTTTTCTCCACTGTGCAGGCAACCCTGATAGTGCCAACACTGCCTGAACATGATGCAGAACCCCCTCCACCAGTGACACCTGGATCATCCCATACTGTGGCTGCTATAGCAGGCACAAGCCAGAAACAGTCTGAGTTATTCCCAGCACATGCAATAGCAGACACACGTCATAAACCATCTGGGTTATTCTCAGCACAGATGATAGCAGGCACCTCTGGTAAGAAGGTACAAGGTATCCTAATACTGATATCATTATCTTTTCTTTTAAGATCACTAACCATGGTACCAGCATTGGTTAATTCTAACACAGTTTTAGGGTATATTGAAACTGCTACATCCGATATAGCAATATCAGCAGTTTTAGCCCAAAAATATAGTGGACACATCAAACCCATCGCTTATGCATCCCAGATGCTTGACCCAGTAGAGCTGAAATACAATCTTTGTGAAAGGAATCTTTTAACTACATACTGGGCAGTGAGATACTTTATGTACATAATTGGATATGCACCCCGTGTGCTGCAGTCCAATCATTTGCTAACTAACTTTTTGTTGTCAGACAGAGTAAAAGATGACTCTGTGCCCAATGCCAGACTTACACACTGGTCTCTCATTTTACAGGATTATGATGTCACTGTCCTTCCTCTCAAAACTTCATCCTTGTTGGCCCATGGCCTAAAATTTGCAGGAGAGACCCATGATTGTTCGCTCCAACCCCCTGACCTATCTGTCCCAGGGCTCTTTCTGACAGAATCTCAGAGAGTGTTAAAAGACACCACTGTGTGTCATGTTTTGACTGATGACTCAGCCACACATGCCAACAAGGGTCGGATAGCAGGGTTTGGAATTATTTTACATTCTGGTGATGACAGTGTGTGCATGGCTAGTAATTGCATCATCGTATATGTACGATTCGCAGGCAATGTTCAAACACGCCTAGCAAATAAAATGAAAAGCAGGGAGGTGAGGAGTCTTCTAATTACCACAATTATTTGTGGATGGTTTAGAGAGCTGGAAAGTCCTTGAGATAAACACAGCTTGTGTTAAGACAGAATAAAAAGAGATTTTTCCTTACGTAAAATGATACCAGCACTCCACGAGATGGTTAAGCACTGCAGTTTAGCAATTGACCTTGAGATAATTACAAACTGCAGAAACTGTTTTTTGTTTCATTACGGATTCTAATTGGGTCTGTTCCCAAATGTATTTATTTGGAAGAAACCAAACTTCTGTTCCAATTCTCTGATATTACCTCTGTGAAATATAGACTTGTTTGTGTACAACACAACCCTAACCAGTATAAATACAAACTGTACATTCATAAGGTTCGAGCATCTTGTAAAATTTGAACCTTATGCTCCAAAAGAAGGACCCTCGTTTGAGGGCAGTGTATAGGTTCCGTAATAAAGGAACTAGGGAATAACTTCCAGAAATAGGCCCTTATACCCCAATTGTATTGTATTATAAGAAAGTGATAATGACATTCACCTATCCAGTGATGGCAGACTCATTTGGACAGGAGTCGATCTTAACATTGTTTTACTAGCCCAAACACTAGTGCAAATTGACCAAGGCTAGTGCAGCTAACTCTCTACTTGCCCATCTTGACTAGTGCAGATTTTCATTGCTGTTAATGAAATTAAAAAAAGTCTCTACTTTAGCATTCTCTAATCCTTTTGCTAATCTCTCTCAATGTTCCAGATGGCCAGGTGTGATTAACAGCTCATTAAGAGCTGCAGTTATCTGGCAGTTCAAGAGAGGGATCCCACAAAAGACTCAATGTGAGTCATTATCACTCCACTGCTAAGACTTTCAGCTAGTGTACAGGGTGTGATCAAGGGTAGAGTGCTCTTAAGTCACTAGGTTCCAGTTTTCTGAATGTGTCTATGTCTAACAATTTGTCCAATATTATTAAGACCAGTGCTCCTCATTTCTCTACATTTTGAGTGTTTGTATCCAACATTTCAGTGACAAAATGCAAAGAGGTATACAGGATCGGCCCTGCAGGTGGTGGGTTTTATCCCAGCCACACCATAACTTCCTTCTCCCCTCCAAATCTCTTAACTCTGTTCTTTCCCTGGACACCACTGCAGACCAGACTCTGAAGTGACCATCCATAGAGCCATAGCTGCCATTACTGGCAAGTGTAGGGGGTCCCCAGCTCTTCTAAATGGACCATGCCAGCCATCACCATCTATACAATTCCACCCATATCCCACTCAGCATGTCCTTTCAGCCTAAAAACAAAGCCTTGGATTGTGTATGGTACAAAAATAAACCTTGATAAAATACATAATTTGAGACCTTGAAAATGACATTCCTGGGGTGCATAGATCATCCTGTACAGAAATAGATAGTACAGCATTATGCCTGTGTACTATTTCCCCTGGGCTGATGAAAGGACAATGTTAAAGAAAAATATGTTATTGTTGGGGCACAGCATATTAAACTCAATACTTTTACAAATAAAAATGTCATAGTTTTCTATTTCCCAGGCCCCTTAGGGTTGTCTAGCCCCCACCCCAAAGAAACCTTAGATGTGCTCCTCGCTCACTTGAGACTATACAAAAACTTTCTGAAGTGCAGGTCTCCAGCTGACTGTAGGGTGGGGCCTGAGAGTATCTTTCTCTGCCTGACTCTGTTCATTGCCCTGTGGGTGGTGGTGACTGTGTGGTGAAGTGCATGATGATGTCAGCTATTGTGTGTGTGTGCAGAGGTAGGACTGCTTGACTGAACATATGCTGTTGTGATGTCCTCTCTCTGTTTGGGGGGTCAGAAAGAGGAAGAGGAAGAGAGGAGGCCATGGTACAAAACAATGGGGATGGACTTACTGTCTGTGATGGCACTGTAGTCTTTTTTCTGCTGTGGAGCTGGAAACAACGTGGGAGCAGGCTAAATGTGCACTAATCAGAGAATTTATTCGCTTTACTTGCATTTTTTCTGTACAAGCGATCAAAATTTACCATTGTAATTAAGGGCTAGTGCAACCATCTGCGGGCTAGTGCAATTTTGAATCAACTTGCCCTGCTGGATAGTACAAAAAAAGGTTAAGATTGACCCCTGCATTTGGAACATCACTGCTGTAACACTCATGAAACGTTATGGGTAATTCCTGAACACCTGAGGGTAGATTTTATCTACTGTACCAAGTACATGATACTCCAACTGGTGGACACCAGGGAGTCAATAAAACACTAGACAGACTGAAATCCTCTGTCTTGTGGCCACGCACAAGAAGTGATGTAGAACACTGCATTAGTAACTGTTTAATCTGCACACAGAAAAATCCTATACCAGCTAGGAAAAATGCATTGTTACCCCAGGGGCAATAAGGCCCCTGGAACAACATCCAGATTGACTGCAAATGTCTTGGCAAACCAGCTATTTACTAGGTAGGGTTTTACCCCTAAAGGTAAATTCTGATTTCAGGGATCCGGATGTATAGCCAAAATGATGCTGGAAATTCTGGATTTGTTATAGGTAAAACAAAAGTTTTGTATCCCTTACCACCCACAATCATCAGGACAGGTGGAATGGGCTAACAAGCAGTTCAAAGTTATGTTATCCAAACTTGTTCAGAAAAACCCAAAATGACTGGAATTCATTATTGCCTTTACTCTTTATGGCAATAAGAGGGACACCTTCTGCAGGTACACAGCGTGCCCCATTTTGGAAATCATGACCATACAGTCCATGAGACTCCCAGAACATTTACTTCTGGTCCTGTGTACTGCCACTGCTGATGGAGCATCAGTAGATAAATGTGTTAAATAACTCAAACAAGACATCCAAAAAGTACACCTGCTTGTTTCACAATGTATGGGCAAGGCCCTATCCCATTATAAATAAACTCAGTCCAGCAGTCTTTCAAGTTAGACTGCCTCATAATAACAGTCATTGATAAATGGTTACATGCCAATCATATGAACCCGTTTAAAGGATGCTAAATTATTTTTCCATACCCCAATGGGTGGAATAGTGCTAAACTATGTTTCCTTTTCTTTTTCCTTTTAGGTTCCAGAGAGAGAGATGCTTGATTTTATGCTTATTATTCTTTTTAAAAGTATGGGTCTTTTTACAAGCCCAAACTGCACATCTTATTGCAGATAAGAACCAGTGACCTAAATCTAAACAGGTTGTTGAGGCAGAATATCTCACAAGTCCACATGATATAATTGCATTCTGTGGAATTCACACTAAAGTCCTAAAAGACATGTTCATCATCCAGAAGGGTAGTGAGGCCCTACTGAATGTTATGATCATTGCTTTGGATCAATTCTAGAAGTTAGACTTGATCTGGACTCCTGTTTACATTTTATTGATAATCAGAAATGTTGCATCCAAAATGATATGGTAATAAAAGCCATTAGACCTTAAGATTTTTACCAAATGATGCCCCATAATTTGTGACACTTAATACTGAGTGCCCTAAATAGAACCCTGGCCCAACCAGTGGTCTAATAGCCACTTCCCAGCCATGTACTCCAGTTAATAATGTGCAATTCATGCACAACTCAGTGATTTGAAATCTCACCTTTTAACTTGGAAGTGATTTGTTTTATGTTTCACAACAAACATTTCCCATTTTTTTCTTGTTTTAAATGATGTGATTGGATGCCCTGGCAGCATACGAGGTACTCATTAATGACCCCCTATACAAGGGCTCAGAGCATGCATGCATCACATGCACACACAGGAGTTTCACATCCTGACCACTAGTGGCACATTTAATAACGGTAAACCTATCCAAACGCACTAGGCATTTTGTTTTGTTTTGCTTTTGTTTTTTATTTGTAAAAATACACAGGTTTAGATTCAGGCCTACCTGGCTCTGGCACATGTATTCGAAACAAGGCTGATATATTATTCAAGCACATATGTTAAAGGTTCATGAGAGTATGAAATATAATATCTCCCCCCCCTCCACTGCAAGGTATACATGATTTTGCTCATGAAAAGTTATTTACATTTACAATATTAAGGATATTGTGAAGGGGTTTGACCTGACAAATGTTCATATAAATAAATTAATTTCTGCTCACATAAGGAAGCAGATGAGCATCACATAGCTAGGAAAGTCCTTTGCACTGCCTACAGCTATTATGTTCTTATTACCCATTGGTTATCTCTTCCGGGATCTGGGATTAGGACATATCCATGATCTCATACACAGCAGACATATGGGTCAGTGGCATTGCCACATTTTGCACTTCTATTGCATGTCTTAACAAATGTTTATTTGAATCTAGCACTATTCCTTGTCAATGGCAAGGAACCTTGGATATGTCACCACACACACCAGGTAAAAGAGTACCTGGCCAGAATTCAACCTAGTATGGGAACTAACCAGACGTGGGAGCTCATAAAGCTGGAGATACCGCAGCAAGGCCCAGAGCAAGAAGGCTAGGGCACAGAAACCTAGCTGGGTGAGCAAGGAGGTCATGGAAAAGGTAAGGAGAAAAAAAGCTGCCTTTAGGAGGTACATAAAAACAGGGAGGGGGAGGACAGGGAGGAGTACCTGAAGGAATCGAAGGAGGTGACAAGGACAGTAAGTGAAGCCTGCCACAAACTCACTCAGCAGGTCAGCCCTCTACTCCCAAAGTGCCAATCTCTGAGCATAGAATTGTGAACAGTTTAACAGAACAAGGTAACCCTCTTGTCTGTTTTGTGGATTCGAGTCACCTTAGTCCCAAGTTCTGGAGGGATTCAAACTGATAACCTCTTGGTAGCGTACCCTATTATCAGGCTCAGATAATTCTGTCTTCAGGGGGCCAGATATCTTTGCCTATGGGCACCTAATCAGGTATTTCAAAATGAACCCTTAGAACTCTATGTAGGACCTAGAGAACTATATTCTGTTTCCCAGTTTGATATTACAATAAGCGCATGCACAGTGTTAACTATAACCATCTAAACTTCACTATAAAAAAAGAAGTTTCAAGGCACACCAGGCACTTTCTATTTTTAAAATATATATCTTTACTTTAAAATAGATAAAAATAGCAAAACAGTAAATACAGAACAAGATATCCCAACACATACAGCCTTAAAAACAAAACAGGTTTAAAAGTACAAATTCCAACAATACATACACTCAGACTGGTTTTATCTAAGGTCTCCTTACTTCTTAATATTTCAGTCCTTTGTTGTTCCTTGTTTCTCTCAGTCAGAAAATAATGTAATCTCTGTAAAATCTGCTCAGTCTATTTACAAGCAGTCTTGAGCCAGCCTTCTCTCTCTGAGGTCACCTAACTCCACCTTGGTGTATTAAAATTTATATTTTATAACACAGGATGTCCTACTAAGATATTTAAAAAAATGATAGGTGACATAATGAATTGCCTGTCTTTATGACTGGTCAAAACTGGTCTGTGACCTGCTTCACCCAGACATCAAAAGTCTCTTTGATGTACTGTAATTCACTACATACTCCAAGCAAATGCTTATTGGACTTTCCTAATTTAGTCTGGGACCTGCTTTACCCAGACATCAAAGCCTCTTTGATGTAATTCGCTGTCTTCCTGAGAAGATAACCAAAACACATGCCTATGCCCCTTTTTCTTATGACACCTAGTGCAAATCAAAGGATTTCCCTGAGGGCATTATAAAATGGATATATTGGTTCCTGGCTTCAAAGCAAATCGACAAGGGAATTGCATTTTAGATATCTGCAGTTTAAACTACCTCCTGTCCTTTGAACTTATCACTGGGGGGGGGTTGATGTGTCAAAATCAGCAAGCCAGCATTTCCTCCTGACAGACAGTCCATCACACATTTTTTAATATTTACAAACAAATGATACAGGGATCAAAACCAGCTGTCCAAGTGTGACACAGCCAAGATGTCTAAGAAGCTCAGGCTGGTGCAGGGCATTAAGAAGGGAGAGAAGGACTTCTTCAGGTACATCAGGGAGAAAGGGAGCTGTAAGGACCATATAGTAAGGATTAGGAAGGAGGGTGGGTGGGTGGAAGCAGGGGGTGATAAGGCAGAAGCACTAAATGATTACTTCTGCTTGGTATTTACTAAGGAGAAGGGGGGGTGATACCCAAGGGGGGAGAGAGGGCAGAAACAGAGGAGGGGTGACGGATGGGGAAATCATGCAGGACAGAGTTCTGGAGGGTTTGAGGGCACTGAGGGTAGACAAGGCACCAGACCCAGATGGCATCCACCACAGGGTACTGATTGGAGACTTATTCAATGACTCACTACACTCAGCATGTGTATCTCAGGATTGGAGGTTGGTTCAAGTGGTGCCCCTCCACAAGAGCAGCCCCAAGGATGAACCGGGGAACAACAGATCAGTGAGCCTCACATCTATTGTGGATAAGCTGATGGAGACTATCCTGAAGAAGAGGCTGGTGTCCCTCCTGGAAGCCAAAGGGCTACAGGACAGCAGACAGCATGGCTTTGTAAGCGGCAGATCCTGCCAAACCAAGCTGGTGGAGTTCTATGACTGGGTAACTAGACAATTGGATGTGGCCATGCAGTGGATGTCCTGTACCTGGACTTCAGTAAGGAATTCGACTCGGTGACACACGGGAGGCTGGGAAGTAAGTTAGAAGGTACAGGGGCGCATGCAAAGCTGGTGAGATGGGTAGAGAACTGGCTTCAGGGAAGGCAACAGAGGGTGGTGGGGGGTGGAAAGCTCTCACCCCAAGGGTAGTGACGAGCGGCGTTTTCTGCAGGACTCAGTGTTGGGACCAGTGTTGTTTGGGATATTCATTGCAGATACATCATTGGGCATCAAGCACAAGACCAGCCTATTTGCTGACGACACCAAGATGGGAGCGGTGGTGGACGACCTAGGGGGATGACAGGCGTTGGTTGCATGATGATCTGGCAAAACTGGAAACCTGGCTGGACACCTGGCAACTGGGTTCAATGCCAAAAAGTGCAAGGTACTGCATTGTGGGGCCAAAAACCCAAGGAGGAGTTACCAGCTGGGGGAGGGGAGTGCAGCTAGCCGAGACAGAGGAGGAGAAGGATCTGGGGGTGCTCATTACGGGGTCAAAGAACAACCTGGCACAATGTATGAAGGCAGCTGCAAAGGCCAACAAAATGCTGGGTTGCATTGCAAGGGGTATAACCTTGAGGAGGGGGGAGGTGATTCTGCCACTGTATAGGTCATTAGTTAGACTGCACCTGAAGTACTGCATGCAGTACTGGCACCCATATCTGAAGAGGGACATTAAGTTACTGGAGGGGGTGCAGTGCAGGGGGACAAAGATGATCCAGGGGCTGGGGGACTTACCACACGACAGGAAACTGAGGGAGTTGAACATGTACTCGCTGGAGGAGAGGAGGGACAGAGGGGGGATATGATTGAAACCTTCATGTACATGAAAGGAATAAACAAGACAGGTATGGAGGAGCTGTTCATTGTAAGGGAAGGGGGCCACCGGGGGCCATGATATGAGATTGGAGAGAGGAAGATTCAGGAGGGAGATGAGGAGACACTTGTTTGCAGAGAGGGTGGTAGCTGAGTGAAATGTGTTACCAGTGGAAGTAGCATCCAGTAGAACAGTGGGCTGCTTCAAAAGGGGCTGGGACAGGGCAAAGGGGAGGGTCAAGGGAGGAGGAGGGTGGGAGGAAGGGGAAGCTGCAGAATAAGGGGTGCTAGTTGTACATTCAAGCAGACTTGATAAACCACTAGGCCTTTATCTGCTGGTAAATTTTGTATGTTCGTATGTTTCATCCAGTCTGTTTAAACATATCTATTTCACAGTTTCACCACTATTCAGTAACAATCCTTTTTCCCTTTTAGAATGTGCCCAACATTAAAATTTTTAAACATTCAACAGCCTGTCGCTTGTGCTAATAGCCTTTCCCCAGTGCTAGACAGGCTCAGCTCATTCATATTTATGCAGCCTCATGAATATTAATGAGGCCACCAGGGAATCCTCAGGCAGAATTGGCACTCCAAAAAAATCACTCTCCCTGCTTCTCCTGGGAATCTTTCACCCCCTCCGGGTCTCCGGTCCCCCTCTTGACTTACAAAGGGACCAGGACCATTGGAGAAGCAACTGAAATTGCCATCAAATGGCTGAAATTAAAAATGCGCTTTTGCGCATGCACAGAGTGAAGGAATGCACCTGAAGTGCAAACCACACCAGCGGCTCTGCATTCCAGCTCCCTTAGCCCTGCTCTTAACCCCACAACAATTTTTCATTAACCAGCAATGACGATAGCCAAAGACAGATTTGGCACCAAAGCACCTCTCCAGTACTTTCCATAGGTTTTCCACCATCTGCAAGGGTCCCCAACATTTTAGTGAGTGGGGGGGTCCATGCTGAGCATGACAAGCACAGGACATCCCAGCAATGCCTCAATTTATGTAGCCCTGGCGCCATCCTAAAATGGGCTACTATCCCTACCTGGGTGGCCACTAACCAGGTTAAGAGGCCTGGGTTCCTGCGAAGCTGTTACCGGCAGTCCTTCCCCAAGATATAAAATAAAATGGCGGTGTCTCCAGCCAGAGTACAATTTAAGTAGGTATAATTTTTACCAGTACAACTCTCTGGGATGCTGTATCAAGCCACCTCCCCCCATACAGTCATACCAGACATGGACACAGACATGGCCTTTGCTCTGTCAATGGCCTATATATTCATACTCATCTGTATTGCTCCCTTATGCTTATCCCATGCCTGTTTGAAGCCCTGCACTGTATTCATATCCACCACTTCCTGAGAAAGGCCATTCCATGCATCCTCCACCCTTTCTGTGAAAAAGAACTTCCTCACATTACCCCTTAATCGACCTCCCTCTAATCTCATGCTGTGTCCTCTTGTCCTACTATTTTTCTTATATTGAAACATGTTAGACTGTTTCACCTTGTTAATGCCCTTAAGGTGTTTAAATGTTTCAATCATATCACCTCTCTCCCTCCTTTGCTCTAGGGTATACATATTGAGTTCAGTTAATCTGTCCTCATATGTTTTCTGATGCAGTCCGTGCACCATTTTAGTTGCCCTTCTCCAGACTGCCTCAATTTGGTTAATGTCCTTGTGAAGGTGTGGCCTCCATTACTGCATGCAGTACTCCAGATGGGGCCTAACCAGTGTCTTTACCTTGTGATACCCCTACTAATACACCCCAACATCCCTCTAGCCTTACCTACTGCTTTAGAGGTCTGCTTGGATGATTTTAGGTCATTGGTGATGATGACGCCCAAGTCTCTTTCTTCCTTTGTGACTGCTAGCAACTCTTCTCCCAGCCGATAGGTGGCTTCAGGGTTTCTCTTCCCTATGTGTATGATCTTGGAACAGTTGTAAAAGTGTGTATTTGTAGTCGCAGTAGCATAAAATAAAATAAACCTGTTCAGAATAACTATATACAAAAGCAAAATAAAATCTCTTGTAAAACAAAATCTCCCTTGCAGCTCAGCTTAGCTGTTTTTATGTCTTTTTCAATCCCCATCCTTTGCAAGCATCCTGTTCTTTGTAAATTTCAGGAGCTACTAGAACATTGAGAGCTTCCTGAGGTCCCTCCAGCCTTTGCAAAAGGCTCAAGCATTTGCACTCAAATAACCTCTGGCTTTTTACAGTTATCTCAAATTATATATATATATATATATATATATATATATATATATATATATATATATATATATATATATATATATATATATATATTTCAACAGTAACACTAAACATTTTCAAAACAAAAGAGATCCCAATATCAGTTTCATTCCATACATTGATTCTCATATATTTTATATTAGCTGATATAGATATGCAAGGGAGGAAAAACAGACAGCAAGAGAAAACCGAGACAGAGAGAGGCAAAGGATTGCGAGACTGGTTGGGTTGATCAAGTGCAAGGTCTCACAGGAAAATTTGGTTGTGCAACCAGACAGAGGAGACAGAAAAGGAAAGAATACAGATCCTTGCATTTACACACTTTCTCCAACAAATGGGACAGGGTTCTATTCTACCCTGTCACAGTGAGCATTGGAGGACTGCCATGATGGCTTTTGTAATTGGGGAGTAATTAAGATATCGCAAAGTTGAGTCAAATCTTACAGAACTTTGATCCCCAAATATTTAAAGTAAGTCTGATCCCAATTAATGGGGTATGTATCCCTAACTTGCGGTGATAGATGATATTCTTATATCATGGCTTCCATTCTAGTTGTATTCAGGGAGTATCTCAATAAGTGTCCCACCTCTGTTAATGTCATCATCAAAGCCAAAAGGGAAAACTGGGGGTCCATTAGGTAAATGAGCAGATCATCTGCGTGAAATGCTACCTTGTGCATTGTGCCTCCAGTAGAAATCCCATTTACGGCATCAAGTTGCCTAATGTACTGGGCCAAGAGTTCCACATGGATAGCAAAAAATAAGGGAAAAAGAGGACAATCCTGCTGAGTTGAGCTGGACATTTTTAAATAAAAATGTACTTACTTATCTACCACTGTACTATGCACATTCTGTACTACAGTGTTCCATTTTAATGATTCTTTCTGCAGTAATTTTAGACTGGAGCAAGGGCTTTCCTAAGGAAGATCATAATTAGTGATGACAAATGGATAACTTTAGGCTTCATTATAAGCTAGTTGCAAATAAAAATAGCAAAACAAAGTAGTCAGTGTACTCGTGCATTGATGGCTACCAAGTTCAGTGTGAAAAACAATGACTATACCTTGTTGGAGAGCCCTATATCCTTGTACCCACTGTAGTATAAAGTGCTATAATACTGTGTTTATCTCTCTACATGTACATTATGTAAGCAATAAGGCACAAAGGGGTGTGTGTAAACCATATTTTACAGCACGGCCAGGGACGTAGTAAGGCATGAGGCCAATGGCTGAGTGACTTCAGCTGCTGGCCGTGTTGTAAAATATGGTTTACACACCCCTGAGTGCCTTATTGCGCTTATAAAATGTATTCCTTTTTTTTTACTTTTGACTATTGGGAAAAGCATGTTTCTTTGTAGAAAAATAGATTTACTTTGTGCATTTGTGATAAAATAATCCTTCTGCCCACTGCAAGTGATGTCACTGATGATGTCATTATATTATTGCCTACTTTCTTCATCCTGTTTTTTTTCTTTGCTGTACCCCACATTCTAGATATGGAATGTTTATCATGGAATGTTTACCACAGAATATATGGATTCAAAATTGTGCTCAGTTCCACAGGCAGAATGTTTCTCTCCCAACACACTATACACATGGACAACAAAGGCCTTCGTTGCAGCCAGAGACTCAGTTATCTCACTGTCAGGGCAAGAAGAAGAGTTCCCTGATAATCAGTTAAAGATAGAAGGGGGATTTTTGACTGTCAGCAAAGAAACAGTTGTAGTGAAAACTATAAACAATACTTATTGTTTCTAATGTGTTTATGTACGTAAGGAGAGTGTGATAATCAGGGAAACAGCATTTAATTCATTTGTTTTATTTTTTATTTAAGGTAGTTTTATTTTTAGGGCCCAGTTGAAGTTTTTTTACAGTGTAAAGGTAGCAGCCATGTTTGTGGTGGAAGATCAGCTCTGGCAGTAGAGGGCTAACCGAAATGCCCGTGTTCCAAATGCCCATTGATCTGTGTTGCAGACTCTTCACTGCTGAGCAGTCCTTTTTTACCCACGTGTAAACCGTATTTTGCACATAAATAAGAACCAATCAGATTACATGATTTTACCCTGCCATTTTATAAAGAAACACAGAAATTGTCAGCAGATAAGGACTGATAGGTCCATCTAGTCTGCCCTTAAGCCCTATACTTGTTTGTGGCCTCTGACCCTAAGTGGTCAGTGATTTCCCATCATTTCTTCCCTCCTCAAGGTTCCCTTGTGCCTATTCCAGGCATGTTTAAAACCCTCCACTGTGCTTGCTCCCACCACCTCCTGTGGCAGGCTGTTCCATTTGTCCACCACCCTCTCTGTGAAGAAAAACTTTCTCACATTTCCTCGAATCTGCCCCCCATTTCAAATAATGCCCCTTGTTCTTGCACTTCTTCTGCACTGAAGATGTCTCCCCTGCACTTGTTAATGCCCTTGAGGTATCTGAATGTTTCTATCATGTCCCCTCGTCCCCTCCTTTCCTCCAGTGAGTACATATTGAGGTCCTTTAATGTCTTCATATGTTTTGTGGTGCAAGCCATGTACCACCTTGGTTACCCTTCTCTGGACTGCTTCCACCCTGTTGATGTCTTTGCGAATGTGTGGCCTCCAGAACTGCACACAGTACTCTAAGTAAGGCCTCACTAGTATTTTTTACAGTGGCATTACCACCTCCCACCCTCTGCTACTGATACCTCTGCCTATGCATCCCAGTATGCCACTGGCCCTCCTTGCAGCCTTTGTGCTCTGCTTGGACATTTTAGGTCATCTGAAATGATGACCTCAGGTCCCTTTCTTCCTTGGTGAGTGTCAACTCCTCCCCCCATCCTGTATGTTTCCCCAGAGTTTCCTCTTCCCAGGTGCATTATTTTGCACTTCCTTGCATTGAACCCCAGCTGCCACACCTCAGACCATTTTTCAAGCTTCCTCAGGTCCCTCTTCATTTTCTCTACCCCTTCTGGAGTATCCACACTGTTGCAGATCTTGGTGTCATCTGCAAACAGGCAGACCTTTCCCTCCAGCCCTTCCATACTGTCACTGATGAAGACATTTAACAGGACAGGTCCAAGGACTGATCCCTGAGGTACCCCGTTGGTCACCCCCCTCTCTCTGGATTGGATCCCATTTACCACCACCCTCTGTCTCCTGTCTGCTAGCCAGCTTCTAACCTAGTCTACCACCCTGTGTCCCATGCCCACACTAACCATCTTGCAAAGCAGCCCTTTATGTAGGATTCTATGTATCTATGTTTCTAAATCGCCAAACCAATCTCATTGCATTAAGGATGTCATCAAGGAGCTTGATAGGAGGAAATGCGGATGTTGCATATCTTGACTTCAGCAAAGCTTTTGACATGATACAACACAGAGGTAAATTCATAAAATGGTGAACCTGCTGTAGGTATAATAGGCAATATGATGGAATGGATTTAAAATAGTTTTCAGGACAGACAGTGAAGGGTTATAATAAATTATAAGCAATATAGAAACAGATGATCTTTGCCTAGTCTGCCTCCAAAGACCTTAACTGGTCTCCAGTAACCCTCCCTCCTCCCTGCCCATTCACTAATATTCCCATATGTCTATCCAACACATGCTTGAAACCTCCTGCTGCTTTTGCTTCCACCACCTCCACTGGCAGTCTATTCCAGGTGTCTACCATGTTTTCAGTGAAGTAGTTCTTCCTCACATCCCTCTTTAACTCCCCCCACCTCCAGCTTCATTGCATGCCCTTTGGTCCTGATGCCCTCCTCCTTTGAAAGAGACTCCCCTCCTGCACCCAGTTCACCCCCATGAGGTACCTGCAGGTCTCTGCAATGTCCCTTCTTGCTCTCCTCTCTTCCAGGGTATAGCCTAGAGGTTAGAGGAACAAGGTGTGAACGAGCTTGGTACATCCAGCAGACCAGACCCGAGTTTGATTCTCACAACCTCCACCTGCATACTGTGTGACTCTGAGCAAGTCACTTAACCACCCAGTGCTCCCAGGTCACCCCTGAAAACAGGCACTTGTGCCTAGTGGGCCTTACCCGGTTACCAAAAGACTAAGACTAAGACATGTTCAGATCCCTCAGCTGCAATATGCATGTAAACAAGTGACCAGTGGACTGCCACAAGGTTGTGAACTAGGACCAACATTGTTTAACATACAGTATTCATGGGCAACCTGAAGCTGTGCAGTTGTATCTGGTTGCCATGCTTACTGAGTACGGGTAGTAATGAAATGCAGAGTGACCTGGACAGCTTTGGAAAATGGGCAGAAAAATGACAGATGAATTTCTACATTAAAAAATGAAAAGTGATACATCTCGGTAAGAAGAATATGAAGGCCGATTATTAAACTACTAGGGCTAGTGAACCACATGGGAGAATTTTGGTGTTAGCCACCGCATATGCTGTATGATTTTCTTCAAAGAAGAGATGATAAGTAACTGATCCCACTGGAAGAGAAATGAGTGGTGTATAATTTGTGGAGGACAGCTGAAACTGGGCCAGCGTGGCAGGGGGTGGGGTGGACAGTGTGAGGGATAACAGACCTTAGAAGCCAAGATAATGTGTATTTATTTATTTAAGGGTTAAAGGGGGTTTTAATTAAATCTAAGGGGCCAGGAGATTCTTTTTAAATTTAAGGTCCCAACAACATTAGGGTCAATCAGGCTAAGTTTATACAAAAAAGCCAGGGATTAAGTTCCACCTGAAATTGATTACTTGAAGCCAGAACTATTATGCTTTGATAACCAGTTTCAACCAGGTGTTAACAGGGAGATAGGGCTCACTGCCTTATTTGTCAGACACAGTATGATCTGGTGGTGAATGATTTAAAGGCCAAAGGAGATGGCTGAAAAGGGAATATGAAGCAGAGGGGCCGGGGGTTAACAGCTGTTTCTACCAGTGTAGATTACCAGGGAGGATGGAAGTGAACTTGGAGCACTGCCAGTGCTGCAAGATGTATGCCATCCTGGTTGAAGAAGTTCGGGGGGAATACATCTGCAGCCACTGTAAACTGGTCACTGCTCTGAAGAGGCTTATTGCCAGTTTGGAATGGCAACTGGCTGTGCAGTAGAAACATGAGGAGGAGGACTGGGGGGGGGGGCGTTGAGTGGGGTGGGGGTAGAGGCTAGGATCCAGCACACTAGGACTTCAATATTCCAGGTGTAGACTGGCTCTTGAAAAGGCTAGTGGCAGGGCTGGAAAATTTCTGTCCACCTTCAAGGACTGCTTCCTAGAGCAGCATGTTAAACAGGGTACCAGGTTTGAGGCCACCCTTGGTGTTGATCTCAACAGTGAGTATAAGGTCATCTCTGGTGCTGAAGAGAAGGAACCAGTGGGAGGCAGTGATCACAACCTGACTGCTTTCTCTCTGGTGACATGAAAAACAAGCTGGACCTCAGCAACCAAGACCAAAAACTTCAGAAAGGCAGACATTGCTATCATAAAGGACTTGGTGCCCAAGGGTTTGGATGGACTATATGAGGCTAGTAATGCAGAGCACATGGCATTTCTTGAAGTAGTAGCAGAGGTCTGCATTCCAGTTAGCAATAAAGGCAACAAACCATGTTCCCCTAGCTAAACAGTGAACTAGGGCAAGTTACTGCTGAATGAACAGAAGGTCTATGACTGCTGGAAGGAGATGGATTGCATCCAGGCCAGACAGAAGTGAGAAACTGTTACCGGTAGCACTGCAGAACTAGAATTAAGATAAATAAGGAAGGGCTGAAAGCAAGAATTGCAGCAAGAGCTGCAGACAACACCAAAGTCTACTTATAGCACCTTAATTGAAGGAGGAAGGTGAAAGAGGGTAATGGGCCCTTATAAAGGTGGGTTGAGAAACCTATGAAAAAGCTAGAGGCAATGGCTAAGGTGTCTAATGAATACTTCACTTTACTGCTCACCAAAGGGCCCCTGGTGGGTGAAGGTACTCACTGGGAGAGCCAATATCACTGTGGACAGCCAAGTCGCAGCCATTGGAAACTGCAGATTCTTGCAGATACAGTGTCCTCGTATAGAAGCTAGACTCAAAATTTTCTGCACTGTTAACTCCGGTGTCCCTCTTCAAGGAACAACTGGTGGTTCCACTTGCAATAATCCTCTGTCCCGACAGGCGGGGTACCAGAGGACTGCAATGTGGCTTATGTGGTCCCCAACTACAGCCGATCAGCCTGACATTGGTGCTGGGCAAGGTCCAGCAGGTCATTATCAAGAACAGAATAACGGAGTATTTGGTTGAGGCCAATGTTCTTGCCCCCTCAGTGCATACTGCATAAGGGAAGTGCATTGGAAACATGTTGATGCAGCTGCATATAAAGCCTAAACCAAGAATACACAGGAGTTGTGCATTAAAGAAAGGTAGCAAAGCAAAAAGTGGTATACATACACTACCCAGTAGAAGTGTAGAGTGCATGAAACAGGATTTCCCTAATGTGCATTTGTCCTGTGACCATTTTAGTTTCTTAATAAAAGTTTAACATATTTATGCTACTTTTTGCCTTGCTACTTTGTAGCATGGTTTTATGTGGGGCAGATCATGCCAAAGCAACCATATAACCCCCTTCAAGGGGGTGACCAGTAGACAAAAGTAGTGCCAGACATGTAGGCTATCTTTACCTCAGCAAGGCCTTTGATAGTGTGATGCATAAATAATATCTGCATAATCCAAGTAGCAGCATAAATTTAGCCTGTACTAGTCTGATTCTTGAGTTGCAGGAGAACAGAGATTTATTTCTGAAGAAAAACCCTAATCTCATATTTAGTTTTTGCCAAGGCATCAACGTGGGGGGCAAAAGGATAGATGTAAGTCTAAGTAGGAACCCAGAATATTTAAAGTTTCCTACTACCTCTAGTGTTTCTCCTATAGAAACATAGAATTTGACAGCAGATACGGACTGCTTGGCCCACCCAGTCTTCCCATTTCCTTACCTAATGGATAAGCTGCAGATCCTAGTTAACCAGCAGCCTACTTCTTTCTACCCCCACCCCCTAAAATTGCCTTATGACTGTCCCATGCATAATAATGCAGTAATTAGGGTAGGAGGATTGTGAGTGGGACTAGCTGAAGGAGTATTAGGCAAATAAAAAAACATTGCCTTTTTTTTAGCATTCAGCAGTAATTTTGAAAGTATTAAGTTGTGGTGAAGTTGGTAGCAATCGGACTGGAGCACTGATCAGACTTGGGCAAAGGAATGTTAGTATGGATACTAACCAGAGATGGGAGCTCATAAAGTTGGGGATAGTGGAGGCAACCAAAACCTGCTGCAAAGCCCAGAGCAAGAAGGCTAGAGCTAAGAAACCGAGCTGGTTGAGCAAGGAGGTCATGGAAAAGGTAAGGAAGAAAAGAGCTGCCTTTAGGAAATACAAGAAACAGGGAGGGGGAGGACAGAGAGGAGTACTCTGACAGAATCAAGGAGGGACAAGGGCAGTATGGGAGCCAAAGCATCTACGGAACTCAGGGGCTGGCACAAGGCATTAAGAAGGGGGAAGGACTTCTTTAAGCACATCAGGGAGAAAAGGAGCTGTAAGGACCACATAGTAAGGATTAGAAGGAGGGGGGCTGGGTGGAAGCAGGGGTATGGATAAGGCGGAAGCACTAAATGAGTACTTGCTCAGTATTTACTAAAGAGAAGAGGGGGTGACACCCAAGATGGTGAAATGGCAGACGCAGGGGGAAGTGGTGACAGATGGGAATCATGGAGGACAGAGTTCAGAGGGTTTGAAGGCACTGAGGGTGGACAAGGCACCAGGCCCAGATGGCATCCACCCCAGGGTACTGAAGGAGCGGCAGAGGTCCTGCAGGACCTTTGGCAGACCTATTTAATGCCTCACTACATTCGGGGTGTGTACCTCAGGACTGGAGGATGGTTCATGGTGCCCCTCCACAAGAGTGGCCCCAAGGATGAACCAGGAAACTACAGACCAGTGAGCCCTCACATCCATCGTGGGTAAGCTAATGGAGACTATCCTGAAGGAGAGGCTGGTGGCCCTCTTAGGATGCCAAAGGACTACAGGACAGCAGACAGCATGGCTTCACACGTGGCGATCCTGCCAAACCAACCTGGTCGGGTTCCTATGACTGGAAGTAGCGGCAACTGGACGGCATGTGACTACCCTATCTGACCCCAGTAAGGCATTCACCCAGTGCTGCCTGGAAGGTTGGGAAGGAAGTTAGTAGGCACAGGGCAGGTGCAATGCTGGTGAGATGGGTAGGAAACTGGCTGCAGGGAAGGCAACAGAGAGTGGTGGTGGGTGGGGAGCTCTCACACCCAAGGGCAGTGACGAGTGGTGTCCCACAGGGCTCGGTGTTGGGACCAGTGTTGTTTGGGATATTCATCGCAGACATATCATGGGACATCAAGAGCAAGATCAGTCTGTTTGCTGATGATACCAAGGTTGGCGCGGTGGTGGATGACCTAGGGGGATGGCAGGGGTTTCAGGATGATCTGGCAAAGCTTGAAACCTGGTCAGACACCTGGCAACTGGGCTTTAATGCCAAAAAGTGCAAGGTGATGCATTTTGGGATGAAGAACCCAAGGAGGACTTACCAGCTAGGGGGAGTGCAGCTAGCCCAGACAGAGGAGGAGAAGGATCTGGGTGTGCCTCATCACAGGGTCAATGAACAACTCGGCACAGTGAGAGGCAGCTGCAAAGGCCAACAAAATGCTGGGTTGTATTGCAAGGTATATCCTCAAGGAGGGAGGAGGTGATTCTGCCACTGTATAGGTCATTAGTTAGACCACACCTGAGTACTGCGCAGTTCTGGCGTCCGTATCTGAAAAGGGACATTAAGTTACTGGAGGGAGTGCAGCGCAGGCGACAAAGATGATCAAGGGTCAGGGGACTTATCATATATGGAGGATTTGAAGGAGTTGAACATGTACTCACTGGAGGAGAGGAGACAGGGGGACATGATTGAAACCTTTAACTACATGAAAGGAATAAACAAGACAGGCAGAGGGCTGTTCTAAAGTAAGGAGGGAGGGCCACCAGGGCCATGATATGAGACTGGAGCGAGGAAGGTTCAGGAGGGAGATGAGGAGACACTTTTTACAGAGAGGGTGGTGGCTGGGTGGAATGCGTACCTGCAGAAGTGGTATGCAGTAGAACAGTGGACTGCTTCAAACGAGGATGGGACAGGACAAGGGGGAGGGTTAATGAAGGGGAAGGGTGGAAGGAAGGGGCAGCTGCAGAATAAGGGGATCTAGCTGCACATTCGAGCAGACTTGATAGACCTCTAGGCCTTTATCTGCTGGCAAATTTCGTATGTTCGTATGTTCGTAAGGAAGGTTTGGAAGTATAAAGAACAGTGTCATCTGCAAACAGATGAATATTGGAGTTTACAATACTTTTCTTAAGTTATTTACATAAATTAAGAAAAGCAGTGGGCCCAAAATAGAGTCCTGGGGAACTCCTCTCCGTAAAGGAAGCGACAAAGAGAGAATTCCATTGACCTTTAAACACTGCTGCCTACCCTCCTGATAGATGGCAAACCAACCTAATACAGAGTCGGCAAATCCCAGTGCATTTAGGCTATCTAGCAGATGGAGGTGGTCCACTATATCAAAGGCCTTACTAAGATCCAGAAAAACTGCACCTCTGACTAGTCGGTTATCCATGGCCTCGAACCAGTCATTAGTAACTTTGGATAGTGCTGTTGTGGTGCTATGAAGAGGCCTGAAACTGGACTGAAGGGGGTTCCATGACTGTTGGCTATCAAAGAAACTTCTGACTTGCATACTAACTAGTTTTTCAAGTAGCTTTGACAGGACTGGCAGGATTGATTTGGGCCTATAATTATTTAAGTCGCTAGGGTCACCAGACTGAAAAAGGGGTAGCAGATGGGCTGCCTTTCAGTCATAAGGTACAGAGCCCTCTAACAAGGATAGATTGAAGAGCTGCGTGATCGGGGCCGTATGATAATGATAGCCTATTTTCAAGAAAAATTAGTCAAGATTGTCCACACCGGCACTCTTATTCGTGTCCAATTTAAGTAGTTGATCTTCTGCCTGTTTAAAGGTAATTGGTGAGAAGGTGAAGGAGACACAGCTGGGATTACTAAAGGGTTCCACTGCTTAGAGAACAGACAGTCACAGAGAAGCTGACTGAGAAGAGTCAAACGCGAGCCCAGCCATTGCAAAATGCACATTAAGCTTGTCAAGAATTATAGTTTTACCAGTTATGGATATACCATTGTAAATAATGTTGTTTGGTAACAATGCAGAGGTTTTACAACCTTCTACTAATTTAAAGGTTCTCCATATTTTAGCTGGGTTACCATTGGTAGACTCAAGAATATTTAGATAATAGTTCTCTTTAGTTCTCCTGACCAATTTGGTACAAGCATTGTGGCAGGCCCTGAAGGCAAGCCAATCTACAAGGGACTTAGTACGTCTTGCCGTAGACCAAAGATGATCCCTTTCTAGAATTATCTTTTTAATTTCCCCATTAAACCATGGGCACGACTTTGTTTACTCTGATCAGCGGTGCATGCTTATTCATAACAGTACTCAGGCAGGAACTGAAAATGGCCAGTGCTACATTTATAGTCGGCACTAAGTAGATTTTTTGCCAATTGATGTCTCTCAGACCCTGTTAAAAGTTGGCTAATTTAAATTTCCTGAATGATCTCTTGATGACAACCTTACTGTTGTTTGTAGGTTTAGCTAAGTTCCTAATGCACACCACAGTATTGTGGCCACTAAGATCATTATGCCAAACTGCTTCATGAAAAATAACTACCTCCAAAAGTGATCCTGGCAGTTGGCTTGAAAGGGATGGTCTTGTAATTTCAGTGACTATCTGAGACAGGCCCATTTTGTCACAGATTTATAATGTTAACAGCTTTGACTGCTGAGAGTGATAGTTTTAATACTAAACATTCAAATTCCTTTGGTTTTGAGATGGAAGGGGTGGAGCAGTAAGATGGCTGCAGGGCTGCTCCATCCTCTTGCTGTTTTGCTCTCTGCTCTGGTAAGATGTTGGCATTTTGAGTCATGTCTTTTCAATTCTTGTTTCCTTTGCTTGTTGTTTTTATGAACTTTTTATAAGTTTAAGCCCAGAATTAATCTCCACCTTTTTCTTTTTGGCTTAATGTGCTTGAAGCGCTTGAAGTATTTGAAGCATTAGTAGGTTGACATAGTAGCGTATAAACACTAAGCACAACTGATAACATCTAGACCTTGGCAAATTTTTCTTTGGAGAAGGAGCTATCTATGAATTGGCGATATACAATTATGCTATTGTGGTGGACTCGTGAGGCCGAGCACCAGTACAGAACTGATGCCTATTCCCACTTTACTTGGTCCTGAGAGGAGAAGAGGCTACCTGGAATGACTGGAACAGTGATAGCACTTTAAGTGCTGATAAGATTGTTTTATTTATAAAAAGGTATGCCAATGTTGCCTAAGGGTTGGGGGTTTATTTCTGTTTGACCCCAAAGTTATTACGCTCAGTGGAGCATTCTTTCTGTTTAATTTGCAGGTGCTTGCAGATGCTGCTGCTTTTAGAAATGGAGGAAAATGATGGTGGGTTAATGGCAGCATCACTCTGAAATTGCTTGGAGCCACTGGAATGAACGAAGGACTCCCAGAATGAGGAGACTGTGCCTGGCATCTACAAAAGTTCAATTTGGATCCAAAATGCTAAATGATGGAGGTATGGAAAGTGGCAGAGTCGATGATTCTACTACAAAGAGGTCGAACCATGATCCTATGGAATTTAAATGGACTCCTGGTTAAATAGAGCAGAGCTATTTAAAATCCCAAACATGGGCATCAGGATTGTCGATTTATACTGTGCAGCAAGCAACTGATGCTTTTTTTTCCCTGAGAGGTAACACTTCCCAATTTTTTTTAACCAGACAAATAGTTCTGTGCTCTATGAGGCTGCAAAGGTGCAGCAATATGGAGTGAAGGTTTGAGACTGTACTTTGCAAATTTGCAGCTGTATAGGTGCGTGCCTAGTGCTTTGAAGCAAGGAATGTGTTCGACTTTTGGGCACTGTGCACTTTTGTGCCTGTTATAAAGTTAACAATGAAGTCCAAAGCGAGACTCTAGTACATGGATTTGAGCTGTGCTACCTGGCAGAAAATGTTAATTTTTAGCACCATCATTGGTTTTTCGGCATTTGGTTTGACATTTAATTAATTTCACATAAGGATACAAGGAAGGGGTGCTCGATTAAGGGTGATAAAACTGCTCCCTCCCTCTGCGGATTCAGACCTAGCCCAAAAGTGGGAAAAAAGCAGGAACTAGACACTCAGAGGTATTTCCATATTGAGGTATAACTCTGTATTTTTGCTTCTTGGCTATATGATGGAGGTGTGATGCACGATGGTTTTATTTGCACCTGTTACTAATATCTTCAAGTGACTTTGGCATTTTAAAAGTATGAACACTGGAAATGACATCTTGAGCCCTGTGTGAAGGGAACTCTGCAAATGGCAAGTGTTACTTTAAAATGTGACTTCAAATATAATGGTCACTTATATAAATCCTGCTGCTCCAAGCATAAGAAATGTCTCAGCTTTTTTATGGATCTCATGTAATTAATGTTTTTTAATGAGGCCTTTACATAAATGATCAGCTCAAAAAGTTTGATTGCAGTCTAAAACTGTTTTGGCACTGAAACTCAAACACTTTATGTTTAGCTTGATGTTTCAAATAGGATAATAGTATATTGAATATTTCTGGGGTATATTTACTGGAGATATAATGTTTTTTATGCTACAGATGTGGATGGTCTATCTATGTCTTACATTAGTCTCACTCAGCTAAATAATGAATATGATATTGTTCCACTCTCTGAATAACAACAGGTTGCTCTGGGGGAAAGAAGCCCCTTTCTTCTAAATATACTATGTGCATGTATCTTGACAAAGTTACATAGACAAGGTGAACAACCTAAATGAGTCAAATGATTTTCTAATGGAGCGATTATTCTGCTTACTTCAAATTTTATTTTAAATCGACTTGACAAATATTTATTAAGATATAGATTCTTGTAAAGAGATACTGCAGTAACAAGTTTTATTAGTCACCATATGCCCTCTATACGAGTTGTGTCTGTTATTTGTGTTTTATTTAGGATTCTGATATGTCTGTTTCTATGACATAATAGTTTTTAGAATCTGAACATGGCTATTTTATATTAGCATTTATTGGTTAGTCATATGAATTATTACTGTGAGTTAAAATACACTATGTGTGAACAAGTTAAAGCCTGTATGGTCTGGCTTCATACTGATGTTACAATTGCTATGTGAATGCCCTTGAGATGGTAACGATGATATAGACACATAGTACCTCAGAAGGTTGATTTAGTGGTCCTGTGAGCGGATGGGGAATTCAGATTTTGGATCGGACTCACTGATTGAGTCTGGACGAAACATGGAATGTCATGACCTAATGAGACTTAGTACCAGGATCTCAATAAAGATCTCAATATGCATTTCAGTTTGGAATGGTTGCGTGAATAGGCAGACAGATGAGTCCCGAGTGGTAAAACTCAGGGGCCCTTAGCCCAATTAGCCTTACAGGAGCAATTACTGAATGATAGCACAGGTTGGCCCATATTAGGGCCAATGATAAAGGTCTCTAAATTGGTTTCTGACAGAGCTGATGTAGTAATCCTATACTGGGTTTGTGTGGCCTGCTATCTGGGATTAGATTTTGCCTCCACTGGAGGGCAACTGGTCCACCAAGTGAGGAAATTGTTGCCTAAAGCACCAAGTGTTACTTGGGGTTTTAACTTCTCCATGAACATTCTGAAGCTATGGGTATTTCTTCAGACACTCCAAGGCACTTTGACAGAGCATGTTTAAAAATACTTAGAAACAAATTTAAAGTGTGGAACTCTCGGTTGCTTAAAATCTACAATGAAATTATTGTCCTAAAGATCATTATGGAAATATTTTATTTACTCATTTATTCAAGCTATGGAAGATTTATTTGCCTATGCAGTAATTATTTCTGTATGTAATTTATACGGCATTTATTTTTCATTTTTAAATAGTGTTGTAATGATTTATAATTGAACAACAATAAACTAACTTGACTAGGTTTTGAGATTGACTGCGTGATATTAGCGGACTGTTTCTTGTTCATGTATATGGTCACCCCACCCTCTCTGGTAGCCCTATCAGCTCTGTGTAGGGTGTAGGATGGTAGGGCCATAGCTTGATTAGTGACTGTACTTTTTAACCAAGTTTCCATTAATAACAGGATACCTGGAAGTGTGTGTGCAACCCATGCCTGCACTTCAGTGAATTTCTTTTGGAGGCTACAGACATTGATAAGCATCATTTTAATCCCTTTACTGAAATAAATTCAGCTGGAGTTGATAGGGTAGATGCAGGACCATAATTAAGTTCTATAATGCCTGAGCAAAGGAGAAGCATAAGGATAATTTGTAAGCTCCATCGTTTTATGGAGTATTTATTAACTTTATGTTGCTGATCTTGCCTAAATTCACATCCCATATATTATATGGAGAGAGGTAGCACTGCGTGGATGCACATAGGAATATAATGGCCTTGTGGGCAATGCAGTAATTGGAGATGAGAATAAGTGCATAGGCACTATTAGTCTTGTCCCACTGTGGGTGAGGAATGATCAACATGTAGGGGTTATGGTTAGTGGGAGACAATTCACTGTGTGGTATAATCAGTTCACTGTATGGTATAATCATTACTTCAACTATAACAATTGGAAGGCACGAAAGTATTAGAGCTAGAGAAATCATTGTATGGGTAATTTAGCAGATCTATAGCTTGGCTTAAATTTTCTGCAGCAACAGAAGGTTGTGCAATACTGCCTCTAGTGTTTGTCCATGATAAGGAGCTAATGGTAAACTAGGCAGTTTATTTTTTCCTATCCTGTGGTCATGTGATTAGGTTACCTATTTAAGTAAGAGTCCACATAGTGCGGATGGGAGCCAACACACAGCATCAGCAGGAAGACCTGAAGAGCTGTGGCACAGAGTCCAGGCAATCACTTCATACCTGTATGCTTTTGGAAGGGTGGGCAGGCTGGAGCTACAGCCACGGTTCGGCCGAGAATCCTGAGCCACAAAGTTGCGGCTGATCTTCCTTGCCCCAATCAGGGCTGGAGTGCCTGCAGGGAAAGTTAAGGGGAATTAAATAAGCCTTTCCCTTTGTTATTTAAAAGGGGGACTGGGACAGGGGAAATGGAGGGGGAGGGGTAGACAGCAAGAAAGAGAACAGAGCAGCAAGGAGAAGTAAACTTTTATGAAATTACCATTTACAGTTTGAATTAAGGCTAACTTAGACTCTAAAAATCCTGGGCAAACGTGTACTCTAAAATAAAATTCTGCAAAGTAATACAAGTGGCAGTAGCTGTCCAAGAACAGAGTACAGACGGTCCAGTTGGCTAGAGAAAAGGCACCAAATTCAACAGCTGAAGAGCTGCAGAGCAGAGTCCAGGCAGTCACTCTATACCGGTATGCTGGCAGATGGGTGGGCGGGCAGGAGCTGCAGCCAAGGTTTGGCTGAGAAGCCCGAGCTGCATAGCTGCGGCTTATCTTCCTTGCCCAAATCAGGGCTGGAGTGCCTGCAGGGAAGGGTATGAGGAATTAAATAAGCCTTTCCCTTTGTTATTCAAAATGGGGGTTGGGATAGCAGAAACAGAGGGGGAGGAGTAGACAGCAAGAGAAAGAACACAGAAGCAAGGAGAAGTAAACTTTTGTAAACTTACAATTTACAGTTTGAATTAAGGCTAACTTAGACTCTAAAAATCCTGGTCAGACTTGTACTCTAAAATTCATGAGTTCGTTTATAGTGTGCTTTCAATTTTACAGCCATACCCTGTTTATTTAAATGGGATTTTGTTGTCAGTAGTAAGGCTTTGGTTATAAAGGGGAAGACTGTCTGGTGGCAGCTCACAGTATCCAAACAAACAGAGACACTCAGCTGGAGCTGCAGTGCAGGTGGTAAAAATGTATGCATAGAAACCCCAAAAACTACACACACAGCACACACACAAACACACACACCAGCAACAGTTGCATGCTGTAGCACTGACAGGACCACAAGGACAACATTATTGTGCTGTGGTATAAAATTCCTGTTTATTTTGTTAGAACAACAAACAGTGCAGGAACAGAAAAATAGAGCAGCAAAACATTTCAAGATTTCATGCTTGCTCGCTTTGTCAAGAGGTGACTATAGTGACTGTCAAACTTATTTTTATAGCACGTGATCATAAAGGGACAGCCACAAACAGTGCAGAGTGTATAACACTTAAAAGTGCAATGACTGCACGATATTAAGATAGGTACATTAGCAACCTATAGTAGATACATGTCGTCTGTGCATAGTAATAAAGTGATAAAAAAACACATAACAGTGAATAGTACATAAAGCTAAAAACAGACTGTGACTATTGTCCACCAATCATAAGCTGAAAAAGCAATTAGAGGATCATGTGAGGACTATAAACAGTAATCAAAACTCTGACTTTGTTACTGCTGAACACATCCACGACACTGTTGCTCCCAAAATACACAAGTGGACATTCACTGGATTTGAAAACATTTTTGTGGGTCCCTGGGGTAGGGATATTAACATCATATTGGCATCTGGGGAATGCTTTTAGATTTTTAAGCTGTATGCAACTACCCCACCAAGGCTTAAATGACTGAGTAAAAATAGCCCCGTTCCTCTGATTGTTTCTGCATATAAACATATGCTTTTCTCAGTGTGCCTGCAACTTTCGTTGTAGCATGTCATGTCTTTGTCTGTTGTTTAAAATTTATATGTGTTGGTCTTCATAATCAATCAATCAATCAATCAAAATCTGTATTTATTCAGGCGAACATCATAATCTTCAAGATACCCCCAACTAGGATCAGCCTAAAAGAAGAGGTTGCAATCATGCACCTCAATTTATGTAACACTTACATTGTGTGTGCTACAGGCTATCAGACTCAGGGTGGAGGCTTTTTGGTGGATAATAGAGACTGTAGTTTTATG
This sequence comes from Neoceratodus forsteri, assembly GCA_016271365.2. Taxonomy (NCBI): domain Eukaryota; kingdom Metazoa; phylum Chordata; order Ceratodontiformes; family Ceratodontidae; genus Neoceratodus; species Neoceratodus forsteri. Next base: position 690,513,676 of record CM028132.1, read on the forward strand.
TATTACTCACTGTTTTGTTGATGGTCTTATCATCACTTTATTACTATATACAGACAATATTTATCTACTATAGGATGCTAATGTACCTATATTAATTTCACAATTTTTTTTTCTAACCTTGGTATTTATGCTTCTAATTACCTCATCCCTCCCCTCTCTCAGGTATCCTCTTAACTGCAATCCCCAGTCTCGCCGTGGTCTGCCCCTAGAGTACCTTATGTTCCACTAGCCAAGGTATCCGGATAACCCCCTGGGCAGGGTGAGGAGGAATTCCCCGTGCTTACCTCCCCAAAGCCAACATACTGAAACGTGGATCCTGTACAACTAGGTCTGCCGCTACGAGCACAAGACGTGCAGGGAGGTGTCGTCGCCTAGGAGAGATCAAGGTTTTTTTCCCTGTTTTCCATAGATGTTGGCGTGCAATGGGGACCAATGAGCTAGAAGGCTCTGCCCCCTGCCGACATCTGCCCAATGCCCTTGCTGCTGCTGCTCCAGCTACCGCACCTACCAACCGGGCTCCCCCAGATGGCGGTATTGGTAGGCTGGAGCAACAGAGAACCTCCCAGAGAGAAGAAGGCAGCCATTGGCGTTTCTTCTCCTCCCAGCCGACCCCAGTGCCTTGGGCTTGCTTCGAACATGGGTCAAGTGCAAGGTGTGGCGTCCAGCGCCTCAACCCTCAGCGCCTCCAGGCTGGCTAATTTCACACTATTTTTGAACTTTTAAATGTTATACACACTGCACTATTTGTAACTGTCCCTTTCAGATCTTGTACTATAAAAGGAGGTTTGACAGCCACTATGGTCACCTCTTGACAAAGCGCACAAGCGCAAAATGTTGAGATGTTTTGCTGTGCTATTTTTCTGTTCCTGCAGTATTTGCTGTCCTAAGGAAATACACTGGAATTTTTTTATCACAGCACAGCAGCCTTGTCCTTGTGGTTCTATCAGTGTAGCAGTATGCTACTGTTGCTGGCCTGTGTGTGTGTGTGCATTTTCTTTTTTGTTTCTATAGCTAAATTTCAATGAAGATAACCTTCACAAGATCTCTGTGGCAAACTCAATGTGCAGTTTAGTGGGTAGCTCAACAATCTTAAGCTTTCTATGTCTAATCTGGTTCTCCAGATTTTCAACTTTGTAGTGCTAGTAGTAGTTTTCTTTGAAAATTGCTACATAGAGAATACTGGATGGGCAACTGTGCACAACCAGTGTGTTCTGCCACAGAGGGGTTCTGATTCCCTCTGACCTCGAGAGCAAAGCTCGAGAGGTCCATGGGAATCAGAACCCCGAGGTGACAGAACACACAGGTTGTGAATAAAGTTGCTCATCCTATATTTTTTATAGTGTAGAGTAGTACTATGTGAACTGTGTGCATTGTTTTTTTTTCTCTTTTTCATAAGGAAACTGACTTGTGAAGTCTCTAGAGGTTCTAGAATACTGTCTTACCACAGAATTAAATAGAGGAAAGCAACAATGTGCCAGCATTCCAAGTGGTTCTACTGCAGTAGTGACATCACTACTGCAGCAGAACAACATAATGACATCACTACTACAGCAGAACAACATAATGACATCACTACTGCAGCAGAACAAACATATTCCAGGCATGGAATTTCATGCCTAACAGCATTCCACAATACACTGTATTAGATCATTCCACAGCCTGGAGTCTATTATCGAGAGAGGATACTGAAGTAATTCCATTATGGTTTTTTTTTTTGGGAGGGGGTAGGAGTGTTTGCACTTCAACTTTATCCCATGTAGTTTTAGTATACTTTTATTAAAAGTCAGTTTTAGCATTTAAAGTCTCATACTTGCAATCCTGCCTCTCAAAAACTGCAATTACTGCCTCGCTTGATCTCCTAAACAGTTCTTTATTAAAAGATACACTGCCTAGAGCACTATCACTATTTATACGGTGGAAGATGAGACCAGTGCTCACAATAAATCCCGGTGCTTATTAGAACAAGTTCTGAAGAAAGTGAATAGATAGCACACCAGGTGATGAGGACAATAATTTTATTACAACTCTAAATTCTGTGTGACAACATTACCCTTAATGCTGTGGTTGTTGGAACAAAGAGCTAAAAGTCTCAGTGCTTCGAGGTTAGGACAGCCTTTTCACCAGGGGGGCATACTGGTGTGTTCCTCTGCACCAGTTTTTATGCCCTCCTGAACCAAACTGGTTAATAAATTAATTACAGTTTAACCAGTCATGTTAAAGTAATATTACTAAGTTTCTAAATTTCGTTAAGGTTCTAAGTAGAAAACAATGAAAGGGGAACAACTCAGTCAGATCCTCATTATCCTATTGTAATCCCCCTGCAAATGGGGGTTCCCAAAAGACTTCCAGGAGCTTGCTTGAATGCTCCAAGCCTGAATGGTGTTTGGCGTTTAAGCCATTTATCAGTGAGTGTTTTTAGAACCTCTGGTACTGTCTCTTTAAGAGCTGTCTGCTTGCAGACATAATTAGTTTGTATGGGGGACTGTGTGTTTCTTTGATTGAGTACCACTCAAGCTGCTGCCAATTCACTCCATTTTGCAGTCACTAGGATGCAAAGGGAACCTATCTGAAAGATGTAACTGTTTGCCAGAAATCATTTACAGTAATAATGAAATTACAGTTTGTCTAACCTACTTTCTTTTGCAGTCAGAACAGTGTCTGCCTAGTTCCCCATTCTGGTTTTGAACTGCTGAACTGGACCAATCAGTGTGGGGTAAGCTAGCTCTAAAATGGTGCCTTGGACGAATCAGAACTTGGACTCATAATCTGAGCCAGCCACAAGAGGATTGTATGAGCAGTGACTCTGGGAGATGTAGTTTAGACTTCAGCACCTTTTGGACCAACAGCAGCAGTCTATTGTGATGACAGCCAATCCAGTCAAGAACTGGGAGGAACTCAAAGGAAGTGCCCGGTTTTGTCGGTTGGAGTTTCAGTTGAGCTTTGGCAGTGAAGAAGGAAGGAGCCCTGTGCTTTTCAGTGTGCAGTTTTAGTCAAAAACGTGTGTAAGGCCCAGAGTTCCGTCTGCAACTTGTGTAACAGCTTGTTAGGACTGAATCCATCCTGTGAAAAGAATCAAAGGATCTCTGAAGAGTAGAAACCAGGCTCACCCTGTAGAAGACTGGAGGAATTGCTGAAAATTGCAATCGGTCTGTCAGGAACTGAATCTGCTGTGTGTTCTCCCGGTATTGTGCAGTAATTGCGATCGGATACAGATGCAGCCTGCCTGGTATAGTGCTTTCTTTTATATGGATGTGTGAAGAGGTTTGTGTACCTCAAGTGAGCCCTGCTGACATTGAAGGACCCTATCTTATTTGGAGGTCGTGAGTACTAATTCAGGGTCGCTCCTGTTGAATTGCCACATTAAATCCAAATGGAATTACTGTACTGCTGACTGTTTAATTCTCCTTTTCTCTTGTGAAAGGGCCCCTACCAGCTGCCACGGTTTGGACTAGCCACTAGGGCTTGGGTACCCAGGGACAGTAACTGATAGGGATAGGCCTGTGCACAGAGCCATAGGTAGATTATCAGAGTGATAAGCTAATTAACCTGATTTCCCTGTCCTTGTTATATCCCCTAAATAAATCAGAGCTGCTTGTTTCAGCAAAGTTATACTGCCTGGAGGTATTTGTCTCATGTTAAAGTACTGTACTGTGATTGTTGCACTGTATCTCATTTCACAGGAGGTCCCAGTGCCGGAACCAGACCTGGGGTAAGTGTATACTGTGAAGGTAATTCTGATATATTGTGTGGGCCACTAGTGGGAAGAAAGGGGTTGCAGTGTCCCAGAGGCTGTGACCAAGTTAGTTTAACTATTGCAAACCCTGACCTCTGGGTGGAGGCACCGCCATTGGATCCAGGCCCCTCAACCTGTTAGTGGCAAATCAGGCAGGGTAGTAGCCCCTGGGATAGCGCCATCTAGGGGTTACATCTTGGAGGCTCACCGCTGGGATTGTGTGTCCTCTAGTGGCCATATTACTGAACCACTGTTAAGAAAAAAATGGGTACCCCGACAGAAGTGGCTGTGCACCGGCTGGTGGAGTGGTGTACTGGGGAGGAGATCGACCCCCAAAATGCTATGCTTATCCTGGACATCCCCCTGGGTATCAATACGGACACTGTGCAGGGAATACTTTCCAAGGTGAAAGGTTTACAAAACCCTGTGGTGGTGGGTCGGCATGCTAATCTGCTCACCCACACTTTCCTGGCCCTAGTAGAGTTTAAGGATCCCATAGATAGCTCCAAGTGCCACAGACCATTACCCCAGAGGGAGCCCTCACTGCTTGGAGAGTGATAACTAAGGACAGAAGACCGGGGGAATCAGCCCCACCACTATCTGAAACTTTTGAGGAGAAATTTGCTGAATGGTTGCTGGGAGAGGGAAACTGTGGAGGACTTGAAGAAACTATTCTTGCCACCTGGGGTGTTCTCCCCAACACCCTCTCCTGCTCCAGTGCCCGTGAATGGTGGCTGAACCAATGCAGACTCCTATTTCTGCACCTGCCATTAGTCACGACTCTTACCGAAGGTTGAGGATCTTCTCTGGCACCCTCCCCACCCCCCAGGGGGAGGATGACTGGGAGACCTGGATAGACTATGTTGCCCCCCAAGTGCTAGAATGGCAATGCTCGGAAGGCGAAAAGCGAAAGAGGGTTAGTGAGAGCCTCCGAGGTCCTGCCCTGGCTACCATCCGTGCTAACCGGGCCAGTAACCCTGAAGCGACTGCACAGGCCTATCTTGAGGCCTTGGAGAATGTGTATGGGAGCCCAGATTCTGATGAGGACCTATGGTGGAGAGTAAGAAATGCACAACAGTACCAAGGGAGTTGTTGTCCGTGTATGTCTCGGCTGGAAAAATTGTTGCAAGAATGCCTCAGAAAGGGTAGTTTGCCAGCGATTGAACTGGACCGAACCAGACTGGACAGAATCCTTAAGTCTGCCCCTTCTCAGAACTGCTGTTGCTTCAGTTACTCTGGCAAATTGACTGGAATCCCACCCTCCTATGATGAGTTAATGAGAGAAATTCGAGGAGTTGAGAAAAGGCGACCTCGGGAGGTACCTGCACCAACAGCTGTGGCTCAGACCCAGTGACTGAGGGTGACCCATCAAGTGAAGTTCAGGGGCAGAGGTTGACAGTCAATGAGTGCTCTGACAAGGAAAAGATATGCCACAATGGGGCGAACTGTTGAGAGAGATCCGGAATTCAAAAACAGTCCCTTTAAGGCCGCCTGCAAATCCAGGCCCTGACCTATATCCATTGCATCTGCTATGGGGTGGGGGTACCCACCCATGTATCTCCTGCTGATAACAGCTCCAAACTCAATTCCTTGACCATGGAAGTGGAGAAACTGGAGATGTCTCCAAATGCTTATCACGTCAACAGACAGAGATGGCACCCAGGTTTCCAGTTAGTAATACCCGCCCTGGCTCCCCAGTGTGGCGCGTTGGCCAGCTCAAACTCCAGAAAGTATGTTTTGCTATAATTGTGGGAAAGATGGGCACATGAAAAGGGAATGCCAGTCCCCAAAAGACACTGACAAAGTTGCATATAGGCTACAAGGAGAGCTTCGGAGAAGAAATCAGTGGTTAAGAGGTGCGACATGATCCCAGTGAGGGCACCAAAAATGCTAATTCACGTCCTTTTGTGGCAGGGTCAGTTGCTGAGGCCCCACTACGCCTCTCAGACTGGTCCAGAATAGTGGGTCCCTCCATGGAGACCACTGTAAAGGTGAATGGAGTGTCTACAAGAGCTGTATTAGACAGTGGCTCCCAAGTGACAATTATGTTCCAGGATTGGTATCAGAAGCATTTGTCAGACGTACCCTTACAACCATTAGAAGGACTGCATGTATGGGGGTTAAGTAAGAAGGCCTATGAGGCACAGAGAGATGCTGAAAAAACAGAACCAGAGGAACCGGTCGGAATTGTATGGAAGAAGGATCCTGAGTCTCTGATCCTGGCGCCAAATGCCCAGTGTACCTTACAGGGAGAGGTCCGTATCAGAAAGGATGTTAAGAATAAAATATTAATGTTGGATGCACCAGGCGATGGAAAATTGCCAGAGGGACTGCTGGTCAAGCCTAGTATTTTGCCGCTTAGAGCCATGCTTATGCCAGAAGGGTAATGGTCCAAGTTCATAATGTGTCTGAAAGAGACATTCGAGTAAACAGAGGTTGCATCCTGGCTAATGTGCATTGTGCAGACACTGCAGTGCTACCAGCAGCAAGAGTTCAAGGAAGAATGACAGAGTAACGCCTGACTTGTTTGATTTCGGCGACTCCCGCTGCCAGCTGAATGGAAAGTGAGGATCAGTGAGAAGCTTGCCCAGAGAGACCAGGTGTTTTCTTTAAAGGAATGGGATGTAGGAGCTGCAAGGATGGAGCACAATATCCGCCGCATGACGAAAGACCATTTCGTGAGAGAGGTCTCGCGCCTGGCACCTGCTGACATAGATGATGTGAGGACGGCATCTGCAAGAGATGTTAGCTGCTGGTGTAATACAAGAATCCAGAAGCCCTTATGCTTCCCCATTGTGGTAGTGAGGAAAAAGAATGGAACAGTAAGGATGTGTGTGGATTATCGCACCTTAAACGGCGGACTATCCTGATCAGTACACAATGCCCGCATTCAGGATGCTTTGACTGCCTAAGCGGGAGCAAGTGGTTCTCTGTGCTGGATCTCCGCAGGGTACTACCAGATCCCGATGGCCCCAGGGGACCGTGGGAGAAGACGGCCTTTATCTGTCCGCTTGGCTTCTATGAATTCATGAGGATGCCTCAAGGGATTTCAGGTGCCCCAGCCACTTTTCAACGACTGATGGGCGTGCAGTGGGGACATGAACTTACTAGAGTGCCTGGTATACCTAGATGATGTTATTGTGTTTGGCAGCTCACTGGAGGAACATGAGAGCAGATTATTTAAGGTATTGGACCGACTGGAGGACTTTGGCCTTAAACTGTCCATTGATAAGTGTCAATTCTTTCAAACATCAGTAAAGTATGTGGGACACATAGTATCCACCGAGGAATAGAGACCGACCCAAGTAAAGTTGAGGCCTTGACCACCTGGCCACAGCCCAAAATCTAAAAGAACTGCAAAGATTCCTGGGATTCTGTGGTTATTATCGGGCGCTTCATCAAGGACTATTCAAGAGTGATCCGCTCTTTACTTAACCTTACTCAAGGGTATCCCCAACCCACAAAAATACCAAAAGTCAGCGTCCCTCAAGACTGAAAGAGTGTATTTTCATCCAAGTGAAGTATTTGGGCCCGCTGGACTCCTGATTGTGAGACTGCTTTTCATGAGATCATATATCAACTTACCCATGCTCCAGTGCTGGCCTATGCGATCCAAGAAAACCTTACGTCCTGCACACTGATGCTAGCTTGCAAGGGTTGGGGGCTGTGTTGTACCAAGAGCACGAGAATGGCCTGAGACCAGTGGCCTTTGCCAGTAGAAGCCTGACCCCATCCGAAAAGAACTATCCTGTACATAAGTTAGAGTTCCTAGCTTTGAAGTGGGCTATTGTTGACCAATTCCATGAGTACTTGTATGGGGCTAAAATACTAGTAAAAACTGACAATAATCCTTTGACCTATGTGCAGACCTCAGCTAAGTTGGATGCCACTGGCCATAGGTGGCTTTCTGCATTATCTACATATGACTATGCTCTCGAATACCGAGCAGGTCTGAACCACATAGATGCTGATGCTCTCTCCCGGAGGCCTGTTCCCCAGAATGATTGGGTCCGATTGGCAGAACCTGACATTCGGGCACTCTGCCGGAAGTTTGACAGGGAGGAACAAATGTCCACGGACGCAGTGGACTGCATGGTGGATTGCTTGGGAGCCTCTGAGAATTGCATACCTGCTGCTTATTGCCACTTTTCTGCATAGGACATTGGTGCACTGCCTCAGCTGGACAATGACAGTATTCGGCGGGCTCAATCCCGCGATCCCATGATCAAAGCAGCTTTAGAAGCCCTCTATGCAGGAAAAGATGTGTCCAAATTACGCTCCACTGATTTGAGAACTGCACTGTTATACAAAGAAGGTCCTAAGTTGAAACTGATCAATAAACTGTTATACAGAGAAACAGTAGACAGAGGGGGACAAGTAGACAAACAACAACTAGTGCTGCCCACTGCCTTTCAAGACTCAGTACTGAGGTCCTTGCACAACCACATGGGGCACCTTGGTATAGACAGAACACTTGACTTGGTGAGATCCAGATTCTATTGGCCTAAGATGGGGCTGATGTGGAGCAACACATTCGAACTTGTAGTCGCTGCTTACAGAGGAAAGCTTTGCCCCAGAGGGCTGCCCCCCTTGTTAACATCACCACCAGTGCACCCATGGAGCTGGTCTGTATTGATTTTCTGAGTTTGGAGTCAGATCAAAGAAATATCAGTAATGTGCTGGTGGTCACTGACCATTTCACGAGATATGCCCAAGCTTTCCCCACCAAAGACCAGAAAGCATCCACTGTGGCCAAAGTACTTGTAGAAAACTTTTTGTTCACTATGGGGCTCCACAAAGAATCCATTCTGATCAAGGGAGACTTTGAGAGTCGTCTGATCAAAGAGATGCTTCTCTGTGGGGAGTGCGAAGTCCAGAACCACTCCTTACCACCCCCAGGGGACCACAGCCTGAACGTTTCAACCGCACTTTGCTAGATATGCTAGGCACCCTGCACCCAAAGGACAAGCCTAGATGGAGCCAACAAATTAGCACCCTGGTACATGCTTATAACTGCACCAAAAGTGATGCCACTGGATTCTCCCCTACCGCCTGATGTTTGGAAGAGAAGCTCGACTACCAGTAGATGTGTGTTTTGGGGTCTCTCCTGATGGGGTTCAAGCTGACAACTATTTACAGTATGTGCAAAGTTAAAGGCCCAGCTAACTCATGCGTACCAACTGGCTCAAACCATGGCTGCCAAAAGAAATCTGGCCAACAAAGAAAGGTATGATAAAAGATGAAAGCACAGGAACTCCAGGAGGGAGATCGGGTATTGCTAAGAAATCTGGGACTGCATGGCAAGCACAAGATTGCTGGACAGATGGCACCATCTCCCTCACATTGTAGTGGGCAAACTAGATGATCTGCCAGTGTACAAAGTAAGGCCTGAGAATAATTCAAAAGATGTAAAAACAATGCATAGAAATCATTTACTGCCCATTGGACAAATCTGATTGAGTCTGAGCCCCAGAAGATGCCCCTCTGGACCAGTGACTAGAGCTGCTGCTAAGAAAAGATCAAGGAAGTCTGCACTCACAGAAGCAGAGTTAAAGTGTTCCCCTGCACAAGTCCCAGTTGAGCATGACTGTCAGTCCATATCAGAAGAAAGTGAGAGTGACTTTGAATACTATCCTTCTTACGAACTGAGTCAATTGGTTAGGGGCAATCCTCTAGTCAATACTGGAGACAAAGCTGGGCCTTCTGGACTGTCTAAGCCCCCAGCTTCATCCCTGGAGCCATTGCTCCCACAAGTGAAGTGCAAAGCATCAGATCAGATGAAATGGAATCATTGTGCATGGTTGAACTGTTTGAGTTTTCAGGGAGGAAAATGATAGATTGGGGCAGACTGGTGATACACACGAACAAAAGAGTATTTTGAGTGCCCTGACAGTCCACTGCCAGTGTCCGAAAGCTCTCCATGCGAGCCAAATGTTGTGGACTCAGAAACTGTAACTCCTGGAGCTGAAAGTGCCCCAAGTTCTAGCCTCTCTACCCCCATGGAGACTCCCCAGACAAGTGAGGACAATGCTGAAAATGAGGCTCAGAGTGCAGAGACTATAACAGTTCCCCCTAGAAAGACTGGTCGAGCTGTAAAGCCTGTGGTGCACCTCAGTTATGATTCACTTGGGAGGCCTGTGGACTTGCCTCTCAATGTTGTCCATAAAGGAGTGTATGTGTCCCGAGCTCATTGCCCAAACTGAGCATCAGTGCTAACTCAAGTTACTTGTGTTGCCCTCTATAGTATGGTGCCTTTGCCCATCCAGCCCCAAGGTAACTGATAGGAAAGGGCCCCTCTTCAGGTTTCATGTACAAGAGGTAATAACTTGAGTTATGGTACAATGTGTGTGTAATACTGTGTAAAGAGTGACGTACTGCAATGTTTCAGAAATGTGTTCTTGGTAAATGATATATTGACTGATGATTACATGTGTGAGCCTAATGCAAATGTATACGGTTGCAGTTAAAACTTATGGGTACTTGCTTGCCAGCGGACGTCAAGCTTTCCCGAACCAGGAAGGGTGTAACCCCCTGCAAATGGGGGTTCCCAAAAGACTTCAGGAGCTTGCTTGAATGCTCCAAGCCTGAATGATGTTTGGCGTTTAAGCCATTTATCAGTGAGTGTTTTTAGAACCTCTGGTACTGTCTCTTTAAGAGCTGTCTGCTTGCAGACATAATTAGTTTGTATGGGGACTGTGTGTTTCTTTGATTGAGTACCACTCAAGCTGCTGCCAATTCACTCCATTTTGCAGTCACTAGGAGTGCAAGGAACCTATCTGAAAGATGTAACTGTTTGCCAGAAATCATTTACAGTAATAATGAAATTACAGTTTGTCTAACCTACTTTCTTTGCAGTCAGAACAGTGTCTGCCTAGTTCCCCATTCTGGTTTTGAACTGCTGAACTGGACCAATCAGTGTGGGGTAAGCTAGCTCTAAAATGGTGCCTTGGACGAATCAGAACTTGGACTCATAATCTGAGCCAGCCACAAGAGGATTGTATGAGCAGTGACTCTGGGAGATGTAGTTTAGACTTCAGCACCTTTTGGACCAACAGCAGCAGTCTATTGAGTGACAGCCAATCCAGTCAAGAACTGGGAGGAACTCAAAGGAAGTGCCAGTTTTGTCGGTTGGAGTTTCAGTTGAGCTTTGGCAGTGAAGAAGGAAGGAGCCCTGTGCTTTTCAGTGTGCAGTTTTAGTCAAAAAGTGTGTAAGGCCCAGAGTTCGGTCTGCAACTTGTATAACAGCTTGTTAGGACTGAATCCGTCCTGTGAAAAGAATCAAAGGATCTCTGAAGAGTAGAAACCAGGCTCACCCTGTAGAAGACTGGAGGAATTGCTGAAAATTGCAATCGGGTCTGTCAGGAACTGAATCTGCTGTGTGTTCTCCCGGTATTGTGCAGTAATTGCGATCGGGATACAGATGCAGCCTGCCTGGTATAGTGCTTTCTTTTATATGGATGTGTGAAGAGGTTTGTGTACCTCAAGTGAGCCCTGCTGACATTGAAGGACCCTATCTTATTTGGAGGTCGTGAGTACTAATTCAGGGTCAGCTCCTGTTGAGATTGCCACATTAAATCCAAATGGAATTACTGTACTGCTGACTGTTTAATTCTCCTTTTCTCTGTGTGAAGGGCCCCTACCAGCTGCCACGGTTTGGACTAGCCACTAGGGCTTGGGTACCCAGGGACAGTAACTGATAGGGATAGGCCTGTGCAAGAGCCATAGGTAGATTATCAGAGTGATAAGCTAATTAACCTGATTTCCCCTGTCCTTGTTATATCCCTAAATAAATCAGAGCTGCTTGTTTCAGCAAAGTTATACTGCCTGAGGTATTTGTCTATGTTAAAGTACTGTACTGTGATTGTTGCACTGTATCTCATTTCACAGGAGGTCCCAGTGCCGGAACCAGACCTGGGGTAAGTGTATACTGTGAAGGTAATTCTGATATATTGTGTGGGCCACTAGTGGGAAGAAAGGGGGGTTGCAGTGTCCCAGAGGGCTGTGACCAAGTTAGTTTAACTATTGCAAACCCTGACCTCTGGGTGGAGGCACCCGCCATTGGATCCAGGCCCCTCAACCTGTTAGTGGCAAATCAGGCAGGGGTAGTAGCCCCTAGGATAGCGCCATCTAGGGGTTACACTATCATAGACATTATCAATAATGCATAATGAAATGAAAGACTCCCTCCCAATGTTACAAACTTGTGGTTCACAAAGCATGAAACACAGACTTGTGTATTCCAGTCCTGGTGAAGTACAAGCAGAAATTATTTACTAGCTGTACTTGCAGTGCCATATTCTATTTTGTTACATTATGTCAAACATTGTAAATGCCATTCTTCCAGTGGCTTTATTGTACACTTTAAATATAATTTTTGTTATCTTCCTCTTCTGTTTTTTTATCCCCCCTTCACGATTTTGTATATTTGGCATTATTTTCTCATACAACACATTTATTGGAGATTGTGTGTACAAACAGTTAATAACATACGGGTTCATCTGACTAATTCATCACACAGGGTGAAAAAGATGGATTTTGGAATGGTCCTATTTTTGTCTGAGCAGGGATTGCATTCACCTTCAATAAACACTGTAAGTTGTTTATAATAAATTAATTTACAATGTTTGATATAACAATCAAGTGCAGCTATTAAATAATTAATTTGTGCTGAATTTTTGTTAGATGCATCAACACTTTAATATACATAAAGAAATGGAAGCAGTGGTCCTTGCTTGTACTTCAATAGGACTAGAGCACAATATGTGATGTATATACTGTAGTCACACGATATCATTTCATAAAGATACATATTTTTTCACATTGTCTTGACTTCTTCTCTAATTTATGGCTCAAAATATTATGTGTTTCATGCTTTGTGAACCACAAGTATTTAACATTGGGAGGGAGTCTTTCATTTCAGTATGCATTATTGATAATGTCTGTGATAGGATATTATGGTCTGACTGAGTTGTTCCCCTTTCGTTGTTAGAAACATAGACTTTGATGGCAGATAAGGACTGCTTGGCCCACCCATTCTGCCCATTTCCTACCTATTAGATAAGCTGCAGAGCCTAGTTAACCAACAGCCTACTTCTTCCTAACCCCCACCAAAATTGCCTTATGTCTATCCCATGCATTCTTGAATTCCCCCCACTGTTTTTGACCCCAAGACCTCCTCAGGAAGGCTGTTTCATGCATCCACCACCCTCTCCATGAAAAAATGCTTCCTCACATTGCCTCAGGCCGTCCCCCTCTCTCTTCAAATTGTGCCCCTTGTTCTTGCACATCTCTTTTCTGAAGATGTTTACCCTCTTAGACTTTGTTGATTCCTTGAGGTACTTGAAAGTTTCTATCATGTTCCCCCTCTGCAGTGTCTGCACCAGAAGACATACGAAGAAAGATTAAAGGAGCTTAATATGTATACCCTTGTGGAAAGAAGGGAGAGAGAGGGGACATGATAGAAACTTTCAAGTACCTCAAGGGAATCAACAACGTACAAGAGGGTAGCATCTTTCAGAAAAAGAGATGTGCAAGAACAAGGGGGCACAATTTGAAGATAGAGGGGGGACAGCTCAGAGGTAATGTGAGGAAGTATTTTTTCACAGAGAGGGTTGTGGATGCATGGAACAGCCTCCCTGAGGAGGTCATGGAGTCAAGAACAGTGGGGGAATTCAAGAATGCATGGGACAGACATAAGGCAATTCTAGTGGGGGGTAGGAGGAAATAAGCTGTTGGTTAACTAGGATCTGCAGCTTATCTGTTAGGTAGGAAAATGGGTAGACTAGGTGGGCCAAGCGGTCCTTATCTGTCGTCAAATTCTATGTTTCTATGTTAATCTTCATCCTATCCCATATTAAAGGCAGAGACCGCAGCAAAATATTATTAAGCTAGTTGAACACTTGCTACCCTTTCTTGCTGATGATAATATCATTTGTATTTCCTTTGTGGACACTGGCACCATTTGATCTGTCTATTCCTAATAATTCTTCCATTTTGTGAAAAGCGATTTTCATGTAAAAAAAATGCTTTGCCAGTTTGTGTATAGCAAAGAACAATCATCCTAGCCCCCTCCCACCCAAAAACAACAATAAAAGTGAAAACTGATATGCCTTTTTGTGTGTATCTGAACTCCAAGATGTATCTAGATAACTTTTTGATATACCCAAATTTTCTGTTGTTGTGCAACTCTCCACAAGCTCGGTACATGGCATATTTAGATCCCTAAAAAAGAGCAAACATGTTAGGTTGCACATTTCTAATTGGTCTTATAAATTCCCACCTATTTTCAATGGTCTGACTTAGACATGTGCTAAGCAAGACTCAAGAGAAAGAAAACTGAACTCCCCAGAACCTGCAAGAATTAGGTTAGATTCCTCACTCCTCACATACACTACATGTATATAGTCCCTGCATCTGGATTGCTGAATAAACCTCTAAGACACAGATTACATGGTATCAATGGCTCTCTGTGCTTCCAAACACATTTATACTCACCTTGTGGGCATCACATTGAGTAAATGCAGCACCTGTCTGGATCTCTAGGGAGGACTCCATTAACCTTTCCATGGGAGCCATCCTTGGGTCCTTTAGGAGTTAGCAAATAACTAGGTGGGGACAGTAATGACAAATGATGCCATGCCTCCACCTGTGGGGACTCCTTGTGGGCTAGGGAACCTAATGGTGCTTCCCCAGTTTAACTGACTTAGGGATTTCTCTTCTACACATTGACCCACACACTATTAACTGTGACTCCACGCAGTATAACAGCATCAGTAAAATAGCAATGTAATGAAATTCTAAAACAAACACAGATTTGTTAAAGGAAGAGGCAGGAAAGAAACAATGGATTATAAGAAAAACATTAGCAAGGGTAGCAATGCAGTTTTGTAGTATATACTGTATAGCCTTACTCTCTATGCACCCCCTCAGTGCCCCTCCCCAGCAGTCTATCAAGCCTGAACTGGCGAACTTCAGGTGCACCCTACTTTCTGCAAAGACCCTGACAGCACTTTACAAGTTGTGGCAGGTATCTCACCAAGCTGAAGCTGTAGGTGACAGGCTGGTGTACATGTTGGCATGCTTGCAGACTTTAGATGCAAGAGATGCATTTAACCAGTTATGCAACAGAAAAACTGAAACAGAAAAGATGCCCTTATTTATGTCCTAAGGGATGCTGGGCCTGAAGGCCACAATACATCTTCTGCCTGGGCATTTCAAATGTCAGGTGCAGTCTAACACAGGACTTTTATTTTCCTGGCCTGTCTGTCTGTCTGTCTATCTATCTATCTGTCTGTCTAATATGGGACAGGATCATAGCCCTGATGGTTACTCACATTTTAATGTCTGGCCCCTGATGAAACCTTTGGATACAGACGTGATATGTAGGGGTCTTGGCTCTTGTGTTTCCTGTGCTTGAATAAAGCATTTGAATCTCACATCTCTGGTGTGCACAGTACTTTGTTATTTTTCAAATTTCCATGTTGGTGAGGTAGTATCTTCAGTGATCCTGCAATGTGGCTATTCTTACTCACAGTTCAGTTGCTTTCTCTCTCACATGTACCCTCTTCAAGACTGACTAGTTCCTGGAGACCAAACTTCTTCTGCCTTGCTGTAGTGCGGTGCAGCGATGTACTTCTGGAAATGCTAAGTCCTGGCTGCTTTTCCCCCAGTTAAGGCCTTTCATGAGTCTTTGACTCACAGGCCTTTTGATGACACTGATGTATAAGTACTCGAGATGCAGCTGTGTTACAGAGGCTCGACCATTGATCCCCTGTAACACGGCAAGGCAATGCTCTCAGGGATCAGATACCACCATGCAGTGTGAGTGGGAGGTGGCATGAATGCACTACAGTGGCAACAGACAGAGTAAACCTGCAGGTATGATTTACCTCTGCTCTTTTGGAATCTGGCTGAAACCCTATCTCTCCTCAAGCTATGACACCACAAACTCTGGTCTACTTGGTTGGCCTGCTGTGACATGGCTTCACAGCAAGCCTACTCCCTCTTCCAATGACTGCCTCTCTCTGTACCTCAGTAGAAGTCACTGTTTTTCTTCTAAACTCGCAAGCTGAACAGGTACCTTTCAGAACAACAGCAGCTGATAGCAAGGATTAGACCTGCAGAGACTGCTTAATGCAAGAAGTAGAAATTTACTGCTGTTTACAATGCAAGTTAAAAGGTAGTAGTACTAATATACAACACACTGACTAGGTGCTATGATGGTTCGCTCAGTCTGAGCTTCATCAGGTGGCTAGTCGGCACATGCGCCTTGGCGATTCAGTTTCTTTCCAGTTTCTTCCTGTTACATTATCCTCACTCCACAATAAATATTGGCTGAATGAGTCTGAGCCCAGAGTTTTGACTCCAAGTTCCTTTTACAGTTTTTGGGGTTGAGCTCTGTTTGATGGACAGTTCCCAGGGCCACCATGTATCTGATGCTTGACACAGGTTTGCATGCACACTGCCTGCAAACATGAACTTAGGATTGGTCCAGCTACCTCTGTGCACTTCTTGGTGTCTCTGACCCTGCTTCTCAGCAGTCACATTGGTCAGCGGGCTCTATCTGGCATGGCAGAAGCATTGTGCATTCACATTACATACTTGGCTGCTGTTTCAGGTACTACTACTATATGCTCTGGTTGACTTAGACTACTCCTGCCCAAACCCTGCTTCCTGCCCTTGGTCCAGGACTGCCTCAGATTTTTCAATCACATTTCTAGTTGGTCTCTTAGGGAGGCAGAAAGGAACTGACAGTGGAGCCCCTCTCTCTCTTGGGCTCCCCCAGTGCACTACCACATGTGCATGACAGTTCCTATGGTGCTCTGGTGCCAAAGACTCCTGCCCCAAAACTTGCTTCCCTGTTCTCACAGCAGTCCAGAGGACAGGACTGCAGGATGGCCATTGCAACTCCCTGGCCAAGAAGTCCCAAGGGAGTTGCAGCTCAACTCCCACCATAGACTCCTGCTGCTTTGCTGTGCTTGCTCAGTCCCACAGATGCAGTTCCACAGAGATTGGGGGTGAAGACCTCCAGATGCTGTTGTCAAAGCTGAGCACTATTACTAACCTGGAAATGTCTTCAACGCACACAACCATTGGCCAAAGCAAACCGTGTCTGCTTGCTTGTATTTGCTGTGTAGTTGTTTAAAGTACATAGCACAGCAGTTAAAATTAACAAATTAATAATACAAGTTATAATAACATAGATACATAGAAGGTGATAGCAGATAAGGATCATGTGGCCCACCTAGTCTGCTGCTTTTCCCTATATAATGCATTACCACAGACCCTAGCTGATCTGCGGCTCTTATGTCTATCCCATGCATTCTTGAATTCCCCTGCCATTTGTGCCCCCACCATCTCTGCAGGGAGGCTGTTCCAAGCATCCACTACTCTTTCTGTGAAAAAGTACTTCCTCACATTGCCCCTGAGCCTACCCCCCTAGCCTCATATCATGCCCCCTCTTGTTCTTGTACACCTTCTTTTCTGAAAGATGCTACCCTCATATACCTTGTTTATACCCCTGATGTACTTGAATGTCTCAGTCATATCCCCCCCCACCTCCCTCCAGAGAATACATATTGAGGTCCTCTAGTCTTTCCTCATATAACTTTTGGTGCAGTCCTTGCACCATTTTTGTTGCCCTTCTCTGAAATGCCTCTGTTTTGCCTATGTCCTTCCAGAGATGCAGCCTCCACAACTGGACACAGTACTCCAGATGAGATCTCACTAGTGATTTGTACAGTGGCACAACCACCTTCTTTTTTCTGCTATCTCGCTATGCACCCTAGCATCCCACAGGCTCTCCCTACAGCCATCTCACATTTGTTTGGCTACCTTTAGGTCATCAGATATGATTACCCCCCAAGGTCCCTTTCTTAATTGATATCTGTCAGTACCTCTCCCCCCATCTTGTATTCCTCCCTTGGATTTCTGTGCCCCAAATGCATGATTTTGCACTTCTTTGCATTGAATCTTAGCTGCCACACTTTCAACCACTCCTCAAACATGTTTAGGTCCCTTCTCATCCCCCGAGTGTCAACTCTGTTGCAGATCTTAGTGTCATCTGCAAAGAGGCATACCTTCCCCTCCAGCCCCTCTGCAATGTCACTTATGAAGACATTAAAGAGGACTGGCCCCAGCACATACAATAACAAAACTGTCATTATCTGGAAATGAAGAGGTTCATACATAATGTTGTTGTTTTATTAGATTATAACTTTGAATTTTCAAGATATTATTTTTATTACCCCAGCATATGAAAGCTGTCATGTATGAAGTGCCACACGAAACATGATTTTGTGGAATGAGCACCGTAACAAGTTAGAAAGAGGGATCTGAAACTGACACCTGCCATGCTCGTGAGACGGGTTAAAAAATGACTGTGTGTTTGGAAATGTGGGTTTTAAAACATAAACTGTTGCATTATACATAAACTTTGAAAAATGTCATTTTTTGTTTGTAACTTCATTGTTTTTGAGATTTTGACCCCAAATGTTAAACACAGTCTTTTTATGACCCAACCTTATGAATATGTCAGGTGTCTTTTATAAGATCCTGGCCAAATTGTCAGTTTATGGCACAAGCGTTTGGGTGGGATTTTTTATTTTAACCAGAGAGACACACTAAGCTGAAGCTTGTTTACAGCTGTGACCTGGGAGCACAAGGAAGTTAAGTGACTTGCTCAGGGTCACATAGTACGCAAGTGTGGGCTGTGGGATTTAAACCCAGGTCTCCAGGTTTGCAGCTCAGAGCCATAAACCACTGCACTATACTGCCTCCTATTTAAAAAATGACCTGTTTTGTTCAAGAGGTGGGGTAAAAAAAAGAGCTATGTTGAAAATTAGGGGCCCAACTTTGCAAAAATATCAAAGTTATAAGTAAACATTTAAAAATTGAAAAAATCTTCATAATTTTGGGGAGTTTTGAGATTTTGGCCTGAAATTTTCAACACAGTCTTTTTATCACACCCGCCACTTTATGATCATGACAGGTAGAGTTTTTTTTAACTTTATGCTTATTATTTTAATGAAGACATAATTCAATCATGGCAGATACAGAGCATAAGGTTAACAATGCATAACTACGCTGGGGGCACCACTCCCATTAGTACATTTAGCTTTACCGTCATATGTCCATGAGATACGTCTTTAGGGGTAATAAGAAAATAGAAAAAGCATATGTTACCAAAGCCATTATTCAGACATTAAGTGAGTGACACAACTGTATATGGAGTCCATGAGAAGCATGATATCATACGTACCTGTGATATGAAAAATCTATCAATGTCTCTTTTCCTGAAAAGGAAGGTGAGTTTATTATGCAATTACGAAATGTGCACCTTCACATGAAGGTGCTGGTTTTAACAATGTCTCTTTTCCTGAAAAGGAAGGTGAGTTTATTATGCAATTACGAAATGTGCACCTTCAGACGAAGGTGCTGGTTTCAACAGGATTTTATTCTACATATTTGTTTTGTTAATATGGTGTTTCTACAACTATACTTATTGCAATACCTTTAATAATATTACTTTAACATCCATGAGAACTCATGAGATGCAATTTATAAACCATGCAAGTCCACTCAACATTTGGCGTGTAAAATCCTTTGCAAAGCAAGGGGGAAAACCATGTCTCTAGCAAGGGAGTCTATGAAATATAAAACTATTCAATAGGAGTTCCAGTATCACACAATCCCATGTTAAATATGAAAATCCTCAGAAGCAAAGAGTTCAAGCTGAGAGTAGATAATTGTACGTTTACAGGGCATGCAGTTTCAATAGCACACCTGGCTTTTGATCAAAAGTCTGTCAGGTTCTGAGCCCTTCTTTGTCCAATCCTGGGTGCTGTGAGTCTGCTCTCTGCCACCAAGGGTCTATTTCAGTGCTTCGACTGGGTCCAAAAATAAGTAAATTTTCCCTTGGTGGACTATACAGAGGCAAGCTGGAACCACCATGTCATGAGGGATTCCCGCTCCCCATAATATGGCCTGTATTCCATCGAATCTCTTCTTTTTCTGGCAGGTGGCATAGCTTATATTTAGGTGGCGGTGTACCTGATGGCCATCTTGAAGTGAGGTTCTCTTCCGCCATGCAAGTGCCAGAATGTAATCTCTAGATCCCATGCTATACATTACCATTACAATGGTTCTTGGTGTCTCCAGCTTGTCTATTGGTACCCTCATTACCACACAGTAAGCCTTCTGAATGCTGACTGGTCTGTCTGCTATAGGATCTCCGAGTTGCTGGCAAGCCATTCTTTTAGGAAGACAGGTAGATGATCCCCTTCATAGCCCTCTGACATGCCTACCACCTTGACGTTGGAGGGCCTCGCTTGATTTTCAAATGACTGCAGCCATGCTTTTAGGTGAACATTTTCTTTTATTAGGTCGGTGGTAGTGCCCATAGCTGTCTCATGGCACTTCTTTGGCATCTACAGTTGCGGTTATAAGAAATTCAAGGTTGGTTTCTATGGTCACGATCCTGTTAGTAAGAGTGACAAATTTATCGGTCAAACCTGCGACTGTTGAGATTAGCCCATCTATTTTGCCAGGCTCTGCAATGTCTCCTCTGTCTCTCCCTCTTCAATTGCTGTGGCATGGCCTGGCGCGAACCTCATGGTCAGAGGTGCTGGAGCTAACTTCTTTTAGCTCTGTCCTGCTTCTTCTCCTCCTTCTTAGGAATTGTCACCTTGTATTGACAATGTTCAGATAAAGTTATTTAAGAAATTCTCCTGCAGAAGAGCTCAGAACAATAGTTTTTATTCTATTTTGACAGATGAAATTTGTAGAGCTCTAATCCCTAGTGACCATTTTGCGTAGGCTTCACAGCACCCCTGTCCATGACAGGTGGAATTTTTAAAATCCCGTTTGAAAGATGATTTTGTGGAGCAACTGCAAAAACATGTTTAGGAGAGGATTCAAAAATTACATCTGCCTTGTTCTTGAGGAGGGATAAAAAAAAGGCTATCCTAATGTAACCCCCCCTACAAATGGGGGTTCCCAAAAAGTCTTCCTTGAGCTTGCCTAAATGCTCACTGCCAGGCTGGTGTCCTGCGTTTTAGCAGTTTAAATGTGATTGCCAGAGAGTGCCTGTATAGCCTCTGCGTACTGTCTCTTTAAAAGCTGCCTGGATTGCAGTCATAAGTAATCTGAGAGGGATCTCTGTTGAAAGATTTAACTATTTGCAGAAAATCACTTAGAGTAATAATGATAATGTACAGTACAAGTCATATTAAACTGTTTCTTCAACTCACTGGTGTAGCATTTTTTTTATAGGATGGCAATGCAGTGGCAACTCTAAATTCTTAAACTACCAACTCCATTTCAACCACCCATCAACTTTTATGCAATGCACATGCAATGCATTTTCAGATGCTAAATTCCCTTCAGCACCCCACTGTGAAACGCATTTGAAATGCTGTAGTTACTAGTTACTGGTATTCACAGTTTTCAATGGTGCCAAATCTGCAGTACAATACATCACAGTACATTAGCTCTGAGTTGGATCCCCACTGTCCCATGCCTCTCCATGACCCACTAACCTCCTAAATTATTTATTTTGTATGTTTAGTTTTGCTTTTATTTACTTACAGAGCGTTAGAGGCAGTACTGTAACACCGGCATGGAGAGTCTCATCACAGAGAAAATCCTGAGGTCTTGAGTCACAATAGGGAGAACAAAATGGGGAGAGAGAAAAATAGGAAGTCCAAAACACAGCACTGTGTTGAGAGAAAGAACAGTACCATGGATTTACAGCAGACGGCATTTCAGTGAGTACTGTAGGTTGTACAATAAAGAAAACAGTGAAAGCTTGTAACACATAATGAACATACTACAATTGTACTGGCTCTGTAGCCTAATAGACTGAGGTAGTGATTGTGCACCTGTGGATGGGAGTACTGTATGATAGACCTGGGTTTGATGCTCGGGGAGGGGGTGCTTTTTTTCACCCTGTGCACTCTGTCCTCTCCCCAACCTGCATACCTCACATGGAGACAAAATACTGCAGATTGAATGTCACGTCCCTCCCAGCCACCACCCTCGGGTGGAGACTGCACTGCACCAGTGGTGACTGCACTGCACCGGAGGATGCCCATACTGACCTGTACAGTACTGTACCCCTGTTGGGGGCTACCAAACCAGTGAGTTGGAGCCAAACAAAAGGATACCTACAGTAGTTTAAGCTACAATACTGTAGAATACTGAACAGTACAGAGCAGACCCCGTCGATCACCCACAACTGTACCAGCCCACCCGCTAGAATTACTTTGTTTTCTGTGGTCTCATTTTCCCTGACTCTGCTTCCTGACTCAAGTCACATACTGTACAGTACAGTATTTTCTGTTTAAAATTAAATATGAAACTTTCTTCATGGATTGCTTGCCATCATTTTCAGTAATACTATACTGTACTGTACAGTAAAGGCGAGGAAAAGGACATCACTCCTGCGTACCCATCTGTTGTACAGCACAGTTCTGTACAGTCATCAGAGTCCCCTAAGTGCAGCCATATGGAGGAGAGAAAAAACAGAAAAGTGAATCACAAAAAAACTTTACAATTACTGCAAATAGAAAAAAGAAAATCTCATTTAAAAAGCAAACTACTGAACTGTACACTACAGTACTGTAGATTAGGCAGATTGGGCTCCAGCTCAGTGGTAAAATAGTTTTCAATGGATTGCTTAATGTCTGCACTGCTTATTGCACTGCAATGTTAAAACACATTTCCAAAGAGCTGCACAGTAAGCTGAAACTGAAATGCAGCTACAGACAAACCAATAGGAAACTTTTAATAATGCAGTGCAATAAACGGTGCACACAACAAGCAACTCATTGGAAAATGCTACACCAGCCAGTTGGAGGAACAGTTTAATGTGACTTGTACTGTAGTTTGTCTAACCTGCCTTCTTTGCAGCAAGGACTGTTTTGTTTATCTCCACTATCTTGGTCCTGGACTACGAATGGGACCAATCAGTACTGGTGGGACCTAAAATGGAGCTGGACTACAGGAGCTGTCTGGAGTCAAAATCTGCACGAATTGTAGTTTTGGGCTTTTTGTTCCTTTTTTGCACCTGAAGGGGGAGCCTTTGTTGTGACTGACAGGAGGATCAGCCAACCAAACCTTTTGGATCTTGGGGAATTTCCTAGGCTGCTGCAGCTAGTTTCAGTTTTGAGCTGAGAAGTGAAGAAGTGAAGAAGTAACAGCTGAAATGATTTTGAGCAGCGGTTCTGTGTAGTTTTGCATGGCAGAACTGTGAAAGGGCTGAGTTTTGGCCTGCCTGCTGTCCCTGAGAGGGAAAACAGAGTTTATTCGGACTCAATCTGAATTGTGAGGACTATTTAAGCCACTAGACTATGACCAGGCTTTAACCTGAAGAAGAATGAAGATTTGCTGAATGTGATCGGCCTGTCAGGATTTCCAGCTGCTTTTGAATCCCCGGTTTGTGCAGAGAATTTGCGATCATGACCAGAGAGCGGTTTGCCTGGTACAGTGGAATTTCCTTACATGTAAATGTGCTGTGTATTGAATGTGGGTAGTGATTTGGTTCCCAACTGTGTGAACGGTGTTCTGCTTGCTGGTACTGTAGAATCCTTTACATGTAAATGTGCTGTGTATTGAAAGTGGGTCGTGATTTGGTTCCCCACTGTGTGAACTGTATTCTGCTTGCTGGAAACTTTATCCAGCCTAATCGGACTGAATCCGTGTTCATCTCCATTCGGCCTGGGCCATGCCATGCTGGCCCTGCCAAACTACCCCACTGCACAGAGAAAGCCACCGATCAGAGACCTGCCTGGAGATCAGCCCCCTGCTCCATGCTTGAACAGGAATGACGCCTCGGCAAATCGTGTGGGTCCTTCTTCCCATTGCACTCCAGATTAACAACCTGCTGTCTCGATTTTCGTCCAGCCTGTGTCCAGTCCTGGGTATCATGAGTAATCATCAGGGTAGTTTTCTGCAACAACAGCCTAATCTAAAAGTGTGTCATCTGATTGTCTTGTTGTTTTCTTTTCACAAACTGAGCCCTCCGGCTCCAGGTTACAAATAGTGTGTGTTGCGCATGTTGTTTTCTTCCATCACAGGGCCCCAATCAGCTGCAACATTCCTGGATAGCCCACCATTCTTCATCTGGGTACACAGAGTGTGTGACTTTTATGGACCCTGAAGTGCATGCATAACTGTTTGATTGATAGAGCCTTTAAGCAAATTAACCTGATTACGCCCCTCTCTTTTTCAAGCCCCTTAAATAAATCAGTTCTAACTCTTTTTTGCATTTACCCTGACTGTGGTTCCAGTTTGTGCAAGAGTACTGTACTACTGTTATTTGCTGTGTATAACCTTGTTTTACAGGGAGCCCCCAGGGCTGGGCCAGAGGAAAGCCCTGGTGGTGAGTGCAAACAGTGTGGGTACTTGTATGGTGGTGTATCAGGGGTATTGTGAAAGTGATTATTATGTATTATACCATACACATAAATAATCAGCCAATCACATAAGCAGACTGGCACCTTAGCCCTGTTGTAAATCCTATGATAATCACTGGCAAAGGTGCCAGCCTGCCACATCCTCCTGCCACCCTGTAAAAAAATCACTCCGACCCCCCCTCCAACGTTTCAAAGCCACCATCTTTCCTCTCGTTAACATTCACTGGTACGTCTAATATTTAAAAAAATGAAAATAATAAAATGGATGCCTCCTTTGACCTTATCGATGAAAGTGAACTCGATGAAATTTTCAAAACCCTCTCTACACGTCGCATGGAGCAGCCAATCTTGTAGGGAACAAATTGGCTGCTGCGTGCGACGTGTAGAGAGGCGCAGAGTTCAAGCTGGCAGCTGCTGAGGGTCGAGGTGATGTGCTTGGCTGTATGTGCAACTGCAGTATCGGGGTTTTGGCCAGTGGGAGAGGAGTGATGTATGGGATGTCTCTGGCTTCTTGAGGTAGGTTTTCCGTGCAGTCTAAATCTGTGCTTTCATTTTGGAGGGTTATGCCCATACTTACCTCACAAAACTTAAATAAAGAATACCATTAATTACCATGCACTATTTTCTTTCATGGAAGGATATTTCTTACAAAAATCATTTTTTTAGACATAAATAAATAAAATAAAACCATTTAAACATATCCATCACAGAATGTAATGGCATAATCGCAATAAGCCACTTGAGGGTGTGGGTTATCGGGGGATTTACCACGGCTGACGAGGATTTGCCCACCGGTCAAACCATGCCAGCCGTGGTAAATCCCCCGATAACCCACACCCTCGTGGCTTATTGCTTAATTGTTCCGCCACTAATAACGTGGCAATGAGGTCTGGGAGGGCTGTGCCAAGGTTAGCTTGACCACTACCAACCCTGACCTCTGGGTGGAAGCACCCGTTTCAGAACTTAGGCCCCTTAACCTGCCACTAGCCAAGCAGGCAGGGGTAATAGCCCTTGGGATAGCGCCACCTAGGGGTTACACTAAAAATTTGGTGTAAAAATGTAAAAAAAGAAGGACAAAATCACGAGAAAAAATTCAAAATGTATTAAAAAGCCATTAACTGGACTTACTTTGTTTTCAGTCAGTTCATGGTCAGCCCGTTGGGAGCAGGACATTTTCTGGGTCATGAGAGGATTAAGGAGCAGATTTATCCTGGACTCCCTTCAGGGTGCCTTCCTCAAGCAACTGGTCATGGAACCAACTCGGCAGAAGGCAATACTGGACCTTGTGCTCACAAACAGGGACAGTGTGATGGGGGTAACAGTGGGGGAGCACCTGGGAAACAGTGACCACCAGTCATTGTGGTTTGAAATCACAGAAAGAGCAGAACCAAACCACACAAAAACACGATCCTGGATTTTAGGGGGTAGACTTTGGGAAAATGGGGAAATACTTGAAAGAGGCATTAAGGGGAATGGGACAGGAATCAGGGGTTGAGGAACAGTGGGCAGTATTTAAAATGGGGATTACAAGAACAACAGAATTATGCATTAAGCAGGTTAGCAAGAAGAAAAGGAAGAGGAGACCATTATGGTTTTCCAAAGAGGTAGCAAAGAAAGTGAAAGCCAAAAAGATTGCATTCAGGCAATACAAAAAGACACAGGCAGAAGGGGAAGTACCAGGAGAAGCAAAGGGAGGCAGGGAGGTCAGTAAGGGAAGCCAAAGCTCAGACAGAAGAACACATTGCAAAATCAGTGGGTAGAGGGGACAAAACCTTTTACAGGTACATAAGTGAAAAAAGAAAGACAAAGGAAGGGATAGTGAGACTGAAGGGGGAGGATGGGGGCCACGTGGAGGATGACAACAGTAAAGCTGACATATTGAACAGGTATTTCTGCTCAGTCTTTACTGAGGAAGAGGAGGGTAATGGGTCTGAAGGGAGTACAAGGGGTGAGAATGGTACAGAAATGGACACAAGTCCCTTTACACGAGAAAGGGTCCTGAAGGAACTGGCAGTAATAAGAGTTGATAAAGCAATGGGGCCGGATGGGGTGCATCCCAGGGTCCTTAAAGAACTAAGAGAGGTGGTGGCTGAACCTCTGGCTATCCTGTTTAGCCGATCACTGGAAACAGGGGAGGTACCCAAAGACTGGAGGACAGCAGATGTAGTCCCCTTATACAAGAGTGGGAACAAAGAGGAAGCAGGGAACTACAGACCAGTCAGCCTCACCTCGGTAGTGGGGAAGATCATGGAAGCACTACTGAAGGAGAGATTGGTGGAACATCTGGTTGTCAATGGACTACAGGACCCAAGGCAGCATGGTTTCACCAGGGGGAGGTCATGTCAGACCAATCTCGTTGAATTCTTTGACTGGGTGACTAGGGAGGTGGATCAGGGGAGGGCAGTGGACATGGCCTATCTGGACTTCAGCAAGGCCTTTGACACTGTGCCACACAGAAGACTATTACACAAACTGGGGAATATGGGTGTGAGCAGGACAGTAGTGTGGTGGGTAGGTAACTGGCTGGGTGGCAGGACACAGAGGGTGGTGGTAAATGGCTGTCACTCCACAGAGGGAAGAGTGACCAGTGGGGTACCACAGGGATCAGTGCTGGGACCGGCCTTCAACATCTTCATCAGTGACATTAAGTAGGACCTAGAAGGCAGAATTTCACTGTTCGCTGATGACACAAAGCTCTGTAACAGAGTAGACACACCAGAGGGTGTAGACAGAATGAGAAGCACCTGCAGAAACTTGAAGAATGGTCAGGGTTTGGCAGTTGAAATTAATGCAAAGAAATGCAAGATAATGCATATGGGGCACAAAACCCTGGCACAATATATCAGTTGGGGGTGAGGATATAGCATGCACCAAGCAGGAAAGGGATCTTGGGGTTGTCATCTCTGATGACCTCAAGGTAGAGAAACAGTGTGACAAGGCAGCAGGTAAAGCAAATAGGATGCTGGGATGTATAGGCAGGGCATCACCAGCAGGAAAAGGGAGGTCATAATTCCGCTATACAAGACACTAGTGAGGCCCCACCCAGAGTACAGTGTACAGTTCTGGAGACCATACCTACGTAAGGACATAGACAGGGTAGAGAAGTTTCAGAGGAGGGCAACAAAGATGGTGCATGGATTGCATCACAAGTCCTATGGAAGACAGGTTGAAGGAACTGAACATGTACTCCTGGAGGAGAGGAGGGAGAGGGGATATAATAGAGACATACAAGTATCTTACAGGGAGAACAGGTGCAGGAAAACACTATTTTTAAGTGAAAAGATGTTCCAGGACAAGAGGGCATGGGATGAAGTTGGAGGGAGGAAGATTCAGAGGAAACATGAGAAAGAATTTCTTCACAGAACGGGTGGTGGACAAGTGGAACACCCTGCCAGAGGAAGTGGTGGGGGCTGAAACAATCACGGGATTTAAGAATGCATGGGATAGACATAAAGGAATTCTGGAGGTCGGGGTAAGGGGCAACAGACTTCTAGGAAAACAAACTGAACTTACAAGCTCAAATGGGCAGACTGGGTGGGCCATAGGCCCTTATCTGCCGACACTGTCTATGTATCTATGTATCTATGTAAGTTGGTTTGATGTCTCTATCTCCTCCCTTTCTCATCCCATTCCCAGTGTTTTCTGTTTTTTTTCTTCATTCATTTGCTTGTTTTTGTTTTCTTTGGGGGCTGTTCTCTGGCTCACTCTTGAGCGCTGCTCATCTTCCTGCCTTCTCGCTCGCTCACTTTGAAGCCTATCTGTTCTTCCTTCTGTTCCTTTCCCTTGAGCAGCCCCGGCTCCACGCCAGTTTGCTGCCGCTCCTCTTCGCCCACCCTCTGCTCGCTGCTTACTTGGTCCCTGCTGTCTGCGGGTTCCAGTTGTCCGTTATGGCTACAACTAATAGCTTGCCTCAATGCCTGCTCCCTGCTTCGGTCTGTCAGCCTCATATTGCATCGTTTATTCTATGTGCTAGACTGCACTACCTGGACCACGCAACAGACGCTTTGGTGTTTCTACCTTGAGGCTGTCATCGCTGCTTCGCTCACAAGCATGCCTCCTCATTTCGAGCAGCACCTCTGCAGAACAGCGTGCATGGACCGACGACTGAGCCTTCATTTAGACCGCGCCACAAATCCTTTATTGTTACTACAGTCAGTTCCTACTGACAGCTGCACATAACCTGGATTCATGCTTATTCTCTATTCTCCATACCTAGCGATTGAGCCCATGGGTTGCTTGCTTTTCTTGTAGTGCTTATTGCAGCTGCTGCAACTTTGAGTGACCACGGTTTACCAGTCCTAATGGGCTGCTTGCAGACTTTCACTCTTCCCCAGGATACCAGGATTCAGCCTCCGTTTTTCTTGTTTGGTCCCCGTACAAGCGCCAGACTAGCATTAAGCTCTGACTTTACATTTGTTGTTTGTACCTGCAGATTCATAATGCTTCTCCTACTGTGCAGCAATGCTGGATGCCCAATTGGAATTGATAAACTCTGTTGTCAGACACGTTCCCTATTGTTACTACATGGGGCTGTTTGTGGACTTGTCCTTGCTTAAGATGCCTGGGACTTTCCTTACCATTTTGGCTCCTTGTTTTCTACTTCATTATCAAAACAACTTTAAGGAAGATCAGATTTATTGCCTGCTAATCCTTATCCAGAGATCCCTCTATGTAGCTTGTTGTTTATTCAATTCCTCTGTGCTAATTCGCCTGCTTCAGGCATTTCGCTACTACTATTACTTGCTACCGATCTACATTCTGGTCTGAATTTACAATGCGTTACCTATGGCATGCGACAGTTGCATTCCCGACGCTTGCTCTCCCTACCTGCCTGGTAATTCCTACTTACACCAATAAGTGGCTGGTCCTCACACTCAAACGCTATCAGACTACCTCAGTGCTCATTCAGCAGCTTCCAGGGTTGCTCTCTTTTTCCATCTGCCTTGCCAGCATCAGGCCTCGGGATTTCCGACCTCTGTCAGCCTACCACCCCTAACTGGGCCTGCAGGTTCATTACTTTGCCTCATTTCTGCATCTCGTCAAGCCTGGGGTTCATCTATTCGTACACCATGCTTGCCCGTGCTATGCCGGTTGGGAAGTTGCCTCGTCAGATAGCCTACTCTTCTGCCAAGATTTTCACTGCAATCCCTATCATCGTCGATCTCCTGGAAATGTTAGTCTACAGCATCGTTTTGCTTTCATAAATATGCTTTACAGTTGCCCTGCTACTTCACACTTAACTAGCTCAGCTCCTGCCTACATCGCGATATCTTCTCCTCTACGCCCACCTCGTCCAGCTCTGGGCTTGGAGATTCTCAGCCTCTACTACCTGCCTTCACCCTTCGGGATGGGAGGTTTACCTGCTTCTACTCTATGCTTGCCTTGTCCAGCTCGGGGCCTGGAGATTCACAACTCTACGACCTGCCTTCGCCCATCGAGCTGGGAGGTTTACCTACTTCTGCCCTTCTTCTGCCTCACCCTGCTCTGGGCCTGGAGATTCACACATACTACTATACGCCAACCCGATGCTGGTTCAGCTAGCCGGAACCTCCTTCCCTTGGATTCGCATCTGGCCATTTCTTCGATCATCTGTTCTTGGATGCTTTGCCCTGCTGCTTCCGTATGACATTACTGATGCTTCACCTTTCCGAGACGCTTAGTTGAGCTTCTCTTGAAGAACTTCCTTAACCTGGTTGTGTTTTACTGCTTCTTGGACCCTGTGACGCTACTCCATTAACTACGTCTTTTCTGTTCTCTCCATCTGGGACTTTTATGCTCAACTATTCAAGTTTCGTCAAGTTATTGCTGCCTCAAATGTTGACTACCTGCAGTTTGGATGTAATTCCTCTCGTCCAGTTGCCATATCTCTGCCTCAGTCTCTTCCATGCGATCCCTGCCTTCCTTGATCTGGATACATCGGTCCTCAGCATCATTACATTCTCTAAATCTGCCTTCCAGCTGCAATACTACTGTGCTCAAAGATGATTCAAGATGCGTCTCATGGAGGCTCTATGCCACACTTATTCTATTAGCTGACCTTCGTAGGTCTAGCTGCGTTCATGTTACCTTGAGCTCCTTGCCTCTCTCGTACCTCTCCAGCTGATGGATTGCTGTGCATCTCATCGAGGGACTATCTACCACTCTCAAATTATGCCAGCAGACATTCCTGGGTCTGGCTGCGCTTTACATACTTGAATCAGCCACCTCTCTCCTACCTCACCAGCTATCGGTTCAGCAACGCTTTCTTCAGGGGCTGGTTGCCATGTCCTATTCCTTCTCGTCTGCATATGTTGGTGCAATCCTTGCTCCTACTGCCTCTCAATTTGGATTAGCAGTCCAACTGACTTGCTTACTTTTTGGGCTCACCATATTCTACTACTTGGATGCTTCATAACCTCTCACCAATGTCTCCGATTATCCTCTACAGCCTGCCATATTCCAGCTCAGCTTTACAGCCGTTGCTTTCATATAAATTCCTAAGACTATACTTTACTTATCAGAACTGGATTCATCAGTTGGTAGCCTGGCTTCAAGCCTTCTCTCATTCACGTACTGTACAAGCCCTCTATTATTAGAAACCTGGAAGTCGTACTACTTCTATTCATCCTGCCTCGTTGACGTCAAAGCTTGGATGCAACTTTCTACGTCTGGTCTCCTGTATTGAGTTTATCAGTCATCAACTTCATCTCCATCCTCATACATTTCCTGGATTATGCCCTCTATCAACTGAAGTCCGGAAGATGGTCCTTCATATATCCACTCTCCATCATTCCGAATTGTAGATGGATTCTCGGACTCGGAGTTTATTAGGAGGAAATTACTTCATTGGACATTTACAATTCAGTTCTTTCTTAAGCTCCTTTTATCTGGATTAAATTCTACAAATTGGAATTCAGATTTAGCTGATTAATTTAGTTTAATTAGGATCTCTCTCCTTTAGTATGCCCAAAAGGACGGGCAGGTCAGTAGCCATGGGTCCACAGAGGTTTCCCCCCAAAGGGGGGGTTTCCTCTCCTGAGTGCTACTGGTCACACTCTCTGGAGTTGGAGGAGGTGATCGTCTATTCCTATCATTATTAGGTGTTGTCATGCATGACTTCTTCAGCATGCAGTTAAAGAACAATCGTTGATATTATATATTCTTTATGGGGCTTTCATAATTCTAAACCAAGCTTCCTTCCTACAGGTGGGATACAGAGAAAGGCCAAAACCATCAAATATTATCAAACAACTCAATTCAAGCATCCAAGTTCCTAAGCACAAACATTCTATACTACCACCTAGTAAACATTGTCCTCTTTATGCTGGCCTCTGTATCCAACAACCATCTTCATCATTCAACTATATATGTTATATAAGCACTGAGCTATGAACCACACATAATTAAAGGAATCAGCCCATGATTATGTGGGGGAAGAGCTCCTCCCTCACAGCCTATTTAATCAAAGCAGCTGACTCCCACCCTGCTTAGAGTGCGCCGCACTCATCCACCATCCTCCCCAACACCTCCTCCTTCTGTGGCACTCTTATCCCACCGGGGGGCTTTCATAATTCTAAACCAAGCTTCCTTCCTACAGGTGGGATACAGAGGAAGGCCGAAACCATCAAATATTATCAAACAACTCAATTCAAGCATCCAAGTTCTTAAGCACAAACATTCTATACAGTAAACCTTGTCCTCTTTATGCTGGCCTCTGTATCCAACAACCATCTTCATCATTCAACTATATATGTTACATAAGCACTGAGCTATGAACCACACATAATGGCCAACAGTGGTAGGCTGTTGGTTCAGTGTGGGATCTGCAACTATTAACTTTTCAGTAACACTTTTCTGAACAAAAACGGACACCCACACACATGGATTGCTAGAAACCATAAAAACATTTTGTATTGTTCCTCCTGTTCGTTCACTGGCATGCTTTTCATACAAATCTGGTGACTTGACACTCAAATTATTAAGCTATTTCACATAACATTTCATGCGTATTGTACCTTTCATTCCCTTAGAGTCCCAAAGTCAGTCGTGAGAGATGCCTCAGTCCCTTCAATAACGAAATATCTGCTGTCCATTAGGGTTTGGTGTTTCGATAGTCCTTGTCTGAGGTGTGCTGTGGATGCTGAACTGGAGGGTAAGGATGCTGAGATACAGTTACCATAGCCAGAAATTGCGTGCCCAATGTGGTGGACAGCTGTTTGCCAGCCAGAAGATGACTGAAGAACTGGATCTAACTGGAAAAGGGTGTTCTTAAAAGCAACAGTCTCTAGGGATAAATTCCTGAAATGGCTTGAAATAATTAAGCAATAAGGTATGACCAGGGGTTACATTAACCATTTGTTAATCATCCCCTAGGTGCATAATGCAGCACAAGGTGGAGCTCAGTGCCACATGCCCACAGGAGTGATTAACAGATGATTAATGTAACCCCTGGGAGCACAGTATTGCTTTTATAACAATGTAGGTAGAACAACTGTTGGCTCTGATCAGCAGAGAAATGTTAAAAGTGAAAAATAAGGCATTAAGTTGTAAAATAGCCCTTCTGCATTTGGTTGGAACAGTTTTTCTACTCATGTTCTGTTCCTCCATTTGATAGTGATCAACGCCGACTGTATCAATCACTTCATGGAAGGAATGGTGGATTATTTTTTTTGATTAATGAACATAAATACATTTTTTTTTTTATGAATGAGGTTGGGGCTATATAATATCTCAGATGAATTCAGATAAGTCGAGAGAGCTACTGTGGCTGACATGGGAAAAATATTTCAGGCCATGCCACTGTCATGGCAATGAGTGGCAGAGAGGAGCAATTTCTTTACAGTATTTCAATATCAGCTACTGTAGTTAGAGACCCGCATCATGGAAGACAGCTGGGCATCGGGAGATGTGGCTACATACCGTGTAAGTTCTGCAAGAGCCAACCTAGACAAAGCAGTGTTGCAGAGGGACAAAATTGAGAAGCATTTTAAATACAAGCAAGTACATTAGAGAGTAGAGGTCTGGTCACACACTCCTGGCCCTGCACACTGGCCAACTCACCTACCAGCTCACTCTCTTGCCAGCAAGGCTCATTTCCAATTCAATAGTAGGAAAAAGAATGAGTTTGGAATGTGTGCTCATTATGTGCCTAGCGGGAGCTGTTTGCTTTAAAGACATACGTGGGAGATGTTCGAACAGCAATTTTTTTGTTTTGCTGATCCATCTAACTGCTCCTTCTGTTGCACACCACTGTTCAACTTTTCTGTCCTCTGTTCTGTGTCTACAAGTGGTACTGGTAGATGTGAGATGAAGAGAGACTGTGTGACAAAAGGACAGCTCATCACAGACCTGATCTCATTAAATGGGAATAGCTGCCGGTTACATCTGTCATGGAATGCTGATGTTGGTTCAACATTCACAATTCCAGCATTCCATGATGGACCTAATGCTGAGTACCAGTGCACTAGTGGGATGCTCTACCAGTATATTAATCAAAGATTAATGCAATGTAGATGTCATTTAATTGACCAATGAATTCTGCATTGCTATAAATCTCCACTTAAAGAGCTAGTGTCCTGCCTAAAACTAATATTAGATCTTAAAAGCGGTCGGTCCTTACCTATTATATCTGAGGTACTTTTTCTTTTCCTTTTGGTTAATTAGAAGATTGTTTATCTGGTGTTCATAGGTGTGATGTGTAGGACAGCACTCTGCCTGGAAGTTGACATATCTGTCTGTATTCCCCCCACTGCATTATCAGCATTGTGACCTCGCTGACTGTGACATCACTGCTGCTTAGAAACAATCATTCAGTGACTGCCAGGTCATTTGCCTGTGCTGTCGCTGTCAATGAGACCACAATGCTAATGATGTAGTGAAGGGAATACAGACAGATATGTCAACTGCCAGGCTAAGAGCTGTTCCACACATCCAGCATAATATTATCACATAGAAGACTTTCTAATAAGCAAAAGGAACAAGAAAAATATTTCAGACATAAAAAGTTACAACCAACTACTTCTTAAAATTTGTACTATTTTCCTGTCTGCCTGTTTTGGCTCTGCTAGCTCCTTAACAGGCTTACTCAAACATTCCTTGGCTTCTGGAGTGTAAAACAGTCCCTGTCCTGACCTACTGGATTTTTATCCTGGTACTAACTTCTTTGAATGGTTCACTGCACTGATAAAGAGTGTTTTGGTAAGACCCTGTCTCAGTCCACTATATTAACTGCCACCCTTTGCTTGATTTTTCTTTCTACTCTCAACTCCCTTTTATATCAGTTTCTCAGCACTGCGTTCCTCAGCTCCTTTCTTTCAAGCCTACTCTTCTCACAGCCATTCAAACTGCTGGTGACTGGTCCGAAACAGATATACTCAACTTAACCCACCAATCCAGCACCTAGAATTCCCTATTCCTTTCCCTCTGGAACTCTTTGCAGCACAGCAGGCCACCATGGAAAGTTCAGAATTTGAAAGCTGCTCTGTTTTTCCCAACCAAAAACTGAAGTTTAAACTGCATACATTTAAAAAAATGTTCATACCGTTTTTTTTAACTACTTATTTAAGTATAAAACATATAACCCCTCACCTTCCTAAAAAGCCATGACTCTTTGCTTTATGTTTGCCCATTCCTGTAAGACTGGGACAATTATACACCTAGTCGTAGAGGCTAGAAACTAATGCCCCCCCAAAACCATATGAACTAACCTCTGACTGAAAAGTCTATTTAAAACTCACAATAACACCTTAAAACATCCTATTTTCTGTGCTCACTTCCTGACTGAGCCATCTTATCTTCCCCAACCTAACCTAACTTTTCTGTTATTTTACAGGTCTGGATACATGACACACCTACCCAATCTGATAAGTATATTTAATTCCTCCTATGCTACTCTAGGTTGGTTTACATTAAAATAACTGCAGATTC
Organism: Neoceratodus forsteri; assembly: GCA_016271365.2. NCBI lineage: Eukaryota > Metazoa > Chordata > Ceratodontiformes > Ceratodontidae > Neoceratodus > Neoceratodus forsteri. The sequence goes on from CM028132.1 coordinate 690,548,728, forward strand.
TGTGTGAGGTCTTGCCCTACTTTATATTACAGGTATCACCCCCAATCAGGATCAGGATCCATGTTAAGGAAGCCTCACCTAGACAGGTAAGTTATTATTTCCTAACTAAAGGAAAAACCTGAGACCTAAGCATAATGGAGGGCATCACCAGTTATAACGCAGTCAGCATTCTCACTGTCAACATGGTCACTCGACATTCAACAAGGTAGATCACCTTCTCATAGATCTCATAGACATGAACGAGTGTGGAAAGCCACGTGGCCCATATAACGCTAGTGCTCTTACACAAGGGGATATCTGGCAGAGTCCCTTTCATAGAAATGATCTAATTTGTTTTTAAAGAGCTCCATATCCTAACAACCTACCACTTCATGTGGCAGATTATTCCAGGCAGTTATTACCCTCTAGTTAAACCAAGAGGCTCTGCCGACTGTATTGCATGCTTCCCCTTTTAGCTGCAAGCTATGAGCTCGTGTTATAGCTATGTTTCTTTAATTCCAGGCCCAAGCAATCCCAAAGGTCATTGTTAGTCAATCATCTAAATAGATGGCAGAGCTCCCCTTAATCTCCTGTACTATAATGTATACAAATCCAGATTTTCCAGTCTATCCTTATAACTTAGTTCACTTTGTCCATCAGTCATTCTAGTGGCATTTCTCTGGACCCTTTCAAGAATGTTTGCCTTTGACATGGCTCTAGGTGACCACAGCTGTATGCAGTACTCAAGGTGTGGCCGCACCAGTGATGAATACAGCAATAATATCACCTCAGCATCTCTGGACCGTACCACCAGTCCTTCAGTATTCCTCACCATGGCCACACATCAGCTGCATGGAATGAAACATGTTTTGGAGAGAAAACACTTCAATGATGACACCAGTCTGACAAAGGATTTACCAGTTCCAGGATTGCGACTCAGGAAATGGAGCAATAGATTCTCTCCAGTAAGGGGTGCAAGCAGGAATTATCCAGAATGTAGGATCAAATAGAGTGCTTACTAAGTAAGGCTCAGGGTTTCCAAATGGAAGGATATTATCACTATCCAACCACCACAGAGTTTAACAGAAGAGATTAGAAATGTGTTTGATTAGGCAGCGACGTGCCAACTGACTACAATGGCAGGTACTGTATGTGCTAATTCAGAAAAATGCTAAAACAAGCTAAAAATGAGCTAATGAATGCTCCAGCTAGCAGGAGCACTCCTGATGGTCTGTCCAGCCTGGCAACCATCTATTCATGTATATAGTTAGACAAATGATAACTTATATTGAAATATTTTCCATATTAATCTCCTCCTTGTTTATTATTAAAGATATCTGCATGAAATATCTGGCAGTGTACCACAGAGGTTAGAGTAATGAGCTTGGCATATCCAGCAGACCTGGTTGTGATTCCCATGATTTCATCTTGCCTACTGGGTGACTCTGAGCAAATCACTTAACCAGTCCAGGGCTCCTGGGTTGCCTCTGAAAACAGGCACTTTTGCCTAGTGAACCTTAGATTGTTACCAAAGAATAATTGAAAAAAACTGGGTCCTTCCACTAGAGTTTATTTTTTTTATTTCATTTATTTGAGTTTACAAGTAGGTACACTGGAATATACATTACTTTTTCAAGTATAACCCAAGGTCATAGTAATAACAAACCAGACTAGCAATACCAATACAAAAACAAGTACACGTAGTACAAGACAATAAAATCAAATCAACTTTCAATTAAAATTACACGTGCACACCGTTACGTTTATAAAATACTGAGGGACAGTCAAGGAAAAGAGCTTGGCAGATGAGAAAGATTTGATATGCGTTGGCAGGGAATTCTGCAGGGTGGCAATACAATAAGCAAAGGTTCTTTTTCCAGCATTAGTATGCACAAATGGTTTAACCAATTGGCGTTCCAGTGAAGATCGAGATTCATAAGTAGAAGTATGATTAACCTATAGCTTATTCAAGGAAACCGAACACTGGTATTAAGAATTTTAAATGTGAATTGCGCTAAAAATAACTTGTAATTGTTGTGGACTGATAACCAGTCACGCTTCTCTGTGATTTGACAATGATGAGTTCGGTGAGGTGTCAAAAAGGCGAATTCACCAATTTTTTGTAACAATGTTTCTTTTCTGAAAATAATACTAGCACACGCAAAATCGGTAACAATGGAAGCATAATTTAAGATTGGATGAAGATTTTACTGTGCTATGGCCAAGCTAGTTTATTTACTTAAGAAATTGCGTATTCAATATAGTGTTCCAATTTTTGAAAGAATCTTAGCAGTTGTTTTATCCAGATGAGTATTACATTTGAGAGATAGATGTAATGGACTCTAAGATATTTAAAGGAGTCCACAGTCTCAACTAGATATCCATCATGAGCTTGTACTTTGAATTCACTAGAAAACTGTTTCAGTTTAGGAACTTAGCCAAACAACGCAGCTTTTGTTTTTGTTCAATTTAAGACAAGATTATTCTTACAAAGCCAGTCCTGTACTTTAGTAAATTCATGACTGAGCATGGTATTAATTTCAGAAACAGATGGATTTTGGGTCACCATCATCTGCATATAAAAACAAATTGCAATTATTAGTCACATGAGAGATAGGGTCAATAAAAAGAGAAAAAAGCAAGGGACCCAGTATGGAACCCTGAGGGACTTCATACTGAACTCTCCTATAACATGAAAAAGTACTGCCAATTTTAACACTCTGTGATCTATCTGAAAGATAATCGCTAAACCAAGTCATTGCAGAATTTCCCAACACCGCATGTTCAAGACAATTCAACAAAAAAGGGTGATTAACCAGGTCGAATGCCTTGGTTGGGTTCACAACACTGCCACTGTAAGGCGACCAGACTCAGTAGCCCTGTGGACAATGTTGGTGAACCCAACCAAGGCAGTCTCAGTACTGTCCCCCTGAATCCATGCTGGTTTGTAGAAATCAGGTTATACATCTTAATACAGTTGTTAAGTTGTTGGTAGACTTTCTCTTACACCTTGGACAAGGCTAATAAAATAGAGATGGGGTGATAATCAGATTGAGTCCCTGTTTTATGTACTGGGATTACATAGGATTTTTTCCATAGATTCAGTACCTGTCCAGTTTGAAAAGATAGGTTAAATAAAACATTACTTGAGCAGGCAATTTTTGGAGCAGCAAGAGCCAAAAGTTTAGGAGGCAGCTCTTCACAGTGTGGGGATTTATAAGGTTTTAATTTCTTGAGGAATTTTAACACTTCTGCACTACTAACGGTCTTGAGGAAACTTGACCTATCTAGTTTGGCATTCTCATTAGTGCACATATTATCATTTAAATCTTTCTGATAAGAATCCAAATTAGTGAACTGTGTATTAAATTCTTCAGCAATTACAGCAGGATTGATTTGTAGCTCACCATTTTAAGCATATAAAAACTTTTTCCAGTAGGTAGAGAGAAAAAAAGGGCTTTGACAGAGCCCCAAAATGTTTTCGGGTTAGGCAGATTTTCCATCTGTTGTTGTTTGCAATATTTAATTTTGGCTAATTTTATTTATCTTTTACAGTTATTTCTGCCATTCCTCGATCAGTAACAGACTTACTCTTTTTATATGTATGCCAAGCAACATCTCTGTCTTTCATCAACTTGAACCGATTCTTATTTAACCACTTAGCATTCCTCCCACTCACTCTTTTTTTTAATAACTGCTGCAAAAGAATTCACTATTTCCATAAAGCCCCTATGGACTCCTTGTGTTCTAATACAATCTTGTGACATTACTGACTGCCAACAAAGCAACTGTGATAACACATATAGAAAATTAGGACTTCATGTGGGGAATAAGCAGTTACAATAGATGAAATCTAAAGGCTCAAATCCCTATTTACTGTACAAGCAAATATCCTATAAATAAAAGGCAAGGGACAAAAAAATACAGAAACTATATTAAATATAAATAAACTGAGATGCGCCTGCATTATGTTTTCACGTTTTTTGAGAGTAGTCTATTGCTCTTTAGGGGCAACATATGCCTTGCATTTCCCCGTTGTCCCCATGTCCTTCCATCTTCACAGCTGCAGTTATAGGGAACACTGTCTCCATGAATGCACACCTTAACTAGAAAATGAAAGCAAAATGAGTGGCAGAAGGGTGTGGCTCTCTGGCTATATAGTCTGCTTTTCCTGCCATTTGTGTCAATTGTTGTTGACTTCACACAACAACAAGCAGACCTGCAGTGGCTCATAGCAGTTGGACCTGTATTAGACAGACTTTTTACTCTGTATATTCTCTTTAAGGTATTTTATCCTTTTTGATTTCTTTCCCCCTCTCTTTTTGAGGTGCTGTAGACAGCAAGCAGTGCTGCACTGTGTCAACACAGTGTCTCCCGCTCACAGCCAGGGATTGTAGTCACCTCCCTGCAGAGTTATCAACAGAGTCACTATCATCTCACCGGTGCTAGGCTGTCGTGAGGTTTGAGCTGCTTGCAATCAAGACTTTTATGCATCAGTAATGTGTCTCAATCATTTGCAAGAGATTCTGGTTGCCATGTTTACTCTCATGCATCACAAGTGGGGATGTCATTATCTCACTTATGTGGAGGATGATTTCAGTTCTGAAGATGCCCGGCTGGAAGTACACTGGCTGTGACAACAAAATGAAGGCCTCAAGTATTGGTTCAGCACACTCAGAGGAAATTGGCGACACAGACATGGAGGAGCTAAGCGGAGCTCAATGAGAGAGTCAAGCCGAGGTAGATGGAGGAGAGACTGGTTGAGATGCTGTATGTGTAACAGAGCCAGCTCCCCACCACCCCACACACTTTTGCAGGCATGATTGAATTTTTCCTTCAGTCTCAGAAAGGCTTGCCGAGAAATCCAGCCCCCCTAAGACTGCAGTCAATTGATAAGCAAGGCATCTACATGGTGGTGAAATAGGTAGCAAAGTGCAGGTAAGTGTGTTGGAGTCAGTGGAGGATGGTAGACTTCTTGACAGCCGTGGATTACATCAGCTGTAGCCGGTCATGAAAACTGGTGGCTGTTACATCTTGCCAGTGCAGTGAGACGTCCGTTTCATTTGACCTGCTTACTGCTGCTTAGAATTGCGTTTTCTGGTAACTTAACCCACTGTGTTTTTATTCTGTCTGTACAGTAAGTGCAATTATATTTCATCCGGCCTTCCTCATTTATTTAAATCTGCTCCGGTGACTGTTTTCACTAGACTCCCGCCCACTTTGCTGGCCTGTGTAAGTGCTGCTGACACCCCCCATTGGCGGTGGTAGAGCTTTGGAGGCAGGGATTTAATGTTAAAACCCTACACAGCCCTAGATGCAGTGTGCAGCGGCAAAACTGGTAGTAAAGTGTGGCTAAGTGTATCAGAGTCAGTGGAGGCACTGGAGCTGGAGCACAGCACTCTACTCATTTGAGGTTTCTGGTTAGCTTCTTTTGTTTCTTTTTATTTAACTTTTTACCTTTTCATAATTTGTGTTAATCAGTATGGATTTTTTAAAAATGCCTTTTTGATGGTTTTTGTTTTAGCTGGAAGTTTTTGTTTTTCGAGGTAACTGTATTTGTTTTACTACTTGCTAATGAGAGGGATCAGTTTAATGTAATTGATTATTCAATGTCCTGGGAGTCAACCCTAAAAATTAATTGGTATATGTTATTTGTTTGAGTGCACTAAGAAAAGTGACCTATGATATGTAGGTTTTAAAATAGTTAGGTATTATTGGGTATTATTTTTCTCAAATCTTCATTTTCGGTAATTTGAATTTATGTTTATTATTACTGTCTGGAGACATTGGGAGCAACCCTGGTCCTACTGCCAATGTGTGGCCTACCCTGGATTACTCTGGTATCAATCACATGGACTGAAAATAATTCATTGTAATGCTCGGAGTTTGGTGCCTAGAGTCGCAGAACAAGAGGTGTTGACAAAGCTTTCTTTCCAGCAATAATCATGTAACCCCTATGTGGGGCTATCCCAAGGGCTACTACCCCTGCCTGCTTGGCTAATAACAGGTTAAGAGGCCTAGGTTCTGTAACGGGTGCCTCCAATCAAAGGTCAGGGTTGGTAATGGTCAAACTAGCATGGGCACAGCCCTTCGGGACACTGTAACTCCCCTCGTTCCCCACTAGTGGCCAAGACAGTACACAATAACCACTTTCACAATACCCCTGATACACTCTGCAAGTACCTACACTGGTTGCACTTAAAGCCAGGGCTGGCTCCTCTGGTTCGACCCTGAGGACCCCCTGTAAAACAAGGTTAAACAGAGCACATAGCAACAGTACAGTACTTTTAACGCAAACTGGAACCACAGTCAGTTTAAATGCAGAAAAAGTAAGATCTGATTTATTCAGGGGATGTGAACAAGGAAGGGGCGTAATCAGGATGATTGGCTTACAAGCTACATTAATCAAACAGTCATGCATGCAGTTCAGAACCCCCATCACAGTCACACACTCTGGATACCCAGGTAGTAGGCAGATGGGCTAGCCAGGATCGTTGCCCAGGGTAGGCCGGCATCACAGCTGGTTGGGGCCCTGTGATGGAAAAACAACATGCACAACACACTATTTGTAATCCGGAGCCTGATGGCTCAGTTCATGAATAAAGAGAAATAATCAAGAAATCAGATGACACACTTAGATTATATTGTAGGTGCAGGGAGCTACCCTGATAGTTACTCACGGTACCCAAGACAGGACACAAGATGGACAAAATTCTAGACAGCTGCTGGTTGTTCTGAATTGCCAGGAGAAGCAGGGCCCACACGATTTTGCCGAGGCATTGTTCCAGTTCAAGCGTGGAGCAGGGGGCTGATCCCCAGGCAGGTCTCTTGTCGATGGCTTTTCTCTGTGCAGTAGGGTAGTCTGGCAGGGCCCTCATGGCAAGGCCCAGCTGCATGGAGTTAACAGCGGATTCAGTCCGTTTGAGCTGGATACAGCTACCGGCAAGCAGGACACAGTTCACACAGTGGGGAAACAAATCACGACCCACTTTCAATACACAGCACATTTATATGCAAAGGATTCTACAGTACCAGGCAATTCTTCTTCAGTCCCAATCGCACTGTTCTCTGAACAAGTCAGAAGTTCTGAAGTGAATGGGATTTCTGGCAGGCCGATCGCATTCAGAACAATCTTTGGTCCTCCTCAGGTTGAGCCTGGTCCCACTTCAGTAGCTTATTTTAATCACACACACTCGGATTCAGTTTGAAAATAATTCTTTTTCCCTCTCAGAGGAGTAGGCAGACATGCAGGCCAGGAATCAGGCATTTCTACAGTTCTCCTGTGCGAAAACTACGCAGATGGCTGCTCGAGACTCTACTGAGCTGTTGCTCCTACAGGTTTCAACTTAGATCTGGCTTGCCAGCAGACAGGTCGGGGGCTTTCCTTCAGATCCACAAGGTTCGGTTGGCTGATGCTGCTGTCAGTCAAAGCAAGAGCTCCCCCTTCAGTTACAAAAAGGCACCAACAGCCCAAAACTACAATTCCTACAGATTTTGACTCCAGAGAGCTCCTGTAATCTGACTCCATTCTAGGTCCCACCAGTACTGAATGGCCCAATTCGGCAGTCCTGGGCCAAAATGGTGTAGACAAACAAAACCGTCTTTGCTGCAAAGAAGGCTGATTAGAACAAACTACATTATCATTATTACTCTGAATTATTTTCAGCAAATAGTTATATCCTTTAACAGAGCTCCCTCTTCAGATTAATATTACTGCAAACTAGGCAGCTCTTAAAGCGACAGTACATAGAGGCTGCACAGGCACTCTTTAGCAACACCATTTAAACTGCTAAACACAGAACACTAGCCTGGCAGTGAGCATTTAGGCAAGCTCAAGTAAGAATTTTCGGGAACCCCCATTTGTAGGGGGGTTACACCCTTCCCTGCCTGGAGAAAAATTGGCGTCCACGTCAAGTCGGTACCATCACAATAATTGCAAATGCAAACTATACCATACGTCTATATCATTAGCATGTTATGCAAATCACATTTGATACATCAGTCAACATACTTAACCTTTACCATACATATTCTCTACATTTCCAGTACTATATCCATTCTGAATTACATCATGCATATTACACACAGGCAATTTACACATACTGCTACACAAAATCAGGTTATTACATCCTGTACATTGAACAATGTGAGAGGGAGCCCTTCCCAATCAGCTAACTTAGGGCTAGACAGGGCAGGGCAGGAGCACCATACCTAGAGGGCAGAACAATCAACCTGGAATTGGTACTTAGACTTGGTTTGGGCAGTGAGCTCTGGGAAACATAAACCCCCTTGTGGACCAAATTGAGAGGCAAATCTACTGGCCTCCCAGGGGAATCATAGCTGAAGCATACTACTGGTTTGACAGCTCAGCCAGTCTTTCTGGGGGGGAAGAACCACAGTCTCTGTACTTTCAGCAACATTCTTGGGGCTTTCATCACTTGTGAGGGGTGCCTCTGCCTGGGTAGAGATGTCCAAACTTGGAGAACTGTCAGCCCCTGGCTCTGTAAGTTCTGTTTCTACAACACTTTGCTCACTTGGAAGGCACTCTGGCACTGAAAGAGAACTGTCACCACTCTCACGGCAGTCTTCAAGTTCTGGCATGTCACCAGAGAAACTCATACCCTCAGCCCCTTCCCCGGGCAAATCATACAGTTCCACCATACACAGAGACTCAGCATCTTCAGACGTGATACTTTGCACTTCACTTTCAGGGAGCACTGGCTCCAAGGATGAAGCTGGGGGTTAGGCAGTACAGGAGGCCCAGCTTCATCCTCACAATTGATCATGGGGTTACCTTGAAACAGCTGACTCAGTTCATAAGAGGGGTAATAGGCATAGTTGCACTCACTCTCCTCAGAAGTGGACTGACAGTCACTATCATTCTGGGCTTGCTGTAGAGAAAATCTTACGTCTGTGACCACTGGGGTAGGTTGACTCTGTCTTTGTTTTGCAGCAGTATGAGTCACTGGTCTAGGGAGAACAATCTCGGGGGGTTCAGCCTCAATCATGATTTGGCCAATAGGTAGTAAGTGGTTACGGTGCATGGTCTTGACAGCTTTGGAGTTGTTTTCAGGGTGCACTTTGTACACGGGTAAATCATCCAACTTGCCTACTATTATACGGGGAAGGTGGTGCCATCGGTCAGCAATTTTATGTTTACCATGCAGTCCCAAATTTCGCAACAACACACAGTCTCCAGGTCAAAGTTCTTGAGCCTTTACTCTTTTGTCATGCCGCTCTTTGTTGGCTAAATTTCTCTTGGCAGCCATTGTCTGGGCCAGTTGGTAGGCATGATTCAATTGAGCTTTCAGTTTTTGTACATATTGCAGATAATTTTTGGCTCAGACTCCATCTGGAGAGACCCCAAAACAGACATCCGGAGGCAATCGAGCCTCTCTCACAAACATGAGTCGGTACGGAGAATACCCGGTAGCATCATTTTTTGTGCAATTATAGGCATGTACCAAGGTGCTAATCTGCTGGCTTCATTTATGCTTGTCTTTTGGGTGAAGGGTGCCTAGCATGTCTAGCAGGGTGCGATTAAGGCGTTCTGGTCATAGGTCCCCCTGAGGGTGATAAGGGGTGGTTCTTGACTTTCGCACCCCCCATAGAGAGAGCATTTCTTTGATTAATTGACTCTCAAAGTCTCTACCTTGATCAGAGTGAATTCGCTGGGGGGCGCCATAGTGGATAAAGAAATTTTCCACTAGCACCTTGGCCACGGTAGATGCCTTTTGACCTTTGGTGGGGAAAGCTTGTACATACTGTGTGAAATGATCCGTAACCACTAACACATTACCAATGTTTCACTGGTCAAGCTCCAAACTCAAGAAGTCTATGCAGACTAATTCCATTGGGGTGCTGGTAGTAAGGTTGACAAGGGTGGGCAGCCCTGTGAGGCAGGGCCTTTCTCTGAAAGCAGCGATTACAAGTCCTTACATGGTGCTCAACATCGACCCCCATCTTGGGCCAGCAGAATTGAGATTGTACTAGGTCAATGGTTCAGTCGATACCGAGGTGGCCCATATGATTGTGAAGGGACCTCAGCACCAAATCTCTGAAGGCTGTGGGCGGAACCATTTGTTGCTTGTCTACTTGGCCACCCCGATCTACTGTCTCTCTATAGAACAATTGATTAATCAGCTTCAAACTGGGGCCTTCTTTAAACAATAAAGCCGTTCGCAAATCACAGAAATGCAACTTAGACACATCTCTCCCTGCACGGAGGGCACGAAGGGCATCAAGGGCTGGCTGAATCATAGGATCTTGGGATTGAGCCAATTGAATGCTGTCATTGTCGAACTGGGGCAGTGCACTAATATCAACAGCAGAAAAATGGCAATACACAGCCGGTATGCAGGTGTCAGAAGGGCCCAAGCAATCTACTAAGCAGTCCACTGTGTCCGTAGACATCTGTTTATTTCTATCAAACCTTTGGCACAATGCTCAGATGTCAGGTTCACACAGCTTGACCCAGTCACTCTTGGAAATGGGCCTCCAGGATAGGGTGTCAGCATCAACATGATTCAGGCCCGGTCTGTATTCAACAGCATAATCATACGTTGACAATGCAGAAAGCCACCGGTGCCCAGTGGCATCTAACTTAGCTGAAGTCTGTACATAGGTCAACAGGTTGTCAGTCCTCACTAATATTTTTGCCCCATAGAGGTAATCATGAAACTGGTTGACAAAGGCCCATTTTAACGCAAGGAACTCCAACTTGTGCACAGGGTAGTTTCGCTCTGTCGGGGTCAAGCACCTACTGGCGAATGCCACTGGTTTCAAACCATCCTCATGGTCTTGATACAGCACAGCTCCTAGACCCTGCAGACTAGCATCAGTATGCAGCACATAGGGTTTGGTGGGATCAGCATAAGCAAGGATGGGTGCGTGGGTGAGCTGGTATACAACTTCATGGAAGGCTGCTTCACAGTCAGGCATCCAACGGGACCTGAAAAATTCACCTGGACTTAAATGTACTCTTTCTGGTTCGGGGTTGCCCCTTTCTTGTGCTTACTGCTCAATACCAGCGATCCTTTCAATACAGAGCCCCCCTGTGGTTTAATAATCTAAGCAACCAACTGAACAGTCTTTCTAGTCTGTCCCAATTTAAACTTATACTTTGTCAGCATCTCCTAACTGAAAGCACTTGTGATTGTTACACCTAGTTTCCCACTTCTGCAGACACCCTTATACTCCTTTTTTTTACTCTCTGAGGCTCTTACTTGGCTTCCTGTTTTGTTTCACCTCTCCTGACAGAACAATTTCCTCTTTCCCCCTGCCATCTCCTCCCTTACCTCACACCCTCCTTGCTCTTATCCCACTGATCCCCCCCATTCCTGGACCTGTCCAGGCCCTCTGGTCACCACTCTCTCTTATCTTCTTCCCCTTCATCCGCCCTCCTTTTCCCCTCTTTTATCCCTTCTCCCACCTTAGCCTCCCCTCACCTTATGACAAGGCCTCTGGCTGCCATATTTTCTTTTTCTTCTCTATCTGGACTCTGCCCTTTCATCTCCCCTACCCCTTCCTTACTCTTCCCCTTCCCCACCACCTCTGATTAGCAATGTTGTTTCAAATGGGGCCCAGGCTATGACACTAAAACTCACACCTGACCCTACTAGAGCCCCTGTATGCATTATGGTGGTGTACATTCCACCACGTAATCAAGCCTCAGCTTTGCAATCCCTGAACAACTACATCTCCAGCTTCCCTCCCAAAACAGAGCACATTATCCTGGGGGATTTCAGTGTGAACTGGCTATCAACCTCTGCCTCTCCGCTAAAAGACAGCCTCTCAGCACTAGACCTAGCCAAGCTAGTCAACCAGCCTACCAGAGTCAACCCCAGAAACAGCATTGGCACCCTCCTTGACCTGCTACTCACCAATCATCCTAACAGAATCTCAGGCCTAACTGTACTCCCAGACTCACTAAGCAATCACTCCCCTGTCCTCTTCACCTGGTCATGCCAACGGCAACTACCCCAACCAACTAGCGTTACCTGATGACATTTCCAACCTGGTTGTCTCAGTAAACGTAGGCAATACCTGGCCCAGTGTGACTGGTCCCCCATCAGATGCGCCACTTCAATAGATGTAGCCCTTGAGTACTTCACCCACACTTTCAACAAAGCTTGTGATACATTTGCCCCACTCACAAAGGTTCAAACAAAAAAGCAAAATGCCCCTTGGATCACACCTGCTCTGATCCAACAAATTAAGAACAGTGACAACCTCTGGTACAAAGTTGTTGCCTCTAGTGTGCAGGCGGACAGGCTAGCCTACAAAATGGCTCGCAACAAGTGCACCTGAGCTATCAGAATAGCTAAATCCAGCTACTATAGATCCACCCTGGCCTCATCCTGGGGGAATGCTAGGTTGTTCTGGGACAACCTAAAAGAGCTGAATGGAAAATCCAGAATGCCCCCCCATCCCAACTAATGGTCAATAATCACATCACCTTGGACCCACTCACAATAGCCAGCAGACTAAATGAATCCTTTTCTGACCTGATCACAGTTCCCCTAACAACTTCTTTGACCCCACTCCAATGACCACAGAACCCAGCAATACCTACCCCCCATTCTACCTCAGGGTTATTAATATGAGCGAAGTAAGATCTTACCTGAAAAAAGCCTTAGGGGGTTCAAACTACTGCAAAGACTCCTTTGATATGAAAATCCTTAACTTGGTACTGGACTATGTGCTCCCCCACTGACTAATCTCCTTAATCTCTCCCTATGCCTAGGGCAATTTCCAAACATCTGGAAGGTAGCCACCATCACTCCAATACTAAAGAGTGGGGACCCAACTTTACTTAATAATTACAAGCTGATCTCCATACTCCCTCCCCTCTCTAAAGCCCTAGAAAAATCATTGCCACACAACTCACAGACTACCTGTCTGAACAAAACATATTGTGTAGGGACAATATGGCTTTAGAGCTGGTCACAGCACAACTACTGCCCTCATAGAGTTCTTCAACTCGCTGCACAATTTTCTCGATAAGAAGCTGCTAACGGGAACTGTATTCATAGACCTGTCAAAAGCATTCGATACAGTCTCCCACCCTCTGCTCCTAAATACTCTCTGCCGCACCGGCCTGTCCCCTGGATCCATAGCTTAGTTCACTAGCTACCTCACAGATAGGTACCAATGTGTGAAGATAAATAGCACCCTCTCACCCGCCCTACCTGTCTGCTCGGGGGTCCCCCAGGGCTCCATCCTTGGCCCACTGCTATTCAGCATTTTCCTTAATACCCTGCCTAAATCCTGTCCATGTAACCTTCTACTATATGTAGATGATGCGGTAATGTATGCATCCAACCCGGATCCCACAAATCTTCAATCCACCCTTCAACTTGCCTTCAACCATGCTGAAAATTGGTTCACTGACCACAGACTCGTGGTAAACATAAAAAAGACAAAAACAATGCTCTTTTCCCATCGCCAGAGTAAGGACTATAATGCCCAGCTAACAATCCTGTCCAAAACCCATCTCCCACTGGAACAGGTCCACACATATAAATATCAAAGCATTACCTTCAATCCTAATCTATCATTCCACACCCACATTAGTAATCTTGCCTCTGTCATAAATATGCGCACAGATCTATTGTATCGGCACAAAGCCTGCCTACCGCCAGAGGCCCTACACCTTGCCATCAACTCCTCTGTCCTCTCCCTTGTAGACTATGGGCTAACTATCTACTCAGCCACTGACCACACTGCACTAAATAAAATCCACCGAGCCATTAATAAAACCTGTAGACTTCTTGCTGGTGTGAATAAGCATACCCACACCTGTACCCTGTATGAACTAACTAAAATCCTCACCCTAGATGAAAGAGTATGCTACCAAACATGTCTCATTACAAAGAAAATCCAACTAGGCCTCACTCCCCTTGGAGTCTCTGCCTCCCTCCACACTGCTCATACCGCAGCAAACACTCGCGCGGCAGATAAACTAACATGGCCTGTTCCTTGGGTCACAACTACCCTTGTACAATGGTTTTTCTCCCACAGAGCACCATCCTGGTACAAAGAGCTCCCCCAGGCCATCAGCTCTATTCCCAGATTAGGCCCCTTCAAAACAGGCCTCAAAAACCACATAATCTCAACCTGTCACTGTCATTGTCCCTAATAAGTAAAGGAATCTGCCTATGGACGAGGAGATGCTGGGCTAGCAGAGTTCTCCCCGCCCTGCTACTTGTGTGTTAATGACAAAGTTGGTATCCCAGCTGCTCACACTACCTACCAGCATTCAGGCCACACCCTTACTACCGTTTGTACTGCTCACTTACTTTCGCAAGCCCGACTCAGGACCTGTATGGCTTCCCTACTGTACAGAACTTGCAGCACTGCTCTTACCCTGTTGATATCTTAGCTACGTCCTCACTGTTATACTGTTAACCTTATATGTTGCCAATACCATGTCTGTAGTCTCTTACTGTGTTATGAATATCTGTTGTTGTGTATTGTACCTGACGTGGAGCCTTTGGAAATGAGTCCTTGACTCAAAGGTTGTAGTCTGATACTCTCAATAAATAAATAAAATAAATAAATAAAAATAAATGTACCTTATGGTTTTCTATGCTTGCTTGTAATCTTGAGTGTGTAGTACTGTTCCCACTTAGTTACTAGTTGACTTGCCATGCTCCAATGATTCCATGAATGTTGTCTGTACCTCCGTTGATACCATGAATGCTGTCTATAACTCCCAACCTTATTGCACCCTTTCCTTTGACGTGGAACCTTTGTAAAAGAGCTGCCCCTAGCTCAAAGGTATTTGTAATCCGAGATTTAAATAAATAAATAAATAAAATACCATTGGTGGGAGGGTAACCCTGGGTAAGATTCAAGAGTGGCAAATCACTTTGGAATAGTCCTTTATGAACCGTCGGTAGTAGCCACAGAATCCCAGGAAACGTTGCGGTTCTTTCAGATTGTGGGGCCGGGGCCAAGTGGTCAAAGCCTCAACTTTACTGGGATCAGTCTCTATCCCCTCTGTGGAAACTATGTGCCCCACATTCTTCATGGAGGTCTGAAAAAATGGCATTTTTAGATGGACAACTTAAGGCTGAAATCTTCCAGTCGGTCTAGAACTTTAAACAGTCTGTTCTCATGCTCCTCCAAAGTGCTCCCAAACACAATGACATCGTCCAAGTACACCAGGCATTCCAGTAAATTCATATCTCCCACCGCACATTCCATCAGCCACTGAACGGTGGCTGGGGCACCCGATATCCCCTGTGGCATTCTTAGAAATTCGTAGAACCCCAAGGGACAAATGAAAGCTGTCTTCTTACGGTTCACCGGGGCCATTGGAATTTGGTAGTATCCACTGCAAAGATCCAACACCGAGAACCACTTGCTCCCATTTAGACAATCCAGAGCATAGGATTACTGCCTTCCCCTGCAGCACTCCAGGATGGACCCCCAAAGCACAGGTACAGAGAAGAGGCGCCATTATTTTTGAGCCAACACAGTGTGTTAGCAGGAAACTGTTGGAAGCTGTAACCCACGTGGAGCTGAGTTTCTGAGCTTTTTAAGAGTCAGCACAGGTGTGCTGATAGTTTATTTACCAGTAATATTTCTGCCATTTAGACTACTTCTGTTCGTTTTTGCCTAGTACTTAAGCAATGCAAGTAAATGTAAGGAACCTTGACTTTAAATGTAAAGCAGACTGTAGTGCTAGATTTTAACTGAGCGCTGGAGGGGAAACTATTGCAGCAGTGTGTTATTTCCCTGCCCGACTTGCTGCTTTAATGAGATCTGCTGGGTAACTGCAACCCCATCCCAGAACTTACTACACTTCGCCACGTGGCTTCCCAGAGCCCTAGCAAGCAAACGTGAACCAATTACAGTGGCTGACTTACCTGCTGTTCCTCCAACAGCTACCTATAAATTCCTCCTTTCTCTTCACAGACGGTGGATTCAGGGTCGCGAGGAGCTCGGGACACGGATCATCCCTCCCTACAGCGCTCCAGGATGCCCCCAAGCACAGAGTGGGAGAAGAGGAGCCATTATTTTTGAGCCAACACAGTGTGTTAGCAGGAAGCTGTTGGAAGCTGCAACCGCACTGGAGCTGAGTTTCTGAGCTTGAGCCCCACTGGCGCTGTGCGCCGGCTCCCCACCACCCCCACCACCGCCCTTGGTGAGCTCTTCTTTATATAGGGGCTGCCACGTGACTGCTGAAAACCTATCAGCCCACTTTCTCACTTGCAGCTTATCAGCTGCTTCCTCTAGAGGGCGCAAACCAGATCCTAATACAGCCTACCAGTTTTCATGTCCCAGGATGTTGTTTACTACTGCCTGCTTTTGCCTCTCCATGGCAGCACTTTTCTCCTTACCCCCCTCAAACCTCCCTGCGGGGAGCCTTCTCCTTCCCTGCCCCCCGCTGCTCACCTCAGACACACACCTTCTCCCACAAATTGCCAGCTCCAGGACGTGCCTCCTAGACCATTTGGGATTATATTGCTGCAATCCTACCTCCCTCCTTTTACCAGGGCTCGCGATCTTAACACCCTCAAACCTCACCCCCAACCTCCTCTAGTTGTTGCTTAACAAACACACCCAAAACCCATATCAGGACTAAAACAATGTATCTCTATGCTCTCCTACTCCTGTCAGGGGACATAGAGGTAAACCCAGGACCAATCTCTACCAATTCCCCCACCCCTATCACTCTCCCCAAAGGCTACGCATATTACACCTAAATACCTGCAGCCTCCTAGCCAAAATCTCGCTATTACAACCTATCACCTTAACAATGCTCCCGACATCCTGACTATATCTGAAACTTGGCTAAAGCCTCACCACACGGATCTGAAGTCTCAATCTCAGGGTGCACAATAATCAGGCACGACAGGCAGGGGGCAAAGAAGGTGGGGCACAGCCATTTACATCTCAAACAGGCGACAATTCACTAGGATGGAAATCCCCTCCCTTCCCGCAACTATAGACGCCTCATTAGTTAAACTTTCAATACCATATTCCGCCCCAATATACGTGTCCAGCACCTACTGTCCCCCATGCACTTCCAATGAGGACATCCTCTCGCACCTCTCCACGCTGCAGGCCCTGACCAAAGGTGGGGAACTCCATGCCACAGGGGACTATAATGCCAACTGGCTAGGAGCTGACAAAATCCACCTGAAAACAAAATAAAAGCCCTAAACCTCAAACAACTCATAAGCGAGCCCACTAGACTCAACCATAAGTCTAAAAAGCACACCCTCTTGGACTGGGCCCTCACCACACACCCACATCGAATCCTTAAATCTGGGCTACTGCCTGATGCCATTAGTGATCACCACATAATATACCTGATCAGGAAGGTTCACAGTCCCCCCCCACCCAAAGATGCTACGCACCAGATCGTACAACTCCCTGGACCTAAATTCCCTCCTAGCTGACCTTAGGAGGTTGGACTGGTCCTTTATCACCAAGGCTCCTTCCATTGACACTGCCTGCAACGAATTTCAATCCAGCTTCCTAAAAATCTGGGACAAACACGCTCCTCTGCATACCAAAGAGTTAGAGGCGCACCTCCTGGATCACAGCTGACATAATCAAGATATGCCAATCCAGGGACCTTGCCTGGAAAGCCTATAAGAAAGTGGGCTCCCAAGCCTCCCTTACAAATTACAGAGCCCTAAGAAATGCCTGCACAAATTCCATAAGCCTAGCAAAAGTCCTACTTCCTATCTACCTTTAGTAATAAATCTATTCACCACATGGACTTTTGAAATCCCTGATCTCTCCCAACCCAACCCCCAACGCTACTTGTAAATGGCTCCATTATCTCGACCCATGCACTGTCACTGAAGCTTTCAACACTCATTTCTCCAGCTGCGGTGACAAACTTATATCCTCCACAGGAGCATGCAGTCCCCAGCCCACCACCACACCTCTTCCCCCAGCTCCCATCCCTGCAGCCCTCCTTTCTCTTTCCAACCAGTCTCCCCAGTAGAAGTCCTCCACTCCCTGCGAGCTCTAAACCTGAACAAAGGTAAATGCCCAGCTTCCCTGGACGCTAAAATGCTAATTCTATCGGCCCCTGCAATAGCCTCCCCCCTGGCCACACTCCTCAACCTCTCCTTCTCACTGGGCAAGGTACCAAAGGCTTGGAAAATGGCCACTGTCATACCCATCCCTAAAGGCGGTGACCCATCATCCCCAAGCAACTATCGTCCTATCTCCCTCCTCCCTATTCTGGCAAAACTTCAGGAGAGAATAGTTCTGTCCCAACTCACTCATTACCTGGACTCCTCCTCATTTTTTACTCCCTACCAGTCTGGCTTCAGCAAAGCCCATTCTACCATCACCTCCCTTCTCACGTCACGGGACATCCTCACTGGCATAGACAATGGTCACATCACTGCACGCCATTTTCTAGATCTAGCCAAGGCGTTTGATGCAAATCTCACATTCCCTACTCATCTCCAAACTCTCAGCAGCTGGGATAGCCCACCTAGCTATAGAATGGTTCCGAGATTACCTAGCAGGAAGGATGCAAGTGGTCAAAATGTCCACGCACACCTCTGACCCCCTCCCAGTCACATCAGGTGTCCCCCAAGAATCTGACCTCGGACCAATACTTTTCTCTATATTTCTAATCGACCTCCCTACAGCATGCTCCCACTCTTCCATTCAAATGTATGCTGACGATACTGTTCTGTACACCTCTGGTCCCTCAACTAGCAGTGTGGCAACTGTCCTACAGGGGATTTCACAGCCATCCAACACTGGTTCATGTCAAACCAGCTATCTCTTAACCCAGCAAAGACGGTGTCGCTTACTTATGGCTCCCATCAAAGACTCTCCCGCCAAACACCCTGCCCCGTTCATTACCCTCCGAGCGGCACATCTCGAACAATGCACTAGCTATAGATATCTGGGTGTCTGGCTTGACCAACACCTAGATTTCGCCTCCCACATTGACTCCCTGCACAAGAAACTGCTCCCTAAACTGGGGGCTCTCTTCCGTAACAAGACATGCCTCCCCGAAGAAACAAGGCTTGCCATAGTACAAAGAATGATACTCCCAGTTCTGGATTACGGTGACATAGTATACTCCACTGCCCCTGCATCTGCACTGACAAGTCTAGACACCCTGTTCCACTCCTTCTGCCACTTCATCCTAGACCCCCTATACAGCTCCCTAGCCCTGCCATCTCTCCACGACCGGAGACAAATAAACCGTGCGAGGCTTGCTGCCAAATTCTGGACTCCCTCCTCCCTCCCTACCTTGTTTCTACTTTATCTCAACAACCTCTCCTGTGTACTCTTAAGAGGTACCAGACCCCAGACTTCTACACGTCCCACTAATGCGCACTACCAAAGGACAGTCAGCTTTCAAATACAGGATCCCCCAGATATGGAATGGCCTTCCAGACCCCATCAGACATGCACTAACTCCCGGTCAACGCAACAGACTACTCCAGTCACACTTCTCCTCCAGCTGCTCATGCTAAAATGCTGCCGCCGCTACTAAGTACCCATTATTTGTGCAGGAGTACTCCTGGTAGTGATATGTTTTCTGCATATGTATTCTGCCTGTACTTTTACCTTCCTGCTTGTGTTTATCCAAAACTGTACTACTACGTTTGATATCACAGACAATGTTCACTGTTTTTCTTTTCTGTATCCCGCGACAAGTATTCTGTCTGTATATTTTTTACCTCCCTATTTCTGTATTAAATGTACTACTATTGACATGTACTGGGCTAGGTCCCCAGGTCGCATCTGGAATCAAGCATATTGCTCAGTATGCCTTCCTGGTAAATCCCGTAAATAAATAAATAAATAAATCTTGTATATGGGACATGGTGTATTGGTCGGGGATGGTTCGCCAGTTCAGGGTTCGATAATCAACGCACGTCCTCACAGCCCCATTTTTCTTATGCACAACCACAATGGGTGAAGCATATGGGCTTCTGGATTCTTGTATTACACCAGCCACAGGCATTTTCTGCAGGTACCTTCTCACATCATCTATGACTGCTGGAGCTAGGCATTGAGAAGGGCCATTCATCGTGTAAATGTATGTGATGCTCCGCACCCTGGACACATCCTACGTCCCATTCCTTCAACGAAAACACTTGATCCCTCTGAGCAAGTTTCTGACAAATTCTAGTCTTCCATTCAGCCGGCAACGGGGAGTCACCAAAGTCAAACGTGTCTGAGGTCACTCTATCTATCGTACCATGGTGCTTGTTGCTGGGCAACTCTGCAGTGTCTGTGCAGTGTACCATATCTAGGGCGCAGCCTCTGTTGACCTGGATCTCCCGATCTGACACATTGTGAATCTGGACCATCACTCTCCGAGCATAGGCATGAGCATGAGCTGGCAAGATGCTGGGCTTGGCCAATAATCCTTCTGGCAATTTTCCATCTCCGGGCACATCCAACATTAGTATTCTATTCTTGACATCTTTCCTCAGGCGGACCTCCCCTTGAAGGGTACACTGGGTGTTAGGGACCAACACCACTGAATCGGGATCCTTCTTCCACACAACCCCTACTGGTTCATCCTGGTCTACTTCCTCGAGTTTCTGTTGCAAATCATAGGCCCTCTTGATCAGAGCCGGAATTCTTAGGGCCCTCCCAGTCCATCACCCTTGTTTCTCGTGACAGAGTTGTGCCAGTCTCTCAAACATATGGGCATTGGTCCCAATTAACAGAGGAACCCCATGATACAGTCCAGTAGGGGGGACACACTAAAGCCAGTGTCTCGACTTGCTCCTCAACACCAGTTACAGCTGCAGGAAATGACAACCAGAGGCGGACATTTCCTAGGTAGGGATAAGACTTGTCGCTCAGCCCCCACACATATAGGCCTTCCAGGGATTGTAATGGCACAGTAGTTAAGTGTTTGTCATACCAGTCCTGAAATACAATGGTCACTTGCGACCCACTATCAAGCACAGCCCGAGTGGACACACCATTCACTTTCACTGTCGTTTCCATTGAAGGGCCCACTATTTTGGACCAGTCTGGAGAGGCTGTAGCAGAGGCCTGGACAGATGATTTAGCCACAAAGAAATCTAAGTTAGTATTTCTTGAACCCGCATCTAGGTCATTTCGGGCACCCTTCGGCCACTGATTTGCTTTTCAAAGCTCCCCTTGGAGTCTGTTTGCTACCTTTTCTAAGTCTTTCTGAGACCGGCATCTCTCTTCATATGGCCATCCTTCCCACAGTTGTGACAAATGATGGACTCCTGGGTCATCCTTGGGGAGAACATTGCATAAGGGACTGGAGCAATAGTAAGAGGTTGGGGTCCTGTATCTGCTTGCAGCAGTGAGACTGCTGCACCGTGTCTTAACAGTTCCTTTAGGGTGGCAGTCAATTCTTTGATTTCAGCCTGGAAGCTACCCTCGGTAGAGGATGTCTGAGGGTGCACCCCCACCCCCATGGCAGTCACGACCTGCAAGGAACCAGAATCTTGTTCCATGGGGGGAACCCTTGCAGAGGAGCCCACCTTCAACTCTTGGACTTCCTTTAGTAGCTCGACTTTCAAAAACTGGGCCCAGGGTGGGAAGTCCTTTGCATTCTCAGAGTGCTTGTTAGGGTGCTGACCTTTGCCCTGAACCCCACTTGGCTGATCCTCTAAGTCACTTGTGCAGTAGCAGCAGATGTTGGTGCAATTTCCCATAGAGTCGCCTTAGCTCAACCCCCAAATTTCTTTCATTAGCTTCGTCATAGGAGGGAGCGATTCCAGTCGGTTGGCGAAGTGCAACTGAAGCAATAACAATTCAAAATGGAGCAGACTTAAGGATCCGTCCACCTAGTTCGATCTAATTCAATTGATGGCAAACTGCCCTTTCTGAGGCATTCTGCAGCAGCTTTCCAAGCCGAGTACATACACAGACAATGGCTCCCTAGGTACTGCTGGACATTTCTTACTCTCACCACAGGTCCTTATCTGAATCCGGGTTCCCATACACGTTCTCCAATGCTCCAAGATAGTCCTGTGCAGTTGCTTCAGGGATATTGGCCCGCTTAGCACAGATAGTAGCCAGGGCAGGACCCCAGGGCTCTCCTCAACCTCTTTCATTTCTCTGTTTCTGAGCATTGCCATTCAAGTACTAGAGGGCAACATAGTCTATCCAGGTCTCCCAGTCATCCTCCCCTGGGAGGTGGGAGGGTGCCCAAGAAGATTCTCAACCTTCAGTAGGAGTCATGACTAATGGCAGGTACAGATATAGGTGCCAGCACTGGCATGGGCACAGAAGGCAGGACAGTAACAGGTGCTGGAGTGGGAGGGGTGTTGGTGAAGGAACATCCCAGGTGGCAGGAATAGTTTCTTAAAGTCCTCTATGGTTTTCCCTTCCTCCAGCAACAACTTAGCAAATTTCTCCTCAAATGTCTCAGATAATGGTGGGAGCTCATCCTCCCCAGGGTCTTTACTGTCTTTTGTTATCACTCTCCAGGCGGCTGGGGCCACATCTGAGGCAATAGTCTGTGGCACTTTAGAGCTGTCCACTAGGTCACTACACTCTACTAAGGCCCTGAAAGTTTGGGCGATCAAATCAGCCTGTTGACCCACCACCATGGGGTTTTTTAAACACTCAACTTTGGACAGTACTCCCTCTACCATGTTCTTACTGGTACCCGGGGACTATCCAGTATAAGCACAGCATTTTGGGGGTCAATCTCCTGCCCAGTACACCACCCCACCAACTGGTGTACAGCCACTTCTGTTGGGGTAGCCATTTATGTTTGACAACAATTCGTAATTTCAGCCACCAGCAGGCACAAAATCCCAGTGGTGCCTCCACGATGTAACCCCTAGGTGGCACTATCCAAAGGGCTACTACCCCTTCCAGCTTGGCTAATAACAGGTTAAGGGGCCTAGGGTCTGTAACGGGTGCCTCCACCCGAAGGTCAGGGTTGGTAGTGGTCAAACTAGCCTGGGCACAGCCCTTCAGGACACTGTAACTCCCTCATTTCCCACTAGTGGCCAAAACAGTACACAATAATCACTTTCACAATACCCCTGATACACTTTGCAAGTACCCGCACTGGTTGCATTTACCATCAGGGCTGGCTCCTCTGGTTCAACCCTGGGGACCCCTGTAAAACAAGATTAAACAGAGCAGGCAGCAACAGTACAGTACTTTTAACACAAACTGGAATCACAGTGAGTTTAAATGCAGAAAAAGTAAGATCTGATTTATTCAGGGGACGTGAACAAGGAAGGGGTGTAATCAGGATGATTGGCTTGCAAGCTACATTAATCAAACAGTTATGCATGCAGTTCAGAAACCCCCCCCAACACAATCACACACTCTGGGTACCCAGGTAGTAGGCAGATGGGCTAGCCAGGATCGTTGCCCGGAGTAGGCCGGCGCTGCAGCTGGTTGGGGCCCTGTGATGGAAAAACAACATGCACAACACACTATTGTAATCCGGAGCCTGATGGCTCAGTTCGTGAATAAAGAGAAATAACCAAGAAATCAGATGACACACTTAGATTGTATTGTAGGTGCAGGGAGCTACCCTGATAGTTACTCACGGTACCCAAGACAGGACACAGGATGGACGAATCGAGACAGCTGGTGCTTGGTCTGGATTGCCAGGAGAAGCAGGGCCCACACATTTTGTCGGGGCATTGTTCCATTCAAGCATGGAGCAGGGCTGATCCCCAGGCAGGTCTCTCATCGATGGCTTTTCTCTGTGCAGTAGTCTGCTTGGGGCCCTCAGTGGCACAGCCCAGCCACATGGAGTTCTCGCAGTTCAGTCCGTTTTGCTGGATACAGCTACCAGCAAGCAGGGCATAGTTCACACAGAGGGAAACAAATCACAACCCACTTTCAATGCATAGTACATTTGTATGCAAAGGATTCTACAGTACCAGGCAATTCTTCTTGGTCCCAATCGCATTGTTCTCTGCAGGTCAGAAGTTCTGAAGTAAATGGAATTTCTGGCAGGCCGATCGCATTCGGCACCTCTTGATCCTCCTCAGGTTGAGCCTGGTCCCACTTCAGTAGCTTACTTTAATCACACACACTAAAGTTCAGTTTGAAAATAATTATTTTCACTCTCAGAGCAGTAGGCAGACATGCAGGCCGGAATCAGGCCTTTCTACAGTTCTCCCGTGCATAAACTATGCGGACAGCTGCTTGAGACTCTACTGAGCTGTTGCTCCTACAGGTTTCAACTTAGATCTGGCTTGCCAGCAGACAGCTCGGGGGCTTTCCCTCGGATCCACAAGGTTCGGTTGGCTGATTCTGCTGTCAGTCAAAGCAAGAGCTCCCCCTTCAGGCGCCAACAGCCCAAAACTACAATTCCTACAGATTTTGACTCCAGAGAGCTCCTGTAATCTGACTCCATTCTAGGTCCCACCAGTACTGAATGGCCCAATTCGGCAGTCCCGGGCCAAAATGGTGTAGACAAACAAAACAGTCCTTGCTACAAAGAAGGCTGGTTAGAACAAACTACATTATCATTATTACTCTGAATTATTTTCAGCAAATAGTTATATCCTTTAACATAGCTCTCTCTTCAGATTAATATTACTGCAAACTAGGCAGCTCTTAAAGTGACAGTACATAGAGGCTCCACAGGCACTCTTTAGCAACACCATTTAAACTGCTAAACGCAGAACACCAGCCTGGTAGTGAGCATTTAGGCAAGCTCAAGGAAGACTTTTCAGGAACCCCCATCTGTAGGGGGGTTACAATCAGAATGACAGAAACTTGGATGACACCTCATAATCCTGCTACCCTTTACTTTTGCCTGGCTTAAAACTGATTATATTAGACAAAGAAGGAAAAAGAAAGGAGGAGGGCAGTTTTTATTTTAAAGGGGAAATAAACATTGCTGGGGTCTCTCAAATTGTGAAAGCCCATAAAAGATATTTCAAACGAGGTATGTAACTTCCTTGTAGGTGTCAAGAGTCCTGAGATATGAATATCTAAATGCTCTATAAATCAAAACAAGGCAGCAGCCATTTCATGGGATCCTGCGATATAAAGTGATGTTACTGAAGGGCAAGCTGTAATTAACAACATACAGCTGGCCCCTCAGTGACATCACTTCCTGTTTTAAGATTACGTGAAATGGCTGCTGCTTTGTTTTCATTTACAGATAATTTGATATTCATATCTCAGGACTCCTGACATCTACAGCTAAGCCTAGTACCTAATTTGAATGGTCTTGTCCTGCGCTTTCACAGTTTGAGTGACCCCTGCAATGTTTACTTCCCCTTTAAAGAGCATCTAGATGTATCCATGGTCTCTAGTAGTACTCATTATGATTCAAAGAGTGAATGGCTGTTACTTAAAATAGATTTGGGGGGCAAAAATGTGTTTATGTTAGTTGTTTTTCAACCCTCCTCAAACAAGTTTGCCTGGCTTAGTCAATGTTTGGAAAATCTGGAACAGACTGTTAGGAGAATGATCTGGTATTGTGAGGGACACAAATCTAAATTGGTTA
Source organism: Neoceratodus forsteri (assembly GCA_016271365.2). NCBI lineage: Eukaryota > Metazoa > Chordata > Ceratodontiformes > Ceratodontidae > Neoceratodus > Neoceratodus forsteri. The sequence continues at coordinate 690,574,148 of CM028132.1, forward strand.
ACTGAGAAGGGGGATCATTACAAGTCTTTGGTGCAGAATTTTTTTTTACCTAAATTATCTTATCTCAGACTAGGCTGAATCATTTAAATGATGCTCCTTATTGGACAGCATGCTAACTAATAGAGTAAATTGAATTACATTGTCTGGACTTATGGAAATATCAATTAGTGATCACTTTGCTACATATTGTGTTTAAAATGTTTGTCCCCTGAAAATTCCTCCTGGGTTTGTTATGTCACATAACTTTGATAGGGCTGACCTAAATGAAGTTAAATCTCCGGTTAAATTGTTAGACTGATCCTTTTTACATAGCACAACAATTGTTGATTATGCTCTTGACATATTCAATGCCTGACTACTTCCAAAACAAAACACGTTTTCCCTGCGAAAAAATGTTTGAGAGGGCAAAACAACAAATGATTTACTATCAAAATTAGGAGCAAGATTAATCAAAGGGATGGTATTTGAAAAAAATATGTTAGTTTTCCCTCTGTTATTAAATGAGTACTGCCAAATTAGAAATAGGTATAAATTCCTCATTAGGTCCACTAAGGCTAAGTTTGTAAAAGACCAGCTAAATGACAGCTGGAAAGACCTGAAACATTTTGGAACAGTATTTCTGCTTTTACTAGTCCTAATCAAAAAGATACATTAAAAAAGCTTGCAGCAAGGCCAGCTCCATGGCACTAAGCAAAGGGGTTCGCTCGGCATGCTGGCGACCTGGGTTCAAGCACCAAGATGGGGTACCAGGAGCGGACGGCAGTAAGGAGAGGATTCAGAGCATCCATTGTACCCTTCCCTCCCAGGGGGTGGGCATGGCCTTGGCACCTGCTGGTGGATTCGAGACGGGCTAGGGGGACATGTGGCCTTAACACGCCCCCCCCCCGCCTGTCCCCACTGCAGGTCACCACTCCCACAGGCCCAATCAGGGTTGCAGTGGGTGGGTCAAGAAAATGTGAAAATGCCCCCTGGCCAGCCAGATGATGGCCTCCAGTCCCCAGCACACCACAAAGCCTGGAATAGCCCCACTGACTACTCCACCAACCCTGGGGCTAACTGAGTTGTGCCTCTGGGCACTTCTCCAGTGGCAGTTGCAGGAGCAGCGGAAGGCGACTGGCAGAGGAGGGTGGCCACACGCCCAAGTGGCCCAAAGGGTGGCAGGCCAGGGGAGAGAGGGAAGTGCCAAAAAAAAAAGCTTGCAACTGATGATCAAGAAGTTAGTGATACTTGTGAGATTGCAAATGTGCTGAATATTACATTTACTGATCTCTAAGTCTTTGATGTCTTTGAGTCATCTCAAATGGCCTCTTCCTCTAAATGAGCAGGATAATCTGTTACCATTTGATATCCTAAAATGTACTTTAAAAAATAACTATTAACCCTTGCTGTGCCGTGGACTGATATATCAGTCCAGAATTCCTATACGTTAGAATTCTCTTGGCAGCCGAAGGGTTAAGGAGACATTAAAATTGATAACTGGATTTCCAAATAAATGTGGGGATAATGATGATGGCCTTTATTCTAGTTTCATTAAACTGCTTGCTCCTCAAATTGCAGTCCCTTTATGCACTATTTTTAATTTGTCACTAATAACTCAACAGTTTCCCTCTAGCTGGAAATCAGTTCGTATTGTCCCAGTTCCAAAAAAGGAGAATGCTTATAACTTGAATGATTATCAGCCTATTTCTATTTTAAATCCTTTGAGAAAGATCTTAGAAAAGCTTGTGTCAGATCAAATCAACGCCTACTTAGAAAATCATAATTTACTCTGTAAGCAGCAATATGGGTTTAGAAAGGGGAGAGGTACAGGCACTGCCTCGGCCAGATTCACTGAATGGTTTTCTGTGGTATTGAGACTAGACCTATGAGGGGGGCCACGTTTATGGACCTGATCAAGGCATGTGATCTCACTAATCTAAATTGTTTTGTTGTAAACTGGAACTCTGGGAATGTCACTGAATGCTGTGCCTTGGATTGGTAATTATCTTTCAAATCATGTTCAGTCAGTTGGTATTGAGGCCTTAATGTCATCTCTTAATTCTGTTACTGTGGGGTCCCTCAAGGGTACATTTTCAGTCCTTTTTATTTTGTTTATTTATAAATTCAGTCCCTGAGGTTTCCACAAATTGTCAGACTATTTTATATGTAGATGACTTGATTATTTCTAAAAGTTCTAAGAGTTCCAAGAGTTCTTCTGAGATTACCAAATGCTTGAATTTTGCACAGTCAAAACTTGGTTTAAAAATAATAATAATAATAATAATATGGTTTCAAAATCTTCAAAAACAAAGTCTATGCTGTTTGGGTCCCCCATCTCTGAAAAAGAGTTTACCATTACTTGTTCATGGTTTGGATGGTACTCAAATTGAGCAAGTTCTTCTGTTTAAGTATGTGTGAGTCCATCTGAACCTCTCCTTAACTAATTCTGAGCATATTAGTGCATAATTTGTGTAAGGGTGTTAACTAAAAGCTTGGAGCCGTGTACAAGTTTAAAAGTTATTTCTCAATGAATACTCATAAAGCTATTGCTTTGGGTTCATTCTTCCGCTTTTGATTTTGCATCTGTTTTATTCTTCAATATTTGACAAACAGAGCTTCAAAACTCAGGTAGTTCATAATAACATTTGTCACTTTGTTTTACTTGTTCCTACTCATACTCATCACTGTTTTCTTTATCCTCAATTGAACTGGCTTCCTCAGACATCTTGAATTATATATTTTTTGGCTCTTCATAAGGCAATGTATCCATCTGTATTGTCCACTCTTGAGGACTTAGTAAATATTTCAAGTTCAGAAACTACTTTGCAATCCTCAGAATGTATCCTATTATTTACTCCCATGTATAAAACTAAAATGGTCTCCACAGCTTTTTCCATGTCTGCTCCTGGTTTTTGGAACAGCCCCCTTGTTTCCCTGCATTAAATCAGTTCATTTAGTTATTTTCAATTAGACTAGACTGCTATTTGCTTGAATCACAAACTTGCAACTGTTTTTGACTTTTGTGTCATATTGTGTTTTTGCAGCACTTGTTGTATGTTACTGCTTTTTAGGTTTGTATGCCTTTGGCCTGGATTGAGCCTGAAAAAGGATAATTGGTCTAGTGCTCCTTACCCTAGTCAACAAATTGAAATAAATAAATAAAAATAAATAAGAACAGATCTGAACTGAGCTGGGATGATTGGGACCAGATAAGATTCCATCCTCTTGACTCTGATCCTAAAGTCCTCTGTTCCAATCGTCAGTGTGTTATGACTTGATAAACCTCTCAAGCTTTCTTCCAAAGGTTTTTCTTATATCACTCACCTTTGGTGTGTAAAAAAAAAGACTCAAAATATTCCATCAAAGTTTATTAAAATAAACAGAATGATGGTAAACCATATAAGCTGTCATGCTCATTTCCGATGACATCCTTATTACAGTTTTCCAATACAGTATATTTATTAAATAGTAGATAATTACAACATACACATCAATAGTTATAATATAATGCACCACTTCCCATCCATTATTCTATATACATTTGTCTTCTCCAGGAAGGCATGGAGCCTATAAGATGCAAACCTCTTTCACTTCTGATTTTCTGAGGCAAACATGAATGAACCATGTCAACCCAAGAAAGCTACTCGTGGGAAACCTTCCTGCAAGAAGTTGTTAAATGAGATAGTGGAAATCATACATCTCAACCTCCTGCCTCAACAATCAGGGACAAGTCTTAAAAAAATCAGGGACAAAGGTTTAAAATCAGGGACACATCTTCAAAATTGGTGGTATCTACTCAGGAAGCTGGTAGAATAAGGGGTTTTATGTAAAACGCATTTTCTAAGGAAGAACAAGTCTGTAATTTTAATGTTTGACATTATTTTGTGCTTACAACCCCCACTGTTTGGTCATGGAAACATGATTTTTAGGAGGGAGCGAGTAAAATTTTGAGGCAAAATCAGGGACGTCTCTGAAAATCAGGGACAGTTGAGAGGTATGGTGGTAATGCACAATTTCATTCAAACCTCTCAAGTTAGTTTCTAGTGTACCCTCTGGGGACTGAAGCAAAGTGATGACTTTCCTGACCACCCTATCCTGGCAGCCATGGAACACATCTATGGTCTGTTGTCTTCCTGTATACAGCAGTGGAGCTCTGCCTCTAAAAAGGCTGCCTGTTTTACTGGCAAGACCTCATTTCTTTTTGCATCTGCCTTATTTGTGCTGAATGCAGTCCATTTTGTCCTTATTCCTTGCTATTTGATGGTATAGTTGCACCCAAATATTTATTTGTACCTGTGGGTCCCAATTTTTTAGCTTGTGAGTGAAAAAAGACTTGAAATTCTTTTTTTGTGTGTATCTGCCCACCAATCAATAATGTTATCAAACATACTTAGAACAGACTTGTGGGCAGAGTATAATTCTTGCCATCTCTCCTGGATTATTTTTTCCTGAAGAAGCGGACTGTTTAATTTTCAAACTCGCTTTCCTACATGACAGCCCTAAGAGTGAGAGTAATAATATCCTATGATACTGTTATCCGATACCTGCACAGGTTTCACATACACAGATTTAACAGGAAGGATGTCAGAAATTAAAAGGAAATCAATTCTTGTTCCCAAACTCCCTTTATGAAAAGAGAAACCACATTCTTTATTAATCATCCTGTAGACATCTTTTAACCCAGCCATATGAACCATTTGATGATGAAAATTAGTGTTGCTAAACAACTCCTCTGTCTTAAGTCCCCTGTCATTGTGTGTCAATCCACAATTTAAATCACCCCCCCAAGGATCACCCATCTGTAGGAATGTAAAAAGGACTGCAGTTTTTTGAACAGTTCTATTCTTGGTGCTTTCGATTGTAATCCAATATACTCTGTGTTGGTAGGAGATGCCATCTATCAAAAATGCCCAACCTTGTGTATCCACTATTCGGGAAATTGACAGACTGCTTCCCTTTAACAAAATCCAAACCCACATTTCCAGTATTAAAGCAAGCACCCGATGTTACAACTCGCCTATTTGAGAAGCGGTAAGTACGGCACCTGGCAAGGACACACTGGTCTGAATAAAGCGGACACTCACTCTGAAAGAAACACTCACTCTCCTTGGTAGCAGAGACATGCTTAATTAAATAAATAGGTATGTGTCAGTTAGAAATATAGTGTGAGCAAACAGAACAACAACCTGACCAGTATCTGTGTGTCGTGGTGGTGGGGGGGGCAGCACCCTGTACTAGCAATCAACAATTACCAATAGAAGAACTTTTTTCACTATTTCTTTATCAAACCTTATTTTCTTATATTTTTGTTATGGTTTTTCTTCTTTTTTTTAATTCTTAAATAGTTACTAGGAGGAACCATTTTATAAAGCGCAATAACATACTCCAAGGTCTGGGTTATCTCCTGATAATCTTTTGGATCATCACTTGGAAAATTCAAAACTCATACATGCAGGCATTTACAGGAAGTGCAGTCACCATTTGACACTTCCATAAATATGGCTTCTGATTAGTGATTGCTCTGCCCCCACCGCTAAGAGCTTGCTGGCATTGTCAAAGACACCAAACAAAAAAAAAAATAGATAAATGGCAAGAATGGTACAAGAGCTGATGGTCAGACAGACATTTTTATCTTCAGCAGGAGAGTAGTGCGAGATCAACAAGGACCAGAGGATATCAAAACAAAGGTGATCTCCATTATTTGAAAATGGCATCACAGGCACGTGTTTGTGCAAGGTAAAAGTCTAATTAGCAAGAGGTGGGCCATGCAGGTAAAGCTATGATAAAATCGGTAATTCTGAAGTTTTATCAGTGCATTTAACTTGTGATTTGGATGGAGGCCTCCCTTAAACAGTGTCCACAGAAAGTCTGTTCTGCCAGTATAGGGCTTTGACTAATTGCCAGAACAGACTGAAGTGGTGGAGTTCATAGAGCCTGTGTTAATCTTAGATTTCAAAAACAGCCTTTGGACATGCAGGCAGCATTGAAGAGCTAGTAGCCCTGATGTCAATGAAGCCTTCTTTGAGGGAAAAAAAAACCTTTCATATGCATTCTGTTTCTCAAGACAGGTCAGGTAAATGTGAATTTATCATTAGATTCAATAGAGAGCTCTTTAGTTTCTTGGCAGCCACCCATACCCTGTCTCTATCAGCAGAGATTAATAAATATTACTATGACAGAAAGATTCTGCTGGTTTTGCTGACCATCATTTGAAGCAATTCTTGTTGGAAATGCAGTAAAGGAGACGTTTTAAACAGGACAAAAGCTCTGACTGGAGTAACAGGTGGTGTGAATTAAGGCATAACTTTAAGTAATTTGATAATAAAGGACAATGGTAGCCCACCTACAATAGCAGCAGAAACACCAACAAATCTTAAGTTTCTCTCCTGGGCAGCATTCTCAAGCCTTTCCATTTTAACAGATATGTATGCACAATCTCTTATGTTTGCCCTTGATAAAGTGCTTATGGCTCCAACATCAGTTTTTAATTGTTGTATGTCTGTTTCAGTTTTGTCAAGTCTTTCTTGAATACTGGCAATATTGCCTACTGAACCTGACACAGCCTTTTGTAACTCAGTAAACTAGGCATTTAACTCCCCTACAGTACGTTTCTTTTCTGAGAAAACTGTGGTTATTGAACTATTTTAAATATAGCCCCCAAAGCATCTCCTAATTTGGCTGTACTTTTACTCCATCTTTTGACAGCTCCCTTTGGATGCACTGCTGTTGCCCCAGTGGGCTCAGAAAGGTCCAAGTCAAACTCATTGGTATCTGGCTCTGGTATCCGGACATGCCATTAGGCAATTTCAGATAGTCAAGTTTAATTGATTTATAGGTTTAGTTTTTGTTGATCAGGAAAGGAGGACTAGACAATTCTGTCTATTTTCAACCTCATCCTGGGGGGATGGGGAGAGATACAGATGCAAACAGACATACTGAGTCAGGTTAAGCTATTGGTGATATTTTTTAGTTTAACGGTGTAATAGTTGGCGGCCCAGTGGTGTAGAGGGCTGAGGTATTATGCCTTACTTCCTGCCACACTGGCAACCCGATGTTCGCGTGTGAGTGATCATCAGGGGCGCGGGGGATCAAGCATTCAGGGACAGCTCTCCTCTCTCCTGGGGGTGGGAAACAGAGACTGGCACCTGCCTGACACCTAGCAGAGGCTGGTTGTTGGCACACCACATCCTGTACTGTGGGGCTCGGAGGCAGAGCAGCCGACTGGTGTGCTGTGTGCGGAAATGCATGCAGCTCTGCCACTGTCAGCACTGCATGCTCCCTCCACAGAAGAATGGAAAACTGGTCCTGGTCAAGCTGGGTGAAGGCCGTCCTCCACAGGGCACTGCCACAAAACTGGATCCAGACCTGGCAGGTAGAGGGGCTCCCACCACCCCTGCCACTGAGGGTAAGCCATGGGAGCAGACAGGAGGTAAGCCTGAAGGTTGGAGGATGGGGCTGGGAGGATGGCAGGACTATGGGCTGACCAGGGCAGGGGAGAAAAAAGTAACTAAAAAAACAAAACTGTGTAATAGTTAAGGGGCTGCTGTTTCCGCAGTTTTGTCACAACTCATTTTTCCACTTTTGATCATTTTTGATCTACTGTCTTGAGTCTCACTCCAGCAGTAGCAGAACATATTTGGTCATACAGTAATAGCAGCCTGAGATACAGGAGAAAACAAAATTCAGCTACTGGGAGAATTGGCAACGTGCAACCATCTTGCTCTGCGAATGCTAGGTTCAATGAAGTGTGCTGTTCACAATAAATAAATTGGTAACAACTTAAGTTTCCTTAACTGTACTGTAGTTACAGTGTAACTACACTGTAACTGCATTGCAATTGCAAGTAGTTACATGTAACTACAGTGTAAGTATCCCTGCTGCATGAAATTAATGACTACCTACCCCACTGGTACATTGAAACTAACATTTAAAGTGTGACCAATCAATTCAACATTTACGGTCAGCTTATGGAATGTTCAATATTCAAAGAAAAACCACACCGACACCAAGCATATGTAGTGCAATCACTTATCTTAATTTCAGTGCAGTGCACTAGTCCTAAAGCGCTCACTCTATACAACAAAACTGTGCAGAAAACACAAGACCGGGTGCCCCACCAGTTTTACGCATGCAAACTTCCTCAGGGGGCCAGTCTCACACATTATCAATCAATTTATACTGTAACTACTTCAAAAAGATAGTATGTAAAGCAATATACAAAAAAATAAAAAGTGAAATGTGCCAAACTAAAAAAAATGCTTAAAACAACCTATGAGGTTGTGAAGCACTGTGCAATGCAAACATTTCAAGTACAGTCCCTGTAATACTGCAAACACCCTCAAGTATCCCATAATTAAGTAATATCTAATACTAAAGCATAAATATATAATAGTCAGTGAATCAAGACGGTCCCGGGTTATAAAATGGCCCGGTCATGGTCAGGACAGAAAACCATTTATGAAGGACAGGAAGGATGCTATGCAGCAAGCCTCCATGCTGTTTGAGGACTGTATAACTAAGAACTACAAAAATCAACAAGAGACATTACAAACTAAGGCGTCTGAAAAAGCAAAAATTGTCTTACAATTTAAGGAACACTCAGATTTCAAGAGATTTGAACAGACACTCAAAGAGAGTACTGAGAAACAGGATGTAAAAATAAAGGCCACCAAACTAAAGAAGTTTGACAGGGACCGTAATAACTGTGTTCTGGATATTTACTTGGAAAACTTCAACTTAAAATAGCTCTAACAGCAACAGAAGGGGGAAAGGGAGTGAAGCAGGTCCACACTCAATCCTAAAGAATAATTCTAGCTTTCATACCTCTACAAGCGACCACAGCGCTGCACAACCTGATTGGTTGTTTTTAGGTATTTTGTCTTTGGGTTTGTACATTTTATTTTTCACTTTATTTTATTTTTTGTATATTTCTTTACATACCGCCTCTGTAAAGTAGTTACAGGGGTAAGAATAAATATTACTCTATGCCCGATCGTGGGCAGTAGTACATATAAACATAGTCCTATGCCCGATCGTGGGCTGTAGTAATATGAGAGAACAACCTGGTGGTCCAGTGGTACCCCCTCCCTCCCCTCCCACAGGGCCCCGACCACAGCACCACCCCCATCATGTCGGCGTAAGCAACCCCTGCATACCGCCTGACTGCTACCGAATGACAGTGTACAGTATGATGTGTATGCCTGTTGGGCCACAGTGTGGACCAATGGGCTTGCAGACCATACTGTACTACACAGGACCAGATATGTGAATGAACATGTGTAGTACAGTATGGCTGGGCAGACGGTATGCAGGTGGGGTGCTGCCACCCTCTGATGATGGGGGGAGGTGCTAGGTGGCCGGGAGCTTCTGTAGGTTTGACAGGGATGGTAAGTAAATGTGAAAATGCCACAAAAACATGCTAGATGACAGCTGCCAAGTCCTCTCATGCCACCCGACCCCACAGCACACCACCAAGGCCCCTCCAGCCGATGTCATAGGTTTCTCAGTGGTCCCATCCTTGGCAGGGACAGGCCTGCCCCATGGGACACTGGAAGCACGTGAGGTCAGGATGATGATCAGTGGTAGCAAGGGGTGAGTCTAGAACAGCAGAGCTGTGTGGTCTGAAGGGTGGGTTGCTGGTGGGCAGGTCGGTGCAAAAAGAAAGCTCCTTAAACTCGTGTCATATTGAACAAGGAGAATTAGAATATATATATATAACACTTTACACACAAATTGTATCCCAATGCGCTTTACAAGAAATGAAAGGCTGGTACTGAAGTGACTATAAAGGTGTAGTGGCAGCCATTTTCAGATCAACACCCACAAACTTCCTTGGACAACTGCATAAACTGGTTTTATAGGAAGGAGAATGTTGGCTAGGACACCAGGCAAAATTCCTAACTTTTATTTACACCTGGTCAACCAACAGGACCTGGACATTCATGAGGACAGCACCAGAGATGGGCAGAAGGGACATTGGCTTAATGTCTCGCCCAAAGGACAGCACACCCCAAAAGCACAGCATCGCTCAAGTACTGCACTCAGGTGCCAGCATTTATGTTATGGGTCCAGCCTCGGTGTGGGACTAAAATCCATGACCTCCTGGCTTAGAGGTGGGTATGCTACCAAGTGAGCCACACTGACACCTTGTTATTTTCACAGTTGTAACATCACATACCTAAAAGTTTTATGTTGCAATTTGTTTTACCGTACTGTAGACTTATATTAAATATTCAATAATCCTTTCTCAACAGGAAACAGCACACTCTTTTTAGTCATAAAGTAATTCAAAGCATCAACTTCTGCTACTGCTAACGTTCTAAACAGATAAAGCAATTTTTCAAGGATGAAAACACGCAACTACCACACACAATTCTGTCATAACATTTTGCCAGGGGGTAGTATAGCTTAGTGGTTACAGCACACAGCTGTACACTTGCAGACCCAGCAGACCTGAATTTAAATCCCACAATAACCACTTGCATACTGTGTGACCCTAACCAAGTCAGTAAACCTCCCTGTGCTTAATAATCTTGTGGGTCGTACCAGGAAACAAGCTTCGATTTAATTAGTCTTTTCCAATCAAACACTCTAAATAAACAAAAAAAACATAAAGCTGTCATTATTTTCTTTTTATTATATAAAATGCAACATTTTCAACATTTTCTTAAACACACAGCATAAGGAACAGAAATACTATGATTCTGACTCTTTTTATAATGTATGGCACGTCTGGTCATGGTACTATTATTAAACAATGGGTAAAAAACCTGATTTCATCTATTTCCAGTATAGAGAAGTATGTCTGTCATAAGGTAGTTGATAAAAATCTGCATTGTGTTGTATGAAAAACAAATTACCGTTGATCCTTATTTCTGAAGCCAAACATCAGAAGCCATCTGATTTATCATGCCATACATATTACCATTTGAAGATGGATGTCTAGTAACTGTAAAAGTGATTTGATGGATGGTGTTTGAGAAAACACTGAAACAGAATTGCCTTGTATCCACAGACAGAGCTGTTACCATATAATTGATCTCTATGCTTGCGCTTCTTATTTAACAGATACTGAGTTTTCACATATTCCGCACAACCACCAATTGCACCTATTAAAGAAGTACTACAGTCAAAATTTGCAAAAACATATGGGCCGGGATATTCAAAGGGGTTGCACCATATGCAACCCCCCAATGCGCCCCATCACGATAGTGAAAGGGGCAGGTTGCGTGGCTCAAGGGTGCATTGGTACTGTATGCGGCGCAGAAGCAGGGGGTGTGCCCATGCATATGCGGCACATTCTGATATTCAGCCCAGAATGTACTGCGCATATACTGGTGCAACTGCTACATGCGCTGCACACTGGCGCCCGAAGATGAGCCATAAATAATAGGCTCAAATGCTGGCCACCCACAGGTGGGTGGCTGTATTGCAAGGCACAACACAACAGCTACCAGCCGTGGGTGGCCACCTGCCCAGCAGGAACACCGTCCACAAGCACCCGGTCCCCCCTGGTAGACCAGTGGCCCCCTCCACCCCACATGCCTGATCACAGGCAGTAGTACGAATAAATACAGTCCGATGCCCAATCACGGGCAGTAGTACAAATAAATATAGTCCTATGCCTGATCACGGGCAGTAGTATGAATATAGAGACTCCTGGTGGTCTAGTGGACCCTCCTCCCTCCCCGTATGCCCGATTGGGGGCAGTAGTACAATTAAATAGAATCCTATGCCCAATCACAGGCTGTAGTAATACGAGAGAACAACCTGGTGGTCCATTGATACTCCCTCCCCACCACACCCACAGAAGCCCCCCAGCCACCAGCACCTCCCCATCATCCAGCAGGCAGCACCCTCCGCATACCGCCTGCCCAGCCATACTGTACTACACATGTTCATTCACATATCTGGCCCTATGTAGTACAGTACGGTCTGCAAGCTCATTGGTCCACACTGTGGCCCAACAGGCGCATACACATCATACTGTACGCTGTCATTCGGTGGGCGGCCGGGTGGTATGGCAGGCGGGTGCTGCCAACTGCCAACGATCGGGGAGGGTGCTGGGTGGCTGGGGGCCTCTGTGGGTGGGTGGGTGGGTGGGGAGGGGTACCACTGGACCACCAGGTTGTTCTCACATATTACTACAGCCCACGATCGGGCATATGATTATATTTATATGTACTACTGCCGTGATCGGGCATAGATTAATATTTACTCTTACTACTGCCTGTAATTGGGCAAACAGAAGAAGGAGAGCCACAACAGCCCACCAGGGCCAACCCCTAAAACAGCAGCATAGCAGGGTGCCAGGTGCAATTTGCCGGGGCCAGGCGCCGCGTAAATGGAACCATAATGACATGCAAATGACCACATTTGCACCTCCTTTGCATAGATTATGGCCTCATTTGCATGCCCCCGCTGAACGCGGGTGATGCGCCCAGCGCACCGGCACTCTGCGCCTGGCGCATCCCTGTGCTCCTCTGAGCTTGCACTGGCACAGTACCACTGTGCCGTGTGCAGTATGTGTGCTGCCCTTGCCATATTCAATGGTGCTGTGCCATGGCGCATCACCATTGAATATCGCCTGGTCCTGGCCCCAGTGCAGCCCAGTTGCGCTGCGCCCAGGCTTGCGCCACTGCCCAGCGCAGTCTGAATATCCGGCCCATGTTGTGTACAGTGTTTTGATTTGTGTATGTAGTCTTGGTGTGTCCTTCCCTGTATTTGTTATTAAGAGTTTTTTTTCTAAATCAGCCTGTTAGTTATTTTGTTGTTCTCTTATGGCCCCTGGGGATCTCCATCTCAGCATGGTTTATTGTTCTTCTTTTTCCTACAATGCATCTTATAAAATGTCAAGAAAAAAATCTAGACATCTCATTGGTCAAGACAGATCAGCTGACCGTACATTAATTCTCTGTATACGCACAGTCATCCTGGTCCTAAACCACATTACACAGTGAGCAGATCAGTCCTTCTACAACCAGAACTATCTTCCATCAGTCTCCCTACAACCAGAACTGATCTTCCACCACAAACATGGCCGCTACCTTTACACTGTAGAAACCTTTAACTGGGCCCTAAAATTAAAATTATCTTAAATATAAAATAAAACAAATGAATTAAATGTTGTTTACCAGATTGTCACACTCTCCTTACATAAACAAATTAGAAACATTAAGTATTGTTTATAGTTTTCATTATAACTGTTTGTTTGCTAACAGTGAAAATCCCTTCAATCTTTACCTGCTCATCAGGGAAATCTCTTCTGCTTTCTCTGACAAGTGAGATAATTGAGTCTCTGGCTCTAAAACAGGCCTTTGTTGTCTGTGTGTACAGTATGTTAGTAGAGGAACATTCTGCTAGTAGAACTGGGCAGAATTTTGAATCCCTGTATTCCATGGTAAACATTCCATGATAAACATTCCATTTCTTGAATGTGGGGAAACACAGAGGGGGAAAAAACAGAATGAAGAAAGTAAGCAATAATACTATATAAACAAAGAGAAAAGGTGGTAAATGACTCACTCTGCTGTTTATCTTTTAGGACAGAGCGAGCAGTTCATGATGCTGTCAGTGAGTGTGGCAGTTTTGAACCACGCTCATGCTTGCAGCACTGGGGAACTGAGAAGCCCCTGTTATGGCTTCCTTTTAGTTTTGTCTCCAAAGTGAGGAGAATTAAATAAAATAAGGGGGCTATGTGTCATACTTAGAATGAGAAAAACAGCACTTGTGAATTGTTGTAGCTGGCAGGGGAATATGAAGCTTAAGTGGGCAGGGAGGCACACACTGTTTAACACTACTTTAATCTAGCACCAATAGGCGTAAGGACTATTTTATGTTAAAAGCACAGATTCACTTACATTTTTACTTGTTTAAAAATAGAAAAAACTGCTTCTAAAAATAAAGCGACATTTTATAAGCGCAATAAGACACTCTGGGGTTGTGCATTACAGTGTGATAACCGCATCCTAGGGACGACCGGCACTCGGCCTTCGGCCTCGTGCCTAACTACACCTCTAGGAGTGCAGTTATCACACCATAATGCACACCCCATCGTGTCTTATTGCTTACCTGTCCAATGTGAAAGTGATGTGCCTGGGACCACTGATTCAGCAAGTACTAGAGATACGACCCTGATGCTCTGGCCTCCACTCAATAGCTCTAATTCAGTATTTTTGTTTTCTGTATGTGTGTCAAGTCTAGCCAGCTGGAGTGAATGTTTTGCTTTTAAAATGTTTTATTTCATTAAACTACACATAGCCATAAAAATCACACACATTTATTTATTTATTTAAGATTAGGATTCACACCTTTGAGCCAGGGGACTCTTTTACAAAGGTTCCAAGTCAGTTTCGGGACAATACATATGCTACAGACAAGTTTACGTGAACAACAAAACAGTAATAAACAGAGCTCCAGATCATTGTTAGTTGCAAAGTGCAAGAGGCGTACAGCACAATGCCAATAGGAGTGGTACAAAGCTTGTTAGGTGCAGTACATAGCAAATCACCCCAGATCATCAATAGTAGAACTAGTAAAGACTGCAGCTGTTTTCTTACAGAATAACTCACTCAGCTCTCAACTATTTGCCAAACTGTAAATGTAGTCATTAGCGTTCAGTGGATATGGAAAATTACTTAATATCACAGCTCTGCTGTTGTAAAACTGGCTCTAAACCAGTACTTGCTGAATCCATGACCCCGAGACATCATTGTCACATGGGACAGGAGGCATAGTAGGAACAAGAAGAGCAATAATCCATGCTAAGATGGAGATCCCCAGCGGCCATAAAACTAGTAGGCCAATTTAGAAAAAAATTCCTAACAGCAGGCAAAAAGAAGGACACACTGGGACTACACACACAGATCAAAACACTCTGCACAGCATACATTTTTGCAAATTTTGACTGTAGCACTCCTTTAAGCTTATTGTATCAACATTCTTTCAGTAACATTCCAGAATGCAGTAATTGTACATTTCACATTTATTATAAAAAGGGTCTGAGAAATAAAGCTTTCTGACAGGAAGTAAGCATTCTATCACTACTATGTGAATCATTTATTATAGTGATTAAAGGAAAACTACATGCAAAAATTATGAAAAACTTGTGCATTTGGTTTTTGTTTCTCTAATTGTTCCCAGAATTCTGTTTCTTGTGACTGTTGTAAGGTTGGTTTGTTTGTTTTTCGCTCTTCCCTGCCAGTTGTATGGCCACTGGTAGAAGCCATGCAGGCTTCTTTTATTGCCTTTGATCTGCTGGAATTTTCCCAGAATATCTCTGTCAATGAGACCTAGCTCTAGAACTCAGAGTGCAGGATCATAGTTATAATCTAGTCACAACATCAAACTGCAACTGCCTGTGAAAGTTAACCACTCTGAAAGCATGTGTGCCTTCCCTCCCCAGCCAAAGTCAGATTTCTCTTTGTGTATTAGCCAGGGTTGAGTTTGCCAAGACCTCTACATTGCATTTAGAACAGAAGATGTGCAACCTTCTCCAAATTAGTGAGCTCCTCACTGGTCACCTTTGACACTCTTATGGGCCAGAACACACTATATAGCGTATGGTAAAATGTTGTTCTAGGTAGAAATCCATACCTAGAATAACACTGTTGTACTGCAGTAGGTATGCTATTTTGTTGTTGCACTGCACTAGTTACATAGCTACTGCAGCACAACAACATGGAACATCTTCGTGCATGCATGTTCTGGAAATCTCCACTTTTCATAAAATGGACGTGGCAGTGAGAGCTGGTCCAGCAAGAGAGCGGCACTGAAACAAAAGCAACAGTAAGGACACAGTTGTGAATTTATGGTTGCCCATACACTATAAAGGACTGTATATGAGCAATCATACACAAAATGCTGTTTTATAATCTCGAGGCTTCAGTGGTAACGAGACCTCTCAACGTGCGGAAACCACGGAAACCTTGAAACTGAAAACAGCCTTGTTATGTATGATTGCTCATACACAATCCTTTATAGAAACAATGAAGCCAGACAGTGGTTCCTACACAAGACACAGAGGAAGCAGTGGGGCCTCAGCTCACACTGGCATGTTAAACATTTAAAGCGCAGGTCCCTAATCTTGTCTTTGGTGGTCAGGCTAATCATGACTTGGCCAAATGATGAGACCAAGAACCCTTTTAAAATGCTAAATTGATGAAATGAAGGCAGAAAGTAAGAAAACTGAATTTACTTAATTGCAGGCTTTCAACCAACTTTGGAGGGGAGCACTATAACTATAACTATTTGATTCTGATTTTGGTCAGATACCAGATGCACCCCTGCAAAATTTAAGAAAAATGTGTAGAAAATGTAATAAACTCTTTCTGTATTAGCCAGGGTTAAACCTGCTAAGCCCTTCACAGAGGATTTTTTCTATCCATTTTATAACAGTTTGTATGCCCTTTCCTTTTTGTTTATATACCTAATGATCTGTTTTGTTAGCCATAAGGGACACTTTGTTCTCCTGTTACATTAGGTGTAAGATGCACAAACGTGCCTCACAGACTGTTTATAAAAAAAAAAACATTTATGGCTGAGTTCTGCCCCATACAGGTCCATGGTGCATCCTCACCAGGGGTACTGTGTGCAGTACTGGAGCCTATACCTGAAGAAGGTCATAAAACAGATGCCAGTGGTGTAGAACAGGGCTACCAAGATGACATTGGGGCAACAGGATGTCCCGTATGAACAGAGGCTATTGAACCTGAACAGGTACTCACTGGAGGAGAGAGCATAGAGGGGATATGATCTAGATTTTCAAATACCTTTAGGGCATCAACAAGGCTGACAGAGGGGATCATTTTTGCAGAAGTGAGAACACAAACACCCAAGGACAAAACTACAAATTAGCAAGGGGAGGTACAGTAAGGAGGCCAAACATCACTTCTTCACTGAGATGGTGGTGGCATGATGGAACACACTGCCAGAGGGGAGTAGTAAATCACACTTCAGTTGGGGGATTTAAACAGGGATGGGATAGATTCAAGGGAAAGATAAGGGTGACAGGGAAGGAGGAGAGAGAAACATATAGCAATAGCACATGAGCTCCACAACAAGCAGACTCAATAGACCTTCAGGCCTTCTTCTGCTGGCCTTTTCTACATTTGTATGCAAGTGTATGTTCAAATGATTTGATAATTTCTAGCGAGCCTGTTTAATAATCTGCACCACTTTCAAATATCATAATAAATGGCTTTTCCCATATTACATGAAACATAGATACATAGACACTGTCAGCAGATAAGGGCCTATGGCCCACCCAGTCTGCCCACTCAGCTTGTAAGTTCACTTTATGTTTTTCTAGAAGTCTGTTGCCCCTTAACAATGACCTCCAGAATTTCCTGATGTCTATCCCATGCATTTTTAAATCCTGTCATTGTTTCAGCCTCCACCACTTCCTCTGGCAGGGTGTTCCATTTGTCCACCACCCTTTCTGTGATGAAATTCGTTCTCATGTTTCCTCTGAATCACCCTCCCTCCAACTTCATCCCATGCCCTCTAGTCCTGGAACATCTTTTTTGCTGGAAAATAGTGTATTACTGCACCATGTTTCTCACTGTAAGGTACTTGTATGTCTCTATCATATCCCTTCTCTCCCTCCTCTTCTCCAAGGAGTACATATTCAAATCCTTCAGCCTGTCCTCATAGGACTTGTGATGCAATCCCTGTACTATCTTTGTCACCCTCCTCTGAACCTTCTCTATCCTGTTTATGTCCTTACGTAGGTAAGGTCTCCAGAACCATTTACTGTACTCCAGATGCGGCCTCACAAGTGTCTTGTATAGTGGAATTATGACCTCCCTTTTCCTGCAGGTGATGCCTCTTCCTATGCATCCCAGCATCCTAGTTGCTTTACCTGCTGCCTTGTCACACTGTTTCACTACCTTGAGGTCATCAGAGATGATAATCTCATGGTCTCTTTCCAGCTTGGTGCATGCTATATCCTCACCCCAACTGATATGTTGTTTTAGGGTTTTTGTGCCCCATATTATTTATCTTGCACTTCTTTGCATTGAATTTCAACTGCCAAACCCTTGACCATTCTTCAAGCTTCTGCAGGTCCCTCCTCATTCTGTCTACACCCTCTGGTGTGTCCACTCTGTTACAGAGCTTTGTGCCATCAGTGAACAGGGAAATTCTGCCTTCTAGGTCCTGTGCAATGTCACTGATGAAGACGTTGAATAGGACCAGTCCCAACACTGATCCCTGTGGTACTCCACTGGTCACTCTGCCCTCTGTGGAGTGACAGCCATTTACCACCACCCTCTGTGTCCTGTCACCCTGCCAGTTACCTACCCAACACACTACTGTCCAGCCCACTCTCATATTCCCCAATTTGTTTAATAGCCTTCTATGTGGCACAGTGTCAAAGGCCTTGCTGAAGTCCAGATAGGCCACATCCACTGCCCTCCCCGATCCACCTCCCTTGTCACCCAATCGAAAAATTCAATGAAGTGATCTGGCATGACCTCCCCCAGTGACACCATGCTACCTTGGGTCCTGTAGTCCACTGACAACCAAATGTTCCACCAATCTCTCCTTCAGTAGTGCTTCCATGATCTTCCCCACTACTGAGGTCAGGCTGACTGGTCTGTAGTTCCCGATTCCTCTTTGTTCGCCTTTTGTATAAGGGGACTACATCTGCTGTCCTCCAGTCTTTGGATACCTCCCTGTTTTCAGTGATCAGCTAAACAGGATTGCCAGAGGTTCAGCCACAACCTCTTAGTTTATTTAGGACCCTGGGGTGCACCCCATCTGGCTGGTTATTATGTTACTCCTGTCAATCAAACACATTTTTCTTATGTGTTTTTATAACACATAAAGAAACCAATGTTTTGTTCCTTACAAGCTACACAGATTTCCACTCCAATGAAAAAAGGTGAAAATATACATTCTCCATGGACTCTGACAACAAATGTACCAGAAAGGTAATTTAGCTGTAAGTTCACTTATTTGTCTTTTAGCTGTCCATTTACCACTAAGGGAAATCCTTATGACACCCAAACCAGCCATTATTTAAAATAATTTATGAGTTGTTAAGATTATTTTTTAACAACCCTTGGTGTGAAATACATCATAAATCACATGTGCTTCACACTTGTGGTTTCTATGGTATCACACACCTTAGCAGCAGTATAAAAAACCTCTTAATCTGCAACCCCCATACATTACTGAATATTTGTTGAACTCACCCTTTCAGTTCCAGTTGGCCAGCTTGTTTCTATTACCATCAAAACTGCATCTGATATATTTATAACTTCTAAACCCCCCTCCCCCCTTTTTTTGGTAATCCTTCTGGTTTTAAGAAAGCATTCAACCATATTATGGGCACTTTTTCCCAATGGTTCTCTTATTTTCCATTAGTCTATACCATTGGGAATAACAACAGAGAAAGTCACGGAACTCGCTCAGCTCACCACAAACTTCTGTCCACTATTTCAATACATTTCTAAACACAGCAGTTTATTACAGGAACAAAAGAAAAGGCACCTTCTTGAAGCAAGAACAAAATGAACTGATGTTTCACCCAGCGGACTTTGTGAAAGTATGCACCCCACAAGGTCAAGATGCTTATATACACACAACTGTAAAGTGACTATTGCAAATTCAAGTGACAGTGCTAAATTTATAATTTAGTGCAATACATGTTGAGTACTTAAATAAGTAAAGAAATAAAGTGCTTAATAAACTGAGAATGCACTGAAACTACTTAAAACCAAAAACAGATCTAGCATCCAAAATTCCTACACATGCTCAATCTCCAAAAGACCTTAAAGTACTTTCTAAAATGGCGGGGTAAAATCCAGTAATCTGACTGGTTCTTATTTATGTATAAAATATGATTTACACATGGTTAAAAAAAAAGGACTGTTCAACAGTACAGAGTCTGGACCCATATCAATGGGCATTTGGAACACAGGCATTTCAGTTAGTCCCCCATACAGCCAGAACTGATCTTCCACCACAAACATGTCTGCTACCTTTACACTATAAAAAACTTCCACTGGGCCCTAAAAATAAAACTACCTTAAATAAAAAATAAAACAAACGATTTAAATGTTATTTACATGATTATCACACTCTCTTTATATACATAAACAAATTAGAAACAATAAGTATTGTTTATAGTTTTCACTACAACTGTTTCTTTGCTGACAATGAAAAATCCCCCTTCTATCTTTACCTGCTCATCAGGGAAATCACTTCTTTTTGCCCTGACATTGAGATAATTGAGTCTCTGGCTGTAACAAAGGCCTCTGTTGTCTGTGTGTACAGTGTATTAGGAGAAAAACATTCTGCCAGTGGAACTGAGCAGAATTTTGAATCCATGTATTCCACGGTAAACATTCCATGATATACATTCCATATCTTGAATGTGGAGAAAAACAAAAAAAGAAAAAAATCAGGAAGAAGAAAGTAGGCAATAATACAATGACATTATCAATGACATCACTTGCAGTGGGCAGAAGGACTATTTTATCACAAATGCACACAAGTAAATCTATTGTTTCTACATATAAACATGCTTTTCCCAACAGTAAAAAAAGTAAAAAACAAAAGGAGCCAAGTTTATAAGTGCAATAAGGCACCCAGGGATGTGTGTAAAACATATTTTTACAGCATGTCCAGCGGCTGAAGTCACTCGGCCTTTAGCCTCGTGCCCTACTACGCCCTGGCGGTGCTGTAAAATATGTTTTACACACACCCTTAGTGCCTTATTGCTAACTAAATTGTATTCTTATAGCATGTGGATCCAGTCACATATCTGGACTGTGTAGTGCTGATGCGGTCTGCCACGCCCTATTAGACCCCTTGGTGAACCAATGGGCGATGCAACTGTACTGCCTCAGTCAGTCGATGTGGGCGGCGGGCTGGCTTGCAGGTGGGGAGCTGCCCCCATGACCGGGAGAGCGGGTGATGGGGCTCAGTGGGAGGGTGGGAGGGGGTACCGCTGGACACCAGGGATGGGATCTAATCTTTTTAGACTTCTGCCCATGATCGGGCTGCGGCGGTCCACTGGACCACCAGGGGTATAGTAGTTTATTATTTGTATACTTATGCCCATGATCGGGCTGGGAGGGTCCACTGGACCACCAGGGATATAGGAGTTTATTATTTATATACTTATGCCCGATCTGTCTGGGAGTGGTCCACTGGACCACCAGAGGTATAGGGTTTATCAATTTTATACTTATGCCAGCGATCGGGCTGTGGGGCACTTTGCCGCTTGTGCAGGGGCGTTGGTCCCCGACGGCTGCAGCCTGGTAGGGCGCCAGGCGCATGTCGCCAGGGATGGGCATACCTGCATGCAAATGGGGCCATAATGACATGCAAATGGCCCCATTTGTGCCATGCATGCATTATGGCCCCATTTGCATGTGCACCTTTGAATATCACGGTTGATGCGCCTAGTGCAACGGCATTTGCGCTAGCGCATCCCCCTGTCCCTCTCTGGCCACTTGCACTGGTGCAGTGCCACTGCACCATGCACAATGTGGGTGGCCACAGAGCGTTATTCAACGGTGCTGAGCCATGGCGCAGCACTGTTGAATATCACCCTGTCAGCGCCCTGGCACATCCCAGTTGCGCTGCACCCAGGCTTGCGCCACAGCCTGGCGCAGTCTGAATATCCCACCCTAAGTCCCTTACTCTGTCAGCTTCCTGAGTGGATACCATGTATTTTGAAGATGTGTCCGTGAATTTGGTCATTTGTCCCTGATTTTTTTTAAGCCTTGTCCCTGATTTATGAGACAGGAGGTTGAGAGGTATGGATACAGCTGTAGGAGCAAAACATCAAAAAACACATACATTTAGGATTATTTTGACACTCTGTATCTCAGAAAAGACACAACAGATTCACAAAAAATTTAGCAACGCAAGAGACCTACCCCAAGAGACTATGCATGCCACATTTTGTGCAAATCAGTTGAACAGTTCCAAAGTTATTAAGGTTCACAAATTTGGCTTTAACATAGAAGTTTGCACTCAACTCTAACTATACTGGTGCTACCGTGCCAGTATAATACAGTATGTAATATTCTTTAGCCCTCCTGAGATAGCATTATTTCATGAGTACACAGCTTTTCTAGTGGTTATTTTATATAATGCATTTGGTTAGTTGAAAAAGGCTGAACATCTATCAAAAGTGTGAAAAAGCCATTATCAAGCAGGATGGCCAATGAGCTACATGCTGGATGTGAGAGGCTCTGCCAGCAATAGGTTTTGATCAAAGTTATTAAAAGTGAAAGGCTTTTGATCTAACTATCCTTCTAATATGGCATCCTTCTATGCTAATAGGTAATGTTTAAGAGATAATGTTGGGTGAGAGAAATAACATAAACTTACAGCAGAGAAAAGCCTAGTAGAATTTGTCACCAGATAAGAACGGTGGCATCAAACAGACATCACTAACCTCAGATACCGGCTTAGATCACCAGGATTGGTTATAGTCTCAAAGTGGCTATGGCTTCAGCAGCACATAACTCATTTAGTCACCACCCATCTCCTTGATTCTCCATGACAGAACTGACACAGCTCTGTACTGCCATCCAGAAGTGATAGGATTGACTCCAGTTTCAAAAGCAACTCTTGCCTTGGAAGCACCTGCACTGATCTTTCCATAACTCGCCTTTCTGCTCCTCCATGACAAGAGTGACCCCATGGCACATTGCTGCCCAGAACCATTAGTACTGGCTCTAACTTTGAGAGCAGTTTGGATCACGACAGCACCAGCACTCATCCTGCCACAATGGTTCTATGTGATAACGGTGAACGCCTAAAGGCAATCACAGTTACCGAACAGTCAGAGTGCCGAAAACATTTTAAGCACTCTGACAACCCCGGCGCACAGGACCAATGGTGCCAGGACATTTTTTTATTGCTTTCTGTGGGGGCGCCCACGCACATCCCTATAAGGATTCTCAACTCCAGGGGGTGCATGCGGGGGTGAAAGCAGTAAAAATAAAGGTTGGGCCAGGCACAATAAAATCGCACCAGCGCCTGGACCCGAACCCGTACCTTACCCTCCCCAACCATTAACCAACCCCCGATGCCACGACGCAGCTCGGCCATCCACTGCAGTGCCACTCCCTACAGCTCCTCCATTCCCTCCTAGCCTACGCTCGCCGTGCTCACTCCCCCCTGTGCACATACACATAACAACATCCTGTCGCCCAGTTCGACCAACCCCTCATCCAGTCACCCTACCCTC
Source organism: Neoceratodus forsteri (assembly GCA_016271365.2). Classification (NCBI taxonomy): domain Eukaryota; kingdom Metazoa; phylum Chordata; order Ceratodontiformes; family Ceratodontidae; genus Neoceratodus; species Neoceratodus forsteri. Next base: position 690,597,342 of record CM028132.1, read on the forward strand.
CCATCACCATGAGGAGTTGTGCCGGGAAGGGTTTGCCGTTACGGACGGCGCCCTTCCCCATGCGCTCATCTCACACGATACCTGCCAGAACCAGCCTTTGCTTCCCTCCATGGGACTGGCTCTACTAAGCATTTTCTTTCTGAACCCTCAGGATTGGCTTACAAAAGGCTCTTCAGCACTGAAAGCACACCAAACCAGGATCAGACACAAAACATTCTCTCCTCACTTGTGGTGATGAGTGGCATTGTAACTTAGCCAGTCTATCTAATAAACCATGTAACCTCAGGGCAGGTCCACATGATTAACTTTCTGTAATAAAGTTACCATCTTACCGCCAACCTGCATGCATCACCATCCTTATTCCAGCATACACAAAAGTAACAAGCATTTGTCAATGCCGAATGTTTGCTTGCTGGCATTGGCATTGGTAGTGTAGGAGTTACAGAGCTGCATAATAGGAATGGCAGTGAAGCATTGAACTGAAGCCAACCCCACCACCACCCTGCAGATACTAACAAGCATTGGGGCGTGCCTTTGGGTCATCAGGCATAACGGCCACGCCATTTCAACAAACCCTACCCTGCAGACACCGACAAGTGTCACGGTGTGCTTTGGGGTCTTTGGCCCTTATGTTCACACCATTCCATCAGGAAATATGGTGAGATGGGTGCTGTATAGGAGAATGGGGTGAACTTTGGGGCTGAAGAGTCTAAGGCACACCTCGATGCCTCTCACTGGCTGCCGGGTGTGGGTGGGGGTGGAATGGTATGAGCATTACAGGCGACAATCCCAAGTAACACCCTGATGCCTGTCAGTCTCTACAGGGTGGGGTGTTATGGTCAGAAACCCTAACGCCTAAGGCGTTCGTTGGTATTTTCACTCCAAATTTTCAACATGGTTTTTTTGTGACTCCCACCTCATGAACAGTGGCAATATCAGTTTGTTAGCCGAAAGCTGATTTTGCACAGCGACTACGCCATTTGGCACCACAGGTGCGAAAACACATTTTGAACAGAATGTGAAAAATGACAGCTGTACTGTTCATGGGGAGGTGTAAAAAATGGCAATGTTGAAAATCTGCAGTGAAAATATTAAAAAAACTGGTGAAGTCAAAAGCATGCATAGAAACTGTGCAACACACACCCGTAATGTAATTAGTTTGGGGATTTTTTACAGCAGATTGTCAAAACAGGCATTTTGGGACCTCTGCTCATGAACAGTGTCACTGTGATTTTCTTAATCTGCCCCGAACAGTGATTTCCCACAGCGACCACGCATTTCTGCGCTGGAAGTGCAAAAACACATTTTGGCCATGGTGTGAAAAATGACAGCTGTACTGTTCATAAGGAAGTGTGGAAAAATGCCAGTGGTGAAAATCTGGACTGAAAATATTACAAATTCATGAACCTATGAGGGTGCGTTGAAACTACGCAATGCTCGCTCGTAACACAGTCACTTTATGGACTTTTGTCATCAAATTTTTACCATAGCCATTTTAAGACCTCTGCTCATGAACAGTGTCACTGTGATTTTCTTAATCTGTCCCGAACATTGATTTCGCACACTGACTGTGCCATTGTGCGCTACATGCATGGAAACACATTTTGGGTGAGATGTGAAAAATGACAGCTGTACTGCTCATAAGGAGGTGTGGTAAAATGGCAATGTTGAAAATCTGGAGTGAAAATATTAAAAATTCACGAACTTACGAGCGTGCATAGGAACTGCCACAACTATCGCCGTAATCAAGTCATTGCTGGGTTTTCGCCACCAAATTTTCATCATACGGTTTTTTGGGGCCTAATATGAACTGTGACACTATTATTTCATAAATCGGTCCCAAAAGGTGGTTTTACGCAGTGACCACAAAATCACCTTTTGGGGCCGATTAACGCCGTGATAGTGCCAGAATTAATGAGGAGGGGTCCTAAAAACCCCATGTTGAAAATTTGGTGCCAAAATTCCACAAAATGCCTGAGATATGCATCAAAGTTGAAAAAACCCTATTTATTCCATTATACAGCTTACCGGCATTTCTTCAGCTCGCAGTCGGCTTTGAAGAGTGCAGGCGTGTTCCCAGTCCGCCGAAGATCATCTTGCTGGCCTCCAGAGGTAAGTATGGGGTGAGGTGGGGGTGTGGGAGGTGGATGCGCAGAGGTGAGCGTGGGTTGTGGGCAAGACAATCAACGATGGACCATTTTTCTTTTCAGTGTTTGTTTTCTTTTAGGAAGACGACGCGGGACTTGTGCCATGCTGGGATGTGCTCCCAGCATGGCAGCTGGAAGATTTTTTTTCAGGGGGTCGTCAGTGGAGCCGACGGGTGATTGGGCACACCTGTCAGCCATACAGACGTGTGCCAAGCTGGGATGGGCTCCCAGCATGGCAACTGGATGTCTGTTTCATTTGGGGGTGTTTAATTGAGCCGATGGGGATTGGGCACCCCGTCACCATTCTCACTTATACCACGCTGTGGTGGGCTCCCAGCGTGGCACCTAGGACTCTGGGGGAGGCATGGAGCCGGACGAGTTGGGCACTCCGTCAGCCATACTGTGTGCGGTGGGCGGGGGCGCTATTCGGAAACACTCAGAGGGTTGGGGAATATTATTACAATACTGATCAGGTGTGCCAACAGACGACAACTCGTCTACTTTTTCAGTCTCTTTGGGGTTCTGTTTTCCTGCTTTTGTCAATGCTGCTCCCACCTGAACTCTGACTCAACATTCCAAGGATGGCAATTAGATCTTTTTGGAAACATTCCAAGGATGTCATTTTAGTCACTTGCCTCCTCCTGAAAGACAGTCCTAGGAAAAGTTCACTTCAAACTGAATTATGTTCCAGGAAGAAAGCAGAGGCGTGTACAAAGCAGGATTGCCGGCAATATGCTAATCAACACTATCTTATCGCTGCTCACTGAAGCGGTCTCCCTTTCAACTGTACACCGCTGCATTTTCAAATGCTGTCATAGACAGCTGCAGCATTCATTGGTGAACTGTGGCCACACCTGCAAACACACTGACTGAATTGGAAGACAGGGTGCCACACCTACAAAAACCTCGGATGATGGCACTATGTTTCTTGCACAAGCGTGCAAGCAAACATAAAAATCAGCCACCATCTGTAAATCCAGAGCACTCCATCCATGCAGTTTATTGTTGGGGATTTTGTCAGTACCTACAGGAGTGTGGTGCAGTTTTGTTATTTTTGTAACACACCTCAGTAATCCATGTAGCCGAGTGTTGGTGGCATACAGCGAAAGCAGGAGAGAGCCAGTCAAATCTATGAGGTAAGCCATTGATTAATTCTGCAGTCAGGACAGTATACGGAGCCAACAAGCAGCATCAGAGCAGTGGTAACAATTAGACATGCTGCAAGTGTGAGAACTAGCCAGAGAGTGGAAGCACAAACCATACACACATCAAAGGAGCTTCCTATAGCACCAAAGCCAGCAGCAGAAGCCCAGTTGGGCTGCTTCATTACTTCCTCACTCCCAGTTGCTGAGGAGAAAGGTAAATCAACTGCAATTTCTCCTCCCACTCAAAGAGACCATCAGGGGCAGGGGCAGGCACAATGCGGTCAGAAAAGAGAAAAATAAATACCTGTCATAACTAAAGAGAGAGAGAGAGAGACACAGAGAGAGAGAGAGAGAGAGAGAGATACCAGGATTCTAGCATGCCAAACACAGCACTGCACAGGGAACAAGCATTTGTCAATGCCGAATGTTTGCTTGCTGGCATTGGCAGTGGTAGTGTAGAAGTTATAGAGCTGCGTAATAGGAATGGCAGTGAAGTATTGAACTGAAGCCAACCCCACCACCACCCTGCAGAGAGTGACAGGCATTGGGGTGTGCGTTTGGGTCGTCAGGCATAATGGCCACGCCATTTCACCACACCCCACTCTGCAGAGACTGACAAGTGGCACGTGTTCCTTGGGGTCTTTGGCCCTTATGCGCACCCCATTTCATTAGGAAATACGGTGAGATGGGTGCGATATAGGAGAATGGGGTGAAGTTTGGGGCCGAAGAGTCCAAGGCATACCTCGATGCCTCTCAGTGACTGCAAGGTGTGGAATGGTATGAGCATCACAGGCAAGAATCCCAAGTCACACCTCTGATTCCTGTCATTTTCTAGAGGGTTGGGCGATTTAGTTGAAAAGCGTAATACCTCAGGCATTCGTTGGTATTTTCACTCCAAATTTTCAACATGTTTGTTTTGTGACCCCACCTCATGAACAGGGGGAATATCAGTTTGGTAGCCGAAAGCTGCTTATGCACAGTGACTACGGCATTTAGCACCACAGGTGCAAAAATATTCCGAACAGGATGTAAAAAATGACAGCTGTACTCTTTCATGGGGAGGTGTAAAAATGGCTATGTTGCAAATGTGTAGTAAATATATTTAAAAAAATGGTGAAGTCACGAGCGTACATAGAAACTGTGCAACGCACACCCGTAATATAATTAGGTTGGGGATTTTTTATAGCAGATTGTCAACTCGGGCATCTTGGTGCCTCCGATCATGAACAGTGTCACTGTGATTTTCTTTATCTGTGCCGAACAATGATTTCCCACAGCGACCACGCATCTCTGCACTGAAAGTGTGAAAACACACTTTGACCATGTTGTGAAAAATGGCAGCTGTACTGTTCATAAGGAAGTGTGGAAAAATGCCACTAGTGAAAATCCGGACTGAAAATATTACAAAGTCATTAACTAACGAGGATGAGTGGAAACTGCACAATGCTCACTCATAACAGTCATTTTATGGACTTTTGTCACCAAATTTTCAACATAGCCATTTTAAGACCTCTGCTCATGAACAGTGTAACTGTGAGTTTCTTAATCTGTCCTAAACATTGCTTTCGCACACCAACAGCACCATTGTGTGCTACATGTGCGATAACACATTTTGGGTGACATATGAAAAATTGCAGCTGTACTGTTCAAAAGGAAGTTTAATAAAATGGACATGTTGAAAATCTAGAGTGAAAATATTAAATTCGCAAACTTACGAGCATGCATAGGAACTGTGCAATGCACGCTCGTAAAAGTAATTTTTAGGAATTTTTTCACCAAATTTTCAACATAGACATTTTAAGGCCTCTGCTCATGAACAGTGTCACTGTGATTTTCTTAATGTGTCCCATACACTGAGTTCGCACACTGACTGCGCCATTCTGCGCTACATGGTCGGAAACACATTTTGGGTGAGATGTGAAAAATGACAGCTGTACTACTCATTAGAAGGTGTGGTGAAATGGCAATATTGAAAATCTGGAGTGAAAATATTGAAATTTCGCAAACTTACGAGCCTGCGTAGGAACTGCACAACATACACTCGTTAAACAGTCATTTTTTGGAATTTTGGCACCAAATTTTCAACATGGGGTTTTTGGGACCCCTTCTCATGAATGATGTCACTGTCATGGCGATATTTGGGCCCAAAGGGTGATTTAGCAGTCACTGCGCATGATCACTGTCTGAGAAATCACCCTTGGGCCCGAATAACGCCATGGCAGTGACATCATTCATGAGAAGGGGTCCCAAACCCCATGTGGAAAATTTGGTGCAAAATTCCCAAAATGGCTGAATATAAGTTGAAACCCCTATCTAGCCCATTGTACAGCTTACCGGCATTTCCTCAGTTCGCGGTCAGCTTGAAGAGTGCAGGCGTGTTCCCGGTCCACAAGATCGTCGCACCAGAGTCTGGAGGTAAGTATGGGGGTGTGGGAGGCTGGGTGCACAGTGGGTGGGTGTGGGTTATGGGAGGGGGTCGGAGGCGCACCGCTGGACCGTTTTGTCTTACAGGTAAAACAAATAAAAAGGCGTTGTGGGACCGTTTGCCATGCTGGGGTGGGCTCCCAGCGTGACACAGGACTTTGGGAGAGTGTTCAGCCGGCGAGGATTGGGCACCCCGTCGTAAAAGGGAAAAAACAAAAAAAACCCTCGCGGGACCGTTTGCCACGCTGGGTGGGCTCCCAGCGTGGCACCAAGTACTGGGAGGGAGAGACGATGCAGCTCAGCCCGATGGGGATTGGGCACCCGTCGGCTATACACTGCGTCGGGTGCGCACACCTGCGGCTGGGGGGAACTGCGCGTGAGCAGCTTCTTATCGCTGCTCACTCAAGCGTAGCTCCCCCTTTCAACTGTATGCCACTGCATTTTGGAGCGTGTCACAGACAGCTCCAAAATGCATTGGCTTACAGGGGCCACGCCTGCCAGCACACTGCCTAAATTGGAGGAGGAGGTGACACACCTCCGAAATCTCAGATGATGGCACTATGTTTCTTGCACATGCGTGCAAGCAAACATAAAAATGAGAGGTGCAACAAAAAGCTAACCCTGTGGGTATCTAGCATGCACAAACTGGCAAACCAAAAATAAACTCTGAGGTCTCTGTGCAACTTTGCATGAAAAAAAAAAAACTTAGAAAGCCCTTTAAAAAAGAAGCAGCCCTGAAAAAACAAAGGTGTTTAAGGGGCTGGTGAAAAATTTTAAGTGACAAACACATATTTTGTGAATGTATGTACAAAGCAGCCACTGAATTTATTTAAAGTAGCTTTGTCAGTATGTGCATTATGGAAATGGCAGTGACCTATCAGATCCAGCCACATGAGCCTTTTGATTTCGCTGTCCCAGACAAATACCTGAAATGGCTCAGATACTTCGAAAGGTTTCATTAAGTGAACAGCCCAGCAGCATTTGCAGCTGAGAATCAGGCTGACACCTAATGCTACTGCATGGGTGACAAAGCAGGCAACATCCTCAGGGGGAGGATGCTGATGGATGTGCAGTGGAAAAACTACAATGTAGTAATGCAGGGGGAAACTAAGTAAATATTAGATGGACTGCAAAAAATGTGATCTATGAAAAAGCCAAATTTAACATACGAAGCTGAAAGCAGGGAAACATGTTGATGAGTTCTAACAGCATTGTACAACCTAGTGAGGAACTATAGCTACGGATACCTATGAGATGAATGGACTGTTGTGGAACTCTGAGACAACACGTTGGCTGAATGCATGCAGCTCAATGACAACCTCACCTTGAAAAAGGCCATCATGATGGCCCAACAGAGTGAGGCTGTGTGGAAACAGCAGTCGGACCACAGGCTGGGGAAAGGCCGAGGGGCTGAACACAGCACCCTATGAGGGGAGGCCATGCAGGACAGCCATTTCTTCACTCAAAGGAATCTGAAGAAACCCAATCCTACTTTGAAAGGGATGCAGGATCACAGATGTAGTGGGATACCTCTGCAGGGGAAGAACACATAAGAGCAGTCAAGAAGCTGTAGAAAATCCCCATCACACCCAAGGGCCCAATGTCCATCAAAAGATGTCTCCTGCTGTGCTTGCCAAAAGGTGGGAAATTATAAGTGTGTATGTAGGTCAAACTCAAAGGTGCATAAAGTCCAAGAAATGCCATAGTATGACATCCAGTATGCCTTTTTTGGGATCATTTCAAGCACAAAGGATGATGGACTGGAACAGAACAGTCCACGTCAACAAGACACAGGCACAGTTCAAGACAGACAGATGTTACAGTCGTGCCATGAACCCTGTAAAAGAAATTGTGGTAAACTTTGAGGGCCACAAGTAAAGTTCCAATGAGGCCAGAATGCCACACTCTGAATGTGTGCAGAATGTTTACTACTATTATAACTAAAGGTGGCAACAAAAACTGAGAGGTAATTTATGTTGGGAGGAACCTCCATACCCAACTGCAATGCAGAAGCTTCATCTTCTTGCCAGACTGAACAGTGCACAGTGGCAGTGGAGAAGACAGACTGCACAAAGCAGGTGGATTGAGGAGTTCCCAATGTTATTCAGTGCTCCAGGAGAACGCAAAGATGGGTACCACATCCAGCTTATACTGTAAAGCATGCCCTCCTCACTGACAGCCCCCAAACATATCCCAGTTCCAGCAATGTCAAAGTCAAGCACTGAGTACACCAGTACCGCAACATTTTGTAGATACACTTCTGTTTTGACAAGGGGCAACTCGATAGGAATGGGTGAACCAGTCCATTGGTAGTCAAACACCATCCCCCTTTCAGATCTTACAGCATCCAGTGGATGCAGGAACAGCCAGACATTGTGTGTGTGTGTGTGTGGGGGGGGGTTGTTACCAGGTCCTTCCCACTGTGTGCTCGTCTTGGCTTGCACATTTATTCTTTCACATACAAATCCCCTTTCAACTCTGCCAAAACCACCTGCTCCCCAACAAATAAATGCAAAACATAACGAATTTCATTCAGCCACATCACCACTGCTTCCATTCTCTCTACCAGCCTTGCAAGTGTACATATATGTAGCAATGCTATACTGAGAGAAAGGGCGGGTTGAGCAGGAAGACAATAGTTTATGTTGACATGACAAGGCCAAAAGTGGATGGTCTTGCTGAAACGTTTTATATTAAAACAATACCAATGGTGACAAGAAACCTCAATTGGTATCCCGTGTACAAGGCGAACACGATTGAGCGCTTTCAAAAAGGGTGACTCAATCATGGTGCTTGCGCACAGGGTTACCTGGCAGGGGGGGATTCGACCAAATGGGGGTTCAGTGAATATACCGACGGGATGTTGCTATGTATACATGCGCGTGGGGGGTGTGGGGAGGGACAACGCCGTGCGATGAGCAGAAGGGGAGGGAGGGTTTGTGGGGTGTAGCGCGGCAGTGGGCTGCTGAGCTGGCCGTGTGGCATGGTAGGTTGGTGGCAGGCTGGGGTTGGGAGGGTGCTGGGTTCAGTTCTATGTGCGCTTGTGGTTTTTGTGGCTGGTCGGGTTTATTTTTATTTCACTTTGCACCCTCAACATGCACCCCCTGGAGCGAACTTAAGTAGGGGGTGTGTGGTTACAGTTCTCCGACAAATATAAGAACTACATCTCAGGTGCCCTTTGCTGTTTGCCATGGGTTTACATCACCAAAATTCATTTTCGACAATGTAGACTTGCCCAAATGGCGATCCCTATTTCACGCCGCCATTATCACATGGAACCCCCACCACCACCACCCCAATTATGTGAAAATGTAGTGAGGACAGAGACTGGGTGTGTGGACCATATGGACTGTGGCAGAGTGGGGGCCATCAGATGGGAGAGGTCAGCTGTGTATATTGGGGCAGGATGTTGACAGACTGGAGAGGTATTGTGTGCATTGTATAAACAGGCAAGATGGGTGCCAGCAGAGGAAGAGGGCAGACCAGGTGTGTAATACTGAGGCAGGATTGGTGCCAGCAGATGGGACAGGGATGGTTGTGCATACTAGGACATGGAGAGGCTAGTAGCTTGGAGGGTAGGAGTATATAACAGGGACATGATGGGTGCCAGCAGATGAGAGGGATAGAGTTGTTCATATTGGAGCAGACTGAAATATCAAGGGTGTGCATACTGGGGTCAGATCAGTAGACAGAAGTGGCAGAAATCTGCATTTAGGGAAAGGTGGATGTAAGTAGACAGGGCTTCCGTAATGTACATACTAGAGTAGATTGGAGGGGAATGGTGTGCATGCTGGGTAAAGAGCAGTAGAGTGGATTGGCAGGGGTGTGCATATTGTGTGCAGGATGGGTATCAACAGGAAAGAACAGGAAAAGACAGGGTGTGCATATAGAGGCAGGTTAGTAACAGCAGGCGGAAGGGCTCAAGTGTGGAATACTGGGATAGAGTGGAGATCAGCAGATGAGAGGGGCAGGGCTATGCATACTGGGGAAGGGTGGGTGCCAGCAGATAGAAGGGGCAGGCATATCCTACTGAGACAGGCAATGGGGCAGCAGATGGCATGAGGATAAATGTGTGTGGTAAGGAGGCTTTTGGCAGATGAGAGGGATGGGTGATGTGCATGGAGCAGGTAAAAGGCTGAGATCTGTTTTATCTAAAAATGGGAGGCAGCAAAAGAATGAGCAAAACAGAATCAAAACACAGACCAACAAACTCAGGATAGAAAAATTGTTTCACTAATTGTTATTGCAGTTTGTGATTTTTCAGGTATAGCCATTGAATTCCTAAAGGTTCTGATTTGAATCAGAACCGATCAGAGCTAAAAGCTTGGATTTAGATACCTGTGTACATTTTTAACCTTCTAGAACTTTTAAATCACTAAACCAATCATCACCAGATTTTCAGGATCCAGAAAATGTGGACCCAAGAATGCACATGCTAAATCTCAGATTACTCTGTTCAAGGATGGCTGCAATATGAGCATACACAAAATAGGATTTAACATAGGACAGCATCTTCATGCTAACTACAACTACAAAAACAATGTAAGTGAGAGTCAGGCCTTACGGATAAATTTATTTTAGTCAACGATGGATACTAAACGAAGACGACTCCTTTATCTCAATGACTGGTGCTTCATCAACGTTTACCTCCACTTTCGACAGGTCACAAAAGACCCCTTAACAAATGAGAGAGAAGCTTGCACAGTGCCTGATGACATCACATTGGCCTTTGATACACTCAAAATAGAGCAGTGACATAAAACTGAAAAGAACAGAGCTTCGTAAAAGAACTAACTTAAAAGCTTTCCAATTCAAAATACATTGTACATTGGAGGTGGGCTGGACTAAGCAGAGCATGTGTTGGGGAGTTACTGATTGGGGTAATTTGTAAACCGCTAGGGCAGAACAAATGGGAAGACATTATGTGACATCATTGAGAGGAGATGTTTAAGATCAGGGCCATTAGGATCAGGGCCATTTGTACTATCTGGTGTCTTTTTATTTTTTTTATTTTTATTGAATTTTTCCTTTTCTTTTAGTTCAGGAGACATAATACAATATGGTCATTTTCTATATAAACTTCAGATTTGGTATGATACAGATGTAAAATGCATTTAGATCTTTTATCTTTGATACAAGTTGTTATTGAAAAACAAATACTTCCACATTTTCATTCAAATCTCATTCCCTCATCTCCCCGATTCCCATCCACTATAGACAAAATTCAGGGTCAACCCTGGCCTGGTATAGTGACCATCTCTGCCAGAGAGAGGCGAATCTGTCCATTTGATTATTTAGTTTTGCTGTGATATTTTCCATCTGATATATTGAATACACTATTCATCTCCATTCTTGAATGCTTGGTATTGTTTTGGTCATCCATTTCTTTGTTAAGGATTTTTTTGCAGCCAACAGCAAAACAGGAAGTAGGGTTTTTGTCCGGGGTGGGGAGCGATCCAGGTAAATAGCCATGAGCACCATTTCAGCTGTAAGCTCAACACACTCCCCAAGACCCTCACTAATTTCTTTTTGTACACATATCCAAAAAGGCATTAGACTTGGACACTGCCACATTATGTGTGCCAAGTCAGCCATCCCAGAACCACATTCCCTCCAGCAGACCCCGAATTCAATCGGAAGATATTTGGTCAGACTAGCCAGAGACCTGAAAAATCTGGATCAATACTTCCAAGAATAGTCTCTCCAAATATAAATCTGGGTGATTTTGACCACCGCAGGACGAAGAAGACCATTCTACATTAGATACAAGTTCCAAATCTCTGTTCCAACTTATTAAGATTGAATTTGTAGATTCTATAGATTGATCTCGCATCATTTTATAAAGGTGACCAATTAAATGACTCCAGTATTGTCCCCGGGAATGGGCTAGGAATAGTTTTAAAAGGGAAGGGGGGGAGTTAGTTTAACCTGAATAATTCTATTACGTAGTAGGTGGTTTCTTACTTGAAGATATCTAAAATGGTCTACTACCTGGTGTCTTTAATCAACCTGATATCAACTAGAAGGACAACGTGTCAAATGGAGCTGGGGCAGAGGTTTTCTAAGTTTATCTCAGCACCGCTTTCTGTGTTGGAAAGTAGAGGCTCCTACTTGTGGCACTGCTTGTCTTGAGCTGGCATTAAAAGAGAGGAGTGGGTAACAAAAACTGAAAGCCATTCCAACCAGAGGGGACCTGACCATGCCATGATCTCATTTGTTGTGAGGATATCACTGACTGTGAAGAAGGGTGGTAACAAAAAAAACATGGGGGGCAGAGTCTGGCTGCCGAACAGACCACACATGGTGTGCATGTGCAGAGCTCCTAACGGGCTGAGATTTATTTAAACTTTGTTTTTAAACTTGAGTTTAATTCTCTGCCTTTGGATGATTGTCAGCATGAAGGCTAAGCTTTCTAAGGCCTACAAGAAAAAGTTGAAAAAAGCTTAAAACAAATAACTAGATAATTATGTATTGCCATATCTGGGGTTGTCTCAGGCCTGAGCTCATGAAAGATCCAGCTCGGACTCCTCCCCTAAGGATACCAAGGCCCCATTCAGAGTAACACGAGCTATGATCCAGATATAAGGATGTTGAATCCTTACTCGGATAAAGCAACCATCCCTTTCAGCATTTTATCAATTAGTTACCGAGCCCAAAGAAGCCACAGAGAAAGCATTGCAAAAATGCAGAATAACAACTAGGCTTTTGAGGAGTTAAACTGCAAGTTCAATGTGGTCTCAAAAACTGTGGCTGTTATGGCTAAAACTGTGGAGTCCAACCTGGACAAAATGATAATGAGAAGGACTTGCAATCCATTAATAACAGAGTTCACTACAAGCTGTGAAGGACATTTATGTATACATTTATGGATGCATAGGAAGAGGCATCACCAGTAGAAAACAGGAAGTTATTATCCCTCTGTACAGACAGTTGGTGAGACCCCATCAGGAATACTGCGTGCAGATCTGGAGACCCAATCTCCACAAAGACATAGACAGGATGGAGGCTGTCCAGAGGAGGGCAACTAAAATGGTGCAGGGTCTGCACGGAAGACATATGAAGACAGACTTGAGGAGCTGAATATGTATAGCCTCGAGGAAAGGAGGAGAGGGGACATGATAGAAACTTTCAAGTACCTCAAGGAATCAACAAAGTCCAAGAGGGTAGCATCTTTCAAAAAGAGGTGTGCAAGAACAAGGGAGACAATTTGAAGATAGAAGGGGGGCGGCTCAGAGGTAATTTAAGGAAGTATTTTTTCACAGAGAGGGTTGTGGATGCATGAAACGGCCTTCTGGAGGAGGTTGTGGAGTCAAAAACAGTGGTGGAATTCAAGCATGCATGGGACAGTCATAAGGCAATTCTAGGGGGTGGGGGTAGAAAGAAGTAGGCTGCCAGTTAACTAGGATCTGCAGCTTATCCATTAGGTAGGGAAATGGGCAGACTGGGTGGGCCAAGCGGTCCTTATCTGCCGTCAAAATCTATGTTTCTATGTTTCTATTTTGATTCGAAAACAAGCTATCATAAATCAGAAAATGGAGAGAGCTGCAAATTTGCTCTCTTCTTTCCCCTCCTTCCAGACCCTTGATGGTGCTTTGATTAATAATCCCCCTCCTTTAAATACTTCAGGGTATGGTTGGATTGTCATCTTGACTTCTTGACTCACATGGATGCCACCCATCAAAGCTGTGCCTTAAACTTGGGGGACTTTGCAGGAACAAAGCAAGTATCCTGCTTCTGCCAGTAGAGATTGTCATCAAGATGATTGCACCTATCTTTGATTATGGTGACACTGTATATAGAACTGCTCCCAAGTCCACCCTTACCTGGCTGAATCCCCTCATATACTTCTTCTACCACTTTGCCCAGTATTGCCTCCCCAGAACCCGCCACTGTTCCCTGTATTCCTCCCTCTCCTTGTCCTCCCTTGATACCAGGTGTCTCGTCCATTGTACTGTCTTCGTCTCCCAAATTCTGACTTGGCTCCCTCCACCCCACCTTTCCTCCTTATTTTCCTCCCCACCTTACACCTCCTACTCTCTCCACAGCTCTGACACCCGTTCTCTCCTACTCCCCCCCCAAAATCCTCTGCTGGTTAAGCTGCTTTTTCCTTCTTCTTCCCCAAATTTTGAAGCACCCTCCCCGTTGCTATTTCAATACTCTTTCTTTCCTATCACTAAAAATCCCTCCTCTGTGAATTCACTACTCACTCCTGCAATTGTCACTGATCCTAGGCTACTCTCACTGCTCTCCCCCCCATACTAGCTTACTAGCTCCTCCCCTTTCTGCCATGACACACTGGTCCCCACCCCCTTTGGACATGTTCCTGTTGTACTTCCTATCTCCCTTCCTTACTCATTTTGTGACCAGTTGCTTGCTCTTTGCTAAACTTTTGCTCTTGATATGTTATGTTTTGTGCTGCTTGATCACTGTGCTTCCTCGTAACTGTCTACCGTGCACATTAATTATTATTTAATAACTTTTATAATAGTATTATTACTGAAGTGACTGATTACACTCTCTTCATCCCTTCCCCTCATGACACATCTAGAAATGACCTGTTACATAGAAACATAAATTTGGGCAGATAAGGACCACTTGGCCCACTTAATCTGCCCATTTCCTATCTACGATAAACTGCAGAACCTAGTTAACCCACAGCCTATTTCTTCCTACCCCTACTAGAATTGTCTTATGTCTGTCCCATGCATTCTTGAATCCCCCAGTTTCAGACCCCACAACCTCCTCAGGAAGAAGCTGTTCCATGTGTCCACCACCCTCTCTGTGAAAAAATACTTCCTCACAATGCCCCTGAGCTGTCTCCACCCCCCATCTTCAATTGTGTCCCATTGTTCTTGCACATCTCTTTTTCAGAAAGATGCTACCCTCTTGGACATTGTTGATTCCACTGAGGTACTTAAAAGTTTCTATCATGTCCCCCCCTCTCCCTCCTTTCCTCAAGGGTATACATATTAGGCTCCTTTAGTCTCTCATGGTATGGCTTCTCTTGTACGTTTTTCCTGGGGAAACTAAATGCTATTGTAACCCCCCTGCAAATGGGGGTTCCCAAAAGACTTCCAGGAGCTTGCTTGAATGCTCCAAGCCTGAATGGTGTTTGGCATTTAAGCCATTTATCAGTGAGTGTTTTTAGAGCCTCTGGTACTGTCTCTTTAAGAGCTGTCTGCTTGCAGACATAATTAGTTTGATGGGGACTGTGTGTTTCTTTGATTGAGTACCACTCAAGCTGCTGCCAATTCACTTCATTTTGCAGTCACTAGGAGTGCAAAGGAACCTATCTGAAAGATGTAACTGTTTGCCAGAAATTATTTAGAGTAATAATGAAATTACAGTTTGTCTAACCTGCTTTCTTTGCAGTCAGAACTGTGTCTGCTAGTTCCCCATTCTAGTTTTGAACTGCTGAACTGGACCAATCAGTGTGGGTAAGCTAGCTCTAAAATGGTGCCTTGAAGATCAGAACTTGGACTCATAATCTGAGCCAGCCACAAGAGGATTGTATGGGCAGTGACTCTGGGAGATGTAGTTTAGACTTCAGTGCCTTTTGGACCAACAGCAGCAGTCTATTGTGAGTGACAGCCAATCCAGTCAAGAACTGGGAGGAACTCAAAGGAAGTGCCGGTTTTGTCGGGTTGGAGTTTCAGTTGAGCTTTGGCAGTGAAGAAGGAAGGAGCCCTGTGCTTTTCAGTGTGCAGTTTTAGTCAAAAACGTGTGTAAGGCCCAGAGTTCCGGTCTGCAGCTTGTGTAACAGCTTGTTAGGACTGAATCCGTCCTGTGAAAAGAATCAAAGGATCTCTGAAGAGTAGAAACCAGGCTCACCTGTAGAAGACTGGAGGAATTGCTGAAAATTGCACTCTGTCTGTCAGGAACTGAATCTGCTGTGTGTTCTCCGGGTATTGTGCAGTAATTGCAATGGGATACAGATGCAGCCTGCCTGGTATAGTGCTTTCTTTTATATGGATGTGTGAAGAGGTTTGTGTACCTCAAGTGAGCCCTGCTGACATTGAAGGACCCTATCTTATTTGGAGGTCGTGAGTACTAATTCAGGGTCGCTCCCTGTTGAATTGCCACATTAAATCCAAATGGAATTACTGTACTGCTGACTGTTTAATTCTCCTTTTCTCTGTGTGAAAGGGCCCTACCAGCTGCCACAGTTTGGACTAGCCACTAGGGCTTGGGTACCCAGGGACAGTAACTGATAGGGATAGGCCTGTGCAGAGCCATAGGTAGATTATTAGAGTGATAAGCTAATTAACCTGATTTCCCCCGTCCTTGCTATATCCCTAAATAAATCAGAGCTGCTTGTTTCAGCAAAGTTATACTGCCTGAGGTATTTGTCTATGTTAAAGTACTGTACTGTGATTGTTGCACTGTATCTCATTTCACAGGAGGTCCCAGTGCGGAACCAGACCTGGGGTAAGTGTATACTGTGAAGGTAATTCTGATATATTGTGTGGGCCACTAGTGGGAAGAAAGGGGGGTTGCAGTGTCCCAGAGGGCTGTGACCAAGTTAGTTTAACTATTGCAAACCCTGACCTCTGGGTGGAGGCACCCGCCATTGGATCCAGGCCCCTCAACCTGTTAGTGGCAAATCAGGCAGGGGTAGTAGCCCCTGAGATAGTGCCATCTAGGGGTTACACTATGGATGCACAATATCTGTATTCTTGGATTGCCTATTAATTTTGTTGAGACAAACCTAATTGTGGTAACTGAATCCTTGGTGCTGAAAACAACTAGCAAAGAAACTGTGGTGGAGAAAGCCTTCAGAATTCCCCTACAGCACAGAGTGCTAATGACAGAGTTACACTTCCTGCTGAGCAAGACAAAAAACAGGTCAGTCTCACTTTAATTGGAGCCTTGGACATAGGTCATTTTGATGAAGCCTGCTAAGTTAAAAATATTTCTTAACCGGAATGCATACTCCTGCACAGAAGAAACAGTGGAGCAGGACATTATAAAATGCAGAGCTGATCCTATGGAAGATGGTGAGATTGGGGACCAGAGGAGGGCGATGAGTCTATCCAATCTGGCAAAACTCACTATATTCTATTCACATCAGCAAGAGTTCTGCAAAATTAAGATTATTAATAATGATGAATATAAAGAGCTCATAGTTTTTCTTATCCTATGTCTTGTCTTAAAGAAGGATTACTATGTTAGCATATGATGTTGCCCTTTACAAGGAAATCATGGTGTTAAAGCGTGAAGACATTAGAATATTTGCTTGGCCTTAACTTAAAGGCCACTTTGAGCTGGCACAGCCAATTCTATTTAAAAAGATTTAGATCTTTTCTATTATCAGCCATTTTTTGTTCTAAAATTAAACTGTGGTAGGCTTGATTTACCTCCACCCCAGTGGGGACACAATGCTAATGATTCATAAATGTAGTATGCTCAGAATTATTTATGCATTTGTAAGTATAATGTATTTGGATTTAATTGGAACTTTGTCCATTGATAAGTACAAATCAATGTGAAATGTATTAATCTTTTAAAACTAATACACAGAACTTTAGGAGGACAAACTTTGATAGACAGACATATATTACGTAAAGTACAATTAAGTAACAACTTTAATGGTCTAAATACAGCAGTTCAGTGGTTAAGAATTAAATGTATCTTGTGTCATGCACAAACTCAGCGTGTATCTGTTGGTAGTAAAAGAAGAGCAAAAAGATGCCCAACGTGGCTGAATGTAAAACTGCGGCATTTTAATGAATGAAAAATGGGTAGCATACAGGCTAAAGCACCAGGTAGAGGGAGGTATGGAGAAATACAACCTGCTTCAAAATACATGCAAACGGGAGAGCAGGGCAGCTAAGGCATATATGGAACTGCATACTGCTAGGGCTGTAGAGGCAAACAGGAAGAAATTTTTTCATCTACATCCAGGGTAAACTCTATAGGGGACTGCTTAGTCAGACCTAAAAGAAGCATTAATGGTATTTACCTTGTTCATGCACCTAAAGTTGGCAGATGAATTAAATAAATATTTCACAACTGTTAATTTATAGTGAAGCAGAGACAGAGGTAGCCATCAGCAACTGCAATTATACTGAACAAGACTAAGGCGGGATTTTCAAAACACTTAGATTGCTGCAAGTGACGATATAGTACATTGGGGCTTGCGGGGATCCAATGGGATTTCCTATCTCATGCTGGCAATTGCCACACGACAATCCTGGGGGCTGTTTTATGGAGCCTGCCGTAAATCGTTGAAACTGCTGCAACTGCACCCAAGATTGTAAAATCAGGTGCAGCTGCGGCAAAGGATTCGGCACACTGCCAGAACCTAAGTGTGGTGGCACAGAGCTAAACGCAAGCCCTACACCTCCCTTCTAAAATCCTGCCCTAAGAACTTTAGATGCCAGCAAGTCACCAGGATCTGATAGTATTCACCCAAAGAGTATTAAAGGAATTGGCTTGATGTGTTGCAGTGCCCTTAACACAGATTTTTAATTCTTCATTACAGAACACTGTGTGCCCAAATGACTACAGGACAGCAAATGTAGCCACTATGCATAAGGTCCTGTTAGGGAATAACGTGAAATGATAGCCCATTAAGTCTGACCTTTATTGTATATAATGCCTGTGACAGGTAGGTCTGCGCTTTGCTCTCCCTATCACTTTAAGACCAGAGGGGGTTTGTCAGGGTTCTGGTGGAAGCCAAACCAGGATTTGGCAAGAGATGCCTTTCTGGAGTTGGCCTTTAAGAATAAAGTGCAGGCAAGAAGACCTGCAGCCTTGCAACCAGCCCCTAATTGGATAATTGGGAGCAGCTGATAACTGGGAACACCTGCAGGTTGAGGAGCTAAGACAAAAATAAATAAATAACACACAGCAGTGTGAAGTTTTTTTGGGAGGGGGCTAGAATCTACAGGGTGGGCGAGGTAAACCCTGCAGAACACATAGCTGACGGGGAACTCTGAGGAACTCGCAGCTGAATGTACAGGGGGAGATTAACCCTACAAGCTAGAGACAGGCAGAGTTGGGGAAGTCTGCCTGGCGCCCTGTTTTATTTTGGTTTTTTTAAATATTTTGTAAAATGTGTTTATTGAATATAACAGCCAACATACAGTTTGTGACAGAGAATCAATACATGCAAGTTAATGTTGTGCATAATGATACAGGTATTAGCATACAATATAAGGCCATGGCAGAGGAAAAAGACCTGGGGGTCCTGGTGGATATCAACATGAATAATTCTGAACAGTGCAGGTGGGCGACAGTAAAGGCAAACAGGATGTTGGGCTGCATCACAAAGGGGATTACCTCAAGAAGCAGGGAGGTGATTCTCCTGTTGTACAATGGCCTGGTTAGACCACACCTTGAGTACTGTGTGCAGTTCTGGAGGCTGCATTTGAGAAGGGACATCAGCTCCTGGAAAGGGTTCAGAGGAGAACTACCAAAATGATCCAGGGGCTAGGGAGTTGATGTATGAGGAGAGACTAGAAGAGCTTGGCCTGTTCTCGCTGGAGGAGAGGAGGGACTGGGGGAGACATGATTGAAGTCTTCAAGTACCTCAAGGGAATCAATAAGGTGCATCGGGAGGCACATTTAGGCTAAGAAGGTGGAATCACCAGAGGACACAGTTGGAAGCTTGAAGGTAGAAGGATGAGTGGGGAAAGAAGGAGGAGGTATTTCACCGAGAGAGTGGTGGAACCGTGGAATCGCTGCCTAGTGAACTGCTTTTGGTTTCTATGGTGGAGGTTTCAAGAGAGTGTGGGACAGGTACAGAAAGGGAATGAAGCAGAGGTTGGTTTTCCCCGAGGGTGGGGGCTTGGACGGAGGTCAGCGGATACAGGGATACAAGAGGGGAGGATGGCTTCGGTACCCACCCAGTGTTCTAAGGTACGAGCAGATGCGATAGACCTTAAGGCCTAATCTGCTGGTGACTAGTATGTTAGTATGTTTCAGCAAGGGTTTACAGATTCCACATCTAGATTATAATAGCTGAACCAAAATGCCACAATGCATATCTGTCAGATCACCCATTATATGCACCCAGGTCCATCTTGCAAATGAGCTTCTGCTCAACGATGAATGCCTGGTTAAATAAAGACTTGACTGATTGATTGATATGGGAAATGTGCTCTTTTTGATGGCTCTCTCCAGAATGGACATTGTCACATAACACCGCGTTATTATTTGCTCTGTATTGTGTATGTTCAGTTTTCAGGCACTAATCTAGGTTTTACTCCACATAGCTATGTTTTGAGGGGATCTCTACTCATCCAAGAATGTGAAATGAATTTGTGAGTATTCAGCAAGGCTAGCTCCTAGAGTTTCCTGCTCCCAGGGCATGTGCATGTCCTGCTCGCCTCCTAAAAGCAGTTATATGGGAGTGTTGGGTAAGGGACACTGCAAGACTTCCTGCATGATCCTATGTATTTCAAACCATAAGCTCATAATTTTTGGGCAGGTTAGTGACATATGTAAGAAGCCACCCCATTCTACTTCACACTTTGGACATATTGGTGATTTGTAATTGTCAAAGGTATGTACTTTCAGGGGAGAAAGATAGCTGCGAAACATGAAATTTAACTGCACCTGGTGTAGTCAGTTACTTCTAGCCCCACTTTTAAAGTGAGCTGTTGCTTTTTTCCATGTACTACTGAGAATCTCATGGTCAAGATTTGTACACCATTTGGTAATAATGTCAAGTATGGGGGGACAGCTACTCAGACACAATCTGTAAAGGGCTTGATGAATAAATGCACTGTACCCTCTTTCGGGTTTACACACTGCTATTAACTTAGTCATGGGTGACAGAATTTTTTTTATATTTTACATGCTCACAGGCCAAGATCCATACTCTTTGTGCATTAGCAGTATAAGGGTTCTCTAACCCTGCGGTATGCAGGCCATGCAGTGCCAGACATGCGAGCCCAGTATACAGAGCTGTGCTCACCTCTTCCTCCTCCAAGGACAACCAAGGCAGTTTCTGACCAGTGCTTGCATTTGGAAGAAAGGTGAGTTGGGCTGCCCAATAGTAAAATGTAAAGTCTGGCAGTGCATAGCTCCCCATTTCCACTGGTTGTTCAAACTGGTAGCTTAAACCAGGGAGGTTTATTGTTCCATACAAAGCAGTGAATAAGGGAATCAACTGATTTAAAGATGACTGCAGGAACTTTCACTGGCAGTATCTGGAACAAGACAGGCATGTCAGCAACATACATATTCTTATCACATTTATTCAACCAATCAAGGAAAGGGGCAGGTTCTGCCATCTTGCACATTCATTATTTAAGGACTGGAGCAGAGGTTTATAATTATTCTTATACAGGGTTGCAGCTGAGCAAGCAAGGTATATTCCCAGGTATTTTATAGTGGCTATTACCTTAACTCCCAGGGGACTGTTAGCAAGACATGTCCCATTTAGATTAAACCCTGGAAGAAGCTCACTTTTGCCCCAGTTTACTTTATGTTTAGATAACTTACCATATTCTATTAAGAGCAGCTGCACCATGGGCAAACCCTCAGCTGGGTTTTGTAACAACATGAGACTCTCATCAGTGAATAGAGCCAGTTGTAACATGGCATTGAATATTGTAGCGAAATGCAGATTAGACATTGGTTGAAAGCAGTCAGGTGATGAAAACAGAATGGGTATTAACCCAGCGGTAGAGCCCACTGGTGTGGTACCAGGAGTGGCCACAATGTAAAGCGCTAAGTGCGAAAGAGCAAGTGTTAGGCAGGAGATACAGACAAACACCACAGTAAACAATATACCAAAGTATAAAATAGTGAGAAGTCACAGTGAGGGAGGTAGTCCGGATAGTACGTAGTGCAGTGATATAGTGGAGAAGTGGAGCAATGGAGAATTATATAGCAACCTTTGCGCTTTGTGGAGTAAAAGGCATAGTTTGCTGGGTAGATGATGAGTATGGGAGAAGTGGACAAGACAGTAAGAGCGCTGTGCCTGACTTCGCGATGGCAAAGGAAAGGATGCTGGGATAGTGAACAGCAGTATGCAGAGTCAGGAAAAGAGTCATCATCAGATGGTACAGATAACAAACTAGTACGACAGCAAAAGACAGAGCTGCAAAGTAGAGATAGAAGTAGATGTGCAGAAGACAAGCCGGAGGCAAACATAAGGAGAAAAAAAACATACAGAAGGGCACAGAAGAAGAGAGAGGAGGAGACACCACCTAGTGCTTACTGAGCAGGAGCTAGACAATTTAGAGAGGAAAAAGGTAGAGTGAACACCTACAAAAATACAGCGTGGGCTTGTAATGTGTTTAATGATTGGCTGAAAGCAAATCAGATAGGCATAGATATTACTGAGATGATGCCTATGGAGCTGGCAAAAGTTCTCAGGCAGTTCTATGGGTCTGTGCGGAGGGAACAGAAACAGCATTATAGTGTTAGCTCCTGTATCGATCTTTGAGCGGGGCTACACAGGTACATCAGCGGTATTGATGTGAAGAGGCCAATAAATATAATGAGTGATCCAGAATTTGTTGCAGCAAATAACGTGTTTGTAGCAGTGCTCAAAGAATATAGAAGAAGTGGGCAAGATGTGGCCAGTCATCACCCAAAAATCAGTGATGCAGACTTAAAAAAGATCAGGTCATGCGAGAAACTGAAACCAGAGTGTCCGTATGGGCTTATTTGGAAACTCTGGTTTGAGATCCAGCTGGGACTGGCATGGAGGGGAAGAAAGGGTCAAAGACAGCTGAAGCAGAACTCATTTGTCGTGGAAGTAGACGAGGAAGGGCATTAGTACCTGGCAATGTCTTTTAACAAGAAGACCAAAAACCATGGGCAAGTGAACGAGCAGAATAGACAGGCTCTGCAGGGAGTGGTGTACAGTAAAGCAGGAAGCAAAGACTGCGAGGTGTCAATGTACAAAGAGTACATCCAGAGATGTCCGGCTAATGCTCCGGCATTGTATCTGCACCCACTAAAACTGCATGCACGTCTGCACAACATAGAAGCTGTTAGTACAGCAGGCAACCTATGGGCAGGAATTACCTCAGAGATCTCATGCCCCAAATCTCTGCAGATGCAGAGCTGAGTGCCCGCTATACAAATTACAGAATTCATAGTACGGCTGTACATATGTTATCTCAGGCTGGTCTCGCATCGAGGGAGATCATGTCCATGACTGGACATCGATGTGAGACGAGCCTGAGAAGCTACTGGTCTCCATCTACTGAAGAGAGAAAAAAGTGGTCAAGTATATTTTCATGTCCTGATAGTATCACCATAGTAGACAAAGAGAAACAAGACAGAGGACAAGGATGTGCTACCACAGCAGAAATCGCAGAGCAAAGCACAAACAGTGAGAGTAGTAGAACAGCAGAAGCTCCTGAGCTGTGGACCCCAGCAGCTGCAGCGAAGGAGATGACCACGGCCGACGTAGGACAGCGATCGCACACAGGAGACCAGGGGCACGCACGGAGCAGTGACAGCCTCCACGGTGGTGGTGTGAGTTGTAAAAGCAGACAGACAGAAAGTAGACAGAACCCGGAAGATGTGGCAACGCTCCTATCTCACGAGGGACCAAGCAGTCCATTTAATTTCCACAATGTCACCATCAACAGGACAGTGACATTTTGCTATCATGTACTAGAACATGGAGTAAAGGAGAGCACCCATAGTAGAAGCAGGCTAGACAGCAGCGCAGAGAAGTAGACAGAGATATGCACACGACAACAGCAACCAGACGATGCAAATGACGCACAGCGTGAGCAGAACAGAGAGTACATGCTGCCACGCCATTAAACTGTATATAAGTTTATTCAACAATGTACGCATCAATATTACCATTAAGGTCAGTAGCACAGTAATCATTGAGTGCACTGTAAAACAGAAGCAAGTTGTGTTTGTAACAGTTAAATAACCATTATGTGAATAACTGTTCCTTTTGCAATGAAACCATTTGTCGTACATTACTGATTTACGGAATCGATGTGTAGTGCTGTTATCACCACACACCTGTCAGATAATATCAATACTGTTGTGTTGTGCCCATGTTACAAGTGCATTAATCCCTTCCAGCGTCGGGCTCTACCAGTGGATTAATGCCCGATGGGTGGTTGGAAGCACTTGGTCTGTGGGCCTCAAGCACCAACCCCACCCCACCCGGCATTAATCCACCGTACAGCCCTCCTCTGTCGGGGATTAATGCTCCTAGTGTTCCTCCTGCTGCTTTCCCACCAGCTCCCCTGATCCCTGGGTGTGCTCTGACAGCTTTTTCCAGTACCTCCAGCATCAGTACGTGTAGAAGTGGTGGCAGGGTAACCTTGGCTGGTTCCTTTGGTCAGGGGGAAAGGGTTTGTAAGGCCTCCACTAATTAAGATCTGGGCTTCTAGAGCCTGTACAGTGCTCTCATCCATCAGACAAACTGGGATCCCAGTTGAAACTGTTGTAACCACCCTACAAATGGGGTTCCAAAAGAGTCTCCCTTGAGCTTCCTAAATGCTCACTGCCAGGCTGGTGTCCTGCATTTTTGCAGTTTAAATGTGATTGCCAGAGAGTGCCTATATAGCCTCTATGTACTGTCTTTTAAGAGCTGCCTGGATTGCAGTCATAATTAATTTAAAAGGAGCTCTGTTAGATGTGCTTGTTTGCTGATCATTTGTTAGAGTAGTAATATTGCAGTTTGTTCTAACCTGCCTTCTTTGCAGCATGGACAGTTCTGTTTGTTTCCATCATCTTGGTCCTGGACTGACAGAATGGGCCAATCAGTACTGTTGGGACTCTAAAATGGAGCCTGCCTGCAGGAGCTTGGTGGGGTCAAAACCTGTAGGAATTGTAGTTTTGGCATTTTGGTGCCTAAAATAACCTGGAGGGGGAGCCTTTGTTGTGAATGACAGACAGATCAGCCAAACAAACCTTTTGGATATTGGGGAAATTCCCAAACTGCTTGCAGCTAGTTTCAGTTCAGAGTTGGGAAGTGAAGAGATAACAGCTTGAATGATTCAAGAAGCAGTCCTGGAGTAGATTCATGGGGGAGAACTGTGGAAAGGCCTGAGTTTTGGCCTGCATGCCTGAAAGGGAACTTGTGCCCTTTTTGGACTGAATCCGAACTTGGAGAGCGAAGTAAGCCATTGGACTGTGTCCAGGTTTTACCCTGAAGAAGACCGAAGATTTGCTGAATGTGACTGGCCTGTCAGGACTCCTAGCCACCTCTGAACTCCTGGATTGGGCAGAGACTCTGTAATTGCAACAGGAGAGCCTTTTGCCTGGTACAGTGGCATTTCCTTACATGTGAATGTGTTGTGTGCTTATAGTGGGTCGTGATTTGGTTCCCCACTGTGGTTTAAATTGTGTTCTGCTTGCTGGAGGCTGCATTAGAATTTCCTTACATGTAAATGTGCTGAGTGCTGCTAGTGGGTCGCAATTTGGTTCCCCACTGTGGTTTGAACTGTATTCTGCTTGCTGGAAGCTGCATCCAGCCCCATGGACTGAATCCAAAGTCTTCTCCATTGGGTCTGGGCCTTGCCACACTGGCCCAGCCTGGCTACCCGCTGCACAGAGAAAGCCATCGACGAGAGACCTGCCTGGGAATCGTCCCCCTGCTCAACACTTGAACAGGAATGATGCCTCGGTGATTCATGTGGGCCAAGCTTCTCTGGGCACTCCAGGTCAACAACCTGTAGTCTAAATTTCGTCACTGCCTGTGTCCAGTATTTGGTATCGTGAGTAAACATCAGGGTAGCTCCCTGCAACAACAGCTAAATCTAAAGTGTTATCTGATTGTCTGGTTGCTTTTTCTTTCACGAACTGAGCCCTCCGGCTCCAGATTACAAATAGTGTGTGTTGTGCATGTTGCTTTCTTCCATCACAGGACCCCAACCAGCTGCAACGTTCCTGGCTAGCCCATCATCTCCCTACCTGGGCACCCAGAGGTGTGACTGTGTGGGGACTTAAAGCGCATGCATAACTATTTGATTAATATAGTGTTTACCCTACACACCAAGAGTATGTGGCACACCCTCTGCAGGTACACAGTATACACTATTTTTGAAAATCATGACCAGACGGTCCATGAGACTCCCAGAACATTACTTCTGGACCTGTGTACTGCCACTATTGATGTAGCATCAGTAGATAAATATGTTGTAATCTCTGTTGCTATGCTGTTATCTGTAGTATTTAGCTGTCCGCAACCCATTGTAGCTCTCTTGAGACACTACTGTAACTTCTCTAGAAGGGCAGAGAGCTGGAGTGCAGGAGAGATAGAACAAGATCTTAGAGAACCTAAGATCTACCATTTCTGGAGATTATATACATTCTTCAGAGTGGTTAGAAACCTATCTCCTTGTGATTTTCTCTGTCACATGCTTGGCGTAAGCAGCAATAAACTTTATTAGTACTCCTTGCTTGTTTGAATGTTTCTTGGCAGACTCCGAGATACAAGAATAGCCTTTAAGCCAGTCAACCTGATTACGCCCCTTCTTTGTTCAAGTCCCCTGAATAAATCAGATCTGACTTGTTTTGTATTTAACCTGGCTGCGGTTCCAGTTTGTGCCTACAGTACTGTACTGTACTGCTGCTCTTTGCTGTGCATAACCTTGTTTTACAGGGGTTCCCCAGGGTAGAGCTAGAGGAACCAGCCCTGGTGGTAAATGCAAACCGTGTGGGTACTTGTATGCTGTACAAGGGGTACTATGAAAGTGATTATCATATATTGCTTAGGCTACTAGAAGGGAAAGAGGGGGGGTTACAGTGTCCTGGAGGGCTGTGCCCTGGTTAGTTTGACCACTACCAACCCTGACCTCCAGGTGGAGGCACACATTGCAGAACCTAGCCCCTTAACTTGCTACTAGCCAAGCAGGGAGGGGTAGTAGCCTTTGGGATAGTGCCACCTAGGGGTTACATCTTGGAGGTTCACTGCTGGTATATTGTGCCTTCTAGTGGCCAAAAATTATGAATTATTGTTAAAGATTAATGTGTACCCCAGTAGAAATGGCTGTACACCAGTTGGTGGGGTGGTGTACTGGGCGAGTGATTGACACCCAAAATGCTCTGCTTATACTGTATATTCTCCTGGGTACCAGTGAGGACACTGCAGATGGAGCACTCTCCAAAGTTGAATGTTTAAAACACCCTGTGGTGGTGGGTCAACAGGCTGATTTGATCGCCCAAACTTTCATAGCCTTGGTAGAGTGTAGTGACCTTGTGGACAGCTCTAACGTGCCACAGACTATTGCCTCAGAAGGGGTCCCAGCCCCCTGGAGAGTGATAACAAAAGACAGTAAAGACCCTGGGGAGGATGAGCTCCCACCATTATCTGAGACATTTGAGGAGAAATTTGCTAAGTTGTTGCTGGAGGAAGGGAAAACCATAGAGGACTTTAAGAAACTGTTCCTGCCACCTGGGGGTGTTCTTTCCCCAACACCCCATCCCAGTCCAGCACCTGTTACTGCCCCGCTTTCTATGCCCATGCCAATGATGGCCCCTATATTTGTACCCACCATTAGTCACGACTCCTACTGAAGGCTGAGAATCTTCTTGGGCACCTTCCCCAACCCCCAGGGGGAGGATGACTGGGAGACCTAGATCGCCTATATTGCCCCCTTGGTACCCGAGTGGCAGTGTGCGGAGGCTGAGAAGCGGAAAAGAATCATAGAAAGTTTGAGGGGCCAAGCCATTACATTTTTGAGGTCCATGAACCCTGATGCATCTGCTCAGAAGTACCTATCTGTAGTTGAAGGCAATTTTGGGAGCATTGAGTCAGGGGAGACTTTGATGTGGAAATTCCAAGGTACCAAACAATGGAAGGGGGAAAGTTTGTCTGCGAATGTTACTCACCTAGAAAGAGTTCTGCAGAAAGCTTACTGGAAAGGTGGGGTAGTCGCTAGTGATTTGAACCATGTGAGATTGGGGCACATACTGCAACATGCCAAGCATTCTAAACAGCAGATCATCCAGTTAAGGCTCCAGGATAGGAGAGGTAACCCACCTGACTACTGTGACTTGATAAAAGAACTCCAGGAGGTAGAAGGTGAAGAGGGAGATTGTAATTATGGGGTGATTGCAGCCCAAGTGATCATGGCACCGGAAGGCCCTCCCGAAATGGAGACCACTAAGAGTGTTTTGCCATGGGCTAAACAGTGGGGGGAAGAGTTGCTGAAGGAACTCAGAAAAGTACAACCAGGTGCGTTCGCTGAGGTATCCCCTGCTGACAGAGACCCTGGCCCCTGTCAGGACGTGACTGTTATGGGGTGGGGTGCACCTCATGCATCTTCTGCTGAAGGTGGCTTTTGGCTGAGCTCAAGGAATTGACTGCCACCCTAAAGGAACTTTTGAGACATGGTACACTACCACAGAAGTCATATCACAATCTCCTGTCAATGCTCCAGCATCCCCTGCTATGTTTTCCCCAAGGATGCCTGAGAGAGTGTCATTTGTCACAACTGCAGCAAGGATGACCATATGAAGAGGGAATGCCAGTCACAGAAGGACTTAGAGAAAGTGGTGAACCAGCTTCAAGGAGAGCTTTGAAAAATGAGTCAGTGGTCAAAAAGTGCACAAAATGACTGCAGTAAAGGCTTCAGCCATCTTAACTCAAACCCTTCTGTGGCTATATCATCTATCCAGGCCTCTGCTGTTGTCCCTCCAGACTGGTTCAAGATAGTGGGCCTTTCAATGGAGACTAATGTGGCTGTGAAGGTATTCCTACTCAGGCTGTGCTTGACAGTGGTATAGTGACCACTGTGTTTCAGGACTGGTATGACAAACACTTATCTGATGTGCCCTACAATCCCTGGAAAGCCTACATGTGTGGGGGCTGAGCGACAAGTCTTATCCATATCTAGGATATGCCCACCTCTGGTTGTCTTTTCCTGCAACTGTCACTGGTGTAGAGGAGCAAGTAGAGACAATGGCTCTAGGTGTCCCCCGCGGACTGTATGATGGGATTCCCTGTTAACTGGAACAAACGCCCACATGTTTGGGAGACTAGCACAACTCTGCCTTGAGAAACAAGGGCAGCTGACTGGACAGGGCCCTAAGAATTCCAGCCTTAGTTAAAAGGGCTTATGACTGACAACTGAGACCCGATGAAGTGGACCCAGATGAGCCAGTGGGGATAGTGTGGAAAAAGGAACCTGACTCCTTGGTATTGGCCCCCATCGCCCAGTGCAAAATCCATGGAGAAGTCTGCCTAAAGAGAAATGTAAAGAACAAAATATTAATGTTGGATGCACCAGGAGATGAAAAGTTGCCAGAGGGATTATTGGTCAAACCCAGCATCTTGCCTGCTCTTGCCCATGCCTATGCACGATGAGCGATGGTCCAGATTCAGAATGTGTCAGATTGGGAGAGTCGGGTAAACAAAGGGTGCACCCTAGCTACAGTACACTGCGCCGACACTTCTGTATTGCCCAGCAACAAGTGCTCTGGTGAGAAGGAGAGAGTGACCCTGAACTTATTTGACTTTGGTGACTCCCCGTTGCCAGCTGAATGGAAGGCCAGAATTAGCAAAAAACTCGTTCAGAGGGACCAAGTGTTTTCATTAAAAGAATGGGACATGGGGTGTGTCCAGGGTGCAGAGCATCACATACACCTGCATGATGACCAGCCATTTCGAGAGAGATCCCAATGTCTCGCCCCAGCAGACATAGATGGTGTGAGGAGACACCTGCAGGAAATGTTTGCTGCTGGTGTGATGCAAGAATCAAGGAGACCATATGTCTCTCCCATTGTGGTTGTGCACAAGAAGAATGGGTTTGTAAGGATGTGTGTTGATCAGCGAACTCTGAACCGGCGGGATATCCCCGATCAACATACCATGCCCCGTATACAAGATGCCCCTGGATTATTTGAATGGGAGCAAATGGTTTTCGGTATTGGATCTTCACAGCGGATACTACCAGATCCCAATGGCCCCGGAGTACCGTGAAAAACAGCCTTCATCTATCCTTTGGGGTTCTACAAATTCCTGAGAATGCCATAGGGGATTTCAGGCGCCCAGCCACCTTTCAGTGACTGATGTGCCTAATCCAATTAACAGAAGCACTCTTGATAGGGGTCGATCCCAGTCCTTTCACAGAAGAAGGGTTCTGCAAGAACTCCTAAAACTGAAGGTGGACAAAGCAATGGGTCCTGATGGAATTCACCCCAGAATTCTAAAAAATTAAGGGAGACTAGTGAAACCACTGGCCACTCTTTTAATAAATCATGGGAGGATGGTGTGGTACCCGAGGACTGGAGGAAGCGGATGTGATTCCCTTCACAAAGTGGGACCAAGACAGAGGCAGGAAACTACAGACCTGTCAGTCTGACCTCTGTGGTAGGGAAAGTGATGGAGTCACTTCTGAAGGAAAGAATAGTTGAGTACCTAGAGGCCAGTGGAGCACAGGACCCAAGGCAGCATGGATTCACAGCGGAAGGTCATGTCAGACAGAATCTAATAGATTTCTTTGACTGGGTGACCAAAGTAGTAGACCAGGGAGGGGCTGTGGACATGGCCTACCTAAACTTTAGCAAGGCATTTGACACAGTCCACACAAAGATTAATAGTCAAATTAACCAGCCTGGAGTGGGTCCAGGGTGTTAGCCTGGTAAAACATTGGCTGCACAACAGGACACAGAAGGTAATTGTAAATGGAGTCCACTCTGAAGAAAGAGAGGTTACTAGTGGGGTACCACAGGGTTCAGTATTGGGTCCAGTCCTTTTTAATGTCTTTATCAGTGACATTGCAGAGGGACTGGAAGGAAAAGTATGCCTTTTTGCAGATGACACAAAGATCTGCAACAGGGTTGATACACAAGGAGGCGTGGAAAGGATGAAAAGGGACTTGGCAAGGTTGGAGGAATGGTCAGAAGTATGGCAGCTAGGATTCAATGCAAAGAAGTGCAAAATAATGCACCTGGGAAACAAGAACCCAGGGAAGAATACACAATGGGTGGGAGGTAGTAACAACAAAAAGGAAAGAGACCTGGGGGTAACTATCAGATGACCTTAAGGTTAGAAGCAATGTGAGAAGGCAGTAGGGAGGGCTGGGGTATACTGGGATGTATAGGAGAGGCAACAGCAGCAGAAAACAGGAAGTTGTTATCCCTCTGTACAGACAGTTGGTGAGACCCCATCTGGAGTACTGTGTCCAGTTCTGGAGACCCCATCTCCGAAGGACATAGACAGGATAGAGGTAGTCCAGAGGAGGGCAACTAAAATGGTGCAGGGTCTGCAAGAGAAGCCGTATGAGGAGAGACTAAAGGAGCTTAATATGTATACCCTTGAGGAAAGAAGGGAGAGGGGGGACATGATAGAAACTTTTAAGTACCTCAGTGGAATCAACAAAGTCCAAGAGGATAGCATCTTTCAGAAAAAGAGACTTGCAAGAACAAGGGGACACAATTTAAAGATAGAAGGAGGGTGGTTCAGGGGCAATGTGAGGAAGTATTATTTCACAGAGAGGGTAGTGGATGCATGGAACAGCCTTCCTGAGGAGGTTGTGGGGTCTAAAACTGTGGGAGAATTCAAGAATGCATGGGACAGACATAAGGCAATTCTTGTGGGGGGTAGGAAGAAATAGGCTGTTGGTTAACTAGGATCTATGGCCTATCCTGTAGGTAGGGAAATGGGCAGACTAGATGGGCCAAGCGGTCCTATCTGCCTTCAAAGTCCATGTTTCTATGTTTCTATGATGGAACGTGTGGTAGGAGATATGAACTTGCTGGACTGTCTAGTGTACCTAGACAATATCATTGTGTTTGGGTGCACATTAAAGGAGCATGAAAGGAAGGAATGCACTCCCTGGGGTGGAGGGTAAGAGTTGTAGGTGATTGTTTCTGGAAAGCATAGGTTTACTCCCACCCACACTTCCCCTCACCCCACCTGCCCCAAGCGAATAACTTCCTTTATGGCAGGGTCTCTGACATCATTTCCTCAAAACTGTTAACAACATACACCTGTTCATATCCTTAAAGGCACAGCACACTGAATAGGGAGTAGAGACACTCACAAGCTTGCACACACTAAAACAAGAACAAAAACCAAAAAAGCATCTGTAACAGGAAGGGACAAAGACATGTGGGGAGTGGTGTAATGCACTGGCTGTGGAGCAGCAGTCTTCCAGGAGACATTCTGGAAACTGCATTGCTGCCCTATTTGCAGGCACCTCTCTGGTCTGAGGGAGGAGGTTGTTCATCTCCATGTTGGCCTGGCAAGGATTCGGGAAACCTGCTCCCCCACCCAGGGACCACCCAGGCCACCGCCACTACCTCAGAGGTTGCCAAGAAAGAGGAGTGGTTGCACCACGGTGGGCTCATGGAGGGTGAAGGATGTGGAACAGAGTCGCATCCCTCCAGTTGTGCCTTTCCATAATTCATTCACCACTCTGGCGAGGCATGGTTCCTCTATGGAGGCACCTGCAGTGGAGACCAAGGAGGATGCCGGGAACCTCCACAATGGAGACCCACAGGAAGGTGGCCCAGGACCCCATAAGGGAAGGAAACAACTCCTGGTGGGGGACTCAATTGTTAGGGTGGTAGAACTGGGGGGAAGGGGGAGGGGAGGTAAGGTGCCTGATGGCGCCAAGGCTTGGAGGACAGGAAACAAATCCTCAGGATCGTGGGAGCAGCGGCAAGGAGGAGGGAGCTGGATGTCATTATCCACCTAGGGACAAATGACCTGGCTGAGAATGGGATCAGAGCAGAGCAACAGAAGTTTGTGGAGTTGGGGAGGGGCCTTAGACAAGTAGCACACATGGTAACTTTCTCAGAAGTGCTACCTGTCTATGGCATGGATGAGGCTAGGGCACTCCACACCATGGGATTCAATGACTGGTTGAAAAGCTGGTGCAGATCTCAGGGATTTGGCTTCATTGGGGATTGGGGCTCCATCTGGAGGGATGCAGGCCTATACAGGCACGATGGTCTGCATCTATCCTGGAGGGGAACCAGGATCCTAGGTGATAGGTTTAAATGCTTCAGTGGCAAGCAATTAAACTAGCCAAGGAGGGAGGCACTGAAGAGGAGAAGGGAAATCCTAGCCCCCCAAAAAAATCGGGGTAATTAATGAGGTAAACACCAATATAGAGCAGTTGATAGGGAGAAGGGCAGGGTAAATGGAGAAAAGACAAAGGCAGTAGGAACAGGGATGGGGCAAAAGAAATAAAGCCATAAAAAATGGAGGTAATGAGTTTCAATGCCTGTAGTCTAGGTAAAAGCTCCTGAAATGGTGGCCTTGATGGAAGAGGATGCCTGGATATTGTGGCAGTCACAGAAACATGGTACACAGAGAACCATGACTGGGATGTCAACATACCAGGGTACAAAATTTACAGGAGGGACAGGGAGGGAAGAAGAGGAGGATGAGTAGCTCTCTATGTAAGGGAAGGGATAAAAGCAACAGAACTAAAGGGTAAACAGGGAGGAGAGGAGAGGAGGCACTGTGGGTCACCCTGGAGACTGGAAATGGCTCCACAATCCGCACAGGGGTTGTATACAGACCCCCATCTCAGGGGGAGGAAATGTACAAGGAAATGATAGAAGGCATCCTTGGGATGGCAGAGAAAGGGAAAATATTGCTGATGGGGGACCTTAATATGCCAGATGTTGACTGGAGCACATTTGCTGCAGACACATCCAAGAGCAGGACCATTCTCGATGCCCTACAGGGGGCATGCCTCAGACAGCTAGTTTTGGAATCCACTCGGGAGAGAGCAATCTTAGACCTGGTACTCTCAAATGGGGATGGAG
The DNA here is from genome assembly GCA_016271365.2 of Neoceratodus forsteri. Classification (NCBI taxonomy): domain Eukaryota; kingdom Metazoa; phylum Chordata; order Ceratodontiformes; family Ceratodontidae; genus Neoceratodus; species Neoceratodus forsteri. The sequence continues at coordinate 690,630,730 of CM028132.1, forward strand.
AGAGAGGATCTCTGATCTTGAAGTGGGTAGCCATCTGAGAACAGCGACCGCCAAACAGTGTAGTTCACGTATAAACTTAGCTATAGAGTCAAGCCACACAAAAGTGAAGGTACTGGACTTCAGGAGGGCTGATTTTGTCAAAATGGGAGAGTGCCTCAGAAAAGCACTAGCAAATAGGTAAGAAGGTGGGGTGGAGCAACAATGGGGAAACATCAAAACCACCATCACAGAGGCAACAAGTCTTTGTGTGAAGCAAATAAACAAATCAAAATGAAAGAAAAAACACTATGGTTCTCAAAAGAAGTAGCGGGGAAGGTAAGGAAAAAAGATAGCATTCAGGAAGTATAAAGAAACAGAAGGAGCAGGGCAGAGAACTGTACCAGTTAAAGCAGAAGGAAGCGGGTAAGGCAGTCAGAATAGCAAAGGCCCAAACTAAGGAAAATATAGCCAACTCAATTAAGAAGTGGGATAAAGCCTTTTATAGGTACATTAGGGAGCAAAGAAAGACTAAGGCAGGGATACCGAGGCTGAATAAAGAGGAAGGTGGTTGGGCAGAGAGCGACAGTGAAAAAGCAGGGATACGGAACAAAAACTGCTGCTCAGTATTCACAATGGAAAAGCAGGAGGAAATACCTAATCTGGTCAACAGAAGCACTCAGGAGAGGGGGGTTGATATTAGTCATTTCACAGAAGAAAGGGTTCTGAAAGAACTCTTAAAACTAAAGGTGGATAAAGCAATGGGGCCTGATGGGATTCACCCCAGAATTTTAAAAGAACTAAGGGAAGAACTAGTAACACCACTGACTACCCTTTTTAATAAATCATGGGAGGATGGGGTGGTACCTAAGGACTGGAGAAGGGCGGATGTGAATCCCTTCACAAAAGTGGGAGCAAAACAGAAGCAGGAAATTACAGACCTGTCAGTTTGACCTCAGTGGTAGTGGTAGGGAAAATGATGGAATCACTTCTGAAGGAAAGAACTGTTGAGTACCTAGAGGCCAGTGGGGCACAGGGCCCAAGGCAGCATGGATTCACAGTGGGAAGGTCATGTCAGACAAATCTAATTGATTTCTTTGACTAGGTGACCAAACCAGTAAACCAGGGAGGAGCTGTGGACATGGCCTACCTAGACTTTAGCAAGGCATTTGACACAGTCCTGTACAAAAGATTAATAAACAAATTAGCCAGCCTGGGAGTGGGTCCTAGGGTCATAGCCTGGGTAAAACACTGGTTGGACAACAGGACACAGCGGGTAATAGTAAATGGAGTCCACATTGAAGAAAGGAGGGTTACTAGTGGGATACTGCAGGGTTCAGTACTAGGGCCGGTCCTTTTTAATGTCTTTATAAGTGACATTGAAGAGGGACTGGAAGGGAAAGTATGTCTCTTTGCAGATGACACAAAGATCTGCAACAGGGTTGGTACACAAGGTGGGGTGGAAAGGATGAAAAGGGACTTGGCAAGGTTGGAGGAATGGTCAAATGTATGGCAGCTTAGAGTCAATGCAAAGAAGTGCAAAGTAATGCACCTGGGAAACAAAAACCCAGGGGAAGAGAACACAATGGGGGGTGACATACTGACAACAAAAATGGAAAGGGACCTGGGGGTAGTCATATCAGATGACCTAAAAGTGGGCCAGCAATGTGAGAAGGCAGTAAGGAGGGCTGGGGGATACTGGGATGCATAGGGAGAGGCATCACCAGTAGAAAACAGGAAGTTGTTGGCCCTCTGTAAAGACAGTTGGTAAGACCACATCTGGAGTACTGTGTACAGTTTGGAGACCCCATCTCCACAAAGACATAGACAGGGTGGAGGCTGTCCAGAGGAGGGCAAACAAAATGATGCAGAGACTGCATCAGAAGACATATGAAGAAAGACTAAAGGAACTAAAGATGTATAGCCTCGAGGAAAGGAGGGGGGGACATGATTGAAACTTTCAAATACCTCAAGGGAATCAACAAAGTCCAAGAGGGTAGCATCTTTTAGAAAAAGAGATGTGCAAAAACAAGGGGTACAATTTGAAGATAGAGGGGGGACGGCTCAGAGGTAATGTGAGGAAGTATTTCTTCACAGAGAGGGTTGTGGATAAATGGAACAGCCTTCCTGAGGAGGTCGTAGAGTCAAAAACAGTGGAGGAATTCAAGAATGCATGGGACAGACATAAGGCAATTCTAGTGGGGGGTAGGAGGATGTAGGCTGTTGGTTAACTAGGATCTGCAGCTTATCCGTTAGGTAGGGAAATGGGCAGACTAGGTGGGCCTAGCAGTCCTTATCTGCCGTCAAATTCTATGTTTCTATGTTTCTATGAGTCCCAACTGTTTAAATTCCTAGATCGACTGGAAGACTTCGGCCTCAAGCTGTCCACTTACAAGTGCCAGTTTTTTCAAACCTCCGTGAGGTATGTGGGGCACACAGTATCTGCAGAAGGGATAGAGACTGATCCCAATAAGGTTGAATCACTGACTACTTGGCCCCAGTCCCATAATTTGAAAGAACTACAACATTTCCTGGGATTCTGTGGCTACTACCGCAGGTTCATAAATGACTATTCAAAGGTGGTTCGCCCGCTCTTGAATCTTACAGGGTTACCCTCCTACCAACCATAAATATAAAAAAGAGTCTGTCAAAAAAACAGAGAAAGTGTACTTCCGCACAGGTGAACTTTTTGGGCCCCGCTGGACACCCAAATGTGAAACAGCCTTTCACGAATTCATATACCAGCTCACCCATGCCCCCATCCTCGCCTATGCTGACCCCACCAAGCCCTATGAGCTGCATACGGATGCCAGTCTGCAGGGTCTAGGAGCGGTGCTGTATCAAGACCATGAGGATGGTTTGAAACCAGTGGCATTCACCAGTAGGAGCATGACCCCGACAGAGCGAAACTACTCTGTGCACAAGTTGGAGTTCCTTGTGTTAAAATGGGCCATTGTCGACCAGTTTCATGATTACCTCTATGGGGCAAAGATGTTGGTGTAGAATGACAATAACCCGTTAACCTATGTACAGACTTCAGCTAAGTTAGACACCACTGGGCACTGGTGGCTTTCCGCCTTATCAACCTATGATTATGCTGTTGAATACAGGCCAGGACTGAACCATATTGATGCCGAAACCTTCTCATGAAGGCCAGTTTCCAAGAGTGATTGGGTCAGGCTGTCTGAACCTGACATCTGAGCCTTGTGCCAAAAATTTGACCGAGATGAACACATGTCTGCGGACACAGTGGACTGCTTAGTAGATTGCTTGGGCCCCCCTGATACCTGCATACCGGCTGCCTAGTGCTACTTTTCTGCTCTAGATATTAGTGCACTACCTCAATTTGACAATGACAGCATTCAGTGGGCTCAATCCCAAGATCCTATGATTCAGCCTGCACTTCATGCCCTGCGTGCGGGGAAAGATGTGTCCAAGTTGCATTCCCCTGACTTGCGAACTACTCTATTGTTTAAAGAAGGCCCCAGGTTGAAGCTACTCAGTCAGTTGTTGTACAGAGAGACAGTGGATCATGGCGGTCAAGTAGACAAGCAGTAATTGGTCCTGCCCATGGCCTTTAAAGATTTGGTACTGGGGTACCTCAACAATTACATGGGGCACCTTGGTATTGACAGAAATCTCGACTTGGTACAATCTCGATTCTACTGGCCCAAGATGGGGGCCGATGTTGAGCACCATGTAAAAATCTGCAGTCGTTGCCTGCAAAGGAATGCCCTGCCTCAGAGAGCTGCCCCCCTTGTCAATATTACTACCAGCACCCCCATGGAACTAGTCTGCACAGACTTTTTGTGTTTAGAACCTGATCAGCAGAATATTAGCAATGTGTTAGTTGTTACGGACCATTTCACACGGTATGCGCAAGCTTTTCCAACTAAAGATCAAAAGGCCTCTACCATGGCAAGGTGCTAATGGAAAATTTCTTTGTCCACTATAGTGCCCCTCGGTGGATCCACTCTGACCAAGGTAGAGATTTTGAAAGTTGGCTAATCAAAGAAATGCTCTCTCTATGGGGGGGTGCGGAAGTCAAGAACCACCCCTTATCACCCACAGGGGGGCCCCTCAACCAGAACATTTTAACTGCACCCTTCTAGACATGCTGATCACCCTTCAACCCAAAGACAAGCCTAAGTGGAGCCAGCAGATTAGGACCTTGGTCCATGCATACAATTGCACAAATAATTACGCTACTGGGTTCTCCCCATACCACCTCATGTTCGGGAGGGAGGCCCAACTGCCCGTTGATGTCTGCTTTGGGGTCTCTCCAGATGAGGTCCGAGTCAAAAATTATCTACAGTATGTACATAAACTGAAAGATCAATTGAACCATGCCTATCAACTGGCCCAGACAATGGCCGCCAAAATAAATCTTGCCAACAAAGAGAGGCATGGTAAAAAAGTAAAGGCTCAAGAGATTCGGCCTGGAGACCGTGTGTTGTTACTCAATTTGGGACTGCATGGTAAATACAAACTTACTGCTAGGTGGTACCATCTACCCCATGTAGTAGTTGGAAAGTTGAATGATTTACCAGTGTACAAGGTGCACCCAGAGAATAACTCCAAAGCTGTCAAGACCACGCACCATAACCACTTGCTACCTATTGGCCAAGTCATAATTGAGGCTGAACCATCAGAGATTGATTCCCCTGGGCCGGTGACTGTGCTGCTGCAAAAAAGAGACAGAGTCAACCTACCCCAGTAGTTACAGATTTAAGGTTTCCCCCACAACAGGCCTAGACTGATAGTGACTGTTAGTCCACCTCTGACGAAAGTAAGTGTGACAATGCCTATTACCCCTCCTTTGAATTGAGTCGACTGTTTCAAGGTAACCCTATGACTAATTGAAGGGATGAAGCTAGGCCTTCTGGACTCCCTAACCCCCCAGCTTTGTCCTTGGAGGAAATGTTCCCTGAAAGTGAAGTGCAAAGTATTACATCTGAGGTTGCGGACTCTCTGTGTTTTGTGGAACTATGTGAATTGCCGAAGAAGGGCTGACGGTCTGAGTCTCTCTGGTGACACATCAGAACTTGAAGAACAATGTGAGAGTGTTGACAGCCCCCCTTCAGTGCCGCAAAGCCTAATTGTGCCAGAGCCTCCTCAAAATGAGCAACCTGGGCCTCCGTCAGAAGATAATGAGCAAAGTGTTGTGGAAACAGAGCCTACAGAGCTGACAGTGCTCCAAGTTTGGACATTCCTATCCATGCAGAGGCACCCCTCACTAGTGACAAAAGCTCCAAAGTTAGTGCTGAAAGTACAGAGACTGTGGCTATTCCCCCAGAAAGACTGGCCAACCTGTCAAGCCAGTGCTACGCTTTAGTTATGATTCCCCTGGGAGGCCAGTGGATTTGCCTCTCAATGTGGTTCACAGAGGGGTTTATGTCTCACCAAGCTCACTGCCCAAATCAAGCTTGATAGCCAACTCCAGGTTACTTGTTCTTCCCTCTCACCATGGTGCCCCTGCCCCATCCAGCCCCAAGTTAGCTGATAGGAAGGGCTCCCTCTTACATTGTTTAATGTACAAGAAGTTATTAAATGAATCAGTATTACTTGTATGAAACATGCATAAGTATTGTCAATATGGATGTAGTAATGTGAAGTATATTGAAATGTATAGTAATGTAACAAGCTGATGATATATATGTCTCATATATATTGCATTTTTGATATTGTGATGATACAGACTTGACGTGGACACCAAGTTTTCTCCAGGCAGGGAAGGGGGTAATCCCCCTAAAAATGGGGTTCCAGAAAAGTCTTCCTTGAGCTTGCCTAAATGCTCACTGCCAGGCTGGTGTCCTGCGTTTTTGCAGTTTAAATGTGATTGCCAGAGAGTGCCTATATAGCCTCTGTGTACAGTCTCTTTAAGAGCTGCCTGGATTGCAGTCATAATCTAAAAGGAAGCTCTGTTAGAAGATGTGCTTGTTTGCTGATCATTTGTTAGAGTAGTAATAATATGGCAGTTTGTTCTAACCTGCCTTCTTAGCAGCATGGACAGTTCTGTTTGTTTCCATCATCTTGGTTCTGGACTGTCAGAATAGGCCAATCAGTACTGTTGGGACTCTAAAATGGAGCCTGTCTACAGGGGCTTGGTGGGGTCAAAACTTGTAGGAATTGTAGTTTTGGCATTTGGTGCCTAAAATAACCTGGAGGGAGCCCTTGTTGTAACTGACAGACAGATCACCCAACAGAACCTTTTGGATCTTCGGGAAATTCCCAAGCTGCTTGCAGTTAGTTTCAGTTCTGAGTTGGGAAGTGAAGAGATAACAGCTTGAATGATTCAAGCAGCAGCCCCGGTGTAGATTCACACGGGAGACCTGTGGAAAGGCCTTAGTTTTGGCCTGCATGCCTGCCTGCTGTCCCTGAGAGGGACTTGTGCCTTTTTTGGACTGAATCCGAACTTGGAGAGTGAAGTAAGCTACTGGACTGTGACCAGGTTTTAACCTGAAGAAGACCAAAGATTTGCTGAATGCGATTGGCCTGTCAGGACTTCTAGCCACCTCTGAACTCCCAGATTGTGCGGAAACTCTGTAATTGTGACCGGAGAGCCTTTTGCCTGGTACAGTGGAATTTCCTTACATGTGAATGAGTTGTGTGCTTATAGTGGGTCGTGATTTGGTTTCCCACTGTGGTTTGAGTTGTGTTCTGCTTGCTGGAAGCTGCATTAGAATTTCCTTATGTGTAAATGTGCTGTGTGCTGCTAGTGGGTTGCAATTTGATTCCCCACTGTGGTTAGAACTATATTCTGCTTGCTGGAAGCTGCATCCAGCCCCACGGACTGAATCCAAAATCATCTCCATTGGGCCTGGGTCTTGTCACACTGGCCCAGCCCGACTACCCGCTGCACAGAAAAGGCCATCGATGAGAGACCTGCTTGGGGATCAGCCCCCTGCTCAACACTTGAACAGGAACGATGCCTCAGTGATTCCTGTGGGCCCCGCTTCTCCGGGCACTCCAGCTCAACAACCTGCAGTCTAGATTTCATCCTGCCTGTGTCCAGTATTGGGTATCGTGAGTAAACATCAGGGTAGCTCCCTGCAACAACAGCTAAATCTAAAGTGTTGTCATCTGACTGTCTGGTTGCTTTTTCTTTCACGAACTGAGCTCTCCGGCTCCGGATTACAAATAGTGTGTGTTGTGCATGTTGCTTTCTTCCATCACAGGGCCCCAACCAGTTGCAACGTTCCTGGCTAGCACATCATCTCCCTACCTGGATACTCAGAGGTGTGAATGTGTGGGAACTTAAAGCGCATGCATAACTGTTTGATTAATATAGCCTTTAAGCCAAGCAACGTGATTATACCCCTTCCTTTTTCAAGTCCCCTGAATAAATCAGATCTGACTTTTTCTGCATTTAACCTGACTGTGGTTTCAGTTTGTGCCAAGAGTACTGTACTGTTGCTATTTGCTGTGCATAACCTTGTTTTACAGGGGGTTTCCAGGGTCAAGCCAGAGGAACCAGCCCTGTTGGTAAGTGCAAACAGTGTGGGTACTTGTATGGTGTACAAGGGCACTGTGAAATTGAGTGATCATTATATTGCTGAGGCCACTAGAAGGGAAAGAAGGGCATTACTAGTATTCTCGGAGTATTGCCCAGTTGGTTTGACCACAACCAACCCTGACCTCTGGGTGGATGCACCCATTGCAGAACCTAGGCCCCTTAACCTGCTACTAGCCAAGCAGGCAGGGGTAGTAGCCCATGGGACAGCACCACCTAGGGGTTACATGTTTAAGGGTTTCAGACATGTACCCCCCTCCAAGTGGTCAAAGGCCTTTTCCACGTCCAGTGTAAGGACCACTGCTTCATGTTTAACTGCAGACTTAGACCACCAGTGTATTACATTTAAGGCCCATATAACATTGATTACTGATTTTACCCTGATGATCGTTCACAGACCCAGACTGGTCCTGATGAATTACTTCTTGCAGTATTGGCTCTGTTCTAGAAGCTAGTATTTTTGCCAGTATTTTATAGTCTTCTGTGAGAAAGCTATAAGTCTGTATTCAGAGCCCAGGGAGTGATCCTTACCTGGCTTGGAAAGGACGGTTACTATTGCTGGGAGGCAACCTTTCTGTCTCCAGGCACTCCATGACCATACTATACAGGGGAACACTGGAAGGCAATCTTGGCCCAGAGCCTCCACCCGCCCCTGCAGTGCCTTGACCACCCACTCCACCTTTTGGTGGGTAATAGGTTGATTTAGGCCTTCAGACAGATTGGCTGCTGCTGTGTTTATAGCGACTTTTGCAAAAAAGTTTAATTAGTGACAGTTTCTCCTCCTGCTGTCTTAATTTCTGCAATGTTTCTGGCCCCTTCTCTACTTTGGAGCTGACATGTCTCTATCACCATCAAAATACTGCCCTGCTTGCACTAGCAAAATGGCCCTCTCAGTTTTTTCACTGGACAGGCTATTATAGTTCCATTTTAGAATCTGCAGCCTATAGTTCAATGCTCCTGAGGGGTTTGCCATGTGGTCTCTCCATTTGCTAAATTTTTGCTTATAATGCCCCAGGTCTGCCTCCTGCACACTGTGCAGGTGGCTTGCATATAACATTGTGAGACTCCTTACTGCCACCTTCAAGGCTTTCCTTTGTGTGGCATGGGTAGTTCCCCCTCCCAATTAAGACTCAGATATTCCAACACACCTTTTTCAATGGTTGTGACATACTTTGGTTACTTGAGCAGCACTGGATCTAGTTTCCAGATCCTTAGGAGCAGCAGGAGTCCTCCCACTTGCAACTGTAGATGTACAGGTGCATGGTCAGTGCTTAGCAGTGGTTCAAACATTGTTCGATCAACCACACCCAGAAATGAAGCAGACACAAGAAGTCTATCAATTCTTACATGGTAGGAATGCACATGTGAAAAGAAACTATAAATTCTTCCTGAAGGGTTCTTGTGTCTCCAGCTCGCTGAGAAGGTATGTGTGCCCATTATGTCCATCAGTGCTTTAGCACTGTGAGACACAGGATGGGGCCAAATTGGATCAATCTAGCACTGTGTCCACTACACAATTAAAGTCCCCTCCCCAGCACTCGGAGTGCCATGAAGTCAGCCATCCCTAAAGCCAGTCTATGAAAAAAGGAGTGGTCTTCTACAACAGGGCCATATATAAAGCCCTCAGATAATTGGCTGCCATTGTGCATAGCTATGTGCATAGCGTGTAGTGTCCCCCAGACCAGTTTTGACCTGTTTTACCTCCTTAGGGAATTTAGGTCTCAACCAGACTGTAGTACTTCTGAATCTGTCATGAAAAACGGAAACTTGCCATATTATCTCAGCTTGTTGCTATTCACTCCATTTCTTACTCCGTCATGTGGGTTTCCTGCATTAACAATACATTGTCCTTAAGTTTCTCTAACCCTAATTATCTCTTGATTCAATTTTGCCATTTTTTTCAACCCATTTACATTCATGTTATTCATTTCCTTACCTCCGTTTTCAGTCTGGTTTACCCTGCTTATGACATGCACGTACAATGTACGAAGCTCTTCACTGTCTGTGACATCAATACTGTAATTGGTTTTATTTTGAAAACTTTCCCACATCCCCCACTCCCCTACCAACACTCGGCAACACCCTTCCTATAACCCCCTTTCAACAACACTCTGCCCAATTTTTTTTAAAACAAAGCAACTTCCCCATGCCCTGTTGTGCGAACCTCAGCTTGAGCCAATTTCCCCTACAAACAACTAGTGGATTTGAGCATACACATACTCTTTGTATAGCTCCCTACTTGATAACTCTAATACTTAACACACTTTATTGCACAGCATCAGATAATAAATCTTCCACTCTGGAAAGGGGGGAGGTACCTAACCTTAAGTGGCAGCAAGAACCATTAAACAGCAAGGTAAAACATTACCCCTGTAGCCATTGTCAAGCAGCCTCATAAAGTGGCACTGAGCAGTACCCCCTAAAGCGAATGGGAGTTCAACAGCTCATTGTCAGTATCGGTGTCACTATGTCCCACTAGCTCTGTGTGTCATCCTGCAGTTAGGTCAATATACTTTCAGGATCCCATGAGGAGGCTGCGGGTATGAGCAGACACCCATAATTTAAAGAATCGCCCTTCCACGTAGAAACCCACAGGTCAAGAGAGTAGTATTCGACTGTGGTTGGTGTCAGGGTCCCATAAGAGGCTGATGTATTGTGGAGCTCTCACAAGGGATTACATCAGGGAGGTCCCCGCACCCCCAATCTCCATACTCTAGCACTAGTAAAAGTCTATTATTGTACATTACAGGTGAGAAACATCACAGTATGAGATCATTGGGGTTGGGGCCCCCATTTCCAAAAAGTACAGTTACTTAAGATGCCACCAGGCACCAGGACCACACGGAAAACTTTCTTGCTAGCAGTCCACCACAGGGGACTGGCAGCCACCAATGTCAGTCACTGATGGTCAGCCTATCCTATAAAGGTGGGTGGTCCCCCACACCCTTCTCAGTTCTCCAACCGAAGACTCAAAGCGGGCAGTGAATGGAGAACTGAGGAGGTTCACAAGAGCCAAGGAAGGAAAAGCAGAAGTAGTGTGAGAGAAACAAGGAACAGCAGGGGGAAGGAGGGAGGGAAAGCAGGGCCTGCTGCAAGAGTTTCTCTCGAAGATCTACTGTTATGGTAAGTTCTCATGTAACTGTACTATCTTACTTTGAGGAAGGCTCTTGCAGCAGACCAGCACCAATAGGACTGAATCCTAAGCAGTTCCAGATATAACCAGGAGAACAGCACTGGGAGGAGGAGGACAGATCAGCTGCCAAGAGCTCAGGAGAAAGCCCTGAAGAACTGCTAGGTCAAAGTTGGCTCTGCGCGGTGATGTCCAGACTGTAATGCTTAGTGAAGGTGTGGACAGAACTCCAGATGGCAGCTGCACAGATGTCCACAGCAGAAACATTTCTGAAACAGGCCATGGAGGCAGCCATACTCCTGGCAGAATGGTCCTAGACCACACCCAGAAAGTCCTTGTTGTACGTACGGTAACAATAAACAATGCAATTGGCTAACCACTTAGACAAACACTGTCTGGAACAGGAGCGCCCCCTCTCTTGTGGGCAAATGAAGCAAACAACTGCTCATACTTTCTGGAAGTCTTAGTCTGGTGCATGTAGTAGTGGAAAATTCTATGTACATCCAAAGTCTGGAGCAAAGGCTCCCCGGATAGGAGCTACAGCAGGTGGCACCGACCTGGGATGCACAGGTCCACCAGAACCTCAAGCCTCATCAGCGAAGCAGTGGGCCTGACCAAGCCGCCACTCGTGCTTTCCTCCCCGGTTTGGAGCTGCAGCAGGTGGCACCGACCTGGGGTACACAGATCCACCGGAACCTCCAGTCTCATCAGCGAAGCGGCAGGCTTGACCAAGCCACTGCTCATGATTTTCTCCCCAGATCGGAGCTGCAGCAGCTGGCACTGACCTGGGGTGCACAGGTCCACTTAACCTCCAGCCTCATCAGCAAAGCGGTGGGCCTGACCAAGCTGCCACTCACGTTTTCCTCCCTGAATTGGAGCTGCAGCAGGTGGCACCGACCAGGGGCACACAGGTCCACGGAACCCCAGCCTCATCAGCAAAGTGGCGGGCCTGACCAAGCCGCCCGCTCACTTCCTCCCCTGATCAGAGCTGCAGGTATGCCCTCCACAACCTCCTAAGCGGCACTAGCTCCTGATTGGCCCTCCACCTGAGCTGCTGCCCACTGATTGGTGTGGCTTTTTGGTGGCAGAACTCTCTTTTCGAGCTCTTTGCTCGTCTACTTTTCAACCTGTTTTAATTTTAAATGTTGAATCCTGTATTTGCTCATGTTGATAGTGATTGCACAGCTCCTTCTAGATTCTGTTTAAAGTATTAAGCTATTGAAATTGCTGCATAGACCGTAGTGATTTGTTGAATACAGCGCTGCACTGTTAACCTGTTTTCCTCCTGACTGTGAACTGTCTCACCTGTGCGCTCTCTCAACCCGCTACCCCTTTGCCCTGCTAATTCTTTTAATCACACCCTCTGCTACTATCTTTCTTTAACCTCTGCTTTACAAACTACTTCCTTGCATCCCCCACCATTCACCCCTTTTAGTGACTCTGTCTCCCGCTCTGTCTGCTACCCGTCCACTGCTCTTGCTTCTATTTTAATCCCCTCTCTCTCTCCTCCATTCCCAGCAGGTGGCACCAACCTGGGGTGCACAGTTCCATCAGAACCTCCAGACTCATCAGCAAAGTGGCTGGCCTGACTAAGCCACCGTGCTTTCCTCCCAGATCAGAGCTGCAGGTAAGCCCACTACACCTCCTAAGAGGCACTAGCTCTGATTGGCCCACCACCCGCGCTGCTGCCCATTGATGGTGTGGCTTTTGGGTGCAAAACTCTCCTTTTGAGCCCTTTGCTTGCTTATTTTCAACCCTATATTTTCTCCCGCCCACCCACCCCATCCCTGGCCTCTATTAAATACACACTTGCCCTTTCCCCATTCACATGCACCAACTGCTTCCTCACTTGCCCTTCTGTGTACACAGGCAGTACTCCTGTAGGACACAATTTCTGCCATTACCTCCTCTGACATTTATACTAAGCTGCCTTATACTCAAGTTTTGCACTTAAGCCCATCATTGACCAAACCTCTTCTGATCCCAGCCTGCCCTATTTTCAACTGTAGCTCTTCCATTATCTACATCCTATACTTTATTAGCCAAAGCTTAGGCCGCACGCCCTCAACCTATTTGCATCTAAGATCTGAACCACTTGAACCCTTCTCCGGACATGGGTCCAAATGCTATAATGCTCCTCCTGCTCCTCCTTATTGTACTAGCCTTCCCTACTGCCAGTATCCTAAAGTCCCCACCAGGTGGCACCATAGATCACATTGATGTATACCCACTACACACTATGGGGATGGCTACCTGTAGTCACTGCATAAATTGCACCTATCTATTTTTCCAAATTCTACAACATGTGAACCAGATTCTTCACCCAAGGATGACCTTACCTACCAACTACTGCTCCCATTTACTACTATCGGGGTTCCAAACTCCACAGCCAATACCAATGAAAGAATCTAAAGAAAAAAAGAGTATGGCCATCACACTGCAGATACCTAAAGACACTCCTGAGAGGTCTAATTATACTACTCCTGATCATGTCAGGCAACATACACCCAAACCCTGGCCCACCTCTAACAAACCATATTGGCACTAGCAGATCTGGGTCCCTCTCACTTGCTAGCATCAACATCTGCAGCCTGCTCAAAAAACTTGATATCCTCTCTGCCTGTATCACCCAATACAACCCTGATGCCCTATCAGTGCTTGAGACACGGATGTCACCAAAAATCCCTGATGCTGCATTGACCATACCTGGTTACACTCTCTTCAGGCTGGATAGACTTTCTAAAAAATTGGGGTGGCTGTGCACTATTCCTGAAAGAATCTCTGCTGGGGCACACTCTGTCCTTACCCATCACAGGAGACAAATTCCAGTTTCTTGCCATAAAGGTCCTTCTTGGTGCACACAACAAAGCTCTGACTATAGCATCAGTCTACATCTCACCCAGGCAGACAAAAGCGAGCCTCAATCAACTCATCACCTGACCTGCTTAAAAAGCCTTAAGCACAGCTCAGAAGTAATAGTGCTCGGGGACTTCAATGTAAACTGGCTTGCCCCCAGCATAAGCAATTACAAGGACGCCCTATCTGCAGCAAATTTCACCCAACTCATTACCTCACCAACAAGGGTCAACTATAATAGAGGGAGTTGTACCATACTGGACTGGATTCTCACAAACTACCCCAAACACATCACCAATACCTCAGTCTTTCCTGACTCTATAAGTGACCACTCTCCAATCCATTGCCTATGGACTAATAAATTCACCAAACCACCAGCTAAAACTGTCAACAGTAGGGTACTACTCAGGGGACACCTTGATGCACTGAGGTCACACCTACTGCAACAAGACTGGTCTCCACTAGATACTGCCCCAGATGTAGATACTGCACTACAATTCTTTATCACCCAATTCAATGCAGCATGTGACACGATGCCCCATACAAGAAATGCAAAGTTAGGGCCTTGATAATCCATGTATTACGTACAGTCTCCTTCAACAAATGAAAGCAGGAACAACCTCTGGGCACAGGCAAGAAATCTGAGCATGCAAGCAAATATACAAGCATATAGGGCCACCAGGAATGCCGGTACCAAAGCCATTCAGCAGGAAAAAGCCAACTACCACAGGAGTGCCTCGTCCAACTCTTGGTCAGATGGCAAGAAATTCTGGAACAACCTATCACAAGTCCTGGAGAAAGAGTCCAAAGTAACACTGAACATGCTAAACCTAAAAGTAACCATCACCCTGGACCCTGCCATGATTGCTAACACCTTCAATCATGCATTCACGGACCTTAGCAACATACTCCCTGCTAACTTTGTCGACCCCTCACAAACCACAGCCCCCCAGGTTCAACCGGAAACTGAACTAAGTCACCCACTTTTTTACTTCAAGACAGTCACCGAAAGAGAAGCCAAAAAATATCTTCTCAAGGTATTAGGAAAGACCAGAATAAGTGCGGACACTCAGGACATGAAACGTATTGCTCTCACCCTTGATGCAGTCCTCCCCCTTACCAAAATAATCAACTTATCCCTCAAGATCCACCAGTTCCCACTCAAATGGAAGTCTGCCCTAGTGACCCCAATACACAAGTCTGGGGACAGGCATTACATGGAAAATACAGGCCTATATCTATCTTTCCTCTACTATCCAAAGTACTTGAAAAATAATTGCAGACCAATTAGTAGAGCACATGGAGAAGTATAATCTGCAATGTCCACAGCAACATGGCTTCCAAAAGGCCATAGCACCATCACTGCCCTCCTTGAATTCACTGGTCACATACACCAGGCACTTGACCAAGGACAGCTTGCTGGTGCCATCTTTATCGACCTTTCAAAGGCCTTCGATATGGTTAATCATCCTTTACTACTAGAACACCTGGCAAATCTAGGGCTATCACACGACACCCTTAAATGGTTTCAAAGTTATCTCTCTGACTGGTTACAACAAGTCAGGATCTGTAATACATTCTTCCAAACAACCTGTCCGGTCTGGTGTGCCTCAAGGGTCAATTCTGGGACCCCTACTCTTCAGTATATTTCTGAATAACCTCCCTGCTGCCTGCAAAGAATGCATCATCCTATATGCGGATGACGCAGTGATTCTTGCACTCAACCCTGACCCCACTCACTTGGAACACCAACTCTAGGCATGTTTCATGGAAGTTGAGACCTGGTTTGCAGCACAGAAACTTGTACTAAACTATAAAAAAACTAAGACTATGCTATTCCATGGCACACATAACAAATATAAAAACAAATGGTTAACTATCAAAAACTGCTCTGGTGTCTATCTGGAACAGATGCAAACTTTCAAGTACCTTGGTGTGACCATGGACAGTACCCTGTCTTTCTCCAGTCATATTGACACGGTTTCTAAATCAGTGAATATCCATGATCGGCCCTCTCTACAAACATAAGTAAAGCTTGACTCCTGAAGCCCTTAACCTAGCAATTCAAAGTTACATTATCTCCAGCATAGACTATGGGCTTATCATCTATGGAATGGCCATGGCTACAGCACTACGACAAATTTCATTAGCACTGAATAAGGCCTGCTGATTGCTAACTGGAATGGCCCAATGCACACACACATGTGACCTTTATCAACAGGCAAACTGGTTACAACTACAGGGAAGAACCACGTACCAAACATGCCTCATAGTAAAAAAGACATCCATTGGTCTCATGCCCCCTGGGATCCAGAATCTCCTCAGCCAAGCAACCAGCATTCGCAACACCAGAAGCTCAGAAAATTGCACACTACTGGTTCCCTGCTGTCACACATCCCAAGGCCAGAGGTCCTTTGCCAGAAGAACCCCTAAGATGTTTAACTCCCTGAGCAGTGATACCACCAATTCATGTACCCTTGGCCTCTTTAAACATAAGCTACGGCAGACACTTATAGCCAGAACTGAGTGCAACTGTTTCACTTAGTCTACCACTTTCCTCCACATTCCACCCTATTTCTCCCTACCCACCCGCCTCCTACACCTCTTTTCCTCACACACATCCTGTTTTCTATCTCCCCTCACACAGGCTACCTCCCTCCCCACCACCCCTGCTCTTCCGGACTTTTCACATACTCCCTCTGGACAGTCCCCCTTATTCCTTCCTCCTCCCTCCTCTACTGTCCTCCCATCCTCTCCATAATCTCTCCAATAGGCCCTGCCTGCCCTGTTCTACTTAAAGTTAGTGCCTAGGTGATACTGTGTTAGTTTCTACCTGACAATGCTGTATTGGCTGCATTAAACTGTTTCACACTGTTTTACTCATTCTCACTGGGTTTTAACCCAGAATATGTATACTGTGTCCTTGATCTTTGCTATCACCTCATTGTACTGTTACCTGTATTTACTCATTTACTACACTGCATTCAAGCTTTCCATGCTATCTATGCACTCTGATGTGGAACCTTTGTACAAGGGCCTCTGGCTCAAAGGTGTTGAATCCAAAATTTAAATAAATAAATAAAAATGATTACAGTACTCAGGATAATAAACTGGAAGGTGGATGGATTGATTCAAGTGAACTCCGACACCACCCTGGGAAGAAACTTAGGATTAGTACATAAAGACACCTTGTCTTTCTGAAAAAACAAATTAGGCTGTTTACACATAAGAGCCTGGAGCTCAGAAATCGCAAGGCAGAAGTAACAGCAGCTAAAAAGAACTTTCCACGACAGAAAGCACAGCTCAACTTGTGACTGGTTCAAAGGGAGGTAATATGAGTTTCTCCAACATAAAATCAAGGTCCCACGGAGGACCAGGTCCCAAATGGGAGGTTTCAGATAATAAATGTCCCACAGAAGGGTGTGGACACTTCAAGCTGAGCCACAGCTCTGCCCTTGATAGGTGCATGGTACTGTGAAAAGATGCACCTTAAGTGAGGAGTATCCCAAGCCTGAGTCCGAAAGGCAAAGAAGATACTCCAACACTTGATTCACTGGCCAGGTGAAGGGGTCCAGTTGGTGTGAAGCAGCCCAAAGGGTGAAACACTTCCATTTCATGGCATAAGTGGCCCTGGTAGAGGGTTTTCAGCCACCAGGACATCTCCAACCAGAAAGGATACCCTGAAGCGGGCGATAGTTATGTCTGCAGGAACCATGCATAGAGATGCAGAGAATCTAGATCCAGATGGATTAGGGTGCCCTGGTCCTGGGAGAGCAAGCCAGTGCACAGGGGCAAGGGCACTGGAGGTTCCACCACCAGCTGTTGCAGCAAGGGGAACCAAATCTGATGTGGCCAGAAAGGAGCTAGGAGAATCATCTCCACCCCTTCCAACTGGAGCTTGAGCAGAACCCTCTGTCAAAGCGGGTAGGGAGGAAAGGCATACAGAAACCTCCCCTTCCAGGAGAAGGACAATATGTCTCACTAGAAAACTCCAGGCCCAGGACTGAGCAAGCAGAAAAGCATCAGTTTTGCACTGAGTGGGGACACAAAAAGGTCCAATGCTGGACGAACCCACCTGTCAAAGAGATCTTCAACCACCATGGACAGAAGCTCCCACTCGAGAGCCTGTGACCAGAAGTGTCTGAGACTGCCGGCCAGGATGTTTTGGATGCCTGGAACATGTACGGCCAAGAGCTCCAGACAGTACTCGATGGCCCAATACCAGATTCTCATTGCCTCCTGACACAAAGGGTAAGAGTGAGTTGCCCCTCTGTTTTTTTTCTTGTTTTTTTGTCTAATTCTGTTTCTGCTCCTGAACTCGGGGAACTCTCTCTGGCTGCCCTGCTCGCCATTGACTCTACCTCTCTATCTGAAGCCTCTCCCTGGCCCGCCCCTGATTGACAAATCCCTGGCTCTGAAACCCCTGAGGTGGGACCGCGTCACCCTGGCACTCTATCTAGAATCTAACCCACCAGTCAGGGTCGGGATGGGCACCCTGGTCAAGGACCCCAACCCTGGGAGTGTGGTCTTTGGTCCTGGGGGAACCTTCACCTATCCCCAAGACAGGGATTTTCTGTGCTTAGTTGTTTCTCTCCGGAGCTCAGCTGTGTAATGATGTCCTCTGACATCTGCCGCCGCACCGCCCCTGCATCTGCTGGCCCCACATGTTCCTTGTGATGCCTCTGACTGCTGTCAGAGGCCTCCCAGCAACACGTCCCCTAGAACCCTCCCCGGGAAGGGAGAGCAGTCCTCCAGCTGGCAGGTATGGCATTGGGCCAGCAGGAGTCGGCAGCGACGCAGGCTGCAGAAGAGGTGACACCGGCACAAGGCCTGAAGGCTGGGGCAATGGCAGGACTGGTGGTGGCCCAGCAGGCACTGGCAAGGGAGACTGGGAGAAGGATCTGCAGGCGCTGGAAAAGCCAGACAAGCAGGCGCCTGGGGGAAAAGAAGACCTCCCAGGTGAAGGCAGAGGTGGCGCGCCAGGCTAGGGAAAGTGGCAGTAGCCTGCTGGGTGCTGCCTTGCAGGGCTGACATTGGGCCCTGCAGAGAGGGACTGATGTAGGCAGTGCCTTGGCTGGGGGGGCAACAGTGGAGGAACTGACGCCCGAGACACCAACACCGACCAAGCCGCCTGGCTGAGAGCCCATGGAAGAAAAGGGACTGAGCATCAGGGGCTGGGAGAGAGGACACGAAGTCCCCTGTCCCGAGGTGCCGCCACCTGTAATGGCAATGAGGGCGGGCAGCTGTGCCACTGGTAACCTGGCAAAGGAAAGGGTTGGTGGGGTTAAGGGGTGACGACCCCCCATGGGAAGACAACCCTGACACAGTCAAGGGTTTGTGAGGCAACTGCGAGTAGGAAGCAGACTGGTCTCAATCCCGGTGTTTGTCTCAGTGCTTATGCTTCCCATCAGATTTTTGAAAGATGAGAAAGCCCAGCAGGACTGTGCTGGTGAGGTCAAAGAGCTCCTGGCCTGCAGTTCCTTTTCCATCCCAACCAGTTTCTGCTTAAAGGGAAAGTAAACATTGCAGGAATTGCTCAAACTGTGAAAGCCCATGAAAAGTTATTTTGAATATTTGGCTTCCCTGTAGCTGTCAAAAGTCCAGAGATATGAATATTTAAATCATATGTAAATCAAAACAAGGCAGCAGCCATTGCATGCAATTTTAAAACAGAAAGTGATGTCACTGAGGGGCAAGATGTAATTAACAATATACAGCTTGTCCCTCAGTGACATCACTTCCTGTTTGTAAGACTACATGAAATAGCTGCTGCAATGATTTAATTTTCACATTACTTAGCTATTCTTATCTCAAGACTCCTGTCCCCTACAGGTAAACCTAATACCTCGCTTTGAAAGATCTTTTCATTGGCTTTCACAATTTGAGGACCCTGCAATGCTTACTGTTCCTTTAATAAGATGGCTCTCCAGAAACTTAAGATGACGTCTCTGAGTGCCCTGATTAAATTTCTGGAAAATCTAGCAGGCTTCAGTGTCATGGTTGAGGCCTGAATGAAGAATGCACACAGAGTGGCCATCTTTTTATTTGCATGAGGCACACTTTATGGAGTGGTCAGAAGACAAAGGCTGGTGGAGAAACCATAAACTCGATGGTTGAAACACCAAACATTTGATGTTAGACTAATCACAGAAAAGGAAAGTAAAAAAGCACAGTAAGCAAGAGTAATGGCGGTCAACTGCAGCTGCGGCATCTGCTTAGGTCCAACGTGCGTGGGTCAATAGCGGGAAAAGAACTGAGGAGGGTGTGGGGACTGCACACCTTTATAGGACAGGCTGACATCAAGGACTGATGTTGGTGGTGGTGGGTTGTCACCCATGGTATACTGCTCGCTAGAAAGTTTTCAGTGTGGTCCTGGTGCCTGGCAGCTTAATCCTACTGATATTGGCGTGCTCCAACAGCCTTCCTCGAAGTAAGATAAAAAATATCCTAAGTGCTGTGCTGATAAGAAATAAAGCCACGTGTATTGTACATGATGACACACAAGGTCTCAAAGCAGACTTTGACTTTATATTATAGAATGAGGCAGCACTCCCAACCAATCGGAGCACTCCTTCCCCCTGCGTGTGAGACACTCTCATTCGGTGAAGAGTGTCTCACGAGCAGATGCCCTGGAAATGGGCACATTCCATGAACAGTTTTTTTTTTTTATATATATATTATTGATCACTTTCGATCAATAATATATTAATACATCCCACGTTGCCACTCGTTCCTGTATTAGAGTGGTTTCACTTGCCTTCAGCTTGAGCCAGAACAGCTCAGCTTCGCTTTGCTGTTCTTGCTCCAGCCAACCGCGCGTGAAACCACTCTTATATAGCAATGAGTGTCTCCAGGGGACGATTAACATATACTGCAATTCTCAATTCTGATCTCATTTTGCCTCCCACCAGTGAAGGTCTCATTTGCTGGGTTTTCACACAAATTGTCAGATCACCTGTAAGATCCTCCCCGTCAGCCAGTCCCCCTCCCCAGCCACAGCAAGTCGGCACCCAGGTACAACACTTTTTCTTTTCTTTGTCAGTAAGCAATATTTATGTTCAACTGGTGAATACTCTTTGATCAGCCAGCTCTCATCCAAAGCAATAGTCTGTTCTATGGCAGATGAGGAGAAATACTGTGCTAGCAGGAGAGGGGGCTGATTGACCACACCATGTGACTGCATACACTTTTGTGCATTCACAGGCCTGAGTGCAAACAAACGCTTAAAGATGGGAAAAGTAAGGGTAGGCACTGCACTATCAATCTAACAGGGGATCCTGAAAAACTGCGACCCAGGCTACTGGATAGGGATTCATGGTGACTGCCCATTCTCTTGTTGATCTGTGACCCTCTGCTGCAGTGGCTTAAGTTTTGTCAAAATCCTCGGCCACCTGGGGGCTGTCAAAATACCAGGGAGGATGTCCAGGGCAAGTAATTTGAAGGCAGGATGGGTAGAGATGAGCAGATTCCCATCAACACAAGTGTAAACTTCGATTTTACCCCTGTGAATTGATGCCAATTTGTTGATGTTCACAGCTATAGCCCTGGAAGATTATGACCTGCCCTCTATCAGTTTGTATAGGGCCATGAGTTTTGCTGCTTTAAGAACATTATATATTTCTCAGGATAACAGGTACCAGATGAGAAAATGCCTTGGTCTCTCACCAGGTTTGGGTCATGGCCCCGTTCTGTGGGCTCGTTCTATTTCAAAGGAAACTGCTGCTTCACCTAACTTCAGTTTCTTGGCTTGTCTCTGTTGCATGTTTGGAGCTGTTTTTTCCTCAAGTCCTTCAGACAGCCCAACCAGCTGAAGGTTAAACTGGTGGGCTTGCTTTTCCTCCTCATCTACTTTGTCCAGGAGGGCAGCCATGGATTTTCTCAGTTGCTCTCTGTCTCTCAAGAGGTCGATGACAGTGTCCTCCAAGGCACCTATCCACCACTCTGCCTCATCCAGATGGGTAGTGTGAGAAGCAGTAGTTTCAGGAAGTCCTGTAACTGTATTTTGTATGTGTTGTATTTGAACTGTGACTTGACTGAAACTGGCTTTTATCTCCTGGAGCAGGTTGGTGATCATTACTGCAAAGCAGATGGTCAGCTTCATCAGGTCCTGGGTTCCCACCTGACACCATGGCTCGCTTGCGTGTGTGGCCTTCTTGCAGAGCTGGAGCAGATCTTCCTGCCGATGCTGTCAACTCAAAGGTGAGTACTGAATGCTTCTTTGGGGATTTTTGGTTAGCCATTTATTAGAGGTATCTCTCCCACTGACTGTAGGTCCTGAGTTGCTGCACAAATCATAATTTAAGCTGATGTAAGGTGGTGCTAGGTGTGGTTCTAGAGGGCAACCACCATCTGCCCTGACAGCCCCCCAGAGGCCTGCTGGAAAGCAGAGGAGCTGATGAAGCTTTGGGAGAGAATCAATTCAATATAGAGCGCTGGGGCCCCATGAGTTAGTGGCCTGAAAACATAAATAAAGCCTTAGAAAGAGAATCAATTTGGCACAGGATGAATGAGGCCTAGCCTGATACTAACAGCTTAAAAGTGGCCTGGTGGTGCAGAGGCTGAGGTGCTGGATGCCACCTCGCTCACGGTGACCTGGGTTGAGACGGACCGGGTGGCTGGGGTCGGCAGGGGAAGAGATTGAGTGTCAGGAGGACTGCTCTCTCTTTCCGGGCTGGGTTAGGGAACCGATCGCCCAATGAGTGCTCTCTGGCAGAGGCTGGGAGGTAGCCGAACATAGCATCGCGGCATAAGCCAGGGGGTGGAGCCATGGCATGCGCTGCCTTGGTAGCTGGGCTCCACAGGGGACGTAGCGCACAAAAACAACAAAAAAAAACCCTCACCTCTGATAGAAACATAGAAACATAGAAACATAGAAGTTGACGGCAGATAAGGACCGCAAGGCCCATCCAGTCTGCCCATTTCTTTTTCTACCTTATAAATGTGCCATCGGCCTTTGCTCTGTCAGTGACCTATCTATTCATAGTCATTTGTATTGCTCCTTATGCCTATCCCATGCCTGTTTGAAGCCCTGCACTGTATTCATAGCCACCACTTCTTGTGGTAAGCTCATTCCATGCATCTACCACCTTTTCTGTGAAAAGAATTTCCTCACATTCCCCTTAATCGGCCTCCCCAATCCTCATGCTGTGTCCTCTTGTCCTGCTATTTTTCTTATATTTAAACATGTTAGACTCTTTCACCTTGTTTATGCCCTTAAGGTGTTTAAATGTCTCGATCATATCACCTCTCTCCTCCTTTGCTCAAGGGTATACATATTGAGCTCGTTAATCTGTCCTTATATGTCTTCTGATGCAGTCCCTGCACCATTTTGGTTGCCCTTCTCTGGACTGCCTCAATTTGGTTAATGTCCTTGTGAAGGTGTGGCCTCCAATACTGCACGTAGTACTCAGATGGGGTCCTAACTAATGTCTTGTACAGAGGGATTATTACCTCCCTCTTACGACTTGTGATACTCCTACTAATACACCCTAACACCCCCTAGCCTTACCTACTGCTTTAGAGGTCTGCTTGATGATTTAGGTCATCAGTGATGATGATGCCCGATCTCTTTCTTCCTTTGTGACTGCTAGCAACTCCTCCCAGCCTATAAGTGGCTCCAGGTTTTCTTCCCTATGTGCATGATTTTGCACTTCTTTGCATTAAATCCCAGTTGCCACTCTTCTGACCATTCTGCTAGTTTATCCAGATCTCTTCTCATTCTGCCCACCCCATCTGGATCATCTACTCTGTTGCAGATCTTGGTGTCATCTGCAAACAGACAAGCCTTACCCTCTAGTCCATCTGCGGTCACTAATGAAGATGTTGAATAGGACTGCCCTGGACTGATCCCTGAGGTACCCTACTTGTGACTTGCATCTCTTCTGACTGCATATACCATTTACCACCACTCTCTGTTTTCTGCCAGTCAACCAGTTTGCCACCCAGTTGACCAACTTCTGACCCACCTCTGAGCCTACCTAGCTTATTTATCAATCTTCTATGTGAACAGTGTCAAAGCTTTGCTGAAGTCAAGGTAGGCTACATCAACTGCCCCCTTGGTCCACCACTCTGCTTACCCAGTCAAAGAAATCTATGAGATTAGTTTGACAGGACCTTCCTTTGTAAACCCATGCTGTCTTGGATCCTGTGCCTCATGGATTCCAGGTGTTGCACTATCCTTTCCTTAAGGAGTGCCTCCATAATCTTGCCCACTACTGAGGTAAGACTGACCGGTCTGGTTCCCGCCTCCTCCCTGCTACCACTCTTGTGGAGTGGGATCACATGAGCCTTTCTCCAGTCTTCTGGGACCTCTCCTGTGCTCAGAGACTCACTAAACAATTCTGCTAATGGCTCTGCTAGTTCCTCCTTTACTCCTTAAGTACCCTGGGATGTATGCCATCAGGTCCCATTGCCTTATCCACCCTGAGCTAGCAGCTCTGTAGGACCCTTTCTTTTGTGAAGGGAGTAGTGCTCACCTCCCTCCCCTGTGTCCATGATGCTGAGCTGTGGGCCCTGCCCTACCTTCTCTTCAGTAAATCTGAGCAAAAGTATCTATTTAGGATAGATGCCTTTACAGGGTCCTCCTCCTCACATGCTCCCTTTTCTCCATTAAGCTTTAATACCCCCTCTGGACTTTCTCCTTTCACTAATGTATCTATAGAAGTCTTGTCACCTTCTTTACTGTTCGTGCTAGTGTTTCCTCAGTTTGGGACTTTGCCTGCCTTACTGCCTTACCTGCTTCCCTTAGGGCAGTTTGGTATGCTCCCTATCTTCATCCCGCTGTGTTCTCTTATATTTTCTGAAGGCCAGCTTTTGGCTCTGACCTTTCTGCTACTATATTTGAGAACCAAAGTGGTTTCTTTCTTCTTTTGCACTTCCTTTTCTGTCTAACACAATGGGATGTTGCTTCAAGTATTGTATCCTTAATGCTTGCCCACTTTGCCTGTACCTCCTCACCTGTGTTTCTTTTGCCAGGGCTAGCTTAACTCTGTTGGCCATCTTATCAAAGTCAGCTCCTCTGAAGTCCCATATTTTGCCTTGGAATGGGATGATTTAGATGTAGTAGCCAAATTGAACCATACCATGTGATGGTCACTGGCCCCCAGGTGACCTTCTACCTGGAGATCTGTGATCCTTCTTTGTTAGTCAGTACTAGATCTAGGATAGCCCTGTCTCTTGTGGGTTGCTGTACAAGTTGTTTGAGGCCCTCCCTGCAGGGAATCCACTATGAGTCTAGTTCTGGCAGATGTTCCTGCTGGTATTGACCAATCTGTATCTGGCATGTTGAAGTCTCCCATATCAGAACCTCCCTTTAGCTGTCATGTTTTGTATATCTTCTAACAGTAAGTGTCTATGTCCTCCCTCTGGTCTGGGGCCTGTAGACAACCCCAGTTCTTATGGCTGTCCCATTACCTGTTTCAGGGTGACCCACAGTTCTTCTGGCTCCTTATGTGTATTCTGAATTTCTGTAGCTTTGATATTTTCATTAACACAGGGCCACCCTCCCCCTTTTGCACCTCGGTCTCTTCTGAACAATACATCCAGGTACTGAAGTCTCCTAAGTGTGGTTACTGGTAAACCACGTCTCACTAATTGCTACTATGTCCAGTTTAGCCTCTGACATTATTGCCTGCAGGTCTGGGATCTTATTTCCCAGGCTGTGAGCATTTGTGTACATGATTTTCCATTGGCCAGATTTTGGTGTGTTAGTTGTTGGGTGAAGTTTGGCATTACCCTCAGCATCATATGGGAGACAAACCTTTTTTCTTACCTGGTGATGCAAATGAATGGCAAACACGCTGAATTCTGTTTGACCACTAGCTGAGGGGAGGGGTGTTCTTCCCATTCGACGATGGGGTGCTGCACCCTCTCCCATTTGCTAGTTTAAATATTCTGCAAAGACGTCAAACTTCTGCCCCAATGCACTGACTCTCTTTAGTCAGATGCAGTCCATCAAATTTAAAGAACTTTGCTCCCAGAACTGTTGCCAGTTCCTACAAATCTGTGTCCTTTTCCTGGCACCAGTCCTTGAGCCACGTGTTTAGCTCCCTATCTCCCTTCTCTGACCTTCCGTCCATCTGCTCCCTTCTCCCAGACTGGCAGGATCTCAGAGAAGGAGATGCCGAACGAAATAGATGATAGTTTGTCACCCAGCCTAGTCAGGTGTTCCTTGGTCTCCTCAACTGACCGGCTGGCGAGATCATTAGTCCCTATGTGTACTAGGACATCAGTGTTTTCTCCTGCTTTGTGAACAATTTAGCAATGCGGTCAGTGTCTCCATGCTGATGTACCTGGAGACATCTGACCATCACCCTGGCTGGAGATGGGTATCAACTCCGAATCATGGAGTCTCCTATGATCAGAAGTTTTTGGATTTCCTTTGTGCTTGTTTAGTTTTGGTTCCTGATTTGGGTGAGTATTGTTGTAGTTAGCTCCTGTGCAGTAGTGTCCTGCTCTGCAGTGTCTTCTGCCTCTTTATTTGATTTCAGAGATAGAGGCAGATACCTGTTTGTAGTGTTTATATGGTTTTGGAGGTAATGTGTTGGAGAGCAGAGAGTGATGGGGCACCTGATTTGCTCCTCCTAACCACCTGCCAACCTCCTGGACCAACTACCCTCTGCGGTCGAGGTTTTCTGTTGGATGCTGGGGAAATGGCGGGTGGTTCTTATAATGTATTTCCTCTTCAATATGAAATTTGAGGCGTGCAATCCTGCCCATGCTGCCCGGAGCTGAGACCTAAGATCTCCAAAGGCCCAGCATGTAGACAGTGTCCTAAATCCTGTAGACTGTCCTTCTGAAAATTGTTCCACAGTACCTGCAGTTAATGAAATCCATTCCAAATAAGTTGCTGGGTTTGTAACCTAGTCAGAGTAATTAGAAGGAAAAAAAAAAATGCAAGTAATGGTTTAATTGTGCTTTGTTTAACTTGTTATAAGTTAAATTACTAGTGCCCTGTAAATGAGATCACCTTGTGGAGGCCCCACTGATCCGCCTCTTCCTGTTCTGCCACAGGAAATGTTACAACTGTGGTACCCTATAAAAGGAGTGTAGTGTGGGGTGGTTGGGGATGGGGTGGGTGGCTGGCCCTTCCCTGCCAAAAAGAACCACGCACGAGAAAGAACAAGGAGGTAAGAGCAGAAACAATCAGTAAACAACAAATGCAGTAACCCTGAAAGCTTATCCTAATGTTAGATAAAACTGTAAAACCTGTAAAGCACCACCTGTAATAATTTCAGAGAAGATATACCCTGTAAGAAACACTTTGCTCCAGAGAAAAATAAAGCAGTAACAGAAGATATACCTTGCAAAAGACAATTTGAATCAGAAGATTACAGCAGTAATCTGTTAGCACACCATGTAGGCACACCTTGTAATAATGCAGAAGAAGGTATACCAGCAACAACAATTTGAATCAGAGAAAAAATAAAGCAATGAAATGTTAGCAACAAACAGTAGCAATCCCTGTGAGTAAAAAATAAAAACACCACCACACAGTAAATCTGCTTAGCCAAACTAAGTCTTAATCCTTCTCCCTTGCTCTGGAAAGTTTCTCTACTCTGCCTTTCAAGCAGTCTTAGAAGGAAAGAGCTCAGGTGAAGCTAGGTGCCTTGGCCAGCAAACCAAGTCTTCTACCTCCAAGATATCAACTAACCTGACTTTTTAACCCTTCTTTCTGTTGAAATTACTGACAGTTTGCCAGCTCCACCCCCACATACACACCTAATCCTTTGGAAGAGCTGTGGAGGAAAAGCAATTAGCTCCTTCAATGTGAGAAGGAGACTGAAACACCTCTGAGACAACAAACCTTTCAACAAACAAGAATAAAATAAAACCAGTGTCAAACAGTAATTTTGCTTAGCCCAATGATAAAAAGTCACAAAATGTGCTCCTGTAATACAGTAATTTCAGAGAAGATATACCCTGTAAGAAACACTTTGCTCCAGAGAAAAATAAAGCAGTAACAGAAGATATACCTTGCAAAGACAATTTGAATCAGAAGATTACAGCAGTAATCTGTTAGCACACACCTGTAGGCACACCTTGTAATAATGCAGAAGAAGGTATACCAGCAACAACAATTTGAATCAGAGAAAAATAAAGCAATGAAATGTTAGCAACAAACAGTAGCAATCCCTGTGAGTAAAAATTAAAAACACCACCACACAGTAAATCTGCTTAGCCAAACTAAGTCTTAATCCTTCTCCCTTGCTCTGGAAAGTTTCTCTACTCTGCCTTTCATGCAGTCTTAGAAGGAAAGAGCTCAGGTGAAGCTAGGTGCCTTGGCCAGCAAACCAAGTCTTCTACCTCCAAGATATCAACTAACCTGACTTTTTAACCCTTCTTTCTGTTGGAAATTACTGACAGTTTGCCAGCTCCACCCCACATACACACCTAATCCTTTGGAAGAGCTGTGGAGGAAAAGCAATTAGCTCCTTCAATGTGAGAAGGAGACTGAAACACCTCTGAGACAACAAACCTTTCAACAAACAAGAATAAAATAAACCAGTGTCAAACAGTAATTTTGTTTAGCCCAATGATAAAAAGTCACAAAAATGTAGCTCCCTGTAATACAGTAATTTCAGAGAAGATATACCCTGTAAGAAACACTTTGCTCCAGAGAAAAATAAAGCAGTAACAGAAGATATATTTTGCAAAAGACAATTTGAATTAGAAGATTACAGCAGTAATCTGTTAGCAATACCTGTAGGCACACTTGTAATAATGCAGAAGAAGGTATACCAGCAACAACAATTTGAATCAGAGAAAATAAAGCAATGAAATGTTAGCAACAAAAACAGTAGCAATCCCTGTGAGTAAAAATAAAAACACCACCACACAGTAAATCTGCTTAGCCAAACTAAGTCTTAATCCTTCTCCCTTGCTCTGGTAAATTTCTCTACTCTGCCTTTCAAGCAGTCTTAGAAGGAAAGAGCTCAGGTGAAGCTAGGTGCCTTGGCCAAGCAAACCAAGTCTTCTACCTCCAAGATATCAACTAACCTGACTTTTTAACCCTTCTTTCTGTTGGAAATTACTGACAGTTTGCCAGCTCCACCCCCACATACACACCTAATCCTTTGGAAGAGCTGTGGGAGGAAAAGCAATTAGCTCCTTCAATGTGAGAAGGAGACTGAAACACCTCTGAGACAACAAACCTTTCAACAAACAAGAATAAAATAAAACCAGTGTCAAACAGTAATTTTGCTTAGCCCAATGATAAAAAAGTCACAAAAATGTAAGCTCCCCTGTAATACAGTAATTTCAGAGAAGATATACCCTTGTAAGAAACACTTTGCTCCAGAGAAAAATAAAGCAGTAACAGAAGATATACCTTGCAAAAGACAATTTGAATCAGAAGATTACAGCAGTAATCTGTTAGCACACACCTGTAGGCACACCTTGTAATAATGCAGAAGAAGGTATACCAGCAACAACAATTTGAATCAGAGAAAAAATAAAGCAATGAAATGTTAGCAACAAACAGTAGCAATCCCTGTGAGTAAAAAAAATAAAAACACCACCACACAGTAAATCTGCTTAGCCAAACTAAGTCTTAATAGGCGATGGCGTCTCTCTCCACGGACCACACTCCCAGATACGGGCTCGGCTCGCAGGCTATCCCCCTCCTCTCTGGCCCAGTGTCTCAACACTTGGAGAAAGAGCGCCCTGGGCAGGGGTGGCCCTTCACTGGAGGCTAGACCTGGGGGATGCCCGGTGCCAGAGAGGAGCCTGTGACCCCCGAGCCACATTGGGAGGTACAGACTGTGGAACTAGGAGGTTGCCGGAGAGTGTTTGGTGGTGAGTGGTGCAAAAAATAGAGTTAAAAAAAAAAACAGCTTACAAGAAGATTTGAGCAACTTATGTTCCTGGTGAATGATCTTTTACACTAAGACATTCACTTTGGGCATGGGAATGAAAGTTACTAATATAGACTGACTGGATGCACTGGAAGAAGACAAGGATCTAGGTGTTATTTTAACTTCGGGTCTAAAGACATCCAGGCAGTGCCGCAAGGTGGTATGCAGAGCAAATAAAATGCTGGTCAACATTGGGGGGGGGGGGGTTCGTCGGTGGACCTAAGGAGATGGGTATACCGCTGTACAGAACACATGTTAGGCCACACAAAGTGTGGCTCCTCTATGGAGGCACCCGCAATGGAGACCAAGGAGGATGCTGGGAACCTCCACAAGGGAGACCCACAGGAGGATGGCATGGGACCCCACAGGGGAAGGAAACAACTCCTGGTCGGGGACTCCATTGTTAGTAAAGTAGAACTGGGGGAGGAAGAGGAGAGGGTGGTAAGGTGCCTACCTGACACCATGGCTTGGAGGGACAGGGAGCTAATCCTCAGGATCGCTGGAGCAGCTGCACAGGGGAGGGAGCTGGATATCATTGTCCACCTAGGGACAAATGACCTGGCTAAGAAAGGGACCAGAGCAGTGCAGGAAGAGTTTGTGGAGTTGGGGAGGGGCCTTAGACAAGTAGCACGCATGGTAACCTTCTCGGAGGTGCTACCTGTCTATGGCGTGGGTGAGGCTAGGGTGCTCCACACCATGGGATTCAATCAGTGGTTGAAAAACTGGTGCAGAGCTCAGGAATTTGGCTTCATTGAGACTGGGGTCCACCTGGAGTGATGCAGACCTATACTGGCATGATGGGCTGCATCTGTCCAGAGAGGAACCAGAATCCTAGGTGATACGTTTAAATGTTTCATTGGCAAGCATTAAAACTAGCCAAGGGGAGGCACTGGAAGAACGGGAAATCCTAGCCTCCAAAAAGTCAGGGTAGTAAGTGAGGTAAACACCAAGATAGAGATGTCGGTAGGGAGAAGCGCAGGGCAATGAAGAAAGTGACAAAGGCAATAAGGACAGGGATGGGGCAAAAAGGAGTAAGGCCATCAGGAAATGGAGGGTAATGAGTACCAATGCCCATAGTCTGGGCAACAAGCTCCCTGAACTGGTGGCCTTGATGGAAGAGGGTTGCCTGGATATCATAGCAGTCACAGAAACATGGTACACAGAGAACCATGACTGGGATGTTAACTTACCAGGGTACATAACCTACAGGAGAGACAGGAAGGGGAGAAGAGGGGGAGTTGTTTCTATGTAAAGGAAGGGATAAAAGCAACTGAACAGAAGAGTAAACAGGGAGGAGAGGAGGCACTGTGGGTCACCTTAGAGACTGAAAATGGCACCACAATCCGCTCAGGGGTTGTATACAGATCCCCATGTCAGGGGGAGTGAATGGACAAGAATATGATAGAAGGCAGTCTTAGGATGGCAGAGAAAGGGGAGATACTGTTGATGGGAGACCTGAATATGCCAGATGTTAACTGGAGCACATTTGCTGCAGCCACATCCAAGAGCAGAGCCATTCTCGATGCCCTACAGGTGGCATGCCTCAGACAACTAGTTTCGGAACCCACTCGTGAGGGAACAATCTTAGACCTCGAACCCTTCGTTCTTTTAGAATTCTTGGGTGAATCTCGTCAGGCCCCGTTGCTTTGTCCACCTTCAATTTTACTAGTTCTTTCAGAACCCTTTCTTCTGCAAATGGACTGGTATCGATCCCCGTCTCCACAGTGTTTCTCTTGTTTGGTTTAGGTACCTCCCCCTCCTCTTCCATTGTGAATACTGAGCAGAAATATTCATTCAGTATCCCTGCTTTTTCACTGTCACCCGCTGCCCACATTCCTTCCCCTTTATTATTTTATTTTATTTTATTTAAACAGCAGTTTGGAAAACCTTTGAGCCATAGGCTCATTTACAAAGGTACCTTGTCACAGTAAGACAAACCAAAATACACAGTATAGCAGTACAACACAAAAGTATAACAGTAAATTAAGACATAGATACAAACAAGCTGGTACAGGTAGGATGGATGCAAACAATACCAGAGTTATGTCGACCTTAGCAGCTTAGTAATAAGCTTTATCATAAGTATTGAGTCTGACTTTGACTAGCGGCAGTTACAGCATCGGGTGTTAATAAGGTGGTTCGTTAGGAGTTTTGAAACACGATATAGTTGGAGCTTGGAGATGGAGGGGCAGTGTGTTGAACCAGGAGGGCCCTAAAAGCTGAAGGCTCTTTGGCCGTGAGGTCCTAGCTCTAGGGATAACAAGAGAGGTTTTCCCAGAGGTCAGAGTATGAACTAGTGGGACAGAGCGCGATATGGTGGTGGTCAATTCTGGTGGGGAAAGCCCAAGGAGGGTCTTTTTGTAAGGGTACAGAAGATATTTGAGGCGCTTTGTCGAGATCAAGTACCAGCGCTTTTAGCATACAGTAGACAGGTGTGTGTCATCCTAGGTGCTCCAGTAATTAACCTGCAGGCCTTATTCAGAGTAGTGCAAATTTATGGAGTGCGGCTGATCAGCAGCACATACACCGGCAGTCCATAGTCCACTAGGGACAGATAGAGGAGGTGATCAAGGAAGGAAGAGCCCGGGGAGGCAGTGTTTATACCGGCGTAAGATGCCCAATTGGATATTAGTGGCAGTGGCTAGGGCAGCAATGTGTCCATGGAAGGAGAGGAGGGTCAAAATGGATCCTAGGTATTTATAGGAGCAAACTTGTTCGAGTGGAATGAGGACCCAGAGTGAATGAGGAGTTTGAAGTTGCAGGACTTGTTTTGGGGATGAGTGAAGAACATGGTTTTTGTTTTTTTAAGATTTATCACCAATCTATTAAGCCAAAGTATCCCTCCCTTGGCCTTTCTTCACTTCCTAATTACCTATAAAAGGTATTATCCCCCTTCTTAATAGAGTTGGTTATCCTTTCCTCGGTTTGGGCCTTTGCTATTCTGACTGCCTTCCCTGCCTATTTCTGTTCTAACTGATAAAGTTCTCTGTCCTGCTCCTTCTGTGTTTCCTTATATTTCCTGAATGCTATCCTTTTCTCCTTATCCTTCCCTGTCACCTCTTTTGAGAACCATAGCATTTTTTTTCCTTCATTGTGTTTTGTTGATTTGCTTCACACAAAGGCTTGTTGCCTCTGTGATGGCTGTTTTGATTACTCCTCATTGTTCCTCCACCCCTCCTTCTTGCCTGTTTGCTAGTGCTTTTCTGAGGCACTCTCTCATTTTCCCAAAGTCAGCCCTCCTAAAGTCCAATACTCTTGCTTTTATATGGCTTGACTCTATGGCTGTGTTTATCGTGAACCACACTATTTGGTGGTCGCTTGTTCCCAGATGGCTACCCACTTCTAAATCAAAGATTCTTTCTCCATCCCCATTTGAGAGTACCTAAACAGAGGCTTGCAAAGTGTATGAGCATAAGAACAATTATCAACTATTTTCCACTGAAAATAATCTATAAAGCCTGCATATGATAATGAAACTAAAGTTTCAGCTGCCTTCTGAACAAAAAAAGGTAAATAAAGGGTATATCGGGAATCCTTCCATTGTTGATAAGGTTACTGCAGAATCAAGCAGAGTAGCTGAAGTATGCAAAGTGTTACAATTACAGTATGCAGTAGATTGGTAGTTTTCTCTATTTTTTTAATAAAGCAATTGAGTACAGTTTCAAAAATCAGCATATCTAAGAAAGCAATAATACCCAACAGGATAGGCAGTATTGGGCTATACTGGACCACCCCCCAGAGCTTAATGAAGCCTGACACCACAGGCAGAGAGAGGGCCTTTTAGCCCCTGGAAGGTCCAGTATAGCCCAATACCACTCATCCTGGAGGGTATTACTGTGCTTAGAAAATGTGTAATTTGTGGAATTTTAACAAAATACTTAAAAAGAATTATTAAAAAAACTTAAAAATTAGTAAAAGTGAATAGAAATGAATGTTCTTGTAATCTAGTCCCTCTACTGGTATACCTGCCAGTAGAGGGTGCTGCTGTTTTGCATACAGGTTTCTTCAGCTTTGCATCTGCTTGTTCCTTTGTGACTTGCCTCCCCACTGTCTTTCCCATAGCTTCCTCCAGGTTATGTTTTTATGACCCTTCCCCTATTCCCAACTCCTCCATAGCAGTCATGGGAGAGCTGCGTTTCTCTGTCCCTTGTCCATAAGTCACTGTTCCCTATCAGGGCTTTGAGGATTATGTTTCTTTTTTTAATTGCCAGTTGAAGACAGCATCGCTTGCAGGCAGGCAGTCGGGTCCAATAATGGGAGCACTGTCAGGTAAGTGTTACAGGATGATGTGCTGTTTACCCCTAAGTCTACAGTGAGACTAGCAGTATTTTTGTGAATTTGTCTCCTGCAGATGGAGACACACTGCCGGCTTGTGGCAGTAAAGTAAATGGGTGGGTGGGCTGATGGAAGAAATAGGGCGCAATGACTGGGCTGTGAGAGGGGGTTGGAGTGTGCTATGTGATAGCACTGTGTTTTTTTCATTTAAAACTGCAACAGAAGTGCTATGAATGGGAAACTGGGGGGAAATTGCTTGGAAGCTTGGTCTTTCTAAAGCGATTAAAAAAATGGTGGCTGCTTAAAATTGAATTTGTAGCTGGCACAGTGACACCAGCAGGTAATGGGATGCTTGCCAGTGGGACTTATTATTTGCCAGTGCACATAAATGTACCTCTTACCAGGAGTCTTAGCCAATTAGATGCCAGGAAATCTCCCCAACCATTTTCTAATGCTAGTGAGAAATGTGAAATATGTTATTCTTAAAAAGTACCCCATACTAGGTGTGTATATCTAGTCTAAATATTGAATGTCCCCAATATCGCAGAAGTGTTCAGCATCTTGAATTGGACCTAAAATAAGACATCAGAGCCTGATTAGGGCCCCACCCCCTTAAAGCCAGCCTAATTACACAGTGGTTTGTGTAATCATTTACCATTCAGGACACTTGGGTTCATGTCTTGAGCTGGGAACTCCCACTCATGGCTCAGCAGAGAGAGGCGACATGTCCCAGTCAAACACATTCTATATTGGGGAGGGCAAGCTGAACCTGCTGGTACACAGATTCCCTATGGGGGGTCCAGGGGGAGTCAGTCACCCAGAAGGAATACATGATGTAGAAACCGCTGCTACCATAGATGCAAAGTCTGCTGTTGATGCAAGATGGGTGATGGGATTCCCTTGAGTCTGGTCAGATGTCTATACCGCATTATAGAGAACAAGATCAAGAAAGCATATGACTAACCATATTTCAAAAGGATGAACTAGGAAGTGAAAGGAAAATGAAATATAGGGGAAATAATAAGCATATGATGCTGCTACACTCTTTCTCATCAAGGTGTGGCATACATACCACTGGGTCTCTAACTCCCCTCTCTAAATTGGACTTTAAAATATGTGTAGCCCCCCCCAATAATTTGGGGCTTATCTTAAGCATCTCCCAGGGCTCCAGCAATGACCGCTGCCAGGCAGACGTCCGTTGGAAACAATAAATCCATGGTAATTTGGTGACCCTGTTGATCTACGTGCAAGTGCCATTATGTGCCTCTGAGCCTGTCCCTTTAAGTGCCACAGCCAGTGTGCTGTGAATGGCCTTGGCTGGGGGTCTGAACGTTTCAGAGCTCACAACCAGACGGGTATCACCCCAATTTGTTCCATTCTGCTGTTGCTGGTAGAGCAGTGGGAGCCCTAACTGGAATTGTAAATATCTGCCTCTAATTTGTTGTTGTATGTAAATTAAAGTGCTTGTTTTAACCTGCCTTCTCGCAGCTTATGCATCCAACTGGGAGCCACCATGCTTGGTCTGGGACTTTCAGGAATTTGGACCAACTGGGACACAGGGGACCTCGAGGGGTCCTTAGTTCAGGTGCCTTGTGGGAGAAACTGTGAACTCTAAGGTTTGGCACATAAAGGAATCAATGTGAGCACAAGATTGTGATTGACGTCTCCCCCTGACCAATTGGAACGTAAGAAAAACGGACTAATCTGAGAACTGATTTCAAACTGTGAGCAGTTCATCCCAAGACTCCGTGGAGCAAGGAGCCCTGTTCAATCTTGCAGGGTTCTGCCCCAGGAAAGGCCTAGTTTTTCTCGGCGTGTGTCTGTGGTCCCAAGTTTGGGAATCAGTCACCAGAGACTGCCTTCTGCAGGTTGAAAGGTTTGCTCAGCAGAGTGGCTGTAATGCTAAGCAGCCTGAAGCTGAACTGAGAAGTGGATGCTGTTTCCATTCAATGTGCTGAATGCTTGAGGTGAGCCGAGACCTACTAACCAGGGATGCCTGTTTGCCACCAGCAGCCAGCTGCCTTGTTTAGCCAAGTTGTCAGCCAACTGGAGGCTTTCACCAGCCAAAAGAATTGAACTTCCAGAAGTGCTTTATAAAACCTTGGCTCATGCCAAACCCGGCCCTAGTCATCTATTCCTGCACCAGTTACAGTTTTTCTTGGCAAGAGTCTAGCTTGGGGATCCAGCCCCGCGCAGCAAGGTATCACAGGTTGCGGCCACCTGAAGGGAAAGGCCATGAAGCAGAGGTGAGTCGTGTCGGCCCAGTTTCCCCATGCTCTTCAGTGCTCTGCAACAGGTCTTCATTTCGCCAGGCCATCTTCCCCCTACTGGTGCTGTGAATAAACTCAGGGTAGCTCCTTGCAACAAGCTCTTGAACTAATCTGTGATACCATCTGAGTTCACTCAATGTATTTTACAGGGTTTCAATGGACTAGGCCAACCGGACGAGGATACAATTAATCAAGTTCTTTGTTTGTGCATGTTTAATCATCTTTTCTTCCCATCAAGGGGCCTCAATAACAGCTGCAACCCTGGCACCGTTCTGGCTAGCCAGCATCACTCTGGGTACCCAGCAGTTGCAAGACTGTACTTAAGTGACTGAGGAAATTACATGCAGAATACCCTGGCTAATACCAGTTTAGCAATCATTTATTCAGATTTGCATCTCTCCCTTGTTCACATCCCCTCAATAAATCAGATTCATTGTTTCATTGTTAAACAGACTCAGGAGCAAATTATTGTCTGGTTAAACTTCACTGTGACTTGGGTGAAAGCATTTGAAAGTGTATGTTTGCATGTGATATTGCTTTACAGGGTGCTCCACTGTGTTTGCCAGAAGACCAGACCCTGGTGGTAATTTGAAGGGGATGAGCATATTATTAATGTTCATTTGTAATTGTGTGTTCCCTGTGAAAAGGGTAGTATCTGTTGTGAAGGTACTTGGTCACCAGGTGAGCAGGTGGGTGGTTATAGCTTCCCAGAGGGCTATACCAGGTTGGATAGACACCCCCACGTACCTTGCTCTGTGTGTAGGCACCAACTCGTATTTACTGAGGGTAGGAGAACCTGGGTAATTATTCATTTGGAACCCAGGACCCTCAACCTGTTATTAGGGAACAGGCAGGGTAGTAGCCCTGGAGTAGTGCCACCTGAGGTTACATATAGTTGCTAAATTTTTCCCATTGGGAAAACAGTAACATCTAAATCCTGTAATACCCTTGATGTGACATCATGAAGGGATAGTACCATCACTCCAATGTCTCATAAATGTTTTTAAAACACTGAATGTACATAAAGACCATGGGCACATTACGAGTCAGCTTTTATTATAACTGACATGTACATCAAGAGCTGACTTATAGCCAAACTACAGAAAAGTCAATTACAGAGCTACAATTCTGTCGAGAGCTTCTGGTGATATCAAACCAGAAGAGTGAAGCCTCATCTGCTATTCTATTTGTTATGGCTGGTTACTCCCCACAAGATGGCCCCACCTGCAGAATAAAGTTCAGAAAGATAAGAACAGAAATAAAGAGGTGATGAAATCTGAGCATGTGGATGAGGAGCAGTGTCTGACTCCATTAAATAAAAAACAAATCCTCCCCCTACTATATCCCATCACTGTAACTCACTTTGTGCTTCTGGATCCTCACCTTAGAAACTAATTATTTTTGAGGGTGCATCAATGTGTGCCCTTGTCCACTGTCTCCTTTATTTTTAATTTTTTATATTTTGTTTTATTCATTTACCACTGTACAAACATACAGAGGCCACTTGATTCCAGGTTATATAAACTGATGTGACGGAACATATCATAGTTAGGAGACAATACCCATCACTCTGCATTGCTAACAATGGTCTGTATTCTTCACTGTCTGTAGCCTACTACGTGCCACATAAGTGGGCTGCAGAGGAGCATACGTGCAAATAGCATACTGCTATGCCTACCTGGAGTGTACAGCAAGGGCATGCAGTGTGCATAAACATGGCATGCTCATGCCCCTGGGAGGCTCTGCATGGCGGTATGTTGGAGGACAATGCGCTGCACGTGTGGCATAATGCGGATGTTTGTTTGTTTGTTGAATTTTGTTGACCCGGTAAGCCCACTGGGCCTAGAATTCCCTTTTTCAGGGGTGACCAGGGTGGAGGGAGGGATATAGATGGTAAGCAACTGAAACTGAACCAGATTAAGCTGTTGGTGGTATTTTTAGTGAATGAGGGAAATTTGTCCAGGGCACCGGGGAAATTCCCCTACTCTGACAGTAGGGGGACCGCTTGGCTAGCTTCAATGACCACTTGGAACAAGCCACCGTACGGGATGGATGTGACTGAGGTAGGAGAGAAGGCCTCCTCTCCTAACCTTGATTTACTAGAGGCTGACAATGGTTGTATGGAATTCATGAAGAAGGTGAAGCGAGCGATTTATTTGTTTCTACTGAAGATTTAACAGCTATTGAACTGAATATGGTTTCCGTATTAGCTCTGATGGCTTCCCCTTCGAACTCTGAAAAACAAGATCCCGTCTACCTGAAAGATGGAAATTTACAAATATTCAACGAGCCTGCAACTTTAAATCTTATGCATACAACTACAAACCCTACTTCGGATGACGGTGCTTTGGATTCAGCTGTCAAGAAAGATACTGTCACTTCAAATGACCCGTCAGAATCGGGTGAGTCACCACTTTCGAATGTTGCATTTTCTTGCAAAATTCCCTCAGAAACACATGCAGCTGGCATATTAAGCGCTGTTTTCAGTGTGTGCCGACAGCCAAACTTACAAGTAACTGAAGAAAACTCTGTCTCGATAGACTCCCGGGCTGGCAGTTCAAGCACCGCTTGCGGTGTGTGCCAGAAGCCCGTAGTATCAGGCTCGTCTTCTGAAATCGAGACTGCAGTCAAACGATTGACTCCCTCCAGTGATCCTTCACAAAAACCGGACACTGCTACTGCTAACGTTGAAGCACCTTCCTTTATGATGAAAGATTCAGGGTTTGTTTTTAAATGCCCTGTTCATATTACTGGATTTGGGGAAAATGTAGTTACAGAAGCCGGTATAAAATACCAAACCGGCACAATCCTCAACCTGAAGCCACGGCCTTTTCTTTTACACTAAGACACAAGCCTTGTTTTAAGGATCAAAAGTTTGTTCAGTTAATCCTACTACAAAACCAATTAAAAGGAATTGGCCTATAAGTCCACAGAAGACCCCTTAACTTTTAAAGGCAGATCATTTTCCACAAAACGGACAGTTCTAATCTCTGACAACAACTGGTCCCCTCAACAAGCCTTACAAAAGCAGGATGGCTCCAAACTTCAAGGGAACTGGTTACCAGACCCTGACTGGGATGCCTCTCTAGATTTTTACAGTCTTCTCCTACATGGAAACCTACAACTCGAAACATCATGGCTAGACCTATTAGGCCTTCAGACCTCAAAAGCCCTATTTCTGACAATGCTGCTAATAATAATTCTGACTCTGCAAAACTGAATTTATCTAACGAGACTGTAACTAAATCACCTAATGTGACTTTGACAGATATTCCTGAAAAACCTGACATATCACAGGCTCCGCTTGTTCAAAAACCTCTCCTATCTGAATTTTTTTCTAAAATAAAAAAAGAGGCTGCCCCAAGGAGAAACGCAGTTCGCATCCGATATAAGGGAAGCTTAACGGAACGGCCAGACAGATCCTTTGTAGGAAAACAATTACTAAAAGACTCTTTACACTTCTCACCTAGAGAAGTATTTGCTTTCATTAATATTTCCGGAGAGGACAATTATGATGTTAGTTTTTGAACTGCATATGCTCTTGAACTTTTGGGAACATTATTCACAGGTTAAGACTTCTCCCCTTTGGGCCCCCTTTTTGGTGATCCCTCTTACCAAACCCCTTATCAAGTATGTCACCATAATGTTCAGAAATGAAGGGGTTCATGTGGATGACATCACATATTGTTTGTCCCAAAAATGTGATACACTAAGTGATCCAGAAGCAATTTTAGATTCTGAGTTATTTTGGACAGGGGAATGGAAATATAAAGTTAAACTCAGGCTTTCTGACTCAGGGATGGAACATATTCCTAATTCCTTTATGTTGGGGAGAGACAGAGGGGTTTGTTTTTATGCAGGTCAGCCTCATGCGTGTTACAAATGTGGGTCTAGAACACACTTATCTAGCACTTGTGATCAAGACCGGTGAGATAATGTGACCTCTGTGAGGAGTATGGTCATATTTTTGGAGAGTGCCCATGGGCAGCCAAAAATAAAGCATCCTGCATTAGTCCTGAGCTCTTAATACAACAGGCACAAGACTCTGCTTCTGCACCTGCAGATAATACTCCTGTTCCACCCCCATCCCCCGCCTCCTCCTGTTTTACCCCTTCTACCTCTCTGGTTAAAAAACAGACCCTGACATTATGATAATTTCAGAGATACCCCCCCATCCTCAGGACACAAATTCTGTACAAGATGTTCCAATTTGATCCACTACCCCATACCATGGTTCCTGTCTGTTACATATAACCTATTGGTATGGATGGGGAATCCTCTGATTTGAGTATATTGCCACCATTACCCAGATGACACTCTTCAGGGAATTTA
The DNA here is from genome assembly GCA_016271365.2 of Neoceratodus forsteri. Lineage (NCBI taxonomy): Eukaryota > Metazoa > Chordata > Ceratodontiformes > Ceratodontidae > Neoceratodus > Neoceratodus forsteri. The sequence goes on from CM028132.1 coordinate 690,670,936, forward strand.
AAACAAAACCTATCAACTTCTTCCATTAGTTCCACCCCATTTGAGTCTGATAACACCTATGCTGCATTATTTCTACCTGATGGCGATTTTGAAATGGAGCAAGCGGACTCAGATCCCCATACAGGAGAAGGAACTTCAGCCCCTAAGGGAGCTGAACAAAGTGATTATAAGGGCAAGAAAAGAAAAGGAGGAAAAAATATTAGATTTTTTTGAACATTCACTTTTATGAAAAGTTTTTTCTGGTGGGTCTTTAAACATCCATAGCCTATTAAACCCATTAAAGAGGCAAGCTGTTTTTCCTTTATCCATGATACAAAATTTGATGTTTTTTCCTCCAGGAAACATGGATGTGTTCAAGAGAACAAATTATATTATTCAAAGGGAATGGATCTGGGGACCTTCATATTGTTCTTTCAGCCCTGACAATGCTGATGGGATTGGTATCCTATCTGGGTCTTATGATTTTTCTCTGATAAAATTGGTAGATCTACACCCGGGTAGATTATTATTAATAGATGGAAAATGGAAAACATTAGCTTGTTGCTTTATAACTATTTATAACCCTCAACTTAAAGCTAATAGGGTAACTCTTCTCAGAAGAGTACAACCTTTTCTTTTCACCTCCTATACAGTATTTTTTGGTGGGGACTTTAATTGTGATGTTGCCAAAACACAATTCAGTGGTGTAAAAAGGAAAAAAATCTATTGTGATTCCAATATGTTGACAACAGTAGTAAAAACTGCAGGTCTTTTGAACTGTAATATTTATAATAAAGGTCTAGATTTTACATATACCAGAAATAAATATAAACTACAATTGACCATTTATTTATTTCTAAAACTTTGCTCTGTAGGTGTTTTTCAAATTTTACCCATAGAATTTTCAGTCCATCTATTACTAAAATTTGTTATCTCAACTTCTTTTAGTATTCAAAAACAGAATAATAATCCAGAAGTAATTAAAGAGATAAAAGCACTATTCACAGCCAGATTTTCGGTCCTATTTTTATATTCAGTTATTGGTGAATGGTGGTTTGAAACTAAACAAGATTTAAAATCTTGGCTTTGTAAATATAGCAGACAATTAGGAAATAAGTTCTTAAAGTATTTATCCCTTCGAAAACACTTACAGTACTTATATACAATATCTTATCTTACAAAATATGATTATTCACAGCAAATCATAAATATTAAGCATACTGTGCTCACATACCAATATAATCAGGTACAATCAATATAAGTCACATTACACAGTGGTATACAAAGAATGCCAGTAGGTGATCCCTATGAAGCATGCAAAAATTCATGAATACATGAATATAGATTTTTACTGGATTCAGACAATAATAGAGTAGACAGTATCAATGACATTGATCATATTATAAAAACACATTATCAGTCCCTACTCCCATCATACCACCTTCAATAGTTGATATACAAACTTACCTACAAGAAACATCAGTTCCATCCCTATCTGCAGACGCACTATTACTATTAAATGACATAACAGTAGAAGACATAACTGAAGCTATTAAGACCCTGAAATTACATACTTCACCCAGTTTAGATGGTCTTCCTCACTAGTTTTACAAAACTTTCATTTTTGAAATTTCTGTCTGCTTACATAAACTATACCACTACTTTGTTTCACTCTAATAGTATCCCTCCACAATTTTTACAAGGGCTATTAGTTTATTTATATAAATCAGGTGATAACGCAAATATAAAAAACTGGAGACCCATCATTCTGCTAAATAGTGATTGCAAAATACTTGCTTATATTCTTAATACTAGATTGAAGCAATATGTTTCATTAGTGCTTTCCTCTCAACAATTTTGTGGGTTATCTAATAGAAAAATTCAGGATGCTCTTAGTATCATCAGGGATATTACTAAAAGTATTACTATATCTAATACAAAAGGATGTATATTATCCGTGGATCAAGAAAAAGCTTTTGATCGTGTTGATCGCTCATTTTTATTTCACACTGTCATCTTATGGGGTACCTGTTGAGTTTGTTACTAAAATAAAGCTATTATATGCCCAGGTTCAAGTTCGGGCCCTCATTAAAGGACATATTACTAAGGGATTTGAAATCTCCACTGGAGTGAGACAGGGCTGCCCACTTAGTCCTCTGTTATACATTTTTTCTCTTAACCCTCTCTTACAATGTTTAACCAATACTCACAAATGGGAAGGATTGTTAAGATCAACTAGACATAGCCCCATGGTATTACAGGCTTATGCAGATGATATTTGTGGGTTTTTTTCCCACTATAATCAAATCCCTCTTTTTCTGCATGAACTTAAAATATATGCTAGTGTGTCTAATTCCAAACTAAACAATACAAAATGTAAAGGATTATTAATAGGTCCCTGGAATCTTGTGTCCTGTCAAGTGCAAGGGATTGTCATAACAAACAAACCTATGACAATCTTGGGTATACAATTTGGACCATCTAATCTCCCCTTGACTAATTGGGAAAATATTTTTAGTAAAGTTCAACAAAAAGTTGGTAGATGGCAACATTGGAAGTTATCAAAATTTAAGAGAATTCAAATTTTGAAACGATTTGTTATTCCTCAGCTACAGTATGCAGCTACCATTTTTCCACCACCTCAGTCTTTAGAAACCCTGCTTTATGGACTTTTTTTTCAAATGTTGTGGGGAAATAAACTGAATCCAGTTAAGCAATGCTTTACTTATCTTAAAAAAGAAATGGGGGGTCTTAATATGATAGAACCAATCTTTTTTTTTTTCATTCTCTTTTTCTGTTTCATACAGTTTTTTTTGGTATCTCCACTATAACAACTGGAGCTCATGGTCTGGTACAATCAGTTCTAAGTCACTATTTAACAGCTTGGCAAACAGTAGCACCAAAAATACATTCATGGTTACAAATACCTGAATATTTTCGACCTGCTGCTCAAAATTATTTAAATGGAAAGTTCAAAAGACTCAGATTTTACAGTGTACTAGGAAAAACTTTTATTATACAGTATTGTCTCAAATATACCCAACAGAACCCACTTTTAAAAACTGTCCTGATTCTAACCCCCAGGTTTTGAAACAATTAACGAATAAAAGAATACCACATCATATGTGGGAAAACTTATGGCTCACAGCATATGGCAGATTAAATGTTAGAGGCGACGCCAAACACAAAAACTTGATGGACAGGTACTGCCCATATACTGAATGTATAAATGTTGAAGAAACTATGGCCCAGATATTCAAAAGGGTTGTGCATGGCACAACAGTGTTGCGCCATGTGCAACCCACTGATGCGCCCCGGCACAATATTCAAAAGGGAAAAGTGTGTGGTACAAATCCCAATGTGCCAGAGCGCATCAGTAATGTATGCAGGCACAGGTAGGGGGGGCGTGCCCATGCATAAACTGCACAGCTCCGTATTCAGCCCAGGATGTGCAGAACCATGCATGTGCAACCCCTACCTGTGCCAGCACAAAGTTAAGCCCAAAAAAAAAGGAACAACTGATGGCCACCCACAGGTGAGCTGCCGCACTGCATGGCGCAACACGGCAGCTGCCACTGGCCACCCAAGTTCCGTCTGCACCTGGTGGTGCCCCCCCATGCCCAATCATGGGCATTTGTTGAAAGACAGCTCCCCGCCCTATATCCCTGGTGGTCCAGTGGACCGCTTTCTGCCCAATCACAGGCATCTGTATGAATAAACAACCCCATCCAATATCCCTGGTAGTCCAGTGGACCGCTTTCTGCCCGATTGCAGGCATCTGTATGAATAAACAACCCCGTCCAATATCCCTGGTGGTCCAGTGGACCACTCTCTGCCCGATCTCGGGCATCTGTGATGAAAAGACGTCCTATATCCCTGGTGGTCCAATGGACCTCTATCTGCCCGATCTCGGGCATCTGCTAAAATAAAACGCTATATCCCTGGTGATCTAGTGGACTGCTCTCTACCTGATCTCGGGCATCTGTAATGAAAAGACGTCCTATATCCCTGGTGGTCCAGTGGACTGCACTCTGCCCGATCGCGGGCATCTTTAAAACACAACCTCCTATACCCCTGGTGGTCTCGGTGATCTCGGGCATCTGTTAAAAAAAAACCTATATCCCTGGTGGTCCAGTGGACCGCCTTCGCGATCTCAGGCATCTGTGATGAAAAGACGCCCTATATCCTGCGGTCCAGTGGATTTAGCCGTTCGATCTTGGGCATCTGTTAAAAAACTATATCCCTGGTGGTCCAGTGGACCGCCTCTGCCAGATCTTGGGCATCTGTGATGAATGATTAATTGTGTGAATGATTCATTCACATATCTGGACTGTGAGTAGGGGCTGCACGCTCTATTGGCTCACACTGTGAATCATCGGGCGCAGCCCGCACCAGGTGTCAGTTGCGGGCGTGTGTCAGCAGGTGGGGGTGCTGCCACCCACTGGCTGACCGGGGAGCGAGGCGGTGGGGCTCAGTGGGCGGGTGGGGAAGGGGTACCCTAGACCACCAGGGATATAGGATGTTGTGTTTTAAAGATGCCTGCGATCGGGCAGAGTGCGGTCCACTGGACCACCAGGGATATTGGACAGGGTTGTTTATTCATACAGATGCCCACAATCGGGCAGAAAGTGGTCCACTGGACCACCAGGGATATTGGATGGGGTTGTTTATTCATACAGATGCCCGCGATCGGGCAGAAAGCGGTCCACTGGACCACCAGGGATATTGGACGGGGCTTTTTATTTTTACAGATGCCCATGATTGGGCTGGGGTAGGCATCGTCCCCAAGTGGCTGCTGCTCGGCAGGGCCAGGCCAGTCATCGGGATCGGGCGCACCTCATGCATGCAACAATACACGACATGGCCCCCATGTGCCGCGGTATAAATTATGGCCCCCATTTGCATGTCAACTTTGAATATCGCTGGTGCTGTGCACATGCAATGGAACTTGCACTACGATCTCCATGCTCCACTCAGGCCACTTGCGCTTGGCAAAGTGCCACTGTGCCACGTGCACACTGGGGGTGGCCAGGGTGCGATATTCAAAGCTGCTGAGTCATGGCACAGCTCCTTTGAATATCGCTTAGTCCACACCCCTGCGCAGCAAAGTTGAGCTGCGCCCAAGCTTGCGCCACAGCCGGGCGCAGTTTAATATCTGGGCCATTGTATCATTTTTTTCTTTTTATGTTCTTTTTCAAAATTCTTATGGCCTTTTTTAAGTATAAAATGGAACATGGATTGGTTACAAAATTTAAATTATGAAACCTTAGTGTTAGGTTTTCTCCCCTATGATTATCCTCATCTACATCTGGACATATATATGCTCTTGATTTGTTGTTTAAGATATTATTTGTGGCAAGCTAGGTGCCAATGGGTAATACACCAAAACATGATGCCATATGCTGTTTTTTCATCTCGATCCCAAGCAATGAATACTGTATCATTCAGATTTAAGAAACTATCCTGGTCATAAAGTATATAGATGGTGGAAAGGGTTTTAAATATTTATAAAATATAGTAAAATGTAATATGTGTTCGATTTTTGTGAGAAACAAAAATGATACATTATTTTTTTTCCTTGATTTATTTTATTAACTGTATGTATTTTTGTTCCTTTTTTATGGTTTTGCCGATTTCTTATTATTGTATGGATTTCACTGATTTATGTTTTTTTTTTTAATTTACTGTATAAACTACAGTATGCAATATGTGACTCTCAATAAAAACTCCCCTACTCTTTTCGATAAGTGCCATGGGATCTTTAACATCCACCTGAACTACCACCAATCCAAGCAGATGGGACCTCGGTTTAACGTCTCATCCGAAAGACGACACCTCAGAATATATCAACCATTATATGCCAAAAAGACACGTGTGAAGACCACAGCAAAGTTATACCAGCCAGACTCCTGTCATAAACCAAGACCTGTAGTCCCACATGCTGCCATCCCATAGGGACTGTCACAGTTGTTCTGGCCATAATGGACCTTCCCCACTGCACACACATGCTGCCTATGTTGGATGTCAGAGGTCCTAGACCCATAATGTGGACATTGCTTGTGTGCTAGTTTCATGGCTGACAGCCCTGCAGGCATGGCGGTGGGCACAGCACAGGAGGTAACCAAGGTGCGCGCTGTGCACCATCCCTAATGCAGGCCATATGTTTCATACGATGCAATATGGCCATCTGTTCTACTGCCCGGTGCACACGGCCTGTGGGACCATATGCGTCCCTCAACAGAGTGTCCATACAAGGCTGTGGCCATGTGTCCTGGCCACCCCCCACATCTACAGTGGAGGTAGATGATACAGTAGGCATAGGAATGGTGCACACTTTATAGATATTACGAATGCCCCCACAGGGCCATAACATCAGCAGGAACACAGATACATATGCATGCACATAAGAATGAACAACAGGGGAGGTGCCCCTAATAGTCCATATAGTGGTATAGCAGAGGGGTCAGCCAAGGGACGTGGCTGCATGCCACAATGCAAACTGAAATGTACTGCACCACATTGTCCTGGATTGTACTCCAGTATCCAGGATATCACCGATGTCCTTCCCACTCAGCATGCCTAGGTGTGGCCCCCATGTCCATCTATTAGTAATATCAGGGGCCCAGCTTCACACAGGGCTAACTGTAGGAGTCTATGGCTTCCACCGAGTACTCTATCCTGTTGCCCTTGATGTCCATAAACAGGACACAGTGTTTCATGAGGGTGATCCCTTTGTAGACTGTGTCCATGAGGGACCTGGCATGCACCTGAACCTTCAGGTGATGCAGCAGTGCACTGTCTTTCCCCAGGCTGTATTGGGTGTGGATTTTGTCCAGGGCAGCCTTGTACACCCAGTCCTCCCAACATCTCTCAAGCTCATTCCAGAGCACCTCCAGGAGGTAAGGATAGTTCTGGCTGGGGTGCTCCACCTTCACATGCTGTCAGATGAATTGCTCTGCCTGGGATCACAGTGGTATAGTGCGAACATGGCCCTGCTGTGCCTGTCCTAGCTGCAGCCACTGGCCCTTCTGGTACTGGGTAAGCTGTGACATTCTGCCATCCTCAGCCCTGCCAGTGGTAGCTGTTGCTTGCACCTGTCCTACAGCGTCATGTCTACCTGCCCTTAATGCACTGTGTCCCCTGGCCCATAATCACCTGGACAGCCCAGCAGGAAGCAGTACAATCGCAAAAAGTCCTGGTGACCATGGGGTGTGCAGTTTCCCGCCATTGCATGTGTTGATGCCTGTGTGTTAGTGTGGCCTTCACACCAGTGTTGCTCGGGGGGGTTTGCCCAGGTACTGTCTCCCCCTGTGGCAGTAACCACTGCGGCAGCTCTGTGCTGTCCTTCCCAGCTGGGGGCAGTGGATGTGTAGCTAACGCCTTTGTCTCATGGAGTCACACACTTTCCAATCATCAGCCACAGATGCATCATATCCCCTGTCAGGACCTGCTCCAGACATGGCTGGTGCCTTCGGTGTTTCATCAGGGGGTGGAAGGCATCCCTGGCATATGCATCTGGCCACTACATTGGGGCCCCTGTGGCTACACACTTCAGAACTGTCATGCATCTTGGTGGCAGGATCGGTGCTGGAATTCCTCAGTATCAGCTATCCCAATGTTGTCAGAGGAACAGTTGCGTCCTTTGTGTCTTCTCTCCCAGCAATGTTGACACCCTACAAATGGAGCACACAGATTAATTCACATCCCACAGTATATCGTAACCTGCCTTAACACACCTGTGCAGTGGTAGCCACTGACCTGGAGCTCTAGCAGGACAGGGATGCAATGACACATTAGCATGCATATCTGTCCATCACAGGATGCACACAATCCATTGTGCACTATGCATGGTGTTGACACAGTGACCTCCAGTTTTGGTGGATATCTTGGGCACCCTAACCCTTGGGCACATATGAGTGGCATGCCAGATGTAGTGCACACACTGGTCCTTTCCTGTCTCCTAACCCCACTGCCAATGCACGGCACTATCGCCATACCCTTCTGCAGGCATTAGCTCTCCATACTCATACATGTCCTGTGTTGAGTGGGGTATTCACCACTGGGTCTCTAATACAGACATGGCTCTGTGATTCACATCTGCAGTGCTCATAGAGCAGGCTTGCCCCAACTGTGTACTGCACTGGGATGGTGGTGATGGTACAGCTCCAGAGACCTTGCTCCCAACGTGCCTCCTTGGTCACACCAAAGATGTCTGTGCTGGAAGTACAAGTCCAAGGACGTCCCATGCATACTACTCCCACATTTGAGCAGCCTGGCTAACTGCAGGCATGAACAGGGGTGGGTGGCGATACTCAGTACATAGCTTGGTGTATGGTATGCACCAAAGCATGAGTCCCACAACCACCCAATCACAGCTGTGTCCTTTCAGGGTGTGACCCATGGCAGCCTCCATTACAGTCACATGCGGGCTGGGAACCCATGCTGTGATGTGCATGGCAGTGGCGATGCCATGTCCATGGCCGGGATGCATGGGCCGGGGAATGGATGGTACAAACAACCTGTACCATGCACACCATGTCCGGTCCTGGAACATAACTATGCCCACACTGGGCAGGTGCATCCAACAATGCATCTGTAGTGTATGACTGCATGGACTCTATGCCAGCCCATGGGCCATCATTGAGGACAGCACCTTGCAGCCATGGCACCCATTACCCTAGGCCTGTAGCAGATGTGCAGCAATGTTGCCCTGTTAACACCACTGCATGCATGTACATGCATGCACATTGGTATGCTGTGTGTCCCTGCTGATGCAGATCACCATATATGCTGGGGTCAAGGTATGTTCCTGCCACCTTCAGACCCTCCCATGTCCCATCCCACATGTTGTAGCATGCCTCTATGCATCACACCATCTGTGCAGAGGGGTGTTGGCGAATTCTGCATGGACTGCACACCTCCAGCAAGTAGCGTGTACCTGTGTACCTCTCTACTGTGCCCATTTTGGGAGTAAATCGCAGTGTTCGTGAATAGGGGCCAATAAAAGGACGATCAAAAATTTGTACATATTAGCATACCAAGTGACATACAACAGCATGACTATGGGCACTGAAACAGAGATATAAAGGTGATGCCCTGAGAACAAAGTCTCTGTAAGCCAATCAGTGGCACCTAGGTCCATGTTCACTCAATCAATCAATATCTTTATTTATCCAGGCGGGCACCATTGAGCAAGCTCATTTACAAGGTGGACCTGTGGTCCTACAGTAATAATACAGAAAGACAAGTTACAATAGCATAAACAGTAAAAACAGCTGCTATCATAGTAAAAATGCACATTTACAGGTAATATACATCGAATGTAGATCTACAAGGAGTCGTGGATAATGAACTTGTGCTGGATCCAAGCCCAAAAACTGTGCATGTTGTAGTGGAAAATGTTAGGGAGAGGGTAGGCATACCAGATAGAAGATATCAAGTGCATAATGTAGAGAGAGGTGAGGAATAGGGGCGCAAGTGAAGAGGACCCAATTGTTAGAGCAGAGTGAGGAACTGGGAGGGCGGAGGACCGTACGAAAGGCGACAAAGCAATTTTTGGCCCAAAACGTGGTGACATATGGAGGAGAAAAGCTGCCATTGTACTAAGAGCAAGAGGAGGAATAGTAGCAGGGCATAACTGGAGGGTCCTGGAGATTGGGGCAGAGGGAGGTGTTGGATGGACGAGGGACCAAATATTTTGGGGCGAAAGACAATAATTATCCCCAAGTGCGGTAGCATGTGCTAGAATCAGGCTGCAGCTGTTCAGAGTGTCAAAGAATAAGATATGGGAGTTTGGCAATAAATCCTGTGAATCTGTTGGTGGGCATGCTAGAGCAGAGCACACATTTCAGTTGGGGCCGCCATTTGCGGGTCAGCTGTTTGAGGAGGAGGTTAGTTAGTGTCTAGTAAAGTTAGCAGTAACTTCCGTAATGCCATCACGGTAAAGCATTTTGAACAAAAGGGTACTTACTAGGGTTTTCAGCTAAGTATTTTTGGGGTTTTATTCCATATTGATGGGAGTAAGAATCCAAAGGAGGCTCTCTCGACTCATGTGAGTGCCCTGGTATATTTAGCAGAAGTTGTGAGCAGCTTCTAAGGGAATAATTCCTAGGCACAATCGGAGACAGACAGTCGACGATGTATTGAGGGAGTTTGTCACTGAGCGCTCTAAGTGTCCAGAGTGCTGCATTAAAGTTGCGCCTATAGTGAAGTGAGGTTCAGCCCGTGGCGGCATATAGTGCACAATGATGGGTAGAAAAGGGGAGGTCAGTGATGAAGCGTATAGCTCTGTGGTAGAGCATATCCAATTTTCCAAGACAGGAAGCCACATAGCTACTGTATATGAAGTCTGCGTAGTCAATTAAGGACAGGAACGTGGCTTGGACTAATCGTTTCTTTGCATCTGCTGAAGAAGTCTTCTTATCCTGTAAAAAAGGCCAAGTCTTTGCCTTAATTTTTTCAGCAAGTCTTCCAGGTGGTCAGTTAAGGAGAGTTTACAGTCGATCCAGACCCCAAGATATCTGAATATCAGAACGTACTCTAAGCACTGTCCCAGCATCGTGGTTATTGGGGGGAGGGAGTCAGTAGCGCTTGTGTAGTTTGTGGGGGAAAATAACATGGCTTTAGTTTTCTTAGCATTTAATAGCAGTTTTTTATTGATTAATTGGAGTTGCAGGAGGTTGAAATCTTTTTGTAGGTCAGTACAAGCTTCTTTTGGTGTGGGACAACTCAGGTAAAGCACTGTGTCATCCGCGAATAAGTGAATACTTGCATCCTTGATTCCCTCATCAATGTTGTTGATATACACTGCAAAGAGGAGGGGACCTAATATGGATCCCTGAGGACACTCTTGTAAGAGTTTTAGGGCAGATAGTTCGCCATCTGCTTTCACCTGCTGGTATCTGTCTGTCAGATATTCAGAGAACCAGTTTAGAGAAGTAGCATCCAGTCCTAGTGTTTTAGCAGTCGAGAAGCAGGTTGTGGTCGACTGTGTCAATGCTTTGCTGAGGTCAAGAAACACAGCACATGCTGATTTTTATGCTCCAACTCCAGTTGCCAGTCATTGGTTACTTTAGCTAATGCAGAGACTGTACTGTGGTTGGCTCTGAATCGGATTGAAGGGTGTTTAGTAATTTTCTCTGTCAATGAAGGATCTTAGTTGGCCATTACTATTTTTTTCAGTAGCTTTGAGAGTGTGGGTAGGAGAGAAATTGGCCTATAGTTATTAAGGTCGCAAGGGTCTCCAGATTTAAATAGCGGATAACATGTGCATCTTCCATATTTGAGGAGGGTACCTTGTGTTAGGACAGGTTGAATAAATGAGTAATAGGCACCGCCAATACGCGGCATGCTATCTTTAGGAAGTATGGTTCAAGTGCATCTGCGCCAGCACTTTCTTAGTATCCTGGTGGAGAATCAAGTCTTCCACTTCCTTGAGGGAAACCAATGAGAATGAGAATGAGAAATGTTGACTAATGGAGTCACACATTTGGTGGGTCATGCCAAGTTGGGTGCCAAGAGGCTACATGCAGGTGAGTTATCAAGGCAAAGCTCATACTGTATGGGCGCGTGTTGAATGCCTGCAGTATCTCTTTTGTCATTGATTACTCTATTGTCAGAGGTAATTTTGTAGAGCATATTTTGTGACATGGCTCCTGCCAGTTCTTTGATTGTGGCCCAGAATTTGGAGGGACAACTGGCTGCAGTATCTAGTTCTGCTTGGTAACAGCAGGCTTTAGCTTCCCTAATCAGTTTGGTGTAGCAATTTCTGGCTGTTATAAAGAGGTGCCAATCTTCCTCTTTTTGGGATTTGCAGGCAGTTTTCCAGAGTTTATCCCTGGACAGTAGTGCAGCTTTGAGATCTTGAGTGAACCAACGGCATTTCCTAGCCTTTATGCATATTTTTGACAGAGGCGCATGTAGATTCATGGCATAGGTAATGATTTCATGTAGTATAGAATATGCGGTTTCCACTGTTTTAGCAAGGTAAAAACTCTGCTACAAGGGGGAGTTTTTTAGGTCAAGTAGGTGTGCCTTTGGCTCGAATGACCCGGTTGACCTTTTGGTGGAGAACTTGGCCGTAGTTGGCACTTTGTTGGCTGCCCAAACTCCAGCTATTAGGCAATGGTCGCTAATATCCACATCAAAGGTTCCAACATGAGAGAAGGAATGGGGTTTATTCACAAGCAGGACATCCAGAAGGGTACTTTTGGCTGTATTCTTTTTGTTGATACAGGTGGGCTCTTCGTTGAGTAGGGTGAAACCAAGGGAGTCGCAGAAAGACATAAGCGGGTGACCGGCTTCTGACAGCCAATCATAGTTTAGATCCCTGAGGATAATTGTTTCAAGGGGGCTAGTGTCCAAGATAGTTGTAAGATAGGACAAGAGCTGAGTACTGGCAGATGGTGGTCTATGGCATCCTATGACTTGGAGTGCTAACGATGGGGCTAGGTCGATTTTTATGCCCAGGCACTCAAATCCCGCTACCAGTGAGTTAGAAATAAGTGTTGATGCTACAAATCTATCTTTGATGTAGATGGCGACCCCACCTCCTCTGGATTGCCTATCGCATCTAAAGATCTGGTAGTTAGGTATATTAATCACGCTATTTGGAGTAGAGGGCCATAGCCAGGATTCTGAGATAACAAGCACATCTGGCATTGTATGGGCAGTCCAAGCCTGGATAAGGGTGAATTTTTTCAGCAAGCTGCACACGTTAATGTGCATAAAACTAATACCTTTAAGAGACAGTGACTCAGAAGGGGAGGTAAGTTTATTTATGGGTCCTGGATTAAGCTCGACATTGCCAGAGCAGAGTAAGAGGAGGAGTAGCAATTTTTTCAGGGATTCAAGTGAAAGGCAATGAGCTTGAGGCTTTTTCCGGCTTGGCATGGAGGAGGAACCGGGGTGCCAAGCTTTGTTTTTTTATTTATGCAAGCCTAAGGACACTGAGGTTAATACTCTGCATGTGTAACGCCAGTGGGAGTAACTCAAATTAATTAGAGATAAGGAAGGAGGCGTAGACAAACCTGCAATAGTTGCTCTTCGAGGAAGGTAGTCCACCTGGATCAGCTGGCAAGGAACCTTGGCATAACATGTGATGTGTAGAGTCAGATTGGGTGAGCAGCTGCAGGATGAGGATGAGGATGTGGAGTACCCCTAGTCTCAAATTTTTTGGATAATAAGCTAGTAATGGGTATCATACACAGAGCAGTCAGGAGGAGGAATTGCCACGAGGCTGCCATAATTGCAGTTGTTGAGTAAATGAGGGAATTTTGATAACAAGGGTAGCTCGCTGGCTGCTGGTTGCAGGAATCCTCTGGCGGAACCCTGGCAGTAACGAATTGTTTTAGTAAGAAAGAGAAGGCAGGAGATTCATCAGGGATGGGGTGGGCAGTGCTAACGGGTCTATATAATAGCACACAGGAGGGGGATGGGCGGTGGGCTACAATTGTGGCTTTGTCATACCTCCAAGCGGTGGAGTCTGATGAGGAAGTCTTGGCGGCAGCTCGAAGCGCCGATCGCCCTGTGTCCGCAGTCCACGCGGAGGGCATCTGAGCTGGGATCCCTAGCGGGTTCTCAGCTAGAGAAAGGAGAGAGGATCTCAAATTAATAGTGTGCAACACAAAGGCTAGCAGTCTGAGCGAAAACAGCTCAATTAGCAACTGAAAAGCCAGCAATTTCCTTGGTGCCTTGCAGTCTGGAGAGAGCTACAAAGTCATGAAGGGGCTGTAACACTTGGTTGCTGGGAACATTTTTAGACAATAAACACAGTTTTTTGGCAAATTGCAAACCGGTCACAGTTCACCAATTTGTAGTACAATTTTCAAGTAAAACAGTGCCTTAGCAAGACAGGATATGCTAGCCAGCAAGACAGGCTATGCTAGTCAGCAATAAGCAAACCTAAAGTACCAAAATGGTATGCCTCAGCAAGACAGAATGAGATAAAGCTGCTAGAAGGCTTAGTTACAAAAAGGGATGGGAGGAATTGCAGTTGTTGACAGAGTAACTAATAAATTGAAACATCAGATAGGAGTGGGCAGAGACTGTATGCATTTAAAGGAGGCCTGGGAGGGGCATGGGGTGGGACAAAATATCAAGGGGAAGTTTGCAGAGCTAGCACTGAATCAGTGCACATACAGTTGGAGAGAAACTGCAGCGGGGGAGGGAATGGTAAGTTACTTTACACAGGCCAAGCAGAACAGGCTAAATTAAAATAAATAAATTAGAAGATGAGTACAGGGATGCAGGCTTACATTAAGCCACACGTCTCGGGTGCTCCTGTCTCAGGTGAGTGAGACCAGCCAATCAGGCAGCTCTACACAGGCGTGGAGCCAATAGCGCTACCCTGAGAAGGCACTAAAATTGAAAACAGCAAATTGCAAGTGATGATCCGGTTCAGCGTTCACACAGCCCAGAAAAATCGTGGCAATTATTTTCAAGCGTTGTACCTTATCTATCTCTTTGGGGGGTAAGTGGATCAGGCTCCTTGCACCGTAGAGGTGCTATGGCTGGATCGTGACCACTGCCCGTGGGGGCAAGTGGCACCTTATCTATCTCTTTGGGGGGTAGGTGGATCAGGCTCCTTGCACCATAGAGGTGCTATGGCTGGATCGTGACCGCTGCCGACGTTGTACCAGTACTGCGTAAAGTACAGAGAAATATCCAGGTTCCTTCCCCCACTCTGAGTCCAAAACAAAACTCAAAATTGCTTAAGAATAACATTCAAACTGCTGTGCATAACAGTGTAACTTGCACACACACCTCATAAACTGAAAATTTTGATAAAAAAAATTGGTGAAACAGTGTGTGCAAAAGTCAGCAAACTAGGTAATAAACTAAGAGCAGAATTAGTTTCCCTTTATAAATGGTGGAGCAGACAAATCTTATTGCCTCATCCAAAAACTTGATCAAGATATGAACAACTGCAGTGAGAGAGAGAAGCACTCGGACTGTAGCCAATAAGCACTCGGACTGTACCAAATAGCTGAGTGGAGAAGGCAACTAAGCAGCTTTGTGCCATACTGAATGCCAAGCTATGAGGCTACAGCCATCTTGAACCTCCTGATTTTCATTGGTCATACCCAGAGTAGCCACTGAGGTTCCTTTTCAAGAACCTAGACAAACATCTACTATAATTAATCACTCTCCCATCCCATCCAAACTACTGAACAGTAGATTAACTGGGTCACAGTGCAACATGCCCCTCCCCCAGCGAACTACTGTACATCATAGAAATACAACTACAAGAGGAAATAATGGATAAAATCAAATATATATGAAAGATTGCTCCCTAGTCCTGACAACATCACCAGCAGACTGATCAAGATAATGTCTAAGCATCTTATCAAACCACTAAAAATACTTTCTGAAAGTAGTATAAACTCTGGTGTTGTTCCAGTTGACTGGAAAACTGCAAATATTACCCCGATACTTAAAAAAGGAGAAAAGACCAAGGTGGAAAACTATTGTCCTATCAGCCTAACATCTTTAATAGGCAAGCTTCTTGAAGGCATAATAAAAACTGCTCAGACAACAGTTTAGGTATGATTGTTGCAGCACAGGACGGATTTGTAAAAAAAGATCTAGCCTGACAAACAATGTGCTACCATGAGACTGTCAGCAAAAAATGGATAACAAGGAACCCGATGACATTTTCTTTATCAATTTCAGCAAAAACATTTGATAGGGTACCACATGACCACATTATTACTAAGTTAAAAACAAGGGGAGTATGTAATAAAATCATCTTCTGGACAGAGAAATGGCTAGAGAATGGAACACAAGTGGTGGTCATCGATGGGCACCAATCCAGTAGATTTGAGGTTTCCAGTGGGATTGGTGTTGGGTCCATACATTTTTCAACTGTTCATTGCTGACATCACAGATACTTTAGCTAATGATATCATGAAGTTTGCCGATGATTTAAAAATAGGGGGAGTTTGTGGTACAGCTGACTGGATTATGTCACTCCAAAATGACCTAGATAAAGTATTTGAATGGACCAAAACTTAGGGCATGACACCTGAATATTGCAAAGTGCAAGGTGATGCATCTCAGGAAAAATAATATCAAATAACAATATTTTATTTATTTAGTTTATTTATTTATTTATTTAGTTAAACATCAGTTTAGAAACCTTTGAGCCAGAGGCTCATTTACAAAGGTACCTCGTCACAAAGAGGACATCAGAACAGTAGTACAAGGGACACAGTACTTACAAACAAAAAAGTTACAGTTCAATTACAATTTTGTTTCAATAGAATACAATCTCCAACGAAGCAAAAGATAACAAAAGGTGCAAAACTTATGGTCGGGGGAGAGCTGGTGGGAGTAGAAGGGTGGGAGTAGAAGGGAGGGAGATAGGGGAGGAGGAATTAGTAGGGAAAGGAAGGGGGGGGAGCATTGAGCAGTCAGCATTTATATAGGAGGTGCCTGCTTAGTCGAAAACAGCTAACGAGAGGGTCTTGAGAGTAATTATCTCAAATGATCCGCAATTTACAGAACAGAAAAATACAGTTGCAAGTAGAGCAAATCAAATTATTTGGAGAATAAAACTATCACAGCAAGGGATGCAAAGGTTTTACTACCTTGTATAGGGCATACGTCAGGCCACACACAGATTACTGTTCCCAGCTACGGTCACCCCATTATAGGAAGGATAGTAACAATCGTGAAAGGGTCCAACAACAATTTACAAAGCAGATCAAGGGACTAAGAGACCTGGGGCCAGATTTTCAAAGCTTCAGGAATGCCGCAAGCCCCCAGTGCACTGAACAGATGGCGCACGAGTCCTGCGGCATTCTCCAGCGGATGATTGGGATTTTACATCCTTAGCAGCACAGGCAAGACATTAGACCACGGTTTTATGGTCTAGCCTGTGCCACTCCCGGGAGCCTAAGACATGAGTCTTGCGCCGGACATTTGGCACAAGCTGCCGTAAAGCATGGCAACTACCACAACTATGCCTGGGATTGGAAATTTGGGTGCAGTTGTGACAATGGGGTTTGGCACACCACCAAAACCTAAGTCCTGAAGCACAGCTGAACGTAAGCCCTGTGCCAAAGTTTGAAAATCCGGCTCCTAGACTATGACAGATGATTACAATCCATGAAACTCATGTCATTAGAGATAAGAAGACATAGAGGAGACTTACAGTTTCTGTGGGATATTTATTTATTTATTTAAAAGTTGATAACCGGGATAGGCACACTGAGTTGAAGCTCATTTCCAGGCGTGATCTGGGGTAGGGGTACAAAAGACAGAGAAAATCACAATATCAAGCAACAGTATAAAATAAAGAACAAGGCATGAGAATACAGGAATACTTAAAACTTCCAGAATAAATACACTTGCGTAGCAGTTTACAAGAACATATAAGAGAAAGGAAAAGCACAGGGATTCAAGCACGGCCGGAGGGTTAAGTATTGCAGTGACACTGATAAGTGAGTTTATAACTAGGCTAGGGCACAGAGGCAGCTGGGAGTGCACAGTAAGTGCTAACCGGAATAATATAGAGCAGGGTGGCCTTGGATTAGGATGGGCTGGGATGACAAGGGTATAAGAGGTTAAGGAGAGTGGAAACAATGAGAAGGAGGGGCGGGAGATGTCTTAAGTGCTTTTTGACGAGAGAGTGGTGGGCAAGCTACATATGGTAGGGGAAGGAGTTCCAGAGGGCAGGGAGCCAATGGGTGAAAGCCACTTTACTGGCTAGTGAGCATGGTGTGGCCAGGGAAAGAGCGGGTAGTCAGGATATAGTCAACCATCCAGCACTGTTTACTGATGTGGGTTTTGAATTAAACAATGCATACAAAAACTAAGGGGCATCCACTTCAGTTAAAAGGTCACTGTTTAAAACAAATAAAGGAAACATTTTTCACACAGAGAGTTATATCCACCTGGAATACTCTGCCGACAAGTATTATTATTAGCAAATGTAAACACATCTTCAAAACAGATTGGATGCTTGGTTAATTAATAAGATGTGTTCCTGTGGGTAAGGACCTTGATGGGAACTTAAATGGGACATCACCCCCGGTTCCCAAGTATACCACAGTGTGAACCGCAGTATGAACAATAACACAGTTCCAAAAAAGACAGTTTAAAACATATGCGCACTGAGCAAGTTACAACAGGGGTTTATGAGTAGGCACATTTAAACAATGACAGTTATAATAGGGGGGTCTATCTTTACCTAATTTCCAGTTTTATCACACTGCAGTGCAACTGTGAACAGTTGGGTTCTGTACTGGATAATAAATAGCTCACAACACACTGGAAGAGTTTTAATTTATAGAAGGGACCCTTTTGCACAGCTAGTTTTTTGTGAGGACAGGCACTGGTGGTGATCCTCCAGCAACTTCTATACCATAACCATGTTAAATATAGAGGATAATAGATGGGCAACAGTGAACAACAATGCTGTGTTCACTTTCAGAGGTTGTCATGACAACCAAGTAAACCTCCAGAGTGAAGCTCGAGAGATTTATCATTGTCAAGACAACCTCAAGAAGTGAACACAGTGTTGTTGTTCACTGTTGCCCATCTATCGTCTTTTATAGTTTATGGGCAATAGTGAGCATCAACATAGCCAAATGCTCATTTAAAAAAGGAAAAAAATAACTTTGCTCTACTGGCGGCTTTTTTTAACATACATCGCTTGTTAAACTGCCAGCCTGCTCCCCCCTCACATGAAATCCCAAATGCTGATGTTAAACAATGCAGAGTAAGAGACTGCAGTTCAGAAACTCTGCATTTTTTACTACGCACATGTTAAACTGCCAGTCTGCTGTGCCACAACATGAAAATCCTGACTGCTGCTGTTCAGAAACTCTGTGTTTTACTTACAGCACATTAGACTGCTAGCCTGCTCCCTCTGTTCTAGGTTAAAACATACACACACACGAAAATCCCTGGTGCTGCTGTTATTGAAATTGTGCAGAGCAGAGAGAGACTGCAGTTCAGAAACTCTGCATTTTGCCTTATGGTGCTCATTAAAAGAAAACATTTGTTTGTTCTACTGGCAGATTTTAGTTGTTTACTTACAGGCTCATTAAACTGCTAGCCTGCTCTCGCCCCCCCCCACCCAAAAAAATCCTGAGTGCTCTTGTTCTTGAAGCGATGCAGAGCAGAGAGACTGCAGTTCAGAAACTGCGTTTTTACTTACAGCACTCATTAAACCACCAGTTCGCTCTCTCCTCTACACAGAGGTACAGTAAACTTGAAATGCTGCAGACTGATTATGATGTAACTTCAGAGAATACAGCACTACAGTGTATGGCCAACAGTACAACAATGGAGCTGATCGCTTGTTTTTCACAAAAATAAAAAAAAGAGCGATCGTCAGCTGTCATGGTTATGGAAGCACGAGGGTATTCTAAGTTGTACCATTATAGTGACATACTCAAGATGGTACAACAGCACTTTGACATCACTGCGATGGTACAACAAGGTTAGGTATTAATTGAATTACATCTGTAACAGCCCTCTCTCCTACACTATATATGGTATAAAACACTGGGCAACAGTTACTTGGCTCCACCTCAATTCATACTACATTCTCTCCCCTATACACAGACACATTTCTTACTGGCCAAGACAGACCAAGGATTTAAGGTATGGAAAAGACTGGGCCTTCACTTCATCTGTCAATTTTTGCAGGGCAGGGAATGTTGTTACCTTTAAAGATCTAAGAACCACTTGCAGTCTCCTGCAAACGCTTTTTTCGCTACCTGCAAGTCAGAGAGTATATGTGGCCTCTACAGAGGGTGATACAAGAGACCCCCAATACTGCATTGTTATTACAAATTGTTACAGATGCTCTCAAGGGACAGGGATCCACAAATAAGTTGATCTCAAAGCTCTATCAAGCTCTGCTCCGGGTACAAGGCACCTCCATCCTTCATATTAAACATGGCCTAGGAGCAATAGGAGCACTGTGTAAACATATCCATAATGTCAGCACATCCTATATGTGGAAAGAATATTCTTGGAAGACCATTATTCTATATTTTATTACACCTGACAGGCAGGTTAAACATTGCCCAACAAGAGCTACATATTAACATTTAAGGCAGGGGTGGTCGACCTGTAGCTCATGAGCCAAATGTTGCTCTCGAAGCAGTTTGATGCAGCTCTCAAGGAGTTTGTCAATTATGTGTCAAGTACACATCACAGTCTTTTAAATTTGAGAAGAGTCAAAGTACAAGAGCTGAAAAGTGCTCTGAGTTCTCAACAAGCTACTTTTACTATGTCTGCAAGCAGATCTAAAGCCCCAGATCTGCTCTAAGTAATTATTTTAAAATTACAACTATTTTTAAAAATACTGTAACTTAATAAAATACAATTATTGACTATGACTATGTTAACTTGTTGAGAACTCAGACCACTTTTCCACTCCTGTACTTTGATTTTGCAGTGTCGGTGCTCAACAGGTAGCACTCGTCTCTGAGGCTGGGAGATCAGAAGGCTGGGGGTTCTATCCCCACACCAGGCATGTGGGTTGAATCTCAATACTGACACTGTAGTGCAGTATGAGGAGGGTGCTGCACTCCTGAGGTGCCGTCTTTCAGATGAGATGTTAAACTAAGGTCCCATCTGCCTGTTCTGTGGTAGTTCAGGTGGATGTTAAAGATCCCATGGCACTTCTCGAAAGAGTGGGGAATTTCCCCGTGCCTTAGCCAAATTTCCTCCATTCACTAAAAAATCCACCAACAGCTTAATCTGGTTCAAAGTCAATTGGCATTCATCTATATCCTCCTCCCCTGGTTCGTGCCTGAAAATAGACAGAATTTGTCTAGTGTACTTACCCGGTCAACAAAAACAAAAAAAAAATGGGTATATGAGGGTATGGTAGGGACCGCACGTTGGGTATGGTATGGGCTGCACATTGTTATAGCTGGCATCTTACTCAGAAAGTTAAATGTGGCTCACAACCCCGAAAAGGTTGGACACCCCTGATCTAAGGCATCTCAGAGGTATATTTTATGGGACTGTCCAGTACGGGCTCCCTTCTACTGTGGTTTACAGGCCGAATTGAGAGCATGCTTAGGGCCAGCATTGTTCTAATTGCACAGACAGTGCTGCTTTTAGATGCTCCTGAAGTTAATCAAGACCCACACCAGACAGCTTTTTAATGTAGCTATGCTAGCGGCAAAAAGAAAAAATCATAAAGTTGCATCTGACTGCTACTGTTCCCCCCCTTGCCACCAGAAGAAAACTCACAAACCGTATCTATCAAATAGAAAAATTGTCTGCGAATTGTAACCATACATATCCAACCTTTGAGTTATGCTGGGGACAATGGATGCTACACATAATAACTACACAACCTGGTTTTGTACCTTGAAAATCTGTACCGCAGTAAAGATGCGTTATTGAACTTGTCAATGAGCATATTTTCACCATATGCAGGTTATGTATCTCAGGATAGGGTTGAGACAAAGGAGCTCTTTCTAAGATGTCTACTACCATGCCATGTTTTTCGAATGCAGGATTGCCTATGTCTAGCAGCGTATCGAATGACTATTATTTGTAATTATTAACTTAGGATAATGCAGCGGCAGCTTTTTTTGGTATTGTCTGTCTTCTAAACTTTTAATAAAAAGAAATATGGGAAAAAGTGACAGTTATAAAGTTCAGTCTTCCATATCAAAGTCCTGATGTTCAGTGGGCTGGTGTGCAAAATCCTCTCTGATTTTAATAAGTCTCTTGCCCGCCTCTTCAGGATTAGTAAAAATTAAAGTTTTGCCTGCCTAAACCAGATGAAGATGGGCTGGCATTAATAGGTTGTGTGTACTTCCTAATGTTTCAAGTCAGCTCTGACTACATCAAAAGATTGCTGCCTCTGGTGGATAGACTAACTGAGGTTGGGAAACACAAAATGCATGTCCCATCCTGAATCAATAACTGATCTTTCTGTTTTGAAGCTTCTAACACCCAGTCTCTTAATATGTGGTTCACTAGTCACTGAAAGAATAGTTCAGGGTAAATCCAGCTTCATAGGTCTGCATCTAGGTTTAATCATGTATGTTTTCAAAACTGGAAGATCCAGATTTGGCCCAAAGTCCCTTGTGATATTTATTACTGGACAAAACTCACACAGCTACTGTAAATCCTTCAAGTTCCTCAAGTGCATCCAATATTCTCAATTTCGACATTCTTGCTGTTTTCAAGATGTTCGAGGTGTAACGTGAATAGTATATTTTCTTGGAGCATTACTGCTGTCGCTGACTTATTACATGTCGTGGTGGCACTCTGTGTGTCATTTAAAAGTTTATCTAGTTTATCCTCTGGCAATAAGACCTTGGTCGTGAAACCATAAATTTTCTTATCCACAAATCCTTGTAGAGCTTGACAGCCTTGTGAACCTTACAGAAAGTCAGCTCCCTGGCTTCGCATGCAGTGGTGTCCCACTCTGCCCTCCTCCATCTTGCATCTTTCACTGCTTGCCCTTACTGGTCTCCTGTGGTGTCCAACGTAGGTTCACCACATTTCAAAATCACTCCGAAATTAGCCAAATCACCAATTAGTACTTCTGCTAACAAAGTGATTTTCCACTACACAGCTTGACTGAAAATCTAAAATAAAAAGGTTTGTATGCAATGGTCTTACAGACTGCAGAGAGAAGCACTCTCATCGGCTGCTAGCCATGCCCCCTACATTGCGCCCTTCAGGTCCACAAGGGCTGGAACTAGTTGTCTACCACCATCCATTTTTTCTTCATTAAAAACATACTGGGGACTGCCCAATGGCCCATTGGTAGGGCATCACACTGCCATTTTGGGAACCCAGATTTGGGAGAGAGCCCATGTCATCTAAAATAAGGTGGCCACTGTCAAGGGGTGCAGCAGGCAGCAGCATTTCTTTAACCAGGTAGGGAGGTGCCACACTTCACAGCTGCAGTGATCCCTCTGGTGGGTCAAGAACCTTGTATCCTCCATAGTGATACATGTGTGCCTGGGAGACTGTCAGTGCGGCACCAGTGGGAAGTGGCAAGAAGAGAAAAACGTGGGTTAGTATACTCCACAGCTGTCCGAGAATGGCTGCTGGTACCTTTGACCCTGAACCACAGAAATACAGCTGAGTAGCAGCATGGGGCTGAGAGATCACCAGCTATCAGAGGAGGGAGATGGCTGAGTGGCAGAAGTAAAGACAATACCACAGAAAGTATTGCTCAGTCTTAAAGGGCAAGTTAACGTGTGCCCTTATCCACTCCCTGATGCTATTACAAAAGGAAACAAACCAGTAATGACGATAGAGTCTAAATGGTTTCTTAGTTTGTAGGTGGGATTTCTGTAGTGGCATCCTTTGTGACTGGACGCTACTCTTGAGGCCCAACCCAACGAAGTCATTATTGAGGCTCCATCCCAGGCAATCAATCCCACTTTGAGAAAATCTTTTACTTTTCCCTCCCCGTGTCATGGCATATCAAGAGGTGTGGCAGAGGATGGACATGCAGGGAGACTCAGTGATGGATTGTTTGAGTGGATGTTGTCCTCCAAAAGATGGTTGTACAGCACCTCCCTCTAGCAGCAGCTCCTGGTGGTGACATGGTGGTGGTGTGCTTGAAGGTTGCCAATCCACCCAGGATGCCATGGCATGTGCATGCATGTCAGGAAGGGAAGGGAAGAGGAAGCACCTGCTCTGATTACACCAGATGATGGTTTCCATGCTCCTCTATGCAACCCAACCCCTCAGCACACCAGCTCCACAGTCCCCCCATCCCAGCTGCTGTCCCAAGGGCAGCATCTGTCCCCTGCACTGATGGCAAAAGGGGAGAGAGGCCCCCCACTAAACAGGGATATGCCAGAGCTAAACAAATAATTGAAAACCAAGTCAACCAGGGGCAGTGTGTGTGAGGGGAATTCAGTGGGCAGCAGGGGCGCTGAGGAGCCCAAAGGAGTGGAATTACTGGGGGTGCTGAAGGAGCAAAAAGAGTTTCATTTTACAAGGAAGGAAATAAACCTGAGTCAGGCTTCCCTGCTATCAGTTTTAAAATGTGTCTTAAATTTACATCAAAAGATGACTGAATAGCCCCATGCATTACAATATTACTCAGGTAATCCCTACCACCCCCTCACCTTTACACTAACGCCTCAGATACCCCTCTGAGACCTATCTCCTGGCTGCATGCCAGCTTTACTCAGGACAAGGCCATGAGCTGCTTATTATAAGATAAAAACTGTTCCTGTCAGTTTGATCAATATTTTTGTATCAGACGTTTTCTTGTAAGCTGTACTGTTGAACGAATCCTGTGTACCTTCCTTTGACTGTTTATTCCCTCTTTCTTGACATGAAACCTTTGTAAAAGAGTTATTAGCTTAAAGGTATTGTAATCCAAATGTCAAATAAATAAATAGGCAAGGCAAGGCAAATGCCATTTATGGGGCGCCCATTCCCTGAGGCTCTGGGCACCTAACAATACATAGCAAAAGTTAAAACAATAAATAAAACACTAGAATTCCAGAATAAATAAAGTTCAGAATTACAGCTTTAAAATAAACTTCTGATAGTCCAAACGGTTGGGCTGGAATAATTAGTCTGTAAAAGCCAGGCAAAAGAGGCGGGCTTTCAGCCTCAGCTTGAAATCCCGATCGAGGGCCTCCCGACTGCAGATGGAAGGGAATTCCACAGGGTTGACCAGTGACACTAAAAGCACTAAAACAAAATATCTCATTATGTGAGTTTCCCATGGTACCACAAAGTATATGTTTACAGTGCAGTAAAATAGGATACAGACATGTTCATTTCAATAGGATGCACAAATGCAAAGTACTTACAGGATGAAATGTTCATGGTAACAGCAGAAGACAAGTACTCATACAGCAGAAAGTACTCATACAGCAGATGAGGGGATGATCACAATAGGTATTCAGTGTTGTCTCTTTGTATCCAGCTGTCTGATATTACAATAGCCTGAGTCCTACAGATCTGGAAGAGAGGACCAAAATTATATCGCAATGTAAATTATATGCAGTTTAGCAATTTATCTTTTGCTTTCTGACTTTAAAGAATTTAAAATACTTTCTGGCATCCCACCTTAATTTGCCCCCGCCCCCAAACCCATGAAGCTTGGGTAGAATAAGATACTAAAAGAGATGGTCCAAAGAAACTGGATGAGACAGATACTTTGGCCTGGTAAAGACATTATCAAAAGGGATGATGAAGAGAAGGAGTAGGGCACTCACATTAAATAGGATGCGCAGACAGGAATAACTGATGGGCCTTTTTCTGCCTTGCAGCTTCTATGTTATCTGTCATCTCCATTTGCCCACAGTTGTTTCCAGATCTTTCACCCCTTGTAAAAGGACCATCTCTTCCTCTCTACTGTGCCACCAATATTAGTTTTGGGATGGGCAACCCCACCTCACAAGGATTCACAGCAGAAATTCCTGCCTGGTTCCAGGAAATAGTCCTAAAACCCCAGGGTTCCAACTACTAAAATCCACCACTGCGAAAGCCCTCTGCATCCTACCCCCCATTCCTGAATATGAGCAGCTGACATCTCACCTGGGAGCTAAATGGGAAGCAATCAACTACTCTTCTTTGAGGTAGTGCACACTGCTGTACAGTTTCTAGGAGGCGCACAGTCATACAATGTGCTACAGTCCTCCGGGGTGCTAACTGCATCATCTTCATGATGAGCCCCCATGTCACCCTTGTAGACTGAGGAGGAAAACCCAATGTAGCTTCTGAACTCAACCCCTACACAGCAGCTCACTGTGAAAAAAAAAGTGCTGGAAAACATGAAAAGTTGAACAAAAAGCAATCTTAAGTAGACGATACTGATTGTAGGAAGTTACCTCATTTCAAGGAGAAATAAAATATCTGGAGCATTAAGGGCAAGGACTTGAGCTAAAGGAAAGAAACTGAAGCGATGGCTAATGGGCCTTCTGAGCATGCTCAGTAGATTGCACTAGTGAGACTATGCAAAAGCAGTCCATGCAACTATAATCTAATTTTCCCAGGTTCCTTCCATTCTCTCTTAAAATCAACAGAGGTCAGTTTATTTATCTCACAATTGTTTTTTACTCAGGATAGATAGCCCAGCTGAGAAGCAAAATCTCATTTCCAGTAGGGTCCAGCTTCTACCCATTTCTATAGCTGGGTGGGATGGAGTACAGGGAGGTTACCTAACTTGTCCTAGGTGACACAGTGAATATTTGACTCTAGTGGGGTTTGAACCTGCACTCTCCAGATTCCTAAGCTGGTGCTCTAACTACTTCTCCACAGTGCCTCCTCCCCCTTGTCTAAACAGACATCTCCAGTAAGTACATGTTTTGCCTCAAGGTTTTTGTCCTCACAGGCATCACCCTCTTTGGGTCTACTGATGACCGTCCAGCCCTAACAGTGTAACAAAGCATTTTTGTGCAGCATGAGGCCCAAGACTACCAGCACTTGTTATTTCGATAACCGAGATCAGTTTTTCCCAGTTTTTGTCCCTCTCTTGCTCTCCCAACTTCACTGCAGGCACCATGCAGTGTCAATTGTTGACATCACAGGCATGCAGCATCCCAGTGTGAGGGAGGTGAACCTCCTTGTGCAGCCACTAGAGTTTATTTGGCTGTGGAATGCAGTGCCATAAATCCAGGAAGTACTGCTGTGCAGTACAACCTGACCATGGCTGCCCGACAGTAGATGAACGGGGCCTGCTCCACAACACAGGTCAAATGCATAGTAGATCAACAAGCTGCCACAGGCCTCAGACAGCCCTACCAGTAAGCACAGTAAATTTTTAAAATGAAAATGCTGCTACATTTGGGCAAACACAATTGGGGAAGGGAATGATCCACTCATTGAAACAGCTGCACATGAAACGGGAGTTCCTACAGTATCCAATAAGCAAACCAATTGGTAGTTAATAAAAATGTACCAAATTAAAAAAAATGTTATTGGAAGGCAATAAAGAGTGAACTATCATTTTCAATTGTGTTCATAAATAAATAACAAAGGGACATAACATTTACAAGAACACAAAGAATCATCAGTTAGTAAAACATACAAGCAACATCAAGTCAAGTTTCAGGTAATCTTCCATAACAATCACATCTGTGTATTAAAATACTTCTTACACGATTTGTAAAACTAGTGAAGGATACAAGTGAGGTCATTTTAAGTTTCTTCTGAATAAAGGCCCATGCTCGTGTGACAGTATAAGCTAAAGTAATGTTACCATATTTAGTTTGCATTTAGGTACAGAAAATTGTGGCAAGGCATTTGATCTCAGTGAGTAGGTACTAATACATTTTGGGTGTACAAGTTCCAGAAGGTATGTAGGTAATGTTCTCAAAACAAATCTGTAGACAAAAGCAACCAATGAATCTGTCTTCTGACAGATAAGGATTGCCACCCACAGCTGCATATAATCTGCAGCGGTGTTCCTCCACAGAAGCCCAGCCACAAACCTAAGGGCATTATGATACAATGGATCAGGCACCCCCAGAACTGCATCGGTAGCTTCCCATATATGCAATCCCTGTAATCAATGTGTGATAAAAACAGTGAGCTAAAGAGAGGTAAGAAGCACCAGATTACAGCTCTCCCAGTGCGCTGAGGCTCATAGCCTCTTCAAAACATGAAATGCTAAATGAAGAATTAATAACATCATTCCAGACCAATTCCAAAATGCAAAAGTGTCAGTGAAGATTAACAGTAGATGAAATTTCTCAGAAACCTGCTTCTACTGAAACAGCATGCAAAGTTTTCAGACACCTGTTTCCACGAAAACAGCATGCACAAGAACTTGTTTTTCTATGCCAAAATACAGAGGTGGGCAAATGCTTGCTTTAATTATAGCTCAGGAAAAAAACAAATAGGACCACACTGCTAGGGAAGCACATGGCAGTTAGTGAAATTATCAAATGCCTGTTCTAAATAATATGCTGCAAATATTACAAATATTTATTGAGTAAATCGCCCACTTAACACAAAGTAGCTCTGCACATATGCAGTACTGTTCTCCACATACTAAAGTACCATTGATAAATGGTTGTCGTACAAAAGGCCCCTGATGATGTCTCTGTCAGAGCCAAAGCGCTGGGGTGTTTGCTACTGAGGTCCAGTGCATAGGTACTTTCTGGTGCTTTATATGGATAACCTCTTATTAGACATTTTTTCACTAACTGTTTGCACTGTATTTTTCCTAAGAGTGGGTACCATTGTGTTTCTTGAGTGCTGAATTGGGGCTAGCCACACAGGTTCTACATCCCCTTCCAGCACTGAGCCCGTGTTCGCCTCTGTGTGTGATCTATTTAGCCATAAGTATAACTGGCTTGACTGGAACATTTATTTATTTATTTAGAGTTTAACCAGGAAGGCATGCTGAGTGAGTACCACTCAATTCCAGACACGTCCTGGGGTAAGGAATAGGTACATACTGTAAATAATGTCTGTGACAAATGTCTGTAACACATTCTTAATGTAATTGTTGTTATACGTGTTTCTGTATTACCACCTGTCTTACATGTGGAGGTATCTTTGTAAATGAGCCTCTGGCTCAAAGGTTGTAAACCGATATATCAAATAAATAAATAAACATACATATGCAAAGGAACATATTTACAGATCAATACAAATCAATACAAAATGAATACAAGTGAATACAAATGACCACAATACAGGTTATGAGAGGAGAGCAGTACTGGCAGAGCAAAACAACTTAGCATACATACAGACAATAGGTGATTATGGTGGAATTGCTAGACTGAGATGGAAAATAGCAGCCTTTGAAAGCCGAACTAACCAAGTAACAGAGTGGGCCATTTGGCCGAGATCTACTGAAAAGAGCTGGGAAGAGAATCAACCCCGTGGTCCTTGTGGAGGGGTCCCATGGCAAGACCTGTGTTGTGGTGACAACTGTGGTCACCAATGGAGAGGCCAGATTAGGTCAGAGTGTGCGTGGATTCTGGGGCAATGCTAGGTGCATGCACAACTGGTGGCGAAGTGGGTATAGAGGAAGGTGCTGAGGCTCTGAGAGTTTGTGGTATGCCTAATGAAGGAAAGCAAAGTGTTCCAGATTTTGGGCAATCTGTGTTTGAAGGCAGCTTGTCCTTTGGAGGAACCCATAAATGGACTGTGGAGGAGCCTAGAATCAGCGCCCCTAAGGGAGTAGATCGATGGTGGCTGTGTCGAGAGGGCGGATTTGAGGTAAGGGGGAAGGGACCGATTCCAGTATGTAGCAATGACCCTGGCGCAGTGGACCTGTCTCCGGGCCTGGAGTGAGGGTAGGGCTAGTGAGCTGTAGAGGCTGCAGTGGTGAGTCTTTTGAGGACAGTCCAGGATGAACCTGCAGAAGGAATGTAAGAGTGTGCCCAGGCTGGCTAGGGAAGAAAGGGGGGGCCGAGCCGTAGACTGTGTCTCCATAATCTAGTATTGGGAGGATCATCTTTTGAACAATTTCCTTCCTGGCCGAAGTGGGCATACAACCCTTGTTGCAGTAATGGGTGCCAAGTTTAAGGTGTAGCTTCTTGTGAATTGATTCAATGTGTATGGAGAAGTCAAAGTGCTGGTCGAGCCAGACCCCCAGGTACCTGAAGGAGGTGCATGCCTGTACTGGGGTCCCATCTGTGGTATGGTATGTGGGACTATACACAAGTCAGGAGAGTCTAGCCGGCCAGCCAAGAGTTAACAAGACGGTTTTCTTAGAGTTAAGGATCAGATGGTTGGAGCAGAACCAATGCTGAACAGTGTCAAAATCTTGTTGGAGAGCAGTAGTCACTTCAGTGGTTGAGGAGCCTGTGGCAAACAGTATGGTGTCATCCGTATACATGTGGATAGACGTGTGCGTGCAGGCTGATGGGAGATCATTTAAGAAAATGGAGAAAAGTAACGGACCCAGGATTGAGCCTTGGGGGACGCTGGTAGAGACTGGCAGGGGGTTAGAGGTATGAGGGCCAATTTTTACAGATTGGTGTCTGCCTTCCAGGTAAGAATAAAACCAGCTGGTGGCAGGATCAGAGAGACCGGCGTTTTTTAATTTGGTTAGAAACAGGGAATGGGAGATGGTATCGAAGGCCTTGGCGAGGTCGATGAAAATGGCTGAGGTGATGTGGACTTTTGTCCATCCCTGACAGGATGGCATGTGTGATTCTTAGTAGGGAGGTGATGGTGGAGTGTGATTTATGGAACCCAGACTGGTAGGGAGTAAAGAAGGAGGATGCGTCTAGGTACGAGGAGAGTTGGGCGAGAACAAGACATTCCTGAAGCTTGGCCTGTATGGGGAGGAGGGAAATGGGACAGTAATTACCCAGTGATGAGGGGTCACCACCCTTTGGGAGGGGGATGACTATGGCCTGCTTTTAGTCTGTTGGGATTTCAGCTATTGAGAAGGAGAGGCTGAACAGGTGGGCGAGTGGGGTCGTGATGGCTGGAGCAGACAGATGTAGCATTTTGGCGTCCAGGCCTGTAGGGCATTTGCCTTTGTTTGGGTTCAGAGCCAGCAGAGCTTTTAGCACTTTGGTTGGGGTGACATGTCGAAATGCAAAACTGGAAGGTGGGGGGTGATGATTTCGGGGAGGTGTGCAACGTGGGTTGAGAGAGGGCCGCTAGGAGAAAGTCTGCGCAGCTGGTGAAGAACGTGTTGAAAGTGGAGGCAACTTCACCAGGGTCAGAGACAGTAGCTCCTTGGATGGTTAGGGTCAGGGTCGGAGGGTGGGTAGGGGGGAGAGTAGGGATTTAATAGTTTTCCAGAAATTTGTGGGGTGGTGGAGGTTAGAGTTGAAAGCCATCCTGAAATAATTTTTTTGGGCCTGGCATATGAGTTTAGTGCAGGAGTTCCGGAGGGCACAGTAGTGTTGCAGAGATAGTTGGGTGCCCATATTCTTGAAAGTTTTCCATGCCTGATCCCTGGCATGAAATTTACTGATGATAGCAGTGAAGACCCAGGGAAGGTGGGAGCCCCTAACCCTTTTATTTCTCAGGGGGCATGTATGTCCCACACCGAGAAATCTGGCCTTGAAATTTTCAGTGCGTGGTTGATGGAAGAAGTCTTGGGTACGAAGGACCAGTCCACATGGGCTAGATCATACAGGAAAGACCCTAGATCAAGGAATTTATAGGACCTAGTGCGTAGCATCCATGGTGGGGGTGTGATGGGCCTGTGAACTTTCCTGACCATGTAGGTCATGTGGTGCTCGCTTAAGGAGTCCGAGAGCAAACCCGCAGCTGTAATTCGGTGGGGGAAGGGGGAGATGAGAGGGCCCAATCCATGAAGGAATGGTTCTGCAATTTATGGTTTAGTCTGGTGGGGTGAGAAATTAGCTGGGTGAGGTTTAGAGCATTTATTTTGGTCCGCTTCTTGGCGCTGTCATTTGCAAGCCAATTGAAATTGAAATCGCAGAGGATGTGGAGCTCACCATTTGTTGCTGATTGTTTTAGAGTGTTCAGATGGTCCAGGATGCTGGGCAGGGGGGAACCAGGGGCACAGTAGGAACCTGCCACATACAGTGGGGTAGAGAAAGGGAGTGATAGTTTGATAAGCAGAGAGTCTATTTCTGGTGATAGTTGGGGGAGATGTACCGGGGTGAACTGGAGCTTGGTAGAGATAAACATGTCGATGCCTCCACCTCTTTTTTTTGCCCAGGTGGTTGAGCCTAATAAGCGAGTAGCCGGGGATGGCTACTGCAGAATCCGGGTAGTGGGGCTTCAGCCAAATCTCAGATATGATCAGAACGTCAGGTCATAATGCTAGGATGGTCGGTTGCAGAGCGGTTACTTTATTCACGATGCTGCAGATGTTTAGGTGCAGTAATTTGAGGCCTTTGGGGAGAGTGAGTGGAATGGGGGGGTTGGCAGGGGTGGGTCCTGGGTTGGCTTCGATGCCCCCAGCTAGCAGGAGTAGCAGCATTAAGAATTGTTTTATTTTGGGCCAGGTAGATTTGGGTTTGTAGATGGAATGGAGTTCGTGGGGGGTAGGCGGAGTGCATCAAGAGGCGATTGTGTAGAGTATTGTTTGTCCCGAGTGAAAGGAGGGAAGCAGAATGGTGGCGCCAAGAAACCAGTTATTTAGTATGCCAAGGGGCTGGATAACATTGGTAGAGGTTGAAAGGGAGATGAGGGAGCTGTGCAGAGGCAGGTAGGAGGAGAGTTTGGTTGCCATTTGAGGATAAATAGCTGGAGGGAGTGAGGCTAGTGAAAAGGTCAGACAAAATAATGGGAGGAACAGAGGTGACATTCTGCCTGAGTTGAATAATCAGCAGGAAAATTAATTTTGGCAGCCTCTAGTGGTAGCTCCTGATAAGCTGCTAATGGGAGAATGGGCTGATTGATTGATTTTGGCGAGATCACGCGAGTATCTCTATCATGTGAGTACCTCTATAAAACTGTGTGCAGACCAAGGGTGGTAGTGGGATGGTGGGGAGCCGGTGTGGAGCACCGGTGGGGCAAACACTCTTGCCGGAGCAACTGATGGCGCTGGCTGCACACACTCTAACTCGAGGTAACTCTTGAATTACCTTGCTGGGTCTCTCAGGGGGTGGAGGGTGGCAGCGTTTCTCTGGCTGGGGAGGGCTGGCTCTGTGTGCCGTCGCGACACTCATGGCAGTAGTCTGCGGAGAAGAGAGAGACAGGGGTTATTTTTAAAGACCTGAAATGAGGAGGATGAGCTCAGCAAAGTAAGGTACAAGCCCACTAACTGTGAGTAGATTGGGAGGGGATAAAGAATTTTAGGCTGGTTCGAATTAGGGCACAGTAAATTTTTTTTTTACAAGGCAACATGCTGCAGTGAAAGGCTTGGCTCCTGCTCTCTGTAACTACCCCAAAATTAAGTTGTAACAACAGTTGGAGCCCTCAGTTGACTTTAACTCGCTTTACTGCTAGCATTAAAATTAAAACTAGACCACATGAGAAACAAGTGCAAGACACTGAGACATTAAATAAACCAACTTAGAGCAAAAATGGCAGCAGGGTGGAAGTCTCTCTTTTTTCAGTTTAAAATAGAAATTGGCACCAAAACACACTCTCGCAGGAGCAATTGATGGCGCTGGCTGCACACACTCTAACTCAAGGTGACTCTCGAATTACCTTGCTGGGTCTCTCAGGGTGTGTGTGGGGGGGTGGCAGCATTTCTCCGGTTGGGGATGGCTGGCTCCATGTGCCCTCACAACCCTCACGGCAGTAGTCTTGCTGGGTCCCTCGGGGGTGGGGGTGGCAGCGTTCTCAAGCTGGGGATGGCTGGCTCCATGTGCCCTCCAGACCCCTCACGAGTAGTCTTGCTGGGTCCCTCGGTGGGGGTGGGGGTGGCAGCGTTTCTCAAGCTGGGGATGGCTGGCTCCATGTGCCTCACAACCCTCACAGCAGTAGTCTTGCTGGGTCCCTCAGTGGGGGTGGGGTGGCAGCGTTTCAAGCTGGGGATGGCTGGCTCCATGTGCCCTCACAACCCTCACAGCAGTAGTCTTGCTGGGTCCTCGGTGGGGTGGGGGTGGGGTGGCAGCGTTTATCAAGCTGGGGATGGCTGACTCCATGTGCCCTCACAACCCTCACTGAAGTAGTCTTGCTGGGTCTCTCGGGGGTTGGGGGTGGCAGCGTTTCTCAAGCTGGGGATGGCTGGCTCCATGTGCCCTCACAACCCTCACAGCAGTAGTCTTGCTGGGTCTCTCAGGGGTGGGGTGGCAGTGTTTCTCAAGCTGGGGATGGCTGGCTCCATGTGCCCTCACGACCCTCATGCAATAGTCTTGCTGGGTCTCTCGGGGGTGGGGTGGCAGTTCTCCAGCTGGGGAGGCTGGCTCCATGTGCCTTCTCGACCCTCATGGCAGAAGTCTTGCTGGGTCTCTCAGGGGGGGTGGGGGTGGCAGCGTTTCTCCAGCTGGGAAGGGCTGGCTCCATGTGCCCTCACGACCCTCACGGCAGTAGTCTTGCTGGGTCTCTCGGGGGGTGGGGGTTGGCAGCGTTTCTCCAGCTGGGAAGGGCTGGCTCCATGTGCCCTCGCAACCCTCATGGCAGTAGTCTGCCAATGGCTCCCAACTGCTCATGGAAGTTGAACTGAGGCAGAGCCAGGCATCCAGGCAAAGCACTAGGCTAGAGCATACCTTGGCTTGCCTACTTCCATTCCAATATAATAATAAATATTATTTTTATTCCATTATATTATTACAAGTTTTATTCCATTATATTATTACAAGTTCTACCGAAACAGCTTTATTTAAATCCCATTAATAGGCAATTTAATCAATTTATCACATCAAACTCAGAATAGCTTGTAATGTTTAGAACAGTGAAACCATACTCAACTCCCTACTCAAGTCAAACAAGGGAATTCTAACGTTGTCTGACCTGGGTCAACCTAAAAGCAAAAGCCCTCCCCAATGCCCTATATGGACACCCCTCCACTGTTTCATATTTGGAGTTGTGCTCTAAAAACAGCACCCAACCCCACCTTCCCAGCACTGTAACAATTTCCAGCCTCCCAGCACTGCAGCCTTCTCTTCTTAATGTCCCTGAATCTTTTTTTTTAAAGGTACAGCAGCCAACTTTTAATTTTTCTAGGTAGGAGGGTGTTTCAATAGTGGTGGGCTGGGGGGAGGCATAAGCACATTTTGAGGCTAGTACAGAAGACAAAACAAAACTCACTATCTGGAGATCAACCACACCACTTCCCATCAATTTCCTTTAGTTTTGCTTCCTTCTCAGCATGGATCAGTACAACACAATGAGTCCAATAAAAATGTCTTGTCAACCAAAACTGCAGAAACACCCCAGATCCCAGTAAAAAACAACATCCCGTACCCCTTCCACATACTGAAACTTCCAGGATCCCAGTAAAATTATCCATGAATATTTCCTACATGCAGACATTTGCCAGATCCCAGTAATGGAATCCCCTTGTCCTTCCCACCTGCAGTCTGTTCACCCCAGATCAAAGTAAAAGAATCCAGTTCCCTACCAGACAGGATATAAAAGACTGCCCACAGTGTATAAAAATGCAGCTGGTCTGTTATTCTCTTCATTATAGTCTAAATGAAGACAGGTCCTCCAGAGACGACTCTGCCATGTGTGCATGCAGATTTAGTTTCTTAGCATTGACTCGACTTGGTTATGCCTGACCCAGAGAAAAAGGGACTCAGCAGACCCTGAGTGGAAGCATAAGTGGGATGGTTTGGAGGTGGAGGCAGTGTAGATTGCTATCCCACCTCCCCTCTTAGTCCTGTTGATCCTGTGGAGGGAATAGTTATGGAGAACAGCCTGAAAGTCAGGAATCCCTAAAGGTAACAGGAAACAGTTTTTACACCTCTAGATGCCTTCCAGTTGTTCCTCTATTGTCTACCCCATATTCTGATATGTTTTTGACCTTTTTTTATTACAATTAGTAATCGAATTTTGTTGCCTTTTTATCTACTCTGAATCCCTCTCTCCTCAGCAGTTGCTGCTCTCTCTTTTCATACTGCCTGACCATTCTATGACAACAACGTCACTGTCCAGGCCATTCAGATGAATAGTATGGAATGGGAGTTATTGCTGTCATAGCATGTTTTAGAAATATGAAAATACAGAACAGTAGCTGTTGAGAAGAGTGGAACTCTATGCAGATCTGATGGCATTCCAAAGCTAGATTATTTAGTTATCATAAAATCATCAAAGCATATCAGGATACATAACTGGCATGAAAATGAAGATGGATGGGCAGTTAACTATGTATAAATCATTTTGTACCTCATTTAAGGTAAGACTGGAATCTCCATAATCACCAAAACATTGGATGCATGGAAATGGAATGGACTGAGCTGATCCAGCTTGGGAAGGGGAAAGACTGTGGGCCTTCCCTGTGGGGCCTGTGTTTCTGCAGTTGCAGGTGTAAGGCATACAGACCAACTTCTGGCTACTGAAGTGCAGGCCCCTGTGGTCACAAATCCATAATGGTAGCACATTAGTGGTACTGCATTTGTGTCATCTAGAAACAATTGCATGTTGTTTGTCTTGGCTTCTTATGGCTGTCTTTGGTTGCTTGTGTAGCCTTGTCCTTATGCTGCTGGGGTTGGGGGGAGAGTTAAAGTTGAATACCCTAATGCCACATTTCCCTTCTTTTGTGGCATCAAGTTAAAACTCTAACTGATGCATTAATGCAGTGGTTTGCAACACATTTCCTTTGTTTTTGAGATAATGGAATCATATCTTCATTCACAAAGTTCCATTTGGGCCCTGCATGAACAAAACCAGACACACAGAACCCTCTGGGCCCTGCACCAAAGGAAGAGTCCATCTGCCTGTGGAAGTGCAGAGCCTTTCTGTGTGGCAATGGATGCAAAGAATTTATGAGGTTGTCTGAGGGTGCTGCAGAAGCATAGGGCTATCTGGCCCCTGCATTTGTATGGGGCTACAGATACAGACATGCAGAGCAAAAAGTCCATCAGTCAGTCGAAGTGCAGGGCCTCTGGCAGGCACAGGTACAGAGGTGCAGAGCCCTATGCTAAGAGAAGCATTCTCTTCACTATACGAAACTTGGGTCTGTGCAGCAAACCCTACACCTTCCCTTCCCAGGCTGGAGTTGATGCCACATGGCAGTGCCATCCTCCCAGCCTCAACCTATCCAGCATGCTCACTGAGCTCATCCCTGAACTGAGCTCACCAGCACAGGAACACAAAGTGCTATCCTCTGGGCCAAAAGCTGGCCCTGAATGCAGTGTTTAATTTTGGCCCCAAATTTTCAACATAGTCCTTTCCTGAGTTCCCCTTACAAACTTAACATGTGGCATTTATAGCATACTGACTCAAATGTCATTTCATGCCACAAGTGTGAAACACATTTCGTCCAGGACTTGAAAAACACTTGTTGGGCTGGCTCAGTGGTGCTGCGGGTTGAGGCGCTGGACGCCACACCTTGCACCACGCCAGTGACCGAGCATGGGCCACCGGGGGTTGGCAGAGGAGGGAGAGGGTTGAGCATCCGATGACAGCTCTCCTCTCCCAGGGAAGGGTGGGCATGTTGTACTGCTCGTTGGCTGCCCTCTGGTGGAGGATGGGGGCTAGCGTCAGAGCTAGGGAAACATAGCATGGCACTGTGATGCATGCACGTACACAGCTGCGAGGGGGTGGGAACGCAGTAAACAGGAAAAATGGCTGCCGGCTTCATGGAAGCCTCCCGTACTCTGGCGCTGAGGTGTCACGGCGCTCTTGGGCCAGCTCCGGGTTTCACTCGGCTGGGGGGAGGACACACCACGGGGGGTAATCTGTTGGGAACAAAAGGCCTGTGGTGCTGGGGGGGCATAGCAATGGCCAGGGACTGGTAGGAAGATGGAGGCTTGCCAGCAGGTTGTAGGAGGATAAACATCTACATAAAAAAAAATATAAGAAGAAAAACAACACTTGTCACATTCATGAGATGGTGTTAAAAATGGCTATGCTGAAAGTTTGGTGTCAAAATAATAAAAATTACCAAACTTATGAATGAGCATGGAAATAGTTCAATACACATTCATAACTTTGTTGTTTTTTCATATTTTGACCCCAAATGTTGAACAGTTTTCTTATGACCCCAGCTCATGAACCCACTGGGTGAACATTTTCAAACCCTGCCTGAAAGCTGATTTTGTGGAGCGACTGTAAAAGCACCTTTTGGTCCAGATTTCAAACATTTCACCTCCCTTCTTCATGAAGTGGTGTCCCAAGAAGGCCATGCCAAAAGTCTGGGGGAAACATATTGGAAATTAGCTAAGTTATGAATGAATATTGAAATATTTCAACATTTCCTAATAACTTGGTCATTTTACCATATTTTTCAATCAAATGTTTAACACTGTATTCTTTTTATTTTTATTTTTTCCTTTTTTCTTCTTTTTGCCCTCATTACTCCCATCAAATTCTGCTCTGGTCACAGACCCCCTTCGCCTCCACCTTTGGTTATGCCTGCATCCCCCAGTTTTCCCTGGCTTTCCACCAGAGAGCAGGGCTGCGGCACCGCCCCCCTATATCAGGGCCACTGTGCATGTATCTGGTCAGGAGATCAGCTCCTGAGGCTAATCGAAGCGCATGGGGGCAGAGCGTCATGTAGACAGTGAGATTTGGGAGTTTTTCACCCTTTTTTTAAGCAGGATGGGGACGTGCAATGACGACCTGCGTCCACCCCATCCTGATATTCTGCCAAGTGTCGACGTGGTGTGGCTACCCAGCCTCCGCTAGATGCCGCTCATGCATCAAATGCTGCCCTGCTCTCCCCCTGGAGAAGGAGAGCTGTCCTAGGGATGCTCAATCCTTCTCCCCTGGCCAGCCCTCTGGTGACCCGGGTCCGTTCCCGAATCTGGGTCGCCAGTGTCGCAAGCAGAAATCCAACCACTGCGCCGATGGGCCAGTTCCTAACACTGTATTCTTATGAACCTGGTATGTAAAAATTTTCAAAGCCCACCATTTGGTCGCTTCCCCAACCTACTCCCTTGTCCCTTCCGCAGTTACAGAAAAATAAGCTGCACTAATAGCAAACATGGGATGAATACTTATGTTCAGTATTCACAGAAGAGGGGAAGGGACAGGGACCATAACTAGGTATCAAGAGCAATTGGGAAAGAGAGGTAAACACCAGTCCATTTACAGAAGAGCGAGTCCTGGAGGAACTCACAAAGCTGAGATGGACAAAGCAATGGGGCCTGATGCAATACAACCCAGAATATTAAAGGAATTGTGAACAGTGCTAACAGCACCATTGGTGGTCCTGTTTAGTGAGTCACTCAATACGAGGGTAGTTCCAGAGGACTGGAAGGGATCAAATGTAGTCCCTCTCCACAAGAGAGGCAACAGGGAAGAGGCATGAAACTATAGACCAGTCAGCCTCACATCAGTAGTAGGTAAGATTATGGAGGCGCTGCTTAAGGAAAGGATTGTGCATCACTTGCAAACCATGAGGACACAGGATCCGAGGCAGCATAGATTCACAGCAGGAAGATCATGTCAAACAAATGTGACTTTTTTGACTGGGTGACGAAAGGGGTGGATCAAGCGGTGGATATCACCTACCTATATGTCAGCAAGGCCTTTGACACTGTACCCCACAAAAGAATGGTGAACAAGCTAGGTAGTCTGGGGGTGGGCCACAAAAAGGAAAACTGGGTTAGAAACTGGTTGAGGGACAGGAAGCAGAGGATGAAAGTAAATGGGATCAAGTCCATGGAAAGAAGGGTGACCAGTGGAGTACCTCAGGGATCAGTCCTGGGGCCAGTCCTTTTTAATGTCTTTATCAGTGACATTGCCAAAGGGCTAGAGAGGAAGGTTTGCCTATTTGTGGATGATACCAAGATATGCAGCAAAGTAGACACTCCAGACGGGGTTGAAAGAAAAAGGAGGGATCTGGGAAAGCTGGAAAAATGGTTGCAAGTGTGGCAATTAAAATTGTATGCAAAAAACTGCAAAATCATGCATCTGGGGCAAAGAAACCCTGCGGAGGACTACAGGATAGGGGGATTGCTAACAGTCACCATAGAAGAAAGGGATTTAGGGATAATCATCTCAGATGACCTAAAGGTGGCCAATCAGTGTAACAGAGCTGTTGGGAAGGTCAATGGGATGTTGGGGTACATAGGAAGGGGTACCAACAGCAAAAGAAGGGAGGTGGTGATGCCATTGCACAATACACTGGTCAGACCTCACCTGGAATATGGTGTTCAGTTTTGGAGGCTACATCTTTGCAAGGACACAGACAGAGTGTAGGCAGTCCGGAGAATGGCGACCAAGATGGTGCAGGGTTGCATCAGAAAACATATGAGGACAGATTAAAGGACCTCAATATGTATGTACTTGAAGAGAGGAGAGAGCGAGGGCATAAGATAGATACCTTAAAGTATCTTAAAGGCTTGGGGCTCTCGCAGTTCAAGAGTTCTCTAAATGGTTTCTGAATATACAGTATGTAATGAATTGGATCCTTATAGACTATGCATGCAAAGAAAGTCACATGTTCCCTGGATAACGGAAAAATTAAAGAAGTTAATATGTGGAAAGGATAGGTTATGGAAAAAAGCTGGAAAGACATTAAAACCTGAGGACTGGGAAAGGTACAAGAAAGCTAGAAACTATCTGAAATTTAAAATTAAAAAGTCAAGACAAAAAGACTATGAAGAGAAGACTAAACAAACTACGGATAGTAAAAAAATTTGCTCTTTGATTAAATCATTTGAATCTCCACAGGTTCATGGCCCTCTTATTCAAATGTTAAGTAAGGGTAATTCCCCAATCCACCAGGCAGTCAGCAAACATCTTGAACAATTATTTTGTAAGCTTACCTGATTTAGACTTCTCTAATTTAGTATTCAAAAACAGTATAATGGGGATGGTAAATACAGACATACCAACATTTAGAATCAAAATTATTTCTTGTAAACAGGTAAAAGATGAGATTAAGTAACCCCCTTACAGATGGGGGTCCTGGAAAAGACGCTATAGAGCCTACTTCAGTGTTTTCCTGCCTGCTGGCGTTCGGCATGTAAGCCGCTAAATGTGGTTCCAAGTGAGTGCTGTTTGAGCCTCCATGTACTGTCTCTTTAAGCTCTGTCTGCTTGCAGACTTCGTTAGTTTGTATGGGGGGGACTGTGTATTTAATGCTCAAATCCTGCCCGGGCCACTGAGTAAACACTCCATTTCTTCAGTCGCTAAGAGTGCAAAGGCAGCCTAAATGACAGGGTAACTGCCTGAAATCAGTTAGAGTATTAAGTAGAATGTAGTTTGCCTAACCTGCCTTTCTTGCAGCTGGGACTCTCTGTGTTTTACCCTCCATTTTGGATATGAACTGTTGAATAGATCCAATCAATACAGGAGTGCCTCTAAAATGGAGTTTGTTCAGACCAGCCAGAATCAGAACTCTCTTGAGAGCCAGCTTACCATGAGAAGATATAGCTAGTAATTCTGGGAAGTGAAGTTCTGGACCTTGGCCCCTTTTTGCACCAATGGGGAGAGTTCTGAGTGATTGACAGCTGAGTCCTCCAATTGAACCAGGTGGCGCCCAAAGGGAATCTGCCTTGTGTCTGGACAGATCATATCCGTTGTGACCGTGAGGAGAGAAGGAACTCTGAGCTTCTGCGCTGCATAGTTTCGTGCAGGAAGCGCATGGGAGGCCTAAAGTCAGGCTGTTGCATTGCCAATTTAAGTTGGACTGAATCCGAGACTACAGAGAGGAAGAGAGGCTGAAAGAGTGGAGACCAGGCTCACCCTGTAGAAGACTGGAGAAATTGCTGAATCATACTCGGTCTGTCAGGAAGTGAAGCTGTGGTGTGAACTCCCGGGTTTAGCAGTAAGTGCGATCAGAACCTGAAAGCAGCTGCTGGGTATAGTAATTTCTTTTACATATAAATGTGTGGAGTGCTGGGGAGGAACAGCTAATCAGGTTCTCTTGTCCCCGTGTGGTGTAGACTGAAAGCCAAGTGAATGTATGCGGACTGAATCCATCTGCTGAACAAAGATGTGTGCCTGGCTCGTAGAATCTCATCTCCTTGCTCTGTGTGTGTGTGTGTGTGTGTGTGTGTGTGTGTGTGTGTGTGTGTGTGTCTGGCAATCCAGAACTGCCAACTGCACCAGGGTTTTCAGCTTGGGGTATTGTGAGCACCAATCAGGGCATCCCCTGTGACCAATTATCTATCAACAGTGTTTCATCTGATTTGCTTTTCTTCTGTTCTTCGAGGACTAAGCCATTCGGCTCCGGATTACAATTGGGTGTTGTGCATAATTTTCTCTACAGGGTCCCATCCATCTACACCTGCCGGCCAACCCTGGGCAACAGACCTGGCTAGTCCGCCCTCTCAATCTGGGTATCCAGAGTGTGACTTTCTAGACCCTGTAATGTGCACAGTATTGTGATCTAATGCCACCAATTAATCCGATTTCCCCCTCCCGTGTTACTGTCCCCTGAATAAACCAGATTTGATGGAGTTAAACTTTAAATTGTTGAAATGTCGGTACCTATTTATCAAGAATTGTAGTGGTTGGTGTATGTTGATTAACCTTATTCTACAGGAGGTCCTCAGAGATGAACCTCAGAATCAGTCTCGAAGGTAAGTGGTACTTTATGTTTGAACAGTGTGTACATGTAGGGTATTGGGATTGGAACTTCTGTGCATGGTGTGAGCCACTAGAAGGGATAAAAGGGGGTCTCAGTGTCCCAGAGGGCTGTGACCAAGCTAGTCTAACCACAACAAACCCTGACCTCTGGGTGGAGGCACCCGCCATAG
This sequence comes from Neoceratodus forsteri, assembly GCA_016271365.2. NCBI lineage: Eukaryota > Metazoa > Chordata > Ceratodontiformes > Ceratodontidae > Neoceratodus > Neoceratodus forsteri. The sequence goes on from CM028132.1 coordinate 690,713,046, forward strand.
AACCTAGGCCCCTCAACCTGTCAATAGTCATGCAGGCAGGGGTAGTAGCCCATGGGATAGCGCCACCTGTGGGTTATAATTAGAAAGTTAAAATCTAAAAAAGCCTTTGGTTTTGATTATATTGAAAACCGTTTTCTTAAGGATTCTGTACAGTTAATTGCCCCAGTGTTAACCAAATTATTTAACTGGAGTTTAATAGAAGGAATTTTTCCTAACAGTTGGAAGAACGCAAAGATTGTTCCCATATATAAAGGAGCAGGGGATACATTTCAGTTGCTTTGGCTTATCAGAGGTCAGTTGTTTTGGCTTCTCAGAAGGAACTAGAAGGGAAAGGATCAGATCTTTTACAGTACAGTAGCTTCTTGCTGTTTTTACATTGTTTCTTGTGGATTTTACTGGGTAGAATGTTATTTCTTTTCTTTCTTACTACTTCTAAGGGTCTGGCAGGGTATTGTTTTGGGGCTGTTGGAATTTTCAGAACTGTTTTGGTGGCTATAAGTGGGCTCATTTGTTTGATGTTTCACTGTGTAGCAAGATGCATTTGTAGAGGCCTATTTCTTCTGATTTAAAACGTATTTGGTGTGATTTAACAGGGGCTGTTCTTTGAATCAGAGACCTATATCTTCTAATTTCAAGCCTATTTTGATGTGTTGTTGGTGAAGCTGTTTGAACTGGAGACCTGTTTCTCTTGGTAGCAAACCTATTTTGGGGGCTTTGAGTAGAATTGTGATTCATTTTTGCTGGCTTCACTAGCTGCAAAGGTCAGTGCATAGTGGGGGAAGGGTGCTAATGGTCTGACCAGGGGCCTCAACTACCTGATTGTTTCTGGAAGACTTGGGTTGGTCCCACCCCAAACCTTCACCCCACCCACCCTTGGTCAGTTATTTCCTTTATACCAGGGGTTCTGACATCACTCCCTCAAATGGGCAAAAGATATGCACCTGTAATAGCAGAAGCAGACATCCAGGAAAGGAATAGCAGCGAGTGAAGAGGTGATTGCTATCTCAGTGGAAGGGAAGTAACTGCAAATCTAGGATATTTCATTGTTACTTATTTGCATTGCTATTGCATTGTGGAAAGGAGGAGTAGGAGTTTGAAGAAAGGTTGCAATAGCTACTTAAAGTCTCTTTTGAGTGTGGATAGAAAGGATAGGAATATAAAAGCAGTTGCTCAATATATCTAAACATGTGCAACAAAGGAGGTAAGGAAATAAAGAAAATGTTTTGCACTGATAGAGAGGGGAGACTGGGGGAGTGTTTGGTATCCTGCGTCTGGAAGGGTGGGGGTCACTGGGCAACAACAGCAATGGGTAGGGTGGTAGGTGCAACAACTGTGGTGCACCAATCTTTCTAAACATTGCCTGAGTGGGGAGGATGTTTAGTGTGCAACCACATAGAGAAACTTAGAAAAGAGATTGAGGGTCTGCAGGAGGAACTAAGACAGGTAAGGCAGACTGGGGGTGGGTTTTGTCCAATACTGGAGGGAGGAAGAAGGGAGATGAGGAGGGTGATTTAAGCCAACAGAGGTGAGGAGAGGGTCAGAAAAAGGGAAGCAGAGACAAAGGGGCCCAGGCCAGGAAGAACGATTGCTGGGGAAACCAGGTCAGGAGACAAAAGACAAATGGAAGGAGGAGATAGGGACTTGTGAGGGGAGTCGAAGAAGTGGCAAAAGTCATGGAGTGGAAAGGAGAGAACAGGTTACTATGAAGGGAGTGGGCATTTGTGAAGGGTCTTCAGAAAATGGTTTTGCACTGCTAGAGAGGAAGAAGGTGGGGAAGGGAACTGATGATATTAGAGGAGTAACTGATAAAAGCCTGGACCAAACTGGAGCGGGGGGAAGTTCTGCTGGGAGAATTGCAACAGGGGCAAATGGGGGAAATAATGTGCAGGAGGAAGAAGAGGAGGAGCCAGAAAAGAGAGAGGGAGATGAATGGAAGCAAGCAGGGAGTAAGAGTGGTGGAATCTTACTGCTGGGGGATTCAATACTATGAGGAGTCAGGAGGGGTAGCAAGGGGGAGAGGCATAGTCACATTTGGGTGGAGGCAATGCCAGGAATGACAGTGGAAAGGGTAGGAATATCTGTTCTGAAATATGCTAGAAGGGGTAGGGACAAGCCTCATTTAATTGTACATCTTGGGACGAACGACCTGGCTGACAAGACAGTAGATATAGTCCAGAGGAGGTTTGAGGAACTAGGACAATTATGTGAGGAGGCAGGAAGATCAGTAACTTTTTCAGAGATACTCCCAGTGCCCAAGGCAAGCACAACAAGAAAGCTAAGAATAGAGGAATTTAACAGATGGCTAAGAACCTGGTGTTGTGCTAAAGGGTATGGGCTGTTGGGGGGGGTGGGAGGACCTGGGAGGACAGTAGTCTCTATGCCAAGGACAGACTACACTTGAGTGAGGAGGGAAGGAAAGTGTTGAAACAGAGGATGGAGGAGTACATAGAGGAAGTAGCGAATTTAAACTAGGAGCGGGTGGTGGCAATTGGGCAAGAGACATGCAGAGACCATAGGTTGGGAAACCATATGAGCTTATCCCCATAACAGTGACAAAGGACAAATGGCAAGTACTATTGGTGATACTAGTAAAGAAGGGCAGGATGGGAGGGGGAGGGTGGAAGGTGGTTTCCCTTAATGCTAGGAGCCTTGGGAGGAGAACTGCAGAATTACAGGTGCTCATGGCAGAGAGAGAGGTGGACATTGCAGCCATCACAGAAACATGGGCCACCCAATACAATGACTGGGATCTGTCTGTACCAGGGTACAGGTTATTTCATAGGGACAGGGTGATTGGGAAAGGAGGAGGTGCGGCACCATATGTGAAGGAAGGACTGAAGTGTGTAAGGGAGGAAGGGGAGGAGGGTAGTACGGAGTCACTTTGGATGCAAATCCAGGATTCCAAGAATAGGATTCTTAGAATGGGAGTGGTGTACAGGCCACCATCTCGGATGGAGGAATAAGACAGGGAACTAGCGGGACAGATCAGAAGGACCTGCGAGAAGGGTAGTGTGGTGATTATGGGGGACTTCAACATGCCAGGAGTGGACTGGAGTACCCCAACAACCAGAAACAGAAGGGAGCAGGTACTGCTGGATGCCTTCCAGGACAGCTTCCTGCTGCAAATGGTCAGTGAACCAACCAGGTTAGGGAATACCCTTGACCTTGTGATGGCAAATGGGGACTTTGTGAGAGAACTTACAGTGGAAGAACTGCTGTCAGGAGTGACCACCACTCGTATGGCTCACACTGGATATGGGCAAGGTAGGAGTGGAATCTGGCACAAGAGTGCTAGACTTCAGGAGGGCCAACTTTGGGAGGATGGGGGAAGTGGTAAAAGGGTACCTGGCCAGAATTCAATCTAGTATAGACACTAACCAGAGGTGGGAGCTCATAAATCTGGGGATAGTGGAGGCAACCAAAACCTGCTGCAAGGCCCAGAGCAAGAAGGCTAGGGCTAAGAAACTGAGTTGGTTGAGCAAGGAGGTCATGGAAAAGGTAAGGAGGAAAAGAGCTGCCTTTAAGAAGTACAAGAAAACAGGGAGAGGGGAGGACAGGGAGGAGTACTTGATGGAATCAAAGGAAGTGACAAGGGCAGTAAGGGGAGCCAAGGCATCTACGGAACTCAGGCTGGCACAAGGCATTAAGAAGGTGGAGAAAGACTTCTTTAGGTACATCAGGGAGAAAAGGATCAGTAAGGACCACATAGTAAGGATTAGGAAGAAGGGGGGTTGGGTGGAAGCAGGGTGCGATAAGGTGGAAGTACTAAATGAGTACTTCTGCTCAGTATTTACTAAAGAGAAGAGGGGGGTGACACCCAAGGGGGAAGAAATGGCAGAAACGGGGGTGACAGATCGGGAAATCATGGAGGGCAGAGTTCAGGAGGGTTTGAAGGCACTGAGGGTGGATAAGGCGCCAGGCCCAGATGGCAGCCACCCAGGATACTAAAGGATGGCAGAGGTCCTTGCAGGACCTTGGCAGACCTATTTAATGCCCTCACACATTTGGGTGTGTACCTCAGGACTGGAGGATGGCTCATGTGGTGCCCTCCACAAGTGTGGCCCCAAGGATGAACGGAAAACTACAGACCAGTGAGCCTCACATCCATCGTGGGTAAGCTAATGGAGACTATCCTGAAGGAGAGGCTGGTGGCCCTCCTAGAGGCCAAAGGACTACAGGACAGCAGACAGCAGACAGCAAGGCTTCATACGGGGCACATCCTGCCAAACCAACCTGGTGGAGTTCTATGACTGGGTAACTAGGCAACTGGACAGGGACCATGCGGTGGATGTCCTGTATCTGGACTTCAGTAAGGCACTCGACTCGGTGCCGCATGGAAGGCTGGGAAGTAAGTTAGTAGGCACGGAGCAGGTGCAAAGCTGGTGAGATGGGTAGGAAACTGGCTTCAGGGAAGGCAACAGAGGGTGGTGGTGGGTGGGGAGCTCTCACACTCAAGAGTAGTGATAAGCAGTGTTCCACAGGGCTTGGTGTTGGGACCAGTGTTGTTTGGGATATTCATTGCAGACATATCATTGGACATCAAGAGCAAGATCAGTCTGTTTGCTGATGATACCAAGGTAGGTGCGGTGGTGGATGACCTGGGGATGGCAGGGGTTGCAGGATAATCTGGCAAAGCTTCAACCTGGTCAGACACCTGGCAACTGGGATTTAATGCCAAAAAGTGCAAGGTGTTGTATTTTGGGATGAAGAACCCCAAGGAGGAGTTACCAGCTGGGGGGAGTGCAGCTAGCCCAGACAGAGGAGAAGAAGGATCTAGGGGTGCTCATTACAGGGTCAATGAACAACTCGGCACAATGTAGGAAGACAACTGTAAAGGCCAACAAAATGCTGGGTTGTATTGCAAGGGGTATATCCTCGAGGAGGGAGGAGATGATTCTGCCACTGTACAGGTCATTAGTAATATCGCACCTGGAGTACTGCGTGCAGTACTGGCGCCTGTATCTGAAGAGGGACATTAAGTTACTGAAGGGAGTGCAGTGCAGGGCGACAAAGATGATCAAGGGGCTGCAGGACTTATCATACGAGAGGAGGCTTAGGGAGTTGAACACGTACTCACTGAAGGAGAGGAGGGATGGGGGGGACATGATTGAAACCTTTAAGTACATGAAAGGAATAAACAGGACGGGTACAGAGGGGCTGTTCAAAGTAAGGAAGGGGAGGGACACCAGGGGCCATAATATGAGACTGGAGGGAGGAAGTTTCAGGAGGGAGATGAGGAGACACTTTTTTATAGAGAGGGTGGTGGCTGGGTGGAATCGTTACCTGCAGAACTGGTATCCAGTAGAACAGTGGACTGCTTCAAAATGGGATGGGATGGAACAGGACAAGGGGGAGGGTAAATGAAGGGGAAGGGTGGAAGGGGTGCTAGCTGCACATTCGAGCAGACTTAATAGACCTCTAGGCCTTTATCTGTTGGCAAATTTCATATGTTCGTATTTCAGCCTACAAACTATAGGCCTATAGTCCTGTTATCTGGGTTATCTAAGATTCTAGAGAGATTGGTACAGGTACAGCTTATTGACTATTTGGAAAAATACTCTTTGCTAACAAAATATCAGTCTGGCTTTTGCAGGGGCTTTTCCAGGGGAACCGTGCTCACCGACATGGTGGATAATATAGCCTCAAAGATGGAGGATGACCTGTCGGTGGGCGCGGTGTTCGTGGATTTATCAAAGGCCTTTGATACAGTGTCTCATGGGCTTTTGGGGGAATGGCTTGCTGAAACTGGTCTAGCTGAGGAACCATGTAACTGGTTTATGTCCTACCTATTAAATAGAACACAGCAAGTATACTTAAACGGAATGTAATCTGATAGAGCACTTGTGCAGAGAGGAGTGCCTCAAGGCTCCATTTTGGGGCCAACACTGTTTCGGATTTACATAAATAAATTAGTAGATAGCATAAAATATTCGAATATAAGTCTGTATGCAGATGATACCCTCTTAATTGCAAGTGGAAGAACACCTGGAGAAATGGAAAGAAATTTGCAGGCAGATTTTGCGGGGTTATATACATGGTTGACCGAATCAGGATTAATAGTTAATAGTTAAAAAACAAAACTTATGGTTTTTCATAAAAGACACCGAAATTTGAGCAAAATCAAAGAAACAGTAACTATTGAAACATTACAAAACAAAGTATTAGCATAGGTATCAGAGTATAGATACCTGGGGGTATGGACTGATGATACTTTAGAATGTGATAAACATATACTAGATACAGTATCAAAGGTAAATAAAAGGTTGGGAGTGTTTAGACAGTCTAGCTTCTGTATGAATAAAACAATGAGGGAAACTGTAATAAATCAACTTCTTCTTCCACTATTAGAATACGGCAACCATGTACATGGCCTAGCAACAAAAAGCATCTTACTAAAAATTGATAAGTTGTATAATAGAATGGCCAGATTTTTATAACAAGACAGGATTATAATGCTCATCATTGTGAGTTATTTAAGGAACTAGGATGGCTCCTGCAAGAGAGTAAAAGGTAGATTGCCTGGGCAAATCAGATCTATAGAGTATTAAATCAGAAACAGCCTCAGTACCTTTGTGATAAATTGAAAGTGAAAATGTATGCTCGTAATTTACGAGATATACATTTAAGAAACTTTGTATTCCCAAAACTTAAAAAAAAATATAGTAATTTGCGTTTCCCAGTGATTATAGATAGGACATGGAATACTCTAAAATCAGTAACAAATAAACAATTCCAAGATGTGAAATCATTCTCAACAAGTCTAAAGTTAGTATTAAGAGTAAGGTGTGAATACTATGGCTAGGAAATAGAGCACCTCTTAACTATACCATCCAGAAAAGTGCAGTGCAATATATGTATAATCAGTGTTAGTTGTTTAAATGTATTAATGTTTATGCTATTTTGGATTAATTTATTTGAAATGTTATATAGAATGGATTGTATTGTATATTCCGTTGTCTTGATGTTGTTACTGTATTAAGCCTTAATTGTTTTAAACTTTACATAACAGGACCATCATGTAAACAGGACTTTGTCCTAATGATGTGTGATTCCATCTACTTTTCTGTCTAAAAATAAAGGTTTTTACTACTTTACTACTACTTAAACAAAGTGCGGGGATAGTGACATCTTTGGTACAAGATTGTACAAGGACGAGGGGCACAATATGAGATTGGAGGGGCAGGATAAGGGGAAATGTGAAGAGTTTTCTTCACCAAAAGGGTGGCAGATGCTTGGAACAACCTACCCCAGGAAGTGGCGGGGGCCAACATGGTGGGAGGATTTAAACATACATGAAATAGGCATAAGTGAACCCTAGATGTGGGGAATTGTTGGATCAAGACATGGAAAACAGTTGCCCTTGGTAAGATGAGAACTTAGAATTTTGGGGTGCCCAGAGAAAGGTATTTCTGAGCCGAATCTGAAAAACACGAACACCAGAATCTAGCTACTTGGTTCAGGTATTTATTTTCTGAGAAAACGTCATTTGCATGTATTTTTCATCTTTTTTGTTAAAAAAAAACACAAGATGGCCGAGTGGTCTAAGGCACCAGACTCAAGAAGAAATTTCTTCCCTTGACAATGGGTATTCTGGTCTCCAAATGGAGGCGTGGGTTCAAATCCCACTTCTGACACAGCATTCTTTACCAGGAGAAGCAAAGGGAGGCAGGGAGGTCAGTAAGGGAAGCTAAAGCTCAGACAGAAGAACACATTGCAAAATCAGTGGGTAGAGGGGACAAAACCTTTTACAGGTACATAAGTGAAAAAAGAAAGACAAAGGGAGGGATAGCGAGACTGAAGGGGGAGGATGGGGGCCGCGTGGAGGATGACAACAGTAAAGCTGACATATTGAACAGGTATTGCTGCTCAGGTCTTTACTGAGGAAGAGGAGGGTAATGGGTCTGAAGGAGTACAAGGGTGAGAATGGTACAGAATGGACACAAGTCCCTTTACATGAGAAAGGGTCCTGAAGGAACTGGAAGTAATAAGAGTTGATAAAGCAATGGGGCCAGATGGGGTGCACCCCAGGGTCCTTAATGAACTAAGAGAGGTGGTAGCTGAACCTCTGGCTATCCTGTTTAGCTGATCACTGGAAACAGGGGAGGTACCCAAAGACTGGAGGACAGCAAATGTAGTCCCCTTATACAAAAGTGGGAACAAAAAGGAAGCAGAGAACTACAGACCAGTCAGCCTCACCTCGGTAATGGGGAAGATCATGGAAGCACTACTGAAGGAGAGATTGGTGGAACATCTGGTTGTCAATGGACTACAGGACCCAAAGCAGCATGGTTTCACCAGGGGAGGTCATGTCAGACCAACCTCATTGAATTTTTGACTGGGTGACTAGGGAGGTGGATCAGGGAGGGCAGTGGACATGGCCTATCTGGACTTCAGCAAGGCCTTTGACACTGTGCCACATAGAAGACTATTACACAAACTGGGGAATATGGGTATGGGCAGGACAATAGTGTGGTGGGTAGGTAACTGGCTGGGTGGCAGGACACAGAGGGTGGTGGTAAATGGCTGTCACTCCACAGAGGAAGAGTGACCAGTGGGGTACCACAAGGATCAGTGCTGGGACCAGTCCTATTCAACATCTTCATCAGTGACATTCATGGGACCTAGAAGGCAGAATTTCACTGTTCACTGATGACACAAAGCTCTGTAACAGAGTAGACACACCAGAGGGTGTAGACAGAATGAGAAGGGACCTGCAGAAACTTGAAGAATGGTCAGGGTTTGGCAGTTGAAATTCAATGCAAAGAAGTGCAAGATAATGCATACGGGCACAAAACCCTGGCACAATATATCAGTTGGGGGTGAGGATATAGCATGCACTAAACAGGAAAGGGATCTTGGGGTTATCATCTCTGATGACCTCAAAGTAGGTAAACAGTGTGACAAGGCAGCAGGTAAAGCAAATAGGATGCTGGGATGTATAGGCAGGGCATCACCAGCAGGAAAAGGGAGGTCATAATTCCGCTATACAAGACACTAATGAGGCCCCACCTGGAGCACAGTGTACAGTTCTGGAGACCATACCTACGTAAGGACACATAGACAGGGTAGAGAAGGTTCAGAGGAGGGCAGCAAAGATGGTGCATGGATTGCATCACAAGTCCTATGAAGACAGGTTGAAGGAACTGAACATGTACTCCCTGGAGGAGAGGAGGGAGAGAGGGGATATGATAGAGACATACAAGTATCTTACAGGGAGGAACAGGGTGCAGGAATACACTATTTTTAAGTGAAAAAGATGTTCCAGGACTAGAGGGCATGGGATGAAGTTGGAGGGAGGACGATTCAGAGGAAACATGAAGAATTTCTTCACAGAACGGGTGGTGGACAAGTGGAACACCCTGCCAGAGGAAGTGGTGGGGGCTGAAACAATCACAGGATTTAAGAATGCATGGGATAGACATAAAGGAATTCTGGAGGTCAGGGGTAAGGGGCAACAGACTTATAGGAAAACATAAACTGAACTTACAAGCTCAAATGGGCAGACTGGGTGGGCCATAGGCCCTTATCTGCCAACACTGTCTATGTATCTATGTATCTATATATCAAGATGGTGATTGTCATGGATCGAAAAATGTTTCTCACAACAGGAAAACACTAATTTTGGGAAAGTAAAATGCTCGCAACAGCAAAATTTGTGTCCTATCAGAGGGTTATCCTAAAACCCCGCTGAGCACGCTCAGAAGAAACATTTCAAACCCTTACAAATCTGGAAATAATTAGTATTTTTTCATGAAACCTTCAAATGGCACAACAAACGACACACCTTTGGCATGGGTTTCTTCAACCTTGAAAATTCGGTACAAAATTCCATACCATCTAGGTTGCAAGTGAGAGCAAAAAAACAGCAAAACCAAACAGAAATGTGTGAATTTTTATCTAAATTCGCACATCCGTATCTCAGAAACAAAATAACTGCCTATCACAAAACTTCTCACATCTTGAGAAACTGCCATCCGGGCCAAGTGTGCCAAATTTCATGCAGTTTGATCAAATGATACCAAAGTTATTAAGGTGCAAACATTTGTTTTAACATTAACTTCTTTACTGAACCCTAGCTATACTTGTGCTACTACAGAAGAATATAACTACATATATTTTCCACAGCAAAAAAGTTGCATTCATGAACCAGTTAGGGTACAGTTTAACCCTACAAAAGCAGGGAAATTTGTTGTTAGGGTTTCCAACCTTAATCCCACCCCCAAACAGCAAAAGGACAATACCACAACCACGAACAGCCATCATCAGGTAGGACAAACATACAACTGTCTCCAGATGACACAAATGCAGTAGCACTTATGTGATAGCTTAGAGAATTTGTATCTGCAGCTGTAGAAATACAGGCCCCTGCAGCCAGAAACATGTGTATGTCTTACTGTGTGCATGAGTACCTGTGGCTGCAGAAGCACTGGCCCCACAGGGGCCTGTACTTCTGCAGACAGAAGTAGTGTTGCATTTTTGGGTATCTTGAACTTCTAGCTTCTGTAACCAGAAGTCAGTTTGTATGTCTTACAGTGTGCATGACTGACTGTGGCTACATAAATGCTGGTCCCAGAGGGGCCTGCAACTCTGCAGACAGATGCTGTGTTACAATTTTGATATCATGGATTTCTATTTGAAGCTACAGAAGTGGGTTCTTGCAGTGTGTATGAGTACCTGTGGCTACAGAATGCACTGGTCCTCAAGGAACCTGTGCTTCTGCAGACAGAAGTTGTGTTACAATTTTGTGGTCTGCACTTCTGCATCCAGAAGTCAGTGTGTATGTTTTATACCTGTTTCTTACAGTGTGCAGCAGTACTTATGGCTACAGAATAGTTGGTGGCGTAGGAGCTTTTACTTCTGCAGACAGAAGAACTGTTGTAATTTGGATACTGGCGATTTGTATCTGTGGCAACATGGGTCTGTGCTTCTGCAAACAGAAGTAGTGTTGTGACTTGATTACCATGGATTTCTATCTTCAGCCAGAAGTGACTGTGTATGTCTTGCAGTGTGCATGCCACAGATACAAATCCATGAAGGCAGCACATCAGTGCCACTACATCTGTGTCATCTAGAAACAGCAGTATGTTGTTTGTCTCACCTGCTGATTGCTGTCTGTGGTTGTTTGTGTGGTACTGTCCTTTTGCTCATTTTTACACACCAAACCTTACTTCCTAGGGACTCAGGGATCACCCTCATGAAGGCTTTTGCGATCCCCATAAGTTCAAGGCCAAAAGAAGGTTTAACGCAGCATCCGTTGATGGCAATTGCCACGCTATCCTCCCCTGAGGTGAGGATCCCCTTGCTACAATGAGCATCCATTCATGGGGAGATTTCATGGGAAGGGAGTAAGATTGCTCTCTTTCCTGACATTTCATCACAGACACAGGAAAAGAAACATAAGCTACAGGTTGTGAAAAAGATCCTGATGGAGAGGGAAATTGTGATGCAGCTCCTATTAAAAATAAAACCCAAATTTACACTGAACCTGACCTGACTATGCAATTTGCTAAGCAGCAAAAATCCCCACAGGAACCAGACAGCCGTGACTCTGATAGTAAACATGAGTGACTGGGCTTTTGTTTTCCTCCACTGTTAAACATTTTTTTCCCCTTTCTGGCTTCTGTTCTTAACTGCTGTTTTATCAATGTTCATTCATTCTAGATATAACCTAGGTTTGACAGAGCAGCCTCTAGAGGTAGCAGTATTCAGATGCCTGAATAAAATACTCAGTTTGGCTAGCATGGGTGTCATACCCACTAAATATTATCATTGTACCTTAAAATGATGTTACCTACTAATTGTGTGCAGGTGCACATGCCTCAGTTTGTGGACTGCAGAATGTCATCTGTTTCTAAATTTCTGTTCTTCGCATGGTATCCATGGATACTTAAGTGTGCTGGGTAACAGCTGCCTTAACTGGTCTCTATGTGGAATGGGAAGTGCCGGTGGTAAGCTGACCTGTCGGTATCATTTATAGGTGAGAGTCCTATGGACTCACTTATCTGGACTATTAAAACATTTTTTTCCAAAATGGGGCTCTTCGGGAGCGCAGAGTCCACATGGCCTTAATCGCTATAGTAGTTAAGAGGCTGGTTCTAAAACACTGGATGGATCAGTTGGTCATATCATATGATGAGTGGATTAAGGAAATGTCTCTTTGTTTAAATACTGATAAGTAAATAGCTAGCTCCAGAAATTGTATGGTCTCTTTCAGCTTGAAATGGGGTAAACTGTATACGTTATATTTGAACTAGGATCTATGCTATGTATACCTCTGACAGTCTCAGTCTTGGTTTTGGTACTGTTAGATCACTACATATCTTGTCATTTTCTTATTATGTTGGCTTTCAAACTAATAAAGGCACACTCCAGGGGAGGGGGGAGGAGAATGTGGAGGGTGGTGGGGGCTTGGGTAATGTTGTATGTTGCTCTTTGGTATGGTTAATTTGTGCCAATAATATTCTGGTGTCCTTTTTCCATCAACGGGTTTTGGGGGATGCTTTTGTCCTGTTTCACTATTATCTGGTATCTTACTTTTTGTTATTCTAAAATCTAATGAAAATATTGAATTTCAAACTGGGGCTCTGGGTCAAAGACTGAGAGAAATCTTTATCATGGTGCTGTATATACTAATGTTATTAATACTTCTGCATGGCTTGAGCCTGTAGCCCGACTATTGATTTGTAAGAAATGTACATGACTTGTCATTTGTACAAATTTATAAATAAAAAGTTAAAGGAAAAAAAACACCATTTGTAAATTTTGTTACCGAATATGAACTCTTGGATCGCAATTACCACACAACTTGGTGATGTTAGTTGTGTCATTTTTCCCTCGGTGAGTGAGTGCAGCTCTACAAAAACACTTTGATTAAGTGTACCAACTATTTATCCCTTTCTAAAAACAATGTAAGTCCCCTGAAACATGCACATACATCCCATTGAACATCGAGTTGACACAGACTTGGTAAGTTGCTTAGTAACTGCAATACAATGCTTTATAAAGCTGCCCAGTGCTATATGTGTAAAACCTTACCTACTATATTACATTTACAAACATCTTTTGTTCATGAAAACCATGTTCTACTATTTCTACTGCTGAGCTGCACATGAAATATTGATTCGCCATTATCAAGCAATGCTAGTTGCGTCATGTGTTTGTGACTGACAGTAGCTCTAAAAAAGCATGAATTCAGCACTGGAACCCATTTTTTTCTTTTATAACTCCAAGTTATGAATTTTAACTTATAACGTATTTCCTAGAATGGTTCACGACACTCTTTATTTAACCTCAGGATGCAATTGTTTCTACAGACTTCAGGAACCGAGCATCACTACATAGCCAGGTTACTGTTTCCCCAGTAAGCACACTACTCGTCCCATCTCTGGGTTCAGGTGCTTCAGCGCTCATGCAACTATATGGCAGAAGGACTATTTGAAGCTTGGCTGCACCTTGTACTAAATTACACCCCCAGAGTTTGATTAACAGGTCATTAACGTAGTCCTCAAGCATACCTTATTACTTAAATATACCCCTATGTCTATCCCACAAATGCTTGAAGCTCCCTTCTGTTTTTCCTCCATCACTTCCACTGGCAGTCTGTTTCAGGCATCTACAACTCTTTCAGTGGAGTACTACTTCCTCACATCCCTCTTAAACTCCCTCCCCCCAGCTCAGCTTACTGCATGCCCTCTGGTGGTTGTTTTTTTTAAATGCACTCAATTATGATGTCATCAGTGGGGGCAATAAAATCAATCATTTGTCTCCACACAATTGCCCCCTCACAAAGCCTTGGTTAGAGGCAAAGCGCTGGGGTTGTAATTGATCAGCTTGACTGGAAGATATTTAGAACTGCTGGCTCAATAAAGTTGAACTTTTTTCAACTTACATAGTAAGTCTCTGCATTTTTTCTTGGGAGTGCAATAACGTTCTGGATCAAATTGACTGCTTGGGTTAGCTGCCTATTGTGTTGCACCCACCTGATTTCCAATAGGCGCGGTCGCGGGGACCACTTTGGATCTTTTACAAACTATCTGCAAGACCTTCTGGTCCCTCACTGTCCTGCTCACTCTCTCTGTTCTTCCAAGGGATACCTCTTGGTGGTCCCCAGAGCCAGGTTGCTGCAATTGGGAGATCGTGCCTTCTCTGTTACCATGCCAGCCCTGTGGAATTTGCAGCCAGGTTATTTGAGAGAGGCACCATTGGTGGAAACCTTTAAAAAGAGGCTTAAGACATTTTTATTTAATCAGCCATATGATTTAATATAATCATTGAAAGTTTTACTTTTACTGACTGACTCGTTATGTGTGGTACATAGATATATTAAGATTTTTGGTTTTAAATACTTTGTAATGTGATTATGAAAATGCGTTTTGCTGAATTTGTTTTAATTGGAATGTACAGCGCTGCGAGCCTTCAGGAAGGGGCACTTTATAAATAAAGTATCTATCTATCTATCTATCTATCTCACATGTACAACTGTACTGATGGGTACTCCTTGGTATTGACAGACCCACTCACTCCACTATTTAGACATTGTTCAGGACCTCAGGAAGGTTTGGTGTTTGAACTAATTGATTGGAGGTAAAACATACAAGGAGAGGTTGCAAGGCTGGAACACGAACACCCTTTTATTTTAAACTTATATGTTATTGTTTTTCAACAATTGTGATACAAGTATTTGCATCTGGAACAGTACAACATGCAAGGAACATATAGCCAACATACAATGACAGGATCATAATATCCCAGATTGTGTTACAGCATTTAGGGACTGTATCGTCTTAATGTTTGGTATCTGCCATATGGATTACAAAATGCCTATTATGTCAACAATGAGAACATGTCCATACTTTATATGTAGATTTATAAAAATATATTATTTCTTCCACAATTGTGAGATTAAAGTTCTCTACTCACTAGAATTACATAGGAAAATCAAGACCTAGTTTCCTAGTCCAGTTGCTGGTTAATAAGGATGTAATTAGACTGCTTAGTGGTATAAAAGAGAACGGGGTACAAGTACAATACAACATTATGGAACTTTAAACCTGAAACTTTATCAACTATACAGCACAAACTCCACATCATCGTCCTTGTGTTTCAGCCATTTTATTTTTTATTTTTTTATTTTATTGAAATCTAGGATTACAAATACCTTTGAGCAGGAACTGCTCGTTTACAATGGTTCCACATCAGATGGAATGGGGGTATACATACATACAAAGGTCAACATAATAATACATAGTTACACAATAAAAAGAAGTAAGAGGCTGAGGCTTAGGAAATTCCAGTAATTCAAAATGTGCCAAATGTTAGGTAGCATGACATACCAGCCAAGGGCAATCTTAGAAATAAGCACTGCAGGTGAGAGGGAAGGGGGTATGCAGGCAGGAAGGCCATTGTCGGAGGGTAGAGGGTGAGGGTAAGAGCTCTAAATGGGAGGAAGGGAGGATAAAAGTCAGGAAATGCCTGGGGGGAGGAAAGGGAGAGGGGCAAGGGGGTAGGCAGGTAGAAGGGGGCAAGGCGGGAGAGGTAGCTGTCAAGACTGAAGTGGAGGGCAGTGAGCAGTGGGCCCCTGATTAGGCGAGGCAGTCACAACGACTAGTTGAAATGAGATGAAGTCGGAGTTGTCTCTTAAAAGGGCCAAGAGCAGCAGCAGTAAGAGTTTCTTTGTTGAGAGTATTGTACCACTGTGGTGCTCTGTGAGCAAAGGCCCTCTGGCCCATGGTAGTCTGGCATCTGGGGACAAAGAAGGTTAGTTGTTGTGAACTTCTAGTTCACTGGGATTTTAATTATCTCTGGAGAGGAGCTTAGATGTGGTAAGCGTAAGCTGCAATTACTGCAGCACAGAATGGCAACAATGTTCAAACTATGTCCAAAGTCTTCACTGCTGGGAAATTAAGAATGCGGTGAGAGTTCACCAGGGAAGAAGGCAGCTAGAGGGCGATGGCCATGTGTAGAACACCATCTAGAAGGGTTTTGAGCATGCTTTAAGATTTAGAGACAACAACACTGCCTACAAAAAACAAACACTGGCGGTAACATCGACGAATAGGACACACACATTGCAAACTTATAACAGTGCACATTAGTCCCAATAGCAGTGAATCTCAGTCCCAATAACAGTTTGGATGCTATACAGCCCTACCCCCACTGTCCCTCTGAATTATAAAAAAAAGTTATTTAGAACTTAGTACCTCAAGGGAATCAACAAAGTCCAAGAGGGTAGCATATTTCAGAAAAACAGATGTGCAAGAACAAGGAGGTACAATTTGAAGATAGAGGGGACGGCTCCAGAGGTAATGTGAGGAAGTATTTTTCACAGAGAGGGTTGTGGATGCATGGAACAGCCTCCCTGAGGAGGTTGTGGAGTCAAGAACAGTGGGGGAATTCAAGAATGCATGGGACAGACATAAGGCAGTCCTAGTGGGGGGTAGGAGGAAGTAAGCTGTTGGTTAACTAGGATCTGCAGCTTATCTGTTAGGTAGGAAAATGGGCAGACTAGGAGGGCCAAGTGGTCCTTATCTGCTGTCAAATTCTATGTTTCTATGTTAGCTTTCATCTGAATCCCCCATTTGAGTTGGTGCATGGGTTGCAAACTCAGCTCAGAGCTTTGCCACAAGCTTACCAGCTGCTTGCGGATCTGTATAGATGTGTGTTTGGCGCCGATAAATTATCTTGAGTCTGGCTGGCAGCATCAGGACATGTTGTATTCCCAAGGCTTGTAGCTGCTCCCGAACCCCATCAAAAGCATTGTGTTTCTTTCTAGTAGAGTAGCTGAGGCCAGGAAACGACTGGACTCAGTGTCCATGGTACTCCATGCAGTTGGCCCTTCTAGCCATGTTCAGAAGCTCGTCCCTTTCCTAGGTGTCTGAATGGATCAGCATGATGGTGCATGCCAGTGAATCTAAGCCCATGGCATGACGGGGAATAATGCGGCAGGCTTTTTTCACCATTGCAGAAGTGTTATGAAAGATCTCCTTGAGCCATGATTGCATGAATTGTTTACTGTCTAGCTCCTCTTCTGCACCTTCCGGCATAACTACTACTCGAACACTGGTTGATCTGGCTTGATTTTCAAGGTGCTCCAGCCGAAGTCTGAGTACCATGTTTTATACCCACTCTCAATACTGCAGTTAGAACTTTGTGGCAGTATCGGTCTTCACTTCAGTTTGCACCCCCATAACTTTAGCATCCAGTGTGGTAACTTTTGTTACCAGCGATTCCAACTTCAAGTCCATTGATTAAATTGCTTTGAGGAGTGCTGCATTCGTTGGCTGTGTGGCCTCTACTACCATCAAGGTGCTTGCTCCATCTGTGCCACCTGTCTGTTAAGACACTTTCGGCAAGTCCCTTCTTGAGTTTCTCCTCTGGTATTCCGCCCATACTGGCTTTATTTTGGTATCAGTTTGTCTGAATTCTGTTTTCTACACTCTAGTAGTACTCCTGTCTCTAAACTATGCAATTTTGGTTAATTTCTATCTTTTTTTTATCAGCAACTCGGAGCTTGAAAACTCATGTCCATCCTGTTTAACAGTTGGCTCCACCCCCAATCAGAACATGTATACCCATAAGGAAAGGAAGGAGGGAACATAATGAGACATAAGTACTGCAACTGCATGGGACAAACAGGGTGGACGCCAAGGAACTTTCCTTCTTGAGTTCAACTACAGGGACAAAGGAACTCACTTAAACTCACAGGAGGGAGATTGAAAAGGATTTCCATAAGCACTGTTTCACAGAAACGAGCAGTAAGTGAAATAAATTGCCAGAGGAAGTGGTACAGGCTAAGCAGTGAATAGCTTCAAACAGGGATGGGACAGACATACTGTATGGGGTTAGTTAGACGGGAGGGCAGAAACAAAGGGGAAGGATGGCCATTAGGGCCAGTGCCAAGTAGTTAGGCAGCATAGACAGTCTAGATGGGCCGACAGGCCTTTTTCTGCATTTTTTGACTATGTATCTACTCTACGTATAAAAAATGAAAAAGAAATCTGTGAAGAGCACAGTTGCCAGGACACCTATGAGTTCTAGTGATATCACAGTACAACTCAAGCTTTGCTCTCACGGTTTTGTGATGCTACAAATACTCCTTAGTGTCCTAACAACCCTGTTCTTTACAGTTAAAGGTTTATTATTTTCTTCGGCAAATCATGCAAAAGCAAAGAAGGGTAAGGGTTGCTAGACGGGACAATGGAATGTTCATAATGTGATTAAGGGCATAAGATGAATAAAAATTAAGTTTCAAACTACACCGTTTCTAATGAAAACATCTGTAGCATCACCAGTATTCAAAAAGTAAAGAAATAGTCTGAATTATTTTTTTTTAAAAGTCATTTTATATATCAAATACAATAAAATAGCATTGGAACAACACATTAGCATTAACATACAAAATTGTAAAATAGGAAAGATTCTTATTGCTCTTACTCAAAGCTTTCGCTTATGAAACAAATTAAGTTTCTAGCCCCAACGGTTCCTTACTTAGGCCTTTAAAATATGTTTTCTTTAAAATGGGATAACTTTGGAGCCACTGGTACAAGAAGCATTCTTTTGTTGTGTTCTTTATGTTTATTCATTTTCATGTTAATAAACAATTAACAAATATAACTCTCATACAGGGTATAGGTATGGGTTGCAGCCAATATAGTTGAAACTCATTAAAATATAAACACCCCATAATCTTGTACAATAGGAGATAGGAGGTCCAAGTATATGTTTGTTTTTAAATAAAAGAAAAAACAGTCCCAAAATGTCCAATAAATTGTCATCCTCTTCAAGGGGTAAAGGTGTATCCTATAGGAAGAAAATAAACATAGGCAGTATAACACAATCCATCGACTGCTATTTAACCTGGTTATGGATAATAAAATACATATGCATAGTGTAGACCTCACTATAGCGCCCCCTAATAAAGCTTGGAGTCAAGCAAGTTGATATAGTGATCCATGGCGTTGCTGTATCTTCTGCATATCAAGATACAATAACAAAATTATTTAAAAAGGTTTAAAACCCTGTTATTTTTTTAAAAAAATATTATATCGACATGTATTTACATCTACAGCACATGAAAACTGTATCAT
Source organism: Neoceratodus forsteri (assembly GCA_016271365.2). Lineage (NCBI taxonomy): Eukaryota > Metazoa > Chordata > Ceratodontiformes > Ceratodontidae > Neoceratodus > Neoceratodus forsteri. Next base: position 690,732,131 of record CM028132.1, read on the forward strand.
TATGATCTATTCATGTTTAGTCGACTCTGGGTTTTCATTTAAAAATATCTGATGCTTCTAAGCCTAAAAGATAAAACGTTACAGCATTTGAAACATAATTTCAAGCATTCAAAAAAACAAAATTTTTTTTCTGGAAATAAGCAGAAGATATCAGTGGTTGTTCTCTTTAAGAATAAACACATTGGGCCAGATATTCAAAAGGATTGCGCCATGCGCAATAGGGTTGCGCCTGCGCAAGTCCAAACTTGCTCCATTCTGCGATATTCAGCAGGAGGCAGTTGCGCCACAGAAAACATGCTGAGCAACAGCGCAATGCAAATGAATGCATGCTGAACTGGAGGGGGAGGAACCATGCATAAACTGCACAGCCCGATAATCAGCCGGGCTGTGCAGAGTTGTGCAGGCGCAACCCCCAACCTGCGCCTGCAGGACTTTGAGCCAAAAAAAGGCTTAAGTCGAGGGCCACCCGCAGGTGAGCTGCTGTATTGCAGGGCGCAACACAGCAGCTGCCACCTGTGGCTGGCCCCAACCCAGTCCCTGTGCCCCCGCAGCCCAATCACGGGCAAGAGTGTAAGAAATCCCCCCCCCCCACTGGCCCGATCGTGGCAGCAGAGTGTCCCCAACATATCCCTGGTGGTCCAGTGGACTGATAAGCCCGATCGCGGGCTGCATAGATGTAAAATAACCTCGAACTTTCCCTGGTGGTCCAGTGGACGATAAGCCCGATCGCGGGCTGCATAGATGTAAATAACCCCCGCCCCAGACCATATCCTGGTGATCTGGTCCTCCACCCCACCCACCCACCAGCCCCACCACCCGCCCCCCCGCAGCTGGTGGGCGGCAGCATCCCACTCCGCCTGCCGCCCGATGCCCGCTGACTGACTGCCCGGTAGATAAATCTGACTGACTTGTACGGTAGCGCACGCCCATTGGCTCTTGCTCTGCACCAATGGGCGGCAGTCCTACCGGCAGTCAGTCGGCGGGCGCGGGCGGCAGGCGGTGATGCTGCCGCCACCGCCGCGGGGGGGAGCGGGTGGTGGCGTCGTGGGTGGGTGGGGGGGACACTAGATCACCAGGGATATGGTCTTGGGGTGGGGCTTATTTACATCTATGCAGCCCATTATCGGCTTATCGGTCCACTGGACCACCAGGGATAAGTTTGGGGGACACTTTGCTGTCCGCGATCGGGCCAGTCGGGGAGGGGAGATTAATGCTTTGCCCGCGATCAGGCCAGTGGGGGTGGGGGGATTATTTACTATTTGCCCGAGATCGGGCCAGTGGGGGCGTGGGGGGATTATTTACTATTTTGCCCGCGATCGGGCCAGTGGGGAGGTGGGGGAATTATTTACTATTTTGCCCGCGATCGGGCTGAGGGCGTTGGTCCCCAATGGCTGCTTCCTGGCAGGGCGCCAGGCGCAAGTCCTCGGGGATCGGCGCACCTGCATGCTAATGGCATGCAAATGGGGTCATAAACAGATGCAAATGGCCCCCCCTGCGCCTTGCATGAATTATGGCCCCATTTGCATGTCACCTTTTGAATATCGGAAATTTGCACATGGCGCAATGGTACTTGTGCCACCGCAAGTTGAATGCTCCACTCTGACCACTTGCGGTGGCACAGGTTCCACTGCGCCCATGCACAGTGGCTGTGGCTAGGGAGTGATATTCAAAGGAGTTGCTCAATAGCGCAACTCCTTTGAATATCGCCCGGGCCACACCCCTGCGCAACTATTTTGCGCAGCGCAAGGGCTTGCGCCTCAGAATGGCGCAGTTTGAATATCCAGCCCATTATTTTCTAATTCTATATGTCATCCGCCTAGAGTTAGAATATCACAGTATTCTGAATGTAGTTGCTTAATCAAAAATATCATTCTATAAATATATACTGTATGTAATAGATAAACCACTCTGAGGTGTGCGGTCGTGCTTTGATATATGCACGCCTTGGTGTGCGTTGTATGCATGAGGCCATAGGCCAAGTGCGTCAACCACCCAAGGCGTGCGTATATCAGAGCATGACTGCACACCTCAGAGTGGTTTACCTAGCTTATAAAATGGCAAAATTGTTCTGGAGGGGGGTAAAAGTGGAAGTGTGCAGACGCGCTCTGATATACGCACGGTCATGTGATGTGTTTTATACAATCAGAAGTTGGCATTTGGAGCTACTCTTTTACCCCATTTTATAAGTGTATTTATAGTGTATGGTGGAATATTGTTATAATCCAATTTCCATCTCTGCTTAAATGCTGTTCTACCACAGTTAAAAGGCATGGAATGCTGTTCAACCCTTCTGTGGTAGAACAGCGTTCTAGTAGAGTTGGAAAGCACATGAGCAGCACACTGTCAAAAAAATTCTGTGGCAAAACAAACCATATGATCAACCAGATAGTAGAGCAGTGACAGAACAATCAGACAGATGCAGTATCATCCTGATACTGGAAAAAAGGCAGGATCAACCATATACGGCTACATTTATATTAATATGCCACAGGATCAACCAGCTATTTAAAAATACTTACAAAATAAATGCCAGTCCTCGCTAAGCGAGAGGAACAGCTGCCATTTTTTCCTTCAAAACCCCACCCAAACCCGAGAGTCAACCAACTGAAATTCGCGATTCAAGTGTAGGGATGTCTGGTCCCTAACAGCCATGCAACGTGCACTAGCAACTAGGGCTCACTCTCAGTGGCAAACTATGATTTTTTTTTATTAAAATTAAAAACATAAAGCAAACAAACTATATAAGAATAGTTTTGGGAGACACCATACTCTATAAAAAATAGTGGATAGAAACAGAAACTGTCGGCAGATAAGGACCGCTAGGCCCATCCAGTCTGCCCATAGGCCCTATACATTACATGCGGCCACTGACCCTAAGTGATCAATGCCTTTTCATCACTCCCTCCCCTTTCAGGCTTCCCTTGTGCCTGTCCCAGGCATGCTTAAACCCCTCCACTGTGCTTGACACTATTGCCTCCTGTGGCAGACTATTCCAAGCGCTGACTACCCTTTCTATGTAGAAAAACTTCCTCACATTACCTCTTAATCTACACCCTTCCAATTTCATATTGTGCCCCCTTGTTCTAGTACTTTTTCTACACTGGAAATGGTCCCCCACCCGCTCCTTGTTTATGCCCTTCAGGTACTTGAAAGTTTCAAACATGTCCCACCACTATCTCCTCTCCTCCAGTGAGTACATATTGAGGTCTCTCAGTCTCTCCTCATATGTTTTGTGGTGTAAGCCCTGCACCACCTTTGTTGCCCTTCTCTGGATAGTCTCCATCTTATCTATGTCCTTGCGCAGGTGTGGCCTCCAGAACTGCATGCTGTACTCCATGTGAGGCCTTACCAATGTTTTATACAATGGCATCACCACCTCCCACCTCCTGCTAGTGATACCCCTGCCTGTGCACCCCAGCATTCCATTGGCCCTCCCTGCTGCCTTTGTACACTGCTTTGATACCTTAAGGTCATCAGAGATGATAACCCCTAGGTCCCTTTCCTCTTTGGTGACAGTCAGCTCCCCCCAACCTGTAGCTCTCCCCAGGGTTCCCTCTACCCAGGTGCATTATTTTGCACTTCTTTGCATGGAACCTCAGTTGCCACATCTCAGACCATCTTTCAAGCTTCTCTAGGTCCCTCTTCATTTTCTGCACCGCTTCTGGAATACCCACCCTGTTGCAGATCTTGGTGTCATCTGCAAACAGGCAGACCTTTTCTTCCAGCCCCTCTGCAATGTCACTGATGAAGACATTGAACAGGACTGGTCCTAGTACTGATTCCTGTGGTACCCAACTGGTCACCCCTCTCTCCCCAGATTGTAACCTATTTACCACCACCCTCTGTCTCCTGCCTGTTAACTAGTTCCTGACCCAGTTCACCACTTTGTCTCCCATGCCCAGACTACCCATCTTGTTAACCAGCCTTCTATGTGGGATGGTGTAGAAGGCTTTGCTGAAATCTAGGTAGGCAATGTCTACCGCCCCTCCTTGATTTAGTTCCCTAGTCACCCAATAAAAAAATCTATTAAATTCGTTTGACATGAGCCTTCCTGCTGTGAATCCGTGTTGCCTCAGTTCCTCAGCACCAATGGATTCCATATGTGCCACTATCCTTTCTTTCAGCAGTGTCTCCATGATATTTCCCACCACTGAGGTGAGGCTGACTGGCCTGTAGTTCCTTGCCTCCTCCCTTCTGCCACTTTTGTGCAGCGGGACTACATGTGCCCTCCTCCAGTTCTCTTGAATAACACCCGTGCTGAGTGACTATGTGAACAGGGCCATCAGAGGCACTGCTAGTTCCCTTTGCAGCTCCTTTAATATCCTCGGGTGGATGCCGTCTGGCCCCATGGCCTTGTCCACCTTCGGCTTTGTGAGTTCTTCCAGAATTCTCTCTATTGTGAAGGGACTGGTGTCCACCTTGACCCTCCCCTACTTAGTGAATACTGAGCAGAAGTATTTGTTCGGTATTTCTGCCTTGTCCAGATCCCCCTCCTTACACTCTCCGTTCTCCCCTTTGAGCTTCACAATCCCCCCTCTGTTTTTTCTTCTTTCGCTGATGTACCTATAAAATGCCTTATCCCCTTTGTTTACAGACTGTGCTAAGCCTTCTTCTGTCTGTGCCTTCACCCTCCTAACAGACTTCCCTGCTTCCCTTAGACATTCAATGTACACCTCCCTGTCCTCCTCCTCCCTTTGGCTCTACTTATATTTCCTGAAACTCAGCCTTTTAGCCCTGACTTTTTCCCTGCACCTCTTTGGAGAACCATAGTGGTTTCCTTCTTCTTTTCGCTTTGGCCACTATCCTAACGCATTGGTTTGTTATATCCACTATGGCTCCTTTCAGTTTCTCCCATTGTTCTTATACCCCCTCTATTACCCCTCCCTTCCCCAGGACTGCTTGTATACATCTACCCATTTCAGTGAAATCTGCCCTCCTGAAATCTAATACTCTTGCCCTTGTGTGGCTTAATTGAGTCCATGTCTCCATGCTGAACCACACCATGTGGTGATCACTGGACCCCAGCTGCCCTTCCACCTGTATTTCTTTGACTCTGTTCCCATTGGTCCATACCAGGTCCAGAATTGATTTGTCACTGGTTGGCTCATACACCAGCTGCCCGAGTCCAACCCCCTGCAGGGATTCAAGGATGGCTGTGCTTCTGGCTGAAACAGCCATCTGGGTGGCCCAATCCACGTCTGGCATATTGAAATCCCCCAGTAGCAGGATTTCTCCTTTAGCTGCCATGTCATGTATGTTCTCCACTAGTTCCCTGTCTACTTCCTCCCTCCCTCTGTGCCAAAGGTCTGTAGATCACCCCTGTGTGTATTGCTGTTCCATTCCCTGGCTCCAGGGTGACCCACATTACCTTGGCCTCCCCCTGTCTTCCCTGAACTTCTGTAGCCTTTATAGCATCTCTGATGTACAGGGCCACTCCCCCACCCTTTTTCTCCCTCCCTGTCCCTCCTGAACAATGTATAGCCTGGTACATTGACTTCCCAGCCATGATTAGCAGAGTACCATGTCTCTGTCATTGCTGCTATGTCAAGGTCTGCATCTGCCAACAAGGCCTCCAGGTCTGGAACCTTATTTCCTAGGCTATGAGCATTCGTTAGGATGACCTTCCATGTTTTACTTTCTGCCCTCCCTCTGCTCTTGTTCTCCCCCTCCAGCATCTTCCCCCCACCCTGGTTTCCTTTACTATGTACTCTTGGCCCCCCCATATCACTCGTTATACATTCTTCACCTGCCTGCCCCTCCCTGCCTGCTTTAGCTGTTCCCGTATTCAACTTATGTTCCTGCATGTTCCCATGGGGGGTGTTCCTAAGCCTCCTGGCCCTCCTGGATCTCCCCCCCTTGGCCAGTTTAAATGCTCACAGCTGAAGCATTTAAACTTCTCACAAAGGACTATGATCCCCTTCTTGGACAGATACAGGCTGTCCCCCTCGTATAAGCTTGCATCTGCCCAGATTAGGCACCAGTTCCCTACGAAGCCAAAACCCTCCCTTCCACATCAATCCTTCAACCAGGAGCTGAAGGTATGGATGTGGAGTGCTCTAACTTCCCCTGTGCCCTAGACAGGTAGCACCTCCAAGAATGAGACAGAGCGTACTATCTGTTTCAAGTTTTTCCCCCGTTTCCTGAAATCTTCCTGGACTCTGGCTAACTCCACCCTTCTTCTGGCCAGGTCATTGGTCCCCAGGTAGACAATGACATCCAGCTCCTCCCTCCTACTGTCCTAATGATCCGATGGATCCGATTCCCATCCCTCCACGCAGTGCTTCCTAGGAGGCACTTGACCTCCCTCACTCCCCTGCTAGGTGACCCTAACTCCACTCCCCGGACAATAGAGTCCCTCACTAGGAGAAGCTTCCCCCTCCTCTGGGCAGGGCTGGCATCAGGTTTCTGTAGGCCCTGGGTTATGCACTTCCATTGGGCCCCCATCAGAGTCAAACCCATCCGTCCGTGTAAAAAAAAATAAACCAACATTGAGCCAGACATCGGCAGTGGTGGCACTGTCTCATGCTTAGACCCCAACCTGTGCTACTTTTATGCTCCCACATTCAGTCAGAACAATTCAGCAGTGGCACACTGGCATCATGCATAGTTTTAATACTAGTAAACTATAATCAATGTCCCACCATTTTACAGAATGTGCTGCACTGCTGCTTAGCTGCTCATGCAAGCTCATCAGCAAGGAAGCAATGACCAATGACATTATTACTAGTACCACCCCCCCAAAAAAAACAGCCAGAGTCAGCTTTCCCGGCCAGCATCAGATTGGTTCCCAAATTCCCGTCCGAGTCAGTCCCAACCCAGGCCAGGCCGTTGAACCCCCGTCCCAACTCCATGAACCCTTGCTTTCCACATACCTTAAAAAAAAAATTAACATACAACACAATGAAGTCAGGCTTGGACAGAATCGATATAATTTTGCTGAGTAAGTTCAGTTTAGTAACTCCTACCTTGAAGGTCTCTATCATGTCACTTCTCACTCTCCTCTCATCCAGGCTGTACATGTTGAGATCCTTAGTCTCTCCTTGTAGGGCTTTAGGTGCAAGTCCTGCACCATTTTAGTTGCCCTCCTCTGGACTGCCTCAACCCTGTATATGTCCTTTCTGAAGTGAAGCCTCCAGAACTGGACCCAATACTCCAGGTGGGGTATCACCAGTGAGCAATACTGTGGCAACACCAGCTCCCTCCTCCTCCTGCTGGTGATACCTCTCCCTATGCATCCCAGCAGCCCACTGGCCCTACCCATTGCTTTGTCACACTGTTTTCCCCCTTTGAGGTAATCAGATATAACATCAAGGTCCCGTTCCTGCTTAGTTACTGACAGTACCTCCCCATCCTATACTCAGCTCCTAGTTTCCTATGTTCTAGGTGCATCATTTCATACTTTTTGGCACTGAACCACAACTACCATGCTCTTGACTGCTCCTTCCTTATTGTACACCCAATTACAGATTTTGGTGCCATATGCAAAATGGCATACCTTCCCTACATGTTCATCTGCAATGTCACTTGTGAAGACAGTGACGAGTATTAGTCCCAGTACTGAGCCCTGCAGCACCTCGCTGGTCAATCTCTCAGCAGTACAGCGAGTGCCATTAGTCATCACAGTACAGAATGGTATTGTACTCAGGTGTAGTTTCAATACACGCCATTGTGATATGTTATTAAGATCAGAGTGGTCCTCACTTGCAATAAGAAATCACAAAATTTTTACATAAATGTTTAATCCATCATCCAGAACATTATGTTCCTAGAGTAGCTTTCGGGAGAGAAGTTCAGCCAACTCTGGCTTTTACCAGATCTGTTCATATAAACAAGATTAACCCAAGTCTATGCAAGACCAGAGTTGGGAAGAGAACTTTATGTTTCCAGGCAGCCTAGTTTTGGAATATTTTTCCTTTTGATATGCGTACAGCTGCATCTCATTACAAATTTGTTACTGCGTTAGACAACTGCTTTCCATTGAATTGTAACTGCCAGCATAGCCTAGCAGAACTAAGTCCACCTTACAGTTGTATATAGACAAATGATTGTCAATTCTATATACTATAAGTGGTTTTCCGTACTTCTGAAATGTTTGAAATTTTTATTTTGTAGTAACTTGTAAGCTTTCTACACAGGACTGTCTTGTAAACAGGGTGTTTTCCCTAATGACATGTATTATCCTGTATAAAATTAAAATATTTTATCTATCTTTATCTATCATCACCTTCTGTTGCCTATTCATTAACCACTTTTTAACCCAATTCACTATTTTGGATCCCACCCCTAGACAGTTCAATTTCTTGATTAGTCTCCTGTGTGGCACAGTGTGGAAGGCCTTGCTAAAGTCTAACAAGGCCACGTCCACTGCCCTCTCCTGATCTACTTCCTCAAATTTTGGTGGAACTAGAAAATTCTTCCACCAAGTAAGAATGGAAGATGCCTGGAATCTTTTACAGTGTATGGTGGAACGCTGTTCTGGATAGAATTCATCCCTAGAATGGGCTTGATGTGCTGCAGTAACGACGTCATGATGTTGTTGTGCTGCACTAGCGACGTTACTACTGCAGCACAACAAGATGTAACATGTTTGCGCATGCGCATTAATGAATCCTCCACATTTCAGGAAGCGGCTGTGAGAACTGGCCCAGAAAATGAGTGCCAATGGAATAAAAAATGCCACAGTAAGGACACAGCCTTCTCTAAATGGTTGCGCATATACTATAAAAGATTGTGTATTGGCAACCATACACATACCAGGATGTTTTCTAATCCCAAGGTTTCCATGGCAATGACACCTCTCAAGCTGCACTCTCGAGGTCTCTTGTTACCATGAAAATCTCTTGATTGAAAAACAGCCTTGTTGTGTATGATTGCTCATACACAATCCTCTCTATAGTGAAAAATGGTAGGGTCACAGTTGTTGCCCAATTTTATTGCCCTGCTGCTTTAAATTTTTATTTATTTATTTTTATTTATTGAAGATTCGGAAAAAGTACCTTTGAGTCAGAGTCTCCTTTACAAAGGTTCCACGTCACAGAAATTAGATACAAAACAAACATTACATGGCAATTCACCAGGACACGAAATAAGCTATTTTCATACAGCAGTTAAAGGCTAACAGTCAGATACTAGGATTAATAAGCACAGTTCTTAAACAATACGTTTATAAACTCAGAAATAGAGCTGAACCTGTCAGACTCAGGCTGGAGACTCAACGGGGGGTGGGAATAAGCTGGCCAGAGGCCATAGTCAGGGGAGGGATGGGGTTCAGTGGCAATCACAGTTATTTGAGGACTGGAGATGGTCCTTAACCTGAGTTTTGAAGGTGCCAATTCGGTTTTCGTTAGCAAGAGAGGTGGGTAGGCAATTCATTCAAGATGGGGCTCTGTAGCTAAAGGACCTTTGGAATTGGGAGGTACGGCAGTGGGGTACTGTGAGGAACTGCTTGACAGAGCTTCGGGTATGCTTAATGGTCGGAGCCAAGTGGATTAGAGGTCTGAGCCCATGGGGAGAGGCCAAGGGTAATATTTTTGCCATGAGGCAGGTGCGGTACCTAATTCTATTTTCGAGGTTGAGCCAGTTGGTGGTATTATATAGCGAGCATACGTGGGTGAGACAGTCACAACCCAGGGTGAGGTGGCAGGCTTTATTAAGGGCAAGGCGGAGTCTGTAGAGGGCTGAGGTGCTCACCGTGCTATAGATAAGTAAGCCATAGTCAAGCAAGGAGAGGACCGAGGAGGAGACAGCGAGCTTAACGGCATCTGGAGTAAGATAGTGCTTGAAGTGATGCAATATCCCGAGATGAATATTGAAGGTGGTGGACAGGAGGTGTATATGTTGATGGAAGTTTAGCGCTGGGTCTAAAGTGATGCCCAGGTATTTAAAGGAGTCTACTAGCTCAAGAGGGGAACAACTGACAGTTAGTAGTGGGGGGGGGGCAGTGCTCCCTTTGGGAGTTTGTGGGTTGGAGAAGACCATAACGTTAGTCTTCTTATAGTTTAGTATAAGGCACTGTGAGGAGAACCAGTTTTCAGCACCACTAAAGGAAGTTTGAAGGGAGTGATGGAATAGAACAGGTTCAGAACTGGAGGAGTATAGGACAGCATCATCTGCATAAAGTAACAGGTTGCATGTGCAGGACGTGGGGAGGGAGTTAAGGAAGAGGCTGAAAAGCAGTGGCCCGAGAATACCTGCGTAACTGATATAGCTAAGGGAGAACTGCATTGAACATGTAAGTCATCTTTTCCTGTAGAAGCTGCAGTGTATTTTATATACTGGCTCACATTTTGTTATTGTTCCATCTTTGTAGGCCTTTTAGTAAGCACAGGGTGTGTCTCTGTTTTACACACAGTGGTAAGGACCATTTTTAAACTTGTATGATATAGTTTCTGTCCCTTCCAGCCTCAGTATAGTAGAACATGGCTGCACTGTGACAACAGTGGAGGTGCTGAGCAAGAACATAAACTAGATCAGACAGGCCTTGTGCCTAGTGGGCCTTACCCAGCTACCAAAGAATAAAACAAGCATTTGCCAATGCCAAAGGTTGGTTGCTTGTCAAACAATTTGATGTTTTTCTAGAGGGAGGAGCCAAGAATCAAGAGAAATTTTTGAGACTTAGGAGTAGAGCCTGAGGGTAGAGTGCCTGGGTTAAAGACACTGCTACAGTCAGTCAGTGAGAGTAGCCCTACCTCAACTGGGTCTGGTCCTGCTGGGCCTCTGCTGGTTGTACTCCTCTGGTGGATCACTCACTGAGCTGGCAGGCTGCAGGTAGCCTAGGCTGGCAAATTGACATACGAGCTTCTTTGCGATTGGACCTCAACAAGCCTCTATCTCTTAAAAGATGCTGTTCCTAGGGGGAATTTCACTAATCACTGGCATCCTCAGACAGCCTCTCCAATAATGTAGGGTAAAGGACCTATGTGGACGGAGCCAGGTGGGAGCTTGCAGTGGTGGATTTGATTGGTCTGGTGTGCACTCAAGTTTTGCTAGCAAAAGTGTGTGGGTTTGGCCTGGAAGCCAAAGTGGGGGAGAGCTGGCTGGTCTGCCAGTAATAGCAGATAAGCCACTTGGTGAATGAGGAGATGGATGTGATGACAGAGGTTGGTACGGCTGTGATGGTGGATGGGCTGTAGACAGCTGGAGATGAGCCATGGATATGAGGATGGTGTCAGAGGCAGCAACACTGAATGAGGGTGTCAACAGCATGGAGGGCTGGATTGGTGAGCTGGTGAACAGCAGCGGTGGACCAGGGACATGGGGCACACTCCACTTCCTTCTGCAGGTAAGAAGTAGCGTCAGCGACAGCGAAAGCCAAGGCTGCAGGGAGGGCACAGGGGCCTCCACAAACAGCACCCCACAGGGCCCAAATCTCAAATATGAAGAGCAATTTGCTTCCAGCTGATACACACCTGTAACTTTGTTCTAGGCTTAGGGTCAACAGAACAAGCTCGGCTGTCACTGTCTTTGTCCCAAACTCAGCAGTGTTGATGTCTGTTCAAAAACACACACTATGAAACTATGTTACAGTAAATGTTCTTGGTATTATTATATAGGTTATAATTTGCTGTTACAGAGTTGTGTGTAGTCTTTTTAGGGCTCAATAAATGGTCGGGGGTCTGGAGGCCACCAAGACCCCCAGAAGCTCTAGGGTGTTTGGTGTTCTGTGGAGCATTTTGAGGGTTTTACTGAACAGATAGCACAGAAGAGCATAATAAGGTACAATGGGCCACATATTCAAAACTTTGCCCCAGGGCTAAATTAGCATTGCCCAGTGTGCTAAATTAGCTCAGAACCAATAGCTCACTATATTCAAAAGGGATAGCCCCAGTGCTAAACCTGCTGAATACAACATGCTAAGGAAGCCGGGCAAACTAGGCTGGGAGTGCAGTGCAAAAATAGCCTGGGAAATAAGACAACTCTGAATATAGCAATCAGGAAATGCAAACCACAACATCAGCCTAGTGCACAGTGAAGTGAAGGAAGGTAAAGGTGAACCATGTTGCCAATGTGTGTGCTAGCAAAGGAGTGGATTCATTAAAGCTGCAAGCACCAGCACATGTGAAATTCTGCAGAAATGTACCATGTTTCCAAAATGTTTGCGAGGCGCCAAAGACATTTGCACAAACGTTTGCCTGGGGCAAAAATTTGCTATATTCAAAAGTGACATGCAAATGAGCCTACTTAGGCGGTCTCTGGGCAAACATCCAGATTAGCATCTCATTATGTCCTGATTTACATGCAGTTTGCCCAGCATTATTGCAGGGTCCCAAAGCTCTACCTGTAGGTCAGCCTGGAAGTACAGAGGCTGGCTGGATCTGCACACAGCTCCACCTGTATGTCAGTCTGGAAGTGCATGGTGGTAGCTGCAGGCTACATTTGTACAGAACCACATAGAATATTGTGGCCCAGGGGACTACACAGCGCAGGCCAGGGTGTAGGCAGGCAATATACAAATGTACACCAGGATTGTGTTTGTTGCCTCATTTGGCACAATATATACAACTTTTGTATCTCATGACAGTGGTTGTTGCCATGCATGGGTAAATACAAATGCCATGTGTTGTTCCCTAAGACAACCACATACCAGCCCAGAGCCTGTAAAGTTGTATTGTCCTTGGGATACAAAGAGAGTATTAGTGACCATTCCTGTTAGTTTCGACTCCTATGAATAAAATTACAGAAAGGTTCAGTATTTTCTTTGTTAGTTTTCATGGAAAAAGAAAGCAGTTAGGAGCCTATTTGCTACCCCCCTTAAATAAAATTGCACACCATGGAGTGCTTGGAGTATGCCTGCCTACACCCATGATTATTGCGCAGGCACAGGTGGTGGTGCTGCATGCAATTGTCAAGCTGTAGTTCCTGCTACAGTGCACAGCAGACACTACAGTAACACAGGGGCCTGTAGTGTGAGGGACACATCAATGCCTATAGTGGGTAGGGCACCAATGACTGCTGCACCTTACACAGTGACAAGCCCATCTTGGAGGTGTGTGCTGACAGTGGACATAACTGTTATGCTGTTGTGCGACCCACAGACACTGCAAGACTGGTATGGGATACTCACGGTGACATATACATGGCTGGCTGTATGTGCTGTGGTGTCTGTACAGATGTGCGGTATGTGGCTGGGGGGGGATAATACCACAGACATGCACACTGGTGTTGGGGCATTCACAATGCTGGACCAGTTGCACTGCAGGGATTGTCCCAGCCTTGTGGCAGCACCCACTCTTTCCAGTATCTCAGCTTTGAGCAAGGCCATCATCTACAACTGTGGCCTAGGCTCCATGCATAACCAGCCACAGTCACCATTTCCAGCCTGTTTGCCTGAAGATCTGAACAGGTTTCTGAGCTTTGAGTAAGCCCATCATCTACAACTGTGGCCTAGGCTCCATGCATAAACAGCCACAGTCACCATTTCCAGCCTGTTTGCCTGAAGATCTGAACAAGTTTCTGAGTTTTGAGCAAGATCTGTACAGCACCTCACTGGAGTCAGGTTATGCACCACTGGACTGGAGGATGGCACATGTAGTACCATTACACAAGAGTAAGCCAAGGGATGAACCGGATAATTATCGTCCGGTAAGTCTCACCTCCACAGTGTGCAAACAAATGGAAATGATACTAAAGGAAAGACTGGTGTCGTACCTGGAGGAAAATGACCTCCAGGATGTGAGGAAACATGGGTTCATTTCAGGGAAGTCTTTTCAAACCAACTTGATACAATATTATGACTGGGTGACAGGTGAGCTGGATAAGGGTCATGCGGTAGATGTTCTTTACTTGGCTTCAGCAAGGCCTTCGATTCAGTGCCTCAACGGAAGCTTGGGGAGAAGCTAACTGGTGTAGGGGTAGGGGCAAAAATGATGAACTGGATTACAGCTGGCTGAGTGGGAGGCTGCAACGGGTGGTGGTGAGAGAGGAACTCGCAACTACAAGGCCGGTGATGAGTGGGGTGCCACACAGCTCTGTTCTGGGGCCAGTATTATTTGGGCTTTTCATATCAGACATTGCACACGGGGTGGTGAGCAAGGTAAGTCTGTTCGCTGATGACACCAAAATCGGAGCAGTGGTGAATGGAGAGGAGGGATGGACACAGCTGCAGGGGGACCTAAGCAAGCTAAAGGAGTGGTCAGAGAGGTGGCAGCTGAGGTTCAATGCAAAGAAGTGTAGGGCTATGCACTTTGGGGCAAAAAACCCAAGGAGAGAATACTGGCTCGGGGTTAAGCTGGGGATCACTAAGGAGGAGGAGAACCTAGAGGTAATGATAATAGGGACCATGAACAACACTGCCCAGTGCAGGAGAGCGGCTACAAAAGGAAACAAAATGCTGGGGTGCATAGCGAGGGGGTTTTTGTCCAGGTGAAGAGAGGTTATCTTGCACCTCTACAGGTCGCTGGTAAGGCCACACTTAGAGTACTGTGTGCAGTTTTGGAGGCCATACCTAAAGCATGATATCAGGCTATTGGAGGGGGTGCAGAGGAGGGCAACAAAGATGATATGTGGAATGGTGGGGACAGACTATGTGAGCAGGCTGGGAGACCTGAATATGTACACTCTGGAAGACAGAAGGGACGGGGGGACATGATAGAGACATTCAAGTATCTGAGGGGAATCAATAAGGCTGAGGCAGATGGGGTCTTTAAGCTAAGGAGGGGGAGGGACACCAGGGGGCATGGGCTAAGAATTGAGGGGGGAACATTTAGAAGGGAAATGAGGAGACACTATTTCACAGAGAGGGTGATAGCAAAATGGAACGCACTACCAGAATGGGTGGGATCATGTAAATCCATGAACAGCTTCAAAAGGGCATGGGACAGGGAACAGGAGAGAGTGAGGGTGGGGAAGGTGGGCGTTGGCAGTGGGATGACAAAGGGGAGGGGGCAGCTGCAAACTAGGGGTGCTAGCTGCACACTCGAGCAAATTTAGATAGACTGGATGGTCTGTTTCTGCTGACATATTCATATGTTCGTACGTATATTCATAAATCTGGTGTTTCAGACTGAATACCATAAATTCTAATGTTGGTACTCCCTCTAAAAGGCAGGTATACGAACTCAGACTAAATATAGTTTTATTGTGCTTTTACGAATAGTGCAAAACAAAACTGTAAACCTGGTATTCCAACTGAAATACCAGCAGCCAGAAATTAGTATTCTGCCTATAATTTATACTGTATTTGGAAATTAGATGAATGTAAAATTTAAGCCCTGTACTTTTAGCATAGCTTACATCACAGACTTAATACTTTGCCTGGCTTTTAAAACCACCTGCTATGCTCCTGCCTCTGTAGAACAGTGTTTCTAAAATGGGGCCGCCATGGCCTCATATGACCACCAGCACAATTTTCTTTTTTCTATAGAGCTGTTTGGTCCCCAGTTGCCGCCTTCACCTGCTTCAGGTCCTTGCATGGCACCACAAGTCACTCCGCCACTCCCCCTGCCACCAAACTGCCAGGGATCCACATGAGGTAGGACCTGAGGGCACTGGTACCATCATCCATGGTGGCTGGTGCACATGCATTTCCCCTTTTTCTTCTTCTGGTTCCCCCGAGGCCAAGTTGCATGTAATGACACGCATGAACGTGCATTACAGGTGTCTGCACTGGGTCCCCTTCCCGCGATGCTCACCTGTTGCACCACTCAGTCTCTGCTAGGTGGTGACAATGCAACGGGATACACTACCCCCCCCCCTGGAAGGAGGATAGCTGTTTGTGGGATGCTCAATCCTCCTTCCCCCTGGCCAGCCCTCGAGTGACCCTGGTTTATTCCCGAAACTGGGTCACCGGCATGGCAAAAGCTGTGGCATCTGCACCTCGGCTCGCCACACCACTGGGCTGTTACCAGCCAGCACAATATTCTGTGGTCACAGAGCTCATTAGAGCCTCAGTTGCAAAGGTAATGTACAATGTCTTACCTCAAAAAACATGAGAGATACACTTTAAGTGAAACTACATCAGGGTCTCAAAACTCAATGTATTATGTGGGGAAAAGAAATGTGCTACATCAGAGGGGTTTATAGCATAACAGTGGGACGGGGTGGGGAAAAATGGATGAGGTCACCAGTAAGGTCTGGTGGATACACTGTGAAGCCCACTGAGGCCACCAGAATGTGTGGCTTCAGAACCACTGCTCTAGACAATCTCTGGCAAATGAAAGTATGCAAGTTGTTTTAGTCCTGAAATACATTCAGTTTTTGTTTCCTACTTTAACGGATTAATTGATAATGGTGGTAGTTCACTTTGTTAATGTGATTTATTAAGCTAATTAGCCTAAAGTAAATATAATAATTTATTGTATATACCACACTAGAAGTTAATAAATATTATTATTTTTTAAGCAGTAGTGTATGGTATAGTGAAAATGCAGATGTATGCCTTTTTATTTGATTTTAGATTGCCCTGTTTCTCCCGTAAGGTGCATTTTATTCTCCATTTTAATGTGCTTTAGTATATTTTAGATTTGAAATCACTAATAGATGCTTCCTTTCTAATATGGCTATCATCAGGTTCTAATTAGTATTCCAAGCTGTTTGTGAACAGCGTTATTTCAAAAGGTGAGGGAGAGATGTCTTTTGCATGCTAGTTCTACTTAGGCACAAGTAAAGTGATGTTATGCAGTGGGTGTTTAAAAACACCTGAGCATACTGATGAAGCTTCTTTTAATAATTTCAAATCCCAAAAGAGTTCTAAGACAGACTAAAAAAGAGGAAAAAGAGGTCTCCTACAAGCCAGGAGAAAATGGTTGCTCTAAACTGGAATAATAAGTATAGCTTCAGAATGTTTGCCATACAGTGGCAGGCAGGGATAGGAGGCAGACTAACCAGTTTCATATCTGGGATATACATTAACTAAACTCAGAATATACCATTTATCATCATGAGTGAGGGGGCAGGACCATAACTCATGAGTGGCAGAGCCACAAGTGAGTCATGAAAGTCCTGCCCCCTTAAAAGTGATGATAAATGGCATATTCTGAGTGAGGCCATTGTGTGTCCAATTTATACAATGTGTTTTAAAACTGTAAAGCTTTCAGATCTGTTGTTTTTTTTTTTTTATTTTCATCTTTATCCCTCCTTACTGCCTCCGGTGCCCCTTCCTTCCGTCCGCTCATGTCCCCCGGTACCCACCTTAGGGATCTGCCCCTAGAGTGCCTATCCTCCTCTCCTCGCACATTGGGGTCTGTCCTGTAGGTGGTCCGGTTGGACTTAGGGCGGACTTCATCTAGGCTGCCGGAGGGTACCTCGGTTTTCTCCCTGACGCCCCCACTCCCCAGGATGCCTTGCGCTAGGGACGTATGTCCCCAGTGGTAGCGTGCTTCGCACGCAGACCCTCATCGCCGAGAGGCGCCCTCCCTGCTCCGACAGGCGATGCTCTCCACCTTTCCTTCTTCCGTGCTTCCACCGGCTATGGAAGGAATGCAGAGCGCAATGTGCTCTTGGTAACCTGACCCTGAGGGAGGAGAGCATCCATTGGGACGCCGATTCCTCTCCCCGGCCGACTTTCGGCCACCAGTCCGCTCGGTTCCGGTCGCCGGGCGCAGCGTGGGTGTGTATGCCTAGCGCCTCAACCCTCAGCGCCACCGGGCCGGCAGATCTGTTGTTTTAATGAAGGATAAACTGTTTCTGTTTGATTTCACTCCTCTGTTTTGAGTGCAGCAGAGGTCACAGTGATATCATCAGGCATTGTTCAAGCTGCTTTCCCATTGGTTAAGAGCTCCTTTGTGACCAACCTCAACTGAAGATAAATGGTGATGACCCACTTCTAGTGATGTTAAATGATGTAGATTGCCATCACTCCAAGTCCTACTGTAATGTAAATATTTTATTTGTACATTTTTGTCCCTTCACCCGTTGTATAAATCTAGATGTACTGTATCATAGGAAATCCGCTTTCACTTCAACTGGATTTCTGAGATATTTCCCAGTATATCCAAATATATAGTGCATCTTATCACTGGCTACCACTGTAACATGCACTGGTGCTTTCAAAAAGAAAAATACGTAAATTTTTACTCCAAAGATACATTTCCACTTTTTGTTTTAAACTTTGTTTCTGGCACTCCAACCATGAAGGGGATATTCCCCTTATCTGCCCTAGTCTCCCCAAGCTATCCACCCAACCCAGCACCCCCCCCAACTGCCAAATCCAGTTGATTGTGACTTACTCCTCACTGAGGTGCTACCTGAAGGGAGACACCTTTTCACCCTGGGGCATCATTTTTTTTCTACTTACTGTTTAGATCCTTTTGCACACCAGTCCTCTGCTTCTTGGGATCACCAGGCACCTCCCACCGGATCCCTTCTCCCTCTCCACCTATGGCCACCTATCTCCAGGGAGCCTTAGCTTCATACCCAGGCAGGGTCAAGGTGTGGGGTGCCCATGGGCATCTTGTTGCATCACGCAGGACCTGTGCTGGTGAGGTAGGGGACTTGGGAGTACCAGGGCCACCTTCCTCACTGAGGTGCTGGGGTCACAGTATTTTGTTGTTACTATCCCCATGGACGTCCCATGCACTAACGTCAATGCATCCATGTGCACACTATGTGTGTATCCAAGGGTGTCGACTATGGGGGGGGGGCTGAGGGGCTGAAGTTTCCCCCTAGGAAGTTAAAGTGGGGGCTCTGCACCCCCCGGCAGAATAGTGTGTGTTTTTGGCAGCCAGCACCCAGAAATTGTGTTTTTTTGGGTTTTTTCCCCCAGTGTAGGGAGGTGTGTAGTGCCCCAAAGTAGTCTGGCTGACCAGCAGACCAGGGAACACCTCCCTGGAGGGAAAGGGTTAACCCCTCACCCACCACATACACAGCCAGCTGGCTTGCTGACCAAGCTAGCTGGCTGACCACTTCCTGTCCTTATCCCCCCTCTCCCCCTCCCCCTCCTGGACTTTTCCTGGGCTGGATCCTTTGTCCTGGCCAGGCCAAGGCTCTGGCCAATACCTAAAGGGGCCATAAATCAGCCTGACAGGCTGATCCAAGCTTCAGGGACCCAATCAGCTGGTTAAGAGCCAAGTCCACCCCAGAAGAGAAAAGGGTCTTTCCTGCTAGCGGGAGGGCAGTTCTGGACTGGAGCTAACAAAGTGGGGAGCACAGAAGTGTGGACCCCTGGAGGCTTACCTGAAGCTTGGGTTCGTAGCTCCTGGGTGGTTGCTCCGTCTGTGGCCAGTGGTCCATGGGGGTCCCCAACAGCAGCAGTAGCAGCAGCAGTCGTTCATGGTCCCTGAGAGGTCCCTCAGTTCTCCAGCATCAGCAGAAGCCAGCCTTGTTGGTTAAGGCCCTTCTCTCATTTGTCCCCCTGGGTGGTTGGTTTCCCTTTGTTCCTGTAGTGTAGCTCCGAGGGCTGGGGTGGGGTCATTTTGGAGTGCCTGGTGGTAGTGCACTCTGCCAGGGGCTGCCAGTGGTGTGGCATTTCAGTTGGGATATTTTCTTTTTTTTGTTTGTTGTGCCACTGAGTCCTGGTTTTCCCTTTCGCTGGTGGCCTTCAGTGTCAGTTGTGGGCTGTGTGGCCTCTGGAGGGGGAGGGGGGCCGCTCCTTGCTGGCTTCTCCCCTAATTCTGTGGTGTGCTGACACTGGTTGCCTGTTTTTTTTCTCCCCTGGTGTTGCCCCCATCATGGACTCTCCATCCCAATCTTGCTGCCTCCTGGAGCTTGCCGCACCCCTGGCCAAAACACAAATCCCCACAGGGAGGGAGGGAGCACTAGTGGAAAAGCGAGTTCCACCTTCCCCTTTGTTGCATCTCCTCCCGCCAGTCCTCCGATGCAGCTGCAGCCATTATAGGAGCTGCTGACTTGCATTGCACCCAAAGGGGGAACCGCTGTGTGGTTGGACTGCAGGGTGTCACATGGAATTGAGTCTGGCCAGAATCAAGCACCAGGGACTCCAAAGTTCTGCCCCACAGCTGTACAGGGGCAAACAAAGCACCGGGTGGGAGCGCAGCTTCCCGGCCAGCCCACTAGCACCATCAATGATACATTTCACTGTAGAGGACCTGGGCTGAGTGGTAAGTCAGTGGGAAGCCCAAAAATGATCTTGTTTAGCACCAGAGGTGCCGCAGTACAGATGACGGCACCAAAGGACAGCAAAAGGAAAAAAGGAACGTGGGCAAGGCACCTGCTAAGGTAGCAAGGGGCACCGCATGGCATGAGCCCCAGGGTTTGGGTTGGGTGCCAAAACAGCTCCCCAGCAGAAGGGAATGAGAGGAAATGTTTAGAGTAGGCCAACAGGGAGGGTGGAGCTGCATTTGGAAACATGCCAGGCAGCAAAAAGGGAGCCTAACTTGATATTTATAGCAGGGTGGAGCTCAGATTGGGCCCACGGAATAACCCAGCTACTGCCCCTCCTACATATGCAAAAAAGGGGTGATCCCAGCCTAGACAATCCACGGCAGGCCTGTTAAATCAGATAGGTCCCTCAGAGATTTAAGGGCCAGCATCCCAGTTTAAAAAGAGGTCACCCCAGAGGCCCTAGCCCCTTCAATGGGCGCACTGACCCCCCCCAATCGGCCATCCTATTTCCCCTCGGACTGCTTGCTGGTAGCTGGTGTGACCTGCAGATTAAGGGGACAGCCAGGACTATGCTGCACTGCACTGCCTGCCACCCAGACCGTGACCCTAGGTAAATCCTGTAGCTGGAAACAATGTGTATAATTATTGTGTAATCACTAATTTCAGTGCTCTCCCCTAGGTTGCTCCCTGGGAAGTTGTTGACCCCAAACAACTGAACTGTTTGCACTGGGGCCTAAACAAAAGGATAGCACGGCTTGAACTGCCTGCCCTGCACCCACTGAAAACAGATAGTTGCACCAGGGCTGAACTTGCTGCCCTGCACCTCGACCAGTTGGTTTCCTGGACTCTTCTGCATTGGGGCTTGACCTGCCTGCCCCACCAGCAACTGTGTCCTGCTACTTCAGTTCCCCTCCCTCCCCCAGCCTCAGCTGTTGTCATGGGGGACTAAACAGGCTGCCCAACTGTAGTCCGACCACCAGAACCTAACTAATTACCCTACAAGAGACTGCAACTGCCTACACCCCTGGATCCAGTGGCCAACTTCCCTTCACCTGGTCAAGATTCCAGCGCCTTCCGCCCAGTCCACCAACATCCGCCAAAGACGATGAAGACTACAGTAGCCGGCATAGCAGTAGTTAGTCCCTCTCCTTCCAGTATAGTTAGCCTAGGAGCCACACCGGCTCATGATAGTGAGGTTCCCTCCTCAGTACACAACTAGGAAATTGCCCCACTTTTGTTTTGCTTTTCTGAGGTGGCCATAGCTCCCTTCCACAACTTGGTGGCAACTCATCAGGAGCCTTCCATCAGACACACCATCGCCACAGAAGGACATCGCCTTGACCATCCTCCATCCTCTCATCACCTGCATCTTCAGCTCTGAACCAGTCTTCATCTACTTCATCTTCTTCATTTTCATCTTGTTGTTATCAGCCCTCCTGCCAGCCAACAAGACCGATCGGTCACTAAGGTACTGTACCAACTCTTCAAGCTAGCTAGCCACCACCTGCTTTGCACTTAAAAGACTGTTCCTCCAATTGTACTGTTGGACTTAACTGGTGCTGTCTAATTATCCTTGGCCAAGGTAGTTAGGTACTGATGGTTATTATTATTGATGGCTGCAGACGCAGGGCACTAGGTGACCCTGTTAGAGGTACCTTATGTATTGATATTTTATATATGACTGTTTGCCCTTACCTTCACTGCATCTAGACCTGTATAGTTGCCTTCTAGCACTAAGTATTGTATTGTGCATGACAATCACTGTGAGTGCCTTGTAGTCTGCAACCACATAACCCTTTATTTTCCAGCGTAATCAGTGACTGCACCAATTAAAGCTTGCTGCTTGCACCTGGAGCTGTTGTGCCTGCCTCTCCTTGAAAAGAAGAGATGAACCACCCTCCTAAGTCCAGTCACCACAGGTGGAGCCATGGAGCAAAGAGAGAGGTAGAGTGGGCTGGCAACGGATGCGAGCAGGCGGGGGGGGGGAGGGTTTAACCATTTGGCTGACTCACTCCCTCTCTTGGGCGGGGCTGGATGTAGGTGCATGCTGCGGGGGCTGGGCTGGCTCACTCACCAGAACATCACCAGCAATGCTTCTATGTATCTCATTAGTGGGGAGATTTATGGTTACACCCCAGGTTCTCACGCATGCGTGGGGATTCCAGCACAGTTTTGGCACCAGTCATCCACCACTGCAGTCAGCCGACTGAGGTTTGCAACAGGAGGACTCTCACTACTTGTTACCATCACCAAGTTGGACTGGAGGGGACTAAGTTGCGACTCGTAGCCATTGTCATTGCTTAGGTCTCGGAGGACACTGGACCTCTCAGAGGACACCGGACCAGACACTGAACTTGTCGTCCAGAGAGATACCACCTGCAGCAGCAGACAAGTGTGTGATTCCCAGCCTTTCCCACCCCGGTCCCAGCGAGGGCTTGGCTGGACACACTGAGGCCAGGCAAGCTAGGCAAGTGCACACCTGTACTCTACTGGGCAGCAGGCAGCAGCACATGGTGCAGTGGTGGTTGGTGGTGGAGGTAAGGTGTATAGCACTAGCAAGTATAAAGGTGTGGAAATTAAAACCTCCAGATAAAGGCTGTCCCAGTGGTGCTGAGGGCTGAGGTGCTGGACGCCTTACCTCGTGTCGTGCCGGCGACCCGTGTTTGGGAACAGACATGGGTCATCGGAGGTTGGCAGGGAGGAGAAAGATCGAGCATCCTTAGGACTGCTCTCCTTCTCTGGGGAGGGCGGTCAGTGGTGCCCAGCGATTGCCTGCCCCCTAGCAGAGGCTGGGAGGTGGCACGTCAGCACTTTAGAACATGGGGAGGAACTGAGGCAGGCACTTGGTGAGGGTGTGCACGGGAGCATGCATGCTACCGCCATTGGCACCACTGCACACCACAGCCTCTTGGGGAAAGAACGGAAAAACAGTGAAAAAGGGGGAGTCCTCTGTGTGAATGGTGATTGTGCCTCTCCTGCGTCAGCTCAGGAAGGCACCTCTCTGACACTATATCCAGTCCGGTGGGTCGAGTCGCTCCCCACCCCCTGCCACGAAGGGTAAGTTGTGGGATTAAGGGAAGGGTGTCTCATACCCAGTGCCGATGTGGGGGGGGGGGGATGTCAGAGGTATAGCAGAGGCCTCCAGGGAGAAAAAGAATAACTAAAAAAAAAAACTCCAGATAAAGAAATGCCAAAGCCAACTCTCCCTCCCGCTAAACCTCCGCCCCCCACCAGGTACCTGGAAATTTGTGTTGTATGCCTCTCCCATCCCAGTCAGTCACCAATTTTTTTAAATAAATAAAAAACAAATCGACTCGTCACTCACATTAAAACTACAATAATTTAAACTGTCTGGGATTCAAGAATGTTTGCCTTTGTATAATGTCTTAACATTAGTTTGTGCTGAAGTGACAGTCACAGTGTCCTTAATTTTTAGAAGCTCATTATAATATAAAGGGAAGGGGAACTGATCCTGTATCTTATGTGCTGTGTTAAGCTGCTGATGAAAATCCAGGATTCTAACTGACTTGTCTGGACTGGAACTCTTCTGTGGTGCAAGGCACTTGCTTTAGGTGTTTACTGGAAAAAATAGCAAAGAGTCATGAAATGTGGTACACACTGGTAAAAGTAAAAGACTTACATACAACTAGACATTTTGTACTGGAACACTACATATGATGAAGGTGGCAGGGCTAGGTTTGTTATGAGTGCTGGAAATGGAGACATTTCGTGGTGTAGTCATATAGGATCGAACATACTTGACAAATGGCTGGAGACACATTTCCTCATGATACGTTGCATTTAAACATGCTGTTTATTTAATTTCTGTGTTTCTTGGTGGGCAAATGTTACAGGAGCAGTTATTTCCTATTTTACTGTTGCTACTGCACCACATCACTGTGGAAAAATTGCTGAGCAAAAGTTCAAGGGAGAAGGGACTGAGAGAGCAGCTGTTTGTAAGGGTACAAAGCAATGAGGTGCAAAACAAGGAGAAGGTAGGTGGTGTGTGGTGGCGGTGGGCTGGCAAGGGGCCATTATGGAGCAGCAGGAGAGAGCGAGGCAGGAGGAAGGACTAGCTGTGGCTGTGCCCCCCCCAATAACAGAGTGCCCGAGCAGCCTGACGACTGTACATTAACTTATCAACAAAAGGGAAAAAAACTGTAGCTGTTGATGCAGCTAGGCAAGCCCCTATGAGTACATGATGCTGCTGGCCCATACAGTCCTACCACCCTTCCTTCCTGCTTTTGGTTTGTGGTCTGACCACCTCTGATGCCGACACACCCTCCCCTCTGGGAATGGCATTGCACCGAGATCAGTGAGACTAGTGGGAGAATATAATGTAAATTGAACAGTATTAATAACATCACAGTTGTGCCTCTTCATGTAAAAAACAGAGAGAGAGAGAGAGAGAGAGAGATTCGCAAATACTGTATGTAGCTGCAGCATGCATGTCAGCTTCAAACTGCAGTCTGACCCTCTCTACCATCTGCCACAGTACCTGTAGTGTAAAAATAGTGGATCACAGCACATCGTGAGTCAGTGTTGCTCACTTAAACCCCAGTGGGTTTACGGTGTATGCTAGACATGTTCTTTAAACTTGTTTCTGCATAAAACTTGATAATCTACAACTCTTAATGTTTGGCTATAGATGCCTCCAGACCGGTTACTATTTTGGTGAATGGGGGTACAAAGCATTGAGGTGGCCCACCAGTAAACCTGCAGCCTATTGTTTGTTTTGTTATGTATGTATTTATATGTGCCGGTATGTCTGTATTTATTTATTTCAATTTATATTTTATCAGATAAGCAAACAGAGCCCAAGAGGCTCATTTCCAGCTGTGACCTAGGGGGACAGGGAGGGAACATGGGGTGTCATACAGAATTCTTACATATAAATTACAAGAAAAACATAAAGCTGAACCACCAAAATACAGACAAATTTGGGTACTGTGCTATGATTTCAATAATGTTTGTTTATACTATGCTATCACTTTGGTAAAACCCTCAAAATGCACCACCTGGGCTCAAAATGCACCACAGAACACCAAAAATCCTAGAGCTTTTGAGGGCCTTGGCGGCCCCAGACCCCCGGCCATTTGTTGAGCCCCTCCCACCCCCGGGAAAAATAAATGTCAGCTCCTATGCATGTATCTCATGTATATAACAATGCCCTACATTCGACTCTGGCTGCACTGCCACCTGTGGTCACCCAGGTGGCAATATCATGGCGGAGAATGGAACCCTCCCTCCCTGGTGGAGAACAGCATCCTGCGGGATGCTCAATCCTCCTTTCCCCGTCTGGCCCCCAGTGACCCGGGCTCATTCCCCGAGCGATTGTGCTACTGCTGCGCCAACAGGCTGGCCTCTGGGTTCCATGTCATAATAGCACTCGAGAAACAGCAATTGCTATTATGTCAAGTGTACATTGCCAAAAATTAATTTCGGCAATGTACACTAGCAGCGCACAGAAAAAAGGCACCCGAGACCTATAGGTCTCATTTTTAATGTGGGGGGCTGCACAGCCCCCTACTTATGTATTCTCATCTCCAGGGTGGGTGCATGTTGGGGGGGGGTGAAAAACTTGACAAAATACATGCCGCCAGTTGGCAAAAAAAAAAAAATGCACCACGCCAGACCAGAACCCAGTATCCCATGCCTCCCAGCCAAACACCCTCCCCACAACACCAGCAATCCAGCTCAGCAGCTGCTCACCGCAACCCCTCCCACATGCCATCCCTCCCCTGTCCCCCCCATGGGTATGCGTGCACATATATATGCGCGAGTTCCCGTCACAGTTTTTGCCAACCACAGTATCCGGTCACCCTCCTTTCTAGGTAACCGTGATCACAGTTGCTGAGATTGACTGGCCGTTTTCTAGGCACTCAATCTTGGACACTATGGTCACAGACTACTGGCCTCTGCGTGTCGTTTCTGAGGACAGATGGCCAGGAGTCCCAGTGTCATTCTGCCTTGTAACAGAGGGATATTTCTTTGCAGTTTCCTCCAAGACATGGCCATGCAATGATGGTGAGCATGCGGCCCTGCGTGCTCCCATTCATGACCACTGTCTGCCCATGCCTCTGCCTTACATTGTGTGTTCCTGGCCGGTGTACTCCCAGACTCCACTGAGAGTCACTCTCTCGCTGGGCCTTGCTGCCCTTCCTCCCCAGAGAAGGACAGCTATCCTGCAGACACACAGAAACATAGAAACATAGAATTTGATGGCAGATAAAGACCACTTGGCCCACCTAGTCTGCCCATTTCCCAACCTAATGGATAAGCTGTAGATCCTAGCTAACCAACAGCCTACTTCCTCCTAACCCCTCACCAGAATTGCCTTATGTCTGTCCCATGTATTCTTGAATTCCCCCACTGTTTTTGACTCCACGGCCTCCTCAGGAAGGCTGTTCCATGCATCCACAACCCTCTCCATGAAAAAATACTTCCTCACATTACCTCTGAGCCGTCCCCCCCTCTATCATCACATTGTGTCCCCTTGTTCTTGCACATCTCTTTTTCTAAAAGATGCTACCCTCTTGGACTTTGTTGATTCCCTTGTGGTACTTGAAAGTTTCTATCATGTCCTCCCTCTCCTTCCTTTCCTTGAGGGTATACACATTAAGCTCCTTTAGTCTCTATTCATATGTCTTCTGGTGCAGACCCTGCACCATTTTGGTTGCCCTCCTCTCTCACTCACACTACCTACTCCCACTCAGCCCTCTGGAACCCTGAGATCTGCTTGAGAAGGACCTACCTATACACCCCAGCATTGTGCAAGTGTTCCCATATTCCTTGTTACACTGGACTGTTGTCTTGAGGCTGCCACGAACTATAACTCCCTAGATCCTTCTCTTCTGAGGTCTGCTGCAGTCATATCCTTCCACCATTATTCGGTCCTCAGATTCCCCCTCCCCAAGTACATAACCTTGTTGTTTTTGGCACTGAATTTCAGTTGCCAAACCTTGCACTACCATTCCAATTTACTATGGTCTCCTTTCAATTCCCTCCTACCCTCCTTACTACCCACCATGCCAAATATCATTGTGTCATCCACAAACAGACACAGCTTGCTCTAGGTCCCTTCACCAATTTATTTATTCATTGAAAATGGTTAGGCAGAAAAGATACATGGAGACAAGGCTCATTTCCAGGTGTGACCTCGGGGAAGGGAAATAGAGAAACAAAATATACAACATATAGGTAAATACATAAAATGTATACATCATAGAAAATATACAAGGTGCAGCAAAATTGCAATATTTTAAAAAATACAATACAGTAAGCAGTTTAGAGGTTAGTATATCAAAACTAAAGCACTGGTACAGGAACACTAAGGCGAAGTACATTGACTTGGTCAACCGCAACCTGTTAACAGACAGAATGTTGGACCTGGGCCTAGGATCATTTGCACTCTTCTGCTACACAGACTACCTGAACCACAGAAAGTAGGCTGTAAAAATAGGAAACAATCTATCCGCAGTAAACAGTATCACCAGTGGTGTCACACAGGGCTCCATTCTAGGCCCTCCCCTTTTTAAAATATTCATAAACAAACTGCCCACAGTCTGTAAACCCTACAGTCCCTCCTGTATGCAGATGATGCAGTTCTTTTCACACACAGCAAATATATCACCGTTATCAACCAATCACTTAGTTTCTGCCTTGCCAGGCTCAAGGATTGGTTTTCTTGCAAAAAAATTGACCTTAATCTCCTAAAACCCAGTCCATGCTATTCATGACTAGGCATAGCCTAAATAAGCTATTCCCCAAGTTCTCCATCCTTACTGCAGATGGCTCTCCCTTAGTAAAGACCTTTAAGTACCTTGGTGTTCACCTTGGCCCTTCACTGTCTTTTCAGTCCCATATCCAGCACACTACATCACTTCTTCACCAGAAATGTGGGTCTCTGTACAGAATACGCACGTACCTAATACCAATTGCCAGAATTTGGATTGCAATGGCAAACCTCATCCCCACCCTCGATTACGGCTCAAGTGTTGTCAATGCAGCCAAGAAATCCACTTTATAAAAAAAGTATGCCCTATACTACAAAATCAGTAAGTTTACCTCTGGCAACAGATCTGATACATACCATTGCCTGGTGCTTGACTCCTAAAGTGACTTCCTCCTGACCTCAAAGCCAATCTGACACTTGCTACTTTGGTAAAGAAAACTATGCAATCTGGCACCCCTACCTAAAAAACAATTTTCATTTGTGGATCTCCCCTCATCCCATTCAGCTATAAATAACAACCTTGTAGACCCCGTGTTTTGTACCAATATGGGACAGCATTATTTTAATTACCGTGCCACAGCTATTTGGAATTCCCTTCCTCCACCTGTCAAAAATTCCCCCACCCCCCCAGCCTTTACAAGGCTCCTAAAAGCACACTACTCCTCATCTCAAGTCTGCTTCCACTAATCTAACCAATTCTGCCCACCACCCCTACTACCTCTGCTCTCTACCTCCTCAATCCCCTTTCTTATCCCCTTACTTACCCCTTACTCCACCTCCCAACTATGCACTCAACACACCCCCAACCAACTATGCACTTAACACCCTGTTTCCTCACTCATAATCACTCGTTCCTTCCCTCTTTCCAGTAATCTCCACCTCTTTCTCCCCTCCTCACTTCCAGCTTCCTCTCTCAAGCTCCACTGTGTCTCCTCACCCCTCAATCCCCTTGTACATCTTCAAAAAAATATTTTGTCAACTTGTTCACTGCTGTTATTTCTCTGCACATCCTGACCCTAGGCCAGATGCTTGGTATCATACTTGACAAGCTGCATTTTTTCCATTGCCCAATGTATTTTCATTTACTAGTTTTCTAGTACACTGCTGTACTCTTCTTTGTACCCCAAATTAGACATGTTAGTATATATTCTCAGGCCTGTGGCATTTTATCATATTTGACATCTTGTATCATCACTTTTTCCTATTGATTTATATCTTCCCCTCTTGTATGAGCTATTACACCTGGGTTGTGCCTGAAAAAGACACTTGTGCCAGTGCACTCACCCAGTCAACAAAGTTTAAATAAAAATTATAAAATAAAATTAAAATAAATTACATGAAAGTAATGTGGCAAAATTAACTACGACTAGGGCAGGAGCATGAGGGGGCAGCAAGAGGCATGAGCAGGAATTTGAGGGAGAAAAGAGAAGGGGAGTGCTGAAGAGTGGGAGGGAGATTGTTCTAGAAGGAAGAATGATGTGAGGAGAAAGCAAATTTCCCAGCAGCAGAAATGGAGTGTGGAATGGAGAAGGTAAGAGAGTCACGAGAGCGAAGAGAATATGAAGCAGACGGGATAGGGGGAGAGGAGAGACAGAAGAATAAAGAGTCAAACCAGCACTTAGAAACTAGGGATGCACAGTGCATAGCATGACACGCAGTAAGGGGATGGGTAGAAAGGGAAGTGCAAAGGGTGCAGTGATGAGTACGGGGAGGAGCATTAGCGGCAAAATGGCAGAAGGCATTGCAGATGGTGTCCAGTGTGGCAAGGGAGGAGGACGGGGAAGTGCCATAAACCACACTCACATAGTCAAACATTGGGAGCACCATCTTAGTAATCACCTCATGGTGGGCTATGGATGAGAGACAATCTTTGTTGTGACAGACGGCACCAAGTGTGGCCTGGAGTGGAGCTTGCTATTGATGGCATCAATATTGATAGAGAAGTCAAGCCTGCTATCCAACCACACACCAAGATATTTGAAATGGGGGATAACTTCAGGGGAAGTGCCATACAGGGTGCAGAAAACAGGAGAAAACCAATGTCCCAAATTAATCCACTGAACAGCACCAGACCCATGACCAACCCCAGTGGAACCTTGCTTGTAACCACCCTGACCTCAGGGTATATACCACTCAGTACCAGTATTTACAGATACTGGCAGAATGTCATACCAGAGCATTGAAGACTTGATGACTTCTCTGGATATAGAAGTAGTTTATTATCAAAATATAAACGCAGCAGTAAATGACTACTCTGGCAGACATGGATGTTAGCAGGGTTAATCATGAACTGCTGTTTTTAAACTTTGATATTTAGCTGGCCCATTGGCATAGCAGTTGGATTTCTGCTTGTGATGCCGGCGACCTGGGTTCAGGAATGAACCCGGGACGTCGGAGGGTCAGTGGGAGGGAGAAGGATGGACCATCCTGAGGACTGCTCTCCTTCTCGGGGGGGGGAAGGAGGGTAGTGCGACCGGTGCTTGATGGACCCCTGGCAGAGGCTGGGGGTACCACAGCAACTGGCGCCAGAACATTTGGGGGGGTGGACGCCGGACATAATGGCACGTCCCTGCCCCCAGGAAAAACCAAGGAACAATCTCAGCTGCTGGCCACCCGAGATGAAGCCCACCTCAGCTTCAATTAACCTCCAGGATGACCCTCCAACTTATCCCATCGTTTGCAGCACTGTTGGGGGCTTGTGCTGCAACCCCACCCTGGGGGTAAGCCAGGGGGTATCAGAGGGTCGCGGCCGATCTGGAGGTGGAAGCCTGAGGTCTGTGACCAGGCTGAGGTTCTGGGCAGCTGGTGGCAGGGGAATAAAAGCATAGTAAATTAAAAAAAAAAAACTTCGATATTTAACTGTTTTAGTGTGCAGAGAAACTGTCAAGTCTCCCCGGTTAAGGGAATGCCTGACCGTCTTGAGTTTTAAATCAGAACTTAAAGCCTATTTGTTTTATCAGGCTTTTTCTGAATGCTTTTAAAATGTTATTATTATTATTGTTTGTTTATATTGTATATTTATTTTATTGTACAGCACCTTGATAATTTGAAAGGCACTTAAAAAATAAATTTCATTCTATTTACTTTACTTTACTTACTATGTTCCAGTCCCCCCCCCCAGCCAGTTCCCCATTCATCCAGGGACTTTCAACCCAGCACCTACAGTAAGTCCACCAATTTTTTTACCCACCTCTTGTGGGGTGCGGAGTCAAAAGCCTTGCTGAAGTTCAAGAAAAGTCTGATCCAATACATGCATCATGACATTAAAGAAATCCACAAAGTTACTCTTACAAGACCTCTGTTTCACAAACCCATGCTGCTTTCTGTCCTGTAATAACATGGAAATATATCAAACTGACCAGTTGTGCCTTGATTATGGTCTCAAGAAGATTCTCAACAAAGGAAATCTGGCTAGCCAGTTTATAAGGCAAAGCAAGGCATGGCAAATTGTATTTTTCTGGCGCCCAATCCCAGAGGCTCTGGGCACCGTAGAAAACATAAAAATGTTGTTTCCACATACCAAAATACACAAAATACCCTCATATATTCCCATAACTATATAAACCCTCTTCATAATATCTATACCTATATAATCTATATAATTCCCTGTGTCTACCCCAACCCCACTCTTGTGAAGGGGAATGATGTCTGCTACCGTCCAGTATTACCAACTCTATCATGGCTCACAGAACCTGTAAACAAAAATGAAATGCAACCTCAGATCAATAATGCTAGATTATGCAGACTACTGTACAGTTAATAAAACAGAACAATCCAACCTTCAAACTGGGCACCAGAAAAGTAATTAGTGATTAGTGATTATTTTCATCGCACAATTTCAAAAACATTTTGCAGACTATGCACAAATACAAAATCTTTACAATGTCAGAGAGTTTCCATCAGGATGCAGTCCTCAGCCTTAAGGTTGTTTTCTGCTGCCTGCTACTAGTGCTCAGTCATCAAATCAATAGAAAGATACAGACTCTGCAAATGTATTGTGTTCCATCACTTTGATGTCTTCTCCACTGGAACTGTTTTGTAGTTTGAAGCACAACAGCAGCTTTAACCACATCATTTGTTCCTGTGCTTGTTTATGAAGTGTGTTTATACATTGGTGTTTACCAGGAAAGTGATAAAAATGCTCTGAAATGAACTATGTCAGCTGTATCTTTTTCATGGCCCATGGTTCTCTGCACCTCATCAGCCCTATCTTCTGCAGCAGGACTTCCAAGGCTTCTGCAGAAAATGTGTCTCTCTTTTGCGGCAGAAATATATTTTATTCTGTGGCATATTTCTGTCCAGCAAGAGGGATGGACCATTGAGCAAGGCAAGAATGACAGCAGAGGCACTGAATAACTCCATTATGTCCTTATTCAACCAAGACATGAAGGAGTATTGGCCATCTGGGACTGGGAGTGGAAGTTATGGGACAGGTACAGACTGAACAGGAAGCAGTGTCGATCAGCATGCCAGAATTAACAAGTATCAGGATGGTATAAGGGTAAAGGCCAGGCTCTGCATGGTACTGAACTGAGCCAGTAAACTGAAGACAGGCCAGGAATGTGCTGCTGCAGTCGAGAAAGCAAACACAGTGATAGGATGCACTATTCTGGGGTAAGGAGCAGATAAAGAGAGGTGCTCTTCCCCTGTACAAGGCATTGGTTAGCCTACAGCTGGAGTACTGTAGCCAGTTCTGGTCACCACAGAACAGTTAAGACATCCAAGTGACTGGGCCAAGAGACTGGGACAGCTAAACACAGGGTAAGCAAGCCTATTAACAGGTTAGGATCCATCAGCTGCAAGAAGAGATTGGACATGCTGAAATAATTTAGCCCTAAGAAGAGAACACTGAGAAGGGACAAGTTCACTTTGTACCAGATGCTAAAGGGGCTAGATGATGTGTAATACGCACAAATGTTTAAACTGGTGAGTACTAGCAGGACAGGAGGATATGCACTCAAACTGAAGAGGTATGCAGGATAAGCAGAAATATTAGAAACCATTACTTCATACAGAGTGGTTAACATGTGGAATAGCCTACCCGGTCAGGCAGTACAGGATATTAGATATCAAGCTTTCAAAGAAAGTCTAGGCAGATTCCTTCAGGCAAATGGCATTCAGGGTTACACATCATGAAGAGGGGTCGCATTCCGACTGATTGTTTGGAAGTGTGTACATAGTCATATTTGGTAAGTCACTGCAACACAACAGGAGATGCACACAAGACTGACCATATGTCCCATCCATCCCCATTGTACTATGTTAATTGGCTATTATAAGTCACTAATACAATTTCAGCCAATCAGCATGCAGAACCCATGTACCTCATATTCTGATTAGACTCTGCTCTTGTGCAGGAGCACTAGGAGGGAGCACTCCACTTTGGTCATGGGGGAAAGCCAGCACAATAAAATTAAAAAAATTAAAAATTCTTTAAATTTATTACAACTCACATGAGTTAAACTCGACTGATTTATTACAAGATAACAGAGCTTCCGAAGGATGTCTCTTACAGTATAAGAGACTCTCTCATGAGGTCTCGGCAGAGAGAACAGCTCAGCTTTGCTTCATGACCCTCTTGCCCAAACTTCATAGCGTAAGAGTCTTTTACAACATAAGAGACATCCCTTAGAGGCCCATATTAACTTATAATATACCACTTTATGCAATTGATGACATCAGATATTAACTATGTGGGGAGGGGTTCCACCACTGTAGTTCGACAAAAATCCTGTCGACCGCCTCTACAGTGATAGCACAATGATGACAGTTGGCATTGTGCTGTCAGGTACACAGTGTTTTTCTTTTGTGGGGGCTGCACCCCTACACCCCCATGCAGGGGGCTCTGCCCCACACACCCCCAGTCTCTAAAATAATCAACTCCAGGTCAGAGTTTTTTTTAGGGAGGGGCACAAGTCCCAGTACAGCTGTGTCGCTGTCCCACACGACCATTACAATGAACTGCCAATTTTGTCGCTGTAATGGTCTTTGCAGTGTTAGTTTCATGGAAACATCAGCATACGGTGTGGAGAGACTTCAGGAAAAAGGAAAAGGGCAAGAAAGTCTGGGATTGTAGAAAACTAGTAATTTTATTTATAATAAAGATCACCAACTATAGTGAATTCCAGGGCAACACAAGTACTACAACAACATGCAAGTACTGCTGTTTTAAAAAGTAGGCATAAGAAAACTGTGGTCAGGAGGAGGGAGGAACATGTCCGCTTTTCTGGTGAGTTCTGGAGTAGACAGCTATTGATCAACAGAAACCACGATGTATCATAAAGACCACACAAAAAAGAAAAAGATAAGTGGGGATTTAAAAATACTCATCCCACACATGATCTATCGTCCCAGGGAGCAGCAGCAGTAGCAGCAGTAGTTGCACATTTGCTGGAAGCAACCTTCCAAGGCTCAGATCACTGATACAGATAATTTCCTACTGAAACACAGACTCTGTGAGTAAGATGTGGGGACGAGCACTTCCCTGACAGTATTTTTTCTATGTGCATTCTATTTGCACTGTCCACTGTCTACCGCTGAGTCCTTTGCAAGTTTTTTTTTTTTTATCTGTAAACAAAAACATGAGACAGACAAAATCCTGGATGCTTTTTCAGGCTTGGAAAAGAACAAAAAAATACACAGCAATGGAATGAAACAAAGGATTCATTGAAAGCAATGGGGCCTGATGGGATTCATCCCAGAATTCTAAAAGAACTAAGGGTAGAACTAGTGACACCACTGACTACCCTGTTTAACAAATCATGGGAAGATGGGGTGGTACCTGAGGACTGGAGGAGGGCAGATGTGATTCCCCTTCACAAAAGTGGGAGCAAGGCAGAAGCAGGAAACTACAGACCTGTTAGTTTAACCTCAGTGGTAGGGAAATGATGGAATCACTCCTGAAGGAAAGAATTGTTGAGTATCTAGAGGCCAGAGGGCACAGGACCCAAGGCAGCATGGATTCACAGTGGGAAGGTCATGCCAGACAAATATGATAGATTTCTTTGACTGGGTGACCAAAGTAGTAGATCAGGGAGAGGCTGTGGACATGGCCTACCTAGACTTTAGCAAGGCATTTGACACAGTCCCACACAAAAGATTAATATACAAGTTAGCCAGCCTGGGAGTGGGTCCCATAATGACAGCCTGGGTAAAGAATTGGCTGGAGAATAGGACACAGAGAGTAATAGTAAATGGAGTCCACTCTGAAGAAAGGGGGGTTACTAGTGGGGTACCGCAGGGTTCAGTATTAGGACTGGTCCTCTTCAATGTCTTTATAAGTGGCACTGTAGAGGGACTAGAAGGAAAAGTATGTCTCTTTGCAGATGACACAAAGATCTGCAACAGAGTTGATGCACAAGGTGGGGTGGAAAGGATGAGAAGGGACTTGGCAAGGTTAGAGGAATGGTCAAATGTATGGCAGCTCAGATTCAATGCTAAGAAGTGCAAGGTAATTCACCTGGGAAACAAAACCCCAGGGGAAGAGTACACAATGGGGGGTGAGATACTAACAACAACAAAAATGGAAAGGGACCTGGGGGTAGTCATATCAGATGACCTAACGGTGGGCAAGCAATGTGAGAGGGCAGCAAGGAGGGCTGGGGGATACTAGAATGCATAGGGAGAGGCATCACCAGTAGAAAACAGGAAGTTATTATCCCTCTGTACAGACAGTTGGTGAGACCCCATCTGGAGTACCGTGTGCAGTTCTGGAGACCCAGTCTCCAAAGACATAGACAGGATGGAAGCTGTCCAGAGGAGGGCAACTAAAATGGTGCAGGGTCTGCACCGGAAGACATATGAAGAGAGACTTAAGGAGCTGAATATGTATAGCCTTGAGGAAAGGAGGGAGAGGGGGGACATGATAGAAACTTTCAAGTACCTCAAGGGAATCAACAAAGTCCAAGAGGGTAGCATCTTTCAAAAAAAGAGGTGTGCAAGAACAAGGGAGCACAATTTGAAGATAGAAGCGGGGCGGCTCAGAGGTAATTTAAGGAAGTATTTTTTCACAGAGAGGGTTGTGGATGCATGGAACGGCCTTCCGGAGGAGGTTGTGGAGTCAAAAACAGTGGTGGAATTCAAGCATGCATGGGACAGTCATAAGGCAATTCTAGGGGTTGGGGGTAGGAAGAAGTAGGCTGCTGGTTAACTAGGATCTGCAGCTTATCCATTAGGTAGGGAAATGGGCAGACTGGGTGGGCCAAGGGGTCCTTATCTGCCATCAAAATCTATGTTTCTATGTTTCTATATCAAAAGGGCTGGCATAAGGACAAAATATGCTCATGACTGAAGAAAACCTTAAATAATGTGAGTATGACAAAGTGCACTAAAACAGAGGCTCATAGTGCTCAGTCTGAAGAGTTCTGGAGACCGGGCATTTGAGGTTGCTGTCCCAGCTTTATGGAATTCTTTGCCCGGACACCTCTGAGAGGCACTGTCAACTGAAATACTTACACGTCTACTGAAATATTTAAATGTCTACTGAAAACATTCTTGTTTGCACAAGCTTTCAGAGTCTGAGGGGGCTGTTTATAATTATTTATGGGCTCAGTTGTTTTTAACTGTGTTTGGGATTTTATATGTATATGTTTTTATTTACTGTTCCTGTTCTTTTGTGCATATCTGTATATATTTGTAAATCCCACTGTAAGGGCACCCTGAGCCTTTGGGGAAGGATGCCCCAAACAAATAAAATCTACTACTACTACTATTACTACTACTACTACTCGTAAGAAAATGTTAGAAATGTTGCTTTAAAGCATGACTTTAAATAAAAGTGAAGCTCTCACTTCGCTGTAAGAATTTCAGTTACTTGAAGCACCTGCCGAAATTAAGAGAGCAAAATACAGAGGCTTTATGGTGTCATTGCATATAGAACTGAAAGTTGTTCCTGAAGATACGGAGAAACAGTTTGACGAAGTTTACTGGATTGTTTGCTGGGCTCCTATGGTGACAGTGGGAGATGAGCAAAGAGATCAGGATAACTCCAAACATACAATAATTATTATCTCTAAATTACTACAGGCCAATGAAGCAATCAAACCTGGTTGCAGCTAGGAAGAAGATGAACATAACTTATAGGAGCACACCACCAAGACATTTATATCAAGATGTCATCTGCCCTACTGTAGCTTACACAAAGCCTATGCTACTGTGAAATGAGTACCAATCCTCCAAGATTACGATCTCTATTTCATCCAGTTAAAATGTGGATGGAGGTAGGAGGGCAATACTATGTGTTTTAAAAATGCATGCAGCAAAAAGAGTTTGGGACTTGAAGACTAAACCACTTAACAGATAGAACACGAGTAACTCAGTTTCTGCAGGCTATCCTCAGTGGAACAGATGACTTTTTGACACGACTTTACTATGCCAGTAAGG
Organism: Neoceratodus forsteri; assembly: GCA_016271365.2. NCBI lineage: Eukaryota > Metazoa > Chordata > Ceratodontiformes > Ceratodontidae > Neoceratodus > Neoceratodus forsteri. Next base: position 690,769,245 of record CM028132.1, read on the forward strand.
CCCTGTCTTATATATGAACATTTTGGTTTTTGAATTTGTTACTAGAAAATGGAAGTTATGAACTGTCTAATGAACTATGCATAAACCCAAATGTAGAAAGTGTGCTTATTATACCATTTTTATTTATTTATTTAGTGATTCGGAAAAGACCTATGAGTGCAAGCTCTTTTACAAAGGTTCCACGTCACAGATTGCAAAACAAAGAACAATAGGAGAAAGCAAAGGTATATTACAATGAACAAAACAGCTTGTATTCAGAACTTACAGAATAACTCAAAACATAGGTACAAGTTAAAATAACAAGAAAACACTTTATGAGGGTGGGGGGGATAAGCAGCCACAGAGTGCCTTGTCAGTACTTCAGAGGGACGGGGATAGCCGGCAGTGGGGTGAAGAAAGGAGGTATGAGAGACAGGTATGTAATGCAGTGGAAATGAAGGGTGGGGGAAGAAGGCCGATAAGGTATAGGGATAAAGGGTGGGGTGAGGGGAGGCTGAGTGGAGAAGACATGCTAAAGTAAATGGTGGGTGTGAGGGGCATGGTCAGGCAGCCTGCATTAGTAGTGACTATTAGGGAAACTCACAGGACTGTGAGTTGGGGAGGGTGGGGTGGTGGATGCCGAAGGAGCATGACGCAGACTGATTGCTGAGGCAAATTTATGAGAGGGACAGAGGAAGGGGTACCTGAGGCCTGCCTAGTGTTTGCTGGGGGGCAGAGAGAGCAGGTGTGGCTGGACTCAGGGGCAGGTACACTTAAAGAGTTATTAGGTGCTATTTGAGGTCAGTTTTGAATTGTGTTAGACAATTGTTGGCCAAGAGGTGCCCAGGGAGTTCATTCATTCACAGGGGGGCCTGGTAGGCAAATGCACATTGCCCAAGTGAGGTGCAATGGAAGGGGATAGCCAAGGCCCATCTAGTCCTCCCTCTGGTGACCTGTAACGAGTTGGCCACCTTGATCAAATTGCCTGCACAAGGTGGTGTTTTACCCAATACAGCCTTCTTCCCTAGGATGCAAGTCTAGAATTTGACCCTGTTTGTTAATGACAGCCAATTTGCATGTTCGTACAGAGTACAGGTGTGAGTGCCATGCTCAGCATCCAGGGTGAGTCTGCAGGCTTTGTTGAGTGCAGTCTGAATCCTCTTGAGCGCTGTATCCATTGCCGTCCCATAGACCACTAGTCCATAGTCAACAGTAGATATAATTGAACTGTGGACTGAGAGGCGGAGGGTCCCCGGAGAGAGGTGCTGTCTGTGCCTGTACATGACACTGATCTTGGTACTGACGGTCTTGACCAAAGAGTCAATATGATGTGCAAATATGAGGGTATCATTTATTATGACCCCCAGATACTTGAACAAGTGAACTTGTTCCAGCGGCTCACTGCCTGAGTTGGAGATGATGAGGGGGCAGTGCTTATTTTTGTTGTGGGGGCTGGACATAAACATGGCTTTGGTCTTCTTGTAGTTTAGTAGCAACTTATGACTACAGAACCAGTCGTCGAGTTTGGAGAAGGAGTTCTGCAGCTCAGATTGTAGGGCAGCCTGAGACGTGCTGCTGCTCAGGAGCACAGCATCATCTGCATATAATATGAGTTTGGTGTCGCAGGCTGTGAAAAGGTCATTTAAGAAGAGGCTGAAGAGTAGGGGCCCCAGTATTGATCCCTGGGGTACCCCTAATGATACCTCTCTTGCGCTGGATACTGGTTGCCCAATTTTGACACATTGATTTCTCCATAACAGATAGTCTTGGAACCAGCAAACGGCATTGGGCACCATACCCATGTTTTGCAGTTGGGTCAGTAACAGGGGGTGGTTGACTGTATCGAAGGCTTTGGTGAGGTCAATAAAGACAGACCCCACCAGTTTGCCTTCATCCAGGGCCTTATTTGCATAGTTCATGTAGTCCAGCAGGGCAGTGGTGGTACTGTGATAGTCAAGATTATTTATTATTAGAATAGTCTGGTGTATAGATTTGTATTGCCTTTTGGCCATGTGGATTGGCCGTATTGACTAAATATTGGGAGTATTTAGATGAACTGATTTATATATCTCTATTATCTGTTAAGTGGGTATTAAAGTATATTAATATTTATGTAGAGCTCTATACGCTCTCTTGTGGAATTGTGCAACATTGAGGATGTAGTTATATGATCATTTCCCTTGCTTAAAAATCATCTGAGAGAATGTTACCTTATTCGAAATGGGAGCTATGCCCTATGGGATGCAGAGTATAAGTGGGATGAACAGACCCGGACCACACAGCTCCGTACCCATGAACAGGTGCATGGGGCTCAGCATGCATGATCACTGGCCACCACAGGATGCCTGCTTATGGCCCAACCACACCGACACACTGGTGCACAGGGGGGGTGGATCATTGAATGTGGGTGGGCATCCAATCAGATGCCCATCCTGGTCCACAAGGGGATCCCATGCTCTGTGCGGAGTAGGGGATTGTGGGACACCATGTGTCCCTTACATTGAACAACTATGGGTGAGTGCCTGAATGGCTGCCCCTGCCCTTGCTTTCTAACCGGACAGTTGGGCAACATGGCTGGGGGTTTCTGTCCCACAGCAGCTGGCAGTTGTATTCTATAGGAGATGTGCAATAGATATGGCAGGGTGTCTGCTGCTGTATCCTGTGTTCCCCTCACCCAGCACTCTGCATCTTTGTGAATGGTGCAGAGTGTGGGCATGTCCCCTGAACACTCTCCAAACTGTCTGCACATGTAGCAGCATGGACAACTGGGGGATCAAGAACGGAAGGAGTGTGTGCCCCTTTAGTACATGCCGTGGACCTGCACAGCTCATGACCGTAGGGCTGCCAAGACATTTTTATTTTTTATGCATAGCTCCCATATGTTTTTAGTTGGAGTGTTTGGTATACATCATAAAATGTTGCTTATTTTTTCTTGCAAGATATGTTTCGTTTCCTTCCTTCCTCCCTCCCTCCCTCCTCCCTACCTTCCTCTCTTCCTTCCTTCCTCCCTTCCTTCCTTCTTTCCTTCCTCCAATATGAGATTGGCTTAGCCTAGCTCTTGAAGTGAAATCTGTGTTATACAACTTATTTAGCTTTACACTGGTTACGTTCTCTCTTTTGAGGGTGCATCAATAAAGAATTCTACACCTGGGTAATATTAGCTGTCTGGATATGGGCATTTTATGTACACATTGCCCTAATTCAAACTAAGAGCTTTATCAATGCTTCCACGTAATTTATTGAAATGGGGAGTTACTATCCTATAACGTTTAAAAACAATTTGATTTCAAGGTGACAAGGGAAATTATGTGCTTATAATGATGGGATAGATTTCTGTGTGTCGTAAGCTTAATGTAAAGGAGTGCTGCTCTTTAAGTGTGCATACTGTATTTCTCATCTGACCAAAATCCAATAAACAAAGTTAAACAAAAAGAGAACTGTGGACCATCATCGGCCGATATGTGACACATGACTATGTATTGATTCCCCACATATGATCTGCTCAGTAAACAAACTTCCATATTTTAGCATTGCAAAAAAGTAATAAACAATGATCTCTGTAGAACTCTATGGTAGCAAGTAAGGTAGCTTGGAATCTGCCGAATGGATTCAGATTCAGATTCAGATCCAGATCCAATTTTCAGATTTGGAATTTTCAAAAATGAAATCTGATAATCCTAAATCCTACCCTAAATCCTAGAACCTATAATTTGCATTGAAATTTAGGATATAGGATTTCAAATCCATATCCAATTCCAGTTTTGAGGTCCTTTTAGGATTTGAATTGAAGTCAGATTAGGAATCAAAATTTCCTAAAATCCTAAATCCAAAACTCAGATTGAAATTTACTAGTTCTGAGCATCCCTAGTACCACTCATCTCAGAGTTCAAAAAGATAAACTTACAATATGCATCACAGCAAGCAACATAAATTTGTAACAATCCACTTACATTTTAAAAGCAAACAAGACAGCCATACTGTACAACAAAAACATGGATAAATGTGAATTCACTTTTAAAACTAATTTTCAAAATTCCTTTGATTTTTTTCTTAGATTTTCTGAAAGGACCATTTTATAAAAACAATAAACCACTTTAGGGTGAGTACTTCGATGAATCTTTGCACTTCCTAGATATTTAAGGCACTAGGCCTTGCCTCACAGAGTATCTGAGGCGTGCATTGAGTCCTCACAGTCCCCATCCTGGTGTTGAATATTGCTCACTCATTACATTTGTTCTGTGCCAGGGCTCATTTTCAGATGCGATATGGAGGAAAGCGAGCATAACATAACAGTTACAAAAATACAAACTAGGTGATATGCAGGGGTACAAATAATATAATGAGAGAGTGAGAGAGCGGGAGAGGGGGAGTGTGAGACAGAATTTGCTAATACTGTATACCAAAATACAAATACAGAAAACTGAAGCACAGGTTTCACAGGTGCAAAATGGCACAATATGCAAAACAGTGGTAGTGCAAACACCAAAGTATAATATATACTCAGAACTAGCCACATAGATCAGGAATGAGGTACAAGAGATGGGATCAGACAGACTGGATTCAGTAGGGTTTTCACGGAGAATTAGTAGGAGGGAGGAATATTAGGCATATGACAATTAAGGAGAAAAGAGGGCTGGATACGGAAGCTGGACTAAAACTGCAAACTCATGAAGTGGAGCTTTCAGAGGGGAAAGGAAAGGAAAGGAAAGGAAAGGAAAGGAAAGGAAGAAGAGCACATGGAGAGGAAGGTTATTCTAAGGATTGGGAAGTCTGAAAGGATGCATGTTCAGCAGAAATTCTGAAGGGCAGGGTTTTGAAAAAGCTGGAGTTATATCTCCTGAAAGAGTAGGTAAGGAGGGTAATGGAGAGAGGGAGTAGGTATAGCAAAGGGTGTAGGTAACTACGGCACTGGCAAGTTCAGAACAGGAAAGTCTGCCACAGGAACATTTGGTACATGATTGTTCTCCACAAAAAAATTAAACAGATGGAAATTTGGCCCACGCCACCATGGGTCACTACTCCACTGAAGTTTCAGGTTTAAGTATGGATTTACTATTACAGCACCTTGCCACCATAGGTCACTACTCCACTGAAGTTTCAGGGTTAAGTGTGGATTTACTATTACAGCACCTTGCCACCATGGATCAACACTCCTGTGAAATTTGAGGTATGAGCGTAGATTTACCATTGCAACACCACGCTGCCAGGAATCACCTCTCCAGTGAAATGTGTGACCAAATTTTCAGCTGTTTAATTTTTCTGTGGAAAACTTTCTTGTATCGAACTTTCCTGTTCTGAACTTGCCAGTGCCATATTTTCTGTGCCCCATAGTAAAAGACAGTGAAACCCAGACTAAAGATACAAGGATGGTAGTGGAGAAGGCATTGTCTAAACTTTAAGATACGTATAACTGTCCATTCGTTCTAATATAAAGAAAGTTTACCAAGAAGAATAATTTTGAATTAGATGTCATTTATTTTCATACTTAATCATTTTCCTGATGCTGAAAAGTACTTGCTTAATTATGCTTAAATATTGTAAAACTATTCATTTGTGACCTAACTCAAGTAATTCACTTGTGACACTGTTGGTGATAGTGCAGTTGGGTCTTATCACATAACTGTTTTAAAGTTATATTTATGCCATCCCTGCAGGATAAAAATATCAGTGATATTTTTGCCTCTATGGGGACCTAGAGTGAGACTATCAGTGTTAATTTCACTCTAAGTCCATTTATCCACACATTAGGTCCATAGTGGCAATGCAGGTATAGGCTATTCCTGTTTAGTCCTTATCACACAGTGAGGTTGTGCTGAGGTAACATCACTGTTTAAGGTGGCCACTAAACAATCAAGACACAGAATTTTTTCTTGCCATTGTATAATAAAAGGCATGACATAAAATCAACTACGCCATGGCCCTAATGAAAATATCACTGATATTTTGCCTCGTGTAGGTTGACCTTTTGACATGACTTGTGGCTTTGCAGCTCCTGATGACATAAGGTTAAAATGGACTCAGTAAAAATATCAGTGATATTTTCATTAGGATCATGGTATATCCCAGACAACCCAATATAGTACTCCCATGAATTACATATGCATCCTTAAGCAGCTATATAAAAATGTAGTTCTGCATTCTTGTGGTACAGTACAGCAAGTGTGAGTATATAAATTAATGGCCAAATCAAGAACCACAAATAAGTGAACTTGCAGAATGCCTGTGGGAAAAGAAGTAAAAATGTTTGCATGAATAAATATGGTTGAATCCCAACATGTGATGTAATAGTCAGTGTTCCCATAACTACAAGAAAGTACACTATGGGGGGGGGGTTACATATTGTGCATGTACTTGAAGACTAGAGAGCAAAAAAGTGAACAAAAGATGCAATGGATTATAAATAAGCTGGCTGAGCCTCATGGACAAGTTCAATGATTTCTATCTCTGAAAATGATTTCTGAAAATGTATAGACGGTCCTTTGTATAGCGTTTGATAGTCTGGAAAAATAAATTTAGTTGAGATGCTTGACTCTAGGATTTTAAATATTGAGAATACTACTCAGATACAGTCTTCCTCGTTATAACAAACCTCATTACTATGAACACTCGGATATAACAAATGTCCGTGATGGTTCCCGTCATATCCTATCAGTGTCAGTGTCATCAATCGCCAAATTAGTGATCTTCTTGTCAGGTGCCTTGAGCAAAATTTTCTGCATTTTAGTTATTTTCTGGCACTGTAGAAATGAATAACTATATACACTCCCCATCCACAGTATAGTAACAACGGCAGCATGAAACACTCAGGTTACTCTGTTGAGACAAAACTGAAGATCTTGCGCCATCTAAAGGCGGGGGTGTCTTGCCAAACTAAAGTGCAAGACAGTTTTTTTGAAGTCGACGAAATGTACATGGCGCAAACAAGAAATGATTCTATGGGATTTTGTTGTTGAATGCACGGACATTAAAGGTCTCCAACGTAAGTAGATTCATAGAGCAGATGAGCTGGAGATTGACTGTGCTACCCATCTCTGGTTTTCTCAGCAACAAGCACGTGGTGTGCCTATCTCTGGTTCTATCATCCATGAAAAAGCTGGTCACTTTGCCCATGAGATTCACGGAGCTGAAAGTTGTCTTAAGTCCTCTATCAGATGACTTTGGAGGTTTCAGTGATGCCATGGTATCTGGCATATTGCCATCACAGGTGAGGCAATCCTGTGATGATGCTGCGGCAGAAGCATTTCTGCCAAAACTAAAAGAAATGTTATCAGGGTACTCCCCAGATCAAGTTTACAACAGGGATGAGACTGGCCTTTTCTGGTGATGTCTCCTTGATGTTACACTAGCCGCTAAGTCCGAGGTTAATGCCAGCAAGGGATTTAAGTCCAGCAAAGATAGGCTCACGTTCCTATTTTGTGCCAATGCAACTGGCAGTCATAAACTTTGCCCCCTGTGTACTGGTAAATTAAAAAAAAAACATTGTCTGCACCACGCTAACAGGTATGCACTGCCAGTCATTTATGAGAGCAGTTAAAATGCCTGGATGACTTGTAACATTTTCCAAAAGTGTTTTTTTTTATTTCTTTGTGCCATCCATGAGGCAACATCTAAGAAAAACAAAGCTGCCACCAAAGGCGATCTTGTTGTTTGATCAGTGCTCTGCCCACATTCCAGAGGCAGAGCTGAAGTCTAGAGATGGTAAAATTCACACTTTGTTCCTCCCTAAAAGCATTACATCTAGGATTCTGTGACTTGATGGTGGAATAATAGCCACTTTCAAAAAACACTATAGGAAAAGTACTTCTGAGTGAGATTGTTTCTGCTAGTAATGAGACATCCACTGCTCAAATGGGGGTGCAGGAGGTTTAAAAAAAAAGAATGTCCAAGACAGCATCCACATTGCAGGCAAAGCTTGGGCGAATGTGACAGCTGCCACTATACATCACTGCTGGATAGCCACACTCAGACTCTCTCTTTCCCTTCTGACTTCAGTTGGCCAGCTACAGACATGGATGATGAAGATGTGGATGACATTGCTAAAATAGCCCAGCTTGCAACAAACCTTAACCTTATTGAAAACAAAAACAACGCATCTGAGATCTTAGATGCTTGGATTACAAATGATGAAATGCTACCTACCGTCAATCAGATGTCTGATTCTGACACTGTGTCCTGTGTCGCTGTTGATGGAAAAGACCCTGAACCAGAAGAGAACTCCGATGATGAAGAGGATGATGAGGAAGATACTGTACCATGGAGAAGCCAACAACAGTGGAGGCAGCTCCAGGTTTAGAGACAGCATTAGCTTGACTTGAGAGTGAGGATGCAGAGCCAATTAAAGTCATACAGCTGAGACAAATTCTTTCATATGCCAGGAGTTGCATGCTCAGAAAACAGCAATTCAGCTCCATGTTACTAATTTTTTTAAACCACTGCAACAGTAGTCACAACTATGTTGTTTTTTTAGTTCCGGATTTCAGTATTTTAATACAATAAATACCCTGTACTGACATAAAATACGGTAACAGACTTGATTAAAGATTAATATGAAATAGCGCTACAAAGTTTTGCTACTCACAGATAAGATTTTCCATTTTACCTATATGATTTAATATTTCATTTTTTCTTTTGGTTTTTTGTAGTTCATGATGTTTTACAATGAAATAAAATAAAGAGCTTAACAACTAACATTATAATCGATTGTATATTAGCTGCATTACTGAGTAGCACTTTCTGAATGTTTCATTTTGGCATCCCTCGATATAACGAACTTTGTACTATCACGAATGAAGCGCTTGGCTCCCAAAACATTTGTTATATCGAGGGAAGACTGTATATACATAGTATATCTACACATACATGTTTTATATGTAGAATATATATGCTTTTCGACCTCAATCATTAATGAGCTGTATGGTGACCAGGGTTCATTTGTAGATAGGAAATAGCTTTTAACACATCTTTCCCTGCTCTCAGAATCTTATTCAAAATTATCTACGATTGAATCAATTACTACAGAAATTTAAATAAAAAGCTAAGTGTTAAGGACTGGTTCTTGCTTTTGACTAATTATGCCCTATATATTATTTGCTGAAAGACTACATATGTTATTGTACTGTTATTCTGATGATTGATATTGTACGACTTTGTAATCTCTTGGTGTGTGAGCGTGCAGTGCATGCATGTGTGTGTGTATACACACACACACGCGCACACACACACACACATATACACACACACACACACACACACACAGTTTTATGACCCAGTTTTGGTTACCCAAACCCAAACTTGGTAGCCATGTGTGGAAGGCAACCTGATTTACTTTATACTAGCCAACAGCAAATCTTAATCCCAGTGTTTGGGAACCTCACATAAATCCCACAATGTTGAGAATTTCACAGGACAAACAGATAACAAGACACTCCTATTACACCATTCAATAGGTTTTATTTTAAGCAAAAGACTTGAAAAGAAGAAGATGACATATGAGCAACTAACAAGTAATTAAGCAACAGTGTCTTTCAAATACATTTGTAGCAGTGCACTCTTGTTAGGAGAACATGACACTGCTGACAGTCTTTTGGCTTCTCCCTGAAGGGGCGTAGGGTTACTGGGAAGCGTTCCTTTTTAGCTGCTAGCCTCAGTACAACAGTTTCAATTTCACCTTGGCATGTAATTAGTCCAGATAACGACAGGTTATACAGTTTTTAGCAACATGCACATACATTAGCCACTCAATGAACTCACAGCCCCCCAGGTAAAATTTCACTTCCAGCCCTTGTAGTTTCTTGCAAAGGTAAGATGTTGGCTAGTGAGTTTATTTGACAAGGGCTTACAGTGATTGACAAACAGTTGTTTTATCTGGTTTGTGTGTGTGTGGGGGGGCAGTGATGCTTGCTGGCATTCTCTCCCTAAATGGTCCAATCTGATATAACTGTTTGGAGCTGGTGGGTGTCTTGTTCCTGAATGACTTGTTGCATCATGACTGTGAGGCATGATAGATGGCACAGTATTCTGCACGTTATTGTCTTTCTCCTGGTGTCCTGTAACTTTGAGTTGCTGTAGAAAAAACATGTCACTTACAGTTGATGTGATGATGGCACTGGATGCTGAAATATCATCTTGATGATACTGTTGTTCAGACATACCACATCTCTTGGTGGCATGAGATGTTCAGAATACCACCCCTGATGGCAGTTTTGGATGTTAAGCAATACCACAGCTTTCTTGAGAAATGGTCATATTTTTATATAGTACAGTCTACAGAGCAAACATTTTTCGTCTCACGTCATCAGACATTAAGATGGCTAATCTGAATTTGAGATTATATTTCTGATAGGAACATTTGATAAACATGTTTTTGCCTAAGTCAACAAAATGGGGTTGGAACTCTGCCATAGTTCATTACATTTCAACATACATTGATTTTGTAATAAGAAATGCTAGGGGGCAGGCACTAGTGTTTCAAAAACCTCTACTGAGCAAAACTGATAATACTTAATGACGTACTTATTTATGCGTATTCAGCACCACTTATCTGGTCGGTCCCTAATAAGGTTCCAGATGGCACTGTATCCTTAACAGACTTGGGGGGGGGGGGGCAAGCATATCTCTACTTCCTTGAACAGTAGAAATTATATGAAAAAGCTTTCAGAAAACAAAACAGGCATTTCTAACCTACAGTAATGACAGGCTTGCTTTTTAAAAGAAATAGTGAACCAGGCCCATAATTTAAGTTCAAATCTGACCTGAAAATATATGACTGTATATTGCCCACATAACCCTCTCCTGAAATCGTTAAGATGCTAAAATCGTCTTCATGATTACAACTATGTGTAATTAATACAAGCTTGATACTAACCACGTATATTACTAAGAACAGTTATCAGACAGTTTCAAAACTGCAACACATAATATGCAACATGAAACATCTATGGCACTTTAACCATCTTGAATTTTCTCTCATTCCCTGACTGACTCATAAAGACAGGCAACATGCAAGTTTCAGATGGTTGTAGCAGTATAGGGGATACCTTACTATGCTTATCACTAGAAAGTGACCTAGGATAATGCACAAAGGGATCCTTTAAGTACTTAATATTAGCACAGTGTGGCAAGGCACCATGGTAGAAAACAAACTAAAAAAAACAAAACAGTTTTTTTCTGGGTACTATGTGTACATGTTTTCTACCTTACTCAAGAGCTTTGCTAACATACACTATGACTAGTACCTTGGTTACACCATTAATATTGAGCTACACTAACATGGTGGTCAATGTGATCTATCTCACGGTATAACAGCTTACCCACCTGAGGGTAAGGAGTCAAGGTGCCTGAGGAAACCCTGCCTGTAGCCTTTACATCAGTGACCAGATCTGGACCCTAGTTCCAGGGCTGACCTTTGTTTAGCACATAGTCAACTGTTGTAACATCTGTGCACTTGTCAGTAATCTCTAAACTAACAGTGGTAGTAAGGAGGGCTGGGGGGATACTGGGATGCATAGGGAGAGGCATCACCAGTAGAAAACAAGAAGTTGTTATCCCTCTGTACAGACAGCTGGTGAGACCCCATCTGGAGTACTGTGTGCAGTTCTGGAGACCCAGTCTCCACAAGGACACAGACAGGATGGAAGCTGTCCAGAGGAGGGCAACTAAAATGGTGTAGGGTTTGCACTGGAAGACATATGAAGAGAGACTAAAGGAGCTTAATATGTATAGCCTCGAGGAAAGGAGGGAGAGGGGGGACATGATAGAAACTTTCAAGTACCTCAAGGGAATCAACAAAGTCCAAGAGCGTAGCAGCTTTCAAAAGAGGTGTGCAAGAACAAGGGGCACAATCTGAAGATGGGGGCTGCTCAGAGGTAATGTAAGGGAAGTATTTTTTCACAGAGAGGGTTGTGGATGCATGGAACGGCCTTCCGGAGAAGGTTGTGGAGTCAAAAACAGTGGTTGAATTCAAGCATGCATGGGACAGTCATAAGGCAATTCTAGGGGTTGGGGGTAGAAAGAAGTAGGCTGCTGGTTAACTAGGATCTGCAGCTTATCCATTAGGTAGGGAAATGGGCAGACTGGGTGGGCCAAGTGGTCCTTATCTGCCATCAAATTCTATGTTTCTATGTTGGCAGTTGCAGTACCCTGAGGTTAAGCAGCCACTTTGTAGGAGTTCTGGGATTCAGGAAGGCCTGCACCAGTACTCCCCTGAGGGAAGAGGCCCTTTGGACCTATCTAAAGGTCTGAGTAGTTCCCCTTCTGCCGGTAGCATGGACTTCCAATCAGAGGGCAACTCTACCTGCTCCTTGTGGGCTACTTTCACAGTCCAGATATCAAGTTAGACATCCATGGTGATGAAGTATCTTAGATTCTGCTAGCTTGGCCAGACTCTAATCAGTGCAGACCATGAGCCACAGTCTTAGAATGGAAGAAGGTGTTAACCTTATTCTCATTAATTCTTGTTTGCCGCAGTTTAGGATATCCACATATGCCCTCTCTTGGCTATCTGACATTCCCCTTTTAACAGAGCAGAGCTAGTGGTCTATGATTACTTTCATCGAGCCCTTTTCACTTACTTTTCACCCAAAATGCACTGCAATCACTGACCCAGTAGGACGTGGGAGTGGTCAGAATCTTGTGGGAAAGCATGGCTGTGAATACCGCTGTTTCCTCTGGATGTGTTCCGGATAGTAGACTCATTACTAGAATTGTGTGTGTTTTGGGGGGGGGGGTGAAAAAATTAGGGAAGGTGAAATCTGCCACCATATATAAGCTTAGTCTGATTCTTAGCACTACTGACCTTGTGCCAGGATTATCCACCAGGACAAAGGAGGTTCCTCTCAGTAACACCTGTGAATGACTTAGGGGAAAAGTCCAGACTTAAAAAAATACATGGTGGAATAAAGGAGTACCTTAGAGCTGCAACACGTCCCTTATTACCTGTTTCCTAAAAAGAAAATTCCCAGCTTTACTTTGGTTGCCACAGCATCATGGTCACTTGCCACCCAGCATGCCATGGGTATAGCAGCTTTTGCCCTCATTAATACCAGTACAAGTTAGGGGAGGGGGTCACCTTTCAGGTTTGTGTAAACCTCCTAAGTACATGTTTATGAAGACATTTCTTCTTGGGATGCTCATTTTCAGATGGACAGGCTCACCATTCCTCTCGATCATATAAAGCATGCATTATAATTATGCTGCCATTAGCAAAATTCCAAAGCCTTAACAGTTACCGTATATACTCACATATAAGCCAAGTTTTTTTTCCTTTTTCCCTGCCTGTAATATGGTAACTTGGCTTATACGTGGGTCATAAAGTTCCAGTCTCTGAGAAACGTCAGAATGTCCCACGGGAAATGAGCCACTCATAGTCTCTAAGTGCTGCCACCCTGATGTGAATGCCAAAACGATAAAGTTCTCCAGTAGCAGAAATGTGTAGGGGGTGCAAATGAATGTACAGCAGACAGCTTGGATGTAGAAAAATGTTCACAATAATGTATTCAATTTTCACGGCAAGCAATCTCTACGTTTCACCTACATGTGTAGGCTTCTTCAGGAGATGCCTTTCACTGCTTGTGGAAGATTAGTGTGGGTAGCAGCAACACAGACACAGAGAGTTTCAGCTTTAGAACACACTAGCGGGGTAGTGTAAATTTTATTCTCAAACAAACTGTTCTCTAAAGCTTTGCATAAAGCAAAACAAGAACATAACAAAATAAACAAAAATAATGCACTCAAAATAAATTTAAAGACAGCTATTCAGCTTCAACACAACCCCCAATCTTGGTGTTGCCACAGGGTGGAAGATAACACTTTCAAACATCAGTGTCTCCACTATCTTCTATGCTACAGGTACGCAGTATATTCCCTGCTGCTACCTAAGACTCATCTGTTTAACCAGACATTCAGAGGGATTATATACAGGTTACCTGTGATGTCACACAGTCAGCTGATCCACCGCATTCTAATAACATAAAAATCTCCCTTTTAATACATTAAGTTGGGGGATCAGACAGACAAAAGCAAACAAAAATATTATATGAATATCATCAGTTCTTTTATATTCCCCACAGTGCTATAGATTGGAATTTATAGCCAAAATAACCTTAATTGGGTCTCTGGGAACCATGACTACGTCCCTTGGACAGTATTATGGACTGTCCATGACCTCTTTCTAGGACTGAAATTAGCCTCCATCTGGTCCCAATTTCCCCTAAGGTGCAGTCCCATTTCAAATCATCTGCAGGTAAGCCGCAACAAACAGTACAAGAATGCTTTTAGTTGTTTTAATTCAAAGGACACTGTTTTAAGAAAACCTGCAGCTCTTTTCATGCTTGTAAACTTTTTTTTATCTCTTGGGAGCACAGTGTGAGAGAACCTTGTATAAATGTACTTGCTAACAGCAAGTTATTTCATTTGGGCCTAACCAGAACACACTCATTTGTTTCCCCCAAACTCAGCCATGTTATATATGCCTTAGGAGCTCATTTTAAGAGCTATTTTTGTGGAGCCTAACTCCTTGTTCCCCCAAGAGAGCTGTGTCTGCTTGCACATTTGTAGGGACTTGCAAAGTGAATGGCTGTGCAGAGCATGAAGAAGTGAGCGCTTCTTTATTTACATTTCATTATCTGGGCATTTTCTAACATATTTAGCCCTCTTTTAAAACACATATGCTGCCTATGCAGCTTCTACATTAAATCCTGCACACTTGCTGGTATATATACAAACTAACAGCTGTGAGGTGCATACAAGAACAAGGGTCTCTTAACCTAGGGTTTGTTTTACCCCTTGTCTTTTAGGAGTTGAACCTTCCTGCTCCTTACTTAAAAATAATAGGCATTTTAATTACCAGACAGTCCTATCTATACAGGCGTCCCTGTACACTGGGGAATTTTATATTCTATTCAGAGGTATATAAAAATGGAATCTAAGTCCCACAACATAGCATTATTTATACCCATTACCAAACACATTGCCAAGGACAATGAAAAGGATATACATAGCAGGGAAAGAATAGCTTTAAGAAATTATGCTGGGAGGCCACCCCCTCGTAATGGAAGAAAGTTGAAAAGGGCAAGGGAGACCCATAGCAAAGTAAGAGGAGCTACTGCAGTAGACTTAAAGATGGGGTTAAGATAAGAGTAGTAGTCCTGGAAAAAGCTTCATATTTATAGTGAGGGGCAGCTCCGCCACACTGCTTAAAATATGGAAGCCTATTGATGTGTCCAACAATTCTTTTTACAGTACATTAAACCCTGTTTTTAAACATCTTCATTTCCATGTTATTTTCAATGTTTATACTTAGGCATATAGCCTTAATAATCCTTCAGTGGATTTCTGGTTAATATCTACCCAAGACGCCGAGTTACTACTCTCACGCTACCCTCTGCACCGCCGGGCCATTCAAGGCACAATCTTAAGAAAAAAAACTACTACAGCAGGGTGTTAACGTTCCAATTCCTATGCACCCAATAAATTAGGGCTGCTTTATGTCTTTTTTTTGTAGGGATGGCAACTATACTTTAGTCAGAACAAAATGGTACTGGAAAGCGGCAAACAAACAGCTTTCACAGGTAAAAAAATCAGTCCCTTCAGTTGGTCTTCAGGTACAGATTTTTGGTGGCGGAGGGAGAGGCTCAAGCCAGCTCAAACCCCTCAGATGACCCCACTGAACTGCACTGAATGCAGAACAAAGCTGCAAGCAAACTGCTTTCACAGGTAAAAAAATCGATCCCCTTCAGCTGGTCGTCAGGTGCAGATTGTTGGTGGGGGGTGAGCAGAGAAAGGCTCAGGCCAGATGGGGGCACCGCAAATATGGCACTGGAACGTTCAGAACAGGAAAGTTCCTCACAGGAAAGTTCAACAAAGGAAACTTCAGCACAAAAAAAATTAAACAGCCGGAAATTTGGTCATGTATTTCACTGGAGTGGTGATCCATGGCGACGTGGTTTTGTAGCAGTAAATCTATACTTATACCTCAAATTTCACTGGAGCGGTGTTCCATGGTGGTGTGGTGTTGTAATAGTAAATTTACACTTAAACCTGAAATTTCACTGGAGTGGTGGTCCGTGGCGGCGTGTTAAATTTTTTTGTGCTGAAGTTTCTTACACCGAAGTTTCCTGTGGCGATCTTTCCTGTTCCAGACTTTCCAGTGCCATATTTACCTACACCCGGCCAGCTCAAGCCACTCAGATGATCCCATTGAACTGCATGGAAGGTAGAACAAAATAGTTTCCGAAAGCTAATCCTTACACTAGACTTAGGAAAAAACAAGCATATCTCTACATCCTTGAACAGTAGAAATTGTATGAAAAAAGCTTGCAGAAGAACTAAACAGACATTTCTAACTTACGGAAATTACAATCTTGCTTTTTAGCAGTAATAGTGAACCAGGGCCATCATTCAAGTTCAAACTTGACCTGAAAATATGTCACCCTATATATACACACACACACACACACACACACACACACACACACACAGCTTGCTTAAGACAATGCATACTGTAAGTGACAAGGCTATCTATACATGATAGAAAAGTGCATTGTTTAAAAACACAGCAAAACAGAATTCGTGTGCAGAACAGGACCACTTGGCCCACCCAGTCTGCCCAGATGTTCTCTACCTAGTCTGTCTACAGAGACCCTAACTGGTCTATGGCAACCCTCTCTACTCCTTGCCTCATTGCTAATACACCTCCATGTCTAGCCCATGCATTCTTGAAGTCCCTCACCATTTCCACTGGGAGTCTGCTCCAGGCATTTACCATCCTTTCACTGAAGAAATATTTTCTCACATATCTTTTAAATTCACATCCCCCTTCAGCTTTATCGCAAGCCCCCTGGTCCAGGTGCTGCTTCTCATTTCAAAGAGCTTTCTCTTGCATCCTGTTCACCCCCGTGAGGCACAGTATTTGTTGGTCTCTATCATGCCACCTCTCATTCTCCTCTCTTTCAGGGTGTATATGTTGAGATATCTCAGTCTCTCCTCACAGGGCTTCTTGTGCAACCCCAGCACCATTTTAGCTGCCCTCCTCTGGACGGCTTCTACCCCATGTCCTTTCTAAGATATGGCCTCCAAAACTGGACACTGTAATCCATCTGGGGTCTCACCAGCAAGGGATACAGTAGCAATGCCACCTCCCTCCTCCTGCTGGATATTTCCCTCCCTAGAAACACAGACTATAATAGCAGATAAGGGCCACTTGGCCCATCCAGTTGCTCATTAATTTAACCTTCATTTGTTTGTTGCAAAACCAACTTGATCTACAGCTCTATCTCTTCTCCTCCATTCCTTACCCTTGTGATTCCCTTGTGCCTGTCTCAGGCATTTTTGAACCACACCACGGTTTTCGCCCCATTACTTCCACTGGAAGGCTATTCCAGACATCCACCACCCTTTCTGTGAAGAAGTATTTCCTCACATCTACCCTGAATCTAACCCCCTCCATCTTCATAGCATACCCCCTTGTTCTACAGCACCTTTTTCTTTGAAACATACCACCTCCTGTACCTTATTAACCCCTGTGAGGTATTTAAAGGTTCCTATCATATCCCCCTTTCCCTCCTCTCTTCCAGGGTGTACATATTTAGCTCCCTTAAACCTCTCTTCATAGGGCTTTTGATGCAGACCCTGCATCATTTTGGTAGCCCTCCTCTGGACCACCACCACTCTGTCTATGTCCTTCCTGAGATGTGGTCTACAGAACTGGACACAGTACTCAAGGTGACGTCATACCAGCAATCTATACAGGGGCAGCGCCACCTCCCTCTTTCTGTTGGCGATACCCCTTCCTATGCACCCCAGCATCCCATTAGCCCTTCTGATTGCCTTGTCACACTGCCTGGTCACCTTTAGGTCATTTGATGTGAGTACCCTTAGGTTGCTTTCCTGCTTGGTCTTTGTCAGGATTACGCTGCCTATTTTGTACTCCACTACCAGGTTTCTATGGCCCAAATGCATTATTTTGCACTTTTTTGCATTAAAACCCAGTTGCCATACCCTGGACCACTTTTCAGATCCCTACCATCCTTTCCCCATACACACCCCCAGCATGTCCACTCTGTTGCTGATCTTGGTGTCATCCATAAAGAGGCAGACCTTTCCTTCCAATTTCTTCACTATGTTGCTTATAAAACCATTGAACAGGACTTGTCCCAGCACTAATCCCAGAGGTACCCTGCTGGTCACCCTCCCTTCCTCGGAGTGAACTCTGTTTACCACTACCCTCTGTGTCCTATCTGCTAACCAGTTTCTTATCCAGGTTACCACCTCATTGTCAACCCCCAAGTTCCCCAACTTGCTTACCAGTCTCCTATGTGGAACGGTGTTGAAAATCTTGTTGAATTCCACGTAGGCCATGTCCACCACCCCTCCCTGATCCAACTCTTTAGTCACCCAAAGAAATCTATCAGATTTGTTTGGCATGACCGTCCCCCTGTGAAACCATGCTGCCTTGGATCCAGTTATCGATTGGATACAAGCTGTTTCACAATCCTTTCCCTTAGTAGTGTTTCCATTAACTTACCCACTACCAGTGTCAAGCTGACAGGTCTATAATTTTCTGCCTCATGCCTGCTACCACTTTTGTGAAGTGGGACTATATCTGCCCTTCTCCAGTCCCCCAGTACCACGTCAGTCTCCAGTGATCTGTTAAATAAGTCTGTCAGAGGTGCAGCTAGTACCTCCCTCCCTCAACACCTTTGGATGTACCCTGTCTGGCTCCACAGCTTTGTCCACTTTCAGGTTAGCGAGTGCTTTCTGGACTTTCTCCTCAGAAAACAGACTAGTGTCTATTTCCCTCTCATCAAAGCTCCTTGTACCATTTTGTGGTCCCACCCTTTCCCCTTCTGCTGTGAATACTGAGTAGAAGTATTTGTTCAATATGTTTGTCTTTTCTTGATCCTGCTCCATACAGTATTCCCCTTAATCAGGGTTTGAAATTGGCACCCACCTACCAGCCAAATGCGGGTAAATTTCACCTCAGGTGGGTAAATCTGGTGGTGTAGAGTGCCCGCCGGGCTCCTTGTGGTGATCGCACAAAAGATGACCGTTAGCACGATATACTGCGTGGCACATTAGCGCGGTAGCCATTGAATAACATATATTGCACTACTGTAGTAATGCACCATACAGTGTATCGTGCTAACGGTCAACGTTTGCATGACTACCACTGTATACTGGTAATGAAGTTACAGGCATGGCCCTAGGTGCGGTTGATGAAAACTGTCAATGGGAGCTCCAGAATGCTCCGAGGACAAGGGTGATAATGACTGCAAGCTAGAAAGGAGTCCGAGTGTAACCTCCAGGCCACTTATTTAACTAGTGTGCACACCCTCATTAACTATCTGGAAACACTGGTGCCCATATACTGGCCTACCATTTACTTTACTAAAAGGTAGGTACCACCCTTGGCGTTAGGATGTATACCTGGTTCATTTTCTACAGGAAGAGAGTGGTGGGGGTACAGAAACAAACAACTTGAACCCTGTGTAAATAACACAACCCAGATTCTGGGTGGAGACTGCTAGGCATATGCTTACTCTAACCTGCTGAGGGGGCCTCAGTATAGCCACACAGCCAGAAGCAATAAATCAGAATGTCCATAACAGTGACTGGGATTGTGCAGTATGGCTTTATTCAACACATAGCAAGTAAAGCTGAAGTGGACCCCCAAGGGTTGGTCCAGGCTGGACGGGTACAAAATTCAAGAAATTTCCTTGCATTGCAGTACAGTTCATGACCAAAACAGAAACTTCTTCTTCCCAAATTCCCAAAAGTGCATCTGTGGACACTGGGCCATGCACATGAACATCTCTCTTTCTTTCCTATGAGTGTTATTTAGTGAACTCTAAGCCACACACTCAGAACTCCTTTCGAACATTGGTGCATATGTGAAAACTCAGCCACACACTTTAACCTGCAGCATGGCCACTTGTTCTGGTAAAAATACTGGTGCCCTTTTACAAACCGGGAAGCCCTGCCTTGTAAGTGCTTAGATGGCATACCTCTCACCCTTGGCCCCAACCAACAAACTCTGCCATTCTTCTGGGTTACACCATTGAAACCCCCATTCCCCATTGAAATGCCAGAGGTCCCATACTTTACTTGTCACAACACTGGGGTGACACAGAGAAAATAAACTGCACTCACTGGGGTCCACAGTCTAACTTTCTTCACTCACACTGGTAAGACTAGGGACACTGACAGGTGCAATACAGCCTTATCTATGGGCATACGCACCCCAGACTATCCACTCCCCTAGAAAACATTTGGCAGTATAGCGCAGTGGTCTAAGGCTCTGAGCTGCAAATTTGGTGACATCCAGCAGACCAGACCTGGGTTTGAATCCCACAGCTTCCACTTGCATACTGTGTGACCCTGAGCAAGTCACTTAACCTCCTTGTGCTCCC
The DNA here is from genome assembly GCA_016271365.2 of Neoceratodus forsteri. NCBI lineage: Eukaryota > Metazoa > Chordata > Ceratodontiformes > Ceratodontidae > Neoceratodus > Neoceratodus forsteri. The sequence continues at coordinate 690,789,629 of CM028132.1, forward strand.
AGGTCGCTCCTGTAAAAAAGCTTTCAGCTTAGTGTGCTATACCTGGTTAAACAACTAAAAGAAAAATAGAGGGGGGGTGGGCAGAGGGTGACTGTGATAAGGCAGAGATACTAAACAAATATTTTATGGGAGGATGGTGTGGTACCCGAGGACTGGAGGAAGGCGGATGTGATTCCCTTTCACAAAAGTGGGACCAAGACAGAGGCAGGAAACTACAGACCTGTCAGTCTGACCTCTGTGGTAGGGAGAGTGATGGAGTCACTTCTGAAGGAAAGAATAGTTGAGTACCTAGAGGCCAGTGGAGCACAGGACCCAAGGCAGCATGGGTTCACAGCGGGAAGGTCATGTCAGACGAATCTAATAGACTTCTTTGACTGTGTGACCAAAGTAGTAGACCAGGGAGGGGCTGTGGACATGGCCTACCTAGACTTTAGCAAGGCATTTGACACAGTCCCACACAAAAGATTAATAGTCAAATTAACCAGCCTGGGATGGGTCCCAGGGTGGTAGCCTAGGTAAAACATTGGCTGCACAACAGGACACAGAGGGTAATTGTAAATGAGTCCACTCTGAAGAAAGAGGGGTTACTAGTGGGTACCGTAGGGTTCAGTATTGGGTCTAGTCCTTTTAATGTCTTCATCAGTGACATTGCAGAGGGACTGAAGGAAAAGTATGCCTTTTGCAGATGACACAAAGATCTGCAACAGGGTTGATACACAAGGAGGGGAAAGGATGAAAAGGGACTTGGCAAGGTTGGAGGAATGGTAAGAAGTATGGCAGTTAGGATTCAATGCAAAGAAGTGCAAATAATGCACCTGGTAAACAAGAACCCAGGGAAGAATACACACGGGCGGGAGGTACAACAACAAAAGGAAAGGGACCTGGGGTAATCATATCAGATGACCTTAAGGTCAGCAATCAATGTGAGAAGGCAGTAGGGAGGGCTGGGGTATACTGGGATGTATAGGGAGAGGCATCAGCAGCAGAAAACAGGAAGTTGTTATCGCTCTGTACAGACAGTTGGTGAGACCCCATCTAGAGTACTGTGTCCAGTTCTGGAGACCTCATCTCTGCAAGGACATAGACAGGATAGAGGTAGTCCAGAGGAGGGCAACTAAATGGTGCAGGGTCTGCAAGAGAAGCCGTATGAGGAAAGACTAAAGGAGCTTAATATGTATACCCTTGAGGAAAGAAGGAGAGGGGGACATGATAGAAACTTTAAGTACCTCAGTGGAATCAACAAAGTCCAAGAGGGTAGCATCTTTCAGAAAAAGAGACTTACAAGAACAAGGGACACAATTTAAAGATAGAAGGAGGGCGGTTCAGGGCAATGTGAGGAAGTATTGCTTCACAGAGAGGTGAGGATGCATGGAACAGCCTTCCTGAGGAGGTTGGGGTCTAAAACTGTGGGAGATTTCAAGAATGCATGGGACAGACATAGAGGCAATTCTTGTGGGGGGTAGGAAGAAATAGGCTGTTGGTTAACTAGGATCTGCGGCCTATCCTGTAGGTAGGGAAATGGGCAGACTAGATGGGCCTAGCGGTCCTTATCTGCCGTCGAAGTCTATGTTTCTATGTTTCTATGAGATCTAGTTTCCCTTTCAGTACTCACAGAACTTGCTCTGTCCACTGGGCATGGAACAACCAAAAAACAGGAAAAGACACTCTTCTGGATAGCCGGTCCACACAGTCTATTTCAGGTCCTATACTAAGGCAGCTGAAAACACCTCAGAACATTCAGGGGATTGCCCCTTGAGTCCACAGAGAACAAGCAGATCCTTCCACTTCACAGGGAGTAGAAATCAGGAACACCTGCTGTAGCCTTTGTCTCCACCACTTCAGTTGGAAGCTGGAAATGACACTCCACTAGGGTGAGAAATCCTGGGCCATCTGTCAAAGCCCACTGGCAGTCCTTCTGCCACTCTTACCTCCTCACTTCACTACAGGCTGAACAACAAAGAGCATTCTAAGTTCCTCAGAGCAGCTATCCACACAGTGTGGCTTAGACTGCTGTGAGAGTTCTAAATGACTTAATCATTCCTCCCTCAGGCTAGTTGAGTAAACAATGATGTTATTATGTAAGGAGACCCTAATTAGCTCCATACTAGCTGCCTGCTACCTTCCTAACAATAATACTGATAGGATTCTAGTAACCCCAGGGACTGGGTGGTTACATGAGTATCCTCAGTTGCCTTATCCTGGCTGAGTCTGTTGTGCTGCTCCATCCTAGCTGGGTCTGAGCTGTGCACTTCTAGCTGTGTCACAACTGCCCTTTCCTGGTTGATGTTGTCCCTCTTGGATGGGTCTGGGATGGCTGAAAAAGTTAGTTTCAACCCCTGCTTAATGGTACAATTCCTCCATGTGGCCTCTTTTTCTTGCTAACATACCTAAAGAATGTCTTGTCTCCTTTTAATATTCCCTGAGCTATTCTTTCCTCAGTTTGCACTCTTGCGCTCCTTACTGCTTTGCCTGCCTCCCTCTGTTTTCCCAGATACACTTCCCTATCCTTCTCCTTCTAGGTATCCTTATACCTTCCGAATGCTACTTTTTCAGCGTTTGCCTTTTCTGCTCCTTCTTGTGAGAACCACAGCGGTCTCCCCTTTATTTTACTTGTGCTTACCTGCTTGACACAGAGGTTCGTAGTCTTCACTATGCCCTCTTTTAGTTTGGCCCATTTTCCTCCACCCCCCGCCAGGTTATTCCTGATGCATTCACCCATCTCTGATCTTTGTAAAACTAGCCCTTTGGTAGTCCAGGACTCGCGCCACTGTAAGGTTGGATTCTGTAGCTGTTCTTATGTTGAACCACACTGCACAATGATCACTGGTCCCCAGAAGGCTTCCTATCTTGATGTCCACAACACTGTCCCTGTTAGCAAGCACCCCAGCATCCCACTAGTCCTACCCACTGCTTTGTCACACTGTCCTGTCACCTTGAGGTCATCAGATATGATAACCCCAAGGTCCCTTTCCCGTTTAGTGATTGTCAGTCCCCCCCCCACACACACACACACACACAAAGTCAAAGGTAGGTGTTGTACTGCACCTAGTAACAGGTTTACCGGTTTACTGTGGGACTGTATCTAGGATTAGTGGGTGACCTGATTAGGCAGTAGGGGTGTATCTTGGACTAGTGGGGAACCTGGTGGCTCACCAAAATGAAACCTACTTGGAGGGGGATGGGACCCGCGTCATTAGGGCCGGCATCTTTGGGAGGTGGTGGGGTGCACAGGTGTGGAGCAGCCATGATACTGGACTGGGCTTGGAAGTTCGGTGGTTGCCTAGTGTGCTACCAGCTGGCACAGCTTAGGGAGGAGGTTGCAGGGATTAGGAGACAGCTGGGGGAAGGGGGGGGAGGTATGGTTGGGGAAGGGGGCAGGGGATCTCCCACAGGGTTGCACCAAGCACTAGGGGCGGGGGCATAGGAAAAGGAGTGCAGGAGATTACTCGGGGGTCACATAGGGACCCTGGCAGAGGGGGCCCAAAAGAAGGACACTACCAAGGAAGCAGACTGGTAACTGGGGACCCTCACAAAGGGGGGCCAGAGGGACAACATTCTCAGGGGAGTAGGCAGATGGCCGGGGCTGGACAGAAGGAAGCAAGGCGGGGAGGTGGATCAGACCTTACGCTCAGTAACCGCTTCAATTCTCTTCTTCTGCTTGAGAATGAGGGGGGTGATGTAGCCATGACAGGGGTGGTTAGAGATGGAAAGAGAGTGGGGGACAGGAGGCGGGGATCGGATAGCAGGAGGAAAAGGGGGGAACCTGGAATGAAGGAAAATGGGGGAGCAGTGAATCAGAGCAGGAGGGGCAGGGGGAAGAGGGAGGAAAGTGCAAGGAGAAGGACCAGTTGGGAGGAAAGGGCAAGGAGAAGGACCAGAAGTACAAGGAGGATACAGTAAAGGGAGCTGAGGGTTTAGACCAGGGGAGCACGACAAGCAAGGAGGGACTAAACAGAGACAGGAAGGAAGGGAGGACAAGCCAGGCTAGTTTAGCGGATGGGGGAGAAGGACCAGTCGCGAGCAGTGAAGGGGGAGTTAGCAAGGTACAGAAGGATACTCAAGAGGAGAAGAGACATAGGATCGGGGGGGGGGTGGCCAAGGTAAATAAGGAGGGGGCAGCATGTGACACCCAGATAGGGGAGAACAAGGAGCCGGCTGGGTGGAGGGCGTAGAAAGGATGAGGGACATGGAAGGGGGAAATGGAGGAAAAGGAGTGGTCAGAGTGCTCTGTTGGGGATTCTATGATCAGGGTATCAAATGGGATAGGGAGGAGAAGCCTGGCCAGTTAGAACAAAATGCTTCCCTGGACTAACGTGCACAGGGCCAAGCACGAGGTATATCAGCTGGCAAAGTGGATTGTGGCTCTGACATATACTGGTCCTCCTGGGTACCAATGACATTGAGGAAATAGCGAGCTAGAGATACAGGCAAGATTCAGGAGCTTGCCAGGGTCTGTCATAACATAGGATGCACAGTTTCCTTCTCAGAAATCCTGCCGGTGCCAAGGGCTAGTGGCGAACACAAAGGAAGATTAGGAGATAAACCAGTGGCTCAGGGAGTGGTGTGAGGCCAGAGGGTATGGGTTGATGGGGGATTGGGGGGAGACCTGGGAGGATAAGGAGCTGTATGCTAGAGATAGACTCCATCTCAATTTGGAGGAGGAGAATCTAAGTTGAAAATAGAGGGGTTCATTGGTGAAAAGTGGGGTTTAAACTTGTGAAGGGGAGAGATGGGAGAAAAGGCTGTCGAGGCGGTGCCGATAAGGAGGAATCTGTCTCCACCCTGGGGAGCTGGAGGATCTGCGGAAAAGGCTGACTGGTAAAGTGCAGACCAGGGAAAACAGAATCCCATGGGAACACGAGCAGGGAAATGGAAGTAGGAAAGGGTGGAAGGCAGTCCTGCTAAATGCCAGGAGCTTGGGCAATAAAATGCCTGAGCTCCAGGCAATGCTAACTGAGGGAGCGGTGGATGTGGCAGGGTCACTGAGACCTGGGCCACCGCAGTACCACGACTGGGACCTGAACCTGGAGGGTTACACTATGTTCAGGAAGGACGGGGAGGGAAGGGGAGGAGGGTAGCAATGATAGTCAAAACTGCATTGGCATAGGGGAGAGAAGAGGCAGAGGGAACCATGAGGCGATTTGGGTCACCTTGATAACAAGGGGAGCAAGAGAGTAAAATAGGAGTGGTGTATAGACACCTGCACTGGCGGAGGAGCTGGAGGAGAGTCTGGTGGCAGATGTTGGGAGACACTGCAGACTGGGCAGGGGAAGGGTGGTGGTGTTGGGGGACTTAAACATGCCAGGAACAGACTGGGAGACTATGACATCCTCGGTGGCCAGGGAACAGAGGTTGTTGGATGTCTTTCAAGACGTGTTCCTAACTCAGCAGGTGGGGGAACTGACCAGGGAGGTATGGGTACTGGATGTGGGCCTGGCAGACAGTGACCAGATTGGGGGCCTGGAGGTAAGGGACCCGTTGGCAGGGAGTGACCATGCCACGGTCTGGTTCTGCCTGGACCTAGGAGGGGTAGAAGGCTGCACAAAGATGGAGGTAACTGACTTCAGGGGGCGGATTTTAAGGAAATGGGAAGGATCCTTAAGGAGCATTTGGATAGGATTGGGTCAGACATGGACGCTGATAGTAGGTGGGAAATCATCAGGAGAGGGGTGCAGGATGCTACCAGCACCTGTGCAAGAGTAAGACGAAAATGTGGTAGGACCCGAAAACCCTGCTGGTGGACCAGGGAGGTCCAGGAGGTGGTGAGGGGAAAGAAGGCAGCCTATAGGCAATTCAAGTGCTCAAGGAGTGTAAGGGATCGAGGGGAGTACGAGCTGATGGCTAGAAGGGCCACTAGGGTGGTGAGGGTGGCTAAGGCAAGGAAGGAGCAGAACCTGGTCAGGGAAATTAGGAAAGGGAACAAGGGGTTCTTTAGATACATTGGGGAAAAACGAAGGGTGAAGGGGCAGATTAGCAGGATTAAAACAGGGGAAAGATGGGCACAAGACCCGGGGGAGCAGGCTGAGGTACTAAATGAGCATGTCACCTCAGTTTTCACCAAGGAAAATGGGGGTGCTGCATCATACATGGGAGGAGACAGTGATACTGAGGAAGGGGGGACCCTTACCGATCGGCGGGTCTGGGGAGAGGGGGAGGCATCACTGGCAGGAGGGGAAGGCTACAAGGAAAAGAGGTAGCGGAAGTGAAATCACAGCAGAGAGAGTGAGGGAAGCCCTCAGGTCCCTCAAGACGGAGAAAGCACTGGGCCGATAAATTACATCCCAGAGTGCTGAAGGAACTTGCGGATGTCTTGGCGAAACCCCTGGTGGAGCTTTTCACCATCTCTCTGAGGACAGGGTGGGTGCCCCAGGACTGGAAGGTGGCGCATACAGTGCCTATCCACAAGGTGGGGATCAAGGGAGGTGGCAGAGAACTACAGGCCTGTCAGCCTGACATCGGTGGTGGGCAAGGTGATGGAGGGCATTGTCAAGGAGAGGCTAGGGGGGGACCTAGAAATGTCAGGGTGCTTGGACGATAGATAGCATGGATTCGTCCCGGGGAAATCATGTCAGACAAACCTTGTGGAGTTTTATGACTGGGTGACGAGTGCCTTGACCTGTAGACCAGTGACGTCCTCTTCTAGACTTCAGCAAGGCATTTGACTCTGTTCCTCATGTGGCCTGTTGGATAAGCTGGGAGAAATGGGGTGGGGAACCAGATGAACAGATGGATGAGCAATTGGCTCAGGACCGGACCTAGAGGGTCGAGTTGGCGGATAGTCTCATCCCCAAGGAGGGTCGCGTGGGGTCCCACACGGATCAGTCCTTGGCCTCCTGTTCAACGCCACATCTCTGACACATAAGGACAGGTATCAGAGTGACATGAGTCTCTTTGCAGATGACTCCAAAACTGGGGGCGGTGGTGGATGGGGAGGAGGGAGGGGGTCCCTACAGGGGACCTGAGGCTCTGGAAAGATGGTCTAGAAAGTGGAAGCTGAGGTTCAATGCAGGAAATGCAAGGTACTGCACCTGGGGCGAGACCCAGGCCAAGTGTACACCCTGGGGGGAATGCTACAAGTCTTGATGGCTGAGAGGGACCTGGGGTGGTGGTGGATGTCAAGATGAACAACTCGGAGACTTGTAGGAGGCAGCAGCCAAGGCCAACAGGATGCTGGGATGCATCGCTAGGGGATCACCTCCAGAAGGAGGAAGTGATACTCTCTATATAACTGCTTGGTGAGGTCGCACTTCAGTACTGCGTGCAGTTTTGGAGGCCACACTTAAAGAGGGACATTAAACTCCTGGAGAGGGTCCAGAGGAGGGCAACCAAAATGATTTGGGCCTTAGGGGACAGGACCTATGAGGAGAGGCTCGAAGAGCTAAATATGTACACATTGGAAGAGAGAAGGGACCTGGGGGACATGATAGAGGTCTTCAAGTACATGAAGAGGGTAAATAGGGGAGGAACAGTCAGGGTGCTTCAAAGGAAGGAGGAGGGGGCCACTAGAGGGCATGGGTGGAAGCTGGAGGGGGGAAGATTCAGGGGAGAAAGGAGGAGGTGCTACTTCACTGAGAGGGTGGTGGAGCCATGGAATGTGCTGCCTAGGGGGCTGGTGGAGGCAGAGATGGTGGAGGTGTTCAAGAGGGAGTGGGACAGGTACAGGGGAAGGGTTCTGGAAGCAAAATCCAATGCAGCGAGAATATCCAGATGTGGGAAGGCAGAAGCCAGAGAAGGCGAGGGGGGCAGCAAGGTCAGCTCCCAGGTTGGGGGCTGACCAAACGAGCAGATGTGAAAGACCATTAGGCCTATTCTGCTGGCATTTTAGTATGTTAGTATCCAAAGTACAATATAATAAATCCTCTCAGTGCTGCTGTCAATGTTGCCTCTAAGGACACTCTTGCAAAATAAATGTTTTCATCCCACAGAAGTTTTCCTGTGTGTAAATTCCTACCCACTGCTCGCACAATTCACTGTTAACAAATGCAGAGTTAAAACTATTAGGATCAGAATCCAAACAGTCTAAATCTTGAACATGATCTCAGCTTTGCTTATCCCTTGTTATGTTTGCTTGCATGCATGTGCAAGAAACATAGTGCCACCATACACACTTTCATAGGTGTGCCACTCAGCTTCCAATGCCCTGCTCCCATTTGCAGGCGCTGTCTCACAGCACCAATAAATGTCGGCGCTGTCTATGACAGCAGTTCAGATGCAGTGGCATACAGTTGAAAGCGAAAGACCGCTGCAATCAGCGGTGGTAACGAGGGCAATTTGCACATGTCAACATTGCTTCAAACTGTCACAGACAGTTGCCCCTCCCCAAACACTCTACATAGCATGCTGGGAGCCCACCCAGCATGCTCATGCACTCCCCCACCCGCACACCGTATAGCCAACGGGGTGCTCAATCCCACATCAGCTCTGCTGCCTCCCAAAACAGATTTCCAGGTGCCACGCTCGGGGCCCACCCCAGCATGGCAAAGTCCGTATGGCTGACGGGGATGCCCAATCCCCCGTCGCTCCACTGTACCCCCAAAAAATGACTTCCAGTTGCCATGCTGGGAGCCCACCCCAGCGTGGCAAACATTCAGGATGGCTGACGGGGTGCCTAATCTCCGTCAGCTCCACTGTCCCCTCAAAAATAAACTTCCAGCTGCCACGCTGGGAGCCCACCCCAGTGTGGCAAAAGTCCCACGTTGTCTTCTAAAATAAAAAATAAAAAAAGCACCTGTAAAAAAAAATGGTCCCTGTTGACTGTCTTGCCCCTCCCAACCCGCGCCCACCTCTAGCACCCACCTCCCACACCCCACCCCATACTTACCTCCAGAGCCCAGCGATGATCTTCAGTGGACCGGGAACACGTCTGCACTCTTCAAAGCCGACCGCGAACTGAAGAAATGCCGGTAAGCTGTATAACCCAGAAAAGTTCTATCAATTGAATTGTATGGAAACTACTGAAATATTGTAATTTGTACTGTCTCTTGGTATGCTGTAACTTGTTAGCGTATGGAAGTCACTCTGTTATACTGTCTCACATTGTTTTCTGTTACTGTGTAATGTTATATTCCACTGTATGTCCTCACTGTGACAAGGTACCTTTGTAAATGAGCCCCTGCCTCAAAGGTTGTAAATCTGAAATATAAATAAATAAATAAAATAATGGCATTAATGGGTTTTTTCAACTTTGGTGCATATCTCAGCCATTTTGGGAATTTTTTTCATCAAATTTTCAACATGGGGTTCTTGGGGCCTCACCTCATGAAGTCAGTCACTGTCATTTTGTTATTTGGTCTCGAAAGGTGATTTCTCGGTCACTGCGTGGAACCACCTTTCAGGACCAAGTAACGAAATGACAGTGTCATAGTTCATGAGGTAGGTCCCCAAACCCTATGTTGAAAATTTGGTGAAAAAATTCCAAAAAATGACTGTCTTACGAGCATGCGTTGCATAGTTCCTATGCACGCTCGTAACTTCGCGAATTTTTTATATTTTCACTGCAGATTTTCAACATTGCCATTTTACCACACCTCCTTATGAGCAGTATAGCTGTCATTTTTCACATCTCGCCCAAAATGTGTTTTCGTGCATGTAGCACACAATGGCGCAGTCGGTGTGTGAAATCAATGTTCAGGACAGATTAAGAAAATCACAGAGACACTGTTAATGAGCAGAGGTCTTAAAATGACTATGTTGACAAAAGTCCATAAAGTGACTATGCTACGAACGTGCATTTCGCAGTTTCCACGCACCCTCGTAAGTTCACGAATTTGTAATATTTTCAGTCCTGATTTTCTACAGTGGCATTTTTCCACACCTCCTTATGAACAGTACAGCTGTCATTTTTCACACCCTGGCAAAAATGTGTTTTCGCACTTCCGGCGGATAAATGCGTGGTCACTGTGGGAAATCAGTGGTTGGAACAGATTACGAAAATCACAGTGACACTGTTCATGGGCGGAGATCCCAAAATGCCTGTGTTGACAATCTGCTGTAAACAGTCCCCAAACTAATTACATTATGGGTGTGTGTTGCGCAGTTTCTACACACGCTCGTGACTTCACCAGTTTTTTTATATTTTCACTTCAGATTTTCAACTGTGCCATTTTTTACACCTCCTCATGAACAGTACAGCTGTCATTTTTCACATCCTGTTCGAAATGTGTTTTCGCACCTGTGGTGCCAAATGGCGTAGTCGCTGTGCAAAATCAGCTTCTGGCTAACGAACTGATATTGCCACTGTTCATGAGGTGGGGGTCACAAAAAACCCATGTTGAAAAATTGGAGTGAAAATACCAATGAATGCCTGGGGCGTTAGGGCTTCCGGCCATAATGCCCCACCCTGTAGAGACTAGCAGGCATCTGGGGTGTGACTTGGGATTGTCGCCTGTAATGCTCATACCATTCCACCCACACCCACACCCTGCAGCCAGTGACAGGCATCGAGGTGTGCCTTGGGTTCTTCGGCCCCAAAGTTCACCCCATTCTCCTATACTGCACCCATCTCACCATATTTCCTTATGGAATGGGGTGAGCATAAGGTCCAAAGACCCCAAGGCACACCGTGACACTTGTCGGTGTCTGCAGGGTAGGGTGTGGTGAAATGGCATGGCCGTTATGCCTGACGACCCAAAGGCACACCCCAATGCCTGTCAGTCTCTGCAGGGTGGTGGTGGTGGGGTTGGCTTCAGTTCAATAGTTCACTGCCATTCCTATTATGCATCTCTCTAACTCCTACACTACCAGTGACAATGCCAGCAAGCAAACATTCAGCATTGACAAATGCTTGTCTGTTCTGTGATGAGCTGCTGAATTATACACACATCTCCTACAGACAATCCAGCATTCGACATGCCTGCTGAGGAATCAAATACCCAACTAAGACCTTTCCCAAGCTGCTGTTAATGATACTCGAAAACCTAACTAAATTATTAATGTCCTAAATGAAGAGAGAAATTCCCATTTCACACCTCCTAATTTTAGACACAGCAATCAGTCTTTTAACTAACACATTAAAACAGTTTCCCATAAGGCCAATATTTTTGCACTTGTCATTTACATACAGATGTGTACACTTCAGAGATGTCAGTTTTTTTTTCAGATAAGCTAATGTTAGTTAAGTAAGTAGCTAGTTCCTACAAATACAGGTCTGAGTAACTCACAGCCATAAAGCCTCCAACAATATCTGCATTTAAAGGCCTCAGGATGGTCAAAGCAACTGCAAACAAAGCACAAACCCCTCTTGTGTGTACAATTCATCACAGTGGAACAGCTCTGAAAATGTTCTTTTTGGCAGCCCTTGAGTACCAAAATTCTTATGTGCTGCTGCTGTACAGAGCAGGGGTAAAATGGGACAAAGGCACAAACATCATAATACAATAAGTTTAATCAATTTGCCTAGAACCACTGGTAAACAGGTATGCAACTGGTGGGCTGCATGATGGTCCAGCGGCAGAACAGTGGTGACCGGGTTCAGGAGTGGACTCAAGGAATGGTTCAGGTAACTGAGTTGGTGGGGGGGGGTGGTAGTTCTACAAGGCAGCATTGCATCCTGGGGTGGGACTGGCAATGAGTTTTGCTACCATAGTGACCCCAGTGGTAGCCCATGAAGCCTGTACTCCACTCCTCCACAGGACACTGCTGTGTGCATGTGCAGCCATCTCAGGGCCCTGCTTGGTACTGTGGGAGAGACCTGGAGAGAAAATCAGGTGGGATATGGCAGCCACCTTGATGACAGTGGCGGCACACGTGGACCCCATGCAGACCACCCTGCTCCCACACCATGACTGTGCTCCAGTCAGAGAGGTGAGGACACCCGCCGCTCCTCCTTCCCTGCCACAAGGACATGTAATAGGGAGAAGAGAGTAGGCTGGGAACTGACAGAGCTGGGTGGTAGTCTGCCAGAAGGGGAATGCCCAGCTGGTATGAAAAATAAATGATGGGGAAAAAAAGAAATGCACTTTGTATAGCAGGCATGACAGTGAACAACAAGATTCTTACAGATTAGATTCATTAAAAAAAAAACTACATTCACTTAAAAAATAATACCACCAACAGCTTAATCTGGTTCTGTAAATCAGTTTACATCTGTACAAATATTCCCCTTCCCTTGCCCTCGGGTCGTACCTGGAAATGAGCAGCGGCTCAGTGTGCCTCTCCCAGTCACAAACTTTCAAATAAAATAAAATAAAAAAAAAACATGAAATTATATGTTATTGGTGAAGCTTAAAGCCACAAAAGTAAGGATGCAGTGTTAGGGTTAAAACTCCCTAAGCCATGGTGAATTTGTGCCGTGGCATTCTCTAATGTTTGAAAAATGATGTGTCACAGTGTTGGCATTGCCCTAATTTTGGCATTATCTGTCCAGGCATTTAAAAATGCTAACACAGCAATGCTTGCAAACTGGATACCGATGTTAAAGCAACTCCAATACTCCATCAAATGATTCACATGCCAGTAAATAGCAGGACACATATTCACCATGACTCAGGGGTCTCTGAAGCCTAATGTTGCATTTCTTTACTTTTGTGGCTTTAAACCTCAATGCTAATAGATGCTTTAGCATAATGTTTTTGCAGTGAACTTCCTTACTGTTAAAAATAGGTATAAAAAGCACAGGGCCCACACTTTAGTTCATTCAGGGCCCTATGGGCCCTATATGAAGCAGCAGACCCATGGGGCATGGCCCCGGACCAGTAGTTTGGTTCACGAAAGGCCACAGCAGACCTGTTGGGCATGGTTGTGGACCTGTAGCTTGTTTTGTGCAGGGCCCTGATCTCAAGGTTGTCACTTTCGAGGTAATTAGGGGCGGTAATGAAACCTTTCCTTAAATTTGGTGTAAAAATGTAAAAGTTATGGGTGATAAAAAAAAAAAAACTAAGTCACAAAACGAGGGAGATTTTGTTTTTGTAGTGGTCTATCACCCATACCTTTTTTTATTTTTTAACATTTTCTGTACCAAATTTGAGAGGTGTGGTGCTTACCTCCTTGCTCTTACAACCACCCAAGTGGCAACTCCAAATCTGGTCCCAGATTGTGTCTTCTTGAACACCAATTCAGCCTTTTTGTTAATGAAACAATCATAAGTCCAGGTGATTGCGCAGCAAGTCTTTCTTTGGCACTTTGTTTTTATTTATTTTACCACAGCACAAGACAACAGACTGCAGAAGGTTATGGCCAGCCATGGTACTGTGTGGGCTGTGCCAGTCACCCTCTATGGGACCTGTCATCTACTGGAGTCACCTGGGTGTCCTTTGGTGCATGTGTGTATGTGTATTACATGTATTACAGAGGGTGGGGGTGTTGTATGAAGGGACTGGATGGGGAGAAGAGGATGCGAGGGAAACTTGGCACAGAGAGTGGGAGGGATGGGTATGGTTCAGAACACATCTCATGCACCAAGGTTGAGCACCTGTTATCAGAATGATGGGAGGGCAGAGAGATGGCTGGAGAAACTGGGGTTGTGCTTTGGTATCGAATGGTGGCCAGCAGTCTGGTCAGCAGCACTAGGGTTGATCTCCAAGTGACTGCAATTTTTTTTAATTAATTATGTCCAACAATGTGGTTGGGCACCCAGGGTTAGAAGGCAGGCCAGTGTGCTGGATATAGCAGCACCAAGCTTATGGTTCTGATAACCGCAACCTTTTTTATGTCTGACACAAGGATCGGGCATCCAGTTTCAAAAGAGTAGGCAGCGAAGCAGGCTGGTTAGTGGATTGGGGTTGAGCTCAATGGTGACTGTAACTTTTTTTTTGATATCAATAATGTCAAACACCAGGGCTGGGCTCCTAAAGGGGGCAGAGGACAGAGGGCTGCTTAGTGGCATCAAAGCTGGACACCCACTGACTGCATATTCAGTTTATTTATTCATTTTTTTAAATGATGTCTAATGTATTTTTTTAATTGTCTTACCACTGATGTAAGATGTTTCTAGTTTGCCGGACCGGTTTCACCTGCCTACTCATTTTGGTATTCATTTTATGTCATTCTTTGAATAAAGTTTGCTGCTGCAATATATATTTATTTATTTGCTTTTGGTAACCGGTTAAGTGCACTAGGCATAGCAATGCCTATTTTCAGGCACGACCCGGGAGGGTACAAATAACAAACAGTTTGAAGCAGTACAACAATTGGTAATACAGATACAAATACAATTACCAGTGAGACAGAAATACAGTTAGGACAAAGGCAAGTGAGATGCAAGTGCGAGTTCAACAATATTCAGGATACAAAATATGAGAGATATCATTACAAACATTTTACAAAATACAGTAAAAGTGCATTTAAACATTGCCTTAAGCAGGAACACAACAGAGTCAAATTGTGAGCAACCACAGGACTAAAGGCCCTAAGAAGTACAAGAGTGTTAGTTTAGAGAAAAGATCCATGATTGAGAGCAGGGTATATGTGCTATACTGTCGACCAGAAAGGCATGGATATAGAGGAGGGAGAAGTAGGAAATTAAGAGAGAGGAGTGGAAGTGGGGGAGGGTGTGAGCCTAGGAAAAGCAAGGGCAAGGCTAGAAAGAAAGAAAGAAGGCTGGAAGCCAGGTTGAGAGGAAAGATGGAGCCACCTAGAGGGGAGTTATAAGCACACACTATATGTAATTTCTTGGAGCCAAGTTGAAAGGTAGCATGAATAGATTCACAGTGGGAGAGGACAGGCATGGTAGGGTTTGAGAGGTTTAGGTGTGATTTATAAAAAATGGCTAAACCACCACCTCGTTTGGAGGTGGGCCCATACCTCTCAACTGTCCCTGATTTTCAGGGACGTCCCAGATTTTGCCTCAAACTTTCCTCTGTCCCTCATAAAATTTGTGTTTTTGTGACAGAATAGTAGGGACTGTAAGCACAAAATAATGTCAAACATTAAAATTACAGGCTTGTTCTTCTTCAGAAAATTCATCGTATGCTATTCCCCTTATTCTGTCAGCTTTCTGACTGAATAGTACCAATTTTTAAGATGTGTCCCTGATTTTGGGTCTGTGTCCCTGATTTTTTTAAGCTTTGTCCCTGATTTATGAGGAAAGAGATTGAGAGGTATGGGTGGGCCTGTCACGTCTGATGAGGTTGTAGTTGGGTAATGAGCAGGCAGAGTCAGGGGTAGATGGTTTAAGCCAAGTTCCGGACAGACAAATGATATCCAGGTGATACAGTATGACCCATGCCTTAAGTTCAGCTAGATTACGGAGGAGGCTCCTAATGTTCAGGTGAACACTGCAAAGTCCCTTTGTGTCCTTCCACGCTGCATCTGAATGGGAGAGGTGAGCAGGTGGACCAGGGTTAAGTTCAATATCCCCTGCAAGTATTAGAGCAAGAAGGAGGAGATACTATAGTTTGCGATGGATGATTGGGGAGGGCAGGATTGAGTGGCAGAGAAGGCGCTTCTTAAAATTGTAAGCTACATGGTAGAGATAACTAAGAGGGATAAGTAATGGTGTGATATCAAAGAGTTTCTTGGGGACTATAAGCATATTTGAGAAAGTAAAGTCATTTAGATCAGTGGTGAAGACCTTAGTGGAGGAGGGGCAACCAGCCAGAGAGAACCACAGGATAAATACTAGCAAAATGCCTGTCAGCAAAAATGCGAGTGATCGAGGAGCCATTTGGTAGGAGGTGAGCTAGTAAGGGTATGTCGTAAAGAAAGCCCTGTTATGCAGTAGAAAACATACTTTGGGAGGTAAACTGCTATTAGGCTTGAAAGAAATGAGTGCAGAAAAATACATAATGGGAGCCTGAGTTGCTGTTTGATTTGATTTCCAAAATCCGCAATTTGAAATGAAAAGTGTTTGAAAGAAGAAAAAATTTGGCACCCTCTATAGACGTTTTCTTATAGGCTGCTAATGGGAAAGTGTAAGAATTAAAAGGGTATAAGTAGAATTAGGGTGAGGTCCCTTACAATAGGGCAGGTTACAGCAGTAATTGAAAGGAGTTAACTGGAGTGGGTGATTTAGGTTTGATCCCTTTAGGAAGGGAGGGTGTAGTTCCAGGGGATAGAAAACCAGCTGACTGTGGTATTCCAGTGGAAGGAGTTCCTGGACAGAGTGTATATAATAAACTCTCAGAGAAAGTGAGGGAGGGTGGGCCGAAAATTAAGTGAGAGCAGGCTCTGGCACAAAGGTCCCTCAGTGAGAAACTAGCTTGATTTAGAACGCTGCTTAAGGAGGGGGAATAAAAACTAATTCTTAAATATTTAGTTGCTAAGCTAGGGATTGCAGGTGACCCCACAGCTCCTAGGTTCAAGGATGGAGTCAATGGCCAGGCTCACACAAAGATCCGTGACATGGTGCCAAATTTAAAATTTACAGCTAGAGGGGGGCACTCTATCAGTTGAGCAGGCGTACCTGTTTTTGGCCCTTGAGAGGGCAGGGAGCAGCTCCTGTGGCTACGGCCATGGGTAGGGGAGTGCCCAGGGGGCTTCGGCACAGTCTGTTTTCGGCCCTTGACAGGGCAGGGAGCAGCTCCCGTGGCTACGGCCACAGGTGGAGGAGTGCCCAGGAGGCTTTGGCACAGTCTGTTTTCGGCCCTTGACAGGGCAGGAAGCAGGCCCCGTGGCTACGGCCATGGGTGGAGGAATGCTCAGGGGGCTTTGGCACAGTCTGTTTTTGGCCCTTGACAGGCAGGGAGCAGGCCCCGTGGCCACTGTCATGGGTGGAGGAATGCCCAGGGGGATTTGGCACTGTCTGTTTTCGGCCCTTGAGAGGGCAGGGAGCAGCCTAGTAAGCCCTTTCTAGCCCTGTTTTTGTGCCTAGTCTAGCCTGCTTAGTTTAATAGTCTATTTACCAATTTATCTTTCTGGATTTTGTAATTGTCTGTGCTAAGTACATTCATTAGTGCTTCTCCCAGCAATATGCACTTGGTCAGTTTAGCCAAAAATCTATCATGCACATCTGTGTCAAAGCTCTCACCTGCCTGTTGTTATTTCAAAGTCTCAATACAGCCTAGGCCTGTTATCAGATTATTGCAATTTTATGTTTTGACCAGACGGTCATTCATACTGTCATCTATGGTACTGTGTAACTGATGGCCATTGCATCTCACCTCCTGTTCACAGTGTACCTTACCACTCCTCTATCTCATCTCCTCACCTCCTCTGCTCCTACCCCTCCCCCATTCCATCTACCACCCCTCGTTTTCCCTCCCTCCTTCCTCCACCCATCAATCCTCTTTCCTTCCTTTACCTTCATCCCTTCCTATCCACTCTGGTTTTCTCTCTTCCTCCTCCCTTAACCTTGAGCTTCTCCCACCATGCCCTCTTCTCCTCGACTCCTCCCATCCTGTCCCCATCCCCCAGCTCTAAGGGGCAGAAATCCCACTCCATCCACTTGCTCCTGTTCCTACCCCTTCTCCTGTCTGGCAATGTAGAGCCCAACCCTGGACTATCCCCTCCCTCCTTCTCTGCCTCGCCAACTGCTAAAGACCTGAACATATTTCACCTCAATGCTCAGAGTCTTCTAAAACTTGACCTCCTGTCTGTCTTGATTTCTCAACATTCCCCACATCCTCTGTATCTCTGAGTCCTGGCTCTCTTCAAGGATCTGACTCTAGCCTGTCCCCTCCTGATGATCATCCTTTCAGACAGGACAGGGGAAAACATGAGGGTGGTGTTGCCATCTATGGCCATCAGAGCCTCTTTTGCATTATGGCTCTCAGAGAGGTCACATTTTCCTCCCACAAACTTTTCCTTCTCTGGCTAACATTCCCATGTTTTGTACCCATCTTCACTGAGGTTTTCTATGCTTTACGAAGAATATCCTCCTCCTCCCTGGTTGATTCCCTCTCTACTATCACCTCTCATGCCTCTGCTGCTGAACTCATCCTTCTAGGGGAGTTCAATGTCAATTGGCTTGAGTCCCTTATTCTTAGAGAGCTTATCACCAAACCCACCTGGCTCAACCCCCAATCTCACAACCATTACCTCCTGGACTGTGTTCTCTCCTCCCACCTCACTGTACTGTTGCAGCAGGCATCTTGCCGGTCACTTTCAGAGACCACTGAATGACATTCTGCGTCAGGAACAACTGAAGTCTACCTTCCATCCCCAAACACAAATGGACCTGGTCCCTCTGGTCACTCAACACCTCTGCTCTACTGAATGACCTTTCTGCCGCAGACTGAACCGCTTTACCCTCTGCCAAAAATACTGACACTGCCCAGTCCCTGTTTCACTCTAAACGATCCTCAATTTGGGACTAGACTACCCCACTCAGAAAATCCCATGTCAAAACTCACCATCACCACTGGATTATCCCTGGATTATCATTCACCAGTGCAAGTCCTGTGATCTCACTGGCACATTACAAATTAACTCACTCCCTTCCTAATGTTTTTTATACAAGACTATCAAGAAGTCCTGCACAAAGGCTGTCTGAGTTGCAAAATCACAATATTTCAAGACCAACCTTCAGAACAACCTTAATGCCCCTTCAATGTTCTGGATGGTAATTCACTCCCTCTTCAACCCTCCCACCCAGTCCACTCCTCCAGTCCTTCTGGTAGATGGGTCACCGATGTCTGATCCCTCTTCTGTTGCTGCTCACTTCAATGAGTTCTTCACCACTTGTGCTCTTCCTACCACTCACCCGCCAGCCTCAACAGGTCCACCTCACATTCCCTCTCCTCTTCCTTCCAAGAATTTCCCCTTTCCCCCTGTTACTACCCAGGAAATCCTGACTACCCTTTACTCCCTAAACCTGCACAAATTCAGCTCCGATGGGCTGGATCCTATGTTACTTCATATCTCTGCTCCTGCCATAGCATCTCCTCTGATTCACCTACTCAACCTCTCCTTCTCTCTTAATGCTGTTCCTCAGTCCTGAAAGTTGGCCAAAATTATTCCACTTCACAAATCAGAGTCTCTGATTTCCTATCCTCCACCGTATCCTCTCCATGTTCCAGTCTGGATTCTGGAAGCATCACTTCACCAGCTCCTCCCTGATGCATGCAGCAGATTCTATCTTCTCAGGGATCCAGCAGTGGCAAACATAGCTGAATTCTGATGGCCTCTTGGCTCCTGCTGATGACTAGTTCCATTCTTATCTCTCAGGCCATCTGCAGTTAGTACAGGTTGGTAGAGCCCTGTCACCTTCACTTCCCATCCAGGCGGAGGTCCCACGGGGCTCCATCTTGGGGCTCATCCTGGTCTCCATCTTCCTTAATGACCTCCCCTCAGCTTGTGCTAACTCTTATATACACATGTTTGCAGATAACACAGTCATCTACACCTCCGGTCCCTCTACCTCAGCTGTGGAAGGTCTGTTCTAATACAACTTTCACCATATCCTACACTGGTTCCAGTCAAACCAACTGCAAGTCAACATGAATAAAACAGTGTCTGTGACCTTTGGCACCAGCAAGAAATTGACCAGACTCCCAACTCTGCCTATCTTCTCCACCTTGGATGGCACCCATCTAGAAGTGGTTCAGTCGTTCAGGTATACCTCGGTGTGTTGCTAAATAGCAAACGTGACTTCTTTGCTCAATCGATGCCATCCATGCCAAGCTCCACCCTAAATTTGCTGCATTGTACTGCAGTAAAGACTGTCTGTCTCTGCAGATCTGCCATGAACTTGTCACTAAAATGGTGCTCCCAGTCCTTGACTATGCGGATGTGGTCTATGGTACTGCTCCGTCAGCTGACATGGCCAGACTGCATGCCTCTGCAACTCCTTCTGCCACTTTAACAACTCCATCTCTCGTATTCATCATTGCTCACTTTATTCCTCCTTAGCCATTCTCCCTGTACCCTCATATCACCAAATCCACTGTGCCTCATTCATATCCAAATACTGGTTTGAGTCCCTTCCCTCGTACCTCTTGTCATTCCTCTCCCTCATCCTCTCTGACTCCTGCTCCCTCCACTCTAGGGATCCTTACACCTTCACCATTCCTCATCCCCACTCATCTGCTGGCAATTAGCCTTTTCCTATCCTCTCCCCTTACTTTGGAACCAACTACTCTCTTCCCTCCTCTTCACTACCTCCCTTGGTTCCCTCAAGTACTAGCTGAAACTACTTCCTTCCCCCTGCTCCTGTTTTCCCTGTACTTGACTGTTCCCCTTGCATCTGCCTTCCACCCCAATGTAGGGGTGGCTGAAATGTCTTATTTTGTTGCTTCTACCTTGATTGCTCATATTGCACTTACAACTGTAATTAATTTCAGTTCTCTCATTGCTCTTTATTCTAACTGCAAAGTGTGTCTGTGCTATATATTTTGTATACATTATTGCCTTCCCTAAGTAGCACCTGGAAATGAGCTACGACTTAGTGTGCCCTTCCCAGTCATCAATTTTCAGATA
Source organism: Neoceratodus forsteri (assembly GCA_016271365.2). Taxonomy (NCBI): domain Eukaryota; kingdom Metazoa; phylum Chordata; order Ceratodontiformes; family Ceratodontidae; genus Neoceratodus; species Neoceratodus forsteri. Next base: position 690,809,921 of record CM028132.1, read on the forward strand.
AATAAATAAATGAATAATAATAACGCCAAGGTTTGGCAGAATAGTGGCAAGGGATGGCAGGGAGACTGGTCGGCTGCACCGGGGTTCGGCTCCTGGTGAATGCTTATACAAATTGCATAAATGGCAGCTTCACTGTTTGTGAATTACTCTAAGAGTAATTAATTTGCTACAGCTTGCTCTGCCAAAGTTAGATGTAGTGGCATGCAAAATACTCTTACCAGAGTAAAAGCAGCTGAATGTCAAGTTGTTTGCTCATCGCTAGCAAAAAAAAAAAAAAAACATCACCAAACTGCTGTGTCACGAGATCCTGGGCCTCAGATCAGGCTTTTGACGGTTTTGTGAAAATCCGACCAGAAGTGGCCATGATATAAGCAATTTAAACATTACAGTGGCTTCACAACCCTAACTAAAGTGGTGCTACCATGCCACTATAATTCTGACCCTTTATGCTGCAGTTCCTGCTACAGGAAACAACCTGTAACTGTAACTTTCTGTTCCATTTTAGATCACCCCTTTCCTCTTGTGTTACTTTTTCTCAGTTTTAAATCTCCATTAGAATTTATTTCAATTTGAAATATCATATGTAGCCACAAGGTTTTTATCAATTCTTAACTCTGAACACCCATAGTTAGAACCCCATGAAATTCTATTTATTTTTCTGGAATTTTCTTGTTATTTCTTTTTATTCATTGAAATGTAGTTTTATTTCCTGTTATCACATATATATTCATAAAATACCTCAAAATGACCTTATACACACTAGAAATGACATTTCTAGTATGCTACATTCTATTAAGCAGCATTATGCTATGGTCCTAAAGGGTTTTGTGAATCAGACAATTCCGCTGCAGCTTTCTTGCGGACTGTTTCTGTGGTAACAATGAAGCCTAAACAACGACTGCTGCACACATTTATTTAGTTTTTGCCAAAAAAATAAAACATTTTTTAACCATTTTCATGGGCTTGTTTTCCTTTTATTTCTTTTTGTACCTTGAATGTCTTGTTATTTCTTATTGAAGAAAAGCACGAGTCTCTACCCAGAGCTGAACATCACTTTTCTTGTGACCAGGATGAACTAGCACACAGCTGACACTAATCCCAGACATTATAGGACTCCGGGGACATCAGGGCTAACTCCAGGTCACAAAACAAAAGCTCTAACATGGTGAATGCAGATGAAATAGGAAGCCAAATAAATGGGTTTGGAAACAATGAACAGCAGGGATCAGCATCAGAGGTTGCAAAGGGGTGCATAATAAAGTAAATTAAAACATGTTAAAAATGAACTACTGCTTTACAAGTGCAAATAGTTGGAAATTGCAGTCAATGGGCAAGAATGATATTCCAGTTTTGAAGGTCAGACATGCTCTTGAAAGGTTTTTGATTTCTATACAAATTCAGATAAAAACCTAGACTTATTAAAGACAACAGAGCACGTGGAGTTCGAGTTGTAAAGAAAGACAACAGTAGCATAAAACTAACAAGCATTTGTCAATGCCAGAGGTTCGCCACTGGTGCTGATGTTGTACTAGGTCTAGGAGCAGATCCCAGTGCCAGAAAACTAATATGGGCTGGGCTTGGGATGGATGGGCTTGGGATGGGATGGGATGGGATGGGATGGGCATGGGAGGAGGACAGTTATGGCGGGGCAGCAACAGACTCTCATTTAAATCAGAAATTACATGCATAAGGCTGAAACTGATCTAGATAGTGGGGGAATGTAGACTAGCAATTTTTGCACTAACCTCAGAGCCACTTAACTTCACTTTCTAATTGCTGTGAGATGCACACGCTAATACATATACACATATATGCATATATATTCCAGTGAGTATAACATAGCAGTGCACCATCTACACACATGTTTACAGATTAAAAGAAAAGACATCAAGAGACCGTTTTCTTCTTTTCAGGCTCTGAGGGACACAAGAGGGTGGGGAGTTGCCACTAGACACCTCCGTTAAATAAGCAATGACATGCAGAAGGCTGAAACTCTTCTAGATAGTGGGGAAATGTAGGCTAGCACTTTCTGCACTAACCAAAGAGCCACCTAATTGTACTTTCTAATTGTTGTGATACACACACACTTACTAATACAAACACACATATATGCATATATATTACAGTATAACATAGCAGTGCACTGTCTGCACACACAGAACATTGCCACACACACACACACAGGTTTATATGGGGTATACCGTTTGAACATCAAAGTTTTGACATTGACTCCCCAACATCAACGGACTTTGCGTCAACGGGGGGTAAGCACCTAACTCCACTGTCTGTGTCACGTGGAGTTAGATATTTAAAGTAGGATGATGTAGGGGCACAACCTCCCACATGGGGGGTGGGAGGGCAGCCCCCCGCATGGATACAGTTAAGTGTGGCGGTCAGTGGCAGCGTGTTGCAGGTCACTGTTGGTATGCATCGCCGATGTCAGCGGGACTACGTCGATATGAAGGAATGAGGCGAAATTTCCGTTGTTGTGGCTTGGTGGAGCCATTATATGGCATGTATTTACTTATACATCTAAGCCTAACTTTTACTATATTTTGGATAAGCACTGTGTTTTGCACTAACTCGTACTAATCTACTGCATGACTGGGTAACTTAGATAGGACCAGGGAGGTGTGGTGGATGTGGCCAATCTGGACTTCAGAAAGGCCTTTGACACCCTCCCCCCTAGAAGGCTGATTAGCAAACTGTACAGCCTAGGGGTGGATCCTAAAATAGTTCTGTGAGTGGAGAACTGGCTGAATGGCAGGAGTCAGAGGGATGTGGTAAACAGGAAGTACTCTGGAGAGGGAGAGGTGATGAGCAGGGTGCCGCAGTAGTTGGTGTTGAGGCCGGTCCTCTTCAATGTCTTTGTTGGGGACATTGCAGAGGGACTGGAGGGGAAGGCATTTCTCTTTGCAGAGGATACAAAGGTATGCAATAGGGTGGACATGCCAGGGAGTGCTGAAAAAATGACAGAAGACCTTAAAAAACTGGAGAACGCTGAGGGTTGAGCCGCTGGATGCTACACCTCATGCTACGCCAGTGACCCAGGGTCAGGAGTGAGCCCAGATCATCGAAGGCTGGCTGGGGGAGGGAGAGAGCAGGATTGAGAAGCCACAAGGCAGCTCTCCTCTCCCAGGGAGTGACCCTGTCGCCTCCCTCCACCCACAGTCCAACTGCCCCCAGGCAGAGGCCTGAGGATAGCACAGGCAGGCAGGTGGCAAGCAGAGGGAGTGACTCCACAGGCGCATGCAAGGCCGCTGCATGGAGAGGCAGGCAAAATTGGGGGCATAAACACAATAAAAAAAAAAAAACTGGAGAAATGGTATGAAGAATGGCAGCTGGGATTTAATGCAAAGAAGTGCAGGATCATGCAGATAGGTGACAAGAACCCAGGGGCAAAGCACAAACTATGTGAGAGGCACTGACAGTCACAAAGCAGGAAAGGAACTTGGGAGTTATCATCTCACAGGACCTAAGAGAAACTAGGCAGTGTGATAAGGCACCTGGGAAGGCTAGCCAGATGCTTATATGCACAGGGAGGGGTATCAGGAGTATAAAGAGGAAGGCCATCTTGCCCCTGTACAAAACACTCATGGGATCGCACCTGCAATACTGCATCCAGTTCTGGAGGCCCGATCTGAGAAAAAACATAGACAAGGTGGAGGCGGTGCAGCGGAGGGCAACTACAATGGCGCAGGGCATATGGGATAAGACCTATGAGGAAAGACTAGTCAAGTCATTTGGGTAAAGCATTCAAACCATTTTAAATACTGATTTTTTACAGGATATGCCAGTTGAGATTCGCTATATGATATGTTTAGTCTCAACTGGCATATCCTGTAAAATATCACTTACAGTGTGGTCATGCTTTTGCCATTATTTCTAATTAATTTGCACAATGCAGATCTGCATTGCTGTTTCAGTGCAGTCTTCCTTTTACACATTTTTATGTTGCTTGTACGCATGCGTAAGAAACATGTTGCAGCAACTTGTTGCCGAAGCAGGTTGTTGGGGTGCGACACTGTTGAGGCCAGTGCCCCCACTGCCTTTGGAGGCTTAGTCTGCGTTCCCCAATGGGGTGGCATGCTGCTGCTGACACTAGTTCAGCCAGCATGCCACCACTTTGAAACATTTTAGCCGCTGCAATCAGGGGTCAGTTTTATCATTGCACGTTATCCGCCAGCAATGAGTGAAGCAACCCTCATTGCAGGGCTTCTGCCGACGGGCACCCAACCTCGTCGGCTTCAGTCCCCTTCCCTGCCGATGGGGGAGCCACACTCCCCATTGCATAAGTCCACCCCGCTTTTGTTCTGTGCCGAGGGGTGCCTCAACCTCCTCCGGCTCTTGTCTCTTCAGTATGTGCCAAAGGTGCCTAATCCCCATCAGCTACAGAATCTCCCTAAAAATACTCAGGTGGGACACTGGGAGCCCACCCAGCATGCTAAATGGACCTGAAAAGAAAACCATCCTGCAATGTTTTTTTTTTTAACCTGTTAAAAGAAAACGGTCCCTCACGGTCTCCCTGCCCTCCCCAACCCGCGCCCACCCTCTGTGTGCCCTGCCTCCCACACCCCTCACCCCATACTTACCTCCAGAGCCCGAAGAACGACCGTGGACCAGGAACATCGCCTGCACTCTTCAAAGTTGACAGCGAACTGAGTAAATGCCGGTAAGCTATATAATGGCATAAATAGGGTTTTTTCAACTTTGGTGCATATCTCAGGCATTTTTGGGAATTTTGGCACCAAATTTTCAACATGGGGTTACTGGGTCCCCTCCTCATGAATTCAGCAACTTTCATGGTGTTATTCAGTCCCGAAAGGTGAATTTGCGGTCGCTGCACAGAATCACCTTTCGGGACTGATTAATGAAACAACATTGCCAGTGTTCATGAGGTGGGCTCTCAAAAAGCCTATGTTGCAAATTTGGTGGAAAAATCCAAAAATTACTGTTTTATAGCGCAAGAGCGAGTTGTTGCGCACGCCATAACTTTACCAATTTGCAATATTTTCACCCAGATTTTCAACATTGGCATTTTTCCACACCTCCTTATGAACAGTATCACTGTCATTTTCACATCCTGACTGAAATTTGTTTCTGCACTTTCGGCACAGAATAGCACAGTCGCTGTGGGAAATCAGTGTTCGGGACACATTAAGAAAATCACAGTGACGCTGTTCATGAGCAGAGGTCCTAAAATGCCTATGTAGAAAATTTTGTGATAAAAGTCCATAAAATGACTGTGTTACGAGTGCGTGTTGTGCAGTTTCCACGCACCTTTGTAACTTTGCAAATTAGTAATATTTTCGCACCAGATTTTCAACACTGGCATTTTTTCACACCTCCTTATGAACAGTGCAGCTGTCATTTTTCACATCCTGGCCAAAATAAGTTATTGCGCTTCTAGTGATAATAGTGCAGTCGCTTTGGGAAATCAGTGTTTGGGACAGATTAAGATCGAGTGAGAGAGAAGGAGTGACCAAGCTCAACTGAGCTCTGTCAGGACTGCTGCAGATTTTGTTGTGGGCTGAAAGAGGCACCAACGCAGGCAGGAGCCCAGTACAAAAGGGCAGCCTGCAGCACTGGGAGAAACAATGAGCGAGTGAGGGAGGGGGATTGAGCGACCTCAACGGAGCTCTGTCGGGACTGCTCCGGATTTCTTTGTGGGCAGAAAAAGGCGTCAATGCAGGCAGGGGCCCAGTACAAAAGGGCAGCCTGCAGCGGTGGAAGAAACAGAATGAGCGAGTGAGAGGGGGGGAGTAAGCGAGCTCAACGGAGCTCTAGCGGGACTGCTGCAGATTTCTTTGTGGGCAGAAAAGGGCACCAGTGCAGGCAGGAGCCCAGTACAAAAGGGCAGCCTGCAGTGCCGGGAGAAATGGAACAAGCAAATGAGAGAGGGTGAGTGAGTGAGTTCGGTGGAGCTCTGTCACGACTGCTGCGGATTTCTTTGTGGGCAAAAAAAGTGCCAATACAGACTGGAGCCCGGTACAAAAGGGCAGCCTGCAGCACCAGGAGAAACGGAACGAGCGAGAGTGAGTGAGGGGAGGAGCAGCTCAATGGAGCTCTGTCGGGGCTGCTGTAGCTTTTGTGGGCAGAAAAGGCGCCAAAGAAGGCAGGAGCTAGCACAAAAAGTGCAGCCTGCAGCGCCAGGAGAAACAGAATGAGCGAGTGAGAGACAGGGGAGTGAACCAGCTAACTGGAGCTCTGTCGGACTACTGCAGATTTTTGTGGGGTGTGTTGTACAATGGCAGGAGCCCAGTACAAAAGGACAGCCTGCAGCTCCGGAGAAACAGAAAGAGCTAGTGAGAGATAGGGGAGGAACGAGCTTAACGGAGTTTTGTCGGAACTACTGCGGATTTCTTTGTGGTTCAAAAAAGGCACCAACGCAAGCAGGAGCCTAGTACAAAAGGGAAGCCTGCAGTGTCAGGAGAAATAGAATGAGCGAGTGAGAGAGGGGGGTGTGAGCGAGCTCAATGGAGCTCTGCTGGGACTTTAGAGTTGCTCACCCTCCCACCCAGGGTCCTCTGTGGTCCTATAATACAGCAGGGTCTCTGGAGTGGACACAAAGCAATGACTGGATATTTTTGGATTGCTGTAATAATACAGATTTACTTGTTCTGTTTATTTCTCTAACTGAGCTATGCTGTTATGATTGCTGTAATAATACAATGGATGTCTTGGGGGGGGGGGGGTTCTCAGTTCTTAGTTCTTAGGCACGGTACTTTCACTTCCAAATACCTAAGCAACACATATAAGCAAGCAACATTAGGCATTGACAAATGCTTGTTACAATGTGTTTTCCTAGAATATGCCTGCTGATTGCTATGTATTTAGCCTGGATAGTTCACAGAAGATGTGGCATCTCATTTTCAGTGGGGCTCTACATGTACACAATATTATATGAACATACGAAACTGCCAGCAGAGACAAGCCAAATGGCCTATCATGTCTGCTCGATTGTGCAGCACAGAGGTTAGACTCCTGCTGCTCCCCACACCCCTTGAACCCCTCTTTTCCCCCCTTATCTTTCCACTGACTAGTATCTTGCCCATAACCTTATCCCACCCCCTTTTAAAGCATCAGTGCAAGGAACCTGAATTTGCAATTTGTGCTGTACTGATGCTTAGACAAATAAATAATGTTGAATAACAATACTGTTGGGTCTGTAAAGTTTTATTTTGTTCTATTTTTATGCTTGTGCAACCTCCTGATCTGCACAGACTCTCGCCAAGGTCGCCATCTTTAATCAGAGTGAATTATGGTTATGTTGCTTGTGGCCATGATAACCATAATGCAACTCAATTTACACATAATGCATTGGTTTGTTATGTTCTGCTCTCTGTGGGCATTCATATTTATAGTGCGCTGTGGATGCTAAATTGAATACTGCAATAGTTATGGTAACCTGCACTAAATAGACACAAACGCACATGGGTTGCACTTCTGCTAATCTCTTTCTTTGGAAACTAAAATATGTCAAACCTCCGTCCGCCAAAAAAGTTATTAGGCATGATTCTAGAAGCACCCCTATGCATGTCGCAAGTTGCGACATGTGAGGGGTGCAGTTGCCCCAAAGACCCTACGCCCAATTCTGTAACGGGCAGGGTCCCCACGGCTAAGTTCTGCTGTAAATCCCCTACAAATGAGGGTTCCCAAACAGTCTTCCTCGAGCTTGCCTAAATGCTCACTGCCAGGCTGGTGTCCTGCATTTTAGCAGTTTAAATGTGATTGCCAGAGAGTACCTGTATAGCCTCTGAGTACTGTCTCTCTACGAGCTGCCTGGATTGCAGTCATAAGTAATCTGAGAGGGAGCTGTGTTGAAAGACGTAACTATTTGCTGAAACTCATTTAGAGTGATAATGATAATGTAGTTTGTCTAACCTGCCTTCTTTGTAGCAAGGACTGTTTTTTTTATCTCCACTATCTTGGTCCTGGACTGCGAATTGGACCAATCAGTACTGGTGGGACCTAAAATGGAGCAGGAGCTGTCTGGAGTCAAAATCTGTAGGAATTGTAGTTTTGGGCTTTTTGTGCCTTTTTGCAACTGAAGGGGGAGCCTTTGTTGTGACTGACAGGAGAATAAGCCACCCAAACCTTTTGGATCTTGGGGAATTTCCCAGGCTGCTGCTGCTAGTTTCAGTTTTGAGCTGAGAAGTGAAGTAACAGCTCAAGTGATTTTGAGCAGCAGTTCTGTGTAATTTTGCATGGGAGAAAAGTGAAAGGGCTGGGTTTTGGCCTGCCTGTCTGCCTGCTGTCCATGAAAGGGAAAATAGAGTTTATTCGGACTGAATCCGAATTGTGAGGACTATTTAAGCCACTGGACTGTGACCAGGCTTTAACCTGAAGAAGACTGAAGATTTGCTGAATGCGATCAGCCTGTCAGGATTTCCATCTGCTTTTAAATCCCCGGTTTGTGCAGAGATTTTGCGATCGTGACCGGACAGCTGTTTGCCTGGTACAGTAGAATTTTCTTACATGTAAATGTGCTGTGTATTGAAAAAGGGTCATGATTTGGTTCCCCACTGTATGAACTGTGTTTTGCTTGCTGGTACCATAGAATCCTTTACATGTAAATGTGTTGTGTATTGAAAGTGGGTCGTGATTTGGTTCCCCACTGTGTCAACTGTGTTCTGCTTGCTGGAAGCTTTATCCAGCCTAATCGGACTGAATCCATGTTCGTCTCCATTTGGCGTGTGCTATGCCATGCTGGCCCTGCCAGACTACCCCACTGCACAGAGAAAGCCAAAGATGAGAGACCTGCCTGGGGATCAGCCCCCTGCTCCACACTTGAACAGGAACGACGCCTCGGCGAATCATGTGGGCCCTGCTTCTCCTGGCACTCCAGACTAACCACCTGCTGTCTCGATTTTCATCCAGCCTGTGTCCAGTCTTGGGTATCATGAGTAATCATCAGGGTAGCTCCCTGCAACAACAGCCTAATCTAAAAGTGTGTCATCTGATTGTCTTGTTGTTTTCTTTTCACAAACTGAGCCCTCCGGCTCCGGATTAAAAATAGTGTGTGTTATGCATGTTGTTTTCTTCCATCACAGGGCCTCAACCAGCTGCAACATTCCTGGCTAGACCACCATTCTCCATCAGGGTACCCAGATTGTGTGACTGTTTATAGACCCTGAAGTGCATGCATAAATGTTTGATTGATAGAGCCTTTAAGCAAATTAACCTGATTACGCCCCCTCCCTTGTTCAAGTCCCTTAAATAAATCAGATCTAACTCTTTTTTGCATTTACCCTGACTGTGGTTCCAGTTTGTGCAAGAGTATTGTACTGCTGTTATTTGCTGTGTATATTGTGTTTTACAGGGGTCCCACAGGGCCGAATGACCCAGAGGAAAGCCCTGGTGGTAAGTGCAAACAGTGTGGGTACTTGTGTGGTGTATCAGGGGTATTGTGAAAGTGATTATTGTGTATTGTTCCGGCCACTAGTAAGGAAAGGGGGGGGGTTACAGTGTCCCAGAGGGCTGTGCCCAGGTTAGCTTGACCACTACCAACCCTGACCTCTGGGGGGAGGCATCCGTTTCAGAACTCAGGGCCCTTAGCCTGCTACTAGCCAAGCAGGCAGGGGTAGTAGCCTGTGGGATAGTGCCATCTAGGGGTTACACTGCAATTTGAGACATGTCCACAGGTATGCCAAATGCAGGATATAGCTGAGGGGCATGTCGCAAGCTGCATCTGTGTGGGCAGTAGGCAAGTGCCCCTTAAGCCTGGAAAGCTCTTGGAAGAGGCTATGGGACCCCCAGCCCCGATCCCCCAATAGTGCATGTAATCACTTTGCAGGGCTGCACTGCACCCCCAGGTCCCGATCCCCTAACCCAAACATAGAAACATAGAATTTGACGGCAGATAAGGACCGCTTGGCCCACCCAGTCTGCCCTTTTCCCTACCTAATGGATAAGCTGCAGATCCTAGTTAACCAGCAGCCTACTTCTTCCTACCCCCACCCCCTAGAATTGCCTTATGACTGTCCCATGCATACATGAATTCCACCACTGTTTTTTACTCCATAACCTCCTCCGAAGGCCGATACATGCATCCACAACCTCTCTAGAAAAATACTTCTTAAATTATCTCTGAGCCGCACCCCATCTTCAAATTGTGCCCCTTGTTCTGCACACCTTTTTTTGAAAGATGCTGCCCTCTTGGACTTTTGTTGATTCCCTTGAGGTACTTGAAAGTTTCTATCATGTCCCCCCCCTCCTTTCCTCGAGGCTATACATATTAAGCTCCTTAAGTCTCTCTTCATATGTCTTCCGTGCAGACCCTGCACCATTTTAGTTGCCCTCCTCTGGACAGCTTCCATCCTGTCTATGTCTTTGCGGAGATTGGGTCTCCAGAACTGCACGCAGTACTCCAGATGGGGTCTCACCAGCTGTCTGTACAGAGGGATAATAACTTCCTGTTTTCTACTGGTGATGCCTCTCAATATGCATCCCAGTATCCTCCCAGCCCTCCTTGCTGCCCTCTCACATTGCTTGCCCACCTTTAGGTCATCTGATATGACTACCCCCAGGTCCCTTTCCATTTTTGTTGTTGTTAGTATCTCACCCCCCATTGTGTACTCTTCCCTGGGTTTTGTTTCCAGGTGCATTACCTTGCACTCTTAGCATTGAATCTAAGCTGCCATACATTTGACCATTCCTCTAACCTTGCCAAGTCCCTCTCATCCTTTCCATCCCACCTTGTATCAACTCTGTTGCAGATCTTGTGTCATCTGCAAAGATACATACTTTTCCTTCCAGTCCTCTGCAATGTCGCTTATAAAGACATTGAAGAGGACCGTCCTAATACTGAACCTCGTGTACCCTACTAGTAACCCCCTTCTTCAGAGTGGACTCCATTTACTATTACTCTCTGTGTCCTATTCTCCAGCCAACTCTTACCCAGGCTGTCATCTTGGGACCCACTCCCAGGCTGGCTAACTTGTATATTAATCTTTTGTGTGGGACTGTGTCAAATGCCTTGCTAAAGTCTAGGTAGGCCATGTCCACAGCCCCTCCCTGATCTACTACTTTGGTCACCCAGTCAAAGAAATCTATCAGATTCATCTGGCATGACCTTCCCACTGTGAATCCATGCTGCCTTGGGTCCCAGCCCTCTGGCCTCTAGATACTGACAATTCTTTCCTTCAGAAGTGATTCCATCATTTTCCTATCGCCGAGGTTAAACTAACAGGTCTGTAGTTTCCTGCTTCTGCCTTGCTCCCACTTTTGTGAAGGGGAATCACACCTGCCCTCCTCCAGTCCTCGGGTACCACCCCATCCTCCCATGATTTGTTAAACAGGGTAGTCAGTGGTGTCACTAGTTCTACCCTTAGTTCTTTTAGAATCCTGGGATGAATCCCATCAGACCCCATTGCTTTGTCCACCTTCAGTTTTAAGAGTTCTTTCAGAACCCCTTCTTCTGTAAATGGGCTGGTATCAACTTCTGTATCTACAGTGTTCCTATTGTTTGTTTTAGGTACCTCCCCCTCTTCATTTGTAAATACTGAGCAAAAATATTTGTTTAGTATCTCTGCCTTTTCACAGCCACCCTCTGCCCACCCCCATCCCCTTTATTAAGCCTCACTATCCCTCCCTTGGTCTTCCTTTGCTCCCTGATGTACCTATAAAAGGTTTTATCCCCCTTCTTAACTGAGTTGGCTATCTTTTCCTCGGTTTGGGCTTTTGCTGTTCTGACTGCCTTCCCAGCTTCCTTTTGCTTTAACTGATACAGTTCTCTGTCCTGCTCCTTCTGAGAGTCCTTGTACTTCCTGAATGCTTTCTTTTTCTCTTGAACCTTCACTGCCACTTCCTTTGAGAACCATAGTGGTTTTTTACATCGTTTTGTTTTATTTATTTGCTTCACACAAAAGCTTGTTACCTCTGTGATGGCAGTTTTTATTATTCCCCATTGTTCTTCCACCCCTCCTTCCTGCCCATTTGCTAGTGCATTCCTTAGGCACTCACCCATTATGGCAAAGTCAGCCCTCCTAAAGTCCAGTACTTTTGCCTTGTATGGCTTGACTCTATTGCTGTGTTTATTGTGAACCATACTGTTCGATGGTCGCTAGTTCCCAGATGGCTACCCACTTCTACATCTGTGATCCTCTCTACATCTCAATTTGAGAGAACCAGGTCTTAGATTGCTCCCTCTTCGACCTAGTTAACTATGTCCTCCTCCTCTCTAAACTATAAACAATTGGTTGTTCTACTGAGATCACTAAATGGTTTCAGAGCTACCTCTCTAACCGCTCCCAATCAGTTTGCATCGGCGCTGCCTCTTCTGCCCTATCAGTTACCATTGGAGTACCCCAAGTGTCCATCCTTGGCACCCTGCTCTTCTCTATCTTCGTCAACACCCTTCCCTCTGACTGTCTTAACTGCAACACTCTCCTATACGCGGATGACCTCATCATCTTCCATAGTGACAAATCCCTTCCTCATCTATCCTAACCCAGAACTACTGTGCTGCCCATAGCTGGTTAACTTCCAACCTACTGCTGGTTAATGCAAAAAAAAAAGGCCATGTTATTTGCGTCGAAACCATTCCAAACCAAATCCATCGCTGACAACTCCCTCTCCTAATCCACTCCCCTGATGGTCCTGCCCTGGATAATGTCTCCTCCTTTAAATACCTCGGGGTTACACTCAACACCACTCTTTCCTTCACAGACTATGTCAACATTGTCATTCGCAGGATCAACCAGAAACTTGGTGCTGCTTAACGCATAAAACCTTACCTATCCACAGAGGCTCACCTGGCTATAGTCAGAGGTATAGTCAGAGGTAAAAGCAACTAAACTACCCCAGTTTAAATTAGGACTGAGCACTGTATCTTATGATGAATGTACTTGTTTTTAAAATGTGGAAAAATGTGTTAGTTGTTGGTGTGATTGAAGATTTTTGTCTTGTATAACGTCAAAAATTATTTATTAGTTGTTTTATGTAGTTTGAATCTTTGTATGTCATATTGAATGTAACTTTGTTCTTGACGCAGGACAACTTTGAAAATAGGTCTTACGACCTAAAGTTTGCTATCCTGTATAAAAAATAAACATTTTTACTACTACTACTACTACTACTACTACTACTACTACTACTACTACTACTTCTACCCATATTGGACTACTGTTCCCCCATTTACTCTAGAGTCTCTGCCATTCTCCAGGCTAGACTCTCGTCTGCCTATAATAGCGCTTACTGCTTTGCGCTGTCCGCCCCTTCTCCACTCATCACTGCAAACTTTACCACTCTCTTGGCTCGCTCTCCCTACAAGACCGCTTCAAATTCACCCTTGGCGGCTTTGTGGACACCATCTTAAGAAACAGCGCTGTTTCCCCTCTCTCCAACCTCTGTAAATTCTATACCTCACCTAGGTGCCACTGCCTTTGCTCCTCTGCTGTTCCTCCTCTTGAGGTGTCGCGAACCTTGACCAAAATGGGCGGGAATGCCCTGTTGGTAGTGGCCCCCCAACTTTTGGAATGAGCTTCCCGCAACCCTCAGATCTACTAACACCCATCTTACCTTTAGCCACAACCTCAAATCCTGACTGCTAACTAAACACAGCTGTAACTGTCTGCCCAGACAGTTCCCCCACTTGCTCGGTTATCCTATCCTTACACTTCCCAGCTTCCCATCTCTCTCTCCCTTCCTGCTCTTGGTAGCTAGTCAAACAACCCAGGGGTATTTGAGGTGGGCTGGTTTAGCTGGTTTCTGCCATTGCTGTTTCAGTACTTCGCCTATTTCTGCCTTGTGCTGATCATATCACTGTACTGATGTACTTAATTACTCTACTGTGTTATTATATTATCTACTGCTGTATTTATTTACCCTACTATGCCTTGAATTGAGTGCATCTATTGTGTTTATTATATATTCTTGTACATCGCGCCTTTTGGCCCGGAACGTGCCTGAAAATGGTCCTTTGGATCAGTGCACCTACTCGGTAATCAAAGTCATAAATAAATAAACAAATAAATATAGAGATTTCAAGTCCAGATGGACCAAGGATCCCTTATCCTGTGACAAAAGACCCTGACACAGAGGTAGGGAGATAGAAAGCTCTACTGCCAGCTGTTGCAGAAGTGGAAACCATATCTAGAGAGGCCATAACAGAGAAATAAGGATGAAAGTGGCACTCACCATCTGCAGTTTGAGCAGCAAATTCTGTATTAAAGGAACTGGGGGACTCATATAGAAATTTTCCTTTCCAAGAGAGGGACAATGCATCTTACCAGAAAACTCCAGGCCCTGGAATGAGTGAGCAGCATGGGAGTTTTGCATTGTATGGTGATTCAAAAAGGTCCAACTCTGGATGACACTATCTTGCAAAGAGGTCATCTACCATGGAGGGCAGCAGTTCCCACTCATGCATTTTGGACAGCTACTTGCTTAGCCTGTCTGCTAAGATGTTTTGGAAACACAGAAACATAGAAATTGACAGCAGAAGGGGACCACAAGATCCAGCTAATCTGCCCGATATGGGTAACTACCCCATCCTTTCTGTGAAATGATAACTTTGTGCCTGTCCCAGGTGTTTTTGAACCCATTTACCGTTTTGTCCTCCACCACTTCCCGGGGCATGCAATTCCATGGGTCGACCACCCTCTCAGTGAAGAACTTCCTAACATTGCTCCTGAATCACCCACCCTTGAGCCTCATATCGTGTCCTCTAGTTCTGACGCTTTTCTTCTCCTGAAGGAGCTCCTGTACCTCTACCTTATTTATACCCTGACATACTTGAATGTCTCAATCATGTCCCCCCTCTCCCTCTTCTGCTCCAGGGAGTACATGTCGAGTTTCTTCAGCCTATCCTCATATGCAGTTTGATGCAGACCCCGAATCATTTTTGTGGCTCTCCTCTGCACTGTCTCAATCCTATTGATGTCTTTCCTAAAGTGCAGCCTCCAGAACTGTACGCAGTTCTGGAGACTGCACCTTAGGAAAGACATCAATACCTGGGAGACGTACGGCTGACAATTGTAGGACATGGGACAGAGCCCAGTACCACATTCTCATTGCCTCCCTGCATAAGGGATATGAATGCATGCCCCCTTGCTTGCTGATGTAATGCATCATACTAGCATTGTCCATCTGTACTCACAGTGGACCTGGGCTCAGATGTTATTGGAATGCCTGGAGACAGTATAGGACAGTTTTCATCTCCAGGACGTTTATGTGTAACCTGGCCTTCACCTTGGTCCAAGGCCCCTGTGTCTGATAAGGGCTAAGGTGAGCACCCCAGCCATGGCCCGAAGCATCCATGGTGAAGATCTGTACAGCAGCTGGTACAAGAAATGGAATGCCCTTTAACGGATTTTTGCAAGATATCCACCATAGCAATGCTCGTCAAAGCAGGAACGTGATGAGAACCATTTGGTCCAGCTCATCCATCAGATGATCTCACTGGACCCTGAGCATCCACTGAGGGATTCTCAAATGTAGGTGAGTCAGTGGCACCATCACAATGGCAGCAGCCACAAGCCCCAGGAGACATAATTTTCTCGCAGACATAGTAACTCCTGTACACCAAATGTGACTGGGCACTAAAATATTCTGTCCTGTCTTGTGGCAGTAAAGCACAACCCTTCTCTGTGTCCAAGACTGCCCCTATATACTGCAGTCTTTGCAGGAATCATTACAGATTTTGTCACATTTACTGTGACCCCCATCACAACTGCCTTGCCCAAGACAAAGTACGTAGTAAGGCTTATCTGGAGCTGGCCTTCAAGAGCCAGTCATTTAGATAGGGGAACACATACAGGTTTTCCCTGTGAATGGCTGCAACCACTACTGCCAAGCATTTGCTAAATACCCATGGTACAGAAGACAAGCCAAAGTGTAATACTCTGAACTGGTAATATTCCCCCTCCAGCACACAGCGGAAGCATTGCCTGTATAATTTTCTGATTTTGACATTAAGGTATACATCCTTCATGCCCAGAGAACAAATAAAATCCCCTGTTTGCAAAAGGGGATCAAAGCTTGCAGGGATGTCATTCAAAACTTCTTGTATTTGATGCAGAAATTGAGATCCCGGAGACCCAGCACAGGACATAGATCTCCTGTCCATTTTGAGACTAAAAGGTATCTGGGACGTCCGGTTCTGCCACGGCACTGAGCAGAAGCTAAACTATCGGCGCTCTGCCTCACCTGTCCGAACAACCTCCAAAAATCCAGAATAAGAAATTCAAAAGTTCCTAAAAATGTCGGGAGGAGGTTCGCAAAGAGATCGAGGAGTGAGATCTAAAACGCTGCAGTCCAGATTTGAAAGGGAAGGTGAAGATTCGAGAGCAAGTTCCCTTACACGCACCTCCACCCAATCTAGGGCCACCATGGCGGCCAAAAGCTATGAGACCGATGATGAAGTGAAGCATCTGTCCAGAAACCGCTATGAAGCTCTAATGAAAGAGTTGAAAGAAATGCGAGGGGAAAATAAGGAGGAATTTAAACAGCTTAATCAGAAGCTCTTGATGGTGGAGGGTCAGGTCCAGGAAAGTGAGGACCAAATTTCCAACGCGGAGGATGGCCTGCAATCTTTAGGCCACGCAGTATTTGCTCTTTGTAACCATGCTATGTACACAGAACAAAAATGTGTAGATTTGGAAAGCCGATCCAGATGAGATAATTTACTTTATATGGTTTGAAGGAAGGTGCAGAGGAAGGGGACATGGTTGATTTCCTGACTGACTTGTTGAAAGATGTACTTGAACTACCACTTGACTACAAGTTGAAAATTGAGCACACCCACCGGGCCCTACTCCCCAAGCCCAAAGACCCAACTACCAGACCCAGATCAATAATCATTAAATTCAGAAGCTATCGCACCAAGGAAGATATTCTCCACCGAGCATGGGTGAAGAAGGAGGTCAAATATCTTGATTCATGTTTATTTTCCGACCAAGATTATCCACCTATTATACAGAAGCAACGTATGGAATACATACTAGTCATCAAACTTCTTAGAAATAAACAACTGAGAGTTTTTTGGAAGGAAGGAGCTGAATTATACGATTCTCCACAGAAAGTCGGTGAAGCGTTGCAAAAGCGGGGGTTCGCGGTTCCAGCACTCACAAAGGTTACCCAGCCCAAGAGAAAGGAGCCTACAGAGGAATGGCAAATCGTTCCCCTGAGGAAAAATAGGACTGTGAGCGGTAATATCATATCACCAGCTCTACATGAATTTAAAGACTTAATGAAGAAACTGCCAGGAATCTCAGAAAGAGATATTGAGTCTGCAGATGGGTGAGAAAATACCTCTAAATACTGTTTCCTTTTGATACTCGGACTGTCAAGACGAGAAGTATTGACTTAGGGCTGGATATTCAAACTGCGCCATTCTGAGGCGCAAGCCCTTGCGCTGTGCAAAATAGTTGCGCAGGGGTGTGGCCCAGGCGATATTCAAAGGAGTTCGCTATTGAGCAACTCCTTTGAATATCACCCAACCACAACCACTGTGCATGGCGCAGTGAGTTCTTGGCGCCACCGTGTTGTCAGAGTGGAGCATTCAACTTATGTGTGGCTATACCATTGGCGCCATGCGCAAAATCACTATACATTCACAAAAGGTGACATGCAAATGGGGCCATAATTCATGCAAGGCGCGGGGGCCATTTGCATCTGATTATGGCCCCATTTGCATGCCATTAGCATGTAGGTGCGCCGATCCCCGAGGACTTGCGCCTGGCGGCCCTGCCAGGCAGCAGCCGTCGGGGACCGACGCACCCTGCAGCCCGATCGCGGGCAGCAATGTGGCTCCCCACCTCCTCCCGAACATCTCCCTGGTGGTCCAGTGGACCGTAATGCCCGATCGCGGGCAGAATGTAAAATGAACCCCCAACATGTTCCTAGTGCCCGATCGTGGGCAGAATGTGAAATGAACCCCCCCGAACATGTTCCTAGTGCCCGATCGCGGGCAGAATGTGAAATGAACCCCCGAACATGTTCCTGGTGCCCGATCGCGGGCAGAATGTGAAATAGACCCCGAACATCTCCCTGGTGGTCAGTGGACCGTAATGCCCGATCGCGGGCAGAATGTAGGTACCACCCCAGCCCATATCTCCCTGGTGGCTAGTGTCCCCCCACCACCCACCCACGAAGCCCCACCACCCGCTCCCCCGGCAGCCAGTGGGCGCAGCATCCCACCGCCTGCCGCCCCACCGCCTCGCCGACTGACTGCCCGGTAGGGCTGCACGCCCATTGTGCGGGGACTGTCATGTACGGTATAGGCTGTATGTCCATTGGCTCTTCTCTGCACCAATCGGCGTGCAGCTTCACCGGCAGTCAGTCGGCGGGCGGCGGGCAGGCAGGTGGATGCTGACGCCCCCGCCGCCGGGGAGCGGGTGGTGGGGCTCGTGGTGGGGGTGGTGGGACACTAGCCACCAGGGAGATGTTTGGGCGGGGTGTCAATTTACATTCTGCCCGCTGATCGGGCATTACGGTCCACTGGACCACCAGGGAGATGTCTGGGGTCTATTTACATTCTGCCCGCGATCGGGCACTAGGAACATGTCTGGGGTGTTCATTTCACATTCTGCCCCGATCGACATTACGGTCCACTGACCACCAGGAGATGTTCGGGTTCATTTTACATTCTGCCCGTGATCGGCACTAATAGGAACATGTCTGGGGTGTTCATTTCACATTCTGCCCACGATCGGGCATTACGGTCCACTGGACCACCAGGGAGATGTCTGGGGGTCTATTTACATTCTGCCCGTGATCGGGCACTAGAAACATGTCTGGGGGCTCATTTCACATTCTGCCCGCGATCGGGTATTTCGTCCACTGGACCACCAGGGATGTGAACGGGAGGAGGGAGCTACTTGATGCCCGCGATCGGGCTGGTGGGAGTACACTATGCCCGCGATCGGGCTGGGGGGCACAGGGACTGAGTCAGGGGCCAGCCACGGGTGTGCTGTGTTGCGCTGTGCAATACAGCAGCTCACCTGTGGGTGGCCCTCTACTTAAGCCTTTTTTTTTTTGGCTCAAGGTCCTGCAGACTCAGGTTGGGGGTTGCACCTGCACAACTCTGCACAGCCCGGCTGAATATCGGGCTGTGCAGTTTATGCATGGTTCCTCCCCCTCCTGTTGAGCATGCATTCATTTGCATTGCGCTGTTGCTCAGCCTGTTTTCAGTGGCGCAACTGCCTCCTGCTGAATATCGCAGAATGGCGCAATGTAGGACTTGAGCATGCGCAACCCTTTTGAATATCTGGCCCTTATTGTTTCGCTACAAATATCCTCGATGTAAGACACTTCCAATGCCCAGACTCTTGATGTCTCTGGTGGAGTTTGCCTAATGTTCTTCGTCCCAGGCTCAGGTCTTGGACACTACTCTGGGAATGATCCTGACCCTCTCCCTCGTTTCTATTCTTCTGCTGTTGGGCACATGATTTTGACTGGGAGTAAGTGTGATGGCCCCACCCGTGTTCATATTACCCTCCCCCCCCTTTTAAAGTACATAGAAATCGATCAAAAACCTGCCTTGGAGTACGTTTTGTTGCAATACTACAAGGCTCTGATCTAGTGACTCTCAGGATCATGTTTTCTTCTGATCAAGGGAAGTCAGTGCCGGAATACATGAAACCCAGTCGGGTTGCAGGGAGTCTCTCCTATAAATAGCATGAATGAACTATGGACATGATAAATATCTTGAAGTGTATACTTTGTGGAGGTGGTGGGTTGGGCACTGGTGTGTGGCCAGCTTATATTACACCAAAATAGGGCGTGCCTTTGTAATGAGGGTCAATAATCTCATTTAAAGGCCCCCAATAGTTATGGAAGCACAAAAATCGCCACCTTTTTATTTTTAATTACCTAGTATGTTGAAAACCCCCCTATGATGTGCTTCATGTGGGCGAGATCTACGTAAACACCACTGTGAAGGTACTCCCGGAAGAGGGGAGTTTAAGATGACACCACTCCCCCCCCCCCTCTCCTAAAGGGGGACGAGGGAAGGGGACTGGGGAGGGTGAGAGGTGAGGAGAACGGATTGGGGATTCAGTGGGCATATGCGGAAGGAAATCTTACACCTTCACACCAACCACGGGGCGAGGCAGTATAGCCAAGATGGCCGTATATGTGGCGAATACCATAATTCAGGAGCCCTACAAGATAAGGGCTCAGGAGGAGTTCCCCTCTTGTTTGAGGGATTCTGAGGCACTCCTCCCCCCACCAATACCATCAGATAGGTGGGAAAAGAGGTCACCACATTTGTTTGACCTCCTACCTTGGAAGCCAGTTAAAAATGACTATGTTAGTGCACTGTTCGCACAAACAGTTATGGTTTATTGGTTAGATCAATTATGCGTATTATGTTGTTGCTGTTAGAATTTTTTTTTTGGGTCAGCAGAAATTATATTAATTAACTACTTTGTACTGGGAAAGGGGGTTTGTGTTAAAGGGACAGAGCCATTGTCTTTCAGCCATAATGGGTTATACTATATGCTCATATAATGTTCATGGCCTATCTGGGCCGATTAAGCGCTCCAAGGTGTTATCTTACCTGAAGCGCTCTGGAACTGATATCTCTCTACTTCAGGAAACCCATCTATCACATGATGAACACGAGAAGTTTAGATGTCTGGGCTTTTCCCAGGTTTTTTCTTCTTCTTTAGGGGGGCGTAGGAGAGGAACAGCTATATTAATACCTTCCAGGGTGCCATTTGAATGCCAAGATCAATTGTGTGACAAGGAAGGGCGATACGTAATGATCAAGGGGAAACTAAATGGGAAACTTGCCACCTTTGCCTCAGTATACTTTCCCCCAGCCACGGAGTTCATAACCTACCGGGCTTTCTTCCTCCTCATGTCTCAATGGGCAGAAGGTACAATGGTATGTGGGGGAGACTTTAACTTAGATCTTTCAGCAGCTGGGAGTGGGGGAAGGTCAGTGGGAAAAAAAACAAGAGAACTAATAAAATTGCTTGGTGAATTGGGATTTGTGGACACATGGAAATATTTAAATGGATCAGCTAAACATGCCACCTTTTTCTCACAGGTCCACTCTAGCTATACCACAATCGACTATATGTTAATCTCCCAAGAGCATCTAGGGTTGGCGGGTAGGACATGGACGGGTGATTTTATCTTGTCAGATCATGCCCCAGTTTTTCTTAGACTAGACTCAGATAATTTTAGGAAAAGTACAATGTGGAGGCTCAACCTCTCCCTGCTTCACAGTAAGGACAACATTCATACTTTGGAAGAGATTATCAAACAAGCTGCGATGGAAAATGACAGTCCCGAGATTGATATTTCAATTTTATGGGACACCATCAAGGCGATCTGCAGGGGCAAATTTATTAAAATATCAGCTCAAAACAAACGAGAGAGGGAACAAAAACAAAGTGCCTTGACGGCCCAGATACAAAAACTAGAGCTTCAACAGATGTCCCAGACCAACCCCAAAACTTCAAAAGAAATTAAAAAGCTTAAACAAGAACTGAATGCTATATTAGATTACAAAATTGAGCAGAAGCTATTGTTTTTAAAGCAGAAGTATTATGATGGAGGCCCTTGCTCCTTGAAATTGTTGGCTGGACGTCTCAGACAACAAAGGGCCAAAGCATTAATATCAACTTTAAGGCCGTCCCCCCAAAAACCACCCTGCCATACGGTGGAGAAAATATCAAACACCTTCGTCCACTATTACACACAGTTATATGCGCCTCCCCACCCAGGTGAAAAGGAACAATAAACACCTTTTTGGCAACCCTCCAGCTGCCAAAACTGCCTAAACATCTGGGTCAGGGCTTGGTCGCCCCCATAACAACCAGGGAAATAGAAGCAGAGATAGGGAGACTGAAAACATTAAAGTGCCCAGGGATGGACAGCCTCCCTGGTGAATTTTATAAATCTCTTAAAGGGGCAGTTATTCCCCTACTCTCCAGACTGTATACCAACATCCAAAGCCCTGAAGGGAAAATTCCCCCATCCTGGGACCAGGCAATTATATCTGTCATTCCAAAGGCAGGTAAGGACCCCACCCTTCCAAGCTCCTATCGCCCTTTCTCGGTGTTAAACACAGATTATAAAATATTTACCTCTGTGTTATCACAGAGATTAAAGCAAATGGTTCCTACCTTAATCCAACAGGACCAGTGCAGGTTTATCCCAGGCCGTCAGGCCTCGGACAACATTCGGCGTACCATATACCTGATTGAACATGTACAAAATTATAAAATTCCGGTGATCCTTATAAGTTTAGATGCTGAAAAAGCATTTGACAGAGTGTCATGGCAATTTCTAAGAGGGTCCTTGCCGCTTTTGATTTTCCCCAGAAATTCACCAACCTTATTTTCAAATTCTATTCAAACCCCAGGCTGATATACGCTCAAATGGTCATATTTCCACGGTTTCCCCCTTTATAGAGGGACCAGACAGGGTTGCCCAATCTCTCCCTGTTATTCGCCTGTACATAGAACCTCTGGCCCAATATATCAGGGTTATGTAATGATGGAGGGTATCAACTTGGGGGATAAAGAACACAAGTTGGCTCTTTTTGCTGATGATGTACTGGTATATCTTACAAATCCAACTAAGACCCTTCCTGCCCTTTTTCACAAGCTTGAAAGGTTCTCTGCTTTATCAGACTACTCCCTGAACACAACCAAAACTGAAGTACTCCCATTTAACTATCCAGTTCCCTTGCTTATACGTAGGCAATTCCCATTTAAATGGGATCTCCCCTCAATAAAATATTTAGGAACTCAGTTACCAGTGGATCTCAGCCAATTATTTAAAGACAATTACACTCCATTGATAAATAATATTAAAAAAGATATTAAAAGGTGGAGCATAATTCCACTATCATTCTATGCTAGGTCTCAGGCAATAAAGTTAAATGTTTTGCCACGTTTGTTATACCTTTTCCAATCAATACCATGTGTTATTCCTATACAAGATCTTAAGGCCTGGCAACAAATGTCTTCAGCTTTTATATGGCAAGGTAGAAAGCCATGATTTAAACTCCAGGCATTACACCTTCCTAAGTCACAGGGTGGTATTGCATTGCCTAATTTTTCCACATACTGGAACTCTGTGCAAATGAGATGCGCACTGATGTGGGACAATAGGTATTGTGATGCTCATTGGAAATAAATTGACTTAACTAGAGGTTTTCGGTACCCTTTACCTGCCATAATATTTTCGGGTAATTTATTGAAACAGACCTTACAAGGTACACAGGGGAGCATCCGATCCATCTTTGAGGGATGGAGGAGGGGAAACCCCTGGAGGAACATTAAGGAGCACATATGGAAATATAAGTGGTTTATCACTAATCCAGACTTTCCACCTGCTAAGGACTCAACATGGTTTGCAGTCCAAGCAAATAGGAGACTTTTTGCCCCCTGGCAGCTCATTAGGCAAAATGCCATAATATCTTTTGAGGAAGCTAAGACCAAATTTAGATGGGGTGAGGGAGAAAGATTACGTTACTTTAAAATTAAAGATTTTGTAAACTCCCAGTATAGGCGTACTCAGTCCCGTTCCCAGATATTGGAAGATACATCCCCATATATTCAAATCTTCAATGCTAAAGGGGAGGATCATGCAATATCCCATATATATAAATATTTGATGTCCTTGCAGGAACACATGCTGGAGCCTCTCAAGGTCAAATGGGAGCAGGACCTTCACCTCCCGTTACTACAACCACAATGGGCTAAGATCTGGCAGATGACGTGGTCCACCACTTCATCCCCGAATTGGCGTGAATACGCCTGGAAAGTTCGAACAAGGTTTTTTTTAACACCTCATCTACAGGCTAAAAGAAACCCTAGCCTTCCCTCAGATTGTTGGAGGGCATGCGAGACAGGGGTGGCAACCCACGCGCATATATTTTATGGTTGCCCGAAGCTTCGACCCTTCTGGTCATCTGTCACTCAGCACATTTCTAAAATCTTTTGTCTTGATGTACCTTTAACATCTCAGAATTTGGTCCTGGGCATCCCCCTGGAGTCTCTTAAACAAAAAGATATGAAATATATGTGGTCTATACTACTGGTGGCGGCCTACAAGGCTATTACCAGGAGATGGCTACAAGAGGAACCCCCCTCCATCTCTGAATGGAGGTGCATTGTAGACCAAATCAGAACATTTGAGAATATCTCCCATAATTTACAGGATAAGTCAGTAGTCTATGTGAACAGATGGACCAGGTGGGTTGTGTATGCCCAGGATGTTCTGATGGGGGCAACCTGAGAGTATTGAGGAGATACACCCTGGTACCTGGGTTAGGAGTTTTGAACCAGTCCACACCATGCATCTGGGGAAGAACTGTAGAGGATTAGATCCCAATCTATATAGAAAACCCTCTAATGCATGGGGCTCACGCCTTATTGTCCCGGATATATGGGAAAAAATATATGTATGTTGAAAATATTTTAGGAATAACCCTTTTTTGAAACAAAATCCAAATGATAAATAAGCTGACCTACTAAATTTTTTATTTTCTCTTTTTAAATTGTTAGAATGGGTTCTTTAAAAGATCTTTAATTTCTTTTTTTACCTAAATATCCGCACTGTATGCCATTGTTGTTTTCTCTAATCAAATCTTAGAGCAATTTTCCACTAGGTAGTAGTGGAGTTATGTACATTGTTATCCTTATAAAGTGACAAGTTCTTCCACTACACCTGAAGTTGGTATATAGTGCTTAAAACAAATAATATGGAATTTTTAGTATCTAGTTGAAATGTCTTGATACTATCTGTATTGAACATATCCATGATTGAATATGGGTTATAAGGTACTGTTATTAACCTGTGCTTAATAAAAATGAAGTATAAAAAAAAAAAAGTATCTGGAACAGAACCCTGTGTTTCTCTCTCGAGGAAGAACCAGTTCTGTAGCATGTTTTTAAAATAAAGACTGGACTTCTTCCTTCTGGAGGGACAAGTGGCCCAGAGGATAACAGGTGGGAGGCAGAAGATGATCTGGAAGGGTTTCTAGCAGCTCCAGAGCATGCCCCCTTGCAATTATCTCCAGCACCCACTCATCTGTTGTGCTCTCCCTTCATTGTTTGAAATGCAGGGAGAGTCTGCCCCCACAACCACCCTTAGAAGCAACAGTGGGGTTGGGGGTGTCTCTGGAAGATGGTCATGTGGATCTGGTGGTGGCAGTGCCACCGGTACCAACTGCTTGGGTGCTTTTATATCTATACCTGGGGGAGGGGTGCAGCAAAGGGCCACCTCCTCTGCCATGTCCTTGTCAACGGTAGGCACGTTCACCTCTGTCAGCATGCTGATGTAAGGCTCTCCTCCCATGTCCCTTGGCAGGACTGGGATACAGGAATTGATTTGCCAAGAGTCATTTTTGATGTCTAAAGACCTCTTAGGGCTTCTTCAACATCATAACCAAACAATTTCGTCCCTCTAAAAGGGGGCATTTAAAACTCCTTGTTGCACATCATCTGCAAAACCAGCAAACCTGAGCCAAGAATATCTCCTCATACAAATGTCAGAAGCAGCAGCCTGGCAGAAGCATCAGAGACATCACAGGCTGAGCAGAGCAAATGGCTGCCAACCTCATACCAGACATTAAGGTTTTAAATAACTCATTCTTGGCATCGCCCTTAGGCAACGCTCGTGCTTCAGCTTTTCCCAGGCTGTTTTGATATTTGATCATATGGGCCTGGTAATTTACAATTGTGTGCTTGCCCATCACATCCAGCCTCCTAGATTCTTTATCAGGAGGTAAAGTACACATTTTCTGTGGGCCCATCATGAGCAGCCATAATGACCACAGAGTCAGTTTCTGGTTGGTTAGCATAGTAAGGATTAGCAGATGGGGCTATATACTACTTATCAGCCTTTCTGGATACTGTTTACAGTGAGTTTGGTCTGTATCATGCAAAAAAGGTAGCATCATCTAATGCAGGATATACAAATGGAATTATAATGGCAGGGGAGCAGAGCACCTCCAAATATTCCACAAGATTTCTTTTTGTCGAGTTTTTCTCTTCCACAACAAAGCCCATGGCAGTTTGCATTTGCTGCACCATGGCTTAAAAAAGTAGGACCCTCAGGAGGAGACCTCAGGGTGTATACCACTTAGTCACACTGCAGGATGAGAGAGTAGAACTAGATCAAAGTACCCTATATTGTTCTCCCTCATATTCCTCCTCTAAATCTTCTTTTAATACTGTACCATGAGGTCAGGATTATATCTTAGTTCCTTGTCAACATCCCTATTGAGGGAGGGAGGTGCAAGGGGCACTGTCGATGCTGGTGGCTGCTGAGAAGGAGGATTTTGTGATGTGCTGGTAGCAGGCAACAGTGTTTGAATGCCCTGAAGCCTTGTTGACCAGATAACTGCCTGCATAGGTAAGCCAGGCAGAATATATAGTATCATCTCTGAAAATGACATCAGCACAACTTGAGAGTCGATGACACCCTGGCCAGAGTACGTGACTACTTGTGTCAATGACGGGCCATGGCAGCACCTAAGCCAAGCCCTGACCTTGTTGTATCACCGACAGTCAGGGTGCCTGTAGTCAACACTGCTGAAGTGGTCATTAGAATTACCTTGTCTCACTGGTGGCGAGGACCTTGCCAGTGAAGTAGATTTCTTTTTATGTTTATACTTATGGCCAGAAGATGAGGAGAGCCACAATGCTGATCACTTTCTGTCCCAGTCCTTTGATTTTAGTAGCCACTTCTCAGTCGATGGTGAGACTGCAATAAACTTTTTGGCCTTGTTCCTTCTCCATCGCTGTTAAAGTTTTAATGAGGACATTTTCTAGAGCTTTCTTTCAGTGTTGCCTTGTAGCCTGGTTGAAGCTCTGGCAAACCTCACAAGTCCGCACATTGTGAGACAGGCCCAAATAGTACACACAGACCTTAAAGGGTCTTTCAGTTTTGGTGGCATGCAGAGATGACAAAGTAAACTGTTTTAGTTAAAGTAAAAAGACAACGGCAATGGCTGGTTGACAACATTTCCTTCAGCAGGTCCAATGAGGCGATCAATGGCTGGAAAAGAACTAAAGGAGTGATGGGGCCACCCACATTTATATAGATGCTGACACATGACATTGTGTTGGGAGTCCCCCCAGCTAGCAAAAGTTTCCATGTGGTCCTAGTGCCTGGCGGCTATAGTTCCAAAGGTGTGGACTAAAGGAGGAAATATCCTCAAAGGTCACCATTTCTCTCTGTTCCACCACTGGATTCATGTATGGTGACCACGAGCTCAGACTGCACCTTTGTTTGATCAGAAATATTATCAGGCTTGACCAGAATTCTGCTAAGATGTCAACAAGTGTATATCACTCTACACCCTACAGTGCATATCACTCTACCCAGTGTATATCACTCTACACCCTACAGTGTATATCACTACCCAGTGTATATCACTCTACACCCTACAGTGCATATCACTACCAGTGTATATCACTCTGCACCCTACAGTGTATATCACTACCCAGTGTATATCACTCTATACCCTACAGTGTATATCACTCTACACCCTACAGTGTGTATCACTACCCAGTGTATATCACTGTGCACACTACAGTGTATATCACTACCCAGTGTATATCACTACCCAGTGTATATCACTCTACACCCTACAGAGTATATCACTACCCAGTGTATATCACTCTACACCCTACAGAGTACATCACTACCCATTGTATATCACTCTACACCCTACAGTGTATATCACTACCTAGTGTATATCACTCTACACACTACAGTGTATCTTGCTCTACACTCCCAAAACAGCTCATCTGTAGTCAATTAGATGTGCCACTCAGACTCTATGCACAGCATTTCTAAGGGTGATCATTTGTGATACTAGAAACAGACCTCCTCAGCTCTTTGGAATACAAAGCAGACATCAAGTTATCAGCTTATCAATTCCCTAGAGCTCAGAAGTGGAGACTGTACAGTGCACTCCTTTATTCTGACAGTCTGCCACCTCACAAACCTTTTCAACTTTAATATTTGTCAGCACAGCTGTCCATCATAAAACTATCTGATTCACAATTTAAAACACATCAGACATGTTCTGCAAACCTTTACCCAAAAGGCTTACTATTGTTAAAAGGCAGATTTAGTTTCCCTGATAAAAGGATGACATGCTAAGGTGTCAAGTAAATGGCAGTGCATAAATTCTCACTCTGCTAACCTTAGAGGATATGACACTAGATCACAGAAACACAGAAACATAGAATTAGAAACATAAAAACATAGAAGTTGACAGCAGACAAGGACTGCATGGCCCAACCCATCTGCCCATTTTTCCCTACTTACCACACCACCACAGACAGACCCTACTTGATCTACAGCTCTTCCCCCCTCCCCCCTTCCTGTCCACTATGATTCCCTTGTTCTATTCCATGCATTCTTGAACCACAGCACTGTTTTTGTCCCATCATCTCTGGTGGAAGGCTGTTCCAGGAATCCACCACTCTTTCTACAAAGAAGTACTTCCTTGCATCCCTCCTGAATGTACCCCCTAACCAGCTTCATAGCATGTCCCCTTGTTGTTGAACACCTTTTTTCTGAAAAATACTTTCCTCCTGTACCCTATTTACCTCCATGAGGTATTTAAAGGCCTCTTATCATATCACCTCCTCTCCCTCCTCTCTTCTAGGCTGAACACACTGAGATCCTTTAGTCACTCCTCGTAAGGCTTTTGATGCAGACCCTGCACCATTTTTGCTGTCCTCTGCTGAACTGCCTCCACTCTGTCTATGTCCTTCCAGAGATGTGGTCTCCAGAACTGGACACAGTACTCCAGGTGGGGTCTTGCCAGCGATCTGTACAGAGGCAACACCACCTCCCTCTTTCTGCTGATGATACCCCTCCCTATGCACCCCAGCATCCCACTAACCCTCCTGACTGCCTTGTTGTGCTGTCTGACCACCTTTAGGTCATCAGATATGACTATCCCCAGGTCTCTTTTTTGCTTAGTAGTTGTCAACGCCTCTCCACCCATTTTGTATTCCGCCCCTGGGTTTCTGTGCCCTAAGTGCATTATTTTGCACTTTTTCACATTGAAACCCAGCTGTCATACCTTTGACCACTCCTTTAGTTTTCTCAGGTCTCTGCTCATCCTTTTCACACACCCCCATAGTGTTCCTGCTACTGCAGATTTCGGTGTCATCTACAAAGAGGCAGATCTTCCCTTCCATCTCCTCTGCAATGTTACTTATAAAGGTAACCCCCCTACAAATGGAGGTTCCCAAAAAGTCTTCCTTGAGCTTGCCTAAATGCTCACTGCCAGGCTGGTGTCCTGCGTTTTAGCAGTTTAAATGTATTGCCAGAGAGTGCCTGTATTGCCTCTGTGTACTGTCTCTTTAAGAGCTGCCTGGATTGCAGTCATAATTAATCTGGGAGGGTGCTCTGTTAGAAGATGTACTTGTTTGCTGATCATTTATTAGAATAGTAATAATATTGCAGTTTGTCTAACCTGCCTTCTTTGTAGCATGAACATTTCTGTTTATCTCCACCATCTTGGTCCTGGACTGCTGAAATGGGCCAATCAGTACCTTTGGGGACTCTAAAATGGAGCCTGTCCCCAGGGGCTTTGTGGAAGCAAAATTCTGTAGCAATTGTAGTTTTGGTATTTTGGCACCTAAATGGACTTGGAGGGGGAGCCATTGTTGTGCCTGACATAGGAATCAGCCAACCGAACCTTTTGGATCCTGGGGAAAGTCCCAGACTGCTTGCAATTTCAATTCAGATCTGAGTTGGAAAGTGAAGGAGAAACAGCTCAAGATAGTCGAGCAGTAATCCTGCATAGATTTGTACGGGAGAACTGTGAAAGGGCTGAGTTTTGCCCTGCCTATCTGACTGCTGTCCCTGAGAGGGAAACTGAAGTTTATTTGGACTGAATCCGAATTGTGAGGATGATTTAAGCCACAGAACTGTGACCAGGCTTTAACCTGAAGAAGACCGAAGGTTTGCTGAATGCGATCGGCCTGTCAGGATTTCCAGCTACCTCTGAACTCCCGGTTTGTGCAGAGACTCTGTAATTGCAACTGGATCGCAATCTGCCTGGTACAGTAGAATTTCTTACATGTAAATATGCTGTGTGCTGTTAGTGGGTCGTGATTTGGTTCCCCACTGTATGCTGAACTGTGCTCTGCTTGCTGGAGGCTGCATCCAGCTCCAACAGACTAAAACCGTTTGCATCTCCATTTGGCCTGGGTCTTGCCACACTGGCCCAGCCAGACTACCCGCTACACAGAGAAAGCCATCGATGAGAGACCTGCCTGGGGATCAGCCCCCTGCTCAACACCTTGAACAGGAATGACGCCTCGGTGATTCATGTGGGCCCTGCTTCTCCTGGCACTCCAGCTCAACAACCTGCAGTCTCGATTTCATCCTGCCTGTATCCTGTACTGGGTATCATGAGTAAACATCAGGGTAGCTCCCTGCAACAACAGCTAAATCTAAAGTGTTGTCATCTGATTGCTTTGTTGTCTTTTCCCTCACTAACAGAGCCCTCCGGCTCTGGATTACAAATAGTGTGTGTAGTGCATGTTGCTTTCTTCCATCACAGGGCCCCAACCAGCTGTGATGCCGGCCTACCCCGGGCATCGGTTCTGGCTAGCCCACCTTTTTCCTACCTGGGTACCCAGGTGTGTGTGAAAAAGCAGGATATTCGGGGTACCTAAATCAAAGAATAAAGCACTCTGGATAGGAAGGTTGATACCAGTCCATTCACAGAAGAAAGGGTTCTGAAAGAACTCTTAAAACTGAAAGTGGACAAAGCAATGGGGCCTGACAGGATTCACCCAAGAATTCTAAAAGAACTAAGGGAAGAACTAGTGACACCACCGATTACCATTTTTAACAAATCATGGGAGGATGGTGTGATACCTGAGGACTGGAGGAGGCCAGATGTGATTCCCCTTCACAAAAGTGTGAGCAAAACAGAGGCAGGAGACTACAGGCCTGTTATATATGGTTCAGAGCTCAGTGCTTGTGTTACATACTGCATCTACATAATGTAGGTTTGAGTTTGGATACAGAGGCCAGACCAGTAAGTAGAATGATGCTTCCAAGGTATAGTTGTATGAATGGATAGTGCTTAAGTACTTGGACATAGACATGAACAAGTCAGTGATTATAGTACATGATGAACTGACAGTACGATAATGCTGATACTGGAACAAATGAGTTATTCAGTATGAGTTGATGGTGTGGCTTTGCTCTGTATCCCATCATAGGAAGGAAGATTAGTTGTTTAGGATGTGACACCCCCCAAGAAATTATGATATCCACGATTATGTCCTCCAACTCCAGAGAGTATGGCCGGCAGCACACAGGAGAGGAAAAAAAAACCTTGGAGGAACCTCTGAGGACCCATGGCTGCCAACCTGCTCATCCTTATGGGCATACTAAAGGAGCATAATCCTAATTAATCAGATTAATGGCTAGTACAAGCTGCGGATTATGAACCAACTGAACAGTTCGTAGTTAGAGCTGAAAGGTCAGGAACAGGCTTCCAGGTCTTGCGTGAGCGAAGCAGGTAGCTGTATGAACACGTGAAGCATCCAGGTATATCGCACTGAGATGAGCATTGTTGGCACATGTCCAACCGATTCAGGATAGGGCTACAATGAGGAGCTCCTAAGGCTAGTACATGATAATAGATGAATATAGAGTACATATATATCCAGGCATTGACGCTGGCGGCAGAGATAAAGTAGACGTAGTCCAAATTCCGGCTTCTGCTGATAGTAGGTTTATGTATTTCATGGAAAGGCAGAATGTCTTGAGATGAAGCTGAGGACTGACGAACCCAGTTCAGGTAATAGGATGCAGAGAGTAGAATTTATGCTTACGACATGATATAGAGGCATAAAGCAGCAGAGCTGAGCTGAATCCTGGCAGGAGTTAAAGGTAGTAATCCGAAATGATACAGTGTGAGGGTAGGAAGCATCCAAGGGAATAATTCGGCAATCCCAAATGGGTAAGACTGTGCAGATGGAACGCACTGGTTAATATATGAGGTAGTTAATAGCAGGTAATGCAGTCTAGGTCAGTGAGATGATACGTAGTAGAAGCAGCAGCTAGACCCAAGGTTAGGATGCAAGGCTAGACCGTCGTAGGTCAGCTGGTAGGTAAATAGAGAGGCAGCCAGCTCCGGATAAGCAGATAAGCACAGCCAGACCCTCGTAGGTCTGCTGGTAAGTATCTAAGGCTGGCAAAGGAGAGGTAGGTGAATATGGAGTAAATATATCCGAGCTTTGACACTGGCGAGGCAGGATGCAATAGAATTAGGTAAACATCCAGGCTTCTGCTGATAGAAGACTTATAATGTCATGGAATGGTAGAAGGTTTGAGGAAGCTGATGATTGATGAACCCAGTTAAGAGCACAAGAGAGTCGACTTTATGTTTAAGTCATGACCTAGCAGGCATACGGTAGAACGGAGCTGAAATCCTAGCAAGATTTGAGGGTAGAAAAACTGAAGCAATACTGAGGAAGGCTAGGAAGCATCCAAGGGAGTGAAACAGGGCGAGCCTCAATAGGTAAGGAGATTGGCAACTATCCCACATAGGCTAGTATACGTAGTTGATGCATACATAGGTCAGCTGATGAGTAACAGTGGGAAGTTGATGATGGCAGTCAAGCCCATAAGGGTTAGCAGCTGCAGCGGAGCCCACTACGTTGGCTGGAATTAACAAGAATGAATTGGAAGGGTATACAGTATATCAAGGGTGACTTCTAAGAGAAATAGTCATATGCACAGGCAAGCATCTTTGATCCGCATTGGTGGAGTTGTACTTTTCGAGTAATTTTGACAGATGAGGAATTCTTGCCGAGGAGGAGAGGAGCTTGAATGAATGACTGAAATCCGGTAGGAGAATATGGTCTTGGAGTCAATGCCAAGTCTGGGTAGAAAAGTCAGGTACGAGGTAGAAGTATACGAATCTCCAGGCCCAGACTGGGTGTGGCAGGCATAGAGAAGTATGAACCTCCAGGCCCAGTGCAGGGCAGGCAGGCAGGCATAGTTAAGAAGTCACACCTCCGGGCCCTGAAGGCGAAGCAGGTACGAGGTAGAGTATACGAATCTCCAGGCCCAGAGTTGGGTGTGGCATGCTGACAGAAGTTATGAACCTCCATGCCCGATATGGGGCGTGGCAGGTACAGCATACAAACAGTCAAACCTCCAGGCCTTGAGGGTGAAACAGATATGAGGTAGAGGTATACGAATCTCCAGGCCCTGACTGGGCGTGGCAGACGGACAGAAGATATGAACCTCCATGCCCGATGCTGGGCGAGGCAGGCATAGTGTACAAATAGTTGACTCACCAGGCCACGACGCGGCGAGGCAGGTGGAGTGAGAGCAGCCTGGAAGCTGCTGAATGAGCACTAAGAGCTGATCTGAAAAGAGTGTGGGGCCCTTGCAAATCCGAATATACACAGGTGGCAGAGTCCAGGTAGCCAGAAGAGCAGGAAGCAGGAATGCAATGAATAGGGCGAGCAGTAGGTAACGAGTTGTAGGCAAGGGACCTATGCAGGTCAGTAGCAGCAGATTAGTAGTAGGGCTACTGGATTTGTGTGAATGCAATGAAGTAAGAATAGCACTATAATACAAGGTGCATGGTGGAGACCGATGACTATGGAATTAGCAGGTAATCGGTCTGACCCTCCTAACATTTGTGGCGATAGGTGACCAAGCAGCAATACAGAAAGCTATAATGTGCAGCACATCCTTATTTATGAAACAAAACAAGTCCACAGTAGAAGGCCCCATATAGTTAGTGATAGGGAATGTAACTTGCAACTGAGTTCATTGATTGTAGAATTTGAGTATCCAGAGGTAGCTGCAACAGTACGAGGAGCATCAGGAAATATACAGAGCAGGGTCAAATGACTGAAGTCAGAGTTCTAAGGTGGGTCATGGCAGTTGAAAGTCGTGGGACGGCTTTAAATGAAATGCTGTCATAGAGGCAGCATCGGATAAAGGGCTATAGTAGTAGAGAGAGTGTGCGAATGGAGATGAATACCATAGGTTGAGCTCCAGTTCATGTCCCATCTTCTGGTAGTCAATTGGAAAGAAAACTAGTATTGGCTAGCAGGTAGCTGAACCAGCTAAATCCTCGAGCGGGTCATGACTGTTTAAGGTAGATTCAGCAATTACTGAATTGTTAGCAACTGAAATGGCATAATCCGTGAAACACACTTGGAGGTGCTTAAGGTATCTGAGCGAGTGCGAGTAGCCAGGAAGTGCAAGCGACAGGCGAAGCCATGATTGTACATGAAGGGACCTTGCACCTAGCAATAGCAATGTTGTCTGAATGGAAGGCGTGCTATTCTGGCACTTGCAACTGGATCTGATAAACGAGGCAGACTCAGGACGGATATACTGGCTAGGAGGTAGAAATCTGGAATGCTACCTTTAGGTCCTGTACAGGAATGTATGACATGGTTCACTGTCCTGTGAGTGCACAGCAGGTTGAAGAGAAAACGGGCTGAGGAGGGTACTAAGGTGCAGTAGCAAGAGTGCCGGAGCGAGCATGTATGGCGCTGAATGGAGACAGAATGCGGAGGATGCAGCAGCTGGAAGAAAAGGCTGCAGCATGGAGTAGCAGGTTAATCCAAGTGGGTGTCCAGTAGAATGCAGATGGCAGTGATGCAGGTGAACGCTCTCCGAGTGGAGCGCTGAAGAAGGGAGACAGCAGCAGGTGAGCAGGAGCAGCGGCAGACGAACTAGGCGCAGCTGGCAAAGAGAGAGCCCCGAAAGAAACAGAAACCACCAAAACAAGCTTAGAACAGCACAGGAGGGACAGAATGGGGGGAGGGGGGCAACACAGAAGGAGCAACAAGCAGACAGAATGGGGAAAGTGGAGGGCAAAACAAATGTGAGGCAGGGAAGGGGGGGGCCAGCCGTGCCACTGGAAAGTGAGTGCGTCTCGCTCTAAGCAAAGCAGCAGGCTCTGCTTGCTTAAAGAGGATATGGGGGAGAAGCTCCTCCGACATATAACACCAGGAGGAGCCTTTC
Organism: Neoceratodus forsteri; assembly: GCA_016271365.2. Classification (NCBI taxonomy): domain Eukaryota; kingdom Metazoa; phylum Chordata; order Ceratodontiformes; family Ceratodontidae; genus Neoceratodus; species Neoceratodus forsteri. The sequence continues at coordinate 690,844,883 of CM028132.1, forward strand.
AATTAGTTTGACCTCAGTGGTAGGGAAAATGATGGAATCACTTCTGAAGGAAATAAGTGTTGAATTCCTAGAGGCCAGTGAGGCACGGGACCCGAGGCAGCATGGATTCACAGCAGGTAGGTCATGTCAGACAAATCTAATGGATTTCTTTGATAGGGTAACCAAAGTAGTAGACCAGGGAGGGGCTGTGGACATGGCCTACCTAGACTTTAGTAAGGCATTTGACACAGTCCCACATAAAAGATTAATATACAAGTTAGCTGGCCTTGGAGTGGGTCCCAAAGTGGTAGCCTGGGTTAAAAATTGGCTAGACAACAGGACACAGAGGGTAATAGTAAACGGAGTTCACTCTGAAGAAAGGGGGGTTACTAGTGAAGTGCTGCAGGGTTCAGTACTGGGACCAGTTGTCTCTTTGCAGATGACACAAAGATCTGCAACAGGGTTGATACAGAAGGTGGGGTGGAAAAGATGAAAAGGGACTTTGTAAGGTTGAAGGAATGGTCAAATGTATGGCAGCTTAGATTCAATGTAAAGAAGTGCAGAGTACACAATGGGGGTGAGACACTAACAACAACAAAAATGGAAAGGGACCTGAGGGTAGTCATATCAGATGACCTTAAGGTGGGCAAGCAATGTGAGAAGGCAGTATGGAGGGCTGGTGGGATACTGGGGTGCACAGAGAGAGGCATCACCAGTGGAAAATAGGAAGCTGTTATCCCTCTGTACAGACAGTTGGTGAGACCCCATCTGGAGTACTGCATGCAGTTCTAGAGACCCCATCTCCGCAAGGACATAGACACGATGGAGGCTGCCCAGAGGAGGGCAACTAAAATGATGCAGGGTCTGCACCAGAAGACATATGAAGAGAGAATAAATGAGCTTAATATGTATACCCTCGAGGAGAGGTGGGAGGGGGACATGATAGAAACTTTCAAATACTTCAAGGGAATCAACAAAGTCCAAGAGGGCGGCATCTTTCAGACAAAGAGATGTACAAGAACAAGGGGGCACAATTTGAAGATATAGGGGGTGGCTCAGAGGTAATGTGAGGAAGTATTTTTCATGGAGAGGGCTGTGGATGCATGGAACAGCCTTCCTGAGGAGGTAGTGGAGTCAAAAACAGTGGGGGAATTCAAGAATGCATGGGACAGACATAAAGCAATTCTAGTGGGGGTAAGAGGACATAGGCTGTTGGTTAACTAGGATCTGCACCTTATCCATTAGGTAGGGAAATGGGCAGACTAGGTGGGCCAAGTGGTCCTTATCTGCCATCAGATTCTATGTTTCTATGGAGACCGGCATGAAAACCTGAAGCAAGTGGGGCCATGGGAAGCAATGGGAAGGCAGGACAAAAAAAAAATTGGTCTCAATGAACCTTCCGGCACGTTGAAACTTTTAATAAGAATATAATCAATGAAACATGGATTTTCAGCACAATGCACAGACATAGCTGAAATGTGCTAGGTATCTAAATCTACCCCAGTTCACCGTAAATGATATTATAAAAATCCAAATTGAGTTCACTAAATTTACAGGTTAGCTCCTCATAAAATAATGTTATGCAGTCATGGCAACCTCGTCTCCTTTGCTCTTGTCATTTCAAATTTGTAGTATATATGTATACTTTGCTCAAGGGGGTGCCATCCCTTGAGAAAGCACTGGTAGGAGTACAAAACACTGAAAGGCAGTGGCAGCACCAGTGTGCCTGCACTAGAATCACGCACTTTGATTAAATCACCAAACTAAATATTTTTGGCAAGGGAATTACTTGTGTGGAACAGTAAGTACCTTTGTCAGTGAGATAGAAGGTCAGCAATGACACAATGCATCATTAAATAGGCTGAAGCGGACATCTAATAAAAAAAAAAAGTTTGTGAATGTATTTCTTAACAATTTAAAACAAAAGTCTTTTTATTTTCTATATGCTGATATATGAAAAACACAATGACAAGATGTAGTAATAGTACAAATGGATGTCAAAATAGAGGCAATAGAGTATTTTTGATATGTATTGATAAAAATGTGTACTAATAGTTGAAACATTATAAAACTAACATACAGATTCTGTATAAGAGTATAGCTATAAAACATCCATTGTTGGAAGATACTAATGATTCCTCAATAAAAGAACACCTTCTCTGGTGCTCATCCCAGAAACACATACGGTCCTTTACCTGCCCCCTTGGGCCTTGTCAGTTGAGCGCTGGCCTTGATTTGGCTAGTGCTGGCCATATGATATATTTATACTGAAATATAAAGTTAAAAAATTTTCCCATTACCGTCTATTGCGCGTGGCCCTGCACTCTTCATATTATTGCATCACAAAACGTGCTAGCACAGGGATGGTGCTCAGGACCAGGAAGTGGAAGTAATCAATGGCTCAGCTTCACAGAGCCAAAATACAGTCCATTCCCTTCCTAATCAAAGGCACAAAAACATTCTTCTTTATGTAGTATTTAACTCAGAGGTCCTTATGTGTTTCGGGGGGTTGATGAAAGAGCAGACAAGGTGCTCTTTAAGGAACAAACACACTCTCTTCTAGTTTTACAATTTATTTATGCAGAATAGCCCAGAAATCTCTCAGTTTTTATGGGGTCCTGTTTTTATCTGTTTTTACAATCGAGGAGGACTGGCTTGCTCAAGGTCACACAGCAGGTCTGATGGAATTTGAACTTGTCCTATCTGGGCAATTTCTTATATCTGAAGGTCACACAGCAGGTCTGATGGAATTCAAACCTGTCCTCTCTGGGTAATTTCTTATATCCAAGTGCCCGCTTTCTCATTAGCACCTTATACTGTGTCTCCACTAGGGGCACACAAGTGTACAGCTGCTTCTGTTCAAGCCCAATCAATAAGTTCTTACAAATCCCAAACAATCAGTGAAGCCCATCTGCCTTGGTGCCCTCCTCCCTATTACTACTCCACTGCTCTCGTTACTATGGCCCTCAACTTTCTACTCAACCTCCTCATTGCTTTCTCTCTTCCCCTTTTCACCCTCTCCCCTCCTCCCTTGCCTCAACTACTCCCCATCTCCCACATCCCCCGCCTTCCCCATCTTCACCTCTACTATCACCCCTTCCCCTTATCTCATCACCTGGGTGCACTGCCCTTTCCATCCTAGTGCCTCTCTCCTTTCTATTCCCCCTTACTTCACACTTCTGCATGTCCCAGGCTTTCAGACCCCCTGCTTGCCACACCTCTCACATAACTACTTGTTCCAGCTCAGTCCCCCGGTACAAAAGTGCAAAACTCCACTTTTTAATCATAGCGCTCCTGCTCCTATCTGCTGGAGACATCATTCCCAGCCCTGGCCCTCCAGTTGCTCCGGGACTCGCTCCCCTAAATCCAGCTACCTCTCCGTCTAACCCCACTAGCTTCCCCCATGGCCTAAAAATTCATGGCCTTAAACATCTGCAGCCTTCTTCCCAAAACTGATCTACTCCAGCCTCTAGTTGTTTGCTCGCCCCAGATGTCATCATCTTGACTGAAACGTGGTTGAATACTACAATTGTGGACTCATCTCTCTTTCTGTATCCCAGGCTTCACCATTTCCTGACAAGATCGGTCTGGGAGAGGAGGAGGTATGGCAATCTATGTCTCCTCAGCCATTCAATTCACAACCACCCTTTCAACCACTGTAAACAAATCCTATGAGTTGCTCATACTACAGCTATCCCTCCCCTTCTCTCTCCACAAATTCTTGGCAGGTGCCTACTGTCGCCCTGGTCTACAATCCGCTGTTGTTGTAAAACTTATAGATTCCATAGTCCCCCATACTTCTTCAGGTGAGGTATACATTATGGGTGATTTCAACTCAAATTGGTTATTCCCCTCCCTTGACAAAATATGTAACAACATTGCTGCCCATAATCTGGCCCAACTCATTCTTGAACCTACTAGGATGAATGACAAAACGAATAACCACTCCCTGATCAGCTGGGCCCTCACTTCACACCCACACAGAATCATTAAATCGGGGGTACTCCCTGATGTATTAAGTGACCACCACATGACCTTCCTGGTGCATAAAATACACAGAGTCAAGGCCCCTTCCAAGACCCTATTAAATCAGTCATATAAATCACTAAGCCTTGCCCCACTCCTCCAAGACCTTGCTCATACAAACTGGGATCCCCTTGCCTTGACCTCTATAGATGCAGCCACAGATTTCTTTATATTCCTTTATATTTGGAACCGGTATGCCCCACTCCGCCAAGTCCGAGTCAGAGAAAATCACCTTCGCTGGATCTCTTCTAAACTCATAGCATGCCAAAGAGCAAGGGATCTAGCCTAGAAACAAAACAAAGCCTATAAACTACAAAAAGATTATGATGCCTTTTGATCTCTACCTAATAAATGCACTAAGGCCACTCGCTTAGCCAAAGCCGAATACTTTAACTCTACCTTTCCAGCTAACATTAACACCCCTTCTAAATTTTGGAATGTCGTCTACTCTTTCTTCTCCCCTCCCTCCACCCTTCCTTCCCCATCCTCAAAATAAAAAATTCCCTAGTAACAGACCACCCTAGTGTTGCAAATTAATGCAATACCTACTTCATCTCTTGTGCTTCCACCTTCCTATCTTCCACTCTTGCCACATGGACTGTTGTTCTCCCCACTGCCTCGCACACCCTCCCTGACAAACTGCTTCTCCTTCTCTAAAACTACCCCTTCAGACACCTTAGAAGCCTTACTGGCACTAAACCCTTCCAAAGGTAGCTCACCTGATGGGCTAGACCCTAAGCTGTTATATCTCTCGGCCACAGCCATTGCTGCCCCACTTTCTGACCTCCTCAACCTCTCTTTCAACTTGGCTGACCTCCCAGCTGGCTGGAAACATGCTGTTGTTATTCCATTACCCAAGGGAGGTGAACCTTCTGCTCCCAGAAACTACCATCCTATTTCCGTCCTTCCCACCCTAGTGAAATTGCAAAAGCATCAAGTCCTCGGACAACTCTCTTCCTCTCTCTCCAACTCTAACTTCTTCACTCCCTTTCAATCTCATTTTTGGAAAAAACACTTCACTGCTACCTCCCTGATTAGGCTTACTGCCTTTATCCTCTCAGGGATGGACAGCAGCCAAATCACATCCACCATTTTTGTTGATTTAGCCAAAGCTTTCAACACAGTCTTGAATTCACTTCTACTAAGCACCCTCTCCTCAGTAGGCTTATCCGACCTGGCAACAAACTGGTTCAAAACCTACCTCATAGGTCAGACTCAGTCAATCAGAATAGCTGATTCCACATCCCCTCCCTATCAACACTGGTATACCTCAAGGTTCTGTGTTGGGTCCTATACTCTTCTCTATTTTCTTAAATGACTTCCCAGCTGCCTGTACATCCACCTCTATACACATGTATGCAGATGATACAGTCCTCTTCACCTCAGGCCACGCCCCATCAATGTTGCTATCAGACTTCAGCATGACTTCAACAAGGTTCAGCTCTTGTTTGGCTCACATCAACTTTTCCTTAATGCCAAGAAGTCAGTCTCTATGACTTTCAGCACTAGGCAGAGGCGCTTTAGGCTCCCCTTCATGCCCTCCTTCCACACCCTCGATGGCACAGTTCTTGAGGACACCTCCTCATTTAGATACCTGGGTGTATGGCTGGACCAACACCTCAACTTCTCTGGCCACAGCGACGCCATCCTGAAAAGCTGTGCCCCAAGCTCAGTGCTTTATACAGGAACCGGAACTGCCTCCTTCTCCCAGCAAGGTGTGAATTTGTCCAGAAGATGATTCTCCCAATATGACTACTGTGATGTAGTCTACAGTGCCATCCCCAAGACTTCCCTAGCCAGATTGGATACCCTCTTCAATTCCTTCTGCCGCTTTGCCCTGGACTCTCCCCCTGTCACACACCACTGTCTCCTCTACCACTCCCTGGCTCTCCCATCACTTGAAAATAGACATCTCCATCATTGTGCTAAATTTGTCTCTAAATTTTAGTTTGGCTCACTCCCCTCCTACCTCTCTTCCCTCCTATCATCCCCCCTTCCCCATCATCCACTCCCTCAGATCTATCGACTCCCATTCCTTGGCAATCCCCCACCGGTCTACCTTTGTTGGCCAGGCTGCCTTTTTGTATCACTTTCCAAAACTCTGGAATTCACTCCCTCCTCAGATCTGCCACTCCTCCTCCTCCCCCCTATTCTACATCCACTGCCCTTACAACTTCCTCTCAGTCAACTGTTCATGCACCTAATGCCCCATGCCCCAGGACCTGCCCAATAACTCTTCTTCTACCTATCTATCTCCACTTGGCTCCTTCTCCCCCCTGCCTGACCTACTCCCTTTTCTCCTTTGCTGGTACCAGCTCTGTGTCATCCCTCTGATATACTGCCTCCCTGTAACTCTTTAAAGTCAAATTTCAGTCATTGCACTGGACCCCTCTCATGCAGTTGACCACATGCCCATCATATCTGCCAACAGCTGACTAGCTCTTATGTTGTTGCTCTCCTGATTAGTTAATTCTAACTGCAGTTACTGATACGAGTTGTGCAGTAGGCATTGCTAGTACACATATATGTCAGCATATTTATTTATTTATTTATTTATTTATTCTTTGGTAACCAGGTAAGTGCACTGGTCTTTTCAGGCATGACCCAGGCCAGCTAGTGGCAACAAGTACATAGGCATGATAGGTAATAGTAACAATATATATATATATATATATATATATATATATATATATATATATATACATATATGCTCCTGTACCTGCTTAACTGCAAAGCTAATACTGTAATTGTATTGGTACTGTATGAATACATGTATTTCGTATATATTGCAGCATCCAACTACCCTTCCCTCAAGTTCTACCACGTGCAATGCAAATAGTTGTGTTTATATACTCCTGTACCTGTTTAATCTGATATATTACTGCTTTTGTATAATAAATGTATTTTTAATGTATGTAGCATGTTACTTTGTATGCTTTGTTGAGTATAGATACACATCCAAGTTTACCAGCCAGAATGGTACTCTTCTCATATTGTGTAACCCTCAGTGTCATTCCCCTCAAGCACTCTGGTCCACCACACACATTTTTTTATTTTATAAAAAGGAGATATTTCTGAAGCATGGCTGCTTAAAACTAGTGCACACAAAGTGTTCCTTGTTTTGAGGCAGCATGGTATAGAAGAACTCGACTTTGTTTCTTAGCTTGGTTAAAAAATTAACTGATGAAAAGTTTCAGTGTGGTCTTGTGGTAGAACACCAACTTAGGAACTATGTAATTGCAGGTCTGAACACTACTAGAGTCATAATACTTACCATATGACCTTGGGCAAGTCACTTAACCTCTCAGTGCTCCCGTCCACCGAATTGCACAAATAGGGACAAGCAGTACTCCATTGAAACAAGTGCTGCCTCTTAGTTATGCTATCCTGGGTAAATAAATTGTTAACAAAAAATCTGGTGACATTTTACCATTTGCTATGGGAAAAATAGGTCTCTGTTATAAACTCCGCTTTCATAAGTTTCACCCATCCACTGCTTTCTTTGGATGCCAACTGGCCTGATGGAGCAATGACAGTCATGGTTCTGGGTTACAAAGTGTGTTTAGCGCTCCCCCTTGGGTTGGGAAGCAGATAGGGTACATCACATAGAGGATATGCTCAGTTTCAAGGGAGACTGAAGTGGATCTTGGCACTGCTGGAATAGCCCTTAGTGACTAAGCTGCAACAACTAGCAACAACGATGGAAGGTATGGTCCGCTGCCCCTCATCAGCCAAAAGCTGCATGTGGTCTATGGCTGCTCCCAATAGGTGTAGTGGGCAGGCCAATGGGACTTTCTCCCTAGAGCCACAGTTACAATAACTTATGTTAGTACACTGGAGCATTTTGGGGGCTTCTCTTTGGGCTGCAAAAGACAAAGCACTGCTAGTCGTCCCTTACGTAAAAGCAGATTCCTCATCTCTGTGCCAATAAAGTTGCTCACTGGTTCATCAAAAAATAAGTTTTTCCTCTTCAAACAGCTGTCCAGGAAGCCAGTTTCATTCATTTTATTATAGGAAAAAACACAGAGCAGGTGCTCATTTCCAGTGGTGTCCTAAGAATTTAAAAATACCTAAAATGTCACACCTGCATTACATAAAAGATAACATTTATAAAATGTCACACCTGCATTACGTGCAACATAACATTTATAAAATGTCACACCTACATTACATAAAAAGAAATTTGACATGCATCAAATCATGTTGCATCAAGACATACATGACAAACATAGTTCAACCATCTGTCTGTTCAATAACCAAGAGTAAACCAAGTCACTCGAAGGAAATTTCCTTGAGATCCTGCAAAACTCCACAGGGAAGAGTTCCACAGGAAAGGGCACATATAGCAAAATGGCTCTTAACCTCTGACACTTTTCACCAATGGCTGTTTAGAAGTCTGGCATAAGCTCACACAGGTAACAAACCTAAGCTGTCTACGATCTGAAACCAATGGGTCTTAGCAGAGGCAATTGCAGCATTACATCCCTAATAAAAGCTGGTAGCATTACTAGCCCAGGTCAGAGGATAAAGGTTGCACAGCTGACTGTTGCTGCAGATAGGAAATCTCCCAGGTCTAATTAACGTCTCCTGAAAATGTTAAAATGGTGACAAATGTCCTCCAATTTAATTTCATAAAAGGATCTCTGCCTTAAGTAGCCCTTTCACCTAGATTTCCTCCCCTGCATATTAAAAGCCTGGATGGACAATATTCTGGCATACAAGTAGCATGCTTGTTAAGAGATTTGAACAATAAAAGTGAAAATGGGTAACACAAATCTGCTGGCTGATTAGTATCAGTAGTAAGGTGAAGAATTCATTTTTACTTCAACTTCAAGAAACAACTAAACTATTTGCCATTTGAATTCAGAATCATTTAAATTTATCTTGCTACATTAGGCAATTATGCAAAAAAAATGAATACCAGATTGGGGGTCTAGGTTAAAAATGAGATATTTTTCACTCTAAACCAGACAGCATGATCTTTTTGTCTTTGTTATATTCTGGATGCACATTTACTGAACTGGAAAAGACAAGACCCTCATTGCAAAATAGCTGAATCAGGGGTTACACAAAACCACACTGGCAAAGGTTGAGTTTTAAAGGAAACATAAACTCTTATTTACATTTTTAATGTAACTGTACATTTAGGTATCTCTGAAGTATGTGTAATTCCCCTTGTGTATTTTTTGTGTCTTTATTTTAAATAATCATTTCTAAGGGTATGGACACAGTTCACTATCCACACTTTGACAGTTCCTTCGACAGGCTGATTCGTCAGACATCTTCGAACTTAAGCTCCTCCCTCCACTTGGGCAGTAAATCCTCCAGCTCTGCCCAGTGGCATCAGATTTCACTGGAAGGGACAGGTTTCCCTCCTTTGCAGCTCTGCAGCATCTGAGGGATATTCTTACTAAAGCACTTGCTAGGCAAACTTCCACGACTGAGTTAAAGTCTTTCTCTGGCAATCCTTGTTTCCGGCTCCAACTCTCAACGATGATTGACGATGGAGGGATGGAAACAACTGAGTTTTAAATTTTGTGTGCAGTACTGGCAGAAAATGTTGGTCACTGACCCCTATGTTACCTGCCTGTACCGTTTAGGCACACAGCATGAAATGGCGGGTTGCGACTTTTGCCAGATGATGCTTCTGGCATTACTCAAGGACTGGAAGGCAAGGCTTTCCCTCAGTCAACCCTCAGAGAGGGATCAACCTAAGGGCCACAAGAAAGCCTTGATGGCTACTGGGTTGCCTTTATAGCTTGTGGCCCTTGAGGAAGAGGTGGCTAAAGCCACGGTGAGTTACTCATTGGTCTCAGCACTGTTCCCAGCTGTAGCCAGCATAGGAGGGTCCTTTTCTGAAGATTTTAGGGAAATGTGCCAGTACTGTACTAAAACTACTTCAAAATTTGGACCCCTACAAGTCAGCAGGGCCAGATGGTCTACACCCCCGCATCCTTAAAGAACTAGCAATCACCCTTATCTGGTCCTGTTACTGCTTTATTTAACAAATCCATACAAGATGGCCAGGTTATCGATGTCTGGAGACAGGCGACTGTGGTTCCAATCTTTAAAAAAGGCTCTAGGCAAGAAGTGTCAAACTATAGACCCATCAGCTTGACATCCATATTGGGTAAAATATTAGAAGGAATTATAAAAGAACATCTATGTAGGAAAATAGAACCTGATCCTACTCAGCATGGTTTTGTTAAGGCCAGATCATGCCAGACTAACCTGCTGAACTTCTACAATGGAGTGAGTATGGCATTGGACAGGGGTGAGGCGGTGGATGTAATTTTTCTGGATTTTTCCAAGGCCTTCGATAAGGTCCCTCATGGCCAGATTATCGAGGACATGATAAACCTTGGTATAGATGGGAATATATCAAGGTGGGTGGAATCATGGCTCAAAGGTCACACTCAGAGAGTGTGCATTAAGGGCTTTTTTTCAGATTGGGATGGTGTGACTAGCGGTGTGCCACAGGGTTCAGTTCTGGGCCCGTGTCTGTTCAATTTATACATAGCATCATTAAAAACCAGGACAGATGTTTGGTTAACAAAGTTTGTTGATGATACACGTATAGGTTACCCCATTATTAACACTGGTGATAGTAATACCCTCCAGTATGCCCTAAATGAGCTACAGGAGTGGGCCACCCTGAAGAAATTGCCCTTTAATACAGACAAATGCGTTGTAATGCACCTTGGAAGAAAAAACATTCAATCCAAATACCTTCTTGGTGGAAAAACCCTAAAATCTGTTAGTGATGAGCGTGATCTAGGTATTAGAATTTCCAAGGATCTCAGCCCTAAACTCCATTGCCAGGCTGTTATTAAAAAGGCAGCTGGTGTGTTACACTGTATAAACAAACATATCAGCAGTAAAAGTAGTGATGTCTTGCTCCCATTGTACTCATCATTGGTGAGGCCCCATCTGGAGTACTGTGCCCAATTTTGGGCACCCGGGGACAAAGGCACTATTAAATCAATGGAGAAAATTCAACAGAGAGCAACCAAAAACATCTTTGAAGTCAGAAACTTGGAATACCATGCTAGACTTGATAAACTCGGATTGTTTACATTGGAGTATCGTAGAATGAGGGGCGACTTATGTCTGGCATTTAAGGCAACACACGACGAAAACTTGTGGGAGTTATTAGGACTTGAATTAAGGCACAAAATATATTTAACCAGGGCACACCCACTGCAATTAAAAGTTGAACAGTGCAAAACAAAAAAAAGAAGCAATTGGTTCACAATAAGAGTTTGCAAAATTTGGAATAGTTTACCTGTGGAAATAGTATCATGTAATAATATTGATACTTTTAAAAATTACTTGGACACCTATTTGAAACAAAAATGCATAGTAAGATATAATTAATACTAGTGAGCATTATGGACCACGGTCTTCTAGCTTTGTATAACCTATGATACCTATGATGTGTCCAGCCCACCAGACCTTCAGGGAGAGCCCAACTCACCAGGGCACAAAACACAAGAGCTGGTTGTGGGATCAGAAGCAAATTCATTCCTATCACTCCCTCAGCTCCCTGACTGCTTAACTTTGGCTGAGCTTCCTTCATTTGAGGAGTAGGTCAATGGCTCCTCAGTACCCTTGTCAGTCTTGTCAACCTGGACTCCAGTTGATCAACAGTTGAGATATTCCTTGAACCTCTTGACTGACTGTCTGAGGAGCTCAAAGAAGAATCCATTCTCTCAGATCCTGGTGCTCCCGGTCCTCATTCAGGAGAGCGGGGCACATTCGGTGTCCCAGGCTGGGTCACCAAGGGACCAGCTTCAGTGATTAGTCATGCCTCTGAAGCCTCTGCTTTTAAATGTAGTGAGGCAAGTGGTCTACCATGACCCTCTGGTGGACCCATCTCAACACTGGCCCTTCATTTGACAGTCAAGGTAGAGGCGCTGTTTGCGCTTTCGATCTCAGTCGACCAGGAGGTACCGTTGTCTACACTCCTCTACCTCCTCATCCTTGGGCAAGGAGAAAAAACATCGCACAACACTGGCACAACAAGGAGCTCCGCTGGCAGCAGTGGACAATTGCTGGATGGCGTAGGGCTCTACCCTCTGGACCTTCGGTCACCTGGTAACCACCAGTAATGCCACACCATTTCACCCAAGGCAGATGTCTCCAGCACTTACTTCTTCACCAGTAAGACTGTAGCTGCAATCACCACAGCCTTTGGTGGATGCTCTTACAAAGGACTCCCATGCTGCTGCCGGCTTGCCAGGCTGGTTATCAGTGAAGATCACCCAGTCAGAGGACACCAGGGTGGTCCACAGTGATAAATGGTGAAGGGCCATTTTTGAGGAGTCCTTGGATGTCTCTGAGTAGTCATCTATGCTTTCCTTAAAAACTCACACTTTCAACTGTAGCTCAGTCAAGAATGCGACCACTGACCATGGGCCATTGTCATTTGGAGTTTTATTCCACATCATGTTGCAGTCCATGAGTGTGCCCTTGAAACCAGTTCAGAAGAGGGCTGAATACCCCTTCAGTGACATCCTGAACAGGGATGATTCCGGGGGGGGGGGTGCCTTTCCCATGGCTGAGGTCATTTTGGGACCAGCCCTAGAGTTTTGGCAGCATCCAGCGTCCTTCCTGGCACCCTCCATTCATATGGTCTAACAGTACGCAATCCCTACCAGGTCCCTTTCAGGATTCTCCTATCACTCTTCAGTGGAAGGGTTGGTTATGGACTCATCCATCCAGAAATCCAGTGGACAAGCCCCTGGACAATATGTGCAAAAAGATGGACCACGTGGCTAAAAAAGTTTACACTGCCGCATCGCTGGGTCTCCATCAGGCAAGCTACACCATTATTATTGCCATTTTGTCACTCCCAGTTGGGAGTGATGGATGATGTCCTCCTTCACCTGCCTGCTGATCATCAGCTACCAGTGGAGGTGGTCAGAGACCAGGGTCAGTTGAAACATAAAAACATAGACATTGCTGTCTCATCGTCTCATCACATAGAACTGCTGCCTAAACATCAGCTCCAGGTGGCAATGGCAGTTACAATGTGCTGCAGGACCTGACTGTGGCTTACCACTTTCACAAAGGATATCCAGCACAAATTGGCCATTGGCCCCTTCTTGGGCACTGACCTCATTGGCCCTGGGGTGGAGGAACATTCACAAGGACTGAGAAGTCCAGTGGCACTTAAATTCTGTTGTATCATCCCAGAAGGCACAAAAGCCTAAGAAAAGGACCTTGCAGTATAGGTCCTTTCAGCAACAGCCACCTCATCAGCAACCTCAGTAGAGGCAGTACCAAAACTGGCACCCGAAGTCCCATGTTCAGTGGTCAATGGCTGAAAAGAGACGGGGGTAGGGGCAGTGATTCATCTTCAGTCCCAGCAGCAGCTCCAAATCTGCCCAGTGATGAGGTGGGGGGGTATCATCCTCCCATCTGTCCAGTCTCTGACACAGCTCCCAGCGTGGGGTTAACTGCACCACTTCTGGCCACAATGGTCCTTCATTACTATGGACAAGTGGGTATTAGAAATGGTAGACAGAGGGTTGCCTCTGAATTTTGAGGCTCTCCCGCCTTACCAACTGCATGCTCTTCGGGTGTCAAGGGTGTCGCAAGACACGCTGTCCTCCCTCAGGGAGTATGCAGCTCTGGTCCTTGCCAAAGGAACCGTAGCCCATGACACCTTGGCAAATCTGTGGTACATATCCAGGCACTTCCTGGTCCTGAAACGGATGGGAAGGCTGGCATCCCATACTGGATCTGCACAATCTAAATTAGTTCATGCATAAGCACAAGTTTTGGATGGTCACTCTGAACCAGTCCATACCATCCCTGGAGCATGGCATGTGGGTCTGCTTCATGGACCTCCAGGATGCATTCTTTTACATCCCAGTCTATTTGTCTCACTGGCGGTACCTTCAGTTTTGCACAGAAGGGGTTCTGTATCAGTTCCAGGTCATGCTCTTCAGCCTCGAATCCATCCCAGTGTCTTCACCAAGTGCATGGCAGTAGTGGCAGCCTTCCTGAGGGGCAAGGGCATCAGGATATATTCCCCCGGACAACTGGCTGATAGCCAGGCCATCCAAAGAGGCCATCCAGCAGTTAAGAGATCTGGCCCCCAGGCCTGCAGAGTCTTGGGCTTTTTGGTCAACCCAGACAAGTTCAAACTTGTGCCCTCACTAATGAGCAAGTTCATCTGGGCAGAACTAGACTTCCTGTAGGCCAAGGCCTGTCTCCCTATGGACCAGGCTCAGGATCTTACCACCTATGCCCCATTATCTTAGGTTGGGCTCTCATGCCCTTCACGGGATTTCCTGAGGCTGCTGGGGTACACAGCATCCACCATCTGCAGTGGTTCACTGGGCCCACTTGCTGATGAGCCACCTGCAGTGGGAGCAGGGCTGCCAATGATCTCAATGCCTAGGTCAGCTGGACCAGCCAGTCCTTGTGACTCAGCTGATGTGGAATGCCATCCAGTGGTGGCTGGCCCCACAATATCTGAAGGAAGGCATCCAATTGACCAACCAGAATCATCCATCACACTCACAATGGATGCATCTCTGGTGGGGTGAGGAGCACACTGGGGAGGCCACAGAGCCCAAAAGTTCTGGTTGTCCTGGGAGCCCCATCACCACATTAACCTACTGGAGCTCCGTGCAGTGCGACTGCCTCTCATGTAATTTGCTCCTCTGGTTAGGGGTCAGGTTATACAGGTCCAGAAGAACAATGCCACGACCATGTTCTACCTGAATAGCAGGGCAGAACGCGCCCCCTTCCCTTACGTTGCAAGGCTCTCTGCACCTGGACACTCGTGTACAGCCTGGGAGCAAATCTCCTAGCAATTCATGTCACAGGAGTTTACAATCAGTTGGCAGATGCTCCCAGCTGGGTAGGAGAGATGCTGCACAAGTGGTCACTGCATTATTAGGTGGTATGCCACTTGCTCTCCCAGTGGTGCACCCTTCTGGTGGATCTGTTTGCCCCCTGGGAGAACAGAAAGCTGAGGCTGTTTTGTGCCTGCTCCCCACAGTCTGGGACACTGTTAGGAGATGCAAACAGTTGCCTTGGTAGCTGCTTCAAGGGACAGTACAGGAGATCTGTAGGGCTGCTACCTGAAGTAAACTGCACATCTTCATATCCCATTACAGTATCGACATTATGTCTCATCAGGATTCTGCTTGTGGGTCCTTGGTTCTCCAGTCTCTGTTTGCCAAATAGGGATGTGCACCTTGCCCCATTTTCCTGGAGAACTGCTATGAGTCTGTCAAAGTGCGGATACTGAATTGTATCCAAGCCCTTAGAAATATAGGTTACTCACCTGTAACCATAGTTTTAGGAGTGCTACACAGTTCACATACACACAACCAGCCCAGCCTCCTCTGGTAATGTGGTACCCAGATCCCTTTTTCTAGCATGCAAAGATCTGATGTCATGGGGTAAGACCAGAGGATATACACCCTGGGTGGTAGGAGGAGCTTAAGTTTGAAGACAACCGATGAATCAGCATGTTCCGGGGAACTGCCAAAGTGTGGATGCAAACTGTATGGCAGGGGCACATGAATCACCCATATCCAAGGCTGCCTGAAGCTGGTATTTAGCCAACGATTGACCCGGTCTCTGATGACCATCACCAACAACTGCTGTTCAGCCAGGAGGTGAGGGAGGATTGAATCAAAGACTCCCATCAGGGAGTGACCAAAGTTGGTCATCATCATGACATAACCATCCTGATAGAGACCAAGGAACACCACAGCATACCCTGGTTTAACAGGTGGCAGAAAATCAAATTGGTCACCAACCCCTCTGCACAGGGATGGGCCGAGAACCCTGAAAGTGACCCTGTGAGGACCACCTACTTGCAGACCATACGGGTAAAAAGCGCCAGGCAGGATGTTGGATGATGTCAAAGCTTCAGGGTCAGTCCCAGAATGGCGTCAATCATGTGAAAGGCAGCCCCTGGATTCGTCCTTGTCCAGATTGTCAGTAAAATTTTGCTTAGCCCTTTTCTAAAGCAGCACCAATGGGACTGACATAGACTTTGAAATACATTAGAGATGATCCCTAAAAGACACTGGGCCATGCTCAACAGGGGAACTCCTCGAACAATCCCCAATTGATGAAGACAGTCCCAGAGAAGGCCATGGACTCATGGTCTAAGTCATTCGAGGTCTCCTCAAAAATGGTTCCCAACCACTTCCTTCTACTTCCCACCCGGGTATCTTTCTCTGGGATAATCAGCACGGACAACCAGCCTGGCAAGCCGGTTGCCAAAAAATGGGCCTCCTTTGTTGGAGAGTGTCGTGCGCATGCGCAATGCTGCAGTGCCGGCATGTTGCGAATAGCACAATGCCAGTCTCTATTTTGTGCCCCCCTCCCCAAGTCATTCCCCAAATCGCGATGTTATATTGCAACACAGGGAGTCCACTCCAGTGTGCGAAATGTGGTTTTATCTGTAAAACAGAAAATGGTCCCTCATCACGTTATTGTCCTGGTGCCCCCTACCCATGGATGTCCAACATCGGGGTGCCCAATCCCCATGTCAGCATTCATGTGGCACACTGGGAGCCCACCCCAGTGTACCTAAATGTTTACTTGCCCTGTAAATTAGAAAACGGTCCCTCATCGGTTTGTTTTCCCTGCAAAACTGAAAATGTTCCCTAGTCGTCGCTGTGGTCCCCTTCCCCCTCCCCACCCTCCCACTGAGCACCCACCTCCCCACACCCCTTACCCTATACTTACCGTCAGAGCTCGGCACTGTCATCTTCTCTGGACTGGGACATGTCTGCACTCTGCAAAGCCCAACCGTGAACTGAAGGATTAAAGGTAAGCATGATATACAGCCATTCAATTGGATTTTCAGCTTATGCTCATATCTCAGCCATTTTTTGGAATTTTTGCCCCAAGTTTTTAACATGGGGTTCTCGGAACCCCCATCTTGTGAAAACTGTCACTGTCATTTTGTTACTCAGTCTGGAAAGGTGATTTCGCTGTCACTGCGCTGAACCACCTTTCGGGACCGATTCATGAAATGACAGTGTCACTGTTCATGAGGTGGGGTCCTAAAAAGACCATGTTGCAAATTTGGTGAAAAATTCCAAAATGTGACTGCGTTACAATGCATTCTGTGTTTTCATGACTCCCTAAAGTCGCTAATTTTTAATATTTTTACTCCACATTTTTAACATTGCCATTTTTGCACACCTCCTTCACAACAGTACAGCTGTCATTTTCCACAGCCTGTCTGAAACATGTTTTCGCACCTGTGACGCAGAATAGCGCATTTTCTCCACACAATCACCTTTTGGGAAAATTAAACAAAATGACACTGGCACCGTTCATGAGGAGGGTTCCAAAAAAGGCCATGTTTCAAATTTGGTGAAAAAATGCCAAAAAATGACTGTGTTACGAGCGTGTGCTGTGCAGTTTCTATGCACGCTCCTAACGTTGCTAATTTTTTATAGTTTCACTTCACATTTTTAACATAGCCATTTTTGTACACCTCCTTCACAACTGTACAGCTGTCATTTTCCACAACCTGCCTGAATCATGTTTTTGCATATGTGGCGCAGAATAGCATGTTTGGTCTGCGCAATCACCTTTCGGGACAATTGAACAAAATGACACTGGCACTGTTCATGAGGAGGGGTCCAAAAAAGGCCATGTTGAAAATTTAGTGCAACACCTCCAGCATATGGCCAAGTTACACCTGGGCATTGAATAATTTCTTTGCACATGTGTAACTTTCGTCACTTGGTAGCGCTTCACAGCCCTATCGGCTCTGGCCAGAATTTGTTAAACTACAGTACTGTATGCATAAAAAAATGTAATAAGCCCCCCAATGAGCACCTTAGAGCCACCTCTGCTGATAGGATGAACTGAAGAATGGCAATAAAGAATAATTCTGCTGGGGGGGGTTGGAATGATTATATTTTGCATGCACTGTCTAGCATTTCATCTAGGAAATGGCTTTCAACTGGAGAAACTTCCAGTGGGCGGTACAGGGGAGAAGGCTGAAAACAATAATGTAAGATCAAGGCCTGAGTGCAAAGATAATCAAAGCAAGAAACAAAGAGTAGCAAACTCAATGAAATATAAGGTGCACAGACAGAGATTATAGCAATCATCTAGTTTAATAGCAAGTAGAAGTTGACTGCCAAATCTGAATCAAGGCCTAGCATAACAATTTGATAAGCTGTGAGAACACCAAGGAGAAAAGGTGAAAGAAAATTGGGAGTTCAGCTTCCTTTGGGAACTTAACATTCGTGCACAAAAGTAATCACTTTCTGAAACCATATATCATGTCTGTTTGGAAGCAAGCCACTATTAAAGATGATCACCAACCCAGAAGATTTAAAATTCCTGACCAACGAGGAAAAATGGTCAATTGAAAAAATGAATGTTTTTAGACTGCAAATAATCTGGAGGAAGGCAATAGAAGCAAGGCCAATAATATCTGAAGTATTAGTTCTATGTGCAGTACAGCATTAAGGCTTGTATAACATGTATCTGCCTGTGCTTTGCTTATGCAAACACTGTGATACACCATTCAACTTCTGTATAACTATCACTGTATAAAAAACCCTTCTAGAGCACCTGCAATCCGTAGGGCAATGAAAACAAAGTGCAACATGCAAACGGAGACAACAATAGACATTTCATGCATGCACCACTCTAGGCTCTATGGTGAAGCACTGAACACCAAGGTCTTACCAGGCAAAAAAGATAACACCATGAAAGTTATAGAAACAAAATAAAACTGGCCCTTGAAACTGATCCAATACCTAGCGGACAATACAGAATGTAGTGTCTAGACTTGTCACAGGAATAAATCTGTGGCTTTGTAGTTTATGCTCCATGACTGTGAGCAGTTTGCTTGCTTATATGTGATATCCCATGATACTGTGAAAGTGAAGGGATATTTATCTCAACGTGGTATTAAGAGTGTTCAATAGATATGTAAGCACCCCCTCCGGGGGATGCTTACTAAAGTGACCCTCTCCTCTCACTTCTTTCCATGTTTGGGAAGGTGGGTTGGCTGAATTTATTTATTTATTTTATTTAGTTGTTTAACCAGGTATAGCACACTAAGCTGAAAGCTTTTTTACAGGAGCGACCTGGGAGCACAAGGAGGTTAAGTGACTTGCTCAGGGTCACACAGTATGCAAGTGGAAGCTGTGGGATTCAAACCCCAGGTCTGGTCTGTTGGATGTCACCAGATTTGCAGCTCAGAGCCTTAGACCACTGCACTATACTGCCTCCCTGCCTCCCTGAATTTAGACGCTGCCTGCTAATTCCAGCTTGCCCCTACAGCCAAAGACTTCAACCTGTAATGCACCCCATTTCTGACTGCACCCCGCAACTGTCTGTGAACCCTGAGAGCTATAACAGGTGTGTGCTATTTTTAATTTTATGTTCAGAATGGTTCTTCATCGAGTTGGTGTCCCTTCCCTGACTTTTACTATCAGGCCCCTAGACATAGCGCAGAGGGGGAGGCTTACAACATGGGGCTTGTCCAGGATATCATTTGGACTGTGTTTTGGACTTTTGTGAGCACCATAGAAACATAACATAGAAACATTAAATTTGACAGCAGATGAGGACCGCTTGGCCCACCTAGTCTGCCTATTTCCCTACCTGATGGATAAGCTGCAGATTCTAGTTAATCAACAGCTTACTTCCTCCTACCCCGCCCCACTAGAATTGCCTTATGCCTGTCCCATGCATTTTTGAATTCTTCCACTGTTCCAGACTCCACAACCTCCTCAGGAAGGCTGTACCATGCAACCACAACCCTCTCTGTAAAAAAAATACTTTCTAACATTACCTCTGAGCTGTCCCCTCCTCTATCTTCAAATTGTGCCCTTTGTTCTTGCACATCTCTTCTTCTGAAAGATACTACCCTCTTGTACTTTGTTAATTCCCTTGAGATGCTTGAAAGTTTCTATCATGTCCCCCCTCTCTCTCCTTTCCTCAAGGGTATACATATTAAGCTGCTTTAGTCTCTCCTCGTATGTCTTCTGGTGCAGACCCTGCACCATCTTGGTTGCCCTCTTCTGAACAGCCTCCACTCTGTCTACGTCTTTGTGGAGATGGGGTCTCCAGAACTGTACACACTACTCCAGATGGGGTCTCACTAACTGTCTGTACAGAGGGATAACAACTTATTGTTTTCTAATGTTGATGCCTCTCCCTGTGCATCCCAGTATCCGCCCAGCCCTCCTTACTGCCTTCTCACATGCTTGCCCACCTTTAGGTCATCTGATATAATTACTCCTAGGTCTCTGTCAATTTTTGTTGTTGTTATTAACTCACCCCCATTGTGTACTCTTTCCCTGGGTTTTTGTTTCCCAGATGCATTACCTTGCACTTCTTTGCATTGAATCTGAGCTGCCACATATTTGACCATTCCTCCAACCTTGCCAAGTCCCTTCTCATTATTTCCACCCCACCTTGTGTATCAACCCTGTTGCAGATCTTTGTGTCACCTGCAAAGAGACATACCTTTCCTTCTAGGTGCTCTCCAGTGTCACTTATAAAGACATTAAAGAGGACCGGTCCCAGTACCGAACCCTGCGGTACCCCGCTAGTTACCCTCCTTTCTTCAATGTGGACCCCATTTACTATTACCCTTTGCGTCCTGTTGTATAGCCAGTTTTTTATCCAGGCTACCACCTTGGAACCCACTCCAATGCTGGCTAACTTGTATATTAATCTTTTGTGTGAGACTGTGTCAAATGCCTTTCTAAAATCTAGGTAGGCCATATCCACAGGCCCTCCCTGGTCTACTACTTTGGTCACCCAGTCAAAGAAATTGATTAGGTTAGTCTGACATGACCTTCCTGCTGTGAAACCATGCTGCCTTGGGTCCTGTGCCCCACTGGCCTCTAGGTACTCAACAATTCTTTCCTTCAGAAGTGATTCTATCATTTTCCCTACCACTGAAGTCAAACTAACTGGTCTGTAGTTTCTGCTCTGTCCTGCTCCCACTTTTGTGAAGTGGAATCACATTTTCCTTCTCCAGTCCTCAGGTACCACCCCATGCTCCCATGATTTGTTAAAGAGAGTAGTCAGTGGTGTTACTAGTTCTGCCCTTAGTTCTTTTAGAATTCTTGGGTGAATCCCATCATGCCCCATTGCTTTGTCCACCCTCAGTTTCAAGAGTTCTTTCAAAACCCTTTCTTCTGTGAATGGGTATCGACCCCCCCCCATTAAGAGTTTCTCCCTTGTTTGGTTTAGGTACCTCCCCCTCCTCTTCTATTGTGAATACTGAGCAGAAATATTCATTCAGTATCCCTGCTTTTTCACTGTCATCCTTTGCCCATATTCCTTCCCCTTTATTAAGTCTCTGTATCCCTCCCTTGGTCTTTCTTCGCTCCCTAATGTACCTATAAAAGTTTTTAACAGAGTTGGCTATCTTTTCCTCAGTTTGTGCCTTTGCTATTCTGACTGCCTTCCTGCCTCCTTCTGTTTTAACTGATAAAGTTCTCTGTCCTGCTCCTTCTGGGTTTCCTTATATTTCCTGAATGCTATCCTTTTCTCCTTAACCATCCCTGCCACCTCTTTTGAAACCATAGTGTTTTTTTCCTTCATTTTGTTTTGTTGATTTGCTTCACACAAAGGCTTGTTGCCTCTTCGATGGCTGTTTTGATTATTCCCCATTGTTCCTCCACCCCTCCTTCTTGCCCATTTGCTAGTGCTTTTCTGAGGCACTCTCTCATTTTCCCAAAGTAGCGTCTTTGTGGATTTTGGCTGTTTCTCTGTGCACCATCCCTGTATGGTGCCATTTTCTGCAGCTTTGTGCCTTTCCTGCTTGGTGCCATTGTGGGGACAATGTTGCATAGGCAATCCTATGTTAATGGGACTGTGTGGATGCTGACTGGCTGAGGCTGACCCTGGTAGGGAGGCTCCCTCAGACAAGTGTGTGAGATGCAGCTACCAGGGGATTGGAGTGGTTTGCTTGCCTTTGTGCTCCCTGTGCACTTGCAGAATACCTCCAATGGCTAATACATGTTCTGTGCCACCCTACATGTCAGTGTGGGTGTGGCCACCTTCTGTGTCCCCGGGAACCACTACCATTCTGTCAACAGGCAGGCTGGACATTTGGGACGAGGTCAGCCCTCTGCTCTTGAAGTCCCTTCTGAGGAGAAAAACGAGGGCATCTATGGTGAAGAGGGGCACAGCCGTCTGCCCAGCCCTTCCCCACCAAGGGCACCTGAGCTTCCCCATGGCAGAAGGCGACAGTGTGGGAAGACTATAGCATCTGCTGTATCCCAGGGCCCAGGGAGTAGGGGGATTGCTTCCCTGACCACCAGAGCCTTCAGTGCTTCAGGAAAGATGGATACTGCTTCAGGAAAGAAGTCGCTGGATGTTAAAGTGGAGAAGGTTAGCCCCAGTGGTTCTGTGTGTGGAGACCCCACCCCGTGCTGCCTCCTGGCCAGCTGTCCAAACCATTGGCTTTCCAGGATCAAGAGGTGGAAAGAGCAATCCCCCGGCCTTATCAATGGCCACAGCTTGCCTTGTTTGACAACACCCCGAGGCTGCCTCAGCTGTGCATCCTCCTTCTGGAGAAAATGGATGGCCTGCCACCTGATGATCCATTAAACATCTGTTACCACTCCAGGGTGTGGCTAGAATAAGGGATGGCCCATGTACAAAGCATCCTGGAGTGGCTGCAAGCTGAACAGTGTGTCTGTTGGAGAATCTGTGCAGCATACCCTAGAGAGGAATATCCATATGTCCCAGACAGGATCTGGCATGTGATACCAGAAAAGTGGTCAGATTAGGTTTTCTGTGGTGCAGTGGACAAGCTTCAGCTGAGGAACCTCCAAACTGGACCCCCTGCAGCTGCTACCATCACTCAGGCCAGATCCTTATGTAACTCCTCGGTCTGGACTGGACTGATTTTATTTAAACATTTTGGTCTCATACAGGATGTTATGGGAAGGCACACCAAATATTACATCGCCTCTATGGATTCATTCGGTGCAGAAACCACAATGCAGAGCCACAATTTTATTACCACTGTAGCAGAGGACCCACTCTGCTCTGTAAAAGGGTAAGACCTGTATGGACTTGCAACTTGAATGCTCAGGACTGAATTCTTATTCCCTTTTCAACGTTGATGGACTTCTTCATGCTGGTGAGACTTTTACGTTGCTTGCGCAAGAAACCTTTTGCTACAGAGAATGACATTTCAGAGGTGTGTCACTAACTAGCCCAATGCAGGTCAAGATGTGTTGGGCTCATCCTTGACAGACCAGTGATTATGCAGGCTAAGTATGACAGTAGTTCACAGTGTATGGGCAGAAACTTTGTGTACTTGAAATGAATGAATCGCTCCAGTCAGAGAGCACTTTGTCTGTTCATTTGCATAATGCCATCCCCTTCCCCTCCACTGCATTGTTTTCCTTGCTGTCTGTCCCCCCCCCCCCACACAGACATACCTTTGTCTCGAGATAGTCATGCTCCAGTGCTGCCCCCCGACTCAGCTCTGTTTGCTGTTGGTCGCTAGACCAAGACAGATACCCCCACCATTTCACTTGTAACTGATGCCTAAACAGGTTTTTTTTTCATAATGGTGCAGACAGACAGACAGATATGCCATAATAGTTTTAAATCTGCAGTTTATTTTACTTGTATTGTAGATCTGTTGCCGGTTATGCAGCACAGACATTTTTTTGTCTCTCTGTCTTGTCCTTCATTCCCAATCCCGTCCCCCCACCCCCATCACAGCCAAGAGAAAGACAGAGACAGAGATCACGGGGGGGAGTAGGGCATAGACAGCGACTCCTTGCTTGCTGCAGGTCTTTGAAGAGCATTCTGAGCACTGCAGAGAAAGTGAAAGAGACTGAGAGAGACCGTGCTGTGGACAACCATTCCGTTTCTTCCAACATATGAGCTACAGTTCCCAGGTAATGGTAAGGCGTGTCAGGCTTTGCAGCGCAAGTTATGGCTGGGGCTGCGGGTCCACAGCAGGTATTGTAGCAGTGTGTGTGTGACCTGTGTAATGAGCGGGAGTAGTCACAGAGAGTGCCCTTCCCGCACTGTGAGGAGACACAGACAGTGGTGACAGAGTCAAGGACAGAGCGAGACAGCAGATCGGTGGGTGACTGGTGGGGTTGCAGGCAAGGAGCGCGAGTGACCAAGAGACAGAGAGAGACAACACGCAGTGTGGCACTGCACAGGAACAGGGAAAAGGCAAATCACAGTGTCTCCTCTGCTCTCAGTTTCTCTCTCTCTGTGTCTCAGCATGTTGCAGCTTGCCGATCCGAGTGCCGCAGAGAAAGTGAGAGAGATAGAGAGACCATGCTGTGGGTACCCATTCCATTTCTTCCAACACATGAGCTACAGTTCCCGGGTAATGGTATGGCATGTCAGGTCAGGTGTTGTAGCGCGGGTCGTGGCCGGGGTTGCAGGTCCACAGTGGGCATTGTAGCAGTGTGTGCGACCTGTGTAATGAGTGGGATAGTCACAGAGAGTGTCCCCCCCACCGGCACTGTAAAGATGCACAGGCTGTGGTGATAGAGTCCGGGACAGAGTGAGACAGCAGATGGGTGACTGGTGGGGTTGCTGGCAAGGAGCATGACTGACTGAGAGACAGAGACAGACAGCACGCAATGTGGCACTGCACAGGAAAAAAAAGTTCAATCACAGTGTCTCCTCTGCTCTTGGTCTCTCTCTCTCTCTCTCTCTCTCTCACTCTCTCACTCTCTCTCTCTCTCCCAGCATGTTTCAGCTTGCCGATCTGCAGTGATGATGAAGTGCTTTGCTTGTATAAAGCGCAATGTTCAGCATTGACAAATGCTTGTTTGTATATTCCCCTCTGTGTAATGTTAAAATGTTGAAGTTCTTGTTAAAGTTGCTGTTATAATTGTCAGAGGGAAAATGTACTGTTTAATGTTGGTTTGTGCACTGAAAGCAGATTCATGTTCGAGACTTCTAAAGGTCTGAGTATTTTGGACTTTACCATCCTTTACACTATAAATTAATGTGCCCTTCTTTGGTGCTAGTGAATTCTGGTGGGGTATGGTAGGTGTGAATGATGTGTGGTTCGGCTGTATGTGTGGGATGTGATTATAGGGAGTAATTCAAAATTAAGGTGTTTGGTGGATGCTTGTGTGATTAGGGGTGAGAGTTGGAATGCATGGTATAGGGTACTGGATGAAATTTAAAATGTATTAAATGTCCTGTAGCATGTTTCTAATGTTAAACTGCTGTTTGGTGTGTACATTTGGGGGGTAACTGTGCTGTCTGGAGTTTGTGTAACTCGATGGTGGGTCCCACCTTTGGCAGCAGCATGACCTTTTGGGTTACATGGGATTCTGGGTCCTTATTAAGTATTTTTGTTTGGTGGTTTCGGGGAAAGTGTAGAAGTCTTGCGATATCTTGCCTCTTTTTCCACCTGGGTGGGTTGCATATGTGCCCATTCACCAGGAGGTAAATGGTTTATAGGTGGAGAGAGTGTAAGCACCTCCTCCGGGGGATGCTTACTAAAGTGACCCTCTCCTCCAACTTCTTTCCATGTTTGGGAAGGTGAGCTGGTCACCCACTGGTCAGGCAGAGCCAGTACTCTCTTAGGGGTATTTAATAGTCTGTATTGAGCTGGTGGAGGAGACCGGTGAGTGAGAGAGAGAGAGAGACAAGAGCAGCATGTGGATCAAGGCTCCAGCCCCAGCCTGGGATTTGGGCCTCGGTGACTCTACATCTATAGTCCACTGGTGGTTGGCCGGATTGGTCTAGGGACCTGCAGTGTGATTGGGACTGGGCCCACTTGGGGAGCCACGGCCCATGAAGTAGTAAGTAGCCCACCTTCATGTAACCCCCCTGCAAATGGGGGTTCCCAAAAGACTTCCAGGAGCTTGCTTGAATGCTCCAAGCCTGAATGGTGTTTGGCATTTAAGCCATTTATCAGTGAGTGTTTTTAGAGCCTCTGGTACTGTCTCTTTAAGAGCTGTCTGCTTGCAGACATAATTAGTTTGTATGAGGGGACTGTGTGCTTTCTGAGTACCACTCAGCTGCTGCAATTCACTTCATTTTGCAGTCACTAGAGTGCAAAGGAACCTATCTGAAAGATGTAACTGTTTGCCGAAATTATTTAGAGTAATAATGAAATTACAGTTTGTCTAACCTGCTTTCTTTGCAGTCAGAACTGTCTGCCTAGTTCCCCATTCTGGTTTTGAACTGCTGAACTGGACCAATCAGTGTGGGGTAAACTAGCTCTAAAATGATGCCTTGGACGAATCAGAACTTGGGACTCATAATCTGAGCCAGCCACAAGAGGATTGTAAGGGCAGTGACTTGGGAGATGTAGTTTAGACTTCAGTGCCTTTTTGACCAACAGCAGCAGTCTATTGTGAGTGATAGCCAATCCAGTCAAGAACTGGGAGGAACTCAAAGGAAGTGCCGGTTTTTGTCAGTTGGAGTTCAGTTGAGCTTTGGCAGTGAAGAAGGAAGGAGCCCTGTGCTTTTTCAGTGTGTTTTAGCCAAAAACGTGTAGGCCCAGAGTTCTGGTCTGCAGTTTGTGTAACAGCTTGTTAGGATTGAATCCATTCCTGTGAAAAGAATCAAAGGATCTCTGAAGAGTAGAAACCAGGCTCACCCTGTAGAAGACTGGAAGAATTGCTGAAATTGCACTCGGTCTGTCAGAACTGAATCTGCTGTGTGTTCTCCCAGGTATTGTGCAGTAATTAGATCGGATACAGATGCTGCTTGCCTGAGTAGAGTGTGCCTGATAAATAGGTACTGTACTGTGATTGTTGCACTGTATCTTATTTTACAGGATGTCCCGTGCCTGAACCAGCCTTTGGGGGTAAGTGTATACTGTGAAGGTAATTCTGCTATATTGTGTGGGCCACTAGTGGGAAGAAAGGGGTTGCAGTGTCCCAGAGGCTGTGACCAAAGTAGTTTAACTATTGCAAACCCTGACCTCTGGGTGGGCACCCGCCGTGGATCCAGGCCCCTCAACCTGTTAGTGGCAAATCAGGCAGGGGTAGTAGCCCCTGGGATAGCGCCATCTAGGGGTTACATTTTGTGGTGGAGATGCCGGGGAGTTGCCGAAATCAAACAAGTCAGGCGTTACTCTGTCATTCTTCCTTGAACTCTTGCTGCTGGGTAGCACTGCAGTGTCTGCACAATGCACATTAGCCAGGATGCAACCTCTATTTACTCAATGTCTCTTCAGACACATTATGAACTTGGACCATTACCTTCTGGCATAAGCATGGGCTCTAGCGGGCAAAATACTAGGCTGACAGCAGTCCCTCTGGCAATTTTCCATCGCCTGGTGCATCCAACATTAATATTTTATTCTTAACATCCTTTCTGATACGGACCTCTCCCTGTAAGGTACACTGGGCATTTGGTGCAGGATCAGAGACTCAGGATCCTTCTTCCATACAATTCCGGCGTTCCTCTGTTTCTATATTTTCAGCATCTCTGTAGCCTCATAGGCCTTCTTAATTAAAGCGGAACTCTTAAAGCTCTCTACTAGTCTTTGACCCCTG
Organism: Neoceratodus forsteri; assembly: GCA_016271365.2. Classification (NCBI taxonomy): domain Eukaryota; kingdom Metazoa; phylum Chordata; order Ceratodontiformes; family Ceratodontidae; genus Neoceratodus; species Neoceratodus forsteri. The sequence goes on from CM028132.1 coordinate 690,872,377, forward strand.
TTTTCATAACACAAATGTGCCAGCCTTCTGAACATATGAGCATTTGTTCCAATCAACAAAGGGACACCATCATACAGTCCAGTGGGGGACACACTAAGGCTAGGGTCTCTACTTGTTCGGCCACTCAGCCCACGGAGGTGGGGAAAGACACCAAATTGGATATACCCAGAATAGGGGTAGCCTTCTACTTAACCCCCATACATGCAGTCCTTCTAATGGTTGTAATGGCATCTGACAAATGCTTCTGATACCAATCTTGAAACATAATTGTCACTTGGGAGCCACTGTCTAATACAGCTCTTGTAGACACTCCATTTACCTTTACAGTGGTCTCATGGAGGGACCCACTATTCTGGACCAGTCTGGAGAGGCATTGAGTGAGGGGGCCTGGGCAACTGACCTTGCCACAAGGGCGTGGATAGCATTTTGGTGCCCTCACTGGGATCATTTCGTGCACCTCTTAACCACTGATTTGTTCTCCGAGCTCTCCTTGTAGCCTATATGCAACTTTGTCAGTGTCTTTTGGGATTGGCATTCCCTTTTCATGTGCCCATCCTTCCCACAATTATAGCAAAACATACTTTTTGGGTTTGAGCTGGCCGAGGTGCCACACTGGGAGCCAGGGCGGGGTATTACTAACTGGAAACCTTGGTGCCATCTCTGTCTGCTGGCGTGATAAGCATTTGGAGACATCTCGTCTTCTCCTTCCATGGTCAAGGAATCGAGTTGAAGCTGTTATCAGCAGGAGATACATGGGTGGGTATCCCCACCCCCCTGCTAGATGCAGTCGGATATAGGGTCGGGGCCTGTACTTGCAGGCGTGGCCTTCATAGAGGACTGTTTTGAATTCCGGATCTCTCTCAGCAGTTCGCCCCATTGTGGCATATCTTTTCCTTATCAGAGCGCTCATTGACTGCCAACCTCTGCCTGAACTTCACTTGATGGGCCACCCTCAGTCACTCGGGTCATAGCCACAGCTATTGGTGCAGATCCTCCGAGGTCGCCTTTCTCAACTCCTCGAATTTCTCTCATTAACTCATCATAGGAGGTGGGGATCAGTCGATTTGCCAGGCGTAACTGAAGCAACAGCAGTTCTGAGAAGGGGCAGAACTTAAGGATTCTGTCCAGTCTGGTTCGGTCCAGTTCAATCGCTGGCAAACTACCTTTCTGAGGCATTCTTGCAACAATTTTTCCAGCCGAGAGATACACACAGACAACAACTCCTTGGTACTGTTGTGCATTTCTTACCTCTCCACCATAGGTCCTCATCAGAATCTGGGCTCCCATACACATTCTCCAGGCCTCAAGATAGGCTTGTGCAGTCGCTTCAGGGTTACTGGCCGTTGCTTGCGGATGTTAGCCAGGGCGGGACCTCGGGCTCTCACTAACCCTCTTTAAGCTTTTGGCTTCCAGGCATTGCCATTCTAGCGCTGGGGGCAACATAGTCTATCCAGGTCTCCAGTCATCCTCCTTGGGGTGGGGGAGGTGCCAGAGAGATCCTCAACCTTCGGGTAAGAGTCGCGTGACTAATGGCAGGTGCAGAAATAGGAGTCTGCATTGGTTCAGCCACCATTACGGGTACTGGAGCAGGAGAGGGTGTTGGGGAGGAACACCCCCAGGTGGCAAGAATAGTTTCTTCAAGTCCTCCACAGTTTTCCCTTCTCCCAGCAACCATTTAGCAAATTTCTCCTCAAAAAGTTTCAGATAGTGGTGGGGCTCATTCCCCGGGTCTTCTGTCATAGTTATCACTCTCAAGCAGTGAGGCTCCCTCTGGGGTAATGGTCTGTGGTACTTTGGAGCTATCTATGGGATCCTTAAACTCTACTAGGGCCAGGAAAGTGTGGGTGAGGCAGATTAGCGTGCCCGACCCACCACCACAGGATTTTGTAAACCTTCCACCTTGGAAAGTACTCCTGCACAGTGTCCGTGTGGTGGATGCCCAGGGGATGTCCAGGATAAGCATAGCATTTTGGGGTCGATCTCCTCCCCAGTACACCACTCCACCAGCAGGTGCACAGCCACTTCTGTCGGGTACCCATTTATTTATTTATTTATTTTTTTTTCCCTTAACAGTGGTTTGTAAATATGGCCACTAGAGGACACACAATCCCAGCGGTGAGCCTCCAAAATGTAACCCTAGATGGCGCTATCCCAGGGCTACTACCCTGCCTGATTTGCCACTAACAGGTTGAGGGCCTGGATCAATGGCGGTGCCTCCACCCAGAGGTCAGGGTTTGCAATAGTTAAACTTACTTGGTCACAGCCCTCTGGGACACTGCAACCCCCTTTCTTCCCACTAGTGGCCCACACAATATAGCAGAATTACCTTCACAGTATACATTACCCCAAGGCTGGTTCAGGCACCGGGACATCCTGTAAAATAAGATACAGTGCAACAATCACAGTACAGTACTTTAACATAGACAAATACCTCAGGCAGGCTGCATCTGTATCCCGATCGCAATTACTGCACAATACCTGGAGAACACACAGCAGATTCAGTTCCTGACAGACGAGTGCAATTTTCAGCAATTCTTCCAGTCTTCTACAGGGTGAGCCTGGTTTCTACTCTTCAGAGATCCTTTGATTCTTTTCACAGGACGGATTCAGTCCTAAAGTTGTTACACAAGCTGCAGACCGGAACTCTGGGCCTTACACATTTTTGGACTAAAACTGCACACTGAAAAGCACAGGGCTCCTTCCTTCTTCACTGCCAAGCTCAACTGAACTCCAACTGACAAAACCGGGCACTTCCTTTGAGTTCCTCCCAGTTCTTGACTGGATTGGCTGTCACTCACAATAGACTGCTGCTGTTGGTCCAAAAGGCACCAGTCTAAACTACATCTCCCAGAGTCACTGCCCATACAATCCTCTTGTGGCTGGCTCAGATTATGAGTCCCAAGTTCTGATTCGTCCAAGGCATCATTTTAGAGCTAGTTTACCCCACACTGATTGGTCCAGTTCAGCAGTTCAAAACCAGAATGGGGAACTAGGCAGACAGTTCTGACTGCAAAGAAAGCAGGTTAGACAAACTGTAATTTCATTATTACTCTAAATAATTTCTGGCAAACAGTTACATCTTTCAGATAGGTTCCCTTTGCACTCCTAGTGACTGCAAAAATGAAGTGAATTGGCAGCAGCTCGAGTGGTACTCAGAGAAGCACACAGTCCCCCCATACAAACTAATTATGTCTGCAAGCAGACAGCTCTTAAAGAGACAGTACCAGAGGCTCTAAAAACACTCTACTGATAAATGGCTTAAATGCCAACACCATTCAGGCTTGGAGCATTCAAGCAAGCTCCTGGAAGTCTTTTGGGAACCCCCATTTGCAGGGGGGTTACATTCATGCACTACGGCACTGGGGAGGGATGGGGCCTAGTTCCTGGCCAGAGGCCTGGTAGTGTAGTAGGAACAGTGGAGGTGGTGCAATGGTGGTAACCTGCGTCGCAGGGTGTGGTGCTGGTGGCAGCCTGCCTGCCCTGTACCTGTGTGGCACTCTGTTCGTTGTGGACAGCCTTTGGGGAGAGATAAAGGGAGCCCAGTGAGTCCCTCAGATCACCCATGTTTTTTTCCTAGGTCCAGGGATGCCGAGGGCCTGGGCACCATGGTCCTGAGTTGCAAGATGAAGGGAGAAATCTGTGACAGCAGCAGCCTGTTAGGAGCCACTGCGTAATGTTTAAGGTCAGAGCAGTTGGCACGTGTCGAGCTGTCATGTGTATGTAGGCTGATGTGTGAACTGGAGACCAGCCTGGTGATGCTGCTGCCTAAATGTTTGAGCTCCTCGGCTCAGTTGAGATCCAGCTCCAAGGCCTTCGTGGACCTAAGTTATGTGCTGTGGCTTTGTGCCACTGTAAACCTGTGTTCTCCTTGTATGCCATGCCCACGCAGCTCCTAGGAGCTGTTTCTTCTTGGCCAAAAAATAAATAAATTTGTTTGTTTTACACTTTTATCAGTGAGTGGCTTTCTGCTATTTTTACTATGAATTTAGATGCTGCCTGCTAATTCTAACTTGCCCCTACAGCCAAAGACTTCAGCCTGTGATGCACCCTGTTTCTGGCTGCACCTTGCAACTGTCTGTGAACCGTGAGAGCTATAAGAGGTATGTGCCATCTTTAATTTTATGTTCGGGATGGTTCTTCATCAACTTGGCGCCCCCTCCCTGACTTTTACCATCAGGCCCCTAGACATAGCTGGGAGGGGGAGGCTTACACATACTTAATATTTTTTATATAATCTGATACTTCACTAGTTCACAAGCAATTTATTTTATTTAGCTTTTGTTAACCAGGTGGGGACACTAGACAAGTAAGTGCATATTTTCAGGTATGCCACAGGAGAGTACAAAAGAAACAGCATTACAATTAATCAGGAATTACAGGTAAAGCAAAGCAGAAGAAATGACAGAAACAGCATAGCGTGATAAGCCTACCACAAACAAACTAGAACACAATAAGGTTAAATATAACAATATGTAGCCAACAAGAGACCATCACAAATAACAATTTGCCAGCCTAGAATGAGAACAAATATAACACTAGGCAGTCAATAATAGGCAGTAATAAATACACCAGCCTTGAGTGAGAATATCACAATGTGCGGCACGAATTCAAATACTAATTAATATTCACTAATTGTTTCCTCAAAAGATTTCTTTATACATTCTTGTTCTAGCACCCTTGGGCCTAATCTGAGAACCTCCATCGTGTCCGTTTCTTGTCCTTGGAACCCTTAATGACAGACACTCCTTTCCTGCCTTTGCTCACTGCTAATTATGACCCCTGAAAGAGTAACCTGCAACTTAACCCCCGCGCAGGTGTAACCTGGAGGTGGGACCGAGCCTCTAAGGACATATTTCCTTTCAGCGAGACTGGTCACTGGAGGGAGGAGCCAGTGAGGAGGAGGTAGGCCAGGCAACCCAGATGGGCATGGTGGGATGAGAGGACTCATCTGTTCCAAGTCTGCCCTCCATTTTGTTGCCCTGTAGCCCCATCCCTTATCCCTCATTTTCCTAAATCACCCTAGTTGGTGCAGCACTGAATACTGTAAATTGTAAGCTGCATAAGTACATTTCTACTGTTCAACTCCTTGTACACACACACACTCTCTCTTCTCCAGGAATGTCGCAGTCATTGTATACTGTAAGCACTACTGTGCTGTTTCTCCCTTGTACCCCCTTCCGTCAATATGCCTCTGGAAAGAGCTGTTTTGCTTTGGCTCTGTATGCCTTTCTTGGTAAAACTATTTCAATAAATTAATAAACAAATAATAAGGGGTGGTTAAGCCCAACCCCTCCTTGAAAACATCCTTACTTTGGATGAGACACCTCCATATCATACAGCAATGGAACAGGTGCATGTTGACATATGGCCACTCTATAAGGGACCACATGTTCCTTCCCTCATGACAATTGCCATGCATAGGCCACCAAGCAACAGTTGTGCACTGGAAGGAGGTGCCCTTCTACCCCAAGGCTGGAGGCATCCAAAGACAGATACCAGAACCCCACTTCCTCGGTCTGCATTAGATGTCCTAGGATAGCAGTTCAAACCCCAGGTCATCTGGATGACAATCAGTACCACTACCACTGCACTAGCCAGCCAGCTGTTGACCAGGAAAGGCACACAGGACCACAGCTCAATTTTCAAAAAGTGAAGCGTTAATAACAACAGCAAACATTATCCAAGGTGCAACTGTGCAATTCATGACACTATGTTAAATACTACACAGACACATAATAAGGTACGGGGACAGAAATTAGTGATGATAATATCCAAAACTGTTCTAAAACAGAAAATGCGCATAGTGACCCTGTAATGTACAACATACTGTAGGTACATGAGGTTCTAAGTTATGCATAATGGTGGGAACAGTGTAGGTTAATACTACAGCCACTGGGGGTCCCCAGTCTGTAATGGCATAAATCAGAGACTAGGGTGGGGCTAGAGCAGAAGCAGGAATGGGCTGTGTGAGACATGAGCAGGTTTTTTTTTTTAGAAAGAATAAAGAGGCCAAGCAAAGTGCGTGTAACAACTCCCTTCCCTGAATAAAAGGGGGCAGTGGTTTGTGACTCTGGGGTAGCCAAGTGGGTTAACAGAGTTTCTAACAGGGTGATGGGAGCTAAAAGATGCTCAATTGCAGACAGTTTGCACCTATTGCAGATATACTGTATGTCAGGGACATAGCGTTCTGTGCCTATGCAAACTGAGTGACCCTGCAGGGTGAGAGAGTATATAAGACAGGGAGCTTAGAGGCAAGCAGTTCAGATCAGTTTGGGTTCCAGTTTCCAGTTCAACTGTGTGGGAGTGCAACAGTCCACAAGGGCTCATGAACCCTGGGTAAGGGGAAGGGCATCATGGCTTGGGAGCTTTGCCTGATGGTGAGGAGCCAGCAGGGCACCTCTTAAGGGAGGTGCTACCTGGAGAAATTGCTCCGTAGTATTCTAGCTTGATGGCAGGATACAAGGGATACCCACCATGTTCTGGGGAGGGTGGGCAAGGAAGCAGCCTATTCAACTGGATGGGTCCAGTAAAATGGATTGAGGCATGGCAATGCTCAAATTAGCTCTCACCTGGGCCAAGCTCAACTGGACTATGGCATTTGGTCCATACCATGGAGTCGCAGCAAGGGTGGTGCGGTATATCTGGTGCCTGGCATGGCCAAGATAAGGACCCAATTGTCAGATGCTCTGGCACACTCCCAAAAAGTAAGAGTGTGACAGAGCAAAGATCTACCCTGGGGGACAGTGAGAGGGGTCCCATAGGAGGACTGGGATCCTGGGTGGCAAACCGATAAGGTATGTGAGGCTCATGGGGCCCGAGGTGGGTTGTCCCAGAACAGAGGTGCTGCAATACAATGCTGGCAAAGCTGGGTGAGAGAAAGGGCAGAGAAAGTGCAAGAGTCAGTAAACTTGCTGAAGGGAAGCCAGAGGCAACCAAGAACTGGAGGGTTGAGAGGGTTAGTAAGGCAAGAGTAGCACAAGGACTAGGTAGGGGAGTTCCTATTTGTCTTGTGGACAGTCTCTGAAGATAGATGTATGACTTGGCAGTTGATGCCACCTAAGCAGGAAGCCCCCCCCCACCCCCAATCAGGCTGTGCCTGCGATGTGTTGTACCAATGGAACAGAGCTTCACCAGACATCACTGCCATGTGAGCATGGGGCATCAGAAGCTGCTGCAAGAGGCTAGTATTGAGGCTTCAGTTACCTGAAGTACCAATGGGCACCATGTCTGGCATAGTATTTGCTGCAGCACTGCAGGATTTATTCCTGTACAATATGTGCTCAGTTTAGCGAGGACTTTGAAGTGGATGGCATCGACGTGTCTGCAGAAGTAGAGGTGGCTATCTAATAGGGCTGTGTGGAATTTTCTAATTCAGACAGGACTGAATTCTGTGGAATTTCAGAAAAATCCACCAGTTTCCACAGTACTCCGTTGGTAGCGGGAATTCTGAAAACTTTGAAAGTGGAATGGTTTTCTCGGAATGGTAATTCGCAGTTTACATAAACCACAGATTTTTTTGTTTCATAGTCCATTGAAAATTAGTTTGCGGTTTACATGATCCTTGAAAGTTTACAAATGCTTTCCACAGTTCCTAATAATTCAAAAAGAAATCCTGAAAAGTACACAGAAGGTGGGCTGCCATTACACACACACATTCTGCTGGCTGAATTCTTCATTCTGCACTGCTACAGTATCTAATCAAACACCCAGGAACTTGAAAATGGGAATTACCTCCAGTAGAAAGACATCCAAGGTTAAAAAAAAGGGGGGAGGGGTTCTTGGGACCCTTGTAAGCCACTGTCTGCTTCTAAAGGTTATTGAACCATTTACTTTTCATTCGGAGGGGAGCTGGCTGTATTGGAACCACTGCTAGACCTTGTTAAAGTCACAACGGAGATCAGCATGCAGCTTTGGGGCCACTGAGAAAGATCACTGTATCATCTGCATAAATGTGTATGCAAGCAGATAAGCAGGTATGTAGGAGGTCATTTTGGAAAATGAAGCATAGTAGGGGGCCTAGTACACAGTCTAAAATCATTATGGTTAAAATCATGGAGAAACCATGAACGACCATGGTTTAACCATGATTCTAAGAGCAGGGAAGCACAGGGGAGCGGGTGGAGGGGGCACATATTGGTCCTTATTTCCCACATAGTGCCCCCATGTGCATAGGGGGCACCCTGTGGCTTCAAAAGCCCATCCACATCTGCAGAGGGCAATGCACCATTTTGAGGATCAGGTCCCTAGCCACAGAGACATTTAGAGGGCCAAGGCTTTAATCAGCCTGGAAATTATTTTATTTATTTATTTGATTTTTGGAGAAACACCTTTGAGCAACAAATGCTCTTTTCCAAAGGTTCCACATCAGATAAATTCAGACCAATCAGTGTAGCTGATACACTTCAGCATGCTAGTTTAAATAGAAGCATACAAAAAACGGTTGCCATTATTTTTATTGTTAAAAAAATGCTTTGTATTATATACACAGTTGCATTCAACAGGAGCATAATGACAGGTGCCCATAAACATACAAGCTCTTATGTTATTGCACTTACAACACTGGAATATTAAGACTTGTTTTTTTGTTGTTTCACAGACCTGTCAGTTTAACACCTTTTTTGTAACCAGTAAGGCCCACTGGGTAATAAGGCCCATTTACAGGGGCAACTGGGGTAGTTAAGTGACTTGTTCAGAGTCACACAGTATGCAAGCAGAGGTTGTGGGAATCAAAGCCAGGTCAGTTGGATATACCAATTTCCTTTACGGCTCATTACTCTAGTCTCTTGGCTATACAGCCATCTGTAGCAGGTAAGCTGCTACAGATCATAATTAGGAGAAATTGATAAAGCTTCCTGGAGGCAAATGAACTTCGGGACAAAAGACAACATGATTCCACAAGGTGGCAGTTGTATCAGACAAAACTGATTGAGTTCTTCTATTGGGTAATGTGGGTAGTGAAAAAGGTGGACGCAGCAGGCTTACTGTACCCTGACTTCTATAACACCTCAGATTCTACTCCACATGGAGCGTTGGTAACGAGGATGCACAATGTGAGGATGAGTGACAAGCTCACAAGAGGGGTGGGAAGCTGGCTGAGTGGCAAACCTCAAAGGTTATAATTAATGTGGAGCTCCTGTGAGCGTACCTCATAGATCAGCCCCTGGGACTGGAGCTCTTTCAGCATCTTCATCTGTAACATTGGGGTATGGCATAGGGCAAGATATGCCTCTCTGCAGATAACACAAAGATCTACAGTTGGGTGGATAGCGAGGAAGGGCTCAGAATTGTGAAGGTGCATCTGCATAGACTAGAGAGGTGGTCAACAGTATGACAATTAATATTTAACAAGAAGAAGGGCAAAGTAATGCACATTGGGGTGTGCAATCCAAACACTAAGTACAGAAATGAGGGACACAGCAGTGGAAAGCACAAAAGAGGAGAGAAGAGGGATTTGGGGTAATAACTTCAGACAATCTAAAGCTAACAGCCCAATGCAATAGAGCAGTAGGAAAGGCAGATATAACGTTAGAGTGCATAGGGAAGGAAATCAGCAGTTGAAGAAGACAGGTGCATCCACCACTCAGTGGGTCATTGGTTCAGCCTCACCTAGAATGCCGTGTGCAGTTTTTGACTGCATTTGAGGAAGGACAGGGACAAAATGGAGGCAGTGCAGAGGAGGTTAACCGAGATGCTCCAGGTTGAGCAGGGAAGGACTTACAGGGAGAAACTGAAATACACCGAAAGACCTAAACATGTACGCTCTGGAGGAGAGAAGGGACAGAAAGGACACAATTGAGATATACAACTACCCCACAGGGTAAATAAGGTGGATAGCAGGGAGTTGTTCAAACCGAACGGGAACACAAAACACCAGTGGTATCTCTATGAAGCTGGTGGTGGCATATTTAAGAGGGACACTAGAAAATATTCTGTCATGGAAAGGGTGGTGGAAGGGTCAGATATGCTGCCGAATGAGGTGATCTATGCAGTGCTGGCAATATAGTCTAGTGGTTAGAGTAACAAGCCGTGAATGAGTTTGGTATATCCAGCAGATCTGGGTTTGATTCCCACAGCCTCCACTTGCATACTGTGTGACTCTGAGCAAGTGACTTAACCACCTCAGTGCTCCCTGGTCACCTCTGAAAATAGGCACTTGTGCCTAGTGGGCCTTACCTAGTTACCAAAGAATAACACACAAATAAAAACAGTGAGAAACTGGGAGGGACAGATACATGGGCAGGAGAGATATACGAGCTTGGGAACACAGTATATGGAATCAAAACGGAGGGGAGAGGAGATGTAAATAGCAAATAGGTAGGACTGGGCAGATACAGTGGGTCAAGTGGTCTTATTCTGCCAGCAAATTCAATGTTTCAATGTTACATAATAAAAAAGGGTTAAAGGAAGAAAAATGTTCAGCAGGTGGTTGAAAGAAATTATCTTCTTGTGAGTTGTGCTGTGATCATTTCACTGCACATGACCTGTTCCGAATGATCAATCACTGTGCAGGAGTTTTAGTACCTGCTTTATAATTAAGCGAAGGCAGCTTCCTCTAGTATATGCTCCCACTCAAAGAGGATTCAAGACAAAATCAACATAATTTAATTTTTATTCAATGTTATTTCTATTTTGTTTTCTGGCAACCTCGTAAGTGTACTAAATACAAAATATGCATACATCCAGTATTTCATTGGTGCCTTACTTTTACTTGTTTAAATCTGTATATAAACTATACTGTAACTCTCACTATAACTCTCATGTGTTAGGTTTTTTTGTAACTGCAATTATTGGACACCTTACTTCTCAGTGTGCTTGCTTGCACTGCAATTATACTTGTGTTTATACCTGGCCACTCCTTTTACCTTTTTGTAACCTCCAAGGTCATGCTTGAAAATAGATAAATAGGTAGATTTAGGTCCAGAGAACAATGAGAACATGGTCACAGATATGGCAGCCACAGAAGCAGGAATTTCCCAGTGATTAATATTTTCTAAGCTCAGTCTTGAACAGTTGATGGGTAGAGCAGAATTCTGAGCAGAAGTGACTATTATTAGATGAAAGGACAGCAGAAGCAGGATTTAAATATCTTCAGAAGATTATGCACTTTAATAACAGCAATGAAATCTGCTACCGGATTAAATATTTCTGACTCGGGGCGCAACCTATGTTCTCATATCAGAAATGCAGTAGAACTTCATTCCAAAGCCTCATAGGAATCCTGGGAAACTCTTTTTTTTGTCCATTATAGACAATCTCAGCTATAGAATAACTGTACCTACATTGCCTACCAGTGTCTCATCCACCAAGACTCAGGACTATTCCTACATCTCATTATGACTGTACTTGCTCCATACCATGCCTTTTTATAATCCTGCCTCCACCATTTTCTCCCCTTGTGATTTCACCTGGAATCAGTCTCTACATTATGCCAAGCTCTGCATTCTCGGCTTTTTTATTTATTTATTTATTTAGCTTTTGTTGACCAGGTAAGTACACTAGACAAGACATTTGCCTATTTTCAGGTATGATCCGGGAGAGTACAATGAAATACAAGTTCATACAGAGGACAAAATGATACAAGTTAGGCACTACACAAAATTGGGTAGAACCAGATGAACATGAAACATTCACAAATCTGGACTGTCATGTACGGTATGGGCTGCACGCCCACTGGACCACCAGGGAGCTATTTGGGTTTGGGGTTACAGTCTGCCCGCGATTGGGCACTGGGGGGTTCATACACGTTCTGCCCGTGATCGGGCTGTGGGAGAGTGTGGGTGGGGGGTTCATGTAACTGTAATGCCCGCTGATCGGCTGTGGGAGAAGGGGGCGGGGGTTCATAACTATAATGCCCGGCGATCGGCTCTGGGAGATGTGTGGGCGGGGGTTCATGTAACTGTAATGCCCGCGATCACAAATCTGGACTGTCGGTACGGTATGGGCTGCACGCCCATTGGCTGTAGCTCTGCACCAATGGGCGGCAGCCCTACCGACAGTCAGTCGGCGGGCGGCGGGGCGGCAGGTGGATGCTGCCGCCCGCCGCCAGCTGCGGGGAGTGGGGTGGAGGGGCTGTGGGTGGGTGGGGGGACACTAGACACCAGGGAGATGTTTGGGGGTTGTAACGTGACATTCTGCCCGCGATTGGGCTTTACGGTCCACTGGACCACCAGGAGATATTCGGGTTGGGGGTTACATTCTGCCCGCGATCGGGCACCGGGGTTCACAACGCCTGCCCGCAATCGCTGTGGGAGATGTGTGGGCGGGGGGTTTGAAGGAACTGTAATGCCCGCGATCGGGCTGTGGGAGGTGTGTGGGTGGGGGGTTCATGTTCTGCGTTATGACATGATCGGGCTGGTAGAGCACAAGAGGGACCGAGTTAAGGAGCCAGCCAGGGGTGGCAGCTGCTGTGTTGCACCCTGCAATACAGCAGCTCACCTGTGGGTTGCCTCTACTTGATCCTTTTTTGGCTCAAGGTTGTGCAGGCAGGTTGAGTTGCGATGCACAACTCTCACAACCCGACCGAATATCGGGTTAAGAGGTTATGCATGGTTCCTCCCTCCTGTTGAAAGCATGCATTCATTTGCATTGCTCTTTTGCAACCTGTTGTCAGTGGAGCAACTGCCTCCTGCTGAATATCGCAGGAATGGCTAATATAGGACTTGTACATGCGCAACCCTGTTGCGCATGGAGCAACCCTTTTGAACATCTGGGCCCTAGTCTTAAAACCATTTTTAAAAACGTTTTAGAGCTAGCATGGTTTTACTTACAGGTCTGTCCAGGAGTAAAAGTGTTTTAAGCTGTAATGGTTTAACTAAAACAGTTCTAGCTGCAGTGTGTCCAGGCAAGCACAGTTCTGTGTGTTGGACTTCACACAAGATAGTTACAAGGAGAACAGGTTTAACACTAGCAGTGTGGCCACACTAAACTGTTTTCAAAAATGGTTACTGAGTAGTGTGGCTGCACTGAAATGGTTTAGCTAAACTGGTTTTAAAAATGGTTTTCAAAAACAGTTCTGTAGTGTGTCCAGGGCCTATATTTCAACTGTTATATTTTATCTGCATACTTACTACAATGTGTTTGTTTTATCTTGAATACTTCCTTTTCTTCATCTTTGTATGTTTACCTGGTAAAACAATTTCACTAAATAAAAAATAATGGGTCAAACTGCATTCAAATATATATAATGCTGATTGAATTTAATTAGAAGTCTTTCTGTGACCTTGGAGATATTGTCACTGGAGTTCTAGGTTATTTATAACATTTGTCTGACAGAATTGCAGAATATGATTTAACATCAACAATTAGGAGAAAAAACAGTTGGGCTCAAACCCCTTCCTGAGTCGAAAGAACTAGGTGCTAGATAGCAGGGAAAACTTAGTGAAAAAAACAGCTACATTAATAGATAGTTCTATTTGCACTCTGCTATACGAAATGGCTTACTACCTATATTATATATGAAAAAATACAAAGGTTTTATTTAGGCAGTACCACATCAAAATTAATTTATTTCAACAATTTTAATAAGCACATTTGTAGTCTATATAAAAAGTCTATGGCTTTTAGTCACTGTACTGGGTAGCTGTGCAGGTTATCTGTCCCTATTGTTCCTCTATCTTCTCAGTTCAATTGCCTATTCCAGTGTGAGGGGAAAAAAATGTTTATGGTTCCATTGCCTTAATCATTATGCCATCCACTGGAGCAGGTGCAAATACTGATGTACGTCACAACCAAAACGCAGCTGACTGCTCTGAAGATGGGGTCTTGGTACTCTGAAACATCAGCAAGTTGTAACGTGGGCTAACTATGGACCTGTGGCCTGGTCTCACAACAGTAGTGGAACTAGAGGAGACCCCTGGCCTGGAGATCAGGTGAGTTTTCCAACACCATGCATTGATAAGCTTCAGTCCTAAAAGTCGCGGTCAGCTGCCTTAATCATTATGCCATCCACCGGAGCAGGTGCAAATACTGAAGTACATTGTGATGTGGACAGCCAGTTCTGAGTGCTGTATCATTTTTTGTAATATAAAAATGTGCATGCACTGTCTGCCATGAGAAATACTGAAACTGCATGTGAGATCACACACACACACACACACACACACACACACGTTTTAGATACAAGGTGTTAGCTGGAAGGCCAGAAGCTAATTACAGACTTTTCTAAGTTAATTACAGCTTTAGCTGCTAAGAGGGAAATCAGTATCCCTTTTATGACATTTCGAGGGGTAACCAGGTTTAGTACACTGGTGTGAAATCATAAATGCTTTGGTGTCTGTGTGAGAAGGGATACTGCTCACAGATCAAAGAAATGTCATTTGAAGAACATGAGTTATGCTGAGGTTGCAAAATTTAATATTTGGAAAAGACATCCTGTTTTTATATAGATATATATTTTTTATATATTCTGACAGGGAGGAGCTAGGTGACCTCATGCAAATAAGTGGGGAAAACCAGCTTTTAAACATTATTCTGTTTTACTTCAGACACTTCTATCTAGACTCTGACAAAGAAACATCTGTGAGCACTTTAATCAGGTATTTAGAGAGAGACATACATCTAAGTACTGTAGGTAGGAACTGCACTGTTAAGACCTGTTTTGTTTAAGTGATTTGTATGTTCTGTGATATAATAGTTCTGCATTTTATGTGTTACATATTTTTATCTATTTTAGTAAAACTCCATTTTTAGAGCTTACTTGGTCTGTCTTTGATTTCTTTCCTTTTACAAGTGGAGTACATATGGTTAAAGCAGACACTATACATAAGCTTGAATGGTGATACCAAACTGGAAAAAGGTAAGCGTTTTAAATCTGAGGTCTTTTATTATAGTTTTTAAGGTTTCATTTCTGTACACCTGGTTAGGTGCCCATAGGCGAAGATATCTGGCCCCCCGAAGACAGAATTATCTGAGCCTGTGCATCGGGTATGCTAGCAAGAGGTTCACAGTTTGAATCCCTGCAAGACTTGAGACCAAAGGTTGATTTGAATCCAAAAAAACAGACAAGAGGGTTACCTTGTTCTGTTAACTGTTCACAAGACTGCGCTCGGAGGTTGGCACTTTGGGAGTAGAGGGCTGACCTGCTGAGTGGGTTTGTGACATACGTCACAACCAAAACGCAGCTGGCTGCTCTGAAGATGGGGTCTTGGTACTCTGAAACATCAGCACAATTTAACATGGGCTAACTATGCACCTGTGGCCTGGTCTCACAACAGTGGTGGAACCAGAGGAGACCCCTGGTCTGGAGAGTAGGCGAGTTTTCCAACACCGCGCATTGAAGAGCTTCAGTCCTAAAAGTCGCAGTCAGCTGCCATAGACTTTTTATACAGACTATGAATGTGCTTATTGTTAAAACTGTTGAAATGAATTTTGATGTGGTACTGCCTAAATAAAACCTTTGTATTTTTTCATATATAGTATGGTAGTAAGCCATTTCTTATAACAGAGTGCAGGCCAGAACTACCTATTAATGTAGATGGTTTTTTTTCACCATGATTTAACATAATTTGTTTCAAAGCCATGCAACTCTCCAGTCATTCTGAAAAAAAAAAAGCTGTCACTAAATGTCCCCGTCTTTATGTTAGCAAGAGATGCGTAGGATGTAAAGGCATTTTTCATGGCACTTAGAAACCCTTAACACTGTGTTTTGTAAGACGGCTCTGGTATAGTAATTGATTCCATTTATAGAACAATAACATCATCAGCATTTTATCCTGCTGTACTGTATTTCCTCTGCAGCAACTCTGCCTTACCAGAGCACACTGTAACCTACCAGTTGCAGTGCAATAGCTGGTGCCCACTGTGGCGTCCCACAAATGAACCAACTAACCCTTTTGTACAAGGTCTGTCCATCATTTGCTGTTGCACTGCTGGACCTTCTTGAGACATCAGAAAGTCTCTTTTCTGGTATCAAATCAGAAATCAAATCAATATCTGGTACTGCAGATTTATGTATATCACTTGTTGATACATCTGCCTCATTTCAAAGCTTGTCTCTGTAACTGATGGCACTGCAAACTACGTACTATCTTATCAGATGCACCTGGTTCTATTACATGTTTATTTTCTTGCCAATGTATGTTTCAATATATTGTATTTTCACTGTCTGTAATCTTGGTTGTAACCTCCCAGGTCACACCTGAAAATAGGTACCCCATTGTCTAGTGTGCTTACCTGGTAAACAAAAGCTAAATAAATACAATTAATTAATTAGTTAATTAATTCTCCTCAGTCAGAAGAATAGTCTCCATGAATCAGAGGAAACTAGATTACAACTCTACGAAAAGTCAGGCATTTAATGGCGAAATATGAAATTGCCCCCTAAAACTACAAATTGCTACCAAAAACAAAATCTAATACTTAGGTGACAAACAAGCTTATGCAGGGTAAAAGATCATAATTAAACTTTTTGCTTTTAAAAATGAAGGTTCCAGGACATTTAGCATGTTAACCAAGTGATGTGAAGTGCTCATTTCGTTAATTGAAAAAGTAGAGGAATTCTTCTTTATGCTTTGCACTAAAGTTTTAATGGTGTGCAGGAAGCAAGCGGCATGTTGGAGCACTTGCAGAGTACTGTTGTGCAGTCTCATCCACTGAATGTGTACTCGTCTGCTAAGGAGACCTGCATTTTTCTTGGAACACTTTAAAACAGAGTATGCAACACTAACATAAGGTGTGAATTGAGTTTTGTATTTACTGGGGTAGTTTTGACTCTCCTTTATTTGTATGTTTTTAATTATGTATAGTTGATTTTTTTTTTTAATTGTATTGGCTTTGTAGATTACAACACATATACTACAAGGCGTATAGACTAAGGGATCATAGCATAAAACACATTAATATTAGAGTAGGGTGATATATGCCTGGTCCACTTTGTTACCGCATACTACATTACAGGAAATACCATGAGGTTGTATTGCAGAAAGGCACTGGACACATCCAGAACAAGGAGAGTGAAAAAAAACTTTTGCAAAGCCCAAGGCTATTTGGTAGGGCTATAGGGCTGGTAAACTTTGCAATGTATTGTACTAGATTCACAGCATACCAGTCAAATAGCCAAAGTCCACTTTATGGCTGGTAAACGTCCATTCTTGAAAGCCTCTAGAAATAAAGTATATGTATGTAACCTCCCTGTGGCAGCCCTGTGGTTACTTATTTAGCTAGGACTATGCCAGCTGGGTCTGGCCCCATTGCATTAAATGGTTAAATGCCTTTAGTAAGTAAGAAAGTAACTAAGAGTCTACTGTTTGCAAGCTCTCCTGAGCTAGGAGCCTGTTAAATTAAGCTAAATAAACGTAATTACTACAAAAATCTTTTATTGGCCACCAAGAGGTTTCCTCATCTTTACTGAAAGCAAATTAAATGCATTCTTGGTTAGCACAACAGTCCTGTCCCCCCGGGTATTGATCAGTAATGATATCAGCTGCAATAAACCAATCACTATTGCCAATGCTTTTAATAAACAGTTCAGAGATTTCTCCTTATTCACCATTTCCTTCCCATCAGATGACTCCCACTCTGGCAATTCAGGTGCCCCCCCCCCCCGGTCACTCATGTGGAAACTACCCTCTTCTTTATTTCAGAGCTATTAAGAACCCTAAAGTCTATAAGCTGCTAAAGGGTATACCTGTGTCCAAGTCTGCAGCCTCAGATGGACTAGAGCCTAAAATGTTATAGCTAGCTGCGTCAGAAATGGCCCTGATGGTTAATAGGTTATTTAATCTGTCCCTAACAACTGGTGTGATCCCTTCTGCCTGGAAGCTATCCCACATAATCCCCATATTCAAAAAAGGGGATCCTAAAATCACTAGCAATTACAGACCTATTTCTATTCTGCCCGTGCTCAATAAGTTACATGAGAAACTGGTTGTGACACAAATAACAGATTATTTACTGAAATACTGCCTGCTATCTCCACATCAGCATGGTTTTAGATCGGGCCATAATACAGCCACTGTGCTGCTAACACTAAACAACTATGTAGCTAATGTTATGGACAGAGGAGAGTATACTGGTGTAGCATTCATGGATTTAACTAAGGCCTTTGACCTTGTTGATCATCATCTGCTTATCACTAAGCTCAATGATGCTGGCATGGCTCCTCCCACCCTAATCAGGCATACTCATTACCTCCTGGACAGGCAACAACTGGTCAAATGGGGCTTGACCCTCTCTGAGTTTGCCTCATCTGTAGTTGGTGTCCCCCAAGGCTTGATATTAAGGTCATTACTGTTCTCTGTTCACAACAACAACCTACATGCATGCCTACATTTCAGTATGCCAATTCTGTACGCTGATAATTTTGTACTCCTGGTAAGCTCCAACACCACATGCAATGTAAACAGCATACTATCCCATGACCTTCAGGCAGTGCAATCATTGGTAACACAAAATAAGCTGCTCCTAATGTATCTAAAACTCAGATAATGCTTTTTGCATCACCCCCAAATTAAGGAGCTGTCAGACTCCCCAACAAGTATTCTATATTGATGGTACTCAGCTGGACGCTGTGTAGGCATTCAGTTACCTGGGTGTCACAGTGGAGCTCTCTCTCGACTTCCACGTGCACATCAGCAACACCTGCAGAACAGTGAACTCTATGTAACCCCCCTGCAAATGGGGGTTCCCAAAAGACTTCCAGGAGCTTGCTTGAATGCTCCAAGCCTGAATGGTGTTTGGCATTTAAGCCATTTATCAGTGAGTGTTTTTAGAACCTCTGGTACTGTCTCTTTAAGAGCTGTCTGCTTGCAGACATAATTAGTTTGTATGGGGGACTGTGTGTTTCTTTGATTGAGTACCACTCGCTGCTGCAATTCACTTCATTTTTGCAGTCACTAGGAGTGCAAAGGGAACCTATCTGAAAGATGTAACTGTTTGCCAGAAATTATTTAGAGTAATAATGAAATTACAGTTTGTCTAACCTGCTTTCTTTGCAGTCAGAACTGTGTCTGCTAGTTCCCCATTCTAGTTTTGAACTGCTGAACTGGACCAATCAGTGTGGGGTAAGCTAGCTCTAAAATGGTGCCTTGGACTAATCAGAACTTGACTCATAATCTGAGCCAGCCACAAGAGGATTGTATGGGCAGTGACTCTGGGAGATGTAGTTTAGACTTCAGTGCCTTTTTGGACCAACAGCAGCAGTCTATTGTGAGTGACAGCCAATCCAGTCAAGAACTGGGAGGAACTCAAAGGAAGTGCCCGTTTTGTCGGTTGGAGTTTCAGTTGAGCTTTGGCAGTGAAGAAGGAAGGAGCCCTGTGTTTTTCAGTGTGCAGTTTTAGTCAAAAAACGTGTGTAAGGCCCAGAGTTCCGGTCTGCAGCTTGTTAGACTGAATCGTCCTGTGAAAAGAATCAAAGGATCTCTGAAGAGTAGAAACCAGGCTCACCCTGTAGAAGACTGGAGGAATTGCTGAAAATTGACACTCGGTCTGTCAGGAACTGAATCTGCTGTGTGTTCTCCCGGTATTGTGCAGTAATTGCGATCGATACAGATGCAGCCTGCCTGGTATAGTGCTTTCTTTTATATGGATGTGTGAAGAGGTTTGTGCACCTCAAGTGAGCCCTGCTGACATTGAAGGACCCTATCTTATTTGGAGGTCGTGAGTACTAATTCAGGGTCGCTCCCTGTTGAATTGCCACATTAAATCCAAATGGAATTACTGTACTGCTGACTGTTTAATTCTCCTTTTCTAGGTGAAAGGGCCCCTACCAGCTGCCACGGTTTGGACTAGCCACTAGGGCTTGGGTACCCAGGGACAGTAACTGATAGGGATAGGCCTGTGCACAGAGCCATAGGTAGATTATTAGAGTGATAAGCTAATTAACCTGATTTCCTGTCCTTGTTATATCCCCCAAATAAATCAGAGCTGCTTGTTTCAGCAAAGTTATACTGCCTGAGGTATTTGTCTATGTTAAAGTACTGTACTGTGATTGTTGCACTGTATCTCATTTCACAGGAGGTCCCAGTGCCGGAACCAGACCTGGGGGTAAGTGTATACTGTGAAGGTAATTTGATATATTGTGTGGGCCACTAGTGGGAAGAAAGGGTTGCAGTGTCCCAGAGGGCTGTGACCAAGTTAGTTTAACTATTGCAAACCCTGACCTCTGGGTGGAGGCACCCCATTGGATCCAGGCCCTCAACCTGTTAGTGGCAAATCAGGCAGGGGTAGTAGCCCTGGGATAGCGCCATCTAGGGGTTACATCTTGGAGGCTCACCGCTGGGATTGTGTGTCCTCTAGTGGCCATATTCTGAACCACTGTTAAGAAAAAATGGGTACCCGACAAGTGGCTGTGCACCGGCTGGTGGAGTGGTGTACTGGGAGGAGATCGACCCCAAAATGCTATGCTTATCCTGGACATCCCCTGGTATCAATACGGACACTGTGCAGGGAGTACTTTCCAAGGTGGAAGGTTTACAAACCCTGTGGTGGTGGGTCGGCATGCTAATCTGCTCACCCACACTTTCCTGGCCCTAGTAGAGTTTAAGGATCCCATAGATAGCTCCAAAGTGCCACAGACCATTACCCCAGAGGGAGCCCTCACTGCTTGGAGAGTGATAACTAAGGACAGTAAAGACCTGGGGGGGAATCAGCCCCCACCACTATCTGAAACTTTTGAGGAGAAATTTGCTGAATGGTTGCTGGGAGAGGGGAAAACTGTGGAGGACTTGAAGAAACTATTCTTGCCACCTGGGGGTGTTCCTCCCCCAACACCCTCTCCTGCTCCAGTGCCCGTAATGGTGGCTGAACCAATGCAGACTCCTATTTCTGCACCTGCCATTAGTCACGACTCTTACCAAAGGTTGAGGATCTTTCTGGCACCTCCCCACCCCCAAGGGAGGATGACTGGAGACCTGGATAGACTATGTTGCCCCAAGTGCTAGAATGGCAATGCTCGGAAGGCTAAAAGCTAAAGAGGGTTAGTGAGAGCCTCCGAGGTCCTGCCCTGGCTACCATCCGTGCTAAACGGGCCAGTAACCCTGAAGCGACTGCACAGGCCTATCTTGAGGCCTTGGAGAATGTGTATGGGAGCCCAGATTCTGATGAGGACCTATGGTGGAGAGTAAGAAATGCACAACAGTACCAAGGGAGTTGTTGTCTGTGTATGTCTCTCGCTGGAAAAATTGTTGCAAGAATGCCTCAGAAAGGGTAGTTTGCCAGCGATTGAACTGGACCGAACCAGACTGGACAGAATCCTTAAGTCTGCCCCTTCTCAGAACTGCTGTTGCTTCAGTTACGCCTGGCAAATCGACTGGAATCCCCACCTCCCAT
Source organism: Neoceratodus forsteri (assembly GCA_016271365.2). Lineage (NCBI taxonomy): Eukaryota > Metazoa > Chordata > Ceratodontiformes > Ceratodontidae > Neoceratodus > Neoceratodus forsteri. Next base: position 690,893,641 of record CM028132.1, read on the forward strand.
GATGAGTTAATGAGAGAAATGAGGAGTTGAGAAAAGGCGACTCGGAGGTACCTGCACCAACAGCTGTGGCTAGACCCGAGTGACTGAGGGTGACCCATCAAGTGAAGTTCAGGGGCAGAGGTTGACAGTCAATGAGTGCTCTGACAAGGAAAAAGATATGCCACAATGGGGCGAACTGTTGAGAGAGATCCGGGAATTCAAAAACAGTCCCTTTATGAAGGCCACGCCTGCAAGTACGGGCCCTGACCTATATCCGACTGCATCTGCTATGGGGTGGGGGTACCCACCCATGTATCTCCTGCTGATAACAGCTCCAAACTCAATTCCTTGACCATGGAAGTGGAGAAACTGACGAGATGTCTCCAAATGCTTATCACGCCGCAGACAGAGATGGCACCCAGGTTTCCAGTTAGTAATACCCCCGCCCTGGCTCCCAGTGTGGCGCCTCGGCCAGCTCAAACTCAGAAAGTATGTTTTGCTATAATTGTGGGAAAGATGGGCACATGAAAAGGGAATGCCAGTCCCCAAAAGACACTGACAAAGTTGCATATAGGCTACAAGGAGAGCTTCGAGAAGAAATCAGTGGTTAAGAGGTGCACGACATGATCCCAGTGAGGGCACCAAAATGCTAATTCACGTCCTTTGTGGCAAGGTCAGTTGCCCAGGCCCCCACTCACCGCCTCCAGACTGGTCCAGAATAGTGGGTCCCTCCATGGAGACCACTGTAAAGGTGAATGGAGTGTCTACAAGAGCTGTATTAGACAGTGGCCCCAAGTGACAATTATGTTCCAGGATTGGTATCAGAAGCATTTGTCAGACGTACCTTACAACCATTAGAAGGACTGCATGTATGGGGGTTAAGTGAGAAGGCCTACCCCTATTCCGGTATATCCGAATTTGGCTGTCTTTCCCACCTCCGTGGCTGGAGTGGCCGAACAAGTAGAGACCCTAGCCTTAGTGTGTCCCCCACTGGACTGTATGATGGTGTCCTTTGTTGATTGGAACAAATGCTCATATGTTCGGAAGGCTGGCACAGTTGTGTTATGAAAACAGGGTCAAAGACTAGTAGAGCTTTAAGAGTTCCGGCTTTAATTAAGAAGGCCTATGAGGCACAGAGATGCTGAAAAACAGAACCAGAGGAACCGGTCGGAATTGTATGGAAGAAGGATCCTGAGTCTCTGATCCTGGCGCCAAATGCCCAGTGTACCTTACAGGGGAGGTCCGTATCAGAAAGGATGTTAAGAATAAAATATTAATGTTGGATGCACCAGGCGATGGAAAATTGCCAGAGGGACTGCTGGTCAAGCCTAGTATTTTGCCCGCTAGAGCCCATGCTTATGCCAGAAGGGTAATGGTCCAAGTTCATAATGTGTCTGAAAGAGACATTCGAGTAAACAGAGGTTGCATCCTGGCTAATGTGCATTGTGCAGACACTGCAGTGCTACCCAGCAGCAAGAGTTCAAGGAAGAATGACAGAGTAACGCCTGACTTGTTTGATTTCGCGACTCCCGCTGCCAGCTGAATGGAAAGTGAGGATCAGTGAGAAGCTTGCCCAGAGACCAGGTGTTTTCTTTAAGGAATGGGATGTAGGATGCGTGCAAGGAGCTGAGCACAATATCCGCTGCATGACGAAAGACCATTTCGTGAGAGGTCTCACGCCTGGCACCTGCTGACATAGATGATGTGAGACGGCATCTGCAAGAGATGTTAGCTGCTGGTGTAATACAAGAATCCAGAAGCCCTTATGCTTCCCCATTGTGGTAGTGAGGAAAAGAATGGAACAGTAAGGATGTGTGTGATTATCGCACCTTAAACCGGGGACTATCCCTGATCAGTACACAATGCCCCGCATTCAGGATGCTTTGACTGCCTAAACGGGAGCAAGTGGTTCTCTGTGCTGGATCTCCGCAGTGGGTACTACCAGATCCCGATGGCCCCAGAGGACCGTGGAGAAGACGGCCTTTATCTGTCCGCTTGGCTTCTATGAATTCATGAGGATGCCTCAAGGATTTCAGGTGCCCCAGCCACTTTTCAACGATTGATGGAGCGTGCAGTGGGGACATGAACTTACTTAGAGTGCCTGGTATACCTAGATGATGTTATTGTGTTTGGCAGCTCACTGGAGGAACATGAGAGCAGATTATTTAAGGTATTGGACCGACTGGAGGACTTTGGCCTTAAACTGTCCATTGATAAGTGTCAATTCTTTCAAACATCAGTAAAGTATGTGGGACACATAGTATCCACCGAGAGGAATAGAGACCACCCAAGTAAAGTTGAGGCCTTGACTCACCTGGCCACAGCCCAAAAATCTAAAAGAACTGCAAAGATTCCTGGATTCTGTGGTTATTATCGAGCTCATCAAGGACTATTCAAGAGTGATCCGCCTTTACTTAACCTTACTCAAGGGTATCCCCAACCCACAAAAATACCAAAGTCAGCGTCCTCAAGACTGAAAGAGTGTATTTTCATCCGAGTGAAGTATTTGGGGCCCGCTGGACTCCTGATTGTGAGACTGCTTTTCATGAGATCATATATCAACTTACCCATGCTCCAGTGCTGGCCTATGCCGATCCAAGAAAACCTTACGTCCTGCACACTGATGCTAGCTTGCAAGGTTGGGGCTGTGTTGTACCAAGAGCACGAGAATGGCCTGAGACCAGTGGCCTTTGCCAGTAGAAGCCTGACCCCATCCGAAAAGAACTATCCTGTACATAAGTTAGAGTTCCTAGCTTTGAAGTGGGCTATTGGACCAATTCCATGAGTACTTGTATGGGGCTAAAATACTAGTAAAAACTGACAATAATCCTTTGACCTATGTGCAGACCTCAGCTAAGTTGGATGCCACTGGCCATAGGTGGCTTTCTGCATTATCTACATATGACTATGCTCTCAATACCGAGCAGGTCTGAACCACATAGATGCTGATGCTCTCTCCGGAGGCCTGTTCCCCAGAATGATTGGGTCCAATTGGCAGAACCTGACATTCGGCACTCTGCCGGAAGTTTGACAGGAGGAACAAATGTCCACGGACGAGTGGACTGCATGGTGGATTGCTTGGGAGCTCTGAGAATTGCATACCTGCTGCTTATTGCCACTTTTCTGCAATAGACATTGGTGCACTGCCTCAGCTGGACAATGACAGTATTCGCGGGCTCAATCCGCGATCCCATGATCAAAGCAGCTTTGAAGCCCTCATGCAGGAAAAGATGTGTCCAAATTACGCCCACTGATTTGAGAACTGCAGTTATACAAAGAAGGTCCTAAGTTGAAACTGATCAATAAACTGTTATACAGAGAAACAGTAGACAGAGGGGACAAGTAGACAAACAACAACTAGTGCTGCCCACTGCCTTCTCGAGACTCAGTACTGAGGTCCTTGCACAACCACATGGGGCACCTTGGTATAGACAGAACACTTGACTTGGTGAGATCCAGATTCTATTGGCCTAAGATGGGGCTGATGGAGCAACACATTCGAACTTGTAGTCGCTGCTTACAGAGGAAAGCTTTGCCCCAGAGGGCTGCCCTCTTGTTAACATCACCACCAGTGCACCCATGGAGCTGGTCTGTATTGATTTTCTGAGTTTGGAGTCAGATCAAAGAAATATCAGTAATGTGCTGGTGGTCACTGACCATTTCACGAGATATGCCCAAGCTTTCCCCCAAAGACCAGAAAGCATCCACTGTGGCCAAAGTACTTGTAGAAAACTTTTGTTCACTATGGGCTCCACAAAGAATCCATTCTGATCAAGGGAGAGACTTTGAGAGTCATCTGATCAAAGAGATGCTTTCTCTGTGGGAGTGCGAAAGTCCAGAACCACTCCTTACCACCCCAGGGGGACCCACAGCCTGAACGCTTCAACCGCACTTTGCTAGATATGCTAGGCACCCTGCACCCAAAGGACAAGCCTAGATGGAGCCAACAAATTAGCACCCTGGTACATGCTTATAACTGCACCAAAAGTGATGCCACTGGATTCTCCCCTACCGCCTGATGTTTGGAAGAAGCTCGACTACCAGTAGATGTGTGTTTTGGGGTCTCTCCTGATGGGGTTCAAGCTGACAACTATTTACAGTATGTGCAAAAGTTAAAGGCCCAGCTAACTCATGCGTACCAACTGGCTCAAACCATGGCTGCCAAAAGAAATCTGGCCAACAAAGAAAGGTATGATAAAAGGTGAAAGCACAGGAACTCCAGGAGGAGATCGGGTATTGCTAAGAAATCTGGGACTGCATGGCAAGCACAAGATTGTTGACAGATGGCACCATCTCCCTCACATTGTAGTGGGCAACTAGATGATCTGCCAGTGTACAAAGTAAGGCCTGAGAATAATTCAAAAGATGTAAAAACAATGCATAGAAATCATTTACTGCCCATTGACAAATCTTAATTGAGTCTGAGCCCCTAGAAGATGCCCCTCTGGACCAGTGACTAGAGCTGCTGCTAAGAAAAGATCAAGAAAGTCTGCACCTACAGAAGCAAAGTTAAAGTGTTCCCTCCACAAGTCCCAGTTGAGCATGACTGTCAGTCCATATCGGAAGAAAGTGAGAGTGACTTTGAATACTATCCTTCTTCGAACTGAGTCAATTGTTTGGGGCAATCCCTAGTCAATACTGGAGATGAAGCTGGGCCTTCTGGACTGTCTAAGCCCCAGCTTCATCCCTGGAGCCAATGCTCCCAGAAAGTGAAGTGCAAAGCATCAGATCAGATGAAATGGAATCATTGTGCATGGTTGAACTGTTTGAGCTTTCAGGGGAGGAAAATGATAGATTGGGGCAGACTGGTGATACACCCGAACAAGAAGAGTATTTTGAGTGCCCTGACAGTCCACTGCCAGTGTCCGAAAGCTCTCCATGCGAGCCAAATGTTGTGGACTCAGAAACTGTAACTCCTGGAGCTGAAAGTGCCCCAAGTTCTAGCCTCTCTACCCCCATGGAGACTCCCCTGACAAGTGAGGACAATGCTGAAAATGAGGCTCAGAGTGCAGAGACTATAACAGTTCCCCCTAGAAAGTCTGGTCGAGCTGTAAAGCCTGTGGTGCACCTCAGTTATGATTCACTTGGGAGGCCTGTGGACTTGCCTCTCAATGTTGTCCATAAAGGAGTGTATGTGTCCCCGAGCTCATTGCCCAAACTGAGCATCAGTGCTAACCAAGTTACTTGTGTTGCTCTCTATATGGTGCCCTTGCCCCATCCAGCCCCAAGGTAACTGATAGGAAGGGCCCCCTCTTCAGGTTTCATGTACAAGAGGTAATAACTTGAGTTATGGTACAATGTGTATGTAATACTGTGTAAGAGTGACGTACTGCAATGTTTCAGAAATGTGTTCTTGGTAAAATGATATATTGACTGATGATTACATGTGCGAGCCTAATGCAAATGTATATGGTTGCAGTTGAAACTTATGGGTACTTGCTTGACGCGACGCAAGCTTTCCCAGGCCAGGAAGGTGTAACCCCTGCAAATGGGGGTTCCCAAAGACTTCCAGGAGCTTGCTTGAATGCTCCAAGCCTGAATGGTGTTTGGCATTTAAGCCATTTATCAGTGAGTGTTTTAGAACCTCTGGTACTGTCTTTAAGAGCTGTCTGCTTGCAGACATAATTAGTTTGTATGGGGACTGTGTGTTTCTTTGATTGAGTACCACTCAAGCTGCTGCCAATTCACTTAATTTTGCAGTCACTAGGAGTGCAAAGGAACCTATCTGACAGATGTAACTGTTTGCCAGAAATTATTTAGAGTAATAATGAAATTACAGTTTGTCTAACCTGCTTTCTTTGCAGTCAGAACTGTGTCTGCTAGTTCCCCATTCTAGTTTTGAACTGCTGAACTGGACCAATCAGTGTGGGGTAAGCTAGCTCTAAAATGGTGCCTTGGACGAATCAGAACTTGACTCATAATCTGAGCCAGCCACAAGAGGATTGTATGGGCAGTGACTCTGGGAGATGTAGTTTAGACTTCAGCGCCTTTTGGACCAACAGCAGCAGTCTATTGTGAGTGACAGCCAATCCAGTCAAGAACTGGGAGGAACTCAAAGGAAGTGCCCGGTTTTGTCGGTTGGAGTTTCAGTTGAGCTTTGGCAGTGAAGAAGGAAGGAGCCCTGTGCTTTTTCAGTGTGCAGTTTTAGTCAAAAAACGTGTGTAAGGCCCAGAGTTCCGGTCTGCAGCTTGTTAGGACTGAATCCGTCCTGTGAAAAGAATCAAAGGATCTCTGAAGAGTAGAAACCAGGCTCACCCTGTAGAAGACTGGAGGAATTGCTGAAAATTACACTCGGTCTGTCAGGAACTGAATCTGCTGTGTGTTCTCCTGGGTATTGTGCAGTAATTGCGATCGGGATACAGATGCAGCCTGCCTGGTATAGTGCTTTCTTTATATGGATGTGTGAAGAGGTTTGTGTACCTCAAGTGAGCCCTGCTGACATTGAAGGACCCTATCTTATTTGGAGGTCGTGAGTACTAATTCAGGGTCGCCCTGTTGAATTGCCACATTAAATCCAAATGGAATTACTGTACTGCTGACTGTTTAATTCTCCTTTTCTCTGTGTGAAAGGGCCCTACCAGCTGCCATGGTTTGACTAGCCACTAGGGCTTGGGTACCCAGGGACAGTAACTGATAGGGATAGGCCTGTGCACAGAGCCATAGGTAGATTATTAGAGTGATAAGCTAATTAACCTGATTTCCCTGTCCTTGTTATATCCCCAAATAAATCAGAGCTGCTTGTTTCAGCAAAGTTATACTGCCTGAGGTATTTGTCTATGTTAAAGTACTGTACTGTGATTGTTGCACTGTATCTCATTTCACAGGAGGTCCCAGTGCCGGAACCAGACCTGGGGGTAAGTGTATACTGTGAAGGTAATTCTGATATATTGTGTGGGCCACTAGTGGGAAGAAAGGGGGGTTGCAGTGTCCCAGAGGGCTGTGACCAAGTTAGTTTAACTATTGCAAACCCTGACCTCTGGGTGGAGGCACCCGCCATTGGATCCAGGCCCCTCAACCTGTCAGTGGCAAATCAGGCAGGGGTAGTAGCCCCTGGGATAGCGCCATCTAGGGGTTACATCTAGATTAGGCCTCAGCTATAGAATTAGGAACACTCTTACTGCCCACACCTGCCTTTCAGTTGCCAGGGGTCTGCTGCTACCTAAGCTCATGTATAATGTTGTTGTTTATGTCCTGGCTACAGCTAAGTCTACACTTATGAGGTGGGGTGTCTGCTACAATAATATCTGCCGCTTCATCATAGCTACTAATAAACTTTCACATCATTGCTCTCTGTACACATCCCTTGGCTGGCTCGGTCCTAATAATGTATGTTAGTTAGCCACAGGATACACCATTTTTAATATTCTGAATCATCGACAGCCTCTACACCTTGCTGAACTGCTCCTCCCCCAACTTAGCTCCTATCCTTTAAGGTCCCTGAATCTTGCCCAGCTTGCAGTTCTTTAAGATAAGGACTAACCTTGGAGCAGCAGTGTTTCAATACTTCACTCCTAGGCTATGGAATACTGTATCACTTGAAATTCTTGATTGCTCAACTGTAACAGGCTTCCGAACAACCTTTTGCAAACACCTCCAGAGCATCTCTGCTTGTAAATGCTACAATGCAACTTAGTCTGCCCCCCTTGCACGTACTTAGTATATCCTGCTGTTTGTTATGTTCCTACTCTCCCCTTCATATGACCTTTTCTCATGCTGCTATTTAGCTTTGCTCTTTACTACCTGTACCCTGTAATTTTTTCATATATTTGACTGTGAGCTGGACCCAGTCCCCACTCATTTACCTGTTCCCTATGATGCTACCCCTTACATGCCAACTTGTGCTACATTTTGGTATGCCGCACATTCAGTGCCTTTTCGACAGCGAGGTCTCCTACAGTGACTACAGCGCCACGTTGCTGTAGGAAACCCGCTGGAACCTGTCACAGTCTGTTGGGGGTTCTGTACCCCTCCCCAAATCAGCTCCGACTCGGAGTTGAGAATCCTAAGTGGGGGTGCAGCCCCCTGCATGGGGGGTTCGGGGGGCAAAGCCCCCCATAGAAAAAGACTCTTTTGTGTTTGAAACCAGCAGCCGACTGCAAAATGCGGTCGACCTGCCAGTTTCGCTGTCTGGTCATTTTGCAACATTTTTGTCAACGACCAGTCGTGGATCCCTACGTTTTGATCCCAGCTTTATGCAATCAATCATTCCAACCTAGTTACACATGGTTTTGTATACCAATACTCTATGTATTGTTTTAATAATGTGTCTTGATATTTATGCTGTAAGTTGTGTGAACTGACATCATTGTATTTCTCCCGGGTCATACCTGAAAAAAAGGCAGTATCTGCGTAGTGTACTTGCCTGGTTAACAAAAACTAACTAAATACATAAATAAGTAATTTCCCAGTACAGCCTACACTTGTTTGCTGCAAGTTTCCCAGGCATTCTAGGTTTTCCTGCCCCCAGATGTGTATGCATGTATATGTGCGTGTGTGTGTGTGTGTGTGTGTGTGTGTGTGTGTATATATATATATATATATATATATATATAAATAAATGATCTAAGCTCATGTATAATGTTGTTTGTTATGCCCTGTCTACAGCTAAGTCTACACTTATGAGGTGGGACATCTGCTACAATAATATCTGCCACTTCATCCTAGATACTAATAAATATAACATATATTATACTGGCCCAATAGGGCCAGTATATTAGGGTTGCACAGCCCACTTCTATGTTAAACTCACAATTTTGCACTTTACTAACTTTGCAACCATTGCTCTGATTTGGCTGAAATTTTGCATGTGTAGTGTAGTACCATATCTCTCTGGATCTGGAAAGTTTCGTTCCAGTCAGATTTGATCATGCTGAGCTATGGAGTGTGAAAAAGTGTGAAAAATTCTCAACTTTGAAATTCCTTGCTGATCTCCACAGCCCAAATGGTTTGTCCGTCTTGTCCAAATATTTCCGGGTATATGCGTACTGGGCCAGGGAAGTGCCTTTGGAAGGTTTGGTGAAAAAATATTAATCTGTTCAAAAGTTATAAAAGTTTAAAGTTTCCCCATTTCCCAAAACACATCCATCATGCCTGTCCCTGCATGCACACTGGGGGTGCGGTCTTACGCTTGGGAACCCTAAGGTCGAATTTCCCTACTTTTGATGTTGCAACCCTAATGATGCATTAAATCAGTTTTTTGCAATGAACATTAATTATATTGGCACAGTAGCGCCAGTATAGTTAGAGTTGCATGGCCACTTCTACGTTAAGCCCTAAATTCTGCACTTTAATAACTTTGAACTGTTTCACCGATTTGCCTCAACTTTTGCATGCTTTGTCAGCTACCATAGATCTCTGGATCTGGCAAGTTTCATTCCAGTCAGATGTGCGGTTACAGAGCACCAAAAAAAGTGCAAAACAATGCTTTTATGGCCATTTTTGGTGAATTCTTTGCTTATCTCTACAACCCGAACAGTTTGTTCATTTGGTCCCAGATGTTTAGGGTATATAGGGACTGGGTCAGGGAAGAGCCTTTAGAAGGTTTGGTGAAAAAATATTAATCCATTCAAAAGTTATTAAAATTTAAAGTTCCTCATTATAGCCTATGGGAAAAAATATATTTTCCCCTCAAAAGTATTTTTAACATTCGCAAAAGTCTCATTGGTTAACATGGGGAACTTTCACAAAAGTCCATTTGGTTAACATGGGGGACTTGCATGAAAGTCTCTACACTTTTGTGAAAGTTTTGCGGTTAAACAGCCCCATAAAAACAGTTTCTTTGCCACTTCATAGCACAATAACGGTTAGCGCTTTTGGGTTGAAATTTGCAGGGTGGCAAGCCCTTACCCCACAAATGTGCCTTTTGCTGGTTTGGTGAGAAAATTTACACCGGTTCCATAGTTACAGCACTCTGAAGTTGCAATTTTCCCATAGGATAACACTGTGGTGGTCACGGTGCCTTTTGGCGGCTATATCTCAAAAATGATTAGATATAGATTTTTTACTAAGTAGTGTACTAAGCATGTGTGAAGCTGGCCAGGTCGTGAATACAACTGCAAAGGAATTTTTTACAAAGTTGCTATGGTTACTGAGATATTGCCACATTTGCAGTACAAGGGTTACTTGGAATGCCTCTAGGCCTGCACTATGTATCTGTACTTATGGAAAGGTGGGAACACAGGGCCCAGAGGGCCAGAGCTGCCACCTATGCATATCATTTATGCTAAAGTGGGAGCACTGAGCCCTCCTACACTATGCCTCTACACTCATGGGTGGGTGGGAGCGCAGTGCTCAGAGGACCCACCCTTCCACTTATGGATACCATTATGCAAAACTAAAAGCAAAGGGCCCTCCTGTACTATGTCTCTATACTTATAGGTAGGTGGGAGTGCAGGGCCTAGAGGGTCCATGCTCCCACCCATGGAAACCATCTTGCAATACTGGGAGCACAGGGCCCTCCTGCACTATGTCTCTACACTTATGGGTCGGTGGGAGTGCAGGGCCCAGAGGGCCCACACGCCCAAATATGCATCCCATTATGGGAAACTGGGAGCACAGGTCCCTCCTGCACTATGCCTCTACACTTATGGGTGGGTGGGAGTGCAGGGCCCAGAGGGCCTGTGCTCTCACCTATCGATACAATATGAGTAACATTTCACTTTCTCAAAAAGAAGGGAAATTCATTGCAAAAAAGCTCCATTAATGCATAATTTAGATTTGATTCCACACCAACAAAAGTCTGGAAATTCGGTGTTAGGGATATCAACCCTACCCTAATACACACCCCATCCCACCCTCCACAGAACGGGCACTAAGGTGTACCTTGGGGTCATTGGGCATAACGCTCACCCCATTTCTCCTATGCTGTACCATCTTAGCTTGTTTACACATGGAATGGGGTGAGAGTTAGGTCTGACAACCCAAGGCACCCACGCTCTGTTGTTCTGTGGAGGGTAAGTTGGCCAACCTAACATCAAATTTCCAGACTTTGTTGGTGTGAAATCAACCCTAATTGATGCATTAACAGAGTTTTTTGCAATTATATATATATATATATATATATATATATAGAGAGAGAGAGCGCACGCGAGTGAGCTATGGAGCCATGCTTCTTGCAGTGTGGGGGTGGGAGTATGTAGTCCAGCACAACTCTTGCTGCAACAGGCCAGAGGCAGCTTGTCAGACCCAGGGTGGTGGCAGAGTCCTGAGTGCACAGTGGCACTTGTCCCCTTCAGGCCTAAGTCTCTGGAAGCTGGGTCCTGACTAGACTTCATCAGTGGGATGGTGAGGGGATGTTGGCAGCTCCCCCTAAAGGGAAGGGGAGGCACTTGATTGTGACCATCAGTAGATCATATGATCATTTATGGGATGATGAGAATATAGGATTATCGATGTAAAAGGCCCCCAGGTGAGAAGTGTGAGGGACCGACAGTTCTGGGGACATGGATGACGCCACAACATTGAGGCCCAGGTAGGGGTTAAAATACAAAGTATACCATGCCCACCTCAGATCTGTGTCCAGAAGCGGGTTCCCTTAGGATAGCAAAGGAAGATATATCCCACAGCAGTGTCACAGGAGAGTGCAACACTTGTGTAAATAAGTTTGAGAATATGGCAGGGATTCGTCTTTGGGTCACAGGCAAAACCTGTAGTAAACCCCTGCTCCCTTGAGCTGCAGTCAGGACCTGTGCTGATTATGTTTAATGAATTTTGGATCCCACTGCTTTTGAGCGCGGTGTATGTACTCGGTACAGTTACTGATTTCAGGGCTCTCTGAGGAAATGACAAACAGTAATGCTGTCTATATAAAACCTAACATCATGACTCTGTGCACATGTCAGTGTCAACAAATTATTTCTGTTTCAAGCAACTTATTTAAAAGAGCGTGCTCTCTGTCCTGAGTTAATTGTTTGGAGAAAAAAAGACCAGAGTGTTGACTAAAGGGCTGGAGCGCCTCAAGACATGTTCCTGCTTTCTCCATCTGCTCTCCCCAGGGATCTACAGTATCTAAGCCAGGCTAGTAAACCACCAACTACTGCCCATTTGGCCTGTAGGCACACTACTTGAGCATCCGGGGGGGGGCAGTAATATCCCTAAGTGGTGGCACCACATTTTGAAAATAAGTTATGTTTTCCCTGATAATTGTATGTAAAGAACCAAGACTGTCTCTCTCACTGTAAAAGGACTCGCAACCCTGAGGGCCCTGGTTCAGCTGCCAACAGACTGCCTAACACTCTGCCAGCAGGCATGTTGGCACCACTGCCCATCTCCTGATTGTCAGCTGGGGAGGTGGCAGAGAGATGTGGCTATTTACTGCATGTAACTTTATCCCGTAAACCACGGTTATATTGTGTTCATTTTGTTATCTGTATTGCACCTGTATGTTACCACTGTTGTATCTCACATCGTAACCATGTCCACCCTCCCTGCGACGAGGTGCCTTTGTAAATGAGTCCCTAACTCAAAGGTTGTAAATCCGACTTTCAAAATAAATAAATAAAACATCTGGCACCACAGAGACACTGCTGGAATTTGTGTGGCATACATCTTGGCATGTCTTGTTGCTTAGCACCATGGGGATCCCTGTTTGGGCAGGGAAGTAATGTGTTTGACTTTCTGCATTTAAGGACGGATGTAATGGACTAGATCTTGGCCCTCTTACTGCTGCTAAGGAAGGCTATGAATTGAGATACTTGTGAATCCACTTTGGGAACAGCGTATCTTGCAAGTAATGCTCAGACTGTTTTGGAATTGCGACAAAAGACAGCGCCGTGTGTCTGCATAGAGACAGTGTACAAGAAATGTGTGTCACAGGAATCTCAGGTGCAAGGGAGCATTTGACTTCTTCGAGACAGGTGCCAGCACTTGGACTTTGCTAGTGCTTTGGAGACATATGGCAAGCCCACACGTCTCAGAACCTGCTGGCATGAGGCCTCCAGATCTGTAGTCTGGAACTGAACTTGAAGAAAGAGAGCATGCACTCATTCTATCATACTTCATCCTGAATAACCTTATTCCAAAGAGGCAGTTTGAACCCCGTGGGACCTCTAAGAGTAAACATTGCCTGTATGGCCATTAAATATTGATAGGTTTTCCATTCACTGGTCAGGTTGGTGTGATCAAAAATGGACATGAGGAGTCAGTGAACATTTTATCCTTGAGGAGTTGCAGATGACGTAGCCATGCACCAGACATTTGCCATCATCAGCTATGAACCTATGCCAGTTACACCACTGGTATTTGTGGTGCTTGGGTTACCATCATGCCTTCCCATGATGCACTAATTGCTGACAGATTTACATTCACCTGCAGGCTATGATCTTCAAGAGTAGGGACCATAACAGGTTAATAACGAACTCAGTTGAAGGATGGACCAGAGCTCCACTAGCTCGTCGGGTGTTGCCGGACCTGATTTTAGGAAATTTGTCAGAACTGCTACTAGCTGATCTCCCCATCACCTTTGTTGTACTGGCACTGGCGACAGTATCTGATATCAAGGTGTAACAGGAACCCAGTCCGTCAGGTGAGAAGTGGGGTGGCAGCGGCCATCTTTGATGAGCCTACCCCCCCAAGTAGCTGAGGGCAGTACTGAATTATTTGGTGTTCCAAAAGTGGAGTCACCTCAGCTGGTGTTCCAAAAAAAGAAGCACCTCGTTCAGCACTGGAAATCATCTGAAATCTACGGGGGGTAGCAAATTCAATTCAAAGTAGCAGCTTATGTTTCCCTCAAACTGTTTTTTTTTTAATTTAAAAAAGGCAGCTGCTTGTATATGTAGCCCATGTGACTAGTTCTATATTTTAAGGAGCTGAGGGACATTGCAGAAGATGTCTGTAGTGAAGACCCTGGATATCATACAATCCCTCTGCCCTTTCTAAACCACTCTAACTGGTCACTTACCGCAAGGCAGTAAGCCACAGAGCAGCAGAGAGGAGACAGTTGCAGGAAAAATTGCAGTGTCATATATAGAAAAGGTACCCAGTAATGGTTTTAAAAAAACAAAACAAAAACATATTTTAAAACACCCTTAACATTGGTTGAACAGTTATTTCTAACTTCTGCCAATGTTGGAGAATATGTTAATTAATGAAACATGAGTTAGCTAGAACCATCTTTTGCACAGGTTTGTGAGCAGTGTTGTGCAGTGGTCTGGTAAGGTAGTATTAAGGTAGACAGAGAGCACCCTAACAGCAAGATGCAGGAGAAAAGGTTGACAATTTGTACTTACTAGGACAACGTGCTACATTTTCAATGCAACAAGTGTGTGTGTGTGTGTGTGTGTGTGTGTGTGTGTGTGTGTATGTAGGGATGGGAATCGAAAGGCTGGTCTACCACTTACTCCACCTTACACGTGTCTAACGTGCTGTGACTATCAGACACAGAAAGGATTGACCCAAGCAGCCATTTTTTTAAATCTATTTTTATTAGAGCTTCCATCAGTTACATTGGACATTCAACTTAATAAGCACAATGACAAACAATAAAACTTATTTAGATATCTCATAAGTAGCTGTACCCCTATTAATTTTTATTTTAAAAATTGTTAGCCGGGAAAGGCACACTGAGTTGAGGCTCATTTCCAGGTAAGTAACTAAGTAAAAGTTTATTTCCGGAGAGCCCAATCCCGGAGGTTCTGGTCACTTCACAAGGAGATGCAACAATTTACAACACTTTACAATAATTTAAAATCAGAGTCCGGCACTAGAATCCAGGATGGATGCGTGTGAAGCTACAGTTCAATTGAACGACGGTGTCACGTTGAGATCTTGTGATACGACTACTCAGCTGCTTAAGGAGAATAGGCTGCTACCCCGGTGGATGGAGCTGCTTGAAATTCAGACCTGGGAAAGAAATCTACACCTTCTGGGTCTTCCTGAGAAAACTGAAGGGAGGATTGCTTAGATTTCATTAAAACATTCCTGCCTACGATCTTGGGGTTCGATGAGGAGGACCCCCTCCCTGGCATTTGACAGAGCGTATTGTATAACTCCCAGGAGGCCACCAACGGATGTCTCCACCCCGAGAACAGTCCTGGTGATATGCCGTAGTATTGGAGAT
Source organism: Neoceratodus forsteri (assembly GCA_016271365.2). Classification (NCBI taxonomy): domain Eukaryota; kingdom Metazoa; phylum Chordata; order Ceratodontiformes; family Ceratodontidae; genus Neoceratodus; species Neoceratodus forsteri. Next base: position 690,908,675 of record CM028132.1, read on the forward strand.
CAGGATAGAGTGCTGCAGGTTGCCCACTGATTGTGAACATTCCAATATGGCCAAGCTACAATCAGTATTTATCCGGACCTGGTGTACAGCACAAGGCAAAAATGCAAGCCATTTGATGGTGTTCGGGGTAAGCTGAGACTGTTGAAAGTGGAACATCAACTAGTATTTCCAGTGCGGTTATACCTGTCTTGGAAGGGGCAATCTTATTCCTTTAATGACCCTACAGATGTGGAGAAAATTCTACATTTGATGGAAAAGGGCCCGGAGGAGCCTGCTGAAGATGGAGATCCCTCATCGGGGGAGGACTGAAGGTTTTCTTTAATATGTACAATGTGGGGTCAGTGGTGGTGGTTGCTTAAAGGTCTCATGGGGACTGTAAGGACAGTTTCATGATCTTTGTGGCCTTCTGATCTGAGACTTGCCATTGGACTAAATGCTTTATTTTTGTTTTAACTTACTAGAGTAGTTTTGGGATTTGTAGCCCAACTTGTGGATCTTTACTAAAATGATACTGATACCTTAATGTGGTTTCTTCTTCTAAGTTATGTAAGTAAAAATGTATTGAGGCTTACCTTGGTCTTATCTACAGTATGGGAGGGAACCACAGGGCCGATGAGCCTGGGGTACAGACGGGCTCTACTATTTGCTTAGTGACAGAGACCCCCGAGGTGCGGAGGTCGCGAGGGCTCGAATCGCCCTCCCCCACAGCCCAAAAACTTACAGACAGAGACCCCCGAGGTGCGGAGGTCGTGAGGGCTCATGTCGCCCTCCCCCACAGCCCAAAAACTTACAGACAGAGACCCCCGAGGTGCGGAGGTCGTGAGGGCTCGTATCGCCTTCCCCCACAGCCCAAAAACTTAGAGACAGAGACCCCCAAGGTGCGGAGGTCGCGAGGGCTCATATTGCCCTCTCCCACAGCCCAAAAACTTACAGGCAGAGACCCCCGAGGTGCGGAGGTCACGAGGGCTTGTATCACCCTCCCCCACAGCCCAAACACTTACAGACAGAGACCCCCGAGGTGCGGAGGTCGTGAGGGCTAGTATCACCCTCCCCCACAGCCCAAAAACTTACAGACAGAGACCCCCGAGGTGCGGAGGTCATGAGGGCTCGAATCGCCTTCCCCCACAGCCCAAAAACTTACAGGTAATTCAGTCCGCTTGGAAAGGAATCCTCCAGTGGAAACTTGGCACCTTTTTTTTGAACTGGCTAAAGATCCACAGCCACATTGCCCTGCAAGGTCCTGCCCTGCTTCTTGCCATTGGAACAGCTGTTCTCACCCCACCGAACACTACGCGTTAGGCTCCCACCGCCCACCACCACCCTTGGTCGGCTTTCCCCTATATAGGCTGATTACGGTCACATGGGTTGATTTTATCCTATCAGCCTAGTTTCCCATTTGCAGGTTATATTAACCTGCCACTAGTGGCACCTCTACTTCCATGCTACTATTAGGCTTCTCTGCCTAAGCCCAGCCTGTTCTCCTCCATTGGCTAGGGTCACCCTGCTCTGCAGATACCCAGTCTCCTTAGCTGCCACCTCACCCTTCTTACCCCCTCTACCCAGTTCTGCAGGGTGGTCGTGCCTCCCTCCCACTGTCTCCCCCTGGGAGTCCCCTCCTCTACCAGGCCTGTATTCCTCCCTGCTTGTGATTCCCTCTAACTAAATTTGCAGTGTATTCTACCCTGCTTTTGTTTCTGCTATCTCACTCCACCTGCGTAACAAGGCAGCTCCCTACACCACCCCTGCAAGTGTGCCTGGGGCTGCCATCTGCCCTAGCCAGGCTGTCCCCCTACCCCCCCTCAATTCACCACCCACATGGTTCTCCTCCAAGGGACTAAAAATTGTCCACCTCAACATTCGGAGTCTCCTACGTAACCTTGTGGAACTTAACGCCTGGGTCGCCCACTACAACCCTGATGTCACTGGTATCACAGAGACATGGCTAAAATCTCACATCCTTGACGCAGCCTGCACCCTACCCGGATATGGCCTCTTCAGACGGGATCGGGAGGGTAACAAAAGAGGGGGTGGTGTGCTACTTTACTATCAAGCTCACCTGAATGTATCCACCCCTGGCACCTCTCCACCCGACACCTCCACATGTGAGTTCCTACATGCCCTTCTCCTCCTGGGCCTCACTAAGAAAATACACCTCATTTGCTGCTACAACCCCCAAGGGTGGTTTGCCTGGACTCTCCTGGCTACTCTCACTCCTTGGTGACAAAGTGGGCTCCAGTGAAGTCCTCGTCATAGGTGATTTCAATCTTAACTGGCTGGGTTCCAACTGTAGGCTATACGAGCCACTGCTCTCAGGCCTTGCACTTAGCCAAATAATCTCCGAGCCCACAAGGCCCTCACTCCGGGGGGGGAAGGTCGCTACTCGACTGGATCCTAACCAACAGGCCGGACAGGATTATCTCCTCAGGCATCCTACCTGATGCTATCTCCGACCACTCGCCAACCTTCTGTGTCTGGGGCATCTCTCATGCCAAAGTACCCAGCAAAGTGATCCTGTTGAGGGATTACTCAAGAATTCTCAGCTGACTTCCCTTGATGACCTCATGGCAATCATCGACTGGTCAGGATCACATCCCGCAGACCCAGCCCTAGCCCTGGATAGTTTTCTATCTAAGGTTATTCCTGTTCAGAACAAGCATGCCCCCAAAAAGGAGGGCAATGGGAGCCGTCACCAAATGGCTCCATGGGGGTTTATTCTCCTAATGAAGCAAGGGACAAAAGCTGGTTGGCCTACAAAGCCTCCTAAGTGACACCGACCTTCTTGCATACAGAAGGCTCAGAAATTCCTGTAAAAAAAGCCATCCGGCAGCTAAAAGTGAGGCTTGCGGTTGGCTCTGCTTCTCTTCTGCCAGCAACCCGAGGAGTTTCTGGCAAAACATCAATGCTGTTGGGATTTCGCCAAGTGCAACCCACAGACCTGCTCATAGATGGGGTCAGCTGTATTAACTCACTCAATATCTCCAACGCCTTTAATGCAGCGCTCTCTCAGCTGCCCGCCCCATCCTCTGCTCCAAGTGTCCCCACCCCTCACGCCTGCCCCAAGTCCCCCTTCCTCCTTCATCATGTGTTGGCTACCGAGATCCAGGGCATCTTGCCCACCTCTCCCTCATAGTGGGGTGAGCACGACTGCCTAGAACCTAGACTACTCAGGCTTGGGGCCTCCTTCTAGCCTGACCACTAGCGCATCCTCAACTCCTCCTTAACCACTGGCATTATCCCTGACCTCTGGAAAATTGCCAAGGTAACACCAGTTCTAAAGCAAGGAAACCCTAGAGATCTGCTCAACTATCGTCCCATCGCCATCCTGTTGGCCGCCTCGAAGATCCTGGAGAAGGTCGTGGCCTCTCAGCTCTCCGAATACCTACATGAACACAACCTCCTCTCTCCTGCCCAACATGGGTTCAGAAAAGGTTACAGCATGACTACCGCCCTTGCTGCTGTCACCTTGTCGATTAGATCTGCCACTGACCATGGCTACCTCACCGGTGCCATCTTTGTCGACCTTTCCAAAGCCTTCGACAGGGTTGACCACGCCTTCTTAGCTCCACCCTTCTCTCACTTGGTCTCTCCCCCCCTGCTCACAACTGGTTCCTCAACTACCTTTCTGGTCGGAAGCAATATACCAACTTTAACCGTACCCCCTCCCATCTCACTGATGTCCTGTGTGGTGTTCCACAGGGGTCAGCCCTTGGCCCTACTCTCTTCTCCCTCTTTATCAATGAGCTGCTGTCCATCACCTCCCATGGGCACACCACTCTATATGCGGACGACCTGGTTGTTCTATCAAGCGCCCGAGACATTAACACCATTAACTCACAACTTAACTCCAACTTCAAGTGGATCCAATCCTGGTTGGCTGAACACAGGCTTACTACCAACCTCAAAAAAACCCAAGCTATGCTTTTTGGATCACAGTGCAAATTGAAATCTTGCCCTGCACCGCTCAGAATCCTCGGGGCTGATGGCTCCCCCTTGCAGATGGTGGCTGCTGTCAAATACCGGGGTGTTACGCTTGACCCTCAACTGGACCTCACCCTGCACATCCAAAATGTCTGTAAGGCCACGAATGGCAAACTGGGCCTCGCCTATAGAGCCAAAAGCTGCTTAACCCCTGTGGCTCGTCTTGCCCTAGCTAGGGGGCTCCTTCTCCCGTCTCTCTGCTATGGGCTAGTCACCTTTGCCCCTATGCCCAAATCTAGCCTCTCAAAGTGGGATACAGCTTATAATAACATCTGCCGCTTTGCGCTTGCAGCCCCTTCCCTAACTCACCGCTGCAACCTCTACTCACGTCTACAGTGGCTACCCCCCGAGAAACACCGTACCTATGTAGTTGGGAACTTCGTCAACAACATTATCAGATCTGGTACTCCTGCTTCCTGCTTCCCTTGCCCTCCACCCTACCCCCGACACTTCCTCCTACCCTCTCCGGTCGAGAGCAACACCTGACTGGCTGGTTCCTAGAACCCGTACCCTGGCGGGTGACCGGCCTTTTGCTGTCTATGCCCAAAAATCTGGAACTCGTTCCCTGCCTGTACTGGTCCTCCTCCTCCCATCTGGGCTTCAAATCCTCCCTATGGAATTACCTGAGGGGTCGCTCCACTTGTTCATGCATCCTGCAACACTCGCACTCTGATGTGATGGGACAGGCCCTGCCTCCTTAAAGGGCTACTATTAATATCATTTTCCCCTGGTGCCTGGCCCTGAAACTGTCCCATGTCTCACCTGAGCCAGCCCTATTCCGGGTGGTTATGGTCCCCCCGCTGGCACTTGTATTCTGTTTATGATTTTCTGTTGGCATAAGGATACTCACCTATATGCACTGAACTACTCTGTATTATACCTACCCCTCGGGGTACTGTATCTCTGTTATTTTGCACTGTACGTTTCCTGTACCATATTGTCTCCATTTGTTAGCCTCCTACGATAGCCCTGTCAAGCTGTCATGTGTCATGCTGTAAACCTTAGCCTTTGACTCGCTGTTTGTTCTTCACTCAACCCTCCTTACCATGTTAATGCTCGTCCTGTACCTCAATGTACAAACCTCGCTCATGACTGTATGTAAAGCACTCTGTAACTCAGTTTTGTAACCCTCCCGGGTCTCACCTGAAAACAGGCACTTGGTTGTCTAGTGTGACTTACCCGATCAACAAAAGCAAATAAATAAATAATAAATAAATATTGGGCACCGTAGGAGCCTATGGAGGGTCTGACAGGGATGGGACTCTCTTAAGTTTTTTCCTATTAAGCTGTATGCTTTTTGGCAATGTATTATGGTTCCTAATTTGAGACACCCCCCTTGTTGTAACAAATATGGAGGAATATTATACTCATTTCTGTGACATACTGTGTTGATAATGCATACTATGGATGTTACTCCTTTGCATTTCATGTTGTACTGTGAGTTTTTTGACTTGCACAATCATTAAACAAATACTACAAAAAAAAAAAAACAGAGCCAGTTAACTTTAAATACATAATAAATAATAAACGATAAAAACTCTAAAACCCCATTAAAATTCAGTGTGCATTGAATGGCTGCTTAAATAGGTGTGCTTTGAGGCCCCGTTTAAAAATCTTCACAGAAGCCTCCCTTAATGACCTTGACAAAGAGTTCCAGAGGACAAGCTGTGCAACCTCAAAGGTGTGGTCTCCTGATGTCTTAAGCTGCACCCTTGGAACCATCAGAAGGCCCTCTGTGGAGGAATGGAGTGAGCGCACCGGGAAGACAGGTGTCAGAAGGTCATTCAGATAGCCAGGACCCAAGCTGTATAGGGCCTTATAAGTGAGCAAGCCACCTTGAAAGTAATCCTCCATCTGACTGGCAGCCAGTGCAGTTCACACAAGACCAGGGTTATATGAGGGGGGCCTCGAAAGGCCCATCAACAACCTGGCCGTTACGTTCTGCACCAGCTGTAGTCGATGGAGGTTACCTCCACTGACCCCAAAGTATACCGCATTACAGTAATCAAGCCTGGATGTAACAGAAACATGCACCAGTGAGGGCAGGTCATCAGGTGGGATTAAGGTTTAAATCAGGATGACATTCCTTAAGTGGTAAAAACCACTCCGAATGATGGAAGACACCTGAGCATCAAGTGTCAAACCATTGTCAAGGATGACGCCCAGATTTTACACCTTAGTAGACGCCACCTGTGAGGTGGCACCCAGGAACAGCCCTGTTCCTGCTCCAGTGGTGACCATGTTCCACCGACAACCAGGCTCAATCATCAGTACCTCCATTTTGTCCAGGTTAAGCCTCAGCCAGTTCAAGGACATCCAGTCCTGGATCTCAGATAGCCATTTATTTAGCACCTCTACAGTGTCCGATGTCCCGGGGCAAAGGACGTATACAGCGGGGTATCATTTGCATGGCAGTGAAAACCCAGACTGTAGCGTAGCTGCATCCTGGGGGCTGGCAGTATAGCCTAGACTGGAGGTTAGATGAATGAGGTGTGAACAAGCTTGGTACATCCAACAGACCAGGCCTGAGTTTAATTCTCACAACCTCCACTTGCATACTGTGTGGCTCTGAGCAAGTCACCTAACCGCCCAGTACTCCCAGGTCACCCCTGAAAACAGGCACTTGTGCCTAGTGGGCCTAACCCGGTTACCAAAGACTTAAATAAAAAAAAAAAAAAAAAAAACATAGAGGGTACTAAGGGTCACAAAGTATGCCGGTATACAAGTATGCAACTAACCCAGCTCTGCTGGCTCTTCCAAGCTCATTCACAGTTTGTTGCTCTAACCTCCAGGCTATACTGCCAGCCTATCAAGTGACCATATTTATTCAGTTTTGAAAATCCTGCATGATGCAGATCATGCCAGGCATTTCCTTGTCAAACAACAAAAAATCCCGGTCCATTTTAAAAAGGCACTTGGCATTCCAGCCTTTTCTGACCTGTTCTTATGTGGCAGTATGTTCCTGAATAACAACAGTAATGGTTTATTCACCAGCTCCTTGATCTAGGCAGCATCTTTTTCAGTAAATATTGACATTTGTTCATGTGGAGGCAGCTTCATAAATAAATGATTTGAAACAAATGTTAATACAGGTATATTGTTTAAAATGTCAATGTTTACAGAAAAACAGCTGTGCCAGGCTCTGGAGGGCAAGTAAATAAACTGCTAGTGTTGTTATTCAAGATCACCCTGTAATACTATAACAGGGCAGAGAAAAAGGTATGTATGTGGCACCTCCTCTTCAAAAAAGAAAGACACAAAAACACTTTTAATGAAAACAGCATTTCTAAAAATCTATTAAAGAATGAATTTCTTAAAATAATTCAAACTACAATGTCAAAATCTGCCTCAGGTTTGTTTTTCTCATGCAACAGGCCTATGTGCACTGCGAAAAATCAACGCACCAATGGTACTGATGTGTGAAGCTGTCCCAAACAAACGCAGGACCTCACAGAAAATGAGACGTGGCATCTCTGCTAGGCTATCCAGTGTAAAATTAATTGCTGGTGAATCCCTCTGGGATACAGCATATAAGGAAAAACTATATCAATGTAAATTCTATACTATTATGCAGTTCACACACTACAAACATTTCATTTAAGAATCAATGTTACTGAAAGGAGCAAAAGCATCCTTTTAACATTGCTTTAATTTCTTCAATCTCCTTTATGCTTTCTTTCAAACTTTTCCTCCATTTCATTTCCTTGATTTTAGGGCTATACTGAGTGTCAAATTGCTTGATCAGCAACAGAGGGCCACAGTAAGCAGTCAGCTTGTGTCATTACTGCCAGACAGACACAAGACTAAGAGGGGGTTTTGCACTCTTGATGCTCCTTCAATAAAACTTCCAGTCCATTACAGGCCAATGTATGAGGCACCCACTACAGCTGGTGTAACATGCCTGAGAAGCTGACTAACAGAAAGGCAGTTTGCAAGAAGGGCAGTAGGTATAATCTATAAACAATATGAAAAGACAGACCATTTCAGACAGATCAACAGCTCGGCGTCAGTCAGGTTTGGTGTTGTCGTCGGCCACCGCTGCCACACAGAGGGGCACGCGCAGCTCAGGGGGACAACTGGAGACAGAGCACAACTGGAGCTCAAGCATTATTATTTGAGCTCAAGAATTATTACTTTCTCCCACCCACACTCCCCCTACCACCACCAATATTAAATGGCCACTTAGTCCGCTCATTCTAGCAAGGAGCCAATAAGTGTGGAATAGGGGGCAATGTCACCAGGAGGATCTTCAGCTCCACCTAATGGGAGAACCTGCAATCTTGACCAGATCAAAGGCTCAGGGACTGGAGAGAGGAACAGATGTAAGGTACTGTGCACATGAACTGCGGCTCAAAAAAACTGTTGCCTACTGGCGATTGTCATAGTGGGGTAAAGTGCTAAGCCAGTAGGCTGTTCTGGGGGTGAATTACACATGCTCAGGGACAGAGGGGGTTTGCTCTGAGACACGTTTATGCATGAGTTTAGGGATTGGGGACTGTGTGCAAGTGCTGTGCTGGGTCTACTTGAGGGAGCAACTTGAGTGAGCTTTTCTTGGGGAGAAGGGTACATGCACGGGAGGGAGAGGGTTTGCGCTGGAACACGTTCTTTGGAGACTTGGATAAATAAGGAAGTTGAAGCTGGTTACTGGTGAGGGTCTACGACCATGAGGGCATTTAATCAGGGGGCTGATTGCAGCTTTCACTTGGGAAAGGGAGTGATCTCTATCTAATTTAGGCATTGCCTATATATACCCACTCACCTGGGTACTAGGACAAGCTCACCAAGGGGAGACTGATGAAGAGAGTCTGACACACAGGGTATGGAGGGAATGTGGGGGCAAGATGGGGGGGTGAGGGAACTGCTGAGGGGTTTGGGGAACGTGGGATGGCAGGACAGGGAGGGGTGGCATGGGAGGAGGGTGGTATCATGGAAAGGGGGGATGGTGCAGAGGGCAAGAGACCAGCAGGGAATTTATGAGCAGCAGGCTGGTGGCGTGCAGTGGCTGTGGGGTGGTTACCTGGATAGGTACATTGTGGAGGTTGGGGTTGTCCTGTTTGCCGCAGGCTAAAAGCATTACAGGTAGAGGTCAGCTGGTTGTCAGGAGAGATAAGAAGGTTCGGAGGGAATGGACAGAGCAAGGATAGGGGGAGCAACGCCTCGGGTGCACAGAGTGCCAGAAAGTGGAGTAACTGTGGGTGGGATGGGGGAGAAGTGCCACCCGAGCTAAAATGTGGAGCCAAGGCTGCTTCGGGGGCCAGAAGAGATAAGGCCAGAAGCAGGGGGATAGGGTGCAATAATAGGTACGAGGTTCTGATGACGATAACAGAAGAGGAGGATAGTACTCCCAAGAGTGGGGCAGGGGACAGCCAGGGAAGGGAGAATGATGGGGATAGGGGTCCCTACTGGGACAGGGGGTGCAGGTTTGAAGGACAGGGGTGGGTGGGGGAGCAGTGGGCGAGGCAGCCAAGGGAGAATTGGAACAGCACTCAGCGAGTCGGGGAGAACGAGTGGGGTGTTGGGCCACTGGGAGAGGGGCAGCAGGCAAGGGGATAAGGAGACCTGACAGGAAAGGAAGGGGGGGAAGGCTGAAGGGGTCTGAGTGATGAAGGACAGGGAAATGCAAATGCACAGAGGAGGAAAGAGGGCAGCAGGCAGCTTCAGAAGAAATGGGGGGGAGTAATAGTGTTAGGGGACTCTATACTTAAGGGGATCAGGTGGGGAGGGAGGGGCGAGTGACACAGTTGGATATGAGTGAAATCCACACCTGGCTTAACTGTGGGGAGGGTGGGGAAGGATCTGCTTATGTGTGTCAGGAAGAGGAGGGAGAAACTTCATGTGGTGGTGCACGTAGGCACCAACGACTTGGCACAGGGTCAGGTGGAATTGGTTAGGGAAAGATTTGAAGAACTGGGGAAGTTGGGCATGGAGAGTGGGTGCTCGGTGGCCTTCTCGGAAGTGCTTCCAGTACCCAGGGTGAGCAGGGCATGGAAGGACAGGATTGTAGAGTTTAATTCTTGGCTGGTGGAAGGGTGTCACTCAAATGGCTAAGGACTGGTGGGGGATTGGGGGAACACATGGGTCAACAGTGACCTATTTAGCGGCCCAGTGGTGCTGAGGGCTGGCGTTAGATGCCCACACTTTCACACCAACCCGGTTCGGAACCGAGCCGGGAAGTTGGGGTCGGCAGGGGCAGGTAGGGATGAAGCATTTGTGAGACAGCTCTCCCTTCCGGGGTTGGGGGGAAGTAGGGTTAGTGTTGCTCCTGAGTGACCCCTAGCATTGGCTGGGGGTAGCCAGGAAGTATGCAATGCACCCAATGGCAAAAGGGGGGGTAGCTCGGCAGACACTGGTCATCATTGCACGGCTGAGCTCCATGGGGGGAACAAAGCCAGAAAAGCCTCCAGCACTGTTGGTGAGATGATGGTGGCCCCAGTGGATTATGCCCACATCCCAAATGCCGGCCCTGACGTGCTCAGGATCCGTCTCCAAGGGCCGCCCAAACAAAAAGCAGGTAGGCACCACACACTTAGAAGCCAGCTGCCGAGGGAGGGTGGAATCAGCCCCGGAGATGGTACCGGGGGTTGGGCCTGCCTGTGGTTGTTTGGGGAGGAAGAGATCAGGAGAGATGCAGGGGTTCAGGCTGGGAGTGGGGCGGACTGCGAGCGGGCACTCCTGAAAGATGCCCGGGGGAGTGGGTGAATAAACAAAAAAAGCTAAACAGTGACCTATTTGCAGCTGACAGGTTGCATCTGAGTAAGGCTGGGCAGGGGGACTTGAAGCAGAAGCTGGAGAAATACATAACTTGGGGGTTAAACTAGGAAGGGAGGATGCGAGTGTGCAGCAAGTGTGCAGAGTCACCAGGTAGGGGAGCTGCATGAGCTGACCCCTCAAAATGGTAGGGATGTTAAGAGGGTACAGGGAGGGGAAAGTCAGAATGAGCAGCAGGGGGCAAGGAGGAGGGAACTGGGTGGAGGGTAGTCTCTCTCTCTGGATACAAGGAGCCTGGGCAACAAAGTAGCTGAGCTACAGGCTCTCTTAAGCATAGGGAGGGTGGACATGGCAGTCATCACAGAGACGTGGGGCAATCAACACCAAGATTGGGATCTGACGATACCAGGGTACAGGGTGTATAGGAGGGACAGGGGAATGGGGAAGGAAGGACAGGTGGCGATTTATGTGAAGGATGACATTAGATGCACAAGGGATGAAGGGGAGGAGGGGAGGACGGAAGCATTGTGGATGCAGTTCCTGGTCCCAAGAGGTAGGAAACTGAGGCTAGGGGTGGTGTATAGACCACCAACACAGTGCAAGGATTTGGATAGGGAGCTGGCGGATCACATTAGACGGGTATGTAGCAAATGAAGCATGGTGATCGTCAGGGACCTAAACCTGCCTGAAGTGGAATGGGGAACACAAACTTCCTCTAGCACCAGAGAACAGGTACTTCTGGATGTGTTCCATGGTAACCATCTTGTGCAGCTGGTTGGTGAACCATCCAGGCTGGGTAACATATTAGACCTGGTACTATCAAACAGGGAGATGATGAGAGAGTTGCAGGTGGAGGACCCACTAGCTGGAAGCGACCAACTTTCAGTGTGGTTCATGCTCAGCATGAGCAGGGAGGCTGTGGGATCAGCAACAAAGGTAGTGGACTTCAGAAGGGCGGACTTCGGAAGGATGAAAGAAATACCGAGAGGGTGCTGTGAGAGGATTAGGTCGGAAATGGATGTGAATCAGAAGTGGAAAATCATAAAGGTTGGCCTGAGGGAGGCTACTACAGCATGCACCAGAACTCTGAGCAAGAAGTCCAGGGCCAAGGTGCCATGCTGGATGACCAGGAGTGTGTTAGAGAGGGTGAGGGCCAAGAGAGTGGCTTTTAGGAGAATGAAAAGAACAGGGAGGGATGATGGCAACTGTATGAAAAAAGGTCCAAGGAAATAACCAAGCTAGTAAGAGAGACCAAGGCTGCCAAGGATCTGAGGTTGGCTAGGGGCATAAAGGAGGGGGAGGAGGAGGAATTCTATAGTTATGTGAGGGAAAAAAGAAGATGTAGAGACTGGATAGTCTGTATCAGGAAGGGTGAGGGATGGGTAGAGAAGGAGGGGAAACAGGCAGAAGTACTGAATGACTACTTCTGCTCGGTGTTCACGAGGGAGGTAGGAGGTCTGCTACCCCCGTGGACTGGAAAGGTGGGAACGAGGGGGGAGGAGACGACTGACACAGTGATTCTAGAAAACGGTACTAGATGGGCACAGGGCATGTAGGGTGGATAAGGCACCGGGACCTGATGACATTCACCCTAGGGAGTTGAGGGAGATGGCGGAGGTGTTGGCTGGGCCACTGAAAGACCTATTCAACACCTCCCTGGACACCTGGACACGGGATGCATACCACTGGACTGGAGACCAGCTCATGTGGTGCCTATCTACAAGAGCAGCCCAAAGGATGAGCTGGATAACTACAGACCTGTCAGTCTCACTTCCATAGTAAGTAAGCTCATGGAAGCAATCCTGAAGGAGAGGCTGGTAACCTTCCTAGAGTTCCATGACCTCCAGGATGGGCAGCAGCATGGATTCATCTCCGGAAAATCATGCCAGACCAACCTAATAGAATACTACGACTGGGTCATAAGGGAATTGGACAGGGGCCATGCAGTGGATATCCTGTATTTGGACTTCAGCAAGGCCTTTGATTCGGTCCCTCGTAGGAGACTGGGAGCAAAGCTGAAACAGGTAGGGATGGGGGCCAAGATGGAGAACTTGATCAGAACTTGGCTAGTAGACAGACTGCAGTGGGTGGTGGTAGGGGGGAACTCTCATCTCCCAAACCAGTGACCAGTGGTGTGTTGCAGGGCTCTGTGCTGGGGCCAGTGTTGTTTGGACTATTCATTTCAGATATAGCACATGGGGTTGGGAGCAGGATCAGTTTGTTCACGGACAACACTAAAATGGGAGCTGTGGTGGATGACATAGAGGGATGGCTGAAGCTACAGGGGGATCCGGAAATATACAAGTAATCGAACCTAGTAAAGAGACGGGTGAGGAGAAACATGGTCAAAAAGGTTGGAAGAGACAGGGGAAGCATACATACCTGTTGAAGCTAGTGAATGCGAGCAGAACTACAGGGCATATACTCAGAGCTGGGGGGAATAAGGTGAAACATCAAAAGCACCAAGATGCTCAGAAGGCAATAATCAGCATGTGAAGTGGTCTACAAGGGGAGAAACTGAAAACAAACAAGGGTGAGACTTGCAGTGCAGAATTAGACAGGCTCTCAAGGGAGACTAGTACCGAGGATAACATGGAAGGATGCAGCTGGTAGCTTTCAGATTCTAGCATTGCAGGAAGACAAGGTAGCCAAAGAGGAAGGAAATAGGGGCAGCATCCAAAAGCTGGCAAGCTGCGCGGTCGGAAAGGTCTGAGAGGCGGCCGTGGTGGAAGACCCCAAGGATGTGGAACTGGTCAGTCCGGGAGTAGGCATGCTGGCACACTGGGAGGTTACAGAGTTGCATGGAAATCAGAGGAGCCGGGACCGCAGCCGCAGCTAGGTGGGATGGCGTGAAACCCGAAGCAGGGAGCAGAAGATTGATTGAAAGGTTGAGCAAGGTGAGGAAGTAGACGCTGAGGCCGATAAGGCATGAACGAGCGATATGAACAAGTAGATCCAGATGTGGGGGGAGGAGAGAACAGAGGATTCAATAGAGTGAAGCAAGTAATGAGGCTCCTCGAAAGGAGATATGCTTCGAGGCCAAGAAGGCATGTCTGGGACAAAAGGATATGCGACCAGAGGGGAGGTATGCTTGATTGAGTGATGTGACCATGTAGACTTCTCAAAATTAGGTAGATTCAGAAATAAATGTGAAAGAAACCAGAATGATGGAGGATAGCCTCCAGCCAGCCCGTAGCAAGGGGCGACGGACTGGAAAGCATGGCCAGGAATGGAGACAGAGTTGAATCGAGGTGACTGACACTGCAGGGTAGAGAGAGGCGGCCAAGGCATATCGACGGACAGATTGAAACAAGTGAGTGAGTTGAGGCGAGATATGGGGGAATGCGAGCGAATTGAACTACGAGAAGTGAAACCTTGACAGGATGCAAACCGCAATGGCCGATGATGGAATAAATCCATGAAGGGAGGCTCTATGAAAAAAGAAATGGGCAATGAGGATCGGAGTCAGGAACCAGATACATGGGCAGGAGGACCTCGGATCAATGAGGTGGCATGCGAGGAGTGAATTAATGAATGCAGACCAGATGGAGTCGGTGGCGATGAGAACAGGCATCAGGAAGAGAAAAAAAAATACAGGAAGCGTATAAGGTACAGAGATGGATTGAAGCCATGGAGATTGGTATAGGAAAGAGAGGTAATAAAGGATAATATCGAGCGTCGAAGAGGTGAGGAGCCATGAGTGGAGACGGAGATAACAAGGGGTAATGGACACTGCAGGCCGGAGGGAGGCATCTGAGGCATATGGATGGAGCGATTGAATTAGATGAGGGAATGGTGACCAAAGTCAGAAACTGAATACAGGGGGCAGGATGGCGATGGGTCGAGTAGGTGGCATAAGGACAATGATAGCGAACTGGAATGAAGCCGTGAAGGCTGACACGAGTAAGGGAAAGAGGAAATGACCAGGTAACATGAAGGAGGGAATACCAGAAGACCAGAACGGGGAGGGTACGACACAAGATGAAAAACTAGGCAAGAATAGTCTGAAGCAGATCATGTATGAACACGCAGCACCACCCGCTAGTTAGTGCAGGAATTCACCAGAGTTATGCTGGACCGCAATGCAGCAAAATAATATGCAAGGAGTACAGAATCACAGTATGGGCCTTTAAACACAAAAACATAGGAGGCTACCAGTTCATGGAAATGCAAGAAAGGCAATGGTAGAAGACAAGGGCATGTGCAGCAACACACACTGATCCGAGCACCATATATTAGCAGAGGAGCTAGCGAGAAGTGAGGTCATGATGGAAAGTGGAGTGGCAGTCAACGGTCCCGAAACAATCTCAGGAGACCCTGTTGAACCCCCACCCTCCCAATGGCCAATAAAACGAATCCAGACAACACAGATGTGAGGAAATGGAACAGGAACAGAACTGGAGCAAAGGATATAAAGCTGCTGAAAGTGCCCTTGGCAGCAGAAAGGTAGACGGATGGGTCTCCAGCAGAGAAGGGAGCAAAACGTAGAAAACACCAGGCTAGATAGCAGCTTGGTGCATGAATGCAACATGTGGGACAATGGAGATGCAAGGGAAGAAGATCCACAGAGAAGCAGACAAGGACAGTATGACCCTCACAACACCACGGGGACCCCAGAGACTGCAATACGAACTGACATGCAAACCCAGGCGCTGCACACCACTCGGTTCGGGCAAAGCATAGAGAGAGGCCAGCAGATGAGGGATATCCCAATGCCAAAGGAATCAAATGGAAACATGCTGAAGGGAGTGCCGCTATGATGTGGGAGAGCGAATGCGAGGAGGCGATGGCTAGAAAACGAGCAAACGGAGTGAGGGAAGAGCAGCATCATGTACTGAACAGCAAGGATTCTTGAGAGAATCAGGTATGGGGAGCACGGAATGAACAGTAGCAAACCGAGAGAAAAGTACTCACCGGAAGGCTGGTGAAAGCATAGCAGGAGATCGGGAACTCAGTCGCAGTGAGGCAGAAGCAGGAGGGATCAGGACACAGGGAAGAGCCAAAGGCAGGAGAAAGTAACCACATGGGCATTGGGGAGCTGAGCAGAGGGGGGTGGAGGAGGCTGCAAAAGTGGCACGACCAAACTGTGAGGGAGTACAGGGAGTGAAGTAAATTAGCAGCCAAAGGCAGGGCACAGGCAAGAAATGGATAGGCAGCCGGAGGCATCTGCCAAATCGACGGAAAACAAAACACACTATCCAGAAAGAGGGGTGGAGAGTAGCGCCTCTGGCTGCAATGAAAACGAACCCTGAAGCCATCCAGGAAAAGTGATGTATTTAAGCTCAGTGGGGGAGTGATGTTGTTGCTCCGCCCATTGAACCTCAGGCTTAAAGCCTTCCCATTGCATTGATTCCAATTGAGCTAAACATGTGGGTCTAGCACACTGCCATTCAATCAGGGCTTTGTGTTTTTGGTTTGCTTTCACATTTAATTTGTCATGACAACAAAGCCATAACACATCCCAGTACTTAATTGTGATCCGTTCATTTCGAAGAAGTCTTAATATATTTGGAACATAAGACTCAGGACATAATGGAAAGGTACGAGGGTCAGTAAAATGTGATGCTAGGACCTGTGCATATAACAACTTTTTACATTTATGAAAGATATCCCCATGTAAAATACCCCATTGCTTCAAGCGAACAAACATCTCCCTATAATAAGGTGGAGAATATAAAGCAGATTTAAACACTTTCATAGTTCCGGAAACCCAGCTGCCATACCTTGCATGAAGTTTAGCACTCCACAATGCCATCCACCAAGTAGGAGTCTGATGACGGAGCAGGCAGAGATTCATAAACAAGAAGTTCAGGGAAAAAAACAACACTGGGTTTACCATATTGAGACCCCCATCAGATATCTTAAGATACAATGTGTTCCATTTGAGGGGATTCAACCTACTCCCCCAGATGGCCTGAAAAAACAATCCGTAGAGGGTAGCATCTCTGTCTTTGGGGGGGAACACTTGACTCACAAACAGAAAAAGTGGGACAAGATAAGTCCTAACTAAATAGACATGTTTCTGCTTCCCCATAGTAAGCCTATTCCAGCCCGCCACCAATGCCGTCTCCTGCTCAAGCTTCAAATCCCAATTAAGGAGGTCTTGTTGGCCAGTATCAAACGCAATCCCCAAAACTTTCAGAAGTCCATCCTGAACTGTGATACCAGCAACACAGGGAGCAGGAGTTCCTATCCCTAGAGATTTAATTATACATTTAGACTTATTTAAGTCACTCCAGAAGCAGCTCCATAATAGAAGCAAAAATCAAAGGCACGAATAATATCCTCAGAAGATTTAAGAACTAAACAAATGTCATCAGCATATGCAGCTGCTGTCCATGGGAGGTGGTGCACCAAAGCCAAGACCGGAGTAAAAAAACGAACATCATTCAAAAGACACAGTAAGGTGTCTATACAAAAAACAAAAAGCAAAGTGCTTAAGGGGCAACCCTGACGAACCCTGAGTCGCGCCGGAATTATGGGCCCCAGGAAGCCATTTACCAAAGGCTTCACAAAAGCCAAACCATAAATATCTTGCAGCCAATGGATAAAAATGTCAGGAATGCCATAAACCTTAAGGTAAACCATAAAAAGTCATAATCAACTGAATCAAAAGCCTTCTGTTGATCAAGAGATACCACATAGCCAATAGTACCAGGGAAGGCCCCAGACGCAGAAACCTCACGTAATACCAACAATTGATCAGTGATCACCTTCCCTGGAACCGAACAAGACTGAAACTGTGAAATCACTATAGACACAACCTTGGACAGTCTATGAGCCAGAATTTTCATCAAAATCTTAAAATCAACATTGAAAAGCCAGATGGGCCTCCAATTTTCCAAATCTTCCCTGGCACCCTTTTTATGCAAAAGTGTCAAAACTCCAAGTGTCATGTCCAAAGACACCCGTGTCCAACATATAAGTATAAACCATAGCCAGTTCATGAGAAATAACTGGAACAATCAATTTAAAAAGTTTGTCTGGAAGGCCATCCAGACCAGGAGCCTTCCTTTTAGGTAAGGCCAACACCATTTCCAGGACTTCAGCAGAGGAAAGGGCCCCAGTCAAGGCATCTACCGCCTTGCAAGGAATAGTAGAAATATGCAACAAGCTAAAAAAATGAGAAAAATCCATCTAATAAGTGGTGGATTTATCAAACTGATTCCTCAAATAATGGGAAACCACCCCCAGAATACCAGAGTTAGTTGTGGCAGTTATCCCAGCAGAGTCCCACACAGCCGTCATTTGCTTTTTCCAAATTTGTTCCCGACAACTAATAAAGGGGCATATCGTATTCAACGTTCCCATGGGTCCCAAACCGTTGTTGCATATTATACAATGGGCATTAAAATCAGACACAAATCCTGTAATTTTATTGGTTACCTGGCACTCCTCTCCCGTTGTAAAAGCTACAGTCACCCCATGGGAAGAGGTGCCAGTCGCCAGTAAGCCGCATCAAGGGCCCCACTGAAATCAATGTGACCATTAGGAACACAAACCCGGCAAAAACACAGTCACAGGGCAAAACCTCCACAAAGCCACAATGCTGACGTCTGAGTAAACAATATGAAAAATACTGCAAGTTTCAAAAAATGCAATTCGGCTATGACTTCAACATAAAAAAATCTCTAGTCACAGGAAATTATGTTTTTTTTTTTTCTGGCTTTTGAAAAAAAAAATTGCTCTTTCCCCAGGCTCTCTCTTTCTGTTTCACTTTCAGAAACCTGCTTTTACAGTTTGTCAGCCACACTGTAGAAAACATCCCACAACAAAATTACCTCGCTTGGTTTTTGCTCCCTTTAAATAAGTACTACAGCTTACATGACTGGTCTCACATCCACAGTTTCCTCGAGTCTCGGTTTTCCCCAAACTGTAACCATTAAGGGTTATCTCCTCGCCCCGCTTGCTGACAACACTGCACATGTGCATACCTACCAACAAAGCACTATTTTACCAAGAGTAACAACAAATCTAATAAAAACTAATAAAACATTTAAACCAGCTTTTTTTTTGTTAATTTTTCACACACAAAATATACAGAAGTCCATTGTATAATCACAATATGCCACTCGAGAATGCTGGTGATGCCAGGATTTACCCATGCCCTGGGGTGTTTTGGCCACCTGGCTGCGCCTCGTGGCCAAACAACACCCCAGGGCATGGGTAAATCCTGGCATCACCAACACCCTCTCATGGTATATTGCTTAAATAAGAGACGCCATTTGGCGATCATGAAACACCCTCATGGATTTCTGGACTTCAGCAATCTGATCCCCAAAATCATGTCCTGTAGTTTTTGCCAAACCTATCAAAAGTTGCAAATGCTTCCTATGTTGCTGGTATTTAATTTTTTCAGAATCCAACTTCAGTCTACTCACTGACAACAATAATTTACGAAGATCAGATTTTAAACAATCCCACCACAGAAAAGGGTTGTCAAACATCTCAAACGAAGTTTTCTGACCACCTACAACATACACAATTTAGTTTATTATGAAGTCTTCCATGAGAAGTAAAGTATTCAATTTCCACATTTCAGGTCCAGAAGACAACTCAGGAGACCCCATTACAACAGAAAGCTCTTTATGGTCCGATTGTGCCACCGAAGTGACTCGAGCAGTTGTAATAGGGATTCCCTTACAGACAAAAAAGAAGTAAATTCATGTGGCATGCGCACCTCTTTGAAAAGTAGGCATTCCCAGTTTATGAAGACCCTTATAAGCGTCCACCAGATTCGCCAATTGCACCATGGAATTCAAAAAAGTCATGTCACAGAAAACTTTTTTTGTAGATGTACCACCACCCCTATCATGACATGTAAGACCAAATAAAAATCACCCCCCCATATCACAGGTTGAGCCGAAAACAGAAAAGGGTGGATGTGAAGAAAAACATCGACCTTGTCTGCCTTTTGACTGAGGCGCATTGACATTAATCAATCTGTAGTAAGCATGTTGATATTTAATATCCAGAATCAAAACCCTCCCAGGGAGTAAATCTACTAATTTAAAAAGCTGAATATTCAGGGTAAATAAAATCCCCACCCCAGTACAGAGACCCATTCCAAGGGACCAATAAGAGGGTCCTTTATACCATTCATTTTGAACCTGACGTATCTCGGCTGGTGTGTGTAGCCAGGTATCCTGCAAAAAATTATGTCCGCATCAGAGGACAGAAGATGAGAAAAAAAAAAACTCCCCTCTTTCGAGTATTTTTAATACGATTGACATTGGTTGTCAATAAAGATAACCGAGGGTTCTGACACATTAAAGTGTTCAGGAGGATTTTCGAGCCCGGGATTTACCAATACCCACTACCTTTTTCTTCTTCCCCTTAGTAGTGGCAGCACCCTTTCGGGAACCCACAACCTTATCACCAAACTCCCCTAATTCACTAGATTCTGAGTCAGATAAGGGCTCAATACAGCGAGAATCCTCTGAGGATATCTGAGAGTCATGTCCCATGTCACCAGAATCCTGAATGAGAGGTTGGAACCTATTAGAAGTTTTAGTCTCAGAAATTGTATGAACTTTTGAAGCAGACTACCTCCAGCTCCTATGCCTGGTCACTCGCTGTTCAAATTTCACAGAAGGAACAGCCGGCGGGGTGTGGGGGGACATGTCAGCTGAAGAAATACCAGGTTGCTCAGGCATAGGTAGAACACTAGTAGGAGGCCGGGATACCGCCTTTGGGTACCTCCATAGCCATATCCTCTAACGGAGTAACCTCTAAAGGTGGGTCCGAACAGAACTCGGGGGCAAGGTAGGAGGGTCAAAGGGGGGGGCCTACTCTTGGAACCAAAGAGTGCTGAGACTGCAGAGTAGTATCACTTAACTATACATGTTCCCGTTGAGCCACGGCCACCAACAGCCGCTGTTCTTCAAGGTCTCCTAACCCCAATTTGGCAAATGCAGCCTGAGCACTAGTCATGTAGGAGTGACCAGACAGACCACACAAATTACAATAAATTTCTTCCATGCATTGGGAATACATGTGCCCCAATTTTCCACATAGGGGAACAGTGTACCTTATCGCAAGCACAACTTACTGTATATGCCCAGGGGCACCACACTTGTAGCACGTTTTGGGCTGCCCAGGATAGAATAAGACCCCTCTGCCCCCCCCCCGAAAAAAGGAGTTGGGCAAATGGTGTAGGGACCCATCAACCTCAGTCAAAAGAACCCTAACCTTCCAACCCCCAGTCCATATGTTTTCAGCATCAAAGATGGCATCCGGGGGACCCAGCACAGTACAGCCAGCATTGCTTCAATCAATAAATTATATCATTCACGCTAACCCCTTCATTTCAAAACAGTATAGTGACAGATTTCTGGGCAGGCTTGGTCAGGGGGAACCATGTCAAAGGGGGCCCACAAAGGAGGAGTGTTCTTAATTTTGTGGTACCTGGACCAGAAAACTTACAAACCACTCTGTAACTTAAAACTCACGTCAAAGGAGCGTTCCCCAGACACATGTATCAAAGCATATAATTCTGTAGCATGAAAGTGTAAACTCGTTTTAAGTAACATTTTCCCCACATACTGCCTATTTGGGTAGATATCCAAACCTCCCTTATAGATAATGCGAACTGCATTGTCTCTTAGCGGGCAAAATCTTTTTCTAAAAAAGAGGCATAAGACTTGGGACGAGGCCCACCATCTTCATCCTGAGATGAAGCAGTACCCCCAGTGTCTCCCCGTATAGGCAAATCAGTTGCAATAGGACCAGAGTCCAAAAGATGCTGAGGCGGATGGGGAAGCCCTCCCCGAGCACCCAAAAGAGCCATATGTCTAAAATTCAGGGCAGGGTAAGGAGTAGCTCCAAGTCAGTTCCAAGAGCACAGTCCAAAAGGACCCCAGTAGCCCCACTAGAGTCTTTAGACACTGATGGACCCGCATCAGGTAGTCCTGCACTCAGTCGAACCCCAAGAATATAAATAGGCGCAAAACCTGATGTCCATTGCTATGAAGCAGGGGATTTCACCCAGCCAGCTGCTCGCAGAGACTTCTCCACAGACCACGGCTCCACATCATTTATCTCCAAATCAGCCCATGCTCACCTCGAAGCAGCAGATTTAGCAAGGATGCATTCAGGAGATCATTTAGCCGAAAATGAAAAAAACAGTAGCCTTATCCTGCATTTGGGACTCAGTCTGAAAGACCACAGATGGACCCGGGAGTGGAATGCCAAGTTGGTTGCTCGTCACGCCCATTACGGGAGTATTTTGGTCTAGCACTTGACAACTCCCGCCAGACACAAAAGAGACACTCAGGCTACCAGCAAGAATGCAACTCGAGGTGGCAGAAACTGACACAGTCTTTGGGTCGTCCGATACAGAAATGGCAGCAGGGTGAGTGGTAGGCTAGACAACAGAACTAGCAAGAGGAGAGGTCAGAGCCACTAATACCACCGTAGAATGATATCGGGAATCGAGTCCTGAGTCAAGAGCAGAAACCGCTAACACAGCACAGGGAACCAGGGCTCCTTCAGGACCACCAACAACTTGATCAGGTTTCACCTCTGCATCGAAAAAGGTATCAGCTTCATTTAGATCTCCCGGTATGGGTGCAGCCTGCACTCCAGGCTCCTCCATGTCTGTCTCCTTCATGACTCAGATGGAGACTGACCCCAGAACGAAACAGCAAGTCCCCTTACCGTCAGAGTAGGGGAATTTCCCCAGTGCCCTGGCCAAATTTCCCTCATTCACTAAAAAAAAAATACCACCAACAGCTTACTCTGGTTCAATGTCAGTTGGCATTTCATCTGTATCCCCTTCCCCTGGCTCGTGCCTGAAAATACTCAGAATCTGCCTAGTGCAATTACCCGGTCAACAAAAACTAAATAAATAAATAAATTGGGGGGAGCAGTAAACACAGATACCAATAGGTCCATACTTAGCAATAACTTGAGAATTATCGAGCAATGGGCAACCTCTAATGGTATGATGCTTAACCTGGACAAATGCACAGTATTGCATTTTGGCAAAAATAATCTGCGTCAAACCTATGTCCTAAATGATACCCTCTTAAAATCTCAGTGAATGAACGGAACCTTGAGGTCATTGTCAATAACAAACTGGGTGGGATATTCAAAAGGGTTGCGCCTGCGCAAGTCCGAAATTGCGCCATTCTGCGACATTCAGCAGGAGGCAGTTGCGCCCCCCAAGGCAAGCTGAGCAACAGCGCAATGCAAATGAATGCATGCATGCTGAACTGGAGGGGGAGGAACCATGCATAAACTGCACAGCCTGATATTCAGCGGGCTGTGCAGAGTTATGCAGGCGCAACCCCCAACCTGCACCTGCACAACTTTGAGCCAAAAAAAAAAGGAGTAAGTCGAGGGCCACCCACTGATGAGCTGCCGCATTGCAGGGCACAACACAGCAGCTGCCACCTGTGGCTGGCCCTCAACCTACTCCCTGTGCCCCCCCTGCAGCCCGATCGCTGGTAAAAGCATAAAAATCCCCCTCCCCGACTGGCCCAATGCGGGCAAAGCTTAAATAACACCCCCACCAGCCCGATCGCGGGCAGCAAAGTGTCCCAGAACATATCCTGGTGGTCCAGTGGACCGCTAAGCCTGATCGCGGGCTGAATAATGTGGCGACACCCCCAAGACCATATCCTGGTGATATAGTGTCCCCCACCACACCCACCCATGAAGCCCCACCACCCGCTCCCCGGCGGCGGCGGCAGCATCCCACCGCCTGCCGCCCGCCAGGCTGACTGCCGGTGAGCTGCAGCCATTGGTGCAGGCAAGAGCCAATGGTGCAGCTATACCATACAAGGCAGTCCAGATATGGAATGAATATCTGGACTGCCTTATGCGGCTATGGGCTGCGCTCGTTGGCTCTTGCTCTGCCCAATGATGGCTGCTCGGGCGATCGGCGGCGGCGGCGAGCGGCAGGTGAGGTGGGATGCTGCCGTCCGCCGACTGCGAAAAGCGGGAGATGGTGAGGTTTTGTGGAGTGGGTGGGGAGTGAGACAGATCACCGGGGACAGTGAGGTGGTGCGCCACTGCAGCCAGCGATCAATAGCGGTCACGCCACCGAGACTATGTGCAGAGACTGCCCGCTGTCCCAGTAGTCTTGAGGTGTTGTTAGCTTTGCCCGTGTTGAGCCGGTCGAGGAGGGGACCCCTCTCTTCTATGATCAGCCAGTCGGTTTTTACACTTTGCCCGCGATCAGGGTGCAGGGGGCGCCGGTCCCAGATGGCTGCTGCCTGGCAGGCGCCAGGCGCAAGTCCTCGGGATCGGGCGCACCTGCATGCTAATGGCAATGCAAATGGGGCCTAAATAGATGCAATGGCCCCCGCGCCTTGCATGAATTATGGCCCCATTTGCAAGTCACCTTTGAATATCGGAAACTTCTTGTATGGCGCAATGGTAGCAATGTCACCGCAACTTAGTGCTCCACTGTGACCACTTGCGGTGGCGCAAGTTCCACTGCGCCATGCACAGTGGTTGTGGTTGGTGATATTAAAGGAGTTACTAATAGCGCAACTCCTTTGAATATCGCCCCAGCCTCACCCCTGCGCAACTATTTTGTGCAGCGCAAGGGCTTGCGCCACAAAATAGCGCAGTTTGAATATCCAGCCCACTGTCTTCATCTGACCAATGCATTAGGGTTGCTAAAACATCTAATGCATTGCTCACTCGCATTAAACGCACATTTGTTTTAAGGACAGAGGAATGTATTATTCCTCATTATAGGACCCATGTAAGACCCTTTTCCGATTATGGGTCTCCATTTTGGAACCCTTATCTGAAGCAAGATATAGACAGGATTGAAAGGATCCAGAGGAGGGCAACTAAAATGGTTCCCTGATTAGCGAACAGTGACTTTCATGTTAGATTGCAGGAAACTGAGCTCCACTCCCTTCAAACCAGGCAAACTAGAGGTGACACGCTCTTTATGTATAAAATACATAACTCTCAAGACTTAATGCGGCAATGTGGTTTACAATTTTCCTAGAGAAAAATTGTTCCATGACTCCATAACAAACAGATAGACATGGCCAATTCTAAAAACAACAAAATATTAAATTACTTTACTATTAGAGCCCCCAGACTATGGAATAGTTTACAGCAAGACCTGGTCAAGAGTAACTCTTTATACTCATTTAGAAGAGGTCTAGATCAGTGGTTACAATCCATTAAATTCAGGGATTAAAATTCCCACCAAAGTGGTGGGGGACAATCTCAATGGGCCTCAGCCTTCTTTAGTCCGCAAGAACCAAGTAAACCAAGTACAAGAGACACCAAGCATGAGGTTTGGACAAGAGGCTTGCAAAGCTTTGTAGTTCTAGCTACCTAACCCTCATGGGAGGAGCTTAGTTTTATTCACAGTTTTTTGATATTTTAAATTTGAATATAGCAGTCCTCCCCTTAGGTTTGAACTGCAATGCTCCACACCAAATGAGACTGCATGAGAGGCACGTGGTTCAGTGCACTGATTGGTGGAAATCATGGAACTGATTTATAACACACATAGCTGTCCCATTTGGATTCTCCTTGCATTTTTTTCTCACTGACGTCCATTATTAGCATGTCTCACCAGCTAACATTTATAATGACCCTCCTGGTCCTCATTAGCAGATCCCATATCCAGGGACCCCTGAGTGGTGCCATCCGAAATCGTGTGGCCAACTCCACATCCGCTGCCGCTGCCAAAGCCGACACCTCCTGGCTTCCCTCCTGGTCCTCGTTAGCGGATCCCATATCCAGGAACCCACGCCTGAGCGGCACTGTCCAAAGTCATGTGGCCAACTCCACGGCCGCTGCCGCAGCCAAAGCCGACACCTCCTGGCTGCCCTCCTGGTCCTCGTTAGCAGATCCCATATCCAGGGACCCACACTTGAGTGGTGCCATCTGAAATTGTGTGGCCAACTCCACGGCCACTGCCACCGCTGAAGCCGACACCTTCTGGTCGCCCTCCTGGTCCTCATTAGCGGATCCCATATCCAGGGACCTGCGCCTCAGCGGCGCCATCCTAAATCATGTGGCCAACTCCACGGCCACTGCTGCCGCCGCTGCTGACACCTCCTAGCCACCCTCCTGGTCCTCATTAGTGGATCCCATATCCAGGGACCCACGCCTGAGCATTGCCATCCGAAATCGTGTGGCCAACTCCACGGTCACTGCCGCCACTGAAGTCGACACCTTCTGGCCGCCCTCCTGGTCCTCATTAGCGGATTCCATATCCAGGGACCCGTGCCTGAGCGGCGCTGTCCGAAATCGTGTGGCCAACTCCATGACTGCTGCTGCTGTAGCTGTCACTGTCGCCAAAGCCGACACTTCCAGGCCACCCTCCTGGTCCTCATTAGCGGATCCCATATCCAGGGACCCGCGCCTGAGCAGCGTCGCCTGAAATCATGTGGCTGACCCCAACGGCCACTGCCGCTGCCAAAGCTGACACCCCCTGGCTGCCCTCCTGGTCCTCGTTAGCGGATCCCACATCCAGGAACCTACGCCTGAGCGGCACTGTCTGAAGTCGTGTGGCCAACTCCACGGTCGCTGCCACTGCTGAAGCCAACACCTCCTGGCGGCCCTCCTGGTCCTTGTTAGCAGATCCCATATCCAGGTACTACTGCTACTACATCCTCAGAGCCAGCTTGAGCTGGGAGCCTCTGACTGGTGTGGCGTTCTTGAAGGCTGAGTCCTACTGGACACTTTGCTCCCAAGACCCAAGCCGATTGGTGCGCCTTTTCCCATTGACTTAAGGCTGACTTTTGTGCTGCTGTTTGGCTTAGAAAACCTAAGCCTCCCGGATTTTTTCATTTGTAATCTGAAGCTTTGATTTACTGTTGCCTGTTACTTTAAGCTAGAACTAGTCAGCCTGATTTTTACTGAAACGCTAAGTGTCTGCCAAATTGACCTGCCTGCACTGTTTATTTCTGTTACCAACTCAGCCTGCAATTGTAGAGTTTTAATGTTAGTTACTGCTCCTTTGCTGTCTGCTCATACCTGTGTGCTGTAAATCTTCCTCTCCCCTGTGCCTTGCCTATTTTTTCCTCTACTCTACTAGGGTCTCTGTGCTTTCCTCCCACTGCCTCCCCCAAGCTCTCTCTTAGTCCCAGTTTCTACTTGTTTACATCTTGATTTTCTTTCTGTCTGTATCCCTTCCCCCATTTCCCACTACCTTGAACCTCCTCGACTTACACTCCCTCCCACTGCCCATTGTCTCTTTTTGACCCCACCATAGCCATCTCAGTGTAACCCTGCCTTTGTGTTTCCTCTTCTCACCCCCACCCCCCGCTGATGATCTGCCGCTAGCCACCCACCCCTGTCCTGCTGTAACTTGTGTTTTTCTCCTCTTCCCCCAGGGACCCACGCCTGAGCGGCACCATCCAAAATTGTGTGGCCGACTCCATGGCCGCTGCCGCCACTGAAGCCAACACCTCCTGGCTGCCCTCCTGGTCCTCGTTAGCGGATCCCATATCCAGGTACTACCACTACTACATCCTTGGAACCAGCTTGAGCTGGGAGCCTCTGATTGGTGTGGCATTCTTGGAGGCTGAGTCCTACTGGACACTTTGCTCCCAAGGTCCAAGCCGATTGGTGCACCTTTTCCCATTGATTTAATGCTGACTTTTATGCTGCTGTTTGGCTTAGAAAGCCTAAGCCTCTCAGGTTTTCTCCCGCCTCCCCCGCAGGCCTCCTTTAAATACACTAACATTTCCGCCCTCGCGACTCTCTTATTCTACTGGCTAACTACAACCCTGCTCTCCTCAAATACCTGTCTAAGGAGAACTGATCCCTCTTCGCTTTGCTCATATTTCTCACGCACACTATGAGGTAGCCCTCTAGTGGTGTCTCTTTATTTTCACTCTACACTCTACTCTACTCTACTCTGTTTCAGGCTCAGATACATTACTGTCTTTAATCCCACCTCTGCATCCTGATTGATAACTTGAACTAAACTCTTAAGCTCTGCTCCACCTACCATTTTTTGACCTCTCACTCTCTACCCCACTGGCATCTTTCTGTTTTTTACCTGTATTCTAGCCAGTCCTCAGAGCTACTAAAATTAATCTACACATATTACTCATTCTCATACCCTCTATAGCTCTACTACCTCTATCCCTACCTTCTGATCCCTGTGCCCTCCTCGGCCACCCCTACTTTCCTGCCTCATGACTTCTTTTTCTCTAACTTTCTCCTACTGCCTACCCTCCAACTAGACCCTTCTCCACTACTAATAAATAGGTCCTGGATCCACCTGACTGCCTATGCATAAAAATCTGTCCCCTGTACAACAGTGCCATCTGCCCCTTCATGTGATGCAAACTCTGGTATCTTCTCCTACTGGCCCTACTGCTCTCAGGTGATGTTCATTCTAACCCTGGACCAGATAACAATTTACTTAGTCCCTTTACCAATGCTAAAGGTCTAACTGTAGTTTACCATAATATCAGGTGCCTCGTGCACAACCTCACTGAACTAGAGTCTTGGACCAACCTCTATAAACCCATTATCTGCCTTACTGAAACCTGGCTTAAACCCTCCACCCCTGATTCACAGTGCTCCCTTCCTTCTTATAATCTCTTGAGGTTTGATAGACCTGCTCCCTAAAGAGGGGGCGATACAGCCATCTATTTAAAGATCACCTACATTTCTCTTCAATCTGCTTGTCTCCCCTAACACACTATGAAGCGATACATGTCCTTCTCTCTCTCAGCTCCAAAAAAATTACATATTATGTATTCCTACAACCCCCTCTAGCAGCCTAAAAGGACTCAATGAGGTGCTTGATCAGACCTCTCTTCTTTCTGGCAGGAATGAGGTTCTTATACTCGGTGATTTTAACTTAAATTGGCTAGGAAACTCTCAACCCTCACTACTGACCAGGCTTCAAAGTTCTATCCTGCACCAGTTGATCAATGACTCCACCAGAATTGCTCAGCACTCAAACTCCAGTACTCTGCTGGACTGGATAATGGCCATCCACCCTGAAAACATAATCACCTCAGGCATACTTGCTGACACCATTTCCGACCACTCCACCACTTTTGTATCTGGGGAAAGGTTAGGCCGGCTCCATCAAAACCACGTTTTTATTAACTTCCAAAACTATGCGCACCTCGACTCACAGTTCTTCCTACAGGATATCGCCACTATTGATTGGTCCCCCTCTTTAAATTAAGTGACACTCAGTCCGCTCTTAATCTCTTTCTGACCTACTTTCTGGCAATACAGGATAAACACTGCCCACTCGTAACCCAGCAGGTGAAAAATAGGCCTACCCACTGGCTGAAATCTGACCTACTCTCCAAACTACATCAAAGGGACAAAAGGTGGCTCCATTATAAAAGCTCTGGGCTACCTGCTGACCTAAATACTTACAGAACACTACGCAATTCATGTAAGAAGGAAATCAAAAGGGCAAAAAGTGCCTACTGCAAGGATCTATTGACCAACTCTTATGGGGATTCCAAGAATTTCTGGTCCCACATAAAGCTCTTCCTTAGTTCTAATCTGGCCCCTACTGCTACTGATATGTCCTTAAATGGCATCCACTGTAACAATCCCAGAACCATTGCTAACTTTTTCAATACTCAATTCTCCAACCTTTCAAAATATACCTCCTCCTTCCCTTCCCAATCTATTCTGACCACCCAACCTGATGACTCTGGACCTACCTTCCATTTCAAATCTGTCTCCAACCGTGAAGTACTCAGACTGCTAAAACAACATATCCAAGTTCGCTGCGGCTGGATCTGACAATCTTGAACCTAAGCTCTTGAAACTCGCTGCCCCCTTCATTGCTGCGCCTCTAGCCAAACTTTTTACCCTCTCCCTGTGTCAGTGTCATGTTCCTGACATCTGCAAGATGGCTAGGGTAACCCCCATTTAAAAAAAAGGGGACTGTAAAGATCCATCTAACTCTAGGCCCATTGCTATCTTGTCAATTCTCAGCAAAATACTTGAGAAACTCGTTACCTCTCAAACCATTGACTTTCTCCAATACATGATCTTCTTACAACTGCCCAGCATGGTTTCCACAAGGGTCATAGTACAACCATTGCACTAATCAAGTTTACGTTAGATACCCTAGTGGCCATGGACTCTGGATCTATAACAGGGGCAATTTTTATAGACATGACTAAAGTATTGACCTGGTTGACCACACCATACTCTTAAGTCCCCTGAGAGCTCTAGGCTTTTCACCGAATGTAGTTATGTGGTTTGGCAGCTACTTATCTGATAGGACTCAATTAGTTAAATATAACTCCACCCTATTGGATATAGCCACTATCAACATTGGTGTGCCACAAGGGTCTATCCTTGGTCCTTTGCTTTTTACCATATTTATAAATAATGTCACCTCCAACCTCCAGCAGACTTCCTCCCTGTTTTATGCTGATGACATTGTCCTGTACTCCAGTTCTAAAAACATTACCGACATCACCCAACGTCTCTACCAGGATTTTAAACTAATTCAAAAGTGGCTGTCTAACCATAAGCTTGTCTTAAATGTATCTAAGACCCAAGCCATGTTATCTGGTTCTAATGCCAAACTCCAACACTCTCTACCAAATTTAAAGATGTCCACTGTTAATGGTACATCTGTAAGTGTGCTTAACTCATTTTAATACCAGGGTATCACCCTTGACCCAGCTCTTAACTTTGACCTTCACATCCAGCAGACCTGTAGGTCTGTTAACATGAAACTTGGCATTGCCTACCACTCCAGCTATGTGCTTACCACCTCTGTTAGGTTAGCCATAACTTGTGGCATTCTCCTTCTGTCCCTCACCTATGGGGTTGCAACCTATGCCACCACAAGTAAATCTAGTTTTCAGAAGTGGGATGTTACCTACACTAACATCTGTCACTATGCCTCCTCTTCTCACTGGCTTAAACACCACTGCCTCCTACACTCCGAACTTGGATGGCTTTCGCCTCTTGCATCTCTGTCCTTTGCATATGGCTCGATCATCGATAACATCATCAGAACTCATATATCTAAGCCCCTGTCGGGACTGTTTCTAAATCAGACGTCCAGATATGGCCTGCACTCTGTGGTCAATGCACCTGTCCTCATGCATAGGCATCACTCCTCTAAAGGGGCTAGTGCCTTTGCGTGTCATGCCCCCCAATATTGGAACTCTCTCCCTCTAACTATACGCCTTGCCTCATCCCGCACCTCTTTCAAGAGATTGCTATGCAGACACCTAGCTGATTCTTGTAGCTGCTCTTGCTTCAAACCACTTTAGCCTGTTTTATCTCCCTCTTACCTTCACTCCCTAGCCACTTTGTTCCAGTTTTATCCCAATAAATGCTCAGAACTTCTTTCTTCTTGTTACCTGTATGGCCTAATCACAATTGCTCTCTGTCCTCACCTCTTACCTTGTCAATATTTTTTCTATACCATCCTTCCATCCCTCATTCTAACTTCCCTACTAGTTCCTAACTCTCCTATATCTATCCTGTATGACTATGCTTGTGTTACAGCCTTCATTGCATTATCCTAACCTAATTTGTCTGTGTCCTACTCAAATGACCTTAGTAAATGTATCGCTTTTCCCTCACAGATAATGATTTACTCTGCATTGTAATATTTATTTACTCCTACTTGCAATGTATTCCCATCCTTGAAAAATGTTGCATTTATGTAATGTCATGATGTATTATCTTACCTCTTATGCTTTGTTTATGTTTCTGTTCCGTACCCTCCCAGGTTGTGCCTGAAAATAGTCATTTCCATGGCTAGTGAACCTTACCCAGTCAACAAAAATGAAATAAAATAAATATTTATGTTTTTGTTGAAATATTCAGGAGTAAAATGTGTGTAGATTTCAGACTTGTCTATCTACATGCTTGGCGACACAAGACAATCCACTTGCATCAGACATTCTTATTCTCCAGCAGGCCTGTGTAGCGATAATATATTTTTACTGTACTACTGTGTGTTTTTCTTACAGCAGTTTTCACTTGAGTGCCTGATATTATATTAAACCATTTCTTAATGGTTTTACTAATTTCTGACATGTCTGCTCCTGTATGTCAAAGTTGGTGTCAGAATAAAAGAAAGGTGAGAGATAACCAGCAAGTTCAATACTTTTCTATCTCTCCTATCTCATTTCCTGGTGAGGCGGTACAAAAACAAAAATGGAAAACTACTGTATTATTAAAGCAGGGACTATGCTGAATGAAACAACTGACTTACTGCAAGATGCCTGAGTCAATAGCTCCATATGTAATTTAAGCCAAAATTAATTTTGTATTTAAAGGGGAAGGCAAGGGTGTTGGGTCCCTAAAATTTGAGAAACAAATTCAAAAACAACACACCGGGCTTACCTGGGTAAACATTTCACTAATTTCATTGATAAATATTTAACTAATACAGAGGGGGTGGGATGTGTTTAAATATTAGTCACAGTGACAATCAGAATTTAACCGTACCAAAAACTACAATATCTAACATAGTTTCTCCTATCACTACTGACATTCCAAATGAAAAATATACTATAAATATATTACTACTTAATGCTCGTAGTCGAACAAACAAATTGGTTGAATTAGGATATATAATACAAAAAGAAAAAATCTCAATCTGTGGGGTCACTGAAACTTGGTTTCATGAAGAAAGCTGAAACATAGATATACCGGGTTTCAGTAAAATTATAAAGAATAGGAAGGATAAATCAGAGGGGGGATAGCACACTATATCTCAGAAGATTATACATCACACTCTATTACTCAAAAACACATTTCTAATAATGATAATGAAATAATTTGGGTGGAGATTAAATTATCCGCTATAAAACTATGTGTGGGCTTGGCTTATAGAGCCCCCAACCTTAACACTGAACAAAATATGGACTTCCTAAACTCAATAGATAAATTTGATCCTAGTAATAACTATATACTAATGGGAGATTTTAATTTCCCTAAAATAAACTGGAAGATGTTCCAATGTAGTGGAATTATAGAAAGGGATTTTTTTGGAAATTACAGTTAATCAGAACCTGGATCAAATTATTAAAGCAGGAACCAGAAATAATAACATTTTAGATACTATACTTATCAACATGGGGGAAAAGTTTCAGAACCTAGAATCCCCGAACCACTGGGCAATAGCGATCATAATATGATTTTATTTCAAATTCAGACCAGAACAATAGGTACAAAAGGGAACACCTTAGCCTGGGATTATTCCACGCTAACTACCATGAAATAAAAAATGATTTGACCTCATGGGATTGGGTGACTGAATTTATAGGCCTAAATGTCCATCAGGTTTGGAGTCTTATTTTGTGTAAAATAAATCACTGCCTTGATGCTTGGGCCCCAAAGAGGAAAAAATACATTAATGGGCATAGAACTCCAGTTTGGAGGAATAACAAAATTAAGAGATCTATTAATAAAAAACATAAGAGCTATAGAAAATATAAAAAAAAGCCTTAATTAACCAACTGGAATACCTATAAAAAGCTTTCAAATGCAGTTAAACAACAAATTAGGAAAGCAAAGATAGAAATAGAAAACAGATTAGCAATTGATACCGTGGACAATAAAAAGTTTTATAATTATATAGGTTTACTCAGAGGTACTAAAACCACATTAAGATCCATTCAAACTAAGGCAGGACTTACTAACAATGAAATGCAAATGGCAACAGAACTAAATGACTATTTTCTTACCATTTTTACCCCAAAGGAAAATGTTAATGGTACTATAACTACCTGCAATAACTCAAAAGCTGCTTCAATCACTATTGAAGAAATACTGAGGGCACTACAGAATCTAAATACTAATTCCTCAGCTGGTCCTGACGGTATTCATCCCAGGTTTCTTAAGGAAACTGCTACGCAAATCTCAGGCCCATTGTGTAAATTATATAACTTATCCCTAGATATAGGTGAAAGTGTCTTATCATGGAAAGATGCAATGGTCATTCCTATATGCAAATCAGGAAACAAAACAGAAGTATCAGATTACAGACCAATAAGTCTGACATCTGTTACAGGGAAAACTTTAGAAAGGTTAAACTTACATAGGTTGGAAGAACATGTAAATCTCAATAACCTACAAGATACTACACAGCATGGTTTTACTTGAGGAATGTCATGTTTGACTAATCATTTAAATTTCTTTGAAAATGTTAGTTCATCATTAGGTGCAGGCCTACCAGTGGATATAGTCTTCTTGAATTTTGCAAAGGCATTCGTCGGAGTCTCCCATAATATTCTAATACAGCATATGACTAAGCTGGAATTTCCCCAAAATTTAATAACCTGGAATGAATCATGGCTAAATAACCACCGACAATGCACCTCAATAAAGGGGTATTCATCTGCATGGGCTGAAGTTATGAGTATGGTGCCTCAGGGCTCTGTATTGGGCCCTGTATTGTTTAACATCTTGATTTCATCAATGCACTCATCGAACCATGTCTGGATGTCAAAGTATGCAGAAGACTGCAAGATAGGTTATATCGTTAACTCCCTTGAGGCAGCTGCAAACTTCCAAAAAGAGATATCATCACTGGAATTATGGGCAGAAAAGAACAAAATGATGTTCAGTGTTCAAAAATGCAAAGTAATGCATCTGGGGCACGATAACTTCAAATATAGTTATCTACTAAACCAAGTGGTATTACAAGAAACTGATAATGAAAGAGACTTGGGAGTAACTGTAGATAATGCAATTCATTTTGATAACAACACAATAATAAAAGTTAAGAAATGTCAACGAATCCTGGGATGTATTTTGAAATATATAAAGAGTAGACAGCCAAGAGTTATTATACCACTGCACATGAGTTTAATTAGATCACATTTAGATTACTGTGCACCTTTTTGTGCTCCTAATACAAACAGAGGAAAGAGATAAATTGAGGGAGTTCAAAGAAAAATGACAAAAAGAATTACAGGTATGGTAAATAAGACCTATGGGGAAAGGTTGCAACAACTGGACTTATACTCCATGAATTATCAACAACTTCGAGGAGATCTTTGCTTAACATACAAAGCCATAAGAGACCCTGTCCTCATAGAAACACTAGGCTTAGAAACAAATTTTCACAAAACTCAAACAAGGTCTCATAATCTTAAATTAAGAGGTGATCATTGTAGAACAAAAAAGAGAAGCCAGTGGTATACAAAACGAATAGTCAACAAATGGAACACACTTCCTTATTCAATTGTTGAGAGTAACACTATGGAGACATTTAAATGTCAGTTAGACCAACATATGGGTAATACAAAATGTGAATATATATAAAATAATTCCATCTTAGGGTGGTGAGCTCACATAAAGGCAATGCCTCCTGAGCTTGTAATATGCTATGATACTACAATACTTGAAAATGTCCATAAGGACCGCAACCCAAAGATCTAAATTATTCAAAAATTAAATTAAGGCAACAGCCATTTCATGCAATCGTCAGAAAGAAACTGGTGTCACTCAGGGTCAAGACTACAGTATATGCTGTCAAGGGCAACTTGCCACTCGGTGACAATCACTTTCTGTCTCAAGATTACAAATTGGTTGCTGCCTTGATTTATCTATTTTTATCTTAGAACTACGTAAACATAAATATAATAACTTACTTAAAATATTTTTTCATGGACTTTTAGAATTTTCAGGACCTAGCACACTTACCTTCCCCTTTAATATGCATTTGCGATTTTTTGGTTAACAAAATTTTTTTTAGCAGTCATGTATTTGGGGTTTAGCAATACTTAAAAAACATCCTTTCTGTTGTTCTTTTACTTAACTATTTTTGAAAAAGGTTCTGCGTCAAGGGACTGGAAAGACAACATAAGCACCCCCTTTGTCCACCTCAGAGTGACATCCTTCTGAAAAGAAGAGGGGTAAATATGTTTTCCTCTCCACCCAAGCACTACTGAGTCAGCATTCATGTTGCACAACCCCCACATCCCTATACCGTTTAAGTAGTGTGGGTGTCTCCCATCAGCTAAATGCAGTTGACCCCATCACCACCTGTCCTGATTGAAAGGGTCATCTTCCTCATCCCTTGATGCCCTGCAGGAATTTTAGTTGTTGACAATGCTGAGGGGGCCTTCTGCACAAGTCAGGTCCCAAGATACTGGTACTGCCATCACCATCACCACCAGCCTCCTGAATATTAACTTTAAGAATTAAAGTGCCATATATTATGAAGGGCCAGGGAGCTCAACCTAGAGAGGGCAATAGTCTGTAGATGAGTAGGGAAGATGAGGAACCCACCCAACCTGCAGGCAGTGGAAAGTCAAACTAATACTGCTGGAGGCCATCTGAAGGCCCCCAACCACCCATGCTTCCCACACCCATGCCATGGCAGACAGAAGCAGGGATATAGGGTGCAATGGCAACATTTATTTATTAATTTAACCCTTCTGATCAGGAAAACACACTAAGCCACAGGTGAGTCATTCCCAGGTGCCTCCTGGTGAGACGGGAAACAGCTGGGTAAAATTATAGTGCTTCCAATAATAGAAATTAGTGATATTGTACAGCAATACATATGGATAGAAATGTATATCTATAGCGATAAATACATAAGGATTACAAAGGAAAGAAAACAAACTGTAACAATTCAGTCAAAATAATGGCAGGAACTAATCCTCTTCCTAAGGGATGAGCAGAAGCTCAAGTAAGATAGGCACATTTTTAACAACCACATGGCTACCTAGTACCAAGTGCATCTTGAATCATATTTTGTCTGGTAGCCTTTGAAGATATGGATAGACCTAGATTCCTTTAGTCCAACAAGGAGGGGGCTCTGCAGAGCAGGAAGCCTCTACACAAAGGTTGCTTGGTCTGCTGTGCTGGAGCATACAGACAGCTAATAACAATGGGCCCTTGACTCCAAGTAAGTAGGTGTTTGTATGAGGAATATCAGAGTAGCAAGGCAGTCAGGGAATCTGCCCAACCAGTATCTCAAAGGTTCACAAAGGATTAAGAAGCTGAAAAGGCAACTGACCATAATTAGCTCCTGAATTTATGTATTTATAGTCCAGATTACCTCATCATTAATACATTTATCTAGGCTGTGTTTAAAATTATCCTTTGATAACATATTCTGGGAGACTGATCCAGGGCTTAATTACACACTCAGTAAAGAAAAATTTACGTTTGTCAGTTCTGAATTTTCTTTGTTTAACGTGTAATGGATTTCCTCTAGTATTTATTTGTGTATCCCTGAATGTCAAATTAAGTTTGTTTAGTAAACATGGGTCCTGCACAGTATCATTAATGAGTAAAATGTCACCTCTCTTCCTCCGATCTTCTAAGGAATATAGATTCAGCATATGTAATCTTTCTCTGTATGGTTTGTATTCTTTGAGTTGTTTTACATTGAACTTTTTCAACTCTAATTATGTCTGATTTCCTGTACGTGCCCTGGTTATGGTGGTCAAAGGTCTGGCAGTTAAAATTCAATGCTAGACAGTGCAAGGTAATGCATCTAGGGAAAAAGAACCCCAAGACAGAGTACTGGATGGAGGAGAGAGACTTGGCACTACAGCTAAGGAACGAGATCCAGGAGTTATCATTAGCAACTCACTTAAGCAATAGTCAGTGCAACAAGGCCTATAGCAAGGCTAACAGGATGCTAGGATGAATTAGGCGGGGTATTAATAGCAGAAGAAAAGAGGTAATATTTCCCTTCTACAGATCGCTGGTGAGGCCTCACCTAAAGTATGCCGCTTAATTCTGAAGTCCTCACCTCAGAAACTATAAGGATAGGTTGGAGACAGTGCAGTGCAGAGTAACAAAAATGACTGAGAGCCAGTGGGGCAGATCCTATGAGGAGCGCCTCAAGGCACTAAATATGTACTCACTGGAGACCAGAAGGAAGAGGGGAGAAATGATAGATAATAATAATAATAAACTTTATTTATAAGCACAGTATCTAAAACCAAAGCGCTGTATCTAAAACCAAAGCGCTGTACAAGACTTTCAAACAGTTAAAACAGTTAAAACAGCAACCAACCCATTCCATATAAAACTATAAAACAAATGAGGCAGGACATTATTTGGAGTCACAGAAGGCCTGGCAGAACAAATAGGTCTTCAAGGCTGTCTTAAGGCTCCCCACAGTCTGGCACTCTCGAACCTAAGGCCTTCAAGTTCCTTAAAGGAATTAACAAAGTAAACTGTGGGGAACTATTCAGCTTGAATACCAATCCGGGTCACATGGACACAAACGGAAACTAACAGGAGATAGGTTCAGGAGAGATGTGAGGAAGTACTGCTTTACGGAAAGGGTGGTGGAACCTTGGAACAGTCTGTCAGTTGAAGTGGTGGGTGCAAAAACAGTCAGGGGATTCAAGCAGGGCTAGGACATAATGAAGGGAATAGTGGTTACCGGGGGCAAAAGGACCAAGAAGGAGAACAAAAAGAGGACAGAGAGGGAACCCTGAATGGGGGGAGTGGTACTGGCGACCACCAAACCAAACCCTGAAGGAACAGTAGGTTCCAGGAATTACAAGGAACTTGGGCATACTGGATGGACCTCTGGTCTTTTTCTGCCATCATTGTCTATATGTCTATGTTACCATTTTGGCCCCTACCACCTCCTTAGGGAACAAATCTAAAAGCCTTCCTTAGACACCTCCTAAGGAAGGCTTTATCATCGAAGCACAGGGGTATTTAAGTGTGGCTTGTTTTTGCCATTAAATGTGCACTTGCATCTGACAATTTTGTTGGCTGGCATTTATTTGTCTGGAGTGCTGGTCTTTTGGAGTTGTTCTGCCAGTTTGGAGTTAGTTGCTCCCTGTCAGCACCCATCCCCGGTGGTAGCACAGTGTACTTTTGGATTTTTTCACCTCCTTAGGGAGCCTGTTCCAAGCACCCTCCATTCTTTCTGTGAAGAAGTGCTTCCTTGCACCTCCCCATATTCTACCTCCCTACAGCTTCATAGCATGACCCCTTGTTCTTGAGCATCTTTTTGTCTCAAAAAAGCTTCCCTCATGAACCTTATTTATACCCATGAGGTATCTGAAAGTTCCTATCATATACCCCCCTTTCTTCCAGAGTGTACATATTGAGGTCCTTCAGTCTCTCCTCATAAGGCTTTTGATGCAGATCATGTACTGTTTTAGTTGCCCCCCACCCCCGTACTGCCTCCACTCTATCTATGTCCTTCCGGAGATGAAGTCTCCAGAACTGGACACAGTACTCCAGGTGAGATTTCACCAGAGATTTATACAGTGGAATCACCACCTCCCTCTTTCTGCTGGTGATACCCCTCCATATGCACCCTAGCATCCCACTGGCTCTCCCCACTGCCCTGTCACACTGTTTGGCCACATTTAGGTAATCAGATATGATTACCCTTAGGTCTCTTTCCTGTTTGGTGGTCGCCAGTACCACTTACCCCATTTTTTACTCTGACCCTGGGTTTCTGTACCCCAAGTGCATGATTTTGAACTTCTTTGAACTGAAACTTAGTAGTCATACTCTTTGTCACTCCTGAAGCTTTCTTAGATCTCTGTTCACTTTTTCCACCCTCCTCAGAGTGTATACTCTATTGCATATCTTAGTGCTATCTGCAAAAAGGCATAGCTTCCCTTCCAGCCCCTCTGCAGTGTCACTAATAAAGACATAATGTGATGTGTCATGTCTCCCCTCTCCCAGAAATGAACAGACTTGGGTCATAACCCATGTATTTTTCACATCTCTGTATGAGATTCATGGGTCTATTCTGGCCTCCAGTCTAACTTGTGTGGCAATTCATACGCACTGGCATTTTGTTATCAACTATAGGTGACAGTGCACCCGCAAGTATCTACAACCCTTGGCCCCTGCAGTCTGCCAGTGCGGATCTGCACACTGGGGAAGGGGGCGGTGGGGGTAGGCAGAAAATTTCAACCACAAGCGTCCAATCTGTTGCTTGTGCCAGTCCATGAGTGGATCCCTGCCTATGCAGGTGTGCAAGGTATGTCGGGATACAACAGTCCTCTGGGATTGGCAAATTCCCAATGG
Organism: Neoceratodus forsteri; assembly: GCA_016271365.2. Lineage (NCBI taxonomy): Eukaryota > Metazoa > Chordata > Ceratodontiformes > Ceratodontidae > Neoceratodus > Neoceratodus forsteri. The sequence continues at coordinate 690,948,299 of CM028132.1, forward strand.
AAAATCTAAAAGTATAAAACCAATGCAGTCCGGTGTTGGTGATGCCTCCAGGTGGCCCCAGAGGCTTCTAGAGTTGAAGGCTGGAAGAGAGACAGCCAATTGGACTTGTTGCCATGTTCTGTGATCATGGGGAAAGGAATGTATAGCAGCTACTGCTCCCCAAAAGCAGGTGCAGCTGCTGCACCCTTCACCCACCATACTTATTGTGGAGTCTGATTCCAGGATCTTGCAGATATCAGCCCATGCCCCGGTCAACACTAGTCCTGTCCACCTGCCAAGGTAGGTAGCATTCTGCCCACTGTGGGAGAGGAGAGTGAGGTGTTAAAAGGAGCAATGGCCTGTAGCACCCCCTCACTCTTTCCTCCCAGTGGAAGATTTCTCACTCGCTAGCCCTCATAAATGCAGGGTTCCAGGTTGGCCATGGTAGACTAGGGAACCCTTTGCCCCCTTATGGGTGACCACACTAGGGGTCATGGAGGTGTTTTCCCATTTTTCCCTTGGAGGGTTTTTCTTTGTTTTTTCACCTCCTCCAAAGGGCTACTCAAGATTAGGGGTAGCTGTATTTGTCAGTCGTAACCATTAGCAGCTTGGAAGTCTCACATGGCAATGGTGCAAGAAGTTGAATTCTTCTGATGGACTCTTCCTTCCCAGTCAGCAAGAGGTGAGGAAGGCCACAGGACCTGATTTCTAGTTTGGGAGGTCACGTACAACCTCAATGGGCTTACCTAACACTGCAGTGCCACCAGATGGGTGTTGTCACTTGCCACTTGGCCATATAACCCCCCACTCATTAAGGTTTGGGTTCCAACTCAGAGAGGTACATCATTCCATTAGTCTGCACATGGGTAAGGTCCTTCATGGAAAGGTGTGCGGAGGTTCCAAGGTTGACTTGGGGAGACTCCCAGAGATGCATGTCACTCCAATAACGTTATATGTTGGTTAATAAACATATGGCTGCAGCCATTTTCTCCAAGACTGGTGTGGTGTGTGTTTGTCCATAGGAAAAGGGTTATAAGGCATAACAAGACAATGGCTGGGTTGTCACTAGTAACCTGGCTGTGACTGTGTGTGGGTGGGGGGAAACTCACACTGAAGCCTAAGGTTTGGTCCACCCAAGTCCTAGTTTACCATCCTGAAGCACGCCCCGTGTGCTGGTCTCTGGCAGCCCAACAGCAGCCTGAGACAAGTAGCTCCATGGCAGCCAGTCCTACCATATCTGAGGTCTCACCCCAATGGGGAGGTCAAAGAGCACACAACTCAAGGGGCTAAATCAGTGTAACCAAAGGATTGAATTGGGACTCCCCTGACAGCCCAGCTGTAAAGATCCTAAATGAGTTACCTTAAAGAGCTACTAACGCCTCAAAGAAAACTTTGAAAAATATAATAATTAGGTAAAATTCTGCTTGTAGTCCATATATAGTCCAGATTTCTTCTCTCCATTATTTATTTCTGAGAAAATGTGCATGAATACATGATTGTTATTCCTTGTAGTTACTTTAAAGTTAATCTGTCTCTGTAGCTTACTCCCTACTTCCAAGTCATGATCTGTTGTCACATCACAATCTGTTGTCATGAGAGTAACTGTGATGTCACAAGCAGTGCATTATGACCTCAGGTAGGGAGACAACAGAAACAGATGAACTCTTCAGGAGCAAAAAGCCTATTTTCATGCAGATTACCTCAGCAATAAATAATGGGGAGGGGGAATAAAGAACTAATGTGAAATACAATCTGAACTTTTAATATTATGTGTTGTTAAAGTTCTCTTGAAGGTGTTAGTTGCTCTTTAAAAAAAGACACTTGCAGAGAATATCAGATGAATGAACTCTGCAGTGACCATTGGTTTCCCCTGTTGGCTCCAGAGGGAAAAGGGATTGCCAAAGCTTGATCTCCCTCAGTCCTACTGGGACTTTTAACTGGTGGCGGTGGTGGTGGGGTACTGATATTTCCATTTAGAAATATGTTTTGCTTTATTCAACAGGGACCATTTCAACACTTAGCCAGGGGAAATTAACTGGTAGGCTCAGTCTGAGTATCATTTGCATTAAATGAACTGAGCAATCTGTTTTACAGTTGCTGTTAATGTTGATTCAGTTTGCTGTGTTATCCCCAGACCATGACCACAAGTACTCTGTCCCTCTGCATCACAGGTTGGCTCTAAAGCTGCTGTTTTTGGCATGAAATAAAAGTGTAGTATCGCTGTTTAATCATGGCCTCCAAGTGTGACACTGTAATTTCTTGGCTTGATGCTGCTGCCCAGGTGACTCATTGCAGAAGTTAAGTGTTAACGAGTTGTGTACCTTACACAAACAGAGACAAGAGGTGTACAGGAACATACGACGCTCTGCAATGCAAGGGTCCTCTGATGGCCAAATCCTACCCTTGACTTCCCCAAAAGTAAGCCACAATAACAATCATATCAAGTCTTCCCTCATGTAATGGATTGTTCCCCACCACACACACACACACACACCGCAGGCTGCTGGACCACATTCCACAAGTGCCACCTGACAATCCAGTAGATAAGCAGAAGAGAGACCTTAGGGGTGGAGGCAGTCAGAAACTGCTGTGGCTGCCACATTATTCGCCACACACCATTAATTACAAAAAATATATAGAGAGAAACTGCTTTAAAATTACTGAATAGACACAAAAAGAAGTTCCACATTTAGGATGCCCAGAATATATTGTTACTAAAACAAAGGTTTCACTGCACATCTTCCATATTAAGAAGCACTGGTGCTGTTAACAGAAATAAGCAAGCATAATAATTTGCTTTCATTACCGCAGAACGTGGATTGACAGCTTATTCCACGAGAGCATATCCTACTTAACAGATCTTGTTTACAAAACACTCCTTGTAATTTTGTATTCTCTTGCTCTGTTCTGGCTACAGTGTGTCTACCTTCACTTCATGGGAAGTCTCACTGTGAAAACTCCAGCATCTACACAGCCATTTCCTGGCAGTCTTCTCTACAACTAGCAGCAGATCTGTGTAAGCAACCAAGAAGGATCACAGGTGCTACCTGCCTCCCTCTGGGAACAGTAATCCCTGCAAAGCAAGCGCTCACTATGGAACAATATCTGCATGTGGATTTAAAGCAGTGGTACTTGTTAGGCAGCAAAACTGTAATGATATAGTTTTTTAAGCAATAATGTATTTCTGCATCCTTAGATTCATCTTCAGTATATTTTCAGTTACTTCAGAAATATTCAATATATTACTCTTGCAATTAATAACTTGTGAAAAACTATATTTAGGCAGTAGTTAAGGTTAAAACACAAAGCCATGAAACTACGGAAGTGTGATGTTCAGGTAAAAAAAAATACCCATTGTCTTGGTAAATGCATAGGGTGAGGTTCCTTAAATTCTGAATGATTGCTCAGAAGAATGCTGGTGTTGTTCTTACTTTGGCACTGTTATTCAAGACACATTAATTTATTGACACTGTAATGCTTTGAGAGGGGGATGCTAAAGTTAGGTTAACACTGATGCTGCATCGAGCAATGGTTCAAGCCCTGAGGAGTACTATGCACCAAATTCATCAAGACTCAGAGTGCTTTCTAACCCTAACCTTGCACTTCCCTACTTTTGTAGCTTTGTGTTTCAACCCAAACTGATGCTTTAACACAGTTTTTTTCAATTATTTTTCAAAATACTTCATAACACGCATACAACTTCATTATGATCACCACTGTTAGAAGATATACAAAACATGACAGCTAAAGGGGAGGTTCTGATAATGGGAGACTTCAACATGCCTGATACAGATTGGTCAATACCAGCAGGAACATCTGCCAGAACTAGACTCATAGTGGATTCCCTGCAGGGGGAGGGCCTCAAACAACTGGTACAGCAACCCACAAGAGACAGGGCTATCCTAGATCTAGTACTGACTAACAAAGAAGGGATCACAGATCTCCAGGTAGAAGGTCACCTGGGGCCAGTGACCATCACATGGTATGGTCCAATTTGGCTACTACATCTAAATCATCCCATTCCAAGGCAAAATATGGGACTTCAGAGGAGCTGACTTTGATAAGATGGCCAACAGAGTTAAGCTAGCCCTGGCAAAAGAAACACAGGTGAGGGTACAGGCAAAGTGGGCAGCATTAAGGATGCAATACTTGAAGCAACATCCCATTGTGTTAGAACAGAAAAGGAAGTGCAAAGAAGAAGGAAACCACTTTGGTTCTCAAATACAGTAGCAGAAAGGTCAGAGCCAAAAGGCTGGCCTTCAGGAAATATAAAGAACACAGTGGGATGAAGATAGGGAGGCATACCAAACTGCCCTAAGGGAAGCAGGGAAGGCAGTAAGGCAGGCAAAGTCCCAAACTGAGGAAACACTAGCACGAACAGTAAAAGGAGGTGACAAAACTTTCTATAGATACATTAGTGAAAGGAGAAAGTCCAGAGGGGGTATTGCTAGCTTAATGGAGAAAAGGGAGCATGTGAGGAGGAGGACCCTGTAAAGGCATCTATTCTAAATAGATACTTTTGCTCAGTATTTACTGAAGAGAAGGTAGGGCAGGGCCCACAGCTCAGCATCATGGACACAGGGGAGGAGGTGAGCACTACTCCCTTCACAAAAGAAAGGGTCCTACAAGGCTTGCTAAGCTCAGGGTGGATAAGGCAATGGGACCTGATGGCATACATCCCAGGGTACTTAAGGAGCTAAAGGAGGAAACTAGCAGAGCCATTAGCAGAATTGTTTAGTGAGTCTCTGAGCACAGGAGAGGTCCCAGAAGACTGGAGAAGGGCTCATGTGATCCCTCTCCACAAGAGTGGTAGCAGGGAGGAGGCGGGGAACTACAGACCGGTCAGTCTTACCTCAGTAGTGGGCAAGATTATGGAGGCACTCTTAAGGAAAGGATAGTGCAACACCTGGAATCCATAGGGGCACAGGATCCAAGACAACATGGGTTTACAAAGGAAGGTCCTGTCAAACTAATCTCATAGATTTCTTTGACTGGGTAACCAGAGTGGTGGACCAAGGGGCAGTTGATGTCGCCTACCTTGACTTCAGCAAAGCTTTTGACACTGTTCCACATAGAAGATTGATAAATAAGCTGGGTAGGCTTGGGGTGGGTCAGAAGTTGGTCAACTGGGTGGCAAACTGGTTGAGGGGAGAAAACAGTGGTGGTAAATGGTATACAGTCAGAAGAGATGCAAGTCACAAGTGGGGTACCTCAGGGATCAGTCCTGGGGCCAGTCCTCAACATCTTCATTAGTGACCTTGCAGATGGACTAGAGGTAGGCTTGTCTGTTTGCAGATGACACCAAGATCTGCAACAGAGTAGATGATCCAGATGGGGTGGGCAGAATGAGAAGAGATCTGGATAAACTAGCAGAATGGTCAGAAGAGTGGCAACTGGGATTTAATGCAAACAAGTGCAAAATCATGCACATAGGGAAGAGAAACCTGAAGCCACCTATAGGCTGGGAGGAGTGTGCTAGCAGTCACAAAGGAAGAAAGAGACTTGGGCATCATCATCACTGATGACCTAAAATCATCCAAGCAGACCTCTAAAGCAGTAGGTAAGGCTAGGGGGTGTTAGGGTGTATTAGTAGGGGTATCACAAGTGGTAAGAGGAGGTAATAATCCTCTGTACAAGACACTGGTTAGGCCCCATCTGAGTACTGCATGCAGTATTGAGGCCACACCTTCACAAGGACATTAACCAAATTGAGGCAGTCCAGAGAAGGGCAACCAAATGGTGCAGGGACTGCATCAGAAGACATATGAGGACAGATTAACGGAGCTCAATATGTATACCCTTGAGCAAAGGAGGGAGAGACGGATATGATCGAGGCATTCAAACACCTTAAGGGCATAAACAAGGTGAAAGAGTCTAACATGTTTAAATATAAGAAAAATAGCAGGACAAGAGGACACAGCATGAGATTAGAGGGGGGCCGATTAAGGGGGAATGTGAGGAAATTCTTTTTCACAGAAAGGGTGGTGGATGCATGGAATGGCTTACCACAAGAAGTGGTGGCTATGAATACAGTGCAGGACTTCAAACAGGCATGGGATAGGCATAAGGGAGTAATACAAATGACTATGAATAGATAGGCCACTGACAGAGCAAAGGCTGATGGCACATTTATAAGCTAGAAAAAGAAATGGACAGACTGGATGGGCCTTGCGGTCCTTATCTGCCGTCAACTTCTATGTTTCTATGTTTCTATGACAATGACAGCCAAAGCTTTTCATAGCAACTTGTCCTTGGATTACAGTGGCATTCCTGCCTAACCACGCACCTGCACAAAGCAGACCCTGATTTCCAGTGAACTCCCCCATACCCTGCCCCAATCAAATCATGTCCTGGTGTTCAGAGCCCCCCCCCCCCCCCCTTACTCAACCTGCCCCTGTCTCAAGCAATCAGTCCCTGGTATCCATTGGCACCACCTCCAACACCCTGCCACTGTGGCAAGTAATCCCTGATGTCTAGTGGCGCCCTCACCTTGCCCCACACCTAGAAGTCTCTTGCAGTTCAGCGGCACCCCTTCCCATGCTCTGCCTTAATTCCTAATCCAAGCATCTCTAGTGTCCAGTGGCACCACCCCCTCCCAAATCCTGCCACAATCCAAGCATCACTGGTGTCCACTGGCACCCCCTGCAATGGTGGCCACTAAATCATCCTCTCAGTGTCAGTGCTATATTTATCAAATCATGTTTGCAATTGGATTTTCTTAATCTGTGTACCAAGTGTGAAAGGGTTCACATAACATCATTCAACCTGTTATATATCGACACATAGTACTTTTTGTGGTTTATAGTGACATCTTGCAAATGTTATATTGATACAGGAAATGTAATCTCAACCTCACAGTTTAATAAATATTGCACTCTGTTCATTAGTTTGCAGTGTGCGATTACATTTTCTAGCTGGTGACCAGCTGCAGAAGTGAGAGGATGGTTGTCCAGCTGCCATCTGGGGGGGCGCTCTTTGGCAGCACCAGGAAGGGCTGGGGAAGGGGGCTTGGGACAGCAGTAGACACTAGGAAAGGGCTCCAGTGGTTGTATTTTTTTATGTTAGCCAAATGCCCTACACCAGGGTAATAAAATCAGAGGACAGCAATAGCGGTCAGGGATGGGATCACAGTGACCACATTACTTATTCTTCCTCCTGTCACAATGGGGAAGGGAGGGAGGCTCTGGGTGTCTGAATCAAGGATAGGGAAGGGCTGTATTGGTTAGTCACTGTGGATGGGCTCCAGGTGCCTGCAGAAATTATTTTCTATCTTAAACCAGTAAGTAGAAACGTGTGTGTAAATGTGCAAACACATTTTTATCTCCTAATCAGACATGCAGCTATAGTTTTAGCTGCAGACTGAGGAGTGCGCCCGTGTTTTTTCTATTAACACATGCTGGGCTAGTGGTTTTTATATATTTTTATTTCTTTGCTTTACTTTACCTGTCTTCCTTCCCAAAACACATAAAAAGTAGTCGCCTTGGGAAAGACTTTAGCGCACCTGAAATTTCAGGTTTCCAATCAGAGCTGGTTTTTTTTCTTTCCTTTTCCTTCAGATTTTGTTCAGGAAAGACATCCTTAGCCGCAGCTTCTTTCCAGGTATGTCCTGGCTGCACAGGGAAGTTAACTGACTTGCTCACAGTCACACAGTGCAAGGGGTGCCCGTGGGATTCAAACTCAGTTCCCCAGGTTTGCAGCTGAGTGCTCTTAATCACTATGCTATACTGACTTTTTAGTTATAGACGCGCAAAAATAGTTTCTTAAGATTATTTTTTTGATGTTTTCATGTACCTTGCAACCTTAACAGCTACTAAATGAAATGTAACCAAATCTGTAGGCTTGTAAAAATCATAATACAAATTTGATGCATTCCAGTTCTCCAGTTTCTGGTACAAAGATGGTCAAATTATAAGCTGCCAAAATTGGGGAGGGGGGGTTGCACTAAAGTGTCATCTTTTTTTTTTTTTTTTAGTTTTGACTAATGCTGTTAAAAATTATTTGCCTATACTGTATAATAAAAAATGAAATATGAATTTCTGCACCGCATTTAGTATCTCAGGGTTTTATGGATGTTGGTAAACCAAATATAGTATGCAAGCAGTAAGATATTCTGGGGTATTGGTTGTGATGATTTCACCACAAGCCCAGGGGCGTTACAAGGCATGAGACTGCATTTAAAACACACCACTATAGGTGTATATAAAAAAAGTTTTAATACATTTTTGAAGAATTAATCAAAAGGAAAGTTACTTACTATAATGATACATCTTCAAGAATATATTCTCCATAAAACGCAACTCTCTGATCTTGGTATTCTGCATTAGGACTGTATATTAGAGTTGAGTAAGCATGTTAATGTTAAACTCTGATATTTGCACCTGAGTAACTCAGTCCCCCTTTGACCGAATTACCTGAAATTTAGCAAGTTCAGAGTCAGTTGTCATGCCAAATGAATCTGATGAATTTCTTTGACTAGCCCACCAGGGAAATTTGATCAGGAAAAGGCAATGGACGTGGCCTGTTTGGACTTCGGCAAGTCCTTCAACACTCTGCCACACAGGAGGTTGATAAATAAACTGAGCAGCCTGTGGGTGGGATCCAGAGTGGTGAACTGAGTTAAAAACTGGTTAACAGAAGGAGACAGAAGGTGGTGGTACATGGCACTCACTCGAATGATGGAAGAGTGACCATCGGGGTACCACAGAGTTCAGAACCGAGACTAATCCTTGTCAATGTCTTCATAAGTGACATTGCTTAGGAACTGGAAAGGTAGGGATGCCTTTTTGCAGATGATGCCAAAATGTGAAATAGGGTGAACACTTGGGCGGAGGGTGGAGAGAATAAGCAGGGATCTGGAGAAACTCAAGGAGGGATCTAAAGCATGACTGTCAGGGTTCAATGCCAAAAAGTGCAAACTTATGCACCTAAGACATCAGAAACCAGGTGCTGAGTACAGGACTGGAGGTAGAGGGGTACTGACAGTCACTAAAAATGAAAGTCAGTGTGACAAAGCAGTGGGTAGGGCTAGTGCGATGCTTGGGTGCATAGGGAGGAGTATATACAGCAGGATAATTGAGGAGGTGTTGCCACTGTATCACTCGCTGGTAAGACCCCAGCTGGAGTACTGTGTTCAGTTTTGGAGGCTCACCTCAGAAAGGATGTAGACAGTGTGGAGAAAGTTTTAGAGGAGGTCAACTAAAAAGGTGCTGGGGTTTCACAAGGAGCCCTAAGAGGAGAGATTGTGAGATAACTTAACTTGGAATGCGCTGCCAGAAGAGGTGGTCTTGTTGAAGACAGTGGGCAACGTCAACAGAGGCTGGGATAGGCATAGGGGGAAGGTAAGGATCATGGGTAGGGAGGACGAGAGGAGTAGGGAGCGGGGGCAGGGACAGTAGCTCAAGCTGTGTACACTGCAGTATAAGCAGACTAGATAGACCAAATGGCCTTCCTCTGCTGGCTTCTTCGTATGTTCATATCTCAACATGTAAACCCTGGAAAAGAGGAGAAAGAGAGGTGACATGAAAGAGATCTACAAGTACTTCATAGGGATGAGCAGGGTGTAGAAGGGAAATCTCTTTCAAATGAGAAGAAGCACCAGGGCCAGGGGGCATGCGATGAAGCTGGGGGGGATTTAACAGAGATGTGAGGAAATATTTCTTCACTAAAAGAGTATAGATGCCTGAAACAGTCAGCCAGCAGAAGTGGTGAAAGCAAAAATAGTGGGGGATTTCAAGCAGGCATGGGATAGACACAAGGGTTTATTAAAAGACAGGGACGGAGGGTCACCGGCAGTAGCAGATGTAGGAGGAAGTGAAGGGCACAGCTGCAACCAGCAGTGTAACTTGCTTGCTTGGTGCTGCTATATTTCACTTTGTTAAAGAATTCTAGTTTATCGATTGCAAGAAAATGGACATTCAAAACTATAGATTACATTTGTATTTTATGTCAAAAATGTAATGAAAGACATAACAGACAATATAAAGGATTAAAAAAATTGCATACAGTATGTACACCACCTCAGCACCCCCACTGCAAAATCTTAGATCTGCCACTGGTCGCCAGAGACCAGTTAGGGAACATCTAGGCAGACTGGGTGGGCCAAGCGGTCCCTTTCTGACAGCAAATTCTATGTGTCTATGTGCACTGGCTCTGAGGCTGGCTAGGAGAGCTGACACCTGCAAGAGACTGATGACTTTCTCTAGACCCATTTAGAGATATCCTTTGCAGAAGTGTTTATAGTGTCTGAAAAGATTAGCAATGGTTGTCAGAGAGTACTATTTTTTTTAAATGTATAACACACACACCTAAGTTTTCATACAGATTTTTTTCTAACACCTTCTGTAACATCTTTAAAATGTCAGCGTATATTATACATGGGTTTCCTGCGCATCAAATTCCAGATCCCCCCACCAACACCCCAACACACATCTCTGAACCCTCTACTCATCGACTGCTTCTGTTGCAGTACTCTCACAAGTTTACAAAACTCTCCCTCAGATAGGAGTGTGTAACAAGGGGCAAAGAAGTTTGTCCCTACATTGCAGCCTAACCTCATTTTGGTCTGACAACATTCTGTGCATGTATAACAAATGCTGGCCTATAGAGCTAGGTTATATGAAACTTATAAAGCCATGAGAAGAGTTGAGCCACAATTGCAATACTAATGTGCCTTCTAACATTGTAACTTTGTAGATGTGAGTAATACCACATATTTGACCTACGTGACTGCAAGTAGGAACACAGGACAGTGTCCAAATCCCCCTTTTAATTAACTTTAGTGCCTGTCCTTATATGGACAGTCCAGAATGCTTGTTAGCACATTCATAAGCTAAAGCTTATCTCTTCCTCCTGGTCTTTGGTGACTGGTAGTAACAGTTGTTGCTAGCCGTAGGTGGTAACGGAATGTACACTATCTGTATTTGTACTGACCAAGGATGAGATCATACACATACCAAGAGAAAGTACCTTATTACCTAATAAGCTGATGTTTGTGCTGTTTTGAACCAATCATAAAGGTTATAAAAATAGACACACTGTTTTTCTCTATATAAGCAAGCCTGCACATCTTGTTATTTTGAAGAATGTATCACTTGTAATTTCTCGCTGTGATTATTATTATAATCATTAAATTCTTCCGCCATCAGTCTCGTCTCCGTTCGTCTCCTTTCTAAGTATCTGTAATTGATAATTTACTAACTATAGTTTTTTCACAACGTTACAGAGTGACACCACCAGACTGGCAGTTTCATTGAATCACACTCGCTCCTTTGGAAGGGAGTGGAGAACACCGCCAGACCAGCTGTTTTACTAAGTCAGTCTCAATCCCTTTGAAAAGAGTTGATGATACCGCAAGACCAATGGTTTAATTATATCAGACTCACTTCCTCTGAAGGCAACTGATCACACTGCCAGACCAACGGTTTAATTATATCAGACTCGCTTCCTCTGAAGGCAGCTGATCACACTGCCAGACCAATGGTTTAATTATATCAGACTCTCTTCCTCTGAAGGCAGCTGATCACACTGCCAGACCAATGGTTTAATTGTATCAGACTCGCTTCCTCTGAAGGCAACTGATCACACTGCCAGACCAACGGTTTAATTCAAATACTCTCACACTCCTCTTGAAGGGAGCACATGACACTGCCAGATGGATGGTTTCATTTAAACACACTGGATGACATTGCCAGACCTGCAGTTTCATTAAGCACACTCACTTCCACATGAGCTAGGAGTGGAGAACAGTAACACTGCAAACACTCCCTCTCCCTCAGATGTGTGTGGAAGACACAGCCACCATCTGTTTTGGTTACTCCTCAGAAGTGGGGGGGAATGGCAGTTTAGATAAGTGTGCCTCACTCAAGTACAGCAGTTCACCAATGAAAACTGAAGAGGGGCAATGGTTGCACACTTGCAAGGCCCACCTAACAAAGACTACAGCTCCCTTGGGTGGCCTAATCATGCACACTATCAGCAAGGACTACTTTTTTTACTTTATACATTTTCTACATTCAATCATTATTTTTTTTTTAATTTTAAAATAATTAAAAATACTTTTTAGTGTGCTAACAATGTTATAAGTATAATAAGATGCAACACGGTATGTGTTTATGTTTGTAAACTACACTTCCAGGTGTTTTTGTTTTGTTTATTTTTACTCTGTATAACCAGTGAGCAACAATATGCCCATTTTCACTGGTGCCTAGTCACAACATAATAACACACATATATACCAACATACAGATAATACACAAAACATACAAATAATACAACATATCATTTAAAACAACAACACTTTGCTTCATCTAGCATACACTTTCTTAAAACACTCTTAAATAAAGGAATTGTAACAAATTTTACAATATTACAAGGTAATTCATTATATAGTTTTACTGCATAATGTTGTAGTGAATTCTGAGCCATTGCACTTTTATAATAGGGAATCTGAAATTTAAAATTTACCTGTGACCTTGTCCTAACAGAATTTACCAATTTTGGAAACATTTCACAAATAACACTAGGTAAAAATTCTAAGTGAATTTTCTGAAGAAATACTACAACACGAAATCTAAATCTATCAACCAAGGACAAGCACCCTAAGGAGCTATAAAGTAAACAATGATGAGTTCTTTTCTTCTGACCTGTAACAAAACGGATAATATTATGATAAGTTGATTTAAGCTTAATTCGCATTCTATTTGAAGAAAAAAAAAATTAATAAACCATAATCAATAACTGAAAGCAACAAACTATTAACCAAAATTACCCTAACCTCATAAGTTAAATACCTTTTCAAGGTGTTAGAAGGCACTCTGCACAAGCGCCTTGAGCCTCACTGTGCATGGTTTACAAACATATATACACACACCTTGTATCTGCCTACTTGTTGCTCAGTCTGCAGAAAACTGTGTTTATAAATTGGGGAGGAATTTTCCTGCATCCTATTTGGTCAAGAAGATTCTGAAGCCACGTGGCTTAGAAAAAGAAACCCATGGCTTCAGACTTCTTATGCTAAGGAGGAAGCAACACATTTACATACTGACACTTCTGATATATTTTTTTTAAAACTGTCTCTGGCAGCCATGTTTGCAAAGTAAAGCCAATGTCAACTTTACTTTTCAATACTGTAACAAGGGATAAAGAAGTTTGTCCCTATATTTCAGCCTAACCTCATTTTGGTCTAAAACATAATGTGTCTGTGTAACAAATGTTGACCTATATAATTGGATCATATAAAACTTGTAAAGCCACAAGACAAACTAAGCCACAAGTTGCAATATTAAAGTGCCTTTTGATATTTGTGCTGACCATGTAATTAATAGCAAACAGTTGTCTTATGTGTCTGCAAGACAGAAACACAGGATAGTGTCCAAATTACCCTTTTGACTATCTCTAGTGTTTGTTCTTATCAGGACAGGCCAAAATTCTTGTATGCACATTCCTAAGTCCAAACCTATTTCTTCCTCCGGGGCTTTGGTAACTGGTAGTGACAACTGTTACTAGCCATATATAATATTAGAATGTACACTATCTATACTTGTGCTGACCAAGGATGAACTCATACATATACCAAAGGAGTATTGCCTTGTAAGTTGATGTTTATGCTTGTCTTAAACCAATCATAGAAAACCATAGGAAATGATGATGCTGTCTTCCACTATATAAGCAAGCCAGCACACACTGTTATTTTGAAGAATGTACCACTTGTAATCTCTCGCTGTGATTATTATTATAATCATTAAATTCTTCCGCCTTCAGTCTCGTCTCCATTCGTCTCCTTTCTAAGTATCTGTAATTGATAATTTACTAACTGTAATTTTTTCACAACACTACAAATACAACATATTACCCGGGTAACAAAAAAATATTTTTTTCACCAAACCCACTTCCACTTTTTCCTAAAGTAACACTTTCAAACATTGTTTAAATCTTTTCCATAGAAGTTTTTTCTTTTAGTTAGCATGTTCATGAAGGTCATAAACACAGAGCAGCAGATTTTTGCCAGGTCCCTGCTCCAACTCTCAGTTCTGGATGCAGTCATGTCCCCCCTCACCCCGCTGAATTCTGAGAGCACTACAGCTGTCAGTCAGCCACCTATCATTGCTGCTGCAGAGCACTTGATCCTGCTCCCAGTCTCCAGTAGCATTTTCACACAGTCTGCGGAAATATAAGTTGAAACAGCTTGTGAAACACAATTGCAATCTACCATCCACTACTGCCATCTGGCTCACACTCACTAAGCATCCAGTACTCATTCAGTTCAGCCACTGCTTAAACAAGTTCAATAACTGAAAGATTTCACCTGAGGTTCAATGGGAAGCTGATGGACTCCGTCCCCTGCCCTACAATAGCCACTCACTCACACACCTCCTCTAGCTAGTGTTTTTATGCCTGGTCTTATCACAGTGCTGCCTCCTGATTCTCTGCCATATTGTTTTGTCTCTCTCTCATGTGTCTCCTTCCTACTGTCCATTTTGCCTCTGTTGTCTGCTCCTTCTCCTGCTGTTTCTGCTCCCTCTGCTGCTGCTGCTGTTATACTTTCTATGGCCTGCTTTTTCCCTTTGCATCTGTCTTCCCCACCCCTTTTTTGTTTCCTTTGTTTTCTTTCCTGGTTCTGTTTGTTGTGCATTATTTTTCCTTTCTGTGCTGCTGTCTTGCTCTATCTGTGTCTGTGAAGTTTGTTTGTGCTGCACCCCCCCCCCACACACACACACAGTATTGCTTCCTTTGTTTTCTTTCCTGGTTCCATTTGCTGTGCTTTACTTTTCCTTTCTGTGCTGCTGTCTTGCTCTGTCTCTCTGTTTCTCATGTGCTTGTTTCTGTTGCAGCACCCACCCCCATTCTTGTGCATTTCTGCCCCAGCTGCCTGATGTCTGTGACTTCCTGCTGCTTGTCTGTCTCTTTTTTCAGTGCTTTTGGTATCTTGTGTTTACATTTCTTTCAGGTCTCTGTTCCCATTATAGTTCCCAGCTTCCTGCTTCCTTTGCTGGCCAACTGTCTCCTTTCCCTGGCAGATCCAGCCACAGCCTCCTTTCCCATAGTTGCTACTTTCGGTGCCTGTCTTGTAGCCTGTATTTGTATTCCCTACTGCTCCTGGTTGATGCCTCTCTTTTGTTCATCATGCTCAGGTGTTCCAGTATTATTGTTCTCCCTCTGGACCTCCTACGACACACTCTAGTGGGTGCTGGATTTGGAGACCTCTCATTTGCTCAGTAATTCTTTGTTGACTGTTTTTCACTCATTCGTATGGCTCCTTGGATAAGCGATGTAGCTGTAATGCAACAGCCTGTAGAAGCACAGTCAAGCCGCCGTGCGCCTAGCCTAACCTGTACTTGGAACCAGATCCCATCCCCAGAGTATCGCTCAGGATGCCGAGGGGGGGAGGTCATCCACCCATAGTGGTTACCTGCTTGCATCAGGCTCAACACCCCAAGCTCCATTCAAACTCATCCAGTCCTCCTTGCTATCTTTTGTAGTTCTCAGTCTTGAACCTCATGATCAGTCACTTTGTCAGTTTGAACCCAGAGGACATGCATTGTAGTCTGTCATCCACTAAATTATTCACAGGACACCTCCTTGTAATCTCAGTTCTGCCTTAAAGCTGCTGTCTGCACACTGAGTACTAAAGACCCATCTTCCTCTGCCAGAAAGCAGGAACTGTTTGACTTGTATCTCATAGCAGTAACAGCAAATCAACCTTGCTTTTACCACCTGTACCTATACCTGCTATCTACTGAGAGTTAAAACATATGAACATACAAAGAAGCCAGCAGAATAAGGCCATTTGATCAATCTGGTCTGCTTACAGCAGGGTCCTCAGCTTGAGCTACTGTCTCTATCCCCCCAATCATCATCATCATCATCATGAGTATTCTGGGTTCTCAATTATGACTTGTATCGCAGGCATTTTCTATGTACTCTTCCAATTTCATATAAGATCATTTTGTCATTTTGCAGCCTTCTAGCCTCTCTTTTCATGACTATTTAAAGAAGAAGAATCAGCATTTATATAGTGTTTTTCACTCACACTGTATCCCAAAGCACTTTACAAGCAATGCTAGACTTGTTGTGAAGTGATTGCATGTGTAGTGACAGCCATTTCGCACATCAACACCCACACACAGCCTTGTTCAATTGCATGGACTGGTTTAACGGGAAGGGGGATGTTGACCAGAACACTGGGAAAGTCCCCTACTCATGCAAAAAGTGCCATGGGTTCTTGTACTTCCACCTGCACACCCACCAGAACAGCACTGGAGACAGATAGATGGTGTCTCATCTGAAGGACAGCACCCCCCAGTACTGCACTCAGGAGCCAGCATGTTAAGGTATGAGCCCTATCCTGGGGGTGGGACTCACAACCTTCTGGCCCAGAGGCAGATGTCCTGCCAACTGAGCCATGCTGACACCTCTAAAGACCTCGAGTTGTTCATTCATTTTTTGTTGTCTTCATTATGCAACCTCCTGCACCGCTCCAGATTCCCATTCATCTTATACTTCAATGTCTGAGTAAATAGTTTCATGCGCCAATGAATCTTTTTGGATGAACAGGACAACAGATTATATTTCCTTCAGATCAAGCAATTCTGAATCAAATTTTTCTCTCAGGCCTCAATAAAGGCTTCCATACTAGATGTTATTCTCTGGCATCCACCTTAGTTATTTGTTTGCTTCTACATATCCAGACGTTTCAAATCAGACTGTTCAACATTCTGGTTTGGTCTCTTTTGTCTCATTCAGATGATCCTGTACAAATGAGAAATTGTTTTCCTTACTAGGACACCTGAAGTATGTGATGAGTATTCCCTGAGGCAAGTTTTGTATCCCTTTTTATATGGCACATTTCGTAACTGGCACTGCTCTGGATTGTCACCTTACCATCACTGCTTTTGCTTGTTCAGACCTTATCATGTGGACGCATTTGCTCTTAGACTGGAATGGCATATCCTTTTTTGTAAAGATCCAGCTATAGAATTTATTACTCAAACTTTCCTTGATGCAACATCATCCTATGGCTCTGAGGCATTTTGTGGCATTTTTGATTTGATCATCTAAGGCCATCAGAAATCCAAGATATCTCATTTTCAGTCCATGTCTTCGTTGTTGAAACTGTATCCATTTGTATTAGCTGCTCTCACCTGGGTTCACCTTTTGGAACAATCAACCTGACATATTCTATTCTGATAACCAAGCAGCTTTAGTCACAGTAAATACAGATCAGTCTTCCTCCTCCTCCCTGATGAATGTCCTGAGAAGATCAATATGAACTTCATATGCACTTCAGTACTTCCATCTACTGCCTGCCAGTTACAACTCTTGCTCCATCATCCTAGGATGTGCATACTGCGCACAATAAGCCTGTCAGCCAAATCATACTGCAAACAAACAAGTGGCCCTTCAGCTACATCATACTTCTCAGTAGCAACTGGCCTGTTGTCCATATTATGCTGCTTATAGCTGTTCAAACCGTCGGCCTCATCATACTAATCACAAGTATCCAGCCTCTAGGCCACATCATACTGTTCACAAGTAGTCGGCCTTTTGGATTCATCTTACAACTCACAAGCATTTGGCCTGTCAGTCACATCACACTGCTCATAGATGTTCTGACTGTCGGCCACATTATACTACTTATAAGTGATTGACCTGTCATCTAAATCATACATCTTATAGTTGTTCAGCCTATCAGCCCATCATACTGCTCCAAGCAATTGGCTCATCAGCCTCATCATACTTCGCACAAGCAGTCAGACTTCGGCCACATCATACTGCTCCAAACTCTCGGCTGCCAGCTAGATCTACTGCTCTCAAGCATTAGGCCTGTTGGCCAATACAATCACATGATATACTGTATACTGGACATTCAGTTTACCTTAAAATCCATCTATCCTAGCTCATACTTATCCAGTCCAGAAGTTAAAGCATTCCTTCAAGACCTGAGAAATTTATTCCTGAAGACCACCCACAAGGAAGCTTGGAGTCTATGCTCTATATTGGAAACTAACAAACCTCTTACAGGATGAATTCTTTGGTTCACTAAACACTAAACTCTTAGAGTAGGCTATGATGTTAGCCTTCTTTAAATTCCTAAGACCTGAAGAATATCCTGTCTTCTCCTCAACTGTATTCAATCACGCTGTCTATTTCTCTAATCAATTCAGAGCTGCGTGCCCTCATGCTAACAAGAAATTGTCACCATACCAAGGGCTTCAAATGATATAAAAACATATATTTCAACCATGCTTCTGCTGCCATCTGGGATTCTCCAGTTGCATCAACAAATCTGCCTTCAGAGGAGCATGGAAGCAATACACCACCTTCTGCACCCTTCAAAACATAGACCTTCTGCTATATTCTGTTCATCTTCTTGTATTTGTATCCTTCTGCTCTCAGACATTTAGCTTGACAGCCCCTAACAATCAAACAGTATATCTCAGGCATAACGTTTACCTTGTTGTCCATCTATTCCAGTACCACATGCCCTTACTTATCCTAGCAACTGAGGCTTTATTCAAGTTTTGAGAAAAATCTACTTCCAAGGAAGCCTATGGATTACAACCTACATCCTTCACTGATGTGCCTTTTAAAATAAAGGAATAATGCATGACAGGGTGTGTGTCATGCTGGGATAACGCCACGCCTGGGGGGGTTGGGCACGAGGCCGCAGGCCGAGTACGTCCAATGCCCCAGGCGTGGCATTATCCCAAATGACACACACCCTGGAATGCATTATTCCTATTATACAATGGCTCGTTGTTGTATATAAAATAAAACAATTATTTTAAAGAATGTTTTTATTAGTGTGTTCAAATATTTTTGTTTCTTAAGAGGAGATGCAAAAAAAAAGAGATGCAGGATCCATAATGCCATCTACATTGGTTCACAGTGAGGCTGAGACTAGACCTGTGGCGTCGTGCTGGGATAACGCCATGGGTCCAGCCCCAAACTGACCCATCACAGTCCAAGATTCTTTCTTGCCATTGTATAATATGGATTTTTGGATCTTCTTCTGATCTTAATGTTCAAACAGGTATGACATTAGCATTCCTTTGATTCCTACGACCTACAGAATTTACCTCTTCTTCTGTCTTCAATCTTGCAATTCACCTAACAAAGAACAGCCTCAAGAAAGCATCAGGAAATCACCTTACCTTTATTTTACCAAGATCAAAACTGGCAGCAGTTATAAGGGGTCCACATATCCTAATTCACAACAAACTCAGTTTGTTGTCCCATTTAAGTCATTTACAACCACAAGCTATGGATCAGCATCCTTAGTCTACTCATCTTCTTCTGTGTACCAAAAACTGTTACATCATGACTACTTCCTGGTTCATCCTTCATGTCAAAGTGTTGCTATCTTGTCTGTGTCTCAAGTCCTCACCTATTTTCCAGCCAATCTTTCATGAGTGCACCTTCATCTCTGCTTCAGGATAACATAGCAGCTCATATCATCAAGATCACAGTTCACTCACATCATCCTGCTTGAAACCTGGGCATCCAAAATTAAACTCTGCCAAGCTATCAACAGCTAGCCTTATAATTGTTAGAAGCCAAGGAAGGCTAACCCAGTAACCTTGTTCTCCAGAGGTTCCCCCAAAGGGGGGGTCCTCTCCTCCATGTTATTGGGTCTATTCAATGAGTTGGAGGAGATGGGTTCTGTTACATCGCACTTTGGTCCTTTGGCTCTTTTAGTACCATTTTCAATTATCCTCAAGAAACTTCTCCTGACACATCTACCAAGGGTAGAAATCCAGAGGAAAGAGACAAGCCAAAGGAAAACTCAAAGTAATGTTGCACAAGCACTTACTGTACATACACAACTGGCAGCCATACATTGAATTGAAAGGTTTCACCTGTGGTTCAATGGGTGGCTGACAGACTCCACCCCCTGCCCTACATAAGCCATTCTCTCACACACCTCCTCTGCCATTTTTCACAACCACCTCCTGCCCCTCCTCCTTCTCCAGTGCACTGCCTCTGGTGTGTCTTTTTTAGTACCAGTTTCCTTTAGCCTGAAGAAACTTCTCCTGGCACCTATAATGAGGGTGGAAATCCAGAGGAAAGAGACAAGCCAAAGTAACACTCAAAGTAACATTGCACAATCACTTACATAACTAGCAGCCACAAACTGATATACAGTAAGTAACAGAAATAAAGCAATGGGGGGGTGGATCAGTTCCACTTACACTATCCCCAGCTGCACACGAGAGAGAGAGAGAGAGGGCATACAAACCTCATGTACATAAGCACACAGATCCCTCTATAGACTTCTAAAGGTCTCCTGAACCAAATGACTGCAATCATCAAATGGACTCCCACACAAAAACCACACTTGCTTCAGGCTAGCATTTTAAGATATTTTTTTTATATGTACAGTATGTGTATTTACAAGAAATTCACTCTTAAAGCAGCAGTGCAATGAAATAGGGCAAAAAGATTTGACCCTACATTTTTTTCACTATAAAACATTTCAGGTATCTTCCGGTTTTATTCGGTGGCAACATTTTCTAGTGCATTCACAATTTGAGCATTTTATAAATGTTTTAATTTAGATTTTTCTCGAGGGGATCCAAGATGGCTGAAAGTCCAGCCAGCTGAAAGGCAGCACTCCAGCTAGGAGCTCACATTATCTCTCCAGAAACACACCCTTTACTCAAACAAATAGATTACTAATCCCATATGTTGAGGATTCAAAGAAAAGATGCAAACAAGTGCAAGATCATGCACATAGGGAAGAGAAACCCTGAAGCCACCTACAGGCTGGGAGGGGAGTTGCTGGCAGTCACAAAGGAAGAAAGAGACTTGGGCATCATCATCACTGATGACCTAAAATCATCCAAGCAGACCTCTAAAGCAGTAGGTAAGGCTAGGGGGATGTTAGTGTGTATTAGTAGGAGTATCACAAGTCATAAGAGGGAGGTAATAATCCCTCTTTACAAGACACTGGTTAGGCCCCATCTGGAGTACTGCGTGTAGTACTGGAGGCCACACCTTCACAAGGACAGTAACCAAATTGAGGCAGTCCAGAGAAGGGCAACCAAAATGGTGCAGGAACTGCATCAGAAGACATATGAGGACAGATTAATGGAGCTCAATATGTATACCCTTGAGCAAAGCAGGGAGAGAGGTGATATGATCGAGACATTCAAACACCTTAAGGGCATTAACAAGGTGAATGAGTCTAACATGTTTAAATATAAGAAAAATAGCAGGACAAGAGGACACAGCATGAGATTAGAGGGAGGCCGATTAAGGGGGAATGTGAGGAAATTCTTTTTCACAGAAAGGGTGGTGGATGCATGGAACAGCCTACCGCAGGAAGTGGTGGCTAGGAATACGGTGCAGGGCTTCAAACAGGCATGGGATAGGCATAAGGGAGCAATACAGATGAGTATGAATATATAGGCCACTGACAGAGCAAAGGCCGATGGCACATTTATAAGGTAGAAAAAGAAATGGGCAGACTGGATGGGCCTTGTGGTCCTTATCTGCCGTCAACGTCTATGTTTCTATGTAAAGTGTTCCAAGGCTTTAAAATCTAACTGAATATAATGAAAGTATTGTGAGCATTCTCTGTTAAAAAAAATATGCAAGGGGAAAGAAAAGCCCTTAAATAACAGAGATAAGGCATATATATTTCTGCTATAAAAACTCAGTACTGGTATGTCAGAAAAGTTCAGAAGTGTAAAAGATGCAAAGGTGGTGATTAAAATAAGTAAAGACCAAACACTGAAATCTGTCCCAGAAAAAAAAGGAATATGAAAGTTATAAGAAGAACAGCAGCCCCTGTGTCCCAGATAAAGAATAAGAGTGCAGACAATCCTGAAAAAGTGTTACCAAGTCCCTCTGAAACTGTTATCCCATGGCAAACAATTTTTTCTAAACGCATTTACAGGAATAAAAGAAAATTCACCAAGAAATAGCCTCTCTGTGGGATCAGGGGTGCATCACCAGAGTCTGTGGATAGAGAGAGCGGTCTAGTATTGCAAAATCGAGGAAAGTGAGAGAGACACAGAATTAAAAAAATAAATAAAGGGCAGGCAAAGGGACGTACCAGCACAAAAATCCACTTTGCCCTAACCAAAACTCCTCCAGCCTCTCTTCAAAAATAGAATCTTGAATTGAACATTACCAGGTACGCATCCCCAACATGCAGTTCAAGATGCTGTAACAATGGAGGACACTGGAGAACATGTAAAAGATCCAGGAAGCTCCCCAAGATTTTCAATGGAGAAAATGGGAAAAAAGATAAAAACAACAGAAAACACATACAGTACCAAACAAAGGACCAAAAAAAAAAAGAGGACAAGACTACAAGGACAAAGAAATCAGAAGACAAGGTTGCAAAGGCAACCAAATCTACAAAAGCCACTGAAGAGGAATTGAACTCTGATATGGGAGAAGTGGACATAGAAACATAGAAACATAGATTTTGATAGCAGATAAGGACCGCTTGGCCCACCCAGTCTGCCCATTTTCCTACCTAATGGATAAACTGCAGATCCTAGTTAACCAGCAGCCTACTTCTTCCTACCCCAACCCCCTAGAATTGCCTTATGACTGTCCCATGCATGCTTGAATTCCACCACTGTTTTTGACTCCACAACCTCCTCCAGAAGGCCGTTCCATGCATCCACAACCCTATCTGTGAAAAAATACTTCCTTAAATTAGCTCTGAGCCGCCCCCTTCTATCTTCAAATTGTGCCCCCTTGTTCTTGCACACCTCTTTTTTTGAAAGATGCTACCCTCTTGGACTTTGTTGATTCCCTTGAGGTACTTGAAAGTTTCTATCATGTCCCCCTCTCCCTCCTTTCCTCAAGGTTATACATATTCAGCTCCTTAAGTCTCTCTTCATATGTCTTCCGGTGCAGACCCTGCACCATTTTAGTTGCCCTCCTCTGGACAGCCTCCATCCTGTCTATGTCTTTGTGGAGATTGGGTCTCCAGAACTGCACGCAGTACTCCAGATGGGGTCTCACCAACTGTCTGTACAGAGGGATAATAACTTTCTGTTTTCTACTGGTGATGCCTCTCCCTATGCATCCCAGTATCCCCCCAGCCCTCCTTGCAGCCCTCTCACATTGTTTGCCCACCTTTAGGTCATCTGATATGTCTACCCCCAGGTCCCTTTCCATTTTTGTTGTTGTTAGTATCTCACCCCCCATTGTGTACTCTTCCCCTGGGTTTTTGTTTCCCAGGTGCATTACCTTGCACTTCTTAGCACTGAATCTAAGCTGCCATACATGTGACCATTCCTCTAACCTTTCCAAGTCCCTTCTCATCTTTTCCACCCCACCTTGTGCATCAACTCTGTTGCAGATCTTTGTGTCATCTGCAAAGAGACATACTTTTCCTTCCAGTCCCTCTGCAATGTCGCTTATAAAGACATTGAAGAGGACCGGTCCTAATACTGAACCCTGTGGTACCCCACTAGTAACCCCCCTTTCTTCAGAGTGGACTCCATTTACTATTACTCTCTGTGTCCTATTCTCCAGCCAATTCTTTACCCAGGCTGTCATCTTGGGACCCACTCCCAGGCTGGCTAACTTGTATATTAATCTTTTGTGTGGGACTGTGTCAAATGCCTTGCTAAAGTCTAGGTAGGCCATGTCCACAGCCCCTCCCTGATCTACTACTTTGGTCACCCTGTCAAAGAAATCTATCAGATTTGCCTGGCATGACCTTCCCCTTGTGAATCCATGCTGCCTTGGGTCCTGAGCCCCTCTGACCTCTAGATACTCGACAATTCTTTCCATCAGAAGTGAGTCCATCATTTTCCCTACCACTGAGGTTAAACTAACAGGTCTGTAGTTTTCTGCTTCTGCCTTGCACCCACTTTTGTGAAGGGGAATCACATCTACCCTTCTCCAGTCCTCGGGTACCACCCCATCCTCCCATGATTTGTTAAAGAGGGTAGTCAGTGATGTCACTAGTTCTACCCTTAGTTCTTTTAGAATTCTGGGATGAATCCCATCAGGCCCCATTGCTTTGTCCACCTTCAGTTTTAAGAGTTCTTTCTGAACCCTTTCTTCTGTAAATGGGCTGGTATCAACTTCTGTATCCAGAGTGTTTCTACTGTTTGTTTTAGGTACCTCCCCCACTTCCTTTGTAAATACTGAGCAATAATATTTGTTTAGTATCTCTGCCTTTTCACAGTCACCCTCTGCCCACCCTTCCTCCTCTTTATTAAGTCTCACTAACCCTCTCTTGGTCTTCCTTCGCTCCCTGATGTACCTATAAAAGGTCCTGGATCAGTGAACAGATCCAGGACAAATCAATAAAACAAGCAGATAGAAGGGATTAAATGGACAAAGCAGACAAAACAAAACTCTAGATGATAAAAAGACAACTAAAGAGAAACCAAACACTAAAGAGCCAATGGCTAAAAAAAAACACCAGATCCTGAAGTGAGGTACCAGACACAAAATGAACAAGTGACAAGCCAGCCCTCACCTCAAGAAGCACCTATGAATGAAGTGAGACAGTGTTTTTCCAACATTAATATCTCAATAACTGGGCTAAGTGATACAGTGTCTGGACTCTCAAAGAAAATAGTTTGGCAAAAAGAACTAAAGAACTGGAACAAAGAATGAGCTCAACAGAAGATAAAATAAACCCACTTCAGGCATCAATAGAAACCCATACAAAAGAGCTTGAACAGCTATGGATCAGAGTAGAGAAAATGGACACAAGTGCAAGAAGAGATCATTTGAAATTAGGCTGCATCTCTGAAGGATCAGAAGGCATGAGACCCCTGGAATACATCAAAAAACTAGTTACTAAAGCCCTAGGATGGACAAATCCATTCAATAAAATCGAACTGGATAGAGCACATAGGGGGGCAAATAACTCCAATTACAAAGAGAACCAACCCAGATTTGTTTTCGTAACACCTCACCACTTCCAAGAAAAGGAAGAGAAACTCAGAAAAACCAGATGATAGAGGCTTAAAAATAGGGAATATGACAATACAAGTCTACCTGGATTTTCCCCCAGAGGTGATAGGAAAAAGGAAAGCCTTTGCTTCAGCAAAAGCATTACTAGTACAATATGGCATTAGGTTTGCAGTAATGCCTCTGGCTAAGTTAATAGTTACATTACAAGGAAGGACAAGAATCTTCACCTCGCCCACAGAAGCAGAGAGAGAGTGATCAGAACTGTATTAGTCGAAGATCCAGGAGGACCATCAACATCAAAAGACTAATACTACAAAAATTAAAGTATCAGACGGAAGTCTGAACAATACAGGACTTGACTCCAGGGAGCTATATAGTATTTTCATTTTTTGATTTGATTTTCTTTTTCTTGAACCACACATGAATATTTATACACACTATAAAATATTAGGAAAGAATAGGTCTAATAGGTAAGAGTTAATTAAAAGCTACAAAATGTGAACTTGGGCTTCGGAGTGACAGTACCTGAGACATACCTCAAGGGAGAAAATGGGGGATTAGGAGGAGAAGGGTTTACGCTGAAAAAAAAATAGTATAAAGTTAAAACAAGTAAACATCCACATGCCAGAAAGCAATCAAAAAAAAAAAAGAAAAAGAAAAACACTATAGCCCTGAAACTCCGGATTCTAGAAGATAGTATAGTGAAGAAAAAAATATGCCAGAATTAAAAATAATGACCTGGAATGTCAAGGGAGCTAGAGAACAAATAAAGATAAGAAAAATAATCTCAGCTGGTAGAAGGAACAGGGCTAACTTTCTTATGTTGCAAGAAACCCACTTCGCAAAGATTTTAGAGACTGTAAAAATCTATTTCAATCGGTAGGTGTCTATGCAGGCCAGTCTACAAGCACAAGAGGAACAACAATACTGATTAAAAGCAGTATGGGATTTGAAATTACTGAACAAATGGGAGATCCCAATGGCAGATACTCAATAATTTCAATAAAGAGAGGTGGAGAAGAAATGACATTAGCATCGGTCTATGCGCCAAATGAAGATGAACCAAACTTTTTTATGAAATTCTTTCTGGCTTTAACATAATTCGAAGAACTCTATGTAATAGCAGGTGATTTTAACCTCACTCTGTGCCATATAAATAGAACTCCAGGATCAACAGAAAAAAACAGAAATCTATAGCATTAATTATAAATATGATGAGAAACTTAAACTTAATTGACCCATACAGACAACTGTACCCAGAAAAAGAAACTTATTATAGTATATGGTTAGGGCTTACTCTAGATGGAAAACAGTGGCTTCCCAAATGTTGTTGTAGGACAGTTCAAATGTAAAAAAAGTTGCTGTACTATCGTTCTGATGTCAGCTCAATAGTACAACAACTTTTCAGCCTTGAGCTGCTACATGACTGGCTAAAAACAGAGCTGATCAAAAAATGCACTCTAAAATCATGGAGGTGCCATTCAGTCAGATAGTTGGAACACTGACTGCCATACTCGGCTCCGTGTTCTCAAACTATCAGTTTGCCAGTTTTTTATTTCTTTTGCTGAGAGCAGGACCGCAGGAAGCAGTGAATCATCGGTATCAAGTGTTGGAACTGGATGGTGACTGCAGCATAGACCAGGAGGGAGCGACTGAGCAAGTGAGCGAGACAATATTCACAAGGTATGAACCTTGTCAAAAGTCAAACCTCCTATAGTTTGGGGAACCATATACTATATAAAATAGTATATGGTTGCTTAAACACAACAAGGTGTTGTTGCCATCTCAGGGAAGTGATTCCATCATACAGACCTCTTGAGCTTCGCTCTCCAGGTCTGTGTGACGTCATCATATCCCCTTGATGGCAACATCGCCTTGTTGTGTATGAGCAACCATACACTATTCTGTATATTTTTACTCAAATACAAATAAAACTCACTCAAGAATTGACTTTTTTTATTTCAAAAAACATAGTAGGGAATATTAAGGAGGTCAACTATGGAAATATTAATATAACTGATCATGCCCCAGCAATTATGACAATAATAAACAAAGAGACAGGCTCAAAAGTTAGACAATGGAGGCTAGATAATATACTCTTCCAGGATAAAATCTTCATCAATCTGATTAAAAAAGAAATCAGAAACTTCATGCATGACAATAATAATCAATCTATCTCAAATCAAATTATATGGGATGTTTTTAAAGCCTTAAGAGGGGTAATAATCTCATATACAACCAATAAAAATAAAACAGACTCCATAACACTAAACCAGTTAGAATCAGATTTAACAATAGCTGAACATTATTTCATTCAATCAGAAGCCACAAAAGACTTAAAGTATTAACATTACAGGATAAAATAAACCAAATTATAGAAATGAAAGTGAGGTGGGCTATGATGAGAGCAAACTCTAGATATTATTTTCTCGAGAAAAACTTGACCCTCTCTTAGCATATCAAATCAAAAACTGAAAAAGACAATAATTCAATAAACACAATTTAAGATAACCAAGGGCAGCAACATTATGATCCAAGAAAATTTTCTATATTTTTAGAATATTATAAAAACCTGTATATGGAAGAAAACAATAATAGCAAAGAAAAGGTAATAGAAATGTTAACAAGTTTAAACCTAATACAAAAAAATAATGAAACCAATGAAATATTAGAAAAATGAAATTACAATAGCAGAAATATTAGATACAATTTCGATATGCCAAATAACAAATCTCCTGGACCAGACAACTTCAATATGGAATTTTATAAAAATTGTAAAGAAGAATGAGCACCAATCCTGCATCAACTGTGCAATGATGCTTTCAATTCAGGTTTAATCACAAAGTCTTTTAATGAAGCAACCATAACATTAATGCTAAAACTGGATAAGAATCAGGAAAAATGTAACTCATACAAACCTACATCACTACTTAATACAGACTACAAAATACTTACTAAAATAATAACAACAAGGTTGACAAACATAATATCACAAATCATTCACCAGGATCAAACAGGTTTTATAAATGGGAGAAAGTTGACTGACAATATACGATGCACAACAGACTTGATGGAAATAACACCTCATAAAAATTCAGCCATGATCTCATTAGACACTGAAAAGGCGTTTGATAGAGTAAATTGGGCATATTTGCTAATAACTCTAGAACACATGAATTTTGGACAAAAATTCTGCAGAATTATCAGTGCCATATATAACAAACCAAGTGCAGTGATTAAAACCAATAATCAACTGTCATCTCCATTTAATCTCCAAAGAGGCAATTTATATGGATCAACTAGCATAAAATATAAGACAATGTAACATAACAAAAAAGAAATAGAAATACAAAATCAAAAGCACATCATTTCACTATATGCATATGTCTTAATATATTTAGAAGACATAACATCCTTACAACCATTACTTAAGATAGTAGATAATTTCTCCACTCATTCAAATTATACAATAAACTGGAGTAAAACAAAAATATTACCATTGCATAATCAACCGGAGTGTAAAGAATTTATAGATCAATATAAAATACCTCTCAAAGACAGTATAAAATACTTGTGAAAATTTAATGAAGGATGAAGCAAAACCATACCAACTGAACTACATCCTCCTACTCTCAAAAATGTATATCCTGCTTCGGCTCAAACCCTTGCACTTGGCTCCCTGGCAGACAATATCATTAGAGCTGGTTCCCCAATCTCACTGGCATCTCTATTCACTCCACTGACCTCCTCCCATGGACTTCGATCAGCCAATAAGTCTCTGCTGCAAATACCCAAATGTAAATCAAACAAAGGAGCTCTTGCTTTCTCTCATTCTGCACTCAAACTCTGGAACTCCCTGCCTCTTGAGGCCTGTTTAGCCCCCAGTCATGCCCTGTTCAAAGAAGGTATTGTTCCTTCCTCTTCAGTCAGACGTCCTGTTCCTGCTTCAAGCCACCCTGAATCTCAGCCCACTCTCACCACTAACCCAAGCCACCTAAACCGACTGCCTCCCTGTAGTCAGTTTGACTTCCCTGTGCACTTATCTATCTCAGCCTGTCTGTATAGCAGCTACCCTTAACAATAAACTGTCAGCTGAATGCTTTTTCTCTCACTGTCTCTCACAATGTATTGTAACTACCGAACCACTATCTTCCCCAACTAAGTGATTCTACACCTTGTTGTTAAGCTTTCTTACCCACCTTGTGTCTGAAAAATCTTGTTTAGCCTGTTAGCACTACGCCTCTACCCCAAATCAATTTATATTCTATTTGTTGCACCCTGCTTACTTATTGGTGATTGTAAAACCTTGCCTCAATGTTGACTTTTACCTAATTGTATAACCTCATTTTGCTCCGTCTGTATTTTGTCTTTACCCCAAATCAACTGTATTTCCATTGTTCACCTCTGCCTATTGTAAATCTCCCGGGTCGCGCCTGAAAATAGTCATGCCTTGGCTAATGGCACCTACCTGGTAAACGAAAACTAAATAAATAAATAAAATAAAAATATTTTGATAAATGGGTTCATTTGGAAGAGTAAACATTATAAAAATGAATATTTTACCAAGACTCTTGTTCTTGTTTCAAGCTCTGCCTACTGTATACGGAGACCAAGAAAATTATTCAAAGAATGGGATAATAAATTGAGAAAATCCCTTTGGCAAAACAAAAGACCTAGAACTGCTCTACAAAAATGATACCCTCCAATACAGCAAGCAGGACTAGGTCTACCAAATAAATGATGTTATTACTCTGCAGCACAACTAGAGCAAAACATGGTGGTGGTTCGGACCAAATAGCAATATAGCTTGGATAGAAACAGAGCAACAAAACATGAGAGTGAATGATTTAAGAGGTTTATTATGGGTAGATGCAGAATAGAACAAGGAAATAAAAACAGGATTAACAACTACAAATCTATCTATCAGAATATGGCAAGAAATTCATAAGATATTAAACTGGGAAGTACCCCTCTCTCTGAATTCATACATAAAACATTTAATAGGAATAACAAATATCAAAACTAACTATTTGTTTTAAGTATGGGACCAAAAAGATATAATTCAGCTGCAACATTTATATAAAAATAACTCATTAAAAGAAGTCCCAGAGGTTCAAAAACAATATGATTTACAGGCAGGACATTTCCTAATATATATTCAGATTAGACACCATTTGCAAAACAAATTAGGAAACTTAACAGCACCCACATTATCACCAATAGAAAAAATACTTTCAAACAACACTATAGATAAACATATAGGCAGAATATATATAATGTTGAATGAAGCTAACTTCCCATCTTCAAGCAAACTTAAAGAATCATGGGAAAGATACACTATAAATAAAATAAATGAACAGCAATAGATGGATATGCTAAATACAGTAGGATCTATATAAAAAAATTAAAACAAATTCAACACAATATTGTGTATATAACTTACTACACACCAGCAAAATTACGTAAAATCAATAGTGAAATATTATTATGTCCAAGACGTGAAAAATCAGCTGGTACAAACATATGTGTAACCCTTTTGTTACTTGGGGTTACTAGAATCCCAGTAAGACCTAGTGGTAGGCAGGGAAGGCAGCTTGTGAAACTCTAGTTAAATGGGTTTCACACTGTCTCACTCTGTCCTCAGTCACAGCTGAGACTTGAGAGATGACATCATACTAGAACTGTCGCAGCTGCATGAGCCACATTTGGAATCTTCAGCTCAGAGTAAGTTTAGAACCTTGGGAATTCAAAGTCAGTCTTCAGTTTGTCCTTAAGCAAACAAGAAGGACACCAGTAGTTGTCTGTTTACCCCCTCCCTTGGGGGGGGTGAGGAAAAGTTCTTTGTGGGTTCTAGGGGCAATCCCCTTCTCCCACCCTGGGAAGGAAGTTGCCTGTTTTAATTTAAGTTCAGTCTGTTCATATATACCAGCAAAGGTTACAGTTCTTCACCTGCAATGAATGGGTGAGTGTTTGGTTCCATTGGAAGGGGCAAACATCTTCTTTTCTTCAGTTGGATTTCAAGTAAATGTGGACTGCTATTTGGGAGGACTATGTCAACTAGGACAAACAAATAGAGCAGTCAGCTGTTTAAAGTGTTAATGGATTTAAAGTTCATCAATCAATCAATCAATCAATCAATCAAAATCTTTATTTATTCAGGCGAACATCATTGAGCAAAGCTCATTTACAAGATGGACCTGAGTGGTCATACAAATGAGGATACAAGTATTATTACATAGACAAGAATAGCATAAACAGCAATACAATGACATGACATGATTATATACAACAATTTACATATATACAAGGAACAGTAGAACCATTTAGCCTGTAAGAAAAAGGGGACAAAGGTATAGCAGGCATAAAATATAAATTATAGGGTCTAACTAGTTTTTATGAGAATATAATAGGTGATTTGGAAGATAGAAATTGAATTAATATAATGGACGGAAAAAGGAAGATGGGTCAGGTAGGGTAGGGGATTAGGCTTTATAAAAGCAATTGCAGAGCTCTGGAAAAGGGCGGAGAACAATCTTTTGAAAGATGTCAGAGGTAGTAGGCTATCTAGCTTCATGGATTTTTGGAGAGAGTTCCATGCAACTGCTAAGGTATAGCTGAAAGCAGCCCTCCCAAACCGGTGCAGGCATTGGGGACCTTTAATATGATGAGTTTACTGATCCTTAAGGTGTATGGCCTAGTTGTAATTTGGGTAAAGCAATCAGTGATATAGGTAGGTAGTTTGCCTGTTAACGCTTTGATATCCAGATAGCAGCATTCCTATTTCTTCTGTGTTGTAATGATGTCCAGTTGACTGCCATATAAAGGGAGCAATGATGGGTGCTGGAGGGAAGGTCAGTAATAAATCTTATGGACCTGTGATACAGGGTGTCCAGTTTATGTAAGAGATGACGTGAACAATGGCAGTAGAGAAAATCAGCATAATCAATGAGGGATAGGAATGAGGCCTGAATTAACCTTTTTTTGGAATCACTGTTTAGGTAATGTTTTATTCTAAAAAATAGTCCAAGCCTCTGTCTTAGCTTTTTAAGTAGCTCTTCAATATGGACAGAATAGTCAAGCCTGTTATCTATCCAGACTCCAAGGTATTTGAAGTTATCAACAAATTCCAGTTTCTCCAAGTAAGGTGGATAATTGTAGGGTGGTGGATGCTGGGGTCGTGGTAGAGCAACTCTTTGTGGCAAAGAACATAGCTTTGTTTTTTTGGCATTTAGAAGTAGTTTTTTGTCAAGTAGATTGTGCTGCAGAATGGAGAATTCCGGATTGTAACAGGTCACAGGCTTTAGAAGGTGAGGGATTGCTGACATATAATACAGTATCATCAGCAAACAGATGAATGTTAGATTGAGTGAGGTTGGCATCAATATTGTTTATATAAATGGCAAAGAGGATAGGGCCAAGAATAGAGCCTTGTGGTACACCCTTAGCAGTGGTTTTGAGGTGGATAGGTAATTTCCATTTTAACCAGTTGTGACCTATCTGAAAGGTAATCCTTAAACCAGTTGAGTGATAGGGAATCCAGGCCTAGTGAGTTAAGGAGGTGATTAATAAGTCATGATCCACTGTGTCAAAGGCTTTACTCAAATCCAGGAACACAGCACAGGTACAATTTTTCTTATCCAAGGCAGTCTGCCAATCGTTGGTTACCTTGGCTAAGGCAGTAATGGTGTTATGCTTTGATCTAAATCCAGATTGTGCAGAATTTAGAAGGTTGTTGTTATCCAGATAGTCCCTTAATTGAGAGTTTACTAGTTTTGAGCATCTTGGATAGTACTGGTAGGATGGAGATAGGCCTGTAATTGTTGAGATCCCTAGTATCACCAGATTTGAGTAATGGAACTACTTGAGCTGTTTTCCAAGTAGAGGGAATGGATCCAGTAGTTAGGGAAAGATTGAAGAGATGAGTGAGGGGGGCAGATAAGACATGTGAAGCAATTTTCAGGAAATAGGGATCCAGGGAGTCTGCACCTGCACTCTTAGTAGTGTCTAAACTAGAGAGGAGATCTTCCACTTCTTTCACGGATATTGGTTCATTGTAGAGGGGGTGCTTCAGGTCATCCACCGTCAATCTACATTTTAAAGTCTAAAGTTCTGTGTGTCCAGAGAAATGGCCGGGTATGGGCTGTGGGAGCTGGAGGTGGGAAAACCCCCCATCTTTAGTAACCGGGTCCACCTCTACGGATTTCTTCTGTGTTTTTGCTACTTGTCTCATGCGCTTGGCCAGTGATGGGGTGGGTACCCAGACGTGGGTCGCAACTTGAAAATCTCTCTAGGAGTCGCAGACTCTAAGTGGTGTGGGGAGCCACAGGATGGGAAAATTACTCCTTGTTGGATGGGAGTTTTGTTTGGAAGTATGAAAACAAAATCTCTCTAGGAGACGCAGACTTCAAGTGGTGTGGGGAGCCACAGTTTGGGAGCCTCCTTGTTTGATGGGATGTCTTTCCAAGTAGAGTTTGGGTCCATTCGCCAAGTGGACCATCAGTCGAGTGGCCGGCAGGGGAGCCGGGCCAGTCGGGCTGTGTATCCAATGCCCATGCAAAGTCCGGGCTGAGTGCCTGGTGGGTCCAAAGCCAGACAACTGTTGTAATGTGTTCATTCCTCAAATGGACCGCTGTGTTTAACCTCTAATCTGCATTACAGTTATGCAGCCCTGTGGGGGACCATGCAGTGCTTTATGTTCAGTGAGTTAATAAATAAAGCCACACTGAAAAATCCCAATTCTGGTTCTGGACATTACAGTTATTGCTTCCTGTAGTTGGATTTACTTGGGTGCCCCTGTGCAGAGCAGCCAAACCTAGGTCTCTTGTGCCAGGTAACCTCATCCTTCCCCGAACCCGTAGATACACATATGTATATCCATCTTACAAAAATGGGCATATGGGTTACAAAAATGGAGGCACCGCTTTGGATTTGTTTGGGAAGGAAGGTGCTTGGGCAAGTAGGCTAGCGTTTTGGCTGTCTGGGAGTCGGTAGCCCAAAAAGGTTGAAGCAATTTCCCTAGTGTGTGCTGTGTGCTGTGAATCTTGTGCTGCTGTTTAAAAAATGCCAACTGTTTGCCAAGGAGCTGTAAAGCCAAAGTGTGTGTCCTTGTCCTGCATCAACATAGTTTACAGCGTTTGTCAGTTTTAAAATAAAGTTCTGTGAAGGAAAGTGTGGAAAACTAAGGGTAGCAACAGAGAAATTATGCCCTGGACGTTGGAAATGCTTTCTGTGCAATGCTAGAGACTGCAGAGTTAATGGCAATGTTACATGGTTGAAATGGGCTCCCTGTGGAGTCAGTTGGAAAAAAAAAAGTGCATCTTTTCAGTTTAAATTTGCCTGCTCGATGATCGCTGTGAGGAGAGGAGCCCTCGTGAGGAAGAAGAGGCTCATTTGCATGGCATCATGTGGTTGGTCAGTTTGCCATTAGTCCCGCCCCCTCAGCCAGCTCTTATGTGTCTGCTTCAGCATTCGAGAGGAGACAGAGAGTAGTGCGGTACTGGCAGTGAGGAGCCGTCATGGCGTTCAAAGTGCTGTAAACAGTAAAAAAGTGACTTTCCAGTTAAAAATCGGGCTCAACCCGCTTATCAATCGTGGGATCAGTGAATTGTGTGGTTAATACTACGATCGCGGAGACTGCCCGCCCGTTTGTAATCTGAGGCCTTCAAAATCTGTCTGCAGGCCATTTTACCCCATCGCAGCAATCTGCTTCAATAACAGTGAGAAAACGATTTAAAACTGCTCAAATCAGTGATTTTCAGTAATGCCATATAAAATGTGTGTGCAGCTGTGTAGTCGCTTTGCAAGTAGCGATTGTGTGATGTCCTGCTGGCAAGTGCAAGTCTGTAAAGCCATTAAATGTGTGCATAGCAATGAAAGTAGCCTCAGTTTAAAGTTTGCAGCCAGAGACAGACTGTGGGTTGTAAAATAAGTGCAACACTAGTAAAAGCAGGCAATCCTGTGCTGAAACCTGAAGTTTTAAAAGGGACTGTAATTAAATGAATGTTGCCAGCAAGTGAAAAGTCCAAGGAAAATCCTGTAGATGTGTGAACAGCCAGAACAGAGCAAGTTGTGCAGTTTGAGTAAAAGTTATTAGTAGCTGATGTAAATCGGGTGTGCAGTGGCTTGACCCAGAATCTGAATGTTGATGCACAGGAGTGCTGCCGCCGCCATTACAGGGTGGGGTAGTAAAGTAAACACAGCAGCAGAGGAGCCATTTTAAAGCTACAGAGTGTGTTCATTTAAAGTGGGACTTTCAGTTACAGTGAACTTTTGTTTGTTTTTCTGCAGTTATGGCCTCAGGACCAGCTCGTTACCCGGATCATGCCCGGGTTGCAGTAACAGCAGCAGTAAATAGATTGAGAGATATTGAAAATTGGTGCTATAGAGGGCAACTCCCCTGATGTGGCAATTCCTAATTATCCAGTGCGTGATGCCAGATGTGCTTGAGTACTGGAAGGATGTCTTCATGATTCCTCACTGTGCTGGTTGTCTACAAAAATATGGCTATGTATAAAGTACCTCAAATTCGTTTGGCTCTCACATGGACACAACTTCAAGAATCTGCAGTTGGCAGCACACAGCATTAGGCGGCGTCTGTGGAGGAAGGTCCCTCGGGGGAGTGTGGTACAAAGTTAGAGAGTGCAGAATTAGAGACTGAAGCTGAAATTGAAGCATTGGATGCTGGATCTCAGAAGGCAAGTTCAGATAAAGCATCAATAGTCCCCTGTGTGGGGGGGCTAGCCCAAGTCTCGAAGGTGAAGATGAGATGCGAGAGGCCTTTGAATGGGAGATGTCGACCTCCGCTCCCAGTGATGAATGGATAGTCTCGGGGGTGAGAACTACTGCTCACTCCTGGGCTCAGATCCTCAGTGAAGAGGAAGATGAGGGGGAACCTATGTGGGCTTGTGAGAAAGGAACGGGTACACAGCCTCAAGATCTTGCTTCAGAGGAATGTGTTCAAGAAGGTGGTGATGCCACTGCCCTGGCTTCACCAGAAGAAGAAGAAGTCAGGGATCCGTTTTTAATTTCATTGAGGATGTGAAGCTGGCAGAACCAGGACTGGTCACCCCCTAGCCAGGCCAGCGGTCTCAGATTGACCAAAGCAAGTAAAGAGGAGAGACTGGTTCGTAGAAAGGCCAATGAAATCTTTGGTATGACCTTTCCTACCTTTCCTCGGAGAGTCTGGGAGGAGATTGAGAACTGCAGGAAATCCTGGATCTGGGATGAAGCAATGAAACATGTGCATCCTGGGGCTAACCAGCATGTAAAGAATAGACTGTTCCATGAAAAGTATACACAGTGGAAGAGAGGCAGGACACTGTTTATGGACAGAGTGAGAATAGTGGACGGAGAGGGACGCGAAGTCTCCCACTGTGTGAATTATGTGCATCCAGACGGAGTAATAATTCAAGCCCCTGACCCCCTCTACTATTGGTCTCAGTGCAAGGACCTCCCAGTAATTAAGCCCATGCCTACAAAATGGAGAGCCGAGCAGTGGTAGTCAATACTGCCACATCTACACTGTGAAGTGCCCTTATTGAACTGCCAATATGAATAAACAAGAAATCAGGTGCCCCATATTCTTCAGTCCACCGTGTACTGCCCTATTCAGCAACCATCTACTGGTACCACCAGATGACTTCAGATCCAGAGAGGACACCATCCCAGCTGTTTCCTGTTCATCGCCTGGTAATCGGATGACACCGGACCAGCTGTTTCTCTTTTTGTTCCTGTTCTAAGGTTCCTTCTCCAGTTATGACATCAGCCCAGCTGTTTCCAGATGTGCACTCCTGTGGGTTCCCGGAAGATGTCCGCCCAGCTGTATCAGAAGAAATGCTGCCAGGGAGAGTCTTCAGAAGGGACCAGGTTTGTGATGTTCGAATACTTCAAGAGGCTGGTGAGTCAGAAAAATTATTTTTATTCTATCTTTATGACATTGCAATACACACCTTACACTACAGACTTCAAACAGTGTGTGAACTGTCCGCAAAGACTCTCCCCTTCGGATTATTGCCTTAAAGAACTGTGCTTCACGGGGCTCCGGCCCAGGAGAGACTCTTTAATGGACTGGCCTTCGGGCCTTGTAGTCACTAGTGGGACATTTAGGGCATTCCATCCCCCCCAAAGGTGTATTGCTACCAATGTCATTGTACTTTAATGTAAATACTGTTTTCTACCTTTTTCTAGAAAAAAAATATCTTTTTCTCTTTTTGGGATTGCTCAGTGCTTTTTCTGTGTGGTAAGGGTTGTTGTTGTCATTGTTGTTGTTTAGATAGACTGTACATGCAGATTAGGATGTGTTTTTTTTGTGTTTTTTGTCTTTTCTTACAGGTGTTCCTGGAAGACAGAAGAGAAGACAAGAAGAGGAGGAGGGGCTCATTGGAGTCCCTCGTCAGTGCTTATGGTGTAGAATTTAAATGTACTGTGTTATTATTGCTAATGGTTGTAGTTGCAGGCTGCCCAAGGTCGGGGAGGTCCCAGAGTTTTTTTGTTTTATTTGGGATATTATGTTAGAGGCAGATAGGTTTTCCCTAGAGGGTTAGGGGGGGATAGATAGGCTGTGATCCTGAGCGGCCGTAGGGATTGCAGTGCTGATCTATCAGGGCTATGCTCTGGACGGTTCTACCAGAGCCACTAGGTGTCCATAGTAAGTGGATAGAGTAGAGGCTGATATGTCAGCTATAGGCCTCTAGGCCCTTAGTGTTGCCTACCTGTGCTTGCACATGGTAGGAGGGGGCCTGATCACCCCCCTCCGCAGGTAGCACATAGGGTGGGATGGCCTAAGGCTGGGTGCATAATGACTGGGGACAGTCATTTTCCTGGTCAAGGGCGGGTGTAACCCCTTTGTTACTCGGGGTTACTAGAATCCCAGTAAGACCTAGTGGTAGGCAGGGAAGGCAGCTTGTGAAACTCCAGTTAAATGGGTTTCACACTGTCTCACTCTGTCCTCAGTCACAGCTGAGACTTGAGAGATGACATCATAATAGAACTGTCGCAGCTGCATGAGCCACATTTGGAATCTTCAGCTCAGAGTAAGTTTAGAACCTTGGGAATTCAAAGTCAGTCTTCAGTTTGTCCTTAAGCAAACAAGAAGGACACCAGTAGTGTCTGTTTACCCCCCTTCCTTGGGGGGGTGAGGAAAAGTTCTTTGTGGGTTCCAGGGGCAATCTCCTTCTCCCACCCTGGGAAGGAAGCTGCCTGTTTTAATTTAAGTTCAGTCTGTTCATGTATAACAGCAAAGGTTACAGTTCTTCGCCAGTGGGGCACCTGCAACGAATGGGTGAGTGTTTGGCTCCATTGGAAGGGGCAAACATCTTCTTTTCTTCAGTTGGATTTCAAGTAAATGTGGACTGCTATTTGGGAGGACTATGTCAACTAGGACAAACAAATAGAGCAGTCAGCTGTTTAAAGTGTTAATGGATTTAAAGTTCATTGTAGAGGGGGTGCTTCAGGTCATCCACCGTCAATCTACATTTTAAAGTCTAAAGTTCTGTGTGTCCAGAGAAATGGCCGGGTATGGGCTGTGGGAGCTGGAGGTGGGAAAACCTCCCATCTTTAGTAACTGGGTCCACCTCTACGGATTTCTTCTGTGTTTTTGCTACTTGCCTCATGCGCTTGGCCAGTGATGGGGTGGGTACTCAGACGTGGGTAGCAACTTGAAAATCTCTCTAGGAGTCGCAGACTCTAAGTGGTGTGGGGAGCCACAGGATGGGAAAATTACTCCTTGTTGGATGGGAGTTTCGTTTGGAAGTATGAAAACAAAATCTCTCCAGGAGTCGCAGACTTCAAGTGGTGTGGGGAGCCACAGTTTGGGAGCCTCCTTGTTTGATGGGATGTCTTTCCAAGTAGAGTTTGGGTCCATTCGCCAAGTGGACTGTCAGTCGAGTGGCCGGCAGGGGAGCCGGGCCAGTCGGGCTGTGTATCCAATGCGCATGCAAAGTCCGGGCTGAGTGCCTGGTGGGTCCAAAGCCAGACAACTGTTGTAATGTGTTCATTCCTCAAATGGACCACTGTGTTTAATCTCTAATCTGCATTACAGTTACGTAGCCCTGTGGGGGACCATGCAGTGCTTTGTTTGTGTTCAGTGAGTTAATAAATAAAGCCACACTGAAAAATCCCAATTCTGGTTCTGGACATTACAGTTATTGCTTCCTGTAGTTGGATTTACTTGGGTGCCCCTGTGCAGAGTAGCCAAACCTAGGTCTCTTGTGCCAGGTAACCTCATCCTTCCCTGAACCCGTAGATACACATATGTATATCCATGTTACAAAAATGGGCATATGGGTTACATATGTTTATAATTTGCCCAAAACTGAAAGAATTTTGGATGAATACCTGAAAAATAACAGGGATAATAATAGGTTTAGATATACCATTTGATACTGGAATTCCATTTTTTGGAACCTTTTTTTTAAATGAGGAAGCAATAACAACAGGAGATAAAGTTTTCTTAAATTTGGTACTCATCAATGCAAAAATACTAATATTATAAAACTGGAAGAAAAAAAAAACACCAAACATAAGACATTAGCTAAACCTGTTGTCAGAAAGTGCTAATCTGTGAATAATTTATTATAATATGGAAGATAAAGCAACAGAATTTCAACAAATATGGGGGGCCTTCCTTAGATACAGTATATAAATTCATAGCTATACCTTGACATACAAACAACTAAATGGGGAAAAAGAAATAGAGAATCCAGAGAACAGTAGGTAGTGAGGTACAGTACACAAGAGATAGGGTGGAATATGATGACTGGCATCATAAATCCTTATAAACAAATATGAGGAAAGAAAAGCCACAATCTGATTCAAAAAAATATAGATTTTTCTCAACAAAAAAAGATAGTGCCTCAATTGGCTTAGAAAAAAACTGTACGCCTGGCAAGGGTTAGACTTAAGAAAATACAAAAAATACATGATATGTAGCATAGGAGGTACCTAGAAAAGAAGGTATGACAGGTATGCTAATATTTGTATTAAGTGAAGCTAAAACTAGCTTTATGGAAAGACAGTGTACACTACACTACTGTACTGGTTTAAGGAGCAAACATCCCCTACCTGGTTTCTGCCCCCCCCCCCCGCTTTGCTATCAGTTTTCCTTTTTACATATCCCATGCATGCTTGAAGCCTGCCACCATTTTTGCTCCCACCACCCCTGCTGGAAGATTCTTCCATACATCTACCACCCCTCAGTAAAGAAATACTTCCTCACATTCCTTGTAAACTTCCCTCCTCTAGCTTCATATTGTGCCCCCCTAGTTTTTGTACACCTTCTTTTCTGAAAATGCTCCCTTCCTGTACCTTTTTCACCCCATGAAATATTTAAAGGTCTCTCCTCTCCCTACTTTCTTCCAGGGTGTACATGTTCAGGTCTCTCAGTTTCTCCTCATAGGACATTTGGTGGAGTCCCTGTCCCATTTTTGTTGCAGTTCTTTGGACAGTGTTGACCCTGTCTATGTCCCTTCTAAGGTGGGTTCTCCAGAAATGGATGCAGTACTCCAGCTGTGGTCATACCAGTGACCAGTAAAGTGATAACACCACCTCCCTTCTGCTGGTGATACCCTTCCCGATGCACCCCAACATCCCACTGGCTTTTCCTACTGCTTTGTCACACTGCCTTGCCACCATGATGTTATCCATTATGTTCACTCCCATGTCCCTTTCCTGTTTGGTAATTGCCAATACCACCCCCCATTCTATACTCTGGCTCTGGGTTCCTGCACCCAAGGTGCATGATGTTGCAGGTTTTTTTTTTTTTTTTGCACTGGAACCTAGCTTCCTTACCCCCGACCATTCCTTGAGCTTTTTAAGGACCTTTTCATTCTCTCCATCCCCACTGGAGTATTGTCTGCCCTACTGCAGATCTTTGTGTAACCTGCAAAGAGTCATACTTTTCTCTTCCAGATCTTCTGCAATGTTACTTGTAAAGACATTAAAGATGACTGGACCCAGTACTGATCCCTAAAGAACCCTGCTGGTCACTCTCCCTTCCCCTGAGTGAGTGTAGTTTACCACCACCCTCTTGTGCCTATCAGTCAGCCAATTTCTATCCCAGTGAACCCCCTTTGTTCCCACCCTCAAGCTGCCCAGCTTTTTTTTAAGCCTTCTATGTGGCATGGTGCTGAAGGCCTTGCTGAAGTCTAAGCAGGCCACGTCCACTGCTATCCCTGATCTATTTCTCTGGTCACTCAGTTGAAGAAATCTATTCAATTTGTTTGACAAGATCTCTTTTCCATGAATCCATGCTGCCTTGGGTCCTGTAACCTGCCAGAAGCAAGGTACTCTAGAAGTCTTTTCTTTAGTAGTGACTCCATTAGTTTTCCCACTACTGATGTCAAACTAACTGGCCTGTAGTTACCAGCCTTTTCTCTTCTGCTATTCTTAAGGACCAGGACCACATCTGCTGTTCTCCACTCCTCTAGGACGACCCCCATATCTAGTGAGTTATTGATTAGGGCTACCAGAGGTGCAGTCAGTACCTCCCTGAGCTCCTTCAAACTCTTGAGTGTACTCGGTCTGGCTCCATCGCCTTGTCCACTTTCAGATTCGCAAGTCCTTTCAGGACTCTTTCCTCCGTGAATGAACTTGTGTCTACTTCCTTTCCTCCCATGGCTCAGTACACTATATGAGGCCCATCCCCTTCCCTTCCCCTTCCAAAGTGAATACCGAACAAAAGTATCTGTTCAGAATATCTGCTTTTTCCTGATCATTCTCTGCACAGTCTCCCTCTGCACCCCTCAGCCTCACAATTACCCCCTTGTCTTTCTTTTCTCGCTTATGTACCTAAAAAAAGGTCTTGTCCCCCTTTCTACCCCTCTGGCTATTCTTTCCTCTGTTTGTGCCTTAGCACTTCTCAACATCTTCCCTGGTTCCCTATGCTTTTGCTGGCACACCTCTCCATCTTCTTCCCTCTGCATCTCTCTCTATCTCCTAAATGCTGCCCTTTTGTCCCTTATCTTAGCCACCACCTCCCTTGAGAACCATAATGATCCCTTTGTCTTCCTACTTTT
This sequence comes from Neoceratodus forsteri, assembly GCA_016271365.2. Classification (NCBI taxonomy): domain Eukaryota; kingdom Metazoa; phylum Chordata; order Ceratodontiformes; family Ceratodontidae; genus Neoceratodus; species Neoceratodus forsteri. The sequence goes on from CM028132.1 coordinate 690,990,190, forward strand.
GCTAATTTCTTTTGTGCAGAGATTTATTTCCTTCACTATCTCCTCCTTTAATTTGGCCCACTGTCCCTCCATCCCACCAGAGTGCCACCCAACAGTGCATTCATGAGGCATTCCCCCATTTTGTTTTAAATCTGCCCTCCTGAAATCCAGGACCCTTGTCCTTTTGTTGTTTGCCTCTGCTGCCATCCTAATGTTAAACCACACTGTCAGATGATCACTGGTCCCCAAGTGGCACCCCACCCTGACATCCACAGCACTGTCCCTGTTTGTACCAGTCACATATGTGTTGCCACAACATGAGTGGGTTCCTTGACCAGTTGCCTCAGAAACACCCCTTGCAGGAAGTCCAAGGTGATCCTGCTTGTAGCCAAGGCCATGACTGGGAGGCTTTAATCAACATCAGGCAGACTGAAGTCCCAATGGCTTCCCCATTTCCTTGTCTAGATCCTCACCCTGTGCTGAAGGTCTGTAAATCATCCCAGTGCGAATGGAAGCTCTGGTTACATTCTCCAGGGTGACCCACAATATCTCCAGCCCCCTTTACCCCCTTGCATTTCTGTTGCCCTGATATTCTCCCTGATGTATAACACAACCCCACCTCCTTTCCTCTCTTCCCTATCCTTCTTGAACTGCATGTATCCTGGTATAGCCATGTCCCAGTCATTGTTTCCTGTGCACCATGACTCAGTGACGACCATTATATCCAGGTCTGCTTCCACAATGATAGCCGCAAGGTCTGAAATTTTATTTCAAAGACTTCTTGCATTTGCACACATGGCTTTCCACATCTTTCTCCTCTCCACTTACAACCCTGCCTTCCCTCCTTTGACCCTGCCCCACTCTCCACTCTCTTATTACTATGCTTCTTTCTCCTTGGTCTCCAGATCACTTTTTGTTTTGCCTTAAACCTGTTCCCTGGGAGAGTTTCCTCCCCTCAGATTCTCCTCACCTCCTGTTTCCTTTTGAGTGGGAGGGGCAGTATATGCCTCCCCCTGTTTTTCCGCCATCCCCCCTCAGCTAGTTTAAATGTTTGTCAAAGTAACATTTAAACTGTCCTCTGAGGACAGCAGTCCCTCTCATGGATGGATGCAGGCTGTCACCTTTGTACAGGTCCACATCCTCTCAGGTTGGTCCCCAGTCCCCAATGCAGCTGAATAGCTCATCACTACACCTTTCCTTTAACCACAAATTGAAGCTCCTGATGTAGAGTTCCCTGTCCTTTTCTTAGCTGTATACTGGCAGCACCTCAGTGTAAGTCACTGAGTGTGCTACCTGTTTTAGACCCCTCCCCAGATCCCTAAGTTCCTCCTGCACAATCCCAGCTGCATCCCTAGCTACTGTAGGTCATTGGTCCCCAGGTGGACAATGACATCTAGTTCCTCCCCATCCTGCCACCCTATCGATCCTTAGGACATCGCTTTTTCAAGCACTCCTCCATTTTCTTGCAGACACAAGATGTCGGGAAGGGTCAATAAGTCAACCGCAACATTAGTGGCTAATAATAAAAAGGGACTACTTTTTGTCCCTTTCCTTATGAACAACATTTTAAATACCTTTTTCTTTTGTTTAAAAATTTTAAATCATTTCACATTTTTCCACAAGGTGACCATTATATAAACACAATAAGACACTTCAAGGTGTGTGCTTCTTTTTTTACCTGCACTTTGAGGTGGTTGAAGGTACTTGGTGCAAGCGCCTCAAGCCTCACAACACACCAGGATGTGCAGTTTACATAAATAAACCTACACCCTGTTTTGTCTTATTGCTAACAAATACAAAAGCACATATTTTTGCACTGTTCTGAACATCTAATGCCTCCATTATGGTGATGTGCTCATCATTATGTCTTATCCCAAAATGAAGGTGTCCCACAGCTGGGTGATAAAGTTTACGGTTACATTTGAAGACACCCACATCTCACTCATATTCACTGTAAGTGTCTCAAACACAAAACAGACACAAGTTTGTATTACTCTTGCTTGCTCTTTAGAGGGTCACCACTGCTAGGATCATGATGAAGAGTTAAGATTTTTACCATTGTAAGCCAACTGAATTTGATAAATGGACTTCATACTATGGTATTGTTTAGATCAGTAGTTGGTATTCATTTTGTGCTGGTATATTTTTTTTATTAATTTTATAGCCTTAACGTGATCAAATCCATTATCCTTTGTACAGACATTCACACAGCGTGAAACATATTTATGGACATTTAAAAAATGTTTTTCCAATTTGCTTCACTGCACATTTTAAAAGAGTAACTAAATTCAATAAACATTCTATTTTACTAATTCTATGCATCACTTTCCTCATCTCCAGTTAACATGCACCTAAACACACATGCAATCCATTTTACTAAAAAAAAAGTTAAACACTGAATTTAGTGTTTTGCCCACTCAAAAAGATTTGTAAATCTGGTCCAACTGCCCATATAATAATAATATATGATTTTTCCACAAACAAATGCACATGTGGTGTACATAGCCGTATGGAATATTTTCCAGTGGAAAGTCTGTGTGTGAGAATTTCTAGTATTTCCTGATGGATTTTAACCCAAAGTTTCTTTATCAGTCCAGTGATGTAGTTTTAAAAAATTACACAATGACTAAAAAAAGATGTCAGGGGTTTAATTATTTCTGGGCACTAAGTGACTGCAAAGACTGCCTAGCACCCTCAACATGTTTAGGAGAATGTAAAGTCATGATCAGTGGGATCACATACACTTCCTGGGTGCCTACAGAGATTGTACCAAGAAAGGATGCAGGGGCCACAAAGCTGAGGCCCTGCTTAAAGCACTGTGGCCCTCAGAAAACAGGTCACAACACAAGCCACAGCAGTCAAATGAGATTACAGCGTTTTAAAAGCAGATGGAACCCCATATGATTGCTTTCAACCATGCAAGCCAAAGGGTGGGAGTACTGAACACCAGGAAGAAAGAAGATCAGTTGGGCAGTGAAAGGATAGGACTGAGTCCCTGGATATCAAAGGCTGGTACTTCTTGGCCTGTATGTGGGAGTGGGACCACTGGACACCAGTGACTGGTATTATACTGTCAAGGAGGGTAGTACCAATCATTGGTACTACACTGTGAAGGAGTGATAGGGTGGACTAGGATCAGATGGGATGGCACCAAGGAAGAGACTTCATATGGGGCTGGGTGTTGCCACTGGACACCAGGAAGCCAATTAAAGTATTAGGGGGCAGGGGTCTCACCATAGAAGCTGCAGTGTGTAGCACTGCCCCACGTCTAGAACTATATAGCATTGTTTCTGTACCCAGTTGTCAGGATGTTGGCAGACTCAATCTCCAAGCAGAAAGGGAGTGGGTACTGTGATCAGTGCAAGAAAACAAAAACCGCTCCAAAGATTACGTGCATGCAGGGTATAACAGGACAGACTGCAGAAAACAAATAACCATACCTCAAAAGCTATAAACCAAATAGCAGCTTTATTATAAATATAGTGAACACACCAAATATTGCACAGAACAGCATCAACTCACAAAATCTCTACCGGTTTCACATGACTATATTTATAATAAAGCTGCTATTTGGTTTATAGCTTGTACAGTGCGATTATTTGTTTTCTGCAATGCATACTGTGATCAGAAAGGTTGGAAACTGGGAAGTACTGCTAGGCCTCACCAGTAGGTGATTCACTACATGGCCATGAGTGTGCCACTGGACACCAGCACACCAGAGAGATGATGTACAATGGAGCTGGGTGGGGGGGGGTCCACTGGACACCAGGGCTCTGATATATTACAGGATCTAGTGAGCCCAGCACCACAGAATCAGTGTTGTGTCAAGCATTGGGTGCAACATGTTCAGTGCTACAGAACACCATTTCTGCATCCACTTACCAGGATGTTAGATGATGCTATCCTTGGTCATGCTCACCAACATCTGGAATGGCAATCTCACAAAGGGACTTCACTGCAGGGAGAACACCTTTGTCTATGCCAATTTTGGATGACAATGCAATGGAGATGGCAACAGTGCAATAGAGACAGCACAAAATTCTCACTTTACATTACTCCGAGAGCAAATGAGAAATGGCTCCCAGGGATCTTTTGCCTGTTTCTTGCAAAAACCATGCTACAGAAATGTTAAGATGGCAGACAATGTGCAAAAAGGAAATCCAAAGCCAGGGTTTCTGAGTTGATCACTCAAACTGCATTTGTTTTGACAAATCTTTCAGGCAAACTTGCTTACAGAGAAGAGAAATGTGTTGTTTGGGTGTTCAGCTCAAGATTTCCCAATTGTTTGCCCTTCATCTGCAACACTATCATTACCTTAATGTAAATTTTGCAAAATTTCCAAACTGGAAAAGAAAGCATCCACTCCCTCCTCAAAATAATAACTAGTCTTGCACTGGGAATCCATCCCTGGTGTCAGAACATATTTTGCCCATCACAGTGGCAACCTCCTCCTTCTACCACAGTCTCCCTCGCCCTGTACTGTGTTATATATTCCCTGGTTTCCAGCAGCAGCCGGTTCCTGTCTCTGTCCCAAGCAAAGCCTTTCCAGGTAACCAGGGGTAGCCCCTCAGTATAACACCAGTTTATCTCTATGTTTAATGATGCTGAGGCTAGCCGAGGGGCTGAGAAGAGAACTTTGCCAGCCACCTCTAAGGAATTGGGGGGTAATGGGAATGAAGGGTCATTAATGACAGCATGGAAGAGAAGGTAAAGAATTCCTGGTGGTACTAGGAATGGGCTTCTGAGCCACATTTAATGTTCAAGGGGTGAGAGTGATTGGTGGCACCATTGATGGGATCCTGGTGCCACATTTGATGTTCAGGAGTGGGGTGACTGATTAGCCACATGTGGAATGTACTCCTAGTGCCATACAAGGTGGCTGGGGTGGGACAGATGGAATGGGGGGGCATGAAGGGCTGGATTGGCTGCACTGGGAATGGGCTCCAGGTGCCACACCTGATATTTGGGCAGTCAGAGTGACTGTTGGCACTGAGGATTGCCTCTTATTGCTATATCTGATGTTCAGGGTTGGGGCTCATAGGCAAAACCAGTGATGGGCTCTTGGTGTTGCACTTGGAAGTCTGGGGCTGAGGGTACTTTCCTGGCACAGGAGATAAACTCACCAATACTGGACTTCTTAATCAGGAGATGGTGGGACTCCAAGTGCTGGCTCTGATGTTTTGGTGGTGGAGAGTTTTCTTTTTGGTTTTTTCTGGCACCAGGGATGGACTGCCAGTGAGCTTTGATGTTTGAGGGGGGTATTTTCTGGCACCAGGGATGGGCACCCAGTTCCAGACATTTTGTTTGGTAAAAGTCTCTGTTTCAGCATTCTTACCAACACATTCTTAATTAATATTTCTGTATTGCGACTGTGTCAGTAAGAACAGTGACACCTACACAAAAAACAGGAATCATTCTAAACATGCAGTATGTTACCTTGTTTGCATTGAACATACCCACAATTTCATTTTTAAACCCAAACTATTCAAAAAGTAAAAAACTGTTTAGAATTGGAGTACCAAACAGCTCTACAGAAAGGTAAGGCAGGGGTCGATATTAAACTTTGCAGCCACTAGTCAGCAGGGCTAGTGACTAGGAAAATGCATTAGCCCACAGACTATTTTTATCATGTAATGTTTTGTAGCTTGGGCTTTAGAGCCAGGCAAAACAAGAAAACAAATGCAATATTTTTAATACTTTTAGTTTTTCATGCAATCTGCAACTCGGACATCAGAGAACACACTGGACTATATTTGCAGGGTTTGCATACTCTGGCACTGACATCATACCCCAACATCTTCTTCCCAATCCATTCATGGGTATCTGAGTTACAAGGGGTCAAAAATGAGATTCCACATAGAAATTTTCAGTGACCCTAGCTATAGTGGCACACAAAAGGTAAATAAAAATTGCGCTTTACATGGGGCACTCAGTCTATTCTTTTTCATAAGGTAGGGAACTCCATTCCCTCTCAGGTTGATCCTTGCCCCCACCTACATTGATATAATAAAATATACTCCACCACCAGCTAAAAAAAGAAAAAAGGCATCCAGGAAATAAATACGTCTTGTTTCTATTAATCAAGAAGACCAGTTGTTCTTATACTTTTTCAGATTCTAGAAGCATCCCTAGTTATACATTATACTCTGGTTTCACATGTAAACCTGGTATTTAATCTAGAAGTTAGTTTTCTACAGTCATGGATTTGGAAAACTCATCTTAGTATTTATTGGAATTCATTATTCCCTTAGAGGGCATTAACCTCCAGAAAGGGGGTGGTGAATAAACATACAGTAGGGACTGTCTTGATACATACTGTACAGAAACACTGTGGATATTTTGTCTCTCCACACATCTTTTTATGGATCCCATGCTCTGCTTTCCAGTAAACTGCCTCTTTAATATGCTCACTCCGAGTGTTCTAAATGAACTTTGCCTAGGGGTCTGACAAAGTGCCTGGCTGAGATTATGTCTGCAGTACACTGCAGAGTCCCAAAGAGGGCGGAACATTTGTCTGCACCTTGTCACTTTTGGCCTTAGATGGATCAGACATTCAAACCTGTTTAAACGGTAATGTCTGTTGTGGTGCAGCCTTGTCAGTCTGATTTACACAAAGATGTGCACACTCACGATGCCTTGCTCTGGGAATGAGGCTTGAGTATATGTGTGTGGTTGGAGAGATGCACCAAAAACACATGATACGTGTATATAAAACACACATTTTGGATACAGTATATCTTAAACTACTTATCTGATTGTCACCAAACTAGGTAACTATATAGTAATTTAGCATTCTGAGTTTTGCAAGGATTTAAAATATTGTCCGTGGTGACTCAATGCATGAACTATGGCCTTACAGTGGCTTTATGTCACAGTATTCATGCATCACACATTTTAGCTCTTTCTTGAAAAGCATTTATTTGATTGTCAGCAAACTCGGTAAAAACAGGGCTGACGTTTGATTTATTTATTGATTGAAGAGTTTTACCAGGAAGGGCCTATTGAGCAGTAACAGCTAATTTCCAGAGGTGTCCTGGGGAAGGGGTACACAGGGAAACGCAGTTCAGCAGTTGAACAGCACAGGAATACAATGACTAAAACATCAGTAGGAACAGTGCCACAGTTGAAAAATACAATACTATTATAAAAAAATTAGACCACGACTAAGTAAATTATATACAGGGAAACACTGCATTTTAACCTGCTCACATCTAAGAACCACATTTTGTGGCTCACTTTGTTTTGACTTCTGCTTAATTCAGGGAAGTAGTAGAAAGGTGCAGTTAGTGGAACTAAATATTACTGGTAAGGTGATGTGTAGCAGAGATTATGCATATTGAAAATATTCTCAGAATGGGGAACTCTCATTGCTATGAGGTGGAACTTTCCAACAGTATTTAACTGAAAATATGTTGAAGAAAGAAATATTCTCATACAGGTTTGAATAAGGAGAAGGGACTCTATTCATTACTACCTAATTCAATCAAATAGCATGCACGGTAACCTTTTGGGAGGTGCTGCCTGTCTATGGCACGGGTGAGACTAGGGTGTCCACACCATGGGATTCAATCAGTGGTTGAAAAACTTGTGCAGAGCTCAGGGATTTGGCTTCATTGGGGACTGGGGGTCCACCTGGAGGGATGCAGGCCTATATTGGCATGATGGTCTGCATCTGTCCAGGAGGGGAACCAGGATCCTAGATGATAGGTTTAAATGCTTCATTGGCAAGCATTTAAACTAAGGGGGGGAAGCACTGGAGACGAGCAGGGAAATCCTAGCCCCAAAAAACAGGGTACTAAGTGAGGTAGACACCAACATAGAGATGTTGATAGGGAGAAGCACAGGGGTACATGGAGAAAGTGACAAACGCAATAAGGACAGGGATGGGGCAAAAGGGGTAAGGCCATCAAGAAATGGAGGGTAATGAGTAACAACGCCCGTAGTCTGGGCAACAAGCTCCCTGAATTGGTGGCCTTGATGGAAGAAGGATGTCTGAATATCGTAGCAGTCACAGAAACATGGTACACAGAGAACCATGACAGAGATGTTAACATAGCAGGGTAAACAACCTACAGAAGAGACGGGGTTGGGGGAAGAGGGGGCGGAGTAGCTCTCTATGTAAGGGAAGGGATAAAAGCAACTGAACAAAAGAGTAAACGGGGAGAAAAGGAGGCACTGTGGGTCACCTCAGAGACTGGAAATGGCACCACAATTTGCACAGGGGTTGTATACAGACCCCCATGTCAGGGGGAGGGAATGGACAAGAATATGATAGAAGGCATACTTAGGATGGCAAAGAAAGGGGAGATACTGTTGATGGGGGACCTTAATATGCCAGATGTTAACAGGAGCACCTCTGCTGCAGCCACATCCAAAAGTGGGGCCATTCTCAATGCCCTTCAGGTGGCATGCCTCAGACAGCTAGTTTTGGAACCTACTCATGAGGGAGCAATCTTAGACCTCATACTCTCAAATGGGGACAGTGAGAGGATCTCAGATCTAGAAGTGGGTAGCCATTTGGCAACAAATGACCACCAAACAGTGTGGTTCACGATAAAACTCAGCCACAGAGTCAAGCCATACAAAAGTGAGGGTTCTGGACTTCAGGAGGGCTGACTTTGGCAAGATGGGAGAGTGCCTTAGAAAAGCACTAGCAAACAGGCTAGAAGGAGGGGTGGAGCAACAATGGGTAAATATCAAAACTGCCATCACAGAGGCAACAAGCCTTTGTGTGACGCAAATAAACAAATCAAAATGAAAGAAAAAGCCACTATGGTTCTCAAAATAGATGTCGGTGAAGGTTAGGGAGAAAAAGATAGCATTTAGGAAGTATAAGGAAACACAGAAGGAGCAGGACAGAGAACTGTACCAGTTAAGGCAGAAGGAAGCAGGGAGGGTAGTCAGAATAGCAAAGGCCCAAACTGAGGAAAAGATAGCCAACTTGGTTAAGAAGGGGGATAAAACATTTTATAGGTATATCAGGGAGTGTAGAAAGACAAAAGGAGGGATAGTGAGGCTGAATAGAATGGATGGTGGGTGGGCAGAGTATGACAGTGAAAAAGCAGGGATACTGAATGAATACTTCTGTTCAGTACTCACAAAAGAGGAGGTGGGGGAGGTGCCTAATCCAATTAACAGAAGCACTCTGGATGGGGGGTCGATCCTAGTCCTTTCACAGAAGAAAGGGTTCTGAAAGATCTCCTAAAACTTAAGGTGGACAAAGCAATGGGGCCAGATGGAATTCACCCCAGAATTCTAAAAGAATTAAGCAGAGAACTAGTGACACCACTGACTACCCTTTTTAACAAATCATGGGAGGATGGTGTGGCACCTGAGGACTGGAGGAAGGCAGATGCAATTCCCCTTCACAAAGGAGGGACCAAGACAGAGGCAGGAAACTACAGACCTGTCAGTTTGACCTCTGTGGTAGGAAAAGTGATGGAATCACTTCTGAAGGAAAGAATTGTTGAGTACCTAGAGGCCAGTGGGGCACAGGACCCAAGGCAACATGGGTTCACAGCGGGAAGGTCATGTCAGATAAATCTAATTGATTTCTTTGACTGGGTCACCAAAGTAATAGACCAGGGAGGGGCTGTGGACATGGTCTACCTAGACTTTAGCAAGGCATTTGACACAGCCCCACAAAAAAGATTAATAGTCAAATTAACCAGCCTGGGAGTGGGTCCCAGGGTGGTAGCCTGAGTAAAACATTGGCTGGACAACAAGATACAGAAAGTAATTGTAAATTGAGTCCACTCTGAAGAAAGAGGGGTTACTAGTGGGGTACCGCAGGGTTCAGTACTGGATCCAGTCCTTTTTAATGTCTTTATAAGTGACATTGCAGAGGGACTGGAAGGAAAAGTATGCCTCTTTGCAGATGACACAAAGATCTGCAACAGGGTTGATACACAAGGAGGCGTGGAAAGGATGAGAAGGGACTTGGCAAGGTTGGAGGAATAGTCAGAAGTATGGCAGCTTGGATTCAATGCAAAGAAGTGCAAAATAATGCACCTGGGAAGCAAAACCCGGGGAGATAACGCAATGGGGAGGTAGTAACAACAAAAAAAAATGGAAAGGGACCTGGGGGTAATCATATCAGATGACCTTAAGGTTGAAGCAAGTGAAAAGGCGGTAGGAGGGCTGGGGGATACTGGATGTATAGGGAGAGGCATCACCAGCAGAAAACAGGAAGTTATCCCTGTACAGACAGTTGGTGAGACCCCATCTGGAGTACTGCATCCAGTTCTGGAGACCCCATCTCCGCAAGGACATAGACAGGATGGAGGCTGTTCAGAGGAGGGCAACTTAAATGGTGCAGGGTATGCAAGAGAAGCCATACGAGGAGAGACTAAAGGAGCTTAACATGTACCCTTGAGGAAAGGAGGGAGAGGGGGGACATGATAGAAACATTTAAGTACCTCAGTGGAATCAGCAAAGTCCAAGTGGGTAGCATCTTTCAGAAAAAGAGATGTGCAAGAACAAGGGGGACACAATTTGAAGATAGAGGGAGGACAGCTCAGGGGCAATGTGAGGAAGTATTTTTTCACAGACAGGGTGGTGGATGCATGGAACAACCTTCCTGAGGAGGTTGTGGGGTCTAAAACTTTGGAAGAATTCAAGAATGCATGGGACAGACATAAGGCGATTTTTGTGGGGGGGGGGTAGGAAGAAATTGGCTGTTGGTTAAATCGGATCTGCAGCTTATCTTCTAGGTAGGGAAATGGGCAGACTAGGTGGGCCAAGCGGTCCTTATCTGCCATCAAAGTCTATGTTTCTATGTTTCAAACCCTGGGTGTAAATGTTCAGTATTATACATTACCGATAGTAAGAATTTCAGTCATGGTGATCTTATTATGCATTAAAGTTCTTATAACTAGATTCAGACAATTAGAGGGCTAGGTGACTTAGTGTATGAGTGAAGAAAAATAAAATCTATTTCTTTTTTTATTTTTAGAATGTCTTAATGAGTCAAGACACTCAGAAACAATCAGAGAGCCTTTACAAATTGGGAAAAATGTGTCCAGGATCTATAATGCATTTATATGTCAGCTGTCACTAGTCATTGCAGGATAAGAGTGTGTTCATGCGTTCATCGCAAGCCAGAGCAGCTCAGCTTCCCATTGCTGTTCTCACACAAGACAGATTTGCATGAGACCACTCTTATCCTGCAACAAGTGGCTCCTGCTAACATATTATCACCCAGTCCTGACTTTCAAATGGCTTTTGTGACACATACACGTATACAGTATGAGTATGTCATCTGCTTGTACCTGTACTTTGAGCACCACTTGTCTTATTACTAACAAACATGTTATAAATGCATTCAGTTATATGAAGTCACTACACACGAGGTTCAGCACCCAGAAAAATAAATAAATCACCACTGACAAAGGCAGACCTCAGCTGCACTATATTCTAAAAAAAAAAATGTTAATCTCAAGTCATTCCACTTCATTACTAAGGATATTTACAGGAACACTGAAGAAATTCATGTCCAGCTAAGGCTTATTCTGGAGCTAAAGCCATAATATCCTGCTTATGGCGGCACAGGTATTCCCACAGTAATTAAGTCATAATATCCTGCTCATGACAGCACAGCTATTCCCACAGCAATGAAGTCATAATATCCTGCTCACGACAGCACAGCTATTCCCACAGCAATGAAGTCATAATATCCTGCTGATGACAACACAACTGCAGTGAAGTTACAAGACCATTTTTAAATACAGACTGGACAGTTTTATGAGATTAGAAAAACAACTGAAATACTATATGTATACTATGAAGCTTCATGGGCTTCATAAACTTTTGCTTCTATCAATTCTTAGTATGAATCTTAGTATGAATATCCTGTTCATAACCGCACAGTTATAGCCACAGCAATGCAGTCATAATATCATGCTAGTGACGGCACAGCTATTTCTACAGCAATGAAGTCATAATATTCTGCTCATGACAGCACAGCTGCAATGAAGTTACAATAACCTGCTTATGACAGCACAGCTATACCCACAGCAATGAAGTCATAATATACTGCTCATGACAGCACAACTATACCCACAGAAATGATGTCACAATATTCTACTCTTGACTGTATAGTTATATCCAGAGCAGTGAAGTCATAATATCCTGCTTGTGACAGCACAGCAATACCCAGAGCAATGAAGTTGTAATATCTTGCTTGGGACAGCACAGCTATTCCCCCAGCAGTGAACTGTGATGACATAACCAGGGGGACTTCAGCTGTAGGTGAACTGCATGGCAGAAAAAGATCCAGTTTATATACAAATAACTAATAGAAAGGCTCACAGTTCAAACTGTTTTTTTTAAATAGTTTGCAGAAGAGTTCCCCAGTGCTAATAGTTTTTTTTTTTTTTTTGCTGATGTCTGGTGCTTCCCTTTAAACTGCAATACCCACCCTACTGACTTAACTATGCATAAATTCTGACTTGTGATTTCCTGCTGTAGCTTTTGTCTATACCTTGAGAAATGCATATCCATGATTTTTTCAACAAATTGGCATGTTAACACTCATATTCAGGAATTGTGGCTTATGACTGGCTGTTAACAGTTTTAGTGTTATCTTGAGAAGCACTTTCCATTTGTAGCATAACTTGCCACAGACATTCAGTATTATGATTCTGTCAGTGTTACCATGTTGGCCTAATTATGCATCGGTTTTGCCCTCTAAATGGCTGATTTTTATAACATATTATTGTCAGCAAGTGTTGTATGTGATGCTTACCTGCAGTACTTATAAATGTGTTCTGGCTCGTGAGAGGATGGTTTTACTTCTGTACAAGTACATAACTAAGTTTATTGAAGAACAGAATCTGTGTAAAAAAACTGAGCAAAAAATAATTTCCAGTGATGCCTTGTATTACAATAGCAGTTCGGAAGTATAAAGAGGCCTTTCTCAGACTGTCACAAGACAGTAAGTATTAAAACAGATTTATAAGGACAACAGCTACTAACAACTTTTTTTCTTTTACGAAATAGGTATAACTGTCAACTACAGACAACTTTTTAAATGCACACCATTCACCTTCCCCCCATGTGGAATCCATAGTTTTACCTACATAATCACTATTTCAGATTTACAGTTACAGACTCACTTATCTGTAATTATATGTCCAATTAGCAAGTAAAAAAAAGAGTCAAGTTATAAAAATTCATATTTTTATATCAATAGTTTATAATTTGCACAGCATCTCAAATGATACCAGGACTAGTATTACAGAAAGCTGCACCACCTCAGTATGACTAAGACCTTTTCCCATTATACATCAGTAAAATTAATGTTCTAAGATATCATTTGTAGGGTATATCATGCCCAGGTTTCACTGCAGTTGACTGTCTGACCTTGGAAACCTAAGACTCTGGGTAGAAAGGCCTTCTGTTTCAGTTTTCACTAGCCCCATAGTATCTGCAATGCTGTATTAATGTGACAGAAGCATTGGCAGAGCAGGACGATAACATGCACATAAAGGCTGGCAAACACATATGTACCCAATGATGACTTTAGTTTCAAACACATGCTTAGTATGGTTGTATGCAGTGAAAGTAAATTCGAAATGTATTTTAATTACACACACAACTGCGTGTGTTTTATTAACCAACTTGATAAAGCACATAATTTATTAAAATATCCTCGTGAACTACTTGGCTTTAAAGAAAGTGGTTTACAAACAGCAAATCGTTTTAAAGTACCGTTGTATATAAAATGTTTCTGCAGATCTTAGCATTTTTGAATCGTCTTTGCACCCTAACATCACTTTTAAGACAGGACGACTATCTTGAGATACGCGCATTTCCGACTGCGACAAATTAATATTTACTCTTTTTATTCAAAGTCAAGCGGAGAAGGACAGAAACAGCAAGCTAGGGAGGGAGGGCTACCTTCACCAACCCTACCAATAAGGATGCATATAGAAAAGAATGATACAACAGCCCAAGCCAGAACGCATCATCCCAGGGCGAACACTGCAAGGGGTCCCATGTGCAGTACAAAGGACGTGAAACTCACTACAGCCTGCAGTTTGCTGTACATACCACTACATTCCTAACAATTTCCGCAGCCCCATGGGATTAAAAACTGGAAGCTGGCATCCGGTGATGTTTCCCCGCCCCGAGACGACTGGAGTTGAACACCACCTGCAACCTTCATGCTGTCATTTGCGGTTCCTCTCCCAACAGCGGCACTGACACCAACACATGCCATTTTCCCCCAAACAGCGATGATACACATTACTTGCACCATTAACCTAACCGTCCGAATAAATGAAAATAGTCAGCTCCCCGACATTCTGTGGTGCACCTACCAGGCAACATTCAGTGAAGCATGGCTTGCAGCAGGAGCACGGATGCAGAGAACCTTCTGGGATGCTCTAGCTGTCTCCTTTTACTGAGCGGCTGAATGGCTCCAGTCGGTGTGCAAATGGTCCAGCAGCACAACTGTGATTTTTTTGCTCAGGGGGGTAAACGCCTCAATGCTGCCCTGTGACGAGGCAGTGAAAGTGCTGTGCTCTCCTCTTTCCTGACCGCAGTCCGTTAGCTAAGGACTACAGCAGCCACCTCTGCTTATATGTAAAGGAAAAGGTAGGTGCAAATTGGAATCTGCTGGTGCCCTGCTCTAGTTGAGCTGCAGGGGGCGCGCTACACTGAAAATCCAGAGTTTGGCCAGAGTCATACCAATCGTCACAGAACTTGAAAGGAAGACGAGATTGGCGACGCCCCTCTGAAGAGACGTGAAGAGCGCTGCCATCGTGTGGGTGGCAAAAACTGGCTTTCTCTGAGAGATTGCCGCTATGCCGCACGTGATTAGGACAGCTCCAAATGTAATCTTGTCTACCCGTCTTGTGCCTAAAAGTCAGGCCGTCCATCGTCATGCTCTCTGGTCCGCTCGAACTGCATAGAACTCAGCAGCATTTTATACCGCTGACAACCGCGCGTATTTAATGCTCCACGGCCCTTTTTCCGAACTGCAGATCGGGGCAGGGTGGCACACGGTGCGGTGGCGGCGCTGCTGGGGGCGTCATACCTCTCAGCTGTTATGAATTTCGCATAGCGCTGTGGTCGTTACACTAAAATTTACCATTGCTCAACAAAGGTTTACTGATGTTCTTAATAATTTTAGAGTTATTTCAGGACAGAAACTATTAAATCATCGAACTTGACGTGATAGAAACATTATTTAACACTAAATATATAATACCTACTTTGACAAGTTATTCTTGAATATAAGAAAGTGTTACACATGCTTACCATTTGCTATGAATTTTGAAGGCCAGTGCTGTGAATTGTAATGGGAGGGGCAGCTGCTGGGGGTGCCTGCTGCTTTATGGGGATATCCACCGAAAAGCTGCTGTGAATTCACTAGGGCCAGGTTTACCTTGCACAAGTAAAGGTATAAAGTTCCACATTGTTCAGAGCTTGTATCTCAGTGTGCGATGATGTGTCTCACATTGTGAGAACCAGCATCCATCATTTTCCAACAGGGTGGGGGGTGGCAGCTGTCCTGAAGGTGGCTGGCTGTGTGTAGGGGAAGGGGTAGTGGTCCAGGGAGGGTTCTTATCTTGGGGGAAGCTGGTCTGAGGGCAGATGGGGAAGATCTTACTTTGAGGGGGCTCTTGCAGTGTGCAACACCGTTAGGTGCTAGGACCACACGGATAATTTCTAGCTAGCAGTCTACAACAGGGGACCACTCCATGATGTCGGCATGTCAACATCCGTACTGGTATAAGAGGGCGGTCCCCCACGACCACCTCGGTTCTTTTCCCACCATCAACCTGCGCTCTTCGGACCTTGCGGATCATTGTTTCAATCAACTGCCATCTTCTTTATTATTTTTGCTAATAATTACATTTTGGCCCCATGTCGTCGCCAACTTCTTCTGTGGACTTACACAAGTCGAAGTATGCCTGTGGCAAGCAGCTCCCTGAAAAAGACGGCCACACCGTGTACATCATCTATCTAGGCCCGGACCATGACACCGAAGCCTGCCAGGCATGCCAGAAATTCAACCAGGTCACAAGCAAAAGATGCCAGAAGGTTCTGGAGAGCCATCTTCTCCAGCAAAGACTGGCTGCCATGGAAAAGGAGCTGCAGACCAGGGTCACAGCAGGGACTTCTGCAGACACTTCGTCCTCCAAGAAGAAACATAAGCACCAGGATGGGGATCAGTTCGCTCTTGAGCTATGGTCACCTTCGGGGGGCCACGGCAGAGGCTGAGTCTTCCCCCTGTGTGAGATCTACCTCAGTGACCACATTAGCCCTTCTACCTTCTGGGCTGCCTATGAATATGCCCCCCACCATTACTTCTGTGGCAGGCAATGCCTGTGTGAGTTTGGATGATTCTTTCTCCATCCCGTTGCCTCTGTTGCTCGGGCCAGTTCTCCACCTGGGTGCTGAGCCAGGTGACCAGGCCGGTTCTTTGGGTGAAGTTTTGGCTGATACCACCCATCCGGCTTCATCGTCTTTGCCATCGTCCCAATGATGGTCAGTTGGACTGAGACCTGCTGTTGCCCGTCTTCTTGGGGCTGCAGGCAGCTTCTGTGGGGTCTCCCGCTACGGTGCCTTTGGCTCCTCAGCTGCCGCCAGTGATCCCCCTCAGAGTCCTTTCCACCAGGCGCTAGCAGGGCCTTCCTCTTCTGGACTCCCGTGCACGGACCTGACACTGAGCCATCCTTTTCTGAAGCCTGCAGGTCCCCCTTCTTTGGGTTGAGTGTCCGACTTCCTCATCTTCGGTCACCACCGCGGTTCACCAGGACTTGGTTCCTACCTCGGACCCCTCAGAGTCTGTGCCCAATCAGCAACGATCGATTCTAATCTCGGGCCGTGCCTCTGGCCCTTCATTCCCGTGCTTGGTCCTACAGTTTGCGCCTTTTGGGTATACAACGTGGCCCATCGGGAGTGACGTCAGGCCCAGTTTATGGACTCCTGACACATTATCTGGCGCTGGGCTGTTCTTTCCACCTGATGCTTCTCTGCCAGACATTGGCAGACTACAGCACCCTTTTTACGGCGTGGTGGGCATCAGCCCAAAGACCGTCCCCTGCCCAGCAGGTGTTGACCCCACTCCCTCCCCCGGAGAGGGGCTCCCCTTCGTCTGACACTAACGCATCCACCCCCCCTCCTAAAATGGAACACTGTTTGGGTGCCGGGATGGTCACAACCTCTGACCTATCACCACTTCCACACTCTGCATCAGACTCGGAGGGATCATTGCATTTGGTCTCAGATTCCCTCAAATCCCCGATGTCCCCTCCCCTGCATTCATCCCCAGGGGAAGTGTGGGTCAGGAAGACTCCTAAGTCCCCTCTGGAGGACCCCTCTTTCCTGGCTATGATGAAGACAATTCAGGCTTCCCAGGGGTGGTGTACTGAGGAGCTGGACCCTCAGAGACACCTTCTGGTGCAGCACCTGTGCCTTCCAGAAGTCGAGTCGGTGGTTATCCCCCCCTTAGTGGTACCATACAATGACATTTCATCTACGGTCTGGTAACAGACAGCATCAGTCCAGAACGTTCCAGAAAAGGCTAACTTGCTATATCACGCTGCTGTCAGCAAGTCCCACTTTGACTCCCACCCCAAGGCTGACCCTTCTGTATTATCGGGGGGCCCAGAAGGAGTGTGGGGGACCAGTAGTCAGAGTGATTTCCCTCCGGATAGGGATTCCAAGTATTTGGACCTTCTGGGGCGCAGACTTTATGCCTTTTCAACCCTGGCCTTGTGGGCCCAGAACTACCTTGCACACATGCTGATGCATCAGCAATCTCTTCTAGGGCAGGTAACACAGAAACATAGAATTTGATGGCAGATAAGGAACGCTTGGTCCACCTACTCTGCCCATTTCCCTACCTAATGGATAAGCTGCAGATCCTAGTTAACCAACAGCCTACTTCTTCCTACCACCCCCAGTAGAATTGTCTTATGTCTGTCCCATGCATTCTTGAATTCCCCGTTTTTGACTCCATGACCTCCTCAGGAAGGCTGTTCCGTGCATCCACAACCCTCTCTGTGAAAAAATACTTCCTCACATTATCTCTGAGCCGTTCCCCCTCTATTTTCAAATTGTGCTCTTTGTTCTTGCACATCTCTTTTTCTGAAAAATGCTACCCTCTTGGACTTTGTTGATTCTCATGAGGTACTTGAAAGTTTCTATCATGTCCCCCCTCTCCCTCCTTTCCTCAAGGGTATACATATTAAGCTCCTTTAGTCTCTCTCTTTGTATGTCTTCTGGTGCAAACCCTGCACCATTTTGGTTGCCCTCCTCTGGACAGCCTCCACCCTGTCTATGTCTTTGCTGAGAAGGGTTCTCTAGAACTGCATGCAGTACTCCAGATGGGGTCTCACCAACTGTCTGTACAGAGGGATAACAACTTCTACCGATGATGCCAATCCCTATGCATCCCAGTATCCCCCTAGCCCTCCTTACTGCCTTCTCACAATGCTTGCCCACCTTTGGGTCATCTGATATAACTACCCCCAGGTCCCTTTCCATTTTTGTTGTTGTCAGTATCTCATTCCCCATTGTGTTCTCTTACCCTGGGTTTTTGTTTCCCAGGTGCATTACTTTGCACTTCTTTGCATTGAATCTAAGCTGCCATACATTTGACCATTCCTCCAACCTTGCCAAGTCCCTTCTCATCCTTTCCACCCCACCTTGTGTATCAAGCCTGTTGCATATCTTTATGTCATCTGCAAAGAGACATACTTTTCCTTCCAGTCCCTCTGCAATGTCACTTATAAATACATTAAAAAGAACCAGTCCTTCATACTTGTTCCCATGCCCAGCAGGGCAGGTTGCATTTGCCTCCGGCCCGCTGTTTGGGACAGTGACCCCAGCGTCCTCAGGGACTCAGGGCAAATGCCAGGCCTCTTCGGTCCCCACTGCCCCAGCTGTTAAGTCCCACAGGGCAGAGGCACCATCAGCACCTACCACTTCCTCTTAAACCCCGGTCACCCCCTCCTGCTTTTTTGTCCGTTGTGGGACTGGGGGAGTAGAATGGGGGGCAAGGGTTCCCCTCTTCCTTTTTGTGCCGTTCAGCTCTGTTTTCTTTCTAGTGTTTATGCCCTACTAGAGATGTTTCTTGGTGGGGTATTGGCCCAGGGTTCTGCCTTATGAGCGGGACACTCTGTCTCTCTTTAGGTAAGATGCTGTGACACCTTTCCCGTTCTTGCTGTTTCCGGAGAGTCAAGTGCTATGTTCCCTTGTCCTTGGCTTTTGAGCCTTGCTTCCTCTTTGACCTCTGTTCTTTTCAACACCGGGCCATTCTGGGCCCGTTGCTAGGCCGGGATAGGGACACCAATTTTCCGGTATATGGGCCTATTCTCTCATCCTCCTCCTTTCAGCAGGGAACAGCTCCTTCCTTCATGGAGGTTAGGGCCAGAGTGGGACTCTCTGGTCCTCCCAGTGTGCCCAGGCTGGGTGGTTGCTCCGCGCTGTCCCACTAAGCCTTTCTAAGGTACACCTTTTCCATCGGAACCGCACTGGGATCCGACTGAGGGCCCTTGCCCCCTCTCGTCGCCCCCTCCTTTCTCGGGGGTGTGATGCAGTTCGGTGATGACTGGGTCCCACCCCTCCTCATGATGGAGATCACAGTTACTCAGGGAATGAACTAAAAGGTTTCTTTTTATCCTCATATTCCTACTGAAGTTATCCTGTTTTTGGGCCAAGACACCTTTCGTCAGGGGCATGTCTAGAACTCGCTCAATATGACCCCTCCAAGGGCTCCTTTCCTTATTTAGGGAAGGCTTCTTGTGGTTTTATGGATTGGGGGTCTGTCGGCTTCTGCCTTGGTTCACCATTCTATACCTGGATAGGTTCCCCTTGGGTTCCCTCAGTCACTCCAGGATGAAGAAAAGCCTCATATGCTCACAGGGCTCTTCTGCCCCGGTCTCTTTGAGCACTCCTAGGGCAGGCCAGTTGGTACACGAGTGTCATACAACCTCTCTTAAGTAGGGAACTACTAGTTGGGTCCTTTTCCCTTGGGACTGGATGATTTAGGCCTCGATCCCTAGGGTTAGGCTTTTGTCTATCAGTCTTTCCACTGCCGGGTACCCGGGTGGCTTGATTAGCCTCCCCTGGGGATTGTGGGGGTTCTGTATACACAGACCCTCCCTGTGTCTGTTTCCAGCAACCTTTTGGGCTTGTCCTAAACCGGAGTTGTGGGATAGCCTAGTTTTGGGGCCCCAGGTTCCCGCTTACTGTTCCTCTGTTATCCGGAGTTCGATGGACAACAACGAGACCCTTCGCCTGTGGGTGGGACATCGGTCTTTGTTTCCCTCTCCTCGGCCCTACTTTTGGGCCCTGGTAGGGATTCGATCTGGCCTTTGTTCTCTCCACTCCCCAAGACCCCCATACTCACTTCCCCTGTGAGGGGTGGGGCCGTGGGCCACCTCAGGGCATCCCTCCTTAAGGGATACGATGAGAGGTGCATTTCTTGCCTTGAGCAATCATCACAAGGTTACTTCCTGGATGGTCTCAGCCCCTTGCCTACCCCCAGGTGTCAGGGTCGTGCCATATTGGGGTTTCTCATTATATTTGGGGGGACAAGGTCCCTCTTTGACGGTAAATCCAGCAAAGAAGGTCAGCGCTGCACTGAAGCTACAGGAGAGGTGCAGACAGGGCAGCTAGCCCAGCATAAATAGAAGACAAATTTTAACAGCAACAATGCAACTTTATCCAGTGCAAAAAATGAAATACAGTGGAAGGAACAAGTACCCAGGGGTACTGGTTGCTCCCACTGATTTTAATTTTTTGCACTGGATAAAATTGCACTGTTGCTGTTATTACAAATAATCATTTTGACTTTGAATTAACATTGGACTTTGGTTCCTGCCTGGGGTGTGCGACTCTATTTGTCTTCCTTCTTTGATGGTCCCTTTCTCTACTTCACAAAGCCATTCTGACTTTGTACTTTCCTTTTGTTTGGTTATAATCTTGCTTAGGGCTTAACATCACATCTTTTCAGATGCAAGAAGATACCCCCCAGGTGATCTTTTTAATGCCTCCTGTCAGAGGTATAGACTCTTTCCTCTTGCAGGATGGTCTCTTCGGCCCTTGGAACTCAATCATATGTCATCCTGGGGTTTTGGGTTCTTCCTTTGTACCAGGAGATGAGCCAACTTGGCTCTTCTGTATGACTGATGTCAGGGAACATTACCTTGTCCTGGTTCAGTCCACCTCTGGTTATTTTGTTTCCTCGGAGGGATGGAGTAAGGTTATCTCCTTGGGGGAGGCTACACTGCATATGTGGTGGCTCAGTGGTTCAGGACACTGTGGTATCCTACCCCTTAGCCTTGTTAGGTCTTTGCTCCGGTTTCTCTGGGGCAGGGCATTCCTTCTGCTACTCTCTTCTTTAGAGGACTGGCTTTGGGCTAAGGACCTTCTTGTGCCTTTTTCCCCCTATCTGCCTTCTGCAGTGATCCTTCCTCCTCCTGGGGGTTTTTACACCCCTTGTGGCACTGCTTGGGACTCAGTCCTAATGGTGTTGACTACTGCAAGAGCCCCCTCGAACTAAGATAGTATAGTTGTGTAAGAACTTACCATAACAGTAGATCTTTAAGAAGAGCTCTTGCAGTAGGCAGGCTTTTCCCTCCCTCCATCCCCCTGCTCTTTTTCCATCTCGGCCTCTCTTGACTCCAGAAATCCTCTCTTTCTCCTGTTGGACCTTATCTCATGGTCTCCAGTGGGGAAAACTGAGGTGGGCTTAGGGGAATGCCCCTCTTACACCAGTGCAGACATCACTGGTGTAATTGCCCATTATAGACGGAGAACTAGAAGTTTTCTGTGTGTTCCTGGCACATGGTGGCTTAGTCCTAATGGTGTTGCCAACTGTAAGAGCTCCAATCGAAAATCTTCTGTTACGGTAAGTTCTTACATAACTGTATTTTTCCCAGCTGCAGGGAGATTTGTCAGAAGAGGGGTGCTGGTCTGATGAGGGAGGGGGTCTAGCTCCAGGCAGGGTAGCAATCTGGGGGAGAGGCTGATCTGGGGGGATTGGGGTGATATGATTCTTTGGTGGGAAAGATGGTCGGGGGTATCCAGCTCCAAGGAAGGTGGTCATCTACGGGAAGACGCCATTCCTGGGCCTCAAGTTGGTCATCTCCAGTGAGGTTGCTCCGCTTGGAGTGGGGGTGCTGTTTTGTGGGTGGGAAGGGTAGTCACGGGGGGGGGGGTGCTAGGTTGGGGCATGGAAATGTGATCCAGGGATGGGGGTGGTGTAGATTGGTCCAGGTGGTAGGGGGCTGGTGCTCAAACTGGAGGGAGGGTGGAGGCTGGTCCAGCTGCAGGAGAGTGGCTGGTGAGGGAGGTGCTGGAGGCTGGTCTGTGGCCTTGTAAGGGGGTCCAGTGGCATGAAAGGTAACTGACTTGATAGGGGGCTGTTGAAGAGTCACTGATGCCCTCGGAGAATGCGGCTCATGGCAAGGAGCTACCTTTCCCAGCCAGAACCTAGATTAGACACAACTGAAATTTCTATACTGTTAACAGGTATTCTTTAGATATTTACCTTGCTACCAATGCACTGCAGTCTCTTTCCCACATGGCATCATTAATGCGAAATGTTCACCTGTAAACGGGCCACACCTCCGTGTGAGGCAGGATCTAATTAACATTTTTGCAAATTGTTAACTTATTTTCAGCCATCTGTGCTTGTTTTAGCCTGAGGGCATACTTTTAATCAGTGTTCGTAGCTCGTTTTGTCTATATTTTGAAGGAGGGAGGTGATCACGTGACCCGGAATGGACCTCCGGGTCAGGCAGAATTTCAGCAGTTCACTGAGTGAGCGAGGCACTAATTGTATACTTGCGCAGCACTGTGGGACTGCCAAAAGCAGTGGGACAGGCTGGCAAAGTGCAACTTCATTTTATACATTTTACAAAGCTGTGTGTTTGCATCTATATGTTGTTGTATAGCAGCCTAGCAACCAACCAAGGGGCTGAAGTATAACCAGGAAGCGCTGGGACACGTAGTTCACAGGAGCATCCTGTAGAACTACTCACTGAAATACAGTTAACTTTTTACCTTAAAGGGCATTTTCGGCCTTCTGTGCTTGTTTTAGCCTGAGAGCATACTTTTAGTCAGTGTTTCTAGCTCGTTTTGTCTATATTTTGAAGGAGGGAGGTGGTCACATGACTTGAAATGGACTTCTGGGTCAGGCAGTATTTTAGCAGCTCGCTGAGTGAGTGGGGTGAGCTTAAGCGGGCGTCATGCAGAGACACACGCATTTGGTGTATGATAAGCGGGGAGACCAGTAATCAGGCCAAGGTAATCTGCTGTTCAGCAAAACTTTATTGTTTAATGCTAGTAGTTGCCCACTCAGAAAACATAGGCCTGGAGTGTGATACATTAAATAAGTTGGTTCTGTATTACCTTTAAGTAATATAAAGTGTACACCATCTGCTGCGTACTGCTCAATCTTAGCTACCTCACTGGTGTTGTGAATACAAACAACAAATTCCTGCAGGAAACATAATCGTGTGACACCATCATCATGCTAAATGGGAATGTGGGCTTTAAGTGCATGGAATGTTTAATGTACAAGATAATAAATAATGAAGTAATAAAGGGGGAATTCATTTGTGAAAAATGTGAATTAAACAAAAAACTATTACTAGACTTACAGCAAATGTGCCTAAGATTAGATAAACTTGAGAATTCCCAGGAGTGAATGGAAATAAAGTTAAAAGGCAACAATCAGCCAAAAGATATTAGTGACCCACAAAATATTGAAACAGGGACTTTTAAAGTAGGTAAAAAGACAATGGAGTATAGGAAGCAAGCGAAGATGACTGGTGTATGGTACAACCATCCAATAGAAAATGTACAGGAAATATTAATGTTTAATCAAATAATGAGCGATAGTTATCAAATAAATTTGGTATTTTAAGTGAGCTACAGGATGAAGGATGCTCTGTTACAGAACCACCCAAATTATGCCCCGACCCAGAGTCCCCACTAGAACAATCTCATTTAGAACATGAAAAATAGGCCACTAATACCGTATAACCCCAGTAACTACAAATTATCAGGTCAACACCCAGCAAACTAAAATTCCTACACCCATTGAGGAAATGGATTTGGAACAAACCAAACAATGTCAGGTTTTTGTCCTGGGTGACTCTGTCACTAAGTACTATGATAGATATATATGCAATCCAAACAAAAATAGCAGGCTGTGTTGTAGCTGTAGAGGGGCCAAAATTTCAGACATGACTAATCAGTTAGATATTGTCCTAAACAACTGTGAACCAAATCCTTTGGTTGTTATACATGCGGGCACCAATAATGTAAACAATTTTGAAATAGAAGACATAAAAACGGATTTTCAAACATTACACAGCAAACTAGAACAAGAGTTGCAAGGTCTGTTTTTCAGAAATTCTCCCAGTTCCCTGAGCGGGAAGAACAGAACAGAATAAAATTAAATACCATTAACCAATGGTTAAGGAAATAGACTCTTGAAAAGAGACTAAAATGTTTAACCCATTGGGAAGACTTTGAAAACAATTTTAATCTCTTTGGTTGGGACAGCCTACATTTAAACAAGAAAGGAAGTGCAACTCTTGGAAAAAAAATTTAAAAATTCATTACATCACATTTTTTTTTTTAAATTTATCTTACTTTTTCTTCCCCTCTGCCATTCATCAGTGCATCCGCCCTGGTCATGGTGCTACTGCGACCCCACTGCCTGTTAAGCCCCTCACTTCCCCCAGTCACTCCTGGCTTACGCACCGCGAGGCGGGGCACAGCGCCATAGTGGGGTCCCGGCGCTGTGGAACCGTATCTAGTTGGGGAAGCCCTCCGCCAGGCGGCTAATCAGGTCTCGGGAGCAGGGCATCGTATAGACATCTGGCAGGGAGGGAATTTTTATCCCTGTAGGCTGGGGCGGAGATGTGCAATGACGCCAGCGTCTGTCCCGCCCCAGTGCTCATTGATTATGCATCGGTGCACGGGGTGATGCATCTAGCTGCCGCTAAGCGTCACCACGCACCGAGCGCAGATACCCCCAACCCCCCAGAAAAGGAGAGCAGTCCTAGGGACGCTCAATCCTTCTGCCCCCAGCCGGCCCTCCGATGACCTGGGCTCGCTCCATACCCGTCTGCTCATGCTGCAAGCGGAACTAACTGCCGTGCCGGGCAGGCCAGCCATTACCATACTTAAAACTAAATGGACAGGAACAAAGGGAACATGAACCATCCACAAATGTACAGGCAATCAAAGATAAACAACCACAAGTGTATAGATTTCTGGTGGCTAATGCCAGAAGCTTGAACATAATAATAAAAAAAAAAAAAAAACAGAAACTGAACTAATTTTACATAGGGACAATACTGATTTTGGTGCAATAACAGAAACATGGTCAGATGAAACTAACCTTTGGTCTAAACGTATACAGGGATATAATCTATTTTTTAAAAACAGAGTTGACAAAAGAGGCGGTGGGGTTTGCATTTATACTAAACATACTATTCATTGTACTGAAATCACTGTTGAAGAAAACACATCAGACATAGAAAGCTTATGGTTACAAATACATTTTGCCAGCAAATCCATGCTCACTCTTGGTAATTGTTATAGACCCCCCTCAAGTCCCACAGAATACAACAGAATGTTGTTACAAGAAATAAAGGCTGCAAACTCATCAGAAGTAGTAACAATGGGTGACTTCAATCACTCTGGAATAAATTGGTTTCAATTAACTGGCAGTTCTAACAAAGAGTCAGACTTTTTGAATACCTTATTGGCAGTAGGCTTAGAACAGAAAGTAATGGTACCTACAAGAGAAAATAATACCCTGGATTTGGTTAAGACCAACATGGATAGTATATCTGATGTCTCTATTAAAGGAACTCTTGGAAATAGTGTTCACAATATGGTGACATTTACTGTACATATGTTGGTGGATGTACAGTACATACAAGATCAACATGTGCAAAAAACTATAATAAAGCAGACTGTCAAAAAAAATACAAAACACTGTAGACACTATTGCCTGGGATGGGATTCTAGCACAACTGTCAGTTGATGACTGATGCATGCATATTTGTAGTATTGTAAACACAGTGGAGGAATGGTATGTGCCAGACAAGGAAATTAACAACAATACGGGTAAAGTGCCTTTGTGGCTGGCCACTCACGGTTTGAAAAGTGGTAGGGCCAAGGATGTAAGGGGTAATTTCTCCCCCATTAAATACATTAACACGGTTGCAAAAACTGATAGAGCCACTTATGAAAGTGGTAGGGCCATGTCCCTAGCCCCCATTTTAATGCACTAAAGATAACAATAAGCGTTATTTTCACACAATAAGGGTATTGTGATGTGCCTCAAAGATGTTGGACACAAGTTGTGGTTTGTGTCACAACTTGCATCAAAAGTAATTTTATAACACGGTCTGCTTCTGATCCAGACACAGCTGTGTCAAAGCCCACTTGCACCAGGGTTACATCCACACCCACTTTTGTGGGATTTTGGAAGCCCCACCATGGATGCGATGCAAGAGGGCCCACCATGTAGACAAGCCAGGAGGTTATCTAAGTGACTTGTGACATGCTAAGACCATTGAGTAGTCAGCAGTTGGGCTGCTCCAGTGGCTCAGATGTCAGTAGTGCTAGGAGGGGAACAGTTGATGAGCCCCCATAAGGGTGTGGGATGGGGCGGTATACCCCTGTAGGGCACTGTCCGAGTACTGTATGGGCATCCATATACCACCAGCATGGAAAGCCTGCCATGGCAGGCTAGTGCCAACCCCCTCCAATCCTGGATATAGTCACAATGCAGTGGTGGCATAGTGCCCCCCCTACTCACAAGTGGCCCTCATCCTCATCACCGTAGTGAAAAAAAGACAGCTGGTCCCAGTCCATGTCCCCTGCATGCCCATGAAGTGCCCTAACACACATGCCAAGGTTGTACCTGGTGGTCAAGTGGCCGCCCACCCTGTCCACCCCGATAAACAGTGGTCAACCACCCCACTCTCCCCATCCCTGACCTGCATCTGCAACTAGCACTTCCCTCCACACCCCAACCCAGCCAGCCACAGAATGTAATCTCACAGACCGTATAAGCATACTGTACACTTATGCGGTCTGTGCAATCGTATTCTGAGGCTGACCATGGTGGTGTGCGGAGGGAAGTGCCAGTTGCAGAAGCAGGTCAGGGATGGGGGGAAGTGGGGTGGTTGACCACTGTCTGTCCGGGTGGGGTGGATGGCGGGCCACTGGACCATCACATACAACCTTGGTATGTGTGTTAGGGCACTTCTTGGGCATGGGGGAGATATGGACTCAAACCAGCTGTCTTTTTTTCACTAGGGCAACAAGGATTGGGCCCCCTGTGAGCTGAGAGGGCACTATACCACCACTGCATTGTGGCAGTATCGGGGATTGGCAGGAGTTGGCACTAGCCTGCCACAGCTGCATTCCACATTGATAGCACATAGGTACCTCGACATTGCAGGGGCAGTGCACTACCATGGCACAATGCCCCCTGCAACAGCTTTGTGTTGGCTGCCCCTTCTGTGCCCAGTTTCTGGGCTTGCTGCTCCTTGGGGCACATGGGGTGCCCCCTGTGCACTTGTCCATAGATGTGTCCGCGGACTTGTGCCAGGACACTCCACTGCGCCCATTGTTCGGCCATAGACTGTATATTGTGGCTATTCTAGAAGTTTTGGTGCAAGTCACCAACCTTCTGGAATAGCAAGCTTTGTGGTTGCGGGATGCAGCCCCCTTTTCTTCTGCATGTTGTGTCTGACACAGGTGGCTTCTAAAATTGGGCCCACTGTTTCTTTAGTTATGTAGATTTTATCTGGTTAATCCTGCTGTCCCTCCCACCAGCATTTTGAAAGAAGCGCCCCAAGTGGCACACCCACAACCTCCCACAGTCTGATTCAGATTCAGTCAGTAGCCACGGGAGCACGTATAGACATTCTTTCTAGATAGAGCTATTAATAGCTCCAGTTTGCTATTTACATGTTCTGGTGCCTTACCAAGACCAGGTGTAGACTGATACAGAGCAATCTACATGTCCATGTATACTGGGACATGAAGATTGCAAACCGGAGCTATTGATAGCTCCATCTATAGAGAATGTCTATACACGCTCCTGCAGCTGCTTCTTGGTTCTGATGTCAGACTCAGGACAGCCGTGGGAGGTTAATGGTGTGCAGATAGAGGTGCTTCTTTCAGAATGCTTAGAGAAGGGATGGCAGGATCAACCAGATAAAATCTACATAACTAATGAGACAGTAAATTAAAAAATGTTTACAATTTTTGAAAATGCTACTCAGGACCTGCCTCATCTGAGGTGTGGCCCATATACAGGTGGACATTTCCCTTTAAAACTTGGTTTACTGTATGTGTGTGGGGACGCGGCAGCCACTCAAACATTATCAAGAAGTTAGAGTATGTTTACAGTAAGTTAAATATCTAAATAATACCTGTAAAAAAATTTCAATTGTGGCTAATTGTTTTCACACCAAGTTTTCTATCAGTTGACAGCTCAAAGAGGTTACAAGAATGTTTGCACAGCTGTAACCATGATAAGGCTTGCTTGCATATCTAGTGACCTTGCTGATGCTCAGACTGATCAAAAACTTCAGACAGCCCCAGACAAAATGACGTTGGAACACCACAGGCCCTACACTGCCAACTTGGGTCTTTCCACCACACGCTGGATGTTAGTCACATGCACTGCCACCACTGTACTATACAAAGTGCAGTGCCGTCACTGCACTGTGCCACATACCTCACCAAAACAGCATGCTTGTTCCCCAGTCAGGAAAATTGGATGGCAAGCACTACAGGAGATAGCCAGTGACATAATTTAGGCACATGACACGAGTCACAACATTCTCCCATCGAGGGGGCTTTATGGTTTGACTTTGATGAAGTCAGAGTGGAAAAATGCGGGAGTTGCCCCACACTGAACTGGAAAAAAAGACTGTCAGCCCTGGTGTCTGCCAGTAACATAATCTGGGCATGTGACGTCTGACCCCAGCACCCTTCCATCTTGGCAGCGGGCAGTTTGACTTCAAGCAGTTCACTGAGTGGGTGCTTTGACCACATGCTCCTTGATACCTCTGCCCACTAGTAGTGGCCCTAGCCTATCCATGCAGTTGTTGCAGGCTCTCTCTGCCCCCAACCCTCCTCTCGACACGGTCACTTGCCCTTAACCCCAGATGGTAGACTCTCGAGGCCTACCTCAGCCATGCTGCATGTACCCGTGGCCTCTTAGCTAGCAGTCTTTACCACAGACCCTTTTTATATTTTTTTCTCTAGCCAACAGCGGACTCCCCACTCAGTCACCTAGTATTTCCCAGAGCACAGTGAACTCCAGGAACAAGCTGCTCCTTCTTCAGCGTGCCGCTGGCGCGTCCCATGGCCTGAAATGAACACTGTGTGCTGTACCACATGCACTGCCATCAGTGCACTGTGCCACATGTCTTGCTGACTCTCAGTGCACTGTGCCACATATGCTGTTGTTACAGTGCTGTGCCATGTGCACTGCTGTCTCTGTGCTTGGCCACATGGAAGACATTAATGCAAAACTATATAACACACTATGCTATTAAAGCAAAATTTAATTTACACAAGAAAAGGCACAGGTTTTCAGTGTCCAGAACTTGTATCTCAATGTCTTGTGTGTCCCACCTTCTGAGGGCCAGTGTCCCTCATTTACCCACATTTTAAGTGTTAGTGTCTCATATTTCAGTTATACTGTGTTTAGAGATATGTGGTCAATGGGCATGAAGGGTGGTCTGAGGAGGGGTCCTGCTGCAGGGTGGGTGGTTGGGGGCTGGTCCAGAGAGAGCGTGGGTCCAACTCACCAGGGTGTTCTACTGGGGGCTGTTCCCTGGGTGGAAAGGGTGGTCCCTTGACGGCTGGTCCAGCTGCAGGGAGGATGATTACAGTTTTCCAGCTGCAGGGAGATTTATCGGAGGTTGGTGGAACACATGAAAAGGCACATGTGATATGTGGTCCTTGGGCAGGAAGGCGGGATCCAGGGAGGGGTCCTGCTGCATGGGGGGGGTCGGAGGGTGGCTGGTCCAGAGGGAGTGTGGGTCCAGCTCCCCAGAGGGTCATTTGGGAGATGAGGGTGATCCAGCAGCTCCAGGGAAGGTGCTCAACTGGAGGGGGGGGGGTGTTGCGTGGATGGAAAGGGTGGTCCCATGAGGGGGTCCAGCAGCAAGGAGGGTGGTTGGGGTCTTCCGGCTGCAGGGAGTCTTATCTGAGGTTGGTCTGAGTAGGGTGGGAGTGTTCCAGCTACAGGGTGATTTGAGATTAGTGGATGGTGCTGACCTGTATGGTAGAAGGGTGGATCCATCTCAAGGGAAGGTGGTCATCTGGAGGGAGAGGCTAGTCCAGGGAAGTAAGGATGGTCAGGGGGGAGGTCAAGCTGCAGGTGGGTTGTCAACTGGGGGAGGCTGTTCCTCTGACTGTTCCAGCTGCTAGGAGAGTGGTTTGGAGGTGGGGTGCTGAGGTTGTTTAGCAGCTTTGAAGGGTGGTTCAGTGACATGGAGGATGATTGAATGTTACAGCAGACTGGTAATGGGGCTGGAAGGGTGATCCAGCAAGAGGAAAGTTGGGTAGACAGACGGTAGAGTCTCTAGTTCCTGAGACCCACCTCCCCTCAGCCCTGGCCTCAGGCTCCTGAGCCCCCCTCCCCACCATGGTGGCATGCTCCCCAGCCCCCATCCCCACTGCCCTGGTGGCAGGTTCCTAAGCCCCAGCCTCAGGCTTCTAATTCCCTATAGCCATGTCCTCAGGATCCTGAGTACCATAACCCCTTCTGTCATGGCTGTAATATCCCTGGTAGTCTAGGGAACCCCCAACCCCCAACTGTCCCTCCAGCATTATATGTATCTTAAACTTGTGGTCCAGTGATCCTCAGTGCCAGCCAAAACAATTATCAGACCCTCTCCTCCCGACCCACCTGCTCAGGACCCACCTCTCTTCACCTTCCTCATCATGGTCACAATCACTGCAGTTGATCCACACCAGGGAGCCGACTGGCACAGCTCTCCACTCGCCACCTCAGCCAACCATTGTCAGATACACATACCAGATTGTGCATACTTTAGAAGCAGTTGATTCTTCAGTAGGTGTGATCTTGTTTTTCTATCGGATGGTAGCCGGCCGGGGTGATGATTGGAGGGCTATGCCGGTCATCATCTGATGTGCCATGGATCAGCTGAAATGATGGTGACTGGAGCAAGGGGGGATGCAGGGAGGTGGGTCATGAGTGAGCATGGAGTGCATGGGGGTATAGGGTTAGTGAGTGTGAAAGAATTCAAGAGGTAGGGGTCAGCAGGTGTGATAGAGTGCATTGGGGTATGGGGACAGTTGATGGGTATGACAGCAGTGGGGGATGAATTGTGGGTGTGGCAGTGTGCATGGGGTATGGGGTTGGTGGGTGTGATCACGTGCATGAGAGTATGGGGTCAGAGGTGTGACAGCATGTATATGGCTGGTGGGTGTGACAGCATTCAGGAGGGTATGGGGTCATGAAGTGTGGCAGCATGCATGAGGGTACAGGGTCAGTGGGTGTGATAGAGTGCATGTGTATGGGGTCAGTGGATGTGACAGTATGCATGACTGTATGTGGTCATTAGATGTGACAGAATGCATGAAGGTATGGGGCTGCTGGGTGTGATAGAGTGCATGATCTCAGTCAGTGGGTGTGACAACATGCATGGGGATATGGGGTTGGTGGATTTGACAGTGTGCATGTAGGTATGGGGTCAGTAGATGTGACTAGGTGTATGGGATCAGTGGGTATAACAGAGTGCATGGGGTATGGGGTTGAAAGGTGTGATAGAGTGCATGGAGGTATGGGATCAGTTGGTGGATGTGACAGCGTGCATTGGGTATGGTGATGGTGGGTGTAACAGCATGTAGAGGGTAGGGGTTCTTGAGATATGACAGCATGCATGAGGGTATGGGGTCAGTGGGTGTGACAGCATGCATGAGGGTGTGGGGTTGGTTGGTATGGCAGCCTGCACTGGTGTACAGAGTCAGTAGATGTGACAGAGTGCATGGAGGTATGGGGTCAGTGGGCATGTGTGCATGGGGTTGGTGGATGTGACAGTATGTATGGGGTCAGTGGGTACGACAGTATGCATGGGGGTATGGGACTGATTGGTATGACTGCATGCATAGTGCTAGGGGGTCAGTGGGTGTGATGGGGTTCATGAGGGTATGGTAGGTGTGATTGAGGGGAGGTATTTATGGACTAATGCTCTAATATTTTTTAATACTTGCTCGATAAAGTCTTTGTCCAGTCACCAGATGTGTGCCATTTCATTTCTATTAACTTCATCATGTTGTGCATGCATGTCTTCTGTCATGATGGGTGTATGTGGTTGGTGGGTGTGACAGAGTGTGTGGGAGTATGACTGAGGTCAGTTGGTGTGGCAGATGGCATTGTGGTTTTGTGTTAGGCATGACAGAGTGTATGGGGGTATTGGATTATGAGGTGTGAGAGTGTGCATGGGGTTATGGCTCAGTAGATGTGACAGTGTGCTTGGGGTATGGGGTCAGTGGGTGTGACAGTGTGCATGGAGTTATGGGGTCACTGAGTGTGACAGCCTTTGTGGGGGAATAGGGTCAGCAAGTGTGACAGAGTGCATGGGGTTATGGTATTGATCAGTGAGTGTAACAGCATGCATGGGAGTATGGGGTCGGTCGGTGGATGTGACAGTGTGCATGGGTGTATAGGGTTGGTGGGTGTGCCACATGTACTGCCAACTCCACGCTGTGCCCCGTGCACTGCTAACACTGCAGTACACCATGCAGTGCCACGTGCACTGCCAAAACCACATAGTTCCATGTGCACTTCCACCACCTTGCTGTACCACACACACTCTGAACATTGCTTTGTAACTTGCACAATGCGCCCACTATGCTGTACCATATGCGCTGCCATCACTGTTTTGCTACGTGCATTGCCATCGCTGTGGTGCCACATGCACTGCTGGCTCTGTGTTCCACATTCAGTCCTATTTTTGTTCTGTGCCACATTCACTGCAAACAACACACAGTGATGTGGTTTGCCATCACTGCATCACCACATGCACCATTACCACGTGCACCTCTGTCACTATGCAGTGCCACAATCATTGCCGACACTATGCTGTGGCACATGCAATGCCGACACTGTGTGGAGCTATGTGCACTGCTGACTATGCAGTGCCATGTGCATTGTGAACTCCATGCTGTGCCACATTCACTGCCAACACTATACAGTGCCGTGTGCTCAGCCATAACTGCATTGCCATGTGAACTGCCACCAATGCAGTGCCATGTGCACTGCTGACTCTCTGCTGCACCATGTCCACTGCTGACTCCATACTGTACCATGTTCACTGCCAACACAGTACCACATGCTCTGCCATCATTGTGCATTACCACATGCACTACCATCACTATGCAGTTCATGTGCACTGTTGTCACTGTGTGGTACCATGTGAACTGTCAACTCTGCTGTGCCATGCTCATTGCCAAAACCACACTGTGCTGTGCTGTGCTGTCACTGTACTTTGCCATGTGAACTGCCATCAGAACTGTGATACATTCACTTGCCACATTCACTGCCAACTCCATACTGTACCACATTCACTGCCAACACGCAGTGCCATGTGGTTAGACATCACTGTGCTTTTTGCACCACCGATACTACACTGTGACATGTGCACTGCTTGTCACTGCAGAGCTTGTATGTCTGTCATCCATTGTTCCATGTGCAGTGCCGTTGCTGCACTGTGCCATGTGTACTGCAAACACTAAACTGTGCCATGTGTACTTCCTTCAGTGCACTGCTGATGGCACTGCTTTCAATTGCACTGTGCCACATGCACTGCCATTACTGCCCTGTGCCATGTGCACAGATGACAGCACTATGTCTTATGCACTGCCAACATCACACTGTGCCACGTGCACTGCCTGTCATTCCTGTGTATGTATGGCTGTTATTGCATTGTGCCATGTGCACTGCCATCACTGCACCGTGCCTCGTGCATTGCCTGTCATTCCTGTGTGTGTATGTTTTTTTTTTTGCATTGTGCCATGTGCACTGCCATCACTGCACTGTGCCTTGTGCACTGCCTGTCATTCCTGTGTGTGTTTTTTTTTGCATTGTGCCATATGCACTGCCATCACTGCACTGTGCCAAGAGCACTGCCAACACTGCTGTATAGTGTGCCATATACACTGCTACCACTGTGCTGTGCCACAAGCACTGTGCCACATAGATCACCAAAACAGCATGCATGTTCTCCAGTGGGCCACGGTCTGGAACCATGGATGGGGGGGATCATTGCTGGTGATGCCCACTGAAGTTATCCAAGCACGAGACACAGGACCCCATGCCCTCCTGTCATGGTGGCTTGCAGTTCCGCTTTGATGAGTAAATTGTATGGGAGGATGGGGGCATCCCCTCACAGAACTTGAAGAAAATCATTTTTCTAGTTCTGTGTCTTCCTTGTTGATAGGCAGTGATGTCATCTGTGCACATGACAATTGATTATAATGCCCTCCCATCATGCTTGTGCACAGTTTAGCTTTGATGAGTTATTGGCAGCAGCACCATGCTCTCAAGCCCCCCTCCCTGACCTGGCCTCATGCTCATGCCCCACCCCAGGCCATGGTCCTAAGTAAGTTCTGTTTTTTTTTCCTTAGGTGTCTGACACTTGAAATGGTGTTGCGGGGAAGAGAAAGGACCATACCAGTGTTTAATAAGGTGTTAGAAGCAGAAGGCAATATCTGGGCAGGGACAGACAGTATTGGCATTAAAATCACCCATCATCCACACTATAAGTAATGTCAACAATACTTAAGCTACAGGGATCATTGATGAAATCTGGACTACTGGACCAGACCCAAAATGATAAAAACTGAACTATTTTAGTCCTTTGAGCAAGTCAAGATTTCATGTAGGGTGATGGGTGTGGGTAAAATCTGGACTGCCAGATTGAGACAGGACCAAAACAGTAAAAGGTCCAGGTCTGGCAGCATGGATTTCACCCATATCTTCACCCTTAATAACATCTGGATCAGCTGGAACAGACTGACTGGTCTGGCCAGAACAGACTGACTGGTCTGGCCAGAACAGCCTGACTGATCAGTTTGTGCCTGGTTTGACTGGACCATTTTTTTTACCATTCTGGGTCTGGCCCGACGGTTCCGATTTTTTTTTCAAACATTGTTTATGCTCCTCCTGCTATATCAATGAGAAAATCAGCACCATCCACAAGCAGAATGCATTTATAAGTTTTATTGTATACACTCAATGAGAAAAGTGGCAAAAAAACCTTACAGTACCAGCCTCAACAAACCATGAGATGCCAAGCAGGAGCTTAAGGTCCTTTGACCAGTTTTGAGCCATAGTATATCATCTGGGATGCAGACTCCCTGATAATGCACTACAGCATAAAACCAGTTGGAAGACCTTAAGCTTCTGCCTGGCATCTCTTCTTTTGTTGGGGCTAGTACTGCAAGTTTATTTGCTATTTTTCTCATTGAATGTATGCAATAAAAACTTACAAATGTATTCTGTACCCCTGCATACCCGGGACTCATCGCTGTGCTGCCCCCCTCCCCCAGCTTGCTTCCCAGGATGGGGTTCACGTTCAGCTTCTTGGCATTACATTACCACATTCCAACTGGCCACCCAAGGTGGAGGTGAAAATGGAGGTATCCCTGAGGGTCAGTGACTCAAGTCCAGCATGGCCGTGGGCAGCCAGTAGAGCTTGCTGGCATGCTTCACACACCCAATCAACAAACACACTCCAATGGCCCACATCTCAGCTGCTGTTCCCCTCACCACCACCTGTAGTCACCCTGATGGAGTAGAGCAGAGGGAGCATCTGACAGGATGCTTGATTGTCCTCCCCCCAGCTGGCTATCGGATGGCCCAAGCTTGTTCCCAAACCCAGGTCCCTGGCATCATGAGTGGTGGCACTGCCACTGTACTAGCATGCCAGCTTGATGGTTCCAATTTTACCAAGTCCTCTACAGGATGTCACTTAATTGCTATTTAGGGCGATCCCTGGTGAGGCCTCCCCCCATACTTCAGACACTGAGTCACAAAACCATATCGCCAGTTCTCTGCCTGTATCCACGTACCACAGCATCAGGAATCATACATGAGGACAGGATGGGGAGTGTAGAGTGTTCTCTTGAAAATTATCTCTATATGGACGACCCCACCAACATTTTGAATGGAATCCTTGCTGGGCACAATGTAACGTATTACTGTATATACATCATAAAATAGGTATACATATATACAATATAATTTATTTTATTGTAGCCTACCTATCCATGCACTCACTGATCAAAACACAAAGGAGCAGCATATCAAGTGCAACCATAGCATAGCAATGATAGCCTAACTCCCGCTTTGATAATTGCTCAACAAAAAGTATATTATGCAGTGCAAACATACATGCACTACACTCCCTTATGTCAAAGCTCCATGAAAAATAAATGCCTTTTGGTCAGTTACGTTGCTTAATCAGTCTCTTTTCAGTCAATGCAGTACTTGTAGCATACATCACAGCACGTAGAGTGGTACTTATGGCACTGTTTTTGTCTTCTACAACATGTGGCTGCACTCAACATGCTCAAGGCACCGCTGACACAATAACAGCCTTTTGTGCATTGAGTTGTGTAACATAGGGTCATCAGCCATATTGCTCATGTCATTACACCCCAACCCCCACCCTGTACAGACTGACAGGCATTGGGGTGTGTGACATAAGGTCGTCAGCCATAATGCTTATGCCATTATACCCCCATCGCCACCCTGCACCCACTGACAGGCATCGGGGTGTGTGGAATTGGGTCGTCAGCCATAATGTTCATGCGATTACACACTCCACCTAAACAGAAAGTTACAAAAAAAAAGCTTAGCACCCTCATAGAAACACAGAATTGTTGGTGGAAAAGGACTGCTTGGCCCACTCAGTTTGCCTAAATGTTCCCTGCCTGGTCTACATCTGCAGATTCCGGCTGGTCTCCTGCACCCCTACCTGTGTTCTAATATACCTGTATGTTTATCCTTTGCGTACTTGAAACCCCAACCATTCTAGCCTCCAGTACTTGGCTGGCAATCTGTTCCAGGCATCTACCTTTTCCATGTAGGATATTTCCTCACATCTCTCCTCATAGGTCTCATAGGTAAATACAGAGCCATATAGATGTTAGTCCTTTTGCTCGCCATTTAGTTAGTAACCCCGGATATTGTATTTGAATAGAAAGCTATCCAATCTGTTTTTAAATGTGTTCACAGTATCACTAGCTACTACTTCCAAGGGTAATCTATTCCAAATATTGGTGGCCCTCAGCGTGAGCCAGGATTTCCTTTTATTCATTTTTGGACAT
The DNA here is from genome assembly GCA_016271365.2 of Neoceratodus forsteri. Lineage (NCBI taxonomy): Eukaryota > Metazoa > Chordata > Ceratodontiformes > Ceratodontidae > Neoceratodus > Neoceratodus forsteri. The sequence goes on from CM028132.1 coordinate 691,027,552, forward strand.
TCAACAAAAAGTTGTAGTGGGTGAGATCTGGTATTATATATAGGTTCCCTGCATTTCAAGCCAAGTAGTTCCCATAAATCTGGATTGATAGTTGCTTTATATATTAAACACATATCTCCCCTTAAGCGTCTATATTCCAAGGAGTACAGACCTAAAGTGTTTAACCTTGTTGTGTAATCTAAGCCTTTGACCTCTTGTATATATCTGGTGGCTCTCCTTTGGACTCTCTCGAGTGCCACTATTTCAGTCTTACCCATGGGTGACCAGAACTGCGCACAGTAATCCAGGTGAGGCCTCACCAAGGACGTATACAGGGCAGGAGAACATCCCTACTTCTTGATGTGATATGCTTGTTGATACAGTGTAGAATACTGCTCGATTTTTTAATAACTGCATTACAGTGCGTCTTAAATGATAGGTCTTTTGTAATCATAATTCCCAAGTCACTCTGTTGATCGACAATACTAAGTATTTTACCACCAAGTATATAGGGTAACTGCTTGTTTGCCTTCCCAAAATGTATAACACAACACTTGTCTACATTAAACGTTAGTTTTTTCTCTACTGCCCAAAGTTCCAGTGTATCCAATGCCTCTTGTAGTGCTATAGCGTCATTTTGGTTATTAATTGGAAATCCAACCCTGGTGTCATCAGCAAACTTGGAAACCCAAACCCCATTATTGACCTTCAATGAGGCAATGTATGTATTGAATAAACAAGGCCCCAAGACAGATCCCTGGGGAATTCTGCTCGTCACTTTGGCCCATGCTGAGTTGGCCCCATTTATGTTGACTGATTGTTTCCTAGAGGTAAGCCACGCATTCACCCATTTTGTTATTGTTCCTGGTAGGCCATGCAATATTAATGCGTCGATGAGCTCGCCATGAGGACCTTATCAAAGGCCTTTGAGAAGTCGAGATATACCACATCCACAGGCTGCCCCTCTCCCAATGCCCTGCTGACCCTTCCATAAAATTCCAGGAGGTTGGTCTGGCAGGACCTTCCAGTGGTGAAACCATGCTGGATGGGGTCTACCAAGTCTGTCTCCTTGATGTGTTCCATAATATACTCTTTTAGGATACCTTCAAATATTTTTCCCAGGACTGATGTCAGACTAATGGGTCTGTAGTTGGATAAGTCATGTTTATTCCCCTTCTTATATATGGGAACCACACTTGCCTGTCTCCAAGCCTCCAAAACCATCCCCTTTCTCAGTGAGGTTTGAAAGGTTACTGTCAGGGGTCCCGCCAAAAAGGTCTGCCAGTTCTTTAATTATTCTTGGATGAATTCCATCCGGACCTTGGGATTTATTTTGATCGATTTTAAGTAGCCTTTTGAGTATATCTTCACTAGTTATCAGTGATTCTATGTTTAGTATAGTAGGCAGATGTTCCAGTTTAGGGGAGGATTTATTGTTGAATACAGATAAAAAGAAGTCATTGTATAACTGGGCTGTGTGGGACTGGTCCATGATTGTTTTATCATCATTTGTGTGTAATGGGTCAATAGGTCTGTAAGTTCCCTTTTTGTTATTAATATATGTGTAAAATGATTTGTAATTATCCTGGACTTTTGTTGCTAATTTTAATTCAAATTTTGATTTAGCTTCTTTAATACATTTTTTGGACTTTTTTAGTAGGGCTTTGTAAGTATTCCACCATGTGTTACTTCCTGATTTTTTGGCCTTGTAAAAAGCTCTATTTTTTTTCTTTATCAAAAGTCGTATTGATTTAGACATCCATTTGGGTTTACTTTTATTGGTGACATCTGTTTTCTTTATTAAAGGGTGAAGGTCTGAGTGGCAAGAGTTATTTTACCCACAAAAAGATCCCACATAGACGCGAGTGTTTTGTTCTGGAAGTCCTCAACCCAATTCCAATTTTTTAGAAATAATCTCATGCTAGTAAAGTCAGCTTGATTGTAGTTAAATTTGCTAGTCCTACTTTTATTATTATCGGATAATATGTCAAGGGAAAAATAAACCATGGAATGGTCACTGGATCCGAGAGGAGCTATAACTTTACAGGATGATATAATATCCTCTAAGTTACTTAATACTAGGTCAAGTATGTGGTTGTTCCTGGTATTTGAATTAACCCATTGGTTCATCCCTGATAGTAAACATGTTTCCAAATATCGTGATTCTGTAATACTACTTGTCTGTAGGGTTGTCCAGTTAATACCTGGTAGATTGAAATCTCCAACTACTATATTGTTTTTTTGTTCCACCTATAGTATTCAGAAAATCTAGGAGTTGTTCCTCCTGACCTGTTGTTACGGATGGGGCTCTATATATTACTCCAATGTTGATGGCATGTGAGTGGCGGGGAGATATTTTGACCCATAGAACTTCAATTTTGTCCAATTTGGATGTATCAATTTCTTCGGAATCTATTTTGTCAGAAATATATAAGGCCACTCCCCCACCCTTTTTGGTCCTTCCTATCCTTATGGTACAAACTAAAACCATTTATTTGTTTGTCCCAAGAATCATTTGGGTTCCACCAGGTCTCGGTTATGGCACATAATCTGATTTTTAATTGTTCTAGGGTTAATTTTAATTCGTCCATTTTATTATTTAAGCTCCTAGCGTTTAAAGAAAGGAAATTATATGGGATACATTCATGTGTATCTTTATTTAGAAGAGAAGCAATTGGCCTCCCCCCCCATGCCAAGTTTAAATTTACTTCTAAAGTATGTCTAAGATGGTGGGCAAAAATTTGTTTCCCCCTTCTGTTTAGATGAAGTCCATCCTGTGCATATAACTTTGGGTCCCTGAATTTAGTCCGTGTTCAAGAAAGGTATGACTCTCTAATACATCATCTTTTCAACCATCCATTTAGCTGTGATATATCATTATTTACGTGACGTGTTGCCCTAGGTATTGGTAAGATCCCAGAGATAATAAGATCGCATCCATCCCTTGTAAGGGTCCTTCCTACCTCCTCAAACTCTCTCTGAATTTCTAGGAGCCTTCTTTACCCAAGGCCATTTGATCCCACATGTAGAAGCATCAGAGGTTGATGGGTATTTTCTCAGGCCTGGGAGGAGATTTTAATGTCTTTTATGCCTGCTCCAGGGAGTGCACTTACTGTGGTTGTTAGTTTACAATTTTACAAATAATGTGGTCTGTGTATTTCAGCATGGAGTCACCCATAACCAAGATGTCTCTTAAATTGGTCTCTTCATTTCCTGTTAGGTTGTTATCAGTTGTGTGTTTGCTCTTTTCTATTGGTGTGTGCGGTAGTGATTTATTATTGTGCATATTTGTGGATGAGTGAGGGGATTTTGTAGTATTTATTTCCTTGTTAGGTGGAATATTCTGTAATGAGCATGGTTCTCCTGGCGTGTGGGGTGGGGGGTCACATTTTGCAGATGTATTGCATTCTGCGTTTTGATTAAAGATGGAGAACCTGTTTGGTGTTAAGATATTTGAGGAACCTCCTATGTTCCTTCTGCCCTTTATCCTGTTTTTATTAGTAATGTTTGTTACGAGACTCCAGTCCTCCTCAATCACATGTGTTTCATTCTGGTGGCTAAGTTCACATGACAATATTGTTGCATCCACAGCAGAATCAATATATTGTTCCAGATTACTAAAATCAATCTGTACTTGAACCCTCTGTTTTAACACCTGTATTTCGGTTTGTAGAATATCAATGAGTTTGCATTTGTCACAGATAAACCCATCACTGGGCTCATCCTCAGTTGACATTAAATATCTAGTACACAGCCTCATTTTTAACACACTGAGTTACTATACCTTATAAGAAAGTTTAGAGTCCAGAATCCCTGCTATCCCAGCGGACACAACAGACACGCGTGTCTCCTGCTACACACGCTGCCCTGCTCACTGCAGTGTGAAGCTTTATGTATGTAATGCGACCGGAAGTGTTCAAAAAGGCCACGGACACCTGCCAAACATTTTTAAGTGAAATAAAGCTTAAAATTGATCCACTCAGCGTTCCATTCACTCTCCTGAACTCTTCTCCCCCTCCAGCTTCATCGTATGCCTCCTGGTCAAGGGGCTGGTCCTCATGTGTAAGAGGCTTCCCACCTACACCCTGCTCACATCTGTGAGGTACTTGTAGCTCTTGATCATGTCACCTCCCTTCTCTCTTCCAGGGTATACATGTTGAGATCTCTCCCTGGACCACTTCACAACCCCTGAACCTGCATACCTCCAGGTGACCACTCTCCCTACAACTGAACCATCCCCCAAGACCACCCTTCCCTCCCACACCTGCCAACCACTGTTCCTACAGCAGCAACAGCCCCCTTACCTGACACCCTCCCTACAACTGGACCACCCTTCCAGTACCCTGACCAGTGTCCCCCAAGCTGAACCCCCTCTCTGGAGCTAGCCCCTACCCATCACCTGGACTGGCCTCCCCACCCAAGATGGCCACCTACCAGAACAGCTTCTCCTCCAGATGACCACAATTCATGCAGCTGGATCCTTCCCTTTCCTGCCCACGGACCAGCAATCCACTCCTCCCCATGACACTTCTCTGCATACCACAGGCCCAGGAATCACACACAAAGACTGGACAGGGAGTGTGAGTTGTTCTCAGAATATCTCTACAAATCTGATTAAAACTCCTGTACATATATCCTCCCCCAACACACACACACACACACACACAGTTTTTAGCGCTTATTACTGGGCACAATGCAGCATTTTATATATGTATGTATAAAATATTATACTGGAAAAGATAACTCTTAGTCAGAATGCAGAGATAATGTCCCATTATTCTGTAATAACCAGAGAATAGACTGAATAATTCACACTGAAGTGCAAATATATGTTTATTTTTAAATATTAAGTTATTTCTGTTAAGTAATGTGTTTCTAATGTACTAGCCATTGTCTGAACCTTCTCTGTAACTGTAATCTTGTTGTTTAATTTTTATAATTCCAGGTCGCGCCTGAAAAAGAGACTCTGTGAGGCCCAGTGGGTTCACCCAATCAACAAAATTCAATATAGAGGATAATGGCTGGAGATCGGGTGATAACCACACTGTAATCACCTCGAGTGGTTGCTAGGGCAACATGGTAAACCTCGAGAGTGCAGCTCGAGAGGTTTACTGTAGCCCTAGCAACCATGAGAGGTGATTTCAGTGTGGTTGTCACCCGATCCCCAGCCATCATCTTTTATAGTGTATGGTCAAAAAAACATTGTTTGCATTCTATGTGTGAGAGTTATGGAACTCTGGTGCATTCTTTTTTCTTATGCCACTGTTTGGAAGTTCCGAAGTGTGGTTAACAACTTTTAAAATTCTAAACAGTGCATAACAAAGCTGTGTAACTGCTGATTATGGTGGTTAATAGGTACTTACCATACATTATAAATAAATAAATAATGGGACAGTGATTCTGCATTTTCATTGGCTAGACTGAATAATGGGACAGTGGGTAAACATGGCCTTGTCTACTTCGGGAAGTTAGCTGTTTGCCCAATATTTTTTTCTCCTAAAACTGTTGAATTTGTTTTCAAGTGCCAGACCTGTTATCTAAACTTCTATTTAAATGTTTTAACTTACTATTAAATGTTGATGTTGTAGCTCTGCACGAGCCGATTGACTCGTTTTACTCATCTTTGCTAAGCAAGCACTGTTTCACTGCAGCTTCGTTTTACTACATGTACTAAAACAAACTGTAGGTACAGGAACTGAAAGTGCTGAAAACCTTTAATATTTTGAAGTCACTGTTAAATTCTCTGCTATCAACTGTTCTAAGAATGTTGTGCTCTATGCACGAACTACATGCGAAATACACGGAACTCGCCCGTGCTGCCCTGCACCTATGCACAAGCATGTGCAGGCCAGCATTCACTAATGCTGGCTGCCTGTCCATGCCTCTGCTGCCCCCCCTGGCATGCAGCCGTAGGGCTGAGGAACATGGCTGTGCAGGGACAGAGTGTGGGATGTAGCTGAGCATTCAATAGGATGCCTGCCTGGGTCCCATAGTGAATCCCTTGAGTGAATGGGCAGGAGATCCTGGGAAGGTGCAAACCCACTTCCAAATTAAACTACAGGTGAGTGCCTGAATGACCACCCCCAGGTCCTTCCTGGCAGCCCATAGGGCTGGGGCATCATTGTGGCAGGGTCCAGATGCCACCACCAGCAGCTGTCTGATGGGGGGCACATAAATGCGCAGGAACTTTATGGCAGAGTCCCCTGTTGTGTAGCACCAGATGGCACTCTGCACCTTAGTGAATTTCGTGGAGTGTGTGCATGCCCCTTAGCACACTCTTGGACCACCTGTGGAGCATAGCTGCTTGGGTGGCCAGGGGATCCAGCGTACAAGGTGCAAGCACACCTGTGGTGAAAGCTACCGGGGGTGCGCAGGTCCCCACTTCATGGCATCCGGACATAGGCATGCCTATGCGCTGCCTATATGTGGCACATATCCATTAGTGCATAGGGCCCACTGTGAACAAAGTTTTGACTTTTGAAAATGTTTTTCACTATTGAACAATGTTCTGCTGTCTGCTTTCGGCTGTTCTTCACATGTGGTACAGTAAACTGAAATTTAAACAGCAACCTCTAAGTCCACTTTTCTTTTCTGCTTACAATGAGTCACTTTTCCAGTATAATAGTGATAACACGAGTTACACAACCATGCATTAGGTTTCCTCGGTAATAACCAAACCAGGGGTTAATAAACACCTTCGCCATTTATTGGCTTCCTGGTCCAGTTATTACCTTCCTTAACCCAACAACACACTATGGTGTTATTACCATAATAAAATGCATATAAATGTAGGCACTGTTATTTATTGTATTTAATCCCACCAGTCTTTGAAGTCACTGATAATAAAACACAGCAGCTGCATATCTAGTCCAATCGACACAGCAGTTGCAGATCTAGTGCAATCATAGTATAGCTCCAGTTTTATACAGGTTCCACAGCCTTTTATTATGCAATGAATGCATGGCCCTATAATGTCCACTGCAATCTCTCGTGTCCTGGCATAATAAAAAAATCATATGTAAGACTTTTTTTAAATTGCTGTACATTTTATTCCAAGCTTTGTGCTTGCAACACACTCATTACTATACCTTGCAAGGCACTTCCAGCACTGTTTTGCCATTCACAGCATGGTGCTGCGCTCAAAGTACTTGCATTAGGCACCTCTGAGGGGCATTGCCATTCTAATGTTTTTTTCGAGTTCTATGGCAGTCGGGCTACCCAGCAGCTTGAGCAGCCAGTTGAAACTGTGCATGCATGCATGCCTAGGGAACTGCAAGCAGTGGCGAGCTTGATGATGGTAGTTCAATTTACTTAGGCAACTTTCACACGGGAGAATTTCACTTTCAGGAGATAGAAAGACAGTGTATAATTTATTTATGGTATTCTGGGCTAAACATGTTGACTGACAGGTGGTTTTGTTTGAGTGCTGTCATAATTTTCACTTTCTTTAAGTCGGGATTGTGCATGGACATTTGTATTTAATTATACTTGTGCCTCATGTGTTTGCATTTGTTTGCATGTTCATGTTTACTTAACTATGTATTTTTACATTCCAGACATGTTCATTTATCAATGCAAAATGCTTTTATGCATTAGCAGTAGTATGAGTCTTATGACTGTGTGTCACTGAGCCTTGGTTCAGGTGTAATGCAACTTTATATGGTAGAAGACAAATAAATAAGTGATTTGCCGGTTTTTGCATAACACAACATTTAGCACCAGCAGGTCTCAACTCTCACAACATTTCAGAAACAGATTTAAGGACATTCCTTTATTTATTTTGGAAGATATGCTTTTTTGTCCCTTCAGCTTCATCTGTTTTTACTGTTTTTCCTGCTCTGAAGTCATAATCCTCTCTCTCCTTGTGACATCAGAATTAGTTTTGTGACAACAAAATGTGTGACTGCAGGACACAGCTGGAAATGAGATGTTGCATCCCAGCTGGCCTTTTCTTGGTTAATAAACTGGGAAAAATAAATAAATAAATGCACCCCCCCCCCCGGCAGGCTGTAGAGACAGTGTGGTCTAGTGGTTTGAGCACTGTTGTGACTCGGGAGATCATATGTTCAAACCTTGCAAGAACCAAATAGTCACTGTGTGACCCTGAGCACATCACTTAACCTCTCAGTACTCCTGTCCACCAAACTGGAAATGTGGGTAGAAGCCAGACGCCACTGGAACATAGAAACTTGGAAAATGTTGACAGAGGAAAGCCTATTGGCCCATCTAGTCTGCCCAAAATGTCACGTTACATCTCAGCAGGACTATCCTTGATAAAAACATTGTAAAAATAGATACATTCAGGAGTCCTATAAATTAATTTACCCGCCGTCATGAACTAAGCATAGCAATTTCACTACAAAACTTGCAAGCAAGTATTAAAGCACTGAGCAATGCTTGTTTTTTACTGTTTTTCTTTTGAGTAGCGTTTGTTCAAGCTGCAGGTAGATATCCTGTTGTGTTTTCTGTGCTTTTATCCTCCCATTGTCATTTCAGAGCCCCAGTACTGTGTTTGAGTTCTCAGTGTAGAGTCCCTTTGCCCTTCCTATTAGATTGCCTGATTAGCATACCTATACAGATGGCATGGTATTAGTAAGGCTGCAGTCTGAATGCTTCCTGCTAGGCCACTTTCAAACATACATACAAGTCCCAGCCAGAGCTAAATTTAGACCGACTCTCTACAACCCCACACCAATCCTACTACTGACACTGACTTTGAAAAAGTAGTCACTATACTGAAACCTCAGCAATGACGTATGTGGGTGGGTATTGTCTCAGGATGGAGTAAGTAACTTCACAGTGTTTGCTAAAATTTTTATTTGTGTTTATGCGAAACAACTTGCAACTAATCAGCCTATTAGAGAGGACAGTGTTCTGTGCTTTTTTGTTGGAGACAAATGATAGTCCAGAAGGTCTGTCAGGTCTGTCCGACTAAAGCAATAAGGAGAGCAAGAGGTAGAGAAACCAAAGTAAATGGAGGAGCCTTCAAGGTATTGCAGCAGGCGGGGCTTTGTCTGGGGGCAGGGCCTGAGACACCTGAACAGTAGGGACCCAGGTAGGACCATCCAGAAGGGGCTGGGGGGGGATAGGTTCCCAGGAGGGAGGGAGCTTGTGTCCAGTGACAAGGAGGAGCCAGGCCCCTTAAGAGGGGCTGCAAAGGAGGAATTCTTCCTCATTCCTCCTTGTCCCAGGTTGCAAGCAGAATAAGGAAACCAGGATCAGCACACACCAACTGCAGCAGAGGTAAGGCTTGGTCTGGGGCCTAGAGGCCGCATGGCCTAAGGTAGGCATTTTGGAGCTGGTGGCTTCCACCTTGCTGGTTTAGGGCAGTGTAACAAACTGTATTGATGTTGGGGAATGAGGTAATTTAGCAGCTTAGTCATTACTGCTGTCCTCTGTAGTATTCATAAATAGGGTTACCACCTTTTAGGAAGCCCAAAGTGGGACACTTCTGACCGAAACATGATTGATTGCAGGACAATATGTAATCTCAGTCAATGCAACAGACTTGTTTTCTCTAAACAATCAGAATTAGGAATATGTGTTGTAGGTTTTAGTCAGGATCAGCAAACTAGAGGTAAGGGCTGGGGGAGGGCCTGCAGTCGCATGGCCGGGGAAGGGGAGGCCAGGCTTTGTTCTAGGTCTAAGATACCTTGTAGGCTCCTCCAGCAGCTCAGCTGGAAGAAAGAATGAAATGGTTGTCGTGAGGGTATTTGAAAGTCAAAAGAATTTAACATTTACATACAGCACTAATGTTTGTGATCATTACACATACCTCTACTGAGAGCTACAGAAGGTAAATGTTTTTTGTGAGGTATTTGAAAGTCAAAATGAATTTAACATTTACATACAGCACAAGTGTTTATGATCATTACACATACTTCTACTGAAAGCTACAGAAGGTAAAAAAAAAAAAAAGCCTCCACCTATGTTAAAATTGTGATTCTCTGTTAAATGTTATGGACACAGTTAACTCTGGCTGATGAAGAAGGTCAATACTAGTATCAAATGCTTTCTGTTGTTTTGATGCATATAACAAAAAGAACTCCCAGTGGGGAAAGTAGTAGAAGAGACTAGAATCTCATCAGGGGAAATTTGCTACTGAGGATATTAATCACTTTGTGGTCCTGGTTGCCAGAAGAAACACAGATGCTTTACAGGACCGGCTAATGTTGCTGATTATTTATTTACAGAAAAGAATGGGATGGGGGCAGCCTGGAGGCCGGATTGCTGGGCAGTTTATCTAAATAATCAGAATTAGGACTGTGTTGTAGTTTTTTAGCTGTTTCTCATTTGTTTTATCAATTTGAGGTAATTTAGTTAAGGTATTTTATGGTCATAGCACCAACAGCAAACAAGAGGTAAGGGCTTGGATTGGGCCTGTAGACCGCATGGCCTGGTGGGGGATCAGGCCTAGAGCCTAGGTCTGGGATACCTTGCAGGTCCCTCCAGCTGGCTAACTGTAAGAAGTAAGCAAGTTGTTTGTTGGGAGATATTTAGGGTAAAAGTTCACCGGACTACCACTTTTAGAATCAAGCAATTCATGTGTTGGCTGCAGCCTAGAGGTGGAGTTACTGTACCCATACCTGGGCGCAGACTTAGGGGTTTCTCAGAGTTTAATGGTGGAGCCTCCATAATCTTGGGATATCAGTTACTCAGTAAGATTTTAAAGCAGGTCCTGAATGCCAGCAGGGTAACAACATCCCACTCTAACAAATAAAGCAAGGGGTTGCAATGAGTCAGAATTTACAACTTGTAAGTGCTTGTTACACCAATAGATTGCTCAGTAAGCTTAGTGTGTTTAGAAACATTATGTTATGGTTTTATATTGGGCATTGTGAGTCTGATGGTTTGCTAAGATTAAAATTATTTGAGTGTTTTTCACAGGCCCAGGCCCTTCTGGCATAAAGCGTGGGCCTGACTAACTTTAATATGGGGCTCCTAGGTTGCCAGGAGCAAGTACTAGCTACTAGTCGGGCAGATAATGTCCCCCCAAAAAAAGGTGCTAAAATGTCCCACGGTCAATGACCCATGTTGGTGGCAGCAGCGTCAACTTAATCACTAACAAGGGGAGACTGGCCATGATTTGTTTGTTTGCAGGCATATCGTGAAGGTGAACGGAGATCTCGAACAGAAGCTGGCTGCCCTCGTCCGAGGCAAGGGTAAGGCATTGTGGGAGGTGCTGATCAGGGAGCAGGGTGAAGATGGGGGAGCATGACCTTCGGGGCTGCTGCCCCCACCAGAACCCAAGAACCCAGAGGAAGCCAACCTGGGGAAGCAACCGGAGAACCTGGCACCGCTGACCCTGCCTGCTGAACCTGTGTCTCCGACGGGCATGCCAGGCACATCCAGGCAAGAGCCAGAGAAGCTGAAGCACAGTCCCAATGAGACACTGGGGCACCCTCCTCCTCCTCAGAAAAAAGCACGAAGGAAGAGGGATGATCAAGGAGCAGCAGCAGTGGACCAAATAGCGGGTATGCCAGAGTTGGATCAGCTGTCAGCTGAGGGCTCTACTTAGGAGTGGTGTCACCCCCAACAGGAACAGGGTGTGCCAGCCAAAATGGAGCAGAGAGTGGGAAGCCACGGAAAAGGTGCTGGTAGGGCACAGGAAGGAAACTGAGGCATCGGCACCCATAAGCCTGAGTCTGCCGGGGGGCCTTCCAGTGGGCCAGCCAGCACCGCTGCAGGCGAGCTTGTGGACTCATGAGCAATTGGGGCAGGGTCAACCCGTCCTGCCACAAGCAAACTCCTCAGCCGGTAGTACCGGGCCATGGGTCCCACAGCAGCCAGCCCTCGGGGTTGGGTCAGCCATCCAGTGGGAGGGCTAGGGGTGTGGCCATGGTGATATCCCAAGGGTGGGGGGAGCCTAGCATGTGGCCTCCAGTGGGAAACTTGGGTCAATCAGGTGTGGAGCAGAAGCTTGACTGGTTTCTGGAATTACTAGCGGACCCGAATAGGGCATGGCCAGGAGTGGTCCAGGTGGCCCTGGCCATAGCAGGGATTGGAGATGTCGGAGCAGGAGTGGCGTCTGCACCACCACCAAGGCCAGAGCAAGGATCAGTGAGCTTTCTATCCCTGGCAGAGCCCATTGGGTCGCACTTGCCGGACAAGGTGAGGCAACAGATAAATCAACAGAGAATACGTTGACATCTTTGCTCTTCTGAACTGGCCAAAAGAGCCAGAAAAAGTGACAAGGAGAGAGACAATGGAGTTGAACAGAAACAGAAAGCAACTGTGCAGCGGATGTGGGAGAACTGGGCCACAGGGTTCACAATTTATGCAGGAATCCTTACCCAGGGCAGCTCGGGGAAAGCTGATGGATTGTGGGTATACTTTAATAGAATAATGACCATGCACACTAGTAAGCCAGATGAGGGGTGGTTAGAATATGATGAGGCATATCGGAGGAGAAAACAGATGGACACAGCACGATCGTGGGCGGTCTTGGACCTCCCACTGCTGTGGATGATCAATTTGGGGGAAGGGGTTCAACACACAGACAGTGGTTTCCCATGTGAGCCACCCCCCATCACTGAAAAAAGGTTATCAATGGGGCAATGGGGAAAAGGGGGGGACAGGAAAGGGCGTTATTTCAGCTACAACCAGAGGTCATGCAAGACTGAGCATTGTAGAAACAAGCACGAGTGTGTGGTGTGTGGGAAACCACACTCGTTTCAACAGTGTGGGAAGGTGACGGGCAGGGAAGACAGAAGATGTTCGTCCATTTCAGAAGGGAGGGAAAAAGGCTGCCAACACCGGTCAAGGCCGAAATTACTGAAGGGTGATTGGTCAACTATCCAGACAGGGTGGCTGCTCGCTCTTTGGCAGATGGTTTCAGGGAGGGGTTCCGTATACCTTACCAAGGGCCAAGGAGGGCATATGAGGCTGACAACCTATGTTCTGCCAAGGAGCGACTGGAGGTCATGCAGGGCAAACTATGGAAGAGCTGGCCGCAGGTCAGATCAGCAGCCCCTTCTCCTCTCCCCCTTGCCCACAGTTCAGGGTGTCACCCATTGGTCTAGTTCCCAAGAAGGTGCCAGATGAGTTCCAAATGATAAACCACCTGTCATACCTGGAACGGCAGTCAGTCAATGCCTACATCAACCCAGTCAACACCGCAGTGTATTACATGTCATTCGGCAGGGCAGTGGAGGTGGTGCGTCAGGCGGGCCAGGGTGTATTGCTGGGGAAGGTTGATATACAATCAGCATTTTGGCTGTTGCTGGTGTTCCCGGCAGATAGGGAGCTACTGGGCATGAAATTTGATGGGTACTGCTATATGGACAACTGCATGCCCATGGGGTGTTCGGCGGCATGTGTGGTTTTTGAGCAGTTCAGCACATTCCTGCACTGGGCCACGGCACAGAAAGCCAAAGTTGACCATGTGGTTCATTATTTGGACAGCTTTCTGTTTCTGGGGAGGGCCGGCTCAGGGCAATGCGCATGTAACCCATAGGTGGCGCTATCCCAAGGGCTATTACCCCTGCCTGATTTGCCACTAACAGGTTGAGGGGCCTGGATTCTATGGCGGGTGCCTCCACCCAGAGGTCAGGGTTTGCAATAGTTAAACTAACCTGGTCACAGCCCTCTGGGACATTGCGACCCCCCCTTTCTTCCCACTAGTGGCCCACACAATATATCAGAATTACCTTCACAGTATACACTTACCCCCTGGACTGGTTCGGTCAGCGTGACTCCGGGGACTCCCTGTGAAACAAGATGATACAGTGCAAAAACCACAGTACAGTACTTTAACACAGATGAATACCTCAGGCTGTGTAACTTTGCTGAAACAAACAGACCTGATTTCTTTAGGGGGATATAACAAGGACAGGGGGAAATCAGGTTAATTAGTTTAAACACATTAATAATCACAGTACTGTGCACATATTTCAGAATCCCAAATATCCCTAATGTCACTCTTACTGGGTACCCAGGCACTAAGAGGCTAGCCTATTTGGTGCAGCTGGTTGGGGCCCTGAAGATGGAAAATGCATGCACAATACCCAAATTGTAATCCGGAGCCGGTAGGCTCAGTTTGTGGAGAATGAAAGGAAAAGCAATCAGATGGAACACTTGCAATTAGATGATGGCAGGGAGCTACCCTGATTTGTACTCACAAATTCAATGCTGAAACTGAATGGAAGGTAGATTGTCCTGGATTGCCAGGAGGAGCACTTGCGGCTTCATGCACTCAATTCACTGTACAGGGAATTTGAAACGCGAGTCCCCACAAGCACTACACACATTTATATGGAAAAAGAAAGTACTATACCAGGCAGGCTGCTTCTCAATCCCGATCGCAATTACTGCACAATACCCGGGAGAACACACAGCAGATTCAGTTCCTGACAGACCGAGCGCGATTCAGCAATTTCTCCAGTCTTCTACAGGGTGAGCCTGGTTTCTACTCTTCAGATCTCCTTGATTCTCTACACAGGTTGGATTCAGTCTGAACAAGCACTTGCATACGCTGCAGAATGCAACTTGGGGCCTTACATGCGTTTCCCGACTAAAACTGCACACCGAAGGAGCACAGGGCTCCTTCCCTCTTCACTGCCAGAGCTAAACTGAAAACTCCAGTAGACAAAACCGGGCACTTCCTTTGAGTTCCTCCCAGTTCTTGGCTAGATTGGCTATCACTCACAATAGACTCCCCCTGTTGGTGCAAAAAGGCGCCGAAATCCAAATTACATTTCCCAGAGTCACTGCCCATACAATCTTCTTGTGGCTAGCTCAGATTATGAGTCCAAGTTCTGATTCGTCCACAGGCACCATTTTAGAACTCCCTTAACCCACACTGATTGGTCCAGTTCAGTAGTTCAAAACTAGAATGGGGAACTAGGCAAACACAGTTCTGATTGCAAAGAAAAGCAGGTTAGACAAACTGTATTTTCATTATTGCTCTAAATGATTTCTGGCAAACAGTTACATCTTTCAGATAGGTTCCCTTTGCAATCCTAGCAATTGCAAAAACGGAGTGAATTGGCAGCAGCTCGAGTGGGACTCAAGCAGAGAAACACACAGTCCTCCCCATACAAACTAATTATGCCTGCAAGCAGACAGCTCTTAAAGAGACAGTACCAGAGGCTCTAAAAACACTCACAGATAAATGGCTTAAACGCCAAACACCATTCAGGCTCGGAGCATTCAAGCAAGCTCCTGGAAGTCTTTTGGGAACCCCCATTTGCAGGGGGGTTACACACGCATATCATGATGGCATTCCACGAGGTGTGCACCGAGCTGGATGTACCATCAGCCTAGGACACGACAGAAGGGCCATGCACAAGGCTTTCCTTCCTGGGGATTGAGATTGACATGAGGGAGCAAGTGTTCCGGCTCCCCCAAGACAAGCTGGTGGCCTTGCGCACCTGGCTGGACGCTGTGATGAAGGAGCGGAAAGTCACATTATGGGAGCTCCAGCAACTAGTGGACAATCTCAATTTTGCCTGCCGGGTAATGCCCATGGGCAGGACATTCATGAGGAACCTGGTGGGCATTGGGGCGGGCTGTACAAAACTGCACCATAGAATCCAGGTCACAGTGGCAATGCGGGTGGACCTAGGCATTTCGCAGACATTTCTGCAATACTTCAATGGGGTGTCAAATGTGGCTGGTGCTGGTGTCCAGTGAAGAACTGGAACTCTTCACAGATGCCTCGGGGGGGCTTGGGCTTTGGGGCTTACCTGCAAGGAAAGTGGCTTGCAGGGCAGTGGCCTCCAGAGTGGATCAGACAAGGCATCATGAAACAGATAATGGTGATGGAATTTTTCCCCATTGTCATGGCATTGGTGGTCTGGGGGGATGTGCTGTGGGACAAGCACATCACATTCAGGTCGGATAACACCGGAGTGGTGTATGCCATCAACAAACAGTTGGGGGGCAAGGGCCCAATGGGGAACCTCATGTGGGTGTTTGTCCTCAAGTGTCTGATGTTGAATATTAACTTTAGGGCAGTGCATGTACCAGGTATTGAAAATGGCATCCCTGATGCTCTTTCTCATTTACAGTGGCAGAGGTTCTGAGAATTGGCACCAGTAGCAGACCAACAGCCCAGGGAAGTCCCGCCATTCCTATGGGAGTTGATAACCCAGAGGCCTGGGAGCTGATTGAGAAGGCCCTTGCACCTAGGATGCGTATAGTGCACCAGAGGGGAGTCGACTGTTTTTTGGAGGTCCAACATGCTCAACGGTGGGCAACGACATGGCCGATCCCAGTTGCACAGCTGTGTGAATACGTACTGATCAAAAAACATGCGGGAATCACCCGACAACAGTCGAACAGCACATTGCTGGCATTGCCTGGTTCCAGAAAGTCAAGGGCTTCCCTGACTCTACAATGGCATTTGCCCTTAGGTAGATGCTGGGAGGTTGGGCATGGGCAACCCCAAGGGGTACGGACAACAGACGACCTATCAGCCCTGCCATGTTCAAGCAGATCTGAGACAAGTTGCCTAACGTATGCTCATCTGCTGATGAGACAAGGCTATTCCAGACAGCGTACTTGGTAGCATTTTATGGGGCATTCCAAGTGTCAGAGCTCATGTAGCCTAGCAAGGCTACTAGGAGACCAGTAGCACTGGCAGAGGCGGATGTGGAGGTCACAGTGTCTGGAGTCTTTGTCCGCATCCGAAAAAGCAAGACCAATCAGCTTGCTCACAGGCAGTGGTGCCGGCTAGGTGCACCCCACGGGCTCCAGTGGGATGTGGGAGCATGGGTACAGGATTATATAACTCAGCTCCTGGCAATGGGGGGGCCTTCTTCTGTCATGGAGGGGGTGGCCCCCTAACAGTGTACCAGTTTAGGCATGTGTTGCAAAAGACCTTGTGACAGCTGGGCATCCTGGAAGAACACTACAACACGCACTCCTTTAGGACTGGAGCAGCATCACATGCCAGGGTGGAGGGCTTAGCAGATGGGGCAGTACAAGTGTTGGGTAGATGGAAGTCGCAGGCTTTTGAAAGGTACATAAGGCCACACATGTTATAACTCTCTTTTGCTTTGTTTGGACAGGTGTTGCAGCCCGAGTAGAGCAGATCTAGATTTGTGTCCACTCATACATCCACTGGGTTGCTTGCAGGGCGAGGCAGTATCCTGGAGGAAAGAACCTGTTCCTGGCACCCGAGAGGGCAGAGGTGCATTGGTTGGGAGTGGCGTGGGATGTGATGGAATGAGCTGATCGCAACAGTGCAAGCAAAAGCCCAAGAGAGGGGGCAACCAGATGTTTTAGTCCTTCATTTGAGGGGAAATGATCTGGGGGCTATGTATGCGAGGGAGCTTAAGGAGATGGTCAGGCGGGACCTGGCAAGAATGAAGCAATGGTGGCCCCAGGTGCATATAATCTGGTCAGATATGGTGCAGCGGCAGCAGTGGTGGCACGCCCGGAACATTAGGGCAATAGAGAAGGTGCACTGGCTGCAGAATGCTGCCATGAGACCAATTATGGATTCCATGGAGGGGTCCATAGCAGCGCACCTGGGAGTGTCTGTGAAAGAGCCTGATCTGTATAGCAGAGATGGTGTACATCTATCAGAGAAAGGACTAGACTTGTTTTTGAATGACATTCAATGGGCAATGGTGAGAGTATTGGCGTGAGGTGCTTGTGGGGGGTGAGTGGTGAAACTCACCTTGTGGCGGCTTGGTAGTCTTGGAATGCTGTGGAGTGGGTAACAGGGGATCATGTGTCTTGACCTGCCAGATCTCCCTGAGGCTGACAGGAGGGCAGGCCTGACAGATGGCGTCCAGAAGGCACCCTCTTTGGGCAGGGTCCCACTGCATGGCAGATCCTCTGACAGGGGAGGAGCTAGCCGCAGTCGGTCACAAAGCCATCCCTTATGCCCCAGAGGCTGTCCCTCATGGCATCCTGGTTGATGGTAAGGCGTCCCTCTCCTGGGAGGGAGGGTTGACCATCAATGATCTAGTGCTCCATGGGGAGCTAGATTCCTTCCAAGGCTACCTAGCTGCGCACAGCACGCTCGCAATTGTATATATGGACAGTTGGTTTTATCAATAAATACATGGCTGTGGCCATTTCTCCAAAGCCCGATGTTGTGTCAAGTTTGTTCAGGTGAAGAAGGCATATGCCCTCAAAAGACAATGGTTACAGAGGACTACTGTGCATTACAATGGGGAAACTGTGTATAGCTCTTTGTGATTCTGTCTACCATTCACAAATATGGTTTGTCCTGGCCACTTGGTCTACATTGTGGTCAGACTGTGTAATAATGAAAACTGAATCACTCAGAGTAAATGTAACATTAATCTTTAGTAAAGGTAGAAAAGAATATACATGACTACAAAATGTGCTACAAGCTACACTTGTTGGCAACTAAAAATGAAAATGTCTGAAATTCTAATGTAATAACCCTTTCCTGCCAGCAGGGGGAGATGGCTTGTTTACTAGAATGCCAGACCATGGAGTCTACTGATTTGTAAAGCCTCCGATAGACAGTGACTGGACTTGAGTGCCAGTTGTTGGGTGCTGGCAGAAGTGTGTAGAGATGACAGACTGACTGGAGGGTACAGTATGCCTTCTGGGCCATCCTTGCCTCAGGTCGCTTGCCAGGCCATTTGAGGAGGCAAGGGCTCCTCACCTACAGCAGCTGACTATGGAGCCAGTGTGTAAGAACAGAAGAACATATTGTCTGGTAGCCTCCAGGGACAGCCACCAGGACAGCAGTGATAACTCTGTGGATATGGAGTCTGAAGGCTGTCTAGTGTAGATTACTAGTAATTCAGGTGGGAGTACAAGGAAGGCACCAGGAGAGAGAGAGGGAGATTCCCAATGGGCTGCCCCTAAAGGGAAGTCCCTGCTGGCCTTGCAGTGCATACAGGATTCTCTTTTGGAGTGGCTTCGGTCCTATGTCCAAGAAATGCTGCTAACTGTGCTGAAGATGCTGAGAGGTCTGGTGCTAGGGACTAAAGTGCTGAAACAGGTAAGAGGTGGACCTAATGTTTATATGGGAAACCCCAAGCTGGGATGGATATCAGAGTTGCTGCCTCTGGCAGAGGGTCAGGAGAGATTACCAGCTGCTGCCGTAGCACAGGCTAAGGTACATGCTACTATGCTGGTGCCCAACACACCATCCAATGAGAGTAAAGACATGGTTGACTGAGGTGCTCAGAGCTGGCGAGGCCATTATCCAGGAGTGCCTGAGAGAAAGTCTTTATAGCAGTACTGCCTCCTGCACACCAGTCAAAGTA
The DNA here is from genome assembly GCA_016271365.2 of Neoceratodus forsteri. NCBI lineage: Eukaryota > Metazoa > Chordata > Ceratodontiformes > Ceratodontidae > Neoceratodus > Neoceratodus forsteri. The sequence continues at coordinate 691,046,733 of CM028132.1, forward strand.
ATGCTGTGGTGTCAAGTTAGTATGTGAGAAATGAGTGAACTCAATGTGTATTGCAAAAGTGGGAGATCTGGTAAATGTAGAAGGCAGAGTGGGAAAGGTCTTGTCCTGAGGTGTAACCTCACCCACAGGGGAATAGCAATGAATAAGAGGAGTCATAGGGCATCTGTGAGATGTGTTTATAGAGCACAACCTTTCTTAAGTGACCCTGTGGGGTCTGGATCTGGCCCTTCTTGCAGTGCTGACAAGAAGGGCAGTTCAGGTGCCATTTTCCCATGTGTGTAACTGTAAATACTGGTCTGTTGGTAAACATGACAGCAACCTATCATGTAGCAGAGTGATGTATTGCTGTCCCTACAGAAGAGGCACAAAGCATGCCCCACCAAGGAGTGAATGAAAAGAAACAGAACTTTAAATAGTTAAGGACTGAGTGTGTTAGTATGTAACAGAAGATGCATCTGGCAAATAGTTACTACTACCTCTAGAGGGAGGGTACCACTGGGGCTGTGCCCACTCCTACCTAATCTCCACCTGATACCAAAAGAGGGTTATCATATGGTATAAAATAAAATAAAATAAAGAAGTCTCACTGGTCAAAATATAACATGTAACTGTGCATGAAATCTGTTTCATGCACAGTCATCCTGGTCCTAAACCACATCACACAATGAGCAAATCAGTCCTCCTACAACCAGAACTATCTTCCATCAGTCCCCTACAACCAGAACTGATCTTCTATCACAAACACGGCTACTACCTTTACACTGTAGAAACCTTCAACTGGGCCCTAAAAATAAAAGTGCCTTAAATAAAAAGTAAAACAAATTGATTAACTGTTTCCATGATCATCCCACTTTCCTTATATACATACACAAATTAGAAACATTAAGTATTGTTTATAGTTTTCATTACAACTGTTTCTTTGCTGACAATGAACAATCCCCATTCTATCTTTACCTGCTCATCAGGGAAATCTCTTCTGCTTGCCCTGTCAGTGAGATAACTGCATCTCTGGCTGTAGAAGAGGCCTTTGTTTTGTGTGTGTGTACAGTATGTTAGGAGAGGAGCATTCTGCCAGTGGAACTGAGCAGAATTTTGAATCCATGAATTTCATGGTAAACAGTCCATGATAAACATTCCATATCTTGAATCTTGTTGCCAGCAAAGGACAAACTTTGCCCAACAGTAGTACAATGACATAATCAATTACGTCATTTGCAGTGGGAGGAAGGACTATTTATCATAACTTCACACAGGTAAATCTATTGTTTCTACATATAAACATAATTTCCCTAACTGTAAAAAGTAAAAAAAAAAAAAGAACCCATTTTATAAGAGCAATAAGACACTCCAGGGATGTGCATAGAACAGATTTTACCACCCTTCCAGAGGCTGAAGGTACTTGGCCTGTGGCCTCATGCCTCACTACACCCCTGGGTGTGCAGTAAAATCTGTTCCATGCACACCCCATCTTGTCTTATTGCTTACGTATCAGCCCCCAGCTGAGAGAGAACAGTTATAGTAGCTACAGCTGAGTGGAACTCTTGGAATGTCTGCACCTAGTCTGAGAGGTGAGGGGACTGGAGGAGGAGGAGTAAAGCAGAAAAGGGTGTACACTAATTATTGATAATTCTGTGAAACTGAGTTACACCGATGCCAGCTGTGGATTTTTCACTGGAAACCAGAACTTCACACTAAAACATAAGAGTAATATTTGTATTTGCAAAAAGTGCACTTTTTGTGTGTACTTGTCCAGAATAAATTTTTTTTGCATACTCCTTTACTTTACTTTAAACAGTGGAGCACTGACACTTGTGGAACACAGCAGCAGCAAACAGAGATAAAGCTTACATATTTCTTTTATTTGTATAAAGTTTAATTTAGCATAATATAATATGATTTTTGGCTTTAAAATCTAGTTTTGGAATTGCGGGATGGGAGAGGTGATTGAGTGCCTGACTTAGAAGTTTCCATAGCAACCTGGAGAAGTGCTGCTTGGAGTCAACACTTGATTTGGACCAAAACTGGATTATTAGAGCCCCTCCTCTCCTCTTTCCCTTCAACCACAACACTTCTCTATTTTCAAAGTCAGAGGGCCTACCAAATAAAAATAATATGCAGCTATAGCAAACTGCAAAATTATACAGATGCCAGCCGATGTTTTACCACAAACTGAGCAGTTTATTGTTTTTATTTTATTTATTTATTTATTTAAACATCAGTTTAGAAACCTTTGAGCCAGAGGCTCATTTACAAAGGTACCTCGTCACACAGAGGACATAAGAACAATAGTACAAGGGACAACAGCAATTACACAAAAAAGATACAATTCAGTTACACTTTTGTTACAGTAGAACTCATAACCCATGAGCAGAATAGCCTAGGGTGCAATGGGGGTTGGGGGGTGCAGGTAGAGGAAGCAGGGGAGAGTGACAGAGGAGGAGGATTAATAAGGGAGGGAAGGGGGGTGGTGGGAGCCGCTCAGTGAGCATTGTCAGCAGTGCATATATTTTTTTTTTTTTTTAGGTTAGCGGCAGTTGCATTTGCGTGCTTTGCGTGTTGCCTGCTTTGGTACCTAGGGTGCTACTAGCTTTAAAAAAAGATTTAAAGGAAGGGACCAGTTTCCAAAATGGGATTTGATTTTACTAAGTACTGTCTTGTGGCTAAGATGAGCTGCTAGGACAGTTGTCCATTCTTTGCAGATGTGCTGAGATAGTGCAAAATCTGATATGGAGGGGTCAGTTTGGATAATGCTATAAAAAATGACTTTTATCTAAAATCCAATACAACCTTGAATCGAATTTCATATATAGGATCTTGAATACAATAGTCATATTCTAATATCTGACCCTTTTGAAGTAGCCTGTGTAATCACGGGACAGAAAAACACAGGGCACCAGACCAGAAAAATTGAGTACCAAGTACTGCCCTTAAACTGCCTAGTGGTTAAGATGAGCTGCTAGGACAGTTGTCCATTCTTTGTAGACATGCTGGAATAGTGTAAAATCCAATACGGAGGGGTCAGATCAGATAGTACCATAAAATATGAATTTTATCTAAAATCCAATACTTCTTGAATCAAATTTTCATATCTCGGATCTTAAATACAGTATTTGTATCCTAATATCTGACACTTTTGAAGTAGTCTGTGTAATCACTGAGCAAAAAAACACAGGGCACCAGACCAGAAAATTATAGTTAACTTACCACTGTGTAGTTGTGCAACCCCCCCACCTTGCTCATGGTTCATGGTGATTCATCGTCTTTTTTCTTCTGCTTGCCTTCTTTTATCAGTAATGTGGTGGGCTGGTGACTATTGATTCCTCATGTCGCATCATTAGTCAGGCATGCTTTTTGGATATCTTTCATTCTTCTTGTTGCATTCCTGTATCAACTATTAGTTCATTCATTGTTTACCTACCTGGATGTCCACTTTTGTTGGTAACTCACCATGGTGTTGAAGGTGAGGTGCCAGTTCAGTACCTTACTTATGCAGTTGCTGTCAGATGTGTGTTTTACTTGAATGGCATGCGGACTGATGTGATCTGATCTCACAAGAGCCAACTACAAAGAAGGGACTGCTGCCAGAAACATATAAAGCAACATGTGCCAAGAAGATACTTGTGTGGACAACCATGTTAGTAAGACACCTGTCATAGATGCAACCCTATTTTCAAATATCCAATCAATCATTATTAAAAAAAAAATCATTATTTGGGGAAAATTCGCAGTGGGCGATCAACTGATCTTCTTTACTTATGACAAAGTTTATTTATTGTTTACCTTTTCACACTTTACATTGGGTAAATAAAATGTTCTCTTTCTTGACATGTGTTAAAAAATAAAATATACCTTTTTTTGACAAAGTAGACACAAGTATGCTGAAATGACTTTAGGTTATACAGTTCTTTTTTTGATGATAAAATTTAATTGACCAAAAAATTCTTTAAAAAAAGATCCTACCATACATTGTTGAAAGCAATGCATCCATGCCTATTGTGTCCCTCAACATGTTCCAGCTGGCAGGGGAGGACAGTCAATACCATTTGATTGCCTATGGATGGAGCCTACAAGCAAACAGAATTACCAGTATGGAAGTATAATTTCCCTTTTAATTCTGTGCATCAAATGTCAAACACAATACCAATATGTGCATCATTGTTTATTAATGAACAGCACTTGCATTTATTAGCATAAAATTAGACAAAAGAAATACTTGCAATTGTTTGTTAATGATTAACTAAGAATAATATCAGTAAAACAAATTTCTATTTTGCCCCAAAAATGCAAATATATTTATTTATTTATATCTTAGATTACAATACTTTTGAGTAATAAAACTCTTTTACAAAGGTTCCACATTAGTAAGAGCTGGACAATAACAAAATAAGGTAAACAACAAAAAGTAAATAGTGGACATCAATATAAACATTAAAACTAAATACATCAAAAGCAATCTACAAGAATCATAGTATGTTACACAATAAGACAGTAAGGCTAAAACGAGTGGGCAGCCTGGAAGACCTTGTCAAAAAATTAGGAGAGTTAGTGATGGAGGTGAATGGTAGGTGGAAGAGGGGTTGGGGGAAGTGAAAAGAGGAAAGGAAGAGCACAGAAAGGAGTGGGGGGAGTGCGGGTGAAGGGTAATGGGAGATAAATTAATAGTACAGGATGAAGAGATAGTGAAGAATGTGAAGAGAGGCAGCCTAGCAGGCCTTGTGGCAAAACTGAGCGAGTAAGTAATAAGGGGTGGGGGTGGGTAGGAGAGAGAAGGGTGGGTGGGAGGAGGGAAGAGAGCTGAAGGAGAGGGGCATAGGATAAAGAGAATTAGGGGAGGGGGAAGGTGATGAGGAACAGGGGGAGCACAGAAAGGTATGAGCAAGGGGAATAACAAGGGAGAGGGGTGGTGGGAGAAAAAGGCTTGTGGGTGGAAAGAGATAAGTGTCAAAAGATTAAGAACAGAAATAATGTAAGTAGAGGGCTGCTATGGGCAGCAGTCGCATATACTGTTTGCTAGAAGATGCTGCCAGAGTTTTCATTTGAAAGGGCCAAGTTTTGATTCTGCAGTGATGTTCCTACTTGGGGAGTTGAGCCAGAGGGGAGCTCTGTAAGCGAAGTACCGCTGACCTAGGTTGGTGCAACATCTGGGAACAGTAAAGACCTGAGTTGCCAAACTGCGAGTATGTTGCATGTTGCAACAAGGGCTAAGGAGCTTTTGGACTTAAACATAGAAACATAGAAACATAGACATTGACGGCAGATAAGGACCGCAAGGCCCATCCAGTCTGCCCATTTCTTTTTCTACCTTATAAATGTGCCATCGGCCTTTGCTCTATCAGTGGCCTATCTATTCATAGTCATTTGTATTGCTCCCTTATGCCTATCCCATGCCTGTTTGAAGCCCTGCACTGTATTCATAGCCACCACTTCTTGTGGTGTTCATTCCATGCATCCACCACCCTTTCTGTGAAAAAGAATTTCCTCACATTCCCCTTAATCGGCCTCCCTCTAATCTCATGCTGTGTCCTCTTGTCCTGCTATTTTTCTTATATTTAAACATGTTAGACTCTTTCACCTTGTTTATGCCCTTAAGGTGTTTGAATGCCTCAATCATATCACCTCTCTCCCTCCTTTGCTCAAGGGTATACATATTGAGCTCCGTTAATCTGTCCTCATATGTCTTCTGATGCAGTCCCTGCACCATTTTGGTTGCCCTTCTCTGGACTTCCTCAATTTGGTTAATGTCCTTGTGAAGATGTGGCCTCCAATACTGCACGCCAGTACTCCAGATGGGGCCTAACCAGTGTCTTGTACAGAGGATTAATACCTCCTCTTACGACTTGTGATACCCCTACTAATACACCCTAACACCCCTAGCCTTACCTACTGCTTTAGAGGTCTGCTTGGATGATTTTAGGTCATCAATGATGATGATGCCCAAGTCTCTTTCTTCCTTTGTGACTGCTAGCAACTCCCCTCCCAGCCTATAGGTGGCTTCAGGGTTTCTCTTCTCTCTGTGCATGATTTTGCACTTCTTGCATTAATCCCAGTTGCCACTCTTCTGACCATTCTGCTAGTTTATCCAGATCTCTTCTCATTCTGCCCACCCCATCTGGATCATCTACTCTGTTGCAGATCTTGGTGTCATCTGCAAACAGACAAGCCTTACCCTCTAGTCCATCTGCAAGGTCACTAATGAAGATGTTGAAGAGGACTGGCCCCAGAACTGATCCCTGAGGTACCCTACTTGTGACTTGCATCTCTTCTGACTGTATACCATTTACCACCACTCTCTGTTTTCTGCCCGTCAACCAGTTTGCCACCCAGCTGACCAACTTCTGATCCATCCCGAGCCTACCCAGCTTATTTATCAATCTTCTATGTGGAACAGTGTCAAAAGCTTTGCTGAAGTCAAGGTAGGTGACATCAACTGCTCCCCCTTGGTCCACCACTCTGGTTACCCAGTCAAAGAAATCTATGAGATTAGTTTGACAGGACCTTCCTTTGTAAACCCATGCTGTCTTGGATCCTGTGTCTATGGATTCCAGGTGTTGTACTATCCTTTCCTTAAGGAGTGCCTCCATAATCTTGCCTACTACTGAGGTAAGACTGACCGGTCTGTAGTTCCCTGTCTCCTCCCTGCTACCACTCTTGTGGAGCGGGATCACATGAGCCCTTCTCCAGTCTTCTGGGACCTCTCCTGTGCTCAGAGACTCACTAAACAATTCTGCTAATGGCTCTGCTAGTTCCTCCTTTAGCTCCTTAAGTACCCTGGGATGTATGCCATCAGGTCCCATTGCCTTATCCTAGTGGTAGTAGTCCAAGTTGTGCCTTCTTAGCAAGTAAACAAATTTGATATTGGATCCAGCCGAATAGTTGGAGCCACCCAGTTTGAGCATATAGGTCACATGTGTGTGCGAGGCAGGCAGCTCCCATCAGGAGTCTACATGCTTTATTAAGAGCAACTGTGATCCTTTGAAGGGATGAAGCAGTGGCAGAGCCGTAGACAACCAGCCCATAATCCACGATGGAAATGACGGAGCTGAAAATAGCTATTCTTAGCATCTCAGGAGTCAGGCAATGTTTGTGCTTGAAGAGTAGGCCAATCCTAATGTTGACGGCTTGGGCTATGTTATCTATATGTTACGAGTAGGTGAGTGAGCTATCAATAGTGACCCCAAGATATGTAGTTTGTGATGATTAGGGGTTTGGACTTATGTTTATTATGGGCACTGTTGAGAAGCATCACTTTGGTCTTTCTATAATTTGGCACCAGTTTTGGAGTGTTAAACCCCTTTGGAGGGTCTTAGGTTCTGGGTTAGTTGAGTAGATCACAGCATCATCCACATAGAGCAGAATCTATTTGTGGCAGGCATATGGGAGGTTATTCAAAAAGATACTGAAGAGAAGGGGCCCCAGTATGGATCCTTGAGGCACTCTGGAGTGCACTGGCTTCCTTTCTGAGAGGACATTGGTCATCTTAACCTGTTGTGAGTGGTCTTCTAAATAGTTTTTGAACCAGCTAACCACGTAATTCAAGATCCCTATATGTGATAACTGTCTGGGTAGCAGTGAGTGGTTCACTGTATCAAAGGCCTTCGTCAGGTTGATGAAGGCAGCCCCAACCAGATGGCCTTGGTCAAGTGAGTTATGTATGAATCCAGTGAATTCTAACAGTTCAGTGGTAGAACTATGGCCTTTTAAATAGCCATGCTGCTGGGGACATTGAATACTGTATTTATCCAGGTATTCCACAAGTTGATCTGCTATTATACGCTCTAGTGCTTTCAGTAGTGGAGGTAGAAAGGAGACTGGCCTGTAGTTGGTGTGTTGTGCCCTATCACCACTTTTGTGCACCAGTGTTACTAGAACCAGTTTCCATTTTGGGGGGCTTGACAAAGTTTCAGCGAAAGATTCAGTATCTTGGTAAGGGGTGTAAGAGTTTCTCGAGGGCGACGGCAGTGAATTTGCGGTCTAGATTATTCCTGCTGAATCTGGATTTTACCAAGTACTTTGTGTAAGTACTTTCTCACCGAATGTTTAGTGACCTCTTTGAAGTAAAAGGGGGGTGCCTGTTGCTGAGCGTCACTGACCGGGGGGCATGGCGGAGGCAGGAACCATGAAAAAAAATAATTGGGGAGGACACTGCTGAGATCCATAAAGGCATTTTTAAAAGTGTTGGCTATGATCACTGGGTCTAATGTTGGGGTTCCATCAATGATAAGCATGGTAGGTGCTCTCTTGGGATCTTTGCCAGTGACATCCTTTATGTTGCTCCCGAAAGTTTTACTGTCACCCCAGACGTTGGAGAGCGCCTCTCTATAGTACTGACTTTTTGCTCGGCGGATGGTTCAGGTACAATTATTTCTATATTTTTGATACGACTGTATATCTGCTAGCTTGTCTGTGACTTTGGCCTGGTGCCAAAGGTGGTCTCTAGTCTTCATGAGACTTAACAGTTCAGGTGTTATCCAAGGGTTGCAATCCCCCTTAACTTTTCTCTTTTTTAAGGGTGTATGGATATCGCAAGCAGCATTAAAGCGGTTGATGAAGAATTCTAGTGCCTTGTCTATATCATTGTTAGAGTCCAGTGGTGACCACTATTTGGCCATGTAGTATGTTTTCTGAAGGCTAACAATACAATCACACAGACTATGGCTCATAACAATTATGTATTAAACAACATTCACCCAGACTGAGATGTCACAAATGGCAACAGTGTTTACTTGCATATGGCATATCATTTTTAAGACTTTCTCTAACCCCATGAAAAATGGTGGATTAGTTAAACTTCCACGTCAATTGTTCAATGTATGTAAACATACCTTTGCAACTTGGAATGAAGGCCTTGATACAATCCCCTTGACTGAGTCCACAGCACCAATAATAAACCTTGCAAAGGTTAGGCTAGCTAGTTACTGTGACCATAATCAGCTTTGCCTTCTGTACAGTGCAGTATAGTGTAGTGGTTAAGGGCACTGAGCTGCAAACCTGGAGACCTGGGTTTGAATCCCATCAGCCCCCACTTGCGTACTGTGTGACTCTGAGCAAGTCACTTAACTTCTTTGTGCTCCCAGGTCACACCTGGAAACAAGCTCTGGCTTAGTGTGCCTTTCCTGGTTAAACAATTTCCCTTTCCCTTTCTATTTTGTGAGCTGCAACATGATTCAGTTGTGCCCTGTGGACTTCTAAGTTGGTGGCTTGGAGAAGGATTAGAAGAAGAAGGTGTCTTTTGTGACTTTATTCATCTGTGCCTTTGTGGAATTCTGGTGGTGCCTTGGAGGAGGGGCAGAAACTGATTGTCTCTTGTAACTTTATACAGCTGTGCCCTGCAGACCTCTGGTGGTGACTTGGAGGAAGATTACAAGAAGAAAAGGTCTCTTGTGATTTTAATAATCTGTACCTTTGTGGAAATTTGGGGATGCCATGGAGGAGGATTAGAAGAAGAAAATGTATCTAACTACTTTATTCAGATGTGCTTCTGTGGACCGGTGGTGGTACCATGACGGAGGATGAAGATGTGACTGTCTTTTGCAGTGTTATTTAACAGTGCCACTGCAGACTCTGATGGTGCTTTGGAGAAAGAAGAAGTGAGAACAACTGCCTTCTTGCAAAGGACTGCTGCCTGTAACACAAAAAGGGATGTAGAGAAAAGGCGAGAAGCAAACCACATTAGCCTTGCTGTGTGTATCACAAGCTGTATGAGTGAAACTCTCAAAGTGCAACAACTGCCACACAAAGCCTTTCTCCTCTGCTACTGAACCAGTCCACACATTGCAGTGCTTTTGTAGTACTCACCAGTAAAACTCCAGTCTGCATGACAAATACAACCACCCGAAGAAATCCTCAAAGTGGCTTTTTGGTTATCCTCTCAGCATTCCTTTGAAACCCCACTTGGGCACTTCAGCACCATGCTTGCTATATTCACTGAGCAGCTTGGTGACCACACTAAGAAATGGCTGCAGCATTTTAACTACATTTCTAAGGAAAAAACCTTATATGAAGCCCCCCCCCCAACCAGGAAGCAATAGCCAGTGTGTGTGTGTGGGGGCAGAGATACCAAACCTGACTGAACAGAAACAAGAGAAATGCCTGCATTTGGGCAGGCAACATTATTCAAACAACAGCACAACCTAGTGGGAAACACATAAAATGTGCATTTTTTTCTATATGTATAAATCCAAACACAAAAATCAATAAAAAATGCAAAAAAAACCCAACCTTTTTTCCTTTTTATTTAGAAACAAGGCATTGTATAATAGTAATAAGGCATTCCAGGGATGTGTGTGATTGTGTAATAACATCACTTCTCAGGTGCTGAACACCCTCAGCCTGCATCCTCATGTTTCAACCACCTGAGGTATGACGTTATTACACAGTAACACACACCCTGTCATGTCTTATTGCTTAATTGCACATTGGTGATTCATAAAGTTACATATGTCATTTTGTTAGTATTTAAATGCAAACAACAAAAATATTGACCATCAGAACAACAACAGTAGATGACTTAGAGGGTTAACCTTCCATGGTTGTGTGTCTAATGAGTGTGTGTACAGAATTTATTTAATTTGACAAGAGAGATAAACTATGATTTACCGTGAAAAATAAAGATTGTACACACACAGTGAAAGCAATTTATAAAATGGGCAAAAGAAATTGTCAATCCTTATTGTCTGGAAGCTCTTTCCAGCCGTGTCTTTATCAGGACATATTGTTACAATGCGCTCTACTTCTGGTAAAAATGATGCAGTACAGCAGAATATCAATCCATGGCACTGCTCTCCTCTTCGCATCGCATGGAACAGCTGAAGTGGCGCAACCTTGGAAATGCCTTCCAAGCGCCCCCCCAACACACACAGGCTCACAAAATGTCTCTAAATCCCTAAACATTTTTTTTTATTCTAGTAAACTCTCACCTCTTTTCCTTCATATTGTTTCCCTCTGTCATTAATACCAAACATAATAAAGTTACCAAACACAGTATCACCCCTTTCAACTATGATTTTAGCCCTGGTCGTCAAGCGGTCTTAAAATAAACTCGGACTCTGCTTCTCCACCGCCAGGATAAGCCAAACAATAAAAAAAGTTTTTTGTTTTTTTTAAATCTTCTACTACACACCAACCTGCCATTACAAGCACAATTCAGGAAGCGCTGTGAGAGAGACGCTAACTATGGTGGCTGCAGAGAGACATGCTCGCTCTCACTTAAAGTGGTTGTCACTGTAAATCAAATGGCTACTGGGGGGGATTTGAACTAAATAGCACATTTCACTCTTCACTTAAAATAAAAACATGGACTAGAAAGTGCCATTCTAAAGGCAACACTGCATAGAAATGCATAAGGAGTCCTATACTGCTGATAAACAGTTTTGAAAAGACATTAAAATGGGGACTATTTTTTGCTATTTCACTTATTAAAACCTCTTTTTTAATATTTCTGTTCTTTTTTTATGTTTCTGATTTTTTTTCTCTTAATAATTACTTGAGAACCCATTTTATAAGTGCAATAAGACACCCCGATGTGTGGTTCATGGCCTGATAAGAGCACTTCCCAGGTGCTTAAGGCACTCGGCGCAAGTGCCTCATGCCTCATAATGCACCTGGGGTGTGCTCTTATCAGGCCATAGTCCACATCTCTCCATGTCTTATTGCTGACTTAACAAACAGTAAAACAGTTTTGTTTCAAATATAATTTACTTTTCATTGGCTCACCTGATACAAGTCATCCTGGCTACTCAAAAAATGTCTGTAAAAGAAAACCATTTTGTTTAAAATTATGTCAAGTTTATAGTTCTGATGGTTCCCTGATCAAGAGTGAAAACTTTTTAAAGTACCTCGGTGTCTAAACCAGCCCAGTGGTGTGGCAATAGAGCTACTGCCCACCACACCAGTGACTTAAGATTAGGACTGGTTCCAGGTTGCTGGGGGCAGCAGCAGAGGGAGAGGATCAAGCATCCACTGGACTAGTCTGCTGTCCCGGGTATGGAGGAATGCTGACTCCGCCACATGGCTGCCACCTGGAAGAGGCCTGGTGGTAGGATGGGACAGGAGCAACTTAATATAACAGGGAGCTGCAGGACTTCCATGGTGTATGTATGCCTCTACATGAACACACTGATGTGTGTGCCTCAGCTATGGAGAAGGTCAAAGATACACTAGAGAAAAAAACAGTGGGGTAGGCATACATGTTGTCCTGCACATCGACCCTCCACCAGCACCACCACTAAAATCAGGCCGGCTCGTATCTGGATTTGATGACTTTAGGGGGGGGAAGATAGCCTTCCCCTTCCAGGCCCTGTCATGGGGGAAGGGGAGCAGAAACTGTGAGAAACATGGGGTTGCCTGTTGGGTCCTGGGGAAGTGGTCACTGGTGGTGGTGGTGGTGGGGTGGGGACAAGACCGACAGTAGCCTACCTGCCTTGGTCAGGTAGTGAAACAACCTTGATGGGGAAAAAAGTACCTTTGTGTCATCTTGGATCACACTCTAGACTTCTCCCAACATATTGTATCCACCTGCAAGATGATCACTTCCAAGCTGGGCATGTACTTCTGTGTCAGAACCAGTCATAAGTTAAAAGCTACATTGGCCATTGCAAATGGGATCCTTCTCCCTCACCTCCTTTATTGTGTCCTGGTCTATCTAAATGCTCCCAGATCCTCCCTTACCAGGTGGGATGTATACATGAAGAACTCAGCTAGACAGTCCATACTCTGAATAAAATTCCCCCACGACCCTGAAGGAGTTAAATGCTTTAGCTAAACTTGAAGACATCAGAGTAGCACCCCCTACAGTTGACAGTGTTTCACACTGATGCTTTTTCAAGTCTTGAAAAAACAGTGTGATGTAAAACATCAGCGATTGTGGGGGAAGGGGGGGTGCTACTCCAGTACTTTTAAGTTTAACTAAATAACGCATTTAACTACTCCAAGTTCTTGGGGATTTTTTTTCCGAGTTTGGACAGTGTAGCTGAGTTCTCCTTGCAGCCTTCCTTGTAATTGTTTTTCTTGAACTCCATCCCATGATGTTCTGTGCCACCTCCTTGTCCTTTTACAAGTGGAATGTAGCCTATGATAACATCTATTGCTTCATTTTGGGCGCTGCTCATCTTACACACTGCTGCACACTCTGTTCCTCTTTGGGCTGGCTTCATCCAGCTGCTGAACAGAGCCTTGCCATTGGCTGTTTCATTGATAAATCCTCCCAGATTATACTCCCTGTTGCAGTCTCCTGATAACTCTATAATCTTTGTTCTTATGATGCATTGATCTTTATTATACTGAGGTGTTCTATTAATATGGGACTTTTGGCCTTCAATATATCTTTTCCTAGGTGCTGGAACTGCTGTCCTCCCCTAGTGAGGCATTCTGATTCTCATGGTTCCTTTAAAGTGACCCTCCTTATGCTCCACCACGACTTATTTACCTGCACATGTTACTGATTTACTGTGGTTTTGTGTGTACCTGGAGTCATAACTGTAGTTTGTTGTTCAATTATATTGTTCTGTCCCAAACCTGTAACCTATTTAGTGCGTCCTGTTGTAAGTTCTGTTCACTTCAGATTGTACCCAAAAATAGGTGCTTTGTTGCTTAGTGTACTTACCTGGTTAAAAAAAATGAAATAAAATAATCATATAAGTGGACATTACTGAAATTGTTCAGGTTAACCATGGCAGTGCTGGACTCACCCACCAGGATACCTGGAGATTTCCAGGTGGGCACCCTTTGCTGGGTACTTGGCCAACTTCTAAACTCTAAGAATTCATTTTCTAATTATTGGGGTATTTTGGGCACTGCAGGTAACTTTAAGATGCAAACACAGAGCTAGTTTATCAAACTGAAGTGGAATACTGATATGATTGTGTCACCCTGGACCCTCCTTATTGATTTACTAGGTGGGGCCCTGTATCAATTTTGCTGGTGGGCTCCCTGTATCTCAGTCTGACCTGACATTTGGCAGTGGCACAGTGAAGAATTTCAAATGTTGAATGATATGGTCAGAGTGATGGCCCAATGACAGATAACCCCCCCCCAGTTGAATTAAAATGCTACACTGTAGTTACAGTGTAACTACACTGTAACCGCTTTGCAGTTGCAATGTAGTTGCATGCAAGAAACATGTAACTATGGTGTCATTATCTTGGTCTGGTACATGTAATTAATTATTATTTACATTGAAAGAGACACTTAAAATAACACGTAGCCCTGACATAACTAACTTGTGCAGACTAAAATGATGAGCAGTGGTATGGATAAGTAGACAGGTGGAATGCCAGTGAATTGAAAGATGAGCTTAACAAAAACATGAAGACTGAAAACTAAAAACACTGTAATGCAATCATTTGTCCTCCACTTTGATCTGATTAATGCAAAGAAACGCATTCTAGCTAAATGGAAAGATAAGGGCCCCCAAATGAGAAGATGTGGATCAACTATATGATAGCTCTGTTAAAAAAGAAAGATTTTATACTGTAAAAAAAACAAGAAATGAATGCAATTGTTTTTGGACAGAGGCTGTAGGAAGTATAACCAAAAACAATCTTTCAGTGTTATAGCAATATATGGTTGCATATGCCTGGAATAACCTCATAAGTTGATACTGCTGTGTGTTTTATTTGTGCTTCAACAACAAATACATTTTAAAAAAGAGAGAAGTTCTCCCTGGATGTTTTGAGGGCCCTTAGCTGGATCCTCCTATATCCCATTTTTACTAAGGTCTATACTAATGTTATAGGATGGAAGAAGGCAATATGCCTATATTAACTGTCCACTCACTAATCATGTTTTGTCATAATTATGTCTAATGCATTATTAGCATATTCATAAAAATCTAACAGGTTAGTGGCACATGATTTGCCTTTTGCAAACCCACGATGTGAGTTATCCTGTACCCCAGACATTGAAAGATACGCCTCAGTTTTGTTTGTTTTTCAAAACGTCACTCCACAATCTTGCCTAGGATAAAAAATAAGCAGATTGGTTTGTAATGGTGTTGTACCATCTTGAGGATGTCATATTGATGGTACAACAGCATAGATCCTCATTACGCATGCGCAGTCAGCGATGCTCAGCTCCATTTAAACAGCCGTGTGGAGGACATATCATGGGGAAATGGCCGTAGCGGTGATCTTCCTTTCAAAAAAAGACAGCAATGCTGATGAAAGGACAGTCTTGATGGTGGGTAGCATCATATTTAATTTTAAAACTTGATTCTGGGACAGTGGGAGAACATGGACTAAGCGGGGCTTATTTTTGTCATGTTGGCATCAGTGGGGGAGGGGGATGAGCAACAGCACAATCCTTACTACGAGTGTGAGGTAATCACTACCACGATCAAGAATTGTTCAGCTGATGCCCATACACTATACAAGGCAATCTATGGGCATCAGTTAACAACATCGCTGAATTCTCTTCTCGAGGTTACCAGGCAACAGTAAACCTCTCGAGCTTTGCTCTTGAGGTTTACACAGTTACCATGGTAACCTCTCAAAGTGAATACAGCATTGTTGTTAACTGATGCCCATACAGTATCCTCTATGTTTGTTCCCTTAGATTAAACTGATCTGAACCATCTGGGCTGGTGATTCAGACTTTTTAATGGCTTCAAAAATTTTCATTGGATCTTGTTAATTAATATGTTATAAGGTAAAGTAGTGATAATTTCTGCAGTATAATAAATAATATTAGGGGCTGGAGTATCAAATTGATTGCATACAGAACAGAAATAGCTATTGAATGATTCAGCCATAACTTTATCCTCATTTAACTGGACTCCATTTTCTTCAAGGGTGCCTATATTTTGTCAGTGCCCTTAATAACATGTAGGTATCTATAACTCTTCTTTATATCACCTTAATTAATTAGTTGGTCTGTTTTCCAGACTAAGAGTTTCTTGTCTAATTGCATTTTACATTCCTTAGTTTTTTTATATTCTTTGCCCTGTACATTTCAATTGTTTGTATAGTACGTGTGCCCTTTCCTTTTTTTTTTAAACTTTCTTTATTTATCGATTTTATCAATACAGACACATACAAATTACATTCATTCTTCTGTTATACATAGTTACAGGAGAGAATTCATAGGCAAGTTCAATGTACGCATACAAAGTACATTCATTCTTCTGTTATACATAGTTACAGGAGAGAGTTCATAGGCAAGTTCAGTGTATACAACCAGTGGAACAGGAGTACTGAATTAAAATAGAGAAATTAATTTAATTTAATCCTATGGGTCAGTCAGATTCCCATACACAGGTGGAGTCCTGACTTCATCAATTACCTTCTCCATTTAGGCTTCCATTGTGAGGCCTAGAGGTTAGACATGTACCAGGAAGTTCCCGGACTATATCTAGTAAAATGTTTAAGAAGTCCCTATGTTTCTGCATGGACCCATCTATTTTCTCAAAGTGTTCCACAGCCTAAGGAGTAAAGTCAGGTCTCTTCCCTGCCATATATAGGACCCAATGTCTCCACAAGATTTCAAATTGAGGTGTTGTTTTGTTCAGAATGGCTGTTAATGCTTCCATCCTATATATATATTTATCATGATATCCTGCCATTGATTTATAGAAATAGGAGTCTGAGATTTCCAATTCTTAGTTGTTACCTTCTGGGCAGCCAAAAAGGCTATTTTTAGAAACCTCACTGACAAAGGGTCTCTAATTCTCTGCGGAATCTCTAGAAATATATAACACAAGGGAGATAATGTCAAGTCTGGTATAAATATTTCCCTTAGGGCTTGCTGTAACTCTGACAGGAAAGTGGAAAGCACTGGACATGTCCATAACATATATAAATATGATGCCTGCATTTGGCCGCATTTCTGCCAACACTCTACATGGTCTTTAGTTAGTATTTGACTAATTTTCTTTGGGGATTGAAAGTATCTAACAAAGACTTTCCAGGAAAATTCTTGCCACCCTCCAGCTGATAGCCCCCAGTGTAGTTTGGATTGAGCATAGAGCCAAACCTCCTGTGAAATGCAGTTGCCCAAATCCTTTTCCCAAGCTCTTTTTATAGATTCCGTGGAGTCCCCCTTCCAGTCCAGTAGGTCTCTGTATACTTTGGAAATAATATGTGCATTGATGGGTGTCCCCTCTAACGCAGTTTTAAAAGTGAGGGCTATTTGAGGAGGTGAGGTTACTCCCCCAATTAGACTTTGAGATAAGCTCTTTTATAAAATTCCTAACTTGAAAGTATCTAAATCTGTCCTGCCAAAGAATACCGTATCTGTCTACAAGTTTTTCAAAGGGGACAACCCCCTCATCATCTAGGAAGTGCCAGACTAGGTGCAAACCTCTCGCCTCCCAACCCCTGAACCCTCCATCCCAGACCCCTGGAGAGAAATTGGCAAGGTGCAGGATAGACCACAACAGGAATTTCCAGACTCCAGCCCTCTTGTCTCTCAAAACACTGTGCCACACTTCTAGGGTTAATGCTGTGAGGGGATTCTCCCACTGACCCGGGTACACCCTTCCCCTCTGTTCAAGAAGCATACTATTCAGGTCATGTTGGCCCCCATCTAAAAGTTCTAGCATTTTCCATTTTGAAAAATATGACTTATCTAACCAATACATAACTGTCCGCAGCTGGGCTGCTATGTAATATAGTTTAAAGTTGGGTAGTGAAAGCCCCCCGCTTTTTTTCGGTATTTGGAGGACTGAGAGTCGGATCCTGGATTTATGTGGGCCCCACAAGAAGCGAGCCACCATCCTGTTTAGTGTATCAAAGTATATATCTGCTATTCTGGTAGGAATTGTTTGGGCTAGGTATAAAAATTTTGGGAGAATTATCATTTTTATGGCTTCCACTCTCTGGATCAGGGTGATAGGGATATCTGACCATTGTTCCAATTCCAGCTTAATCTTTGCTAGAATTGAAGCAAAATTGAGTGAAAATAGGTTATCTATTTGAGGTCCACTTTGTACCCCCAGGTATTTAATGTGGGGAAGATTCCACCTAAAAGCGAACCCCTGCTTAACACTATCTGATGGTTCATAGTGTATTTTTAATGCCTCTGTCTTGGAGATATTCAACTTATATCCATCTAACTGGCTGAATTCTTTCAGGACATCCCATAACCTCTCCAGAGACTGTTCCAGATCTTGGAGGTAAACCAGAAGGTCATCCGGCATAAAGTGCAAGTTTATACATCTCCCCCCACCTCCCAACCCCGTATCTCCTCTTCCTGTCTTAAGGCCTGAGCCAGAGGCTCAAGGTAAAGGGCGAAGAGGAGAGGGGAAAGAGGGCACCCCTGCCTTGTGCCACGTTGCAGAGAAATAGGGGCATGAGACCCTGCCATTTATTTTTACATAGGCCTTTGGGCTAGAGTATATTCTGTTTATGGTCTTAACAAATGCCTCTGAGAAGCCAAATTTATCCAATGTCAACCCCAGGAACTTCCATGCCACTCGATCGAAGGCCTTCTCCGCATCCAAACTTAGGATCATACATGGGGCCTTTGACCGAGCGGCATGGTGAATTATATGTAATGTTCTTTTGATATTGTCTTGTGTTTGCCTGCCTGGGATAAACCCTGTTTGATCCTGGTTAATTATCTTAGGAAGGATCTCCTCTAGTCTCCTCGCTAGTATCGACGAATAAAGTTTATAATCAATATTTAGTACCGATATAGGGCGATATGACCCGCACTGAGTGATATCCTTTCCTGGTTTGGGGATACTTGATATGTCTGCATAGTTCCAGGAATCTGGAAGGCTCTCCCCCGACTGTGCTAATTTGCAGGCCCTTAATAGTGGGGCGTTTAACTCCTTACTGAAGAATTTGAAAAACTCAGGGGTGTAGCCATCCGGTCCAGGAGATTTCCTAGTTTTCAGCCGTTTAATTGCACTTACCAACTCTACTGAGGAGATAGGTAAATCAAGGGTGTCTCTGAGCTCTTGTGGTAGCTCGGGCAGTTTTAAGTTATTTAAATAGAATTTAATCTGATCTCTTTCTGGTGAATGCTCAGACCTGTACAATTGTGTATAGTAATCCCTAAAGCTCGACAGTATTTTTTCTGAGGTTTTTTGTAGGCCTCCCCCCCTGGGGTCTTTAACCTAGGTAATTGTGTTCTCCGCTGTCTGGCATCTAAGTCTGTGGGCAAGCAAGCGAGATGCTCGTGGGCCAGACTCATAATACCTCTGCCTTAGGCGCTGCAGACCTTGTTCTGTTCTTATGTCAATAATTTTTTGGATCTGTTGTTTGACCCTCTGGATTTCTGACTGCATCGAGGCTTTTCCCGCTGCATCTTGATCCATCAAGCTCTGCAGCTGCCTCTGCAGTTGTTCCATTTGCATGTTTTTTTGTTGCTTAAAGTGTGCTGCAAATTTAATGCATTCCCCCCTGAACACCGCCTTAATTGTGCTCCATAACACCGTGTCAGAGATTTCCTCGGATTCGTTATCCATTTGTATTTGAGGAAGCCTATTCTTTACCATATCCGTGAATTCTTTTAGGTTTAGAAAATAATTATTGAATTTCCAGAGGGACAAACCCCTTTTAATTGTCCAGCTTAGAGTCAGACTTACTTGGGTATGATCCGATAAGACTGATGGGATGTGCCTACAATCTAGTACCTGCTCTTGATGTTCTCCTGAAATTAAGATGTAATCTATCCTAGTGTAAGAGCCATGTGGGTGTGAGTAGTGAGTGTATTCTCTTTTGTTAGCATTCTGACGCCTCCATGCATCTATCCAGAAAGCTCCCTTTAAATGTCTCCTGATTAATTTCCCCACTGGGGTCTGTCTAAACACCTGATCTCTAGAAGTGTCTTTCTGGTCCCAGATCTGATTCAGGTCTCCTCCCACCACTAGCATTCCGACCTGATATTCCACAATTCTGTGTAATAAAGATCTCATAACCTCCTTCGTAGTACCCGGTGGTGCATATATGGAAGCCAATGTGATAGGGGCCCCCTCCAGCATTCCCACTAGGATAGCCAAGCGGCCCTCTGGGTCTGCATAACTATTAGTTTTCTGAAATTGAGTCCCTTTAGCCACTAATATTGCTGCCCCTCTTCTCTTCCCCTTTCCAAAAGAGGCCGCTACAATTGGACCATAGCCAAATTTCCCGAGTTTTTGATGCTCAGCTCTAGTAAGGTGTGTTTCTTGTAACAAGATAAAGGAAGGGTTTTCTCTTTTCAGAGTGGACATAACTCTATATCGCTTCACAGGATTATTAAGACCATTGACATTATGTGAACTAATTTTAATCCTTTTACTATCTCCCATTATTATATGTTAATGTGTCATTTCTCCCATATATTAGGGTTTTTTTTCCCCTGTCCCAGTGAGATTTTTAACATTTCTCTTTCCATTCGATTCTCTGCCACCCCATTACCTTCTTTCCACTGCTTTGAGAGGTGCAGCAAGCCTTGAAACAACTCCTGATATATATAAATACTTTGCCTATGTATCTGTATGTGCAACAAAAAACTGTGTAACTTCACATCAACCAAACAAAATTTTAAAACTTCATACAACCTGAGAGGGGCCCTCAACTGGACAACCTGCGCCTCCCAATAAACATTATTTACAGTGTGACTCCCAAGGTAGGAGAGCAGAGTGTTCCACTCCCTGCAAAATCGAGTGAGCAACACTCAAGATGGAGGAAAAGGGACTGTACATACAACCCATTCCTCCTGGACTCTAGATCCATTGAGTCCTAGCCAGGTGTAATGGCAAATCATCAACAGCATCATTTTTATTAAATAAATGTGAGGTATCAGACCTTGCATCACTTTAAACTTTCTCAGTTTAGCCTTTTGTCCCCTCCCCCAAGTCCATATTTAAACTGGGTCAACTAGGGCTACAGATTCCTCTTATATGAGAGCCCTGTTATCATATTGTGTGGCTCAGCGTCTCAGGACCAATTCCTTGAAGTGCCTTCCGTATTTCTCGTAGGAGCTTCCGAGCATCTGCCCTTTATGTTATTATAAAAGGACAAGATTACGCCTGGAGAAAATAGCACTGCCCTTTCCTTTTTAGTAATACATTTGTTGACCTTTGCTGTAATTGAGTATTTCCCCCTCTATTATTTAAATTTTTATATTTACAAATACATCAAAAGTCATGTCATGTGTATGACAGCATATCTACAGAAGTGGATTGGGCCAACTAGTTGTAATATCTAGATAAAGATGACAGTGTTTTTTTATTTTTAATTTTTATACTTATTTCCCCAGGGCTTAGGTGCATGGTTGCCATTTTGCAGTCTTTGATGCTTTCCCTTCATTGGGGTTGACAAAAACATCCATATGGTCCAAAGAACTGTTTCCATCAGAGTATTCTTCAACAGAGTTCAATGGGAAGGAACTGCCCGACTGGGATGCCACATGCTTAGAGTCCATGAGAATCTACTGTCTTTTCCTGCACAGCAATTCATGGTCAACTGGAAATTGAACAGGAATAGATATCATAATAGCCAAGAATGTAAAGCAGCAGTGCAATGAAAAAAGTTATTCCAAAAAGCTAATTTTCTGCTATGGTTATGAAAAATATTGGCAGAACTGTTGATTTGGGTTTTCTGTATGCTTCCTATGCTGTGTACTGTACATCTGAATTTTTGTCTGGACTCTTACCCTCCTCGGATCCTCAGTATTATTTCTATGCAAAAATTAGGTGGCCATCTTTTTTTCTTGAGAAATAATTATTTAAAACTTCCATAAAACTCTTAAATGATAATGAAAACTGAAAATTTTACCACCAAAATAAACTGGAAGACATCTGGTATCGATTAAAAAGAAAAAAGGTGGGGTCAAATTTTAACCCATTTTCATTGCACTGCTGCTTTAATTGGAACATAGACCTTCCTTGTTAAACTCAAGTTCTTAGTCTTGGCAGGAGACTGACCAGCAGTTTTGTGGGCAGAATGGTCTTCAACTGCCTGTAAAACCCATCAACTAACTTACTGTTGAGAGACCTTGGGAATCCTCACCAAAGACAATGAAAAACAAGTGTGGCACTGTCTGCCTAGAAATGGTATGCAGTCACAAACTAGAATAGTTGGTAGCTTATGTTTATTTGTGAAGACAGCAAAACTATCCAGCACTTCCCTCCAATTTGAGAAGACAGCAAAACTATCCAGCACTTCCTTCCATGCAGGAGCTTTCTTCCTTAATGAAAACTGTCTGCACAGCAACAGTTTGATGGGAACTCTCATTATCAAGTTTCCTGATAGGCAGATGTGGCAATGTTCATCTAATTCTCATAATTGTATACTTTGGATCGGAATGATCAGTTCTTCAAGGTTATTAAAGGAGGAACCAAGGCCAAACTTTGGTCCTTAGTCAAGCCATTCTTGTCCTAAGATTTACCTGACTTCTCTGGAAGACAGAGAAGTAGCACTCACAGCAGATGTATGAGGAGCACACAGTTTTTCACATTGCTCTGGGGGCCCAGGAAGCTGATGCAGGGTTTGTGGTGAATGTCACTGACATCTTAGGTTTATAGTACAAACAGTACTTAAATCTTAGCTTGAGCACCATCTTCAACTGCAGTGCATGCTAAGAAATTCCAGAAGCTGTTGAAGAAGTAACCAACATCACCAGACATAAAGAAAATTAATCTGTAGCATAAGCAGTAGCCAAAAAGGCACAGAAAAATGCAACACAAACAAGTCAAGCTACCTAGGGAGTGACCTATTTTTCCAGTGGAAAGAAAGATCTGCAGCTTGGAGGAGTGAGGATACAAGATAAAGGACAGAAACTGAAGATCTAGCCGATGGGCTTTCTGAGAACTTTGTGCATGCTAAGCAAAGTACAAAAACTGCACGCATGAGTAAGACAAGTGAGTGGAAAGTACAATTTAAATATAAAATGCATTCCTGGGCATTCAGTAGCCTCCAGGTTTGTTGTGTTTACTGCTAGAACTGTAATTTTATTTAAAGTGCACTTGTCATTCATGTAGGGGGCTTGGTTTGCCGCATTTGTGTGTGCCACATTTGGATTTTGTTGCTAAGAGGCCTTGTCTTTTATGGTGGCATTCAAGCTTAACCTTAGTGCATACCTTTCCTTTGTGTTCACATCTGCACAGTAGACCGCACTAGTAGGACTACATGGAAGATATCTTGGTTAGTATAATATTTACTACATCAACGCCAGAAATATTTTTCTCAGATATACAGATGGTGGCAAATGTAGCACAATTTCTGAAAGGAAATACTGGCCGGTTTATTTTAGCAAAGATCTTTCACTAATATCATTGATGTATGTATTATGCAAGGTGTATGAGATTTCTTGTTAAAGAGATAATGGAAGAGTTTAATAACTTGGTGGAATGACATCAATTTTGATCCCTTTCAGGGATAGCTATTATTCATGTAGTTTGAAATTTATCTATTTCTGCTTTGTGTGTGTAAAGTTACTCAGGCCAAGGAGGAAGATCTGTGCTATTGGACTTCACTAAAGTATGTGTTGCACTAAGCCACAAAATAATAAATACATGAAGTATGGAGTACATCCTGCACTAATAAGATGGGTATGGGCCTTTTGTAAACCGAAGAGTACAAAGAGTAAAGGTGGGAAAGCCTTTCCCTGATTGAGACTACTGTGAGTAAAAAGGGCTGTCTCCTAGCAGTCTCGCTAAATATTAACTCATGATTTTAATAAATAAGTTCTGATTTGAGTGTAATTTGGTAAAGTATATAGATGAAACTATGGTAATAAAGCATGAAGAATGACCAATCCAAATTGCAAAATTATTTGGATACAGTTTTTGCTTAGACAATGGAAAACAGAATAAAAGTAAGCGCAAAGAGATCTAATGAGATATGATTCTAACCCCCAAAAAGGAAGGTCATTAATGCACAATTAAAATGGACTGGCCAGAGTCAAGAAATAGTGTGCAGGGATAATAAAGAGGGCCCCAATTTACAGTCACTAGGTGTGGAGTCACAAAACAGGATGAAAACAATCCCAAACCCAATGACTATCCATAAAGGGCCCAATTAGAGATTGGGGAGGAGTCCTTCTGATATCTAAGTTCCAGTGTACATATAGGTATGGGGGCAGAGGCACTATGGCCATGGCCCTGCCACTTTCATAAGTGGTAGGGCCTGGCTCTATTGTTTTTGCAATCATGTTAATTTATTACTAGGGAGGACCATGCAGTAAGCAGTGTTAGCTTCTAATCAGTCCCTCTGTGGCTTGCAGGGTGTCAGCAACATTTTGACAAGTGAAGGCCTGAGCAGTGTTGATGGGGTGGGCTGGGTTCATGGCCTGCTGAGTTAAAGCACAGTAGTCAGACTTTAAAAATGAAAAGGAAGGTCCAAGCCTTCAGGTGGGAAGGTGGGTATCAAGGAAGTGCACTGGAAGCTGCTGTCAGTCGTGGGGGGGGAGATACTCCACAGATTACAAATTTGGATGACAAAAAAATGTATTCTGTTGGTTAACCCATTGGGGGGGGGGATTCACCCATTACATCCTTGGCCCTACCACTTTTCACACCGTTCCACCTCCAATGAGTGTACATAGGTATCTTCAGATGTTATTGAGCGTAAAAGAAGTTTGTGTCAAATAACAGCAGATGTGCCACACTCATGGCCTCCTGTGGATGGCACAACACCAGTTGCATGGTGCTGTGCCATCCATAAATAACTTTGGCAGTGGCACAACCACTGGAGTCTTTCCCCACGCTACTGACTAGTTTTAAAGATCATGTGCAAATAGCCTGTTGTCTCAAAAAAACTGTCATTATGACATTAACTGATGCAGGGGAGAGTCTTGCTATGATTCTACAAGCTTGGATTAAATATACAAAAACAACTATTCCAACTTTGTGCTGGTGTCTTACTGGAGTCATTGTTGTCCCCATTGCAGACCTGATTTCCTATTGGAGCCTGAGCCACTGATAGTGCTTCATTTGTGGTTTTCTGAATGAACTGCATTTGTAAAGCTTTGGCACCATCTAGCAGACATAGAATGATTAGCACGTCTTTCATTAGTGGGAACACTAACCGTCTTGCGCATCACTAGTGATTCTGTTATTTCTATGCGCAGTTTTGCAGTGCTCCCAGGCTGATTAGCCACTTTTATGTTGCTTGCACGCATGTGCAAGAAACATAGTGCCATCATCCGAGTTTTCGGAGGTGTGTCAGCCCCTCTTCCAATGCAGTCAGTGTGTTTGCAGGCGCGGCCCCAGTTCCCCAATGAGTGCTGCAGCTGTCTATGACAGCTTCAAAATGCAGTGGCATACAGTTGA
This sequence comes from Neoceratodus forsteri, assembly GCA_016271365.2. NCBI lineage: Eukaryota > Metazoa > Chordata > Ceratodontiformes > Ceratodontidae > Neoceratodus > Neoceratodus forsteri. Next base: position 691,071,928 of record CM028132.1, read on the forward strand.
AAGGGAGAGCTCCTCTTCAGTGAGCAGAGCTCTCCCCCATGCACACACTGCGCCAGCCCGCGTATATTAGCGTGCTGATAAGCTCCCTCCCGCGCGCCCCACTGTATGGCCGATGGAGTGCCCAGTCCCCGTCGGCTCCATGTCCCCAACAGCTGTCCAGGTGCCACGCTGGGAGCCCACCCCAGCGTGGCAAATCTTGCTTTACCGACGGGGTGCCCAATCCCCGCTGGCTCCATGTCCCCCAACAGCTTTTCCTGCTGCCACGCTGGGAGCCCACCCCAGTGTGGCAAACATCCACGTCATCTTCTTGAAAAAAAAAACCTGTGAATAAAAAGGTCCCTTGTAGTCTCCCTGCCCCCTCCCACAACCCGCACCCACCCACTGCGCACCCTGCCTCCCCACACCCCCTCTCACCCCATACTTACCTCCGGAGCTCAGCGCGATGATCATCGGTGGACCGGGAACACGTCTGCACTCTTCAAAGCCGACCGTGAACTGAGGAAATGCCGGTAAGCTGTATAATGGGATATATAGGGTTTTTTCAACTTTGTTGCATATCTCAGGCATTTTTGGGAATTTTGGCCCCAAATTTTCAACATGGGGTTTTTGGGACCCCTCTTCATGAATTCTTGCACTGTCATGGCGTTACTCAGGCCCAAAGGGTGATTTCGCAGTCACTGCGTGAAATCACCTTTCCGCACCGATTAACGAAACAACACTGCCAATGTTCATAAGGTGGGCTCTCAAAAAGCCTATGTTGAAAATTTGGTGAAAAAATTCCTAAAAATGACTGTTTTACGAGTGCGTGTTGCGCAGTTCCTACGCACTGTAAGTTTGCGAATTTTCAATATTTTCACTCCAGATTTTCAACATTGCCATTTTACCACACCTCCTTATGAGCAGTGCAGCTGTCATTTTCACATCTTGCCCAAAACATGTTTCGGCCCATGTAGCGCACAATGGCGCAGTTGGTGTGCGAACTCAATGTATGGGACACATTAAGAAAATCACAGTGACACTGTTCATGAGCAGAGGTCTTAAAATGGCTATGTTGAAAATTTGGTGAAAAATTCTAACAAGCATTTGTCAATGCCGAATGTTTGCTTGCTGGCATTGGCAGTGGTAGTGTAGAAGTTACAGAGCTGCGTAATAGGAATGGCAGTGAAGTATTGAACTGAAGCCAACCCCACCACCCCTGCAGAGAGTGACAGGCATTGGGGTGTGCGTTTGGGTCATCAGGCATAACGGCCACGCCATTTCACCACACCCCACTCTGCAGAGACTGACAAGTGTCACGTGTTCCTTGGGGTCTTTGGCCCTTATGCGCACCCCATTTCATTAGGAAATACGGTGAGATGGGTGCGATATAGGAGAATGGGGTGAAGTTTGGGGCCGAAGAGTCCAAGGCATACCTCGATGCCTCTCAGTGACTGCAGGGTGTGGAATGGTATGAGCATCACAGGCAAGAATCCCAAGTCACACCCCTGATTCCTGTCATTCTCTATAGGGTTGGGCGATTTAGTTGAAAAGCCTAATACCTCAGGCATTTGTTGGTATTTTCACTCCAAATTTTCAACATGTTTGTTTTGTGACCCCACCTCATGAACAGGGGGAATATCAGTTTGGTAGCCGAAAGTTGCTTATGCACAGTGACTACGGCATTTAGCACCACAGGTGCAAAAATATTCCGAACAGGATGTAAAAAATGACAGCTGCACTCTTTCATGGGGAGGTGTAAAAATGGCTATGTTGCAAATGTGTAGTAAAAATATTTAAAAAAATGGTGAAGTCACGAGCGTACATAGAAACTGTGCAACGCACACCCGTAATATAATTAGGTTGGGGATTTTTTATAGCAGATTGTCAACTCAGGCATTTTGGTGCCTCCGATCATGAACAGTGTCACTGTGATTTTCTTTATCTGTGCCGAACAATGATTTCCCACAGCGACCACGCATCTCTGCACTGAAAGTGTGAAAACACACTTCAGCCATGTTGTGAAAAATGGCAGCTGTACTGTTCATAAGGAAGTGTGGAAAAATGCCACTAGTGAAAATCTGGACTGAAAATATTACAAAGTCATGAACTAACGAGGATGCGTGGAAACTGCACAATGCTCACTCGTAACACAGTCATTTTATGGACTTTTGTCACCAAATTTTCAACATAGCCATTTTAAGACCTCTGCTCATGAACAGTGTAACTGTGATTTTCTTAATCTGTCCTAAACATTGCTTTCCGCACCAACAGCACCATTTTGCGCTACATGTCTGATAACACATTTGGGTGACATATGAAAAATTGCAGCTGTACTGTTCATAAGGAAGTTTAATAAAATGGACATGTTGAAAATCTAGAGTGAAAATATTAAATTTGCAAACTTACGAGTGCATAGGAACTGTGAAGGCACGCACGTAAAAGTCATTTTTAGGAATTTTTTCACCAAATTTTCAACATAGCCATTTTAAGACCTCTGCTCATGAACAGTGTCACTGTGATTTTGTTAATGTGTCCCATACATTGAGTTTGCACACCGACTGCGCCATTGTGCGCTACATGGGTGGAAACACGTTTTGGGCAGGATGTAAAAAATGACAGCTGTAATACTTATAAGGAGGTGTAGAAAAATGGCAATGTTGAAAATCTGGAGTGGAAATATTGAAAATTCGCAAACCTACGTAGCGTAGGAACCAGTAACGACACCGTAAAACAGTCATTTTAGGAATTCTTTCACCAAATTTTCAACATTGCCAATTTAAGATCTCTGCTCATGAACAGTGACACTGTGATTTTCTTAATGTGTCCCATACACTGAGTTCGCACAACGACTGCGCCATTGTGCGCTACATGGGCAGAAACACGTTTTGGGTGAGATGTGAAAAATGACAGCTGTACTACTTATAAGAAGGTGTGGAAAAATGGCAATGTTGAAAATCTGGAATGGAAATATTGAAAATTCGCAAACCTATGAGCGTGCGTAGGAACTGCGCAACACACGCTCGTAAAACAGTCATTTTTAGGAATTTTTTCACCAAATTTTCAACATAGCCATTTCAAGACCTCTGCTCATGAACAGTGTCACTGTGATTTTCTTAATTTGTTCCGCACATTGATTTCAGACACTGACTGCGCCATTCTGCGCTACATGGGCGGAAACACGTTTTGGGTGAGATGTGAAAAATGACAGCTATACTACTCATAAGAAGGTGTGGTAAAATGGCAATGTTGAAAATCTGGAGTGAAAATATTGAAATTTCGCGAACTACGAGCCTGCATAGCAACTGCACAATGCAGCTCGTTAAACAGTCATTTTTAGATTTTGGCACCAAATTTTAACAAGGGGTTTAGGACCCCTTCTCATGATGATCACTGATCATGGCGTATTTGGGCCCAAAGGGTGATTTTGCAGTCACCGCGCAGTCACCGCGCCAAATCACCCTTTGTGCCCAAATAATGCCATGACAGTGACATCATTCATGAGAAGGTCCCTAAAACCCCATGTTGAAAATTTGGTGCAAAATTCCCAAAATGGCTGAGATATGCAATAGTTGAAACCCCTATCTAGCCCATTATACAGCTTACCGCATTTCCTCAGTTCGCGGTCGGCTTTGAAAAGTGCAGGCGTGTTCCCGATCCACCGAGATCGCCGCCAGAGTCCAGAGGTAAGTATGGGGTGAGGGGTGTGGGAGCCTGGGTGAGCAGTGGGTGGGTGCGGGTTGTGGGGTCGGGAGACGACCGCTGGACCGTTTTTGTCTTACAGGTACAAACAACAAAAAGACATCGTGGGACCGTTTGCCACACTGGGGTGGCCTCCAGCGTGTGCACAAGGACTTGGGGGCGTTCAGCCCGGCGGAGTTAGGCACCCGTCGGCAAAATGACAAAAAAATAAAATAAAGACCTCGTGGGACCGTTTGCCACACTGGGTGGGCTCCCAGCGTGGCACAAGGACTTTAAGGCGTTCAGCCCGACGAGGATTGGGCACCCCGTCGGCAAAATGACAAAAAAAATAAAGACCTCGTGGGACCGTTTGCCACGCTGGGGTGGGCTCCCAGCGTGGCACAAGGACTTTGAGGGGGCGTTCAGCCGACGGGGGATTGGGCACCCCTGTCGGCACAATGACTGATTGCCATGCTGGGGTGGGCTCCCAGAGTGGCACCAACTACTGGGAGGGAGGGGCGATGCAGCTCAGCCGGCGGGGATTGGGCACCCCACGTCGGCTATACACTGCATCAGGCGCGCCCCTGCGGCTGGGGGGGAGCTGCGCGTGAGCAGCCTTCTTGTGCTGCTCACTCAAGCATAGCTCCCCCTTTCAACTGTATGCCACTGCATTTTGGAGCATGTCATAGACAGCTCCGAAATGCATTGGCTTACAGGGGCCGCGCCTGCCAGCACACTGCCCGAATTGGAGGAGGAGGTGACACACCTCCGAAATCTCCGATGATGGCACTATGTTTCTTGCACATGCGTGCAAGCAAACATAAAAATGACTGTTTTACGAGCGTGCATTGCGCAGTTCTTACGCACGTTCGTAAGTTCACGAATTTTCAATATTTGCACTCCAATGACTTCCAAATACCTAAACAGCACATAGAAGCAAGCAACATTCGGCATTGACAAATGTTTGTTCCTTTAACTCCAGGGCAATTTTCCTGGGTTTTCTAATAGTTTATATTGTTTCCTATAGAAGCCAAATTGCTGTGTTTTCCTGTATAAGTAACCAATGCAAGTCTTAGGAAACACTTTCCCTGTAGATGTCTCAATTTCCCTGTAAAATAAAGGAATCTCTGTAAATCTGGGAGCCCTGGGTTTTGACTAGACATCTATGGGATCAGCTGTCAAAGCCCCAGGAATGCTGCAAACCCCTGTTGTGCCAATCATTTGGCGCACGGGGCTTGCGGCATTCTCCCGGCTGGTGATCAAGATTTTCAATCCTGAACACCAGATGCTGCAAGTTAGACCAGCTTTTCTCTGGTCTAACTTGTGCCATGTGGGAGATCCTTTCTATGGGACTTGCACCAAATCTTTGGCATAAGCTGCCATAAACTGAGGAACCTGTCACAACTGCGCCTGATATACTAAAGTTGGTGCAGTTGCATCAAAGGAGTTTGGTGCCGCTGTGCCAAAAATGGGTTTGATGCAGGGCTTGATGCAGGCCTTGAGCCAGACTTCAAAAATTAAGTCCTTATATCTCGGGGGGGGGGCTGTAACTTAGGAAACAGGGCAAATAGCAGACTCAGAAATGTGGGGTATTCTTGTCATTTGGAAAAGACAAAACAGTGGCAAGTAAATTTTATGAGGAAACAGCTGGTTTGCTTCCTGACTGACTGAATGATGTATAATATATAGGATAAAGTATGCGGCAGTGTGTGTAACAAGACGTTTACACACACACGAGGGGTTAGATGCTACATAAACTCCAAGAGTAAAGCTCGAGTTTTTTGTTGAAAACATCTAACCCTGAGGGTGTGTGTAATCTTCGAGTTTACACACCACCCCATATTTTATTTTATATAATTGCTGGGTTTCCCTTTTTTTGCCACAGCAATTATATAAAATAACAGAGGTTCTGGGGCAGCAGCGCTTCATTTCCTCCCAGTTTTCTTTTTCACTCGGAAGTGGTCCGGGATTTTAGAATATTTAAAATTCTTACTTGCCCCAGTAAATGTGGAAAACTAGTAATATTTTGTTTAAAAAAATGACTTGCTGCTGAGTTACACTGGTGGTTCACTTTCTGGCAAGAAGGCAAGTGGCACGATCGGGAAGGGAGAAAACTGCAGTGGGAGCATGTGTAGAGTGAGGGAAACCATGCGCGTGTTTGCCATAATAACTATTCCTTTATTACGGCAAATTATGCCACGGTTTCCCTATGGGAAAAAGGGAAACCCGGTTATTATAGCTAGGTGCTTTCTGCTGTCATTCGTTCTGACAGCTGTGTTGCCTTTATGTATGCAATTTACCTCATCAGTCTAATTCAGTAACATTTTTGAATCTATGCCCTCAGAATAAGATCACTTGTATTATGGCATATATTGAGTCCCTTTAATATGTTTTATACTCTATAAGGCATCTGTGTTTATTTATATGTGCTGCATTCATGTAATGTGTTGGAGAGAGTGAGTTATTTATTTATTTATTCATTTGATAACCGGGTTGGTGCTCTGATCCTAAAACCTTTTTCAGGCATGGCCCGAGCCAGAAACTGGCACAAACAACGTAACATACAGTGAGAACAGTGTAGATCATGCAGGAAACATAACAGGGAATCAGTGTAGGTCATGTTAAACAGAGAAAATATACAGTAAACAGTACTAGATACATCAACAGTTGAGCATACCAAGTTATATAAAATTTAGATAAACAGGGTAAAGTTGCTCCATCGTTCAACAATAGGAATGTTAAACATTAGCAGAGCAAGTAAAGTACCTGAGGTACACAGAGTTTAACAGGAAACACTTAGACATAAAAACAAAGCCATATTACAGGAAAGAAAGTATGATCTGTGAGCTAGTATTCAGGGCAGGAGAGAAGAGCAGAGCACTAAGAGGAGGAGGAGGAGGGAGTAAGGGTGGGCTGCAAGGGAGGTGCATTCTTGTTAGTGACCTGTGGGCAGACTCAAGTCAAACAGGACAGAAAGTGCATTCTTAAGAGGGAATTCAGATTTAGAGGGGGGCTCCGGGGAATGTATGGAGTAGGGAAGATCGTTCCATAGTGAGGGTCTGACTGAGGAGAAGGCTTTTGGTCCCATACTCATAGTTATGTTAGGATGTTCTAGTTGGAGGTGGGAGGACTGACGTAGAGTGAGGCAGTAGGTTCTGGGCCAAATATGAATGGACAGTGAAGAGTAGGAGGGATTGTGCAAAGTATCAGCAATGGTCCAGGCAAGCAGAAATGAGCATTGTGCTTGTGGAGAGAGCCAGTTAAGGGACTGGTAAAGAGAGCAGTGATGAGTGTGGACAAGGGCATGGAGGGCAAGGTGGCATATTTGATTGTAGGTAGTGTCCAGGTGGTTCAGGTTGGTAATGGAGGTGAGGGAGTACAGCAGACATATACATCATATGTATCCATATATCATATATATATATATATATATATATATATATATATATATATATACACATATACATCAAAAGGTAAAGTGTGTGTATGTGACACTGGCAAATGTACCTGATAATTTACGATAGACATTATCTCTATGCTAGGTATCAAACAGAGTAAGGTAAACATGCCATATTGTTGTGCTATCAAGTCTAAAAATTGTACTGGTTCTGGAAGAAATTTTTATAGATTTTGAAAAGATCCAGAATGCAAATAGAAATGGACTGCTGGACTTCCGGTGACGTCATCAGTCAAATGGGAGCCTAGACAGAGAGCTCTAAGCAAAACCCAGCCAATCTAATTTAATTCTCCTGGTAAAAATCATTTCAAATCCTGTTAAACATAAAATCAGAGGGGCAAGATGTCCATCAAAGGCAACAAAGCGAAAGGACCAAGAAATAACAACGCTCAAGCTAAACTTAAGCAGCTAACGCTAGACAAGGAAATGGATGGCTTTACGGCCAGCTCCCACTGAGATCGCACAGCCTCAGAGTCTTCGCTTGAGCTAGAAGATGATGAAATGATTCGTCCTAGAAAAACGGAAAGGACATTGCAATGAATCCTTACCTCAGTACAAAAAATTTAATCCTCTTTGGCAGACCTCCGACAAGATGTGAAATGCATGGAGTTGCGTATCGTGGAGAATACGACTAAAATCATGGAGGTAACGGAACTCCAGGACACAGACCAAAGGGTAATACTGTTCCTTTTGCAAAAAGAAAGAGAGACCCATGCGTGTTTAGAGGATATTGAAAACCGTTCACACCGGAACAATTTCCGAATCCATGGAGTCCTGGAGGGTGCAGAAGAGGGTTTTGCAACCCCTATAGATTTTATACAAAAGCTACTACGTTCCACACTTGAAATCCCTTCTAACCTTGACATCATGATGGATCGTGCACACCGTTCTTTAGTCCCCAAGCCCACAAGCCCCTTGGCCTGGCCCCGGTCCTGGGTGGTGAGAATGGTGCTCTTCCAGAGCAAAGAATGGGTACTGAAAGAGGCATGGAGAATTAGGGACCTCAAATACCAAGGGGCAGCAATCTACTTTGAGCAGGACTTTTCGCCAGCCCTTCAAAATGAAAGGCTAAAAGTACGATCAGTAATAAAAGAACTTAAGGAAAAGAAAACATCAGAGCACAGCTACTGTTCCTGGCCAAATTGCGTCTTCACCTCGACTCTGGGCCGAAAACCTTCCCGAGTCTACTGGAAGCGGCGGTACAGCTAAAAGAATGGGAAATTGCATTACCGGATCTAGAACTGGAACTACTAGAGCAAAAGTTGTTCAAAAGTACTTGGCACCCAGTAAGCAAGCCGCAGAAGAGAGCATTTCTAGAATCCCTACCGAAGCAACTCATGATAGACGCTAATAAAATTCTACTCCATCCAGTGAGAACACCGGGGACAAGCAGAGAAGGGCCCAAACACAAAGACCTCGCAACATCGCTGAACTTTTAAAGTCCAAAAGCAGAATAAGGAGGGACGCTTGCCTAAATGGACTTGAGTTATTATGCCCACAGATAAGTTAAATTTACATGTTAAAACTGGGGGAGATTTGGGAGACCAGGGTACTGCTGAAGTTATAATACTTAAAGAGTAAACTCTCTCCCGTTGCTCCCTTAGAGTAAGCTGGTTAACAATCTTGAGGGGGGTTCACTTGTGAGGGCCATCAGGGTATGTGATGGGGGGTCTGAGGCAGGGAATCTCACAGAATCTGTAGTTTAGTAAAATGGATTCCCCTGCCCAGACCTACGGTACTTAGATCAGAAACCCCTTTGTAGTGTGAAACCGCAGTTGAACCCAAGATGACCCCCAGTCAACAATGAACGAGATTTATCATAGGAGATTAGCCCTCTTACGAGCTGTCCCCTCTGATCTGTGGTCGCAGGTCGGTAGATTGTTTCACCTATCTAGAAATGCCACATATCCCATACCCATGCGACTCACTGATAGCTCAGGGGTTCTGTTCGTTTGTGGCACAGCCTGACAGACCCCTCGACTTAAGTGGGAGGAGGGTTTGAGGCCTGTGGCGGGAGGATGTCTGACGATGGATCTCTAAGTGAGAAATAGATGAGTTAAGGCTCGGGGGGGCGGGTCCCGCTTAGACATCTAGGCTGGTAGCTAGGGGACTGAGTGAATGCTCTATGGTTCCCTGGCTGACGCGCCTGCCAGATTCCCTGGACTGCCCCTTCTTTGGTTTTTTTCTTACTGCACAGCAAAGAGTTTTTAGACATGAGCTTTACTGAGCTGGGGAAGGTGGCTTCCTTGGATTGCTTATGGCTACGAGGTAATGCTGCACTAGAGAGAAGATAGACCTGGGCGGGGGAGAGGTCGGAGGGTGCATTGCCCCCGATCAGTGAGTAAGCCCTGCGAGGCTTCCACCGGAACGGGGAATCCTTCAGTCCTGTTGGGAGGTGAAGGGGAAAGAACTTCAGCAGGAACAATAAGGGGATAAATTTTGGGGGAAATAAAAAAAAAAGGGAAAAGAGGGTGCACAGTTTCCCAAATTAGAGATCATCACGTAGGATGCTTTATTGTAGGTAAAAGGAGGAGAGGATTTGCACAGAACGGAAACCTGAAATGGGTTGGGTTGGATCTGGGGCGGATACTTACTCTCCGCTTGCCGGTGACGTATAGACTAATTAGGAGTATTAACATCTATACTCAAAGTCTCTAATAAAGAGACGAGTAGTGTTTTTTTACACTATACACCAAGAGTGAACCTAGTGACCCCCTGCTTCACGGTGGGGCAGAGATTCCCAGGGTTTCACCTAGGAAGTGTTAAGCAGGGAGGAGTGTGGAGAAATTAGTCTCTACTCTTCTCAGCAATATACTCTTGTATAAGGTTACTGTTGTTATTAACCCCAGTTTGAAGGGGGTTATTTGTATTTTTTTTACGTTTAATTGATTATTGCAAGTTGGTTCACATCAGACGTCCTCCTATTCTAAGAGTGTACTGCTTTACTTTTTTACGAGGGAAGAAGGCAAAGAAAAATATGAAGGTAGAATTGAAGTTGAAGGACAGTCACCTGGAGGTAAAGCCTAGACAGAGATGGATACTTCTCTTGCAATGTAAATTAGTAGGATTGTCTTGGAGTCTTATGAGATGCAAGAATATCATGCAGAGGTAAAGGGGAATACCTTACTGGGCTAATTTAGTCAACAAAGGGAGAACTGGCTTGCTTAAATATATGTTCATATAACGTAAAAGGGATTAATTCCCCTATAAAAAGAACAAAACTATTACAAGAATTGAGAAGGCTTCAGGGAGATGTGGTCTTCCTCCAAGAAATGCATCTTTCAATGACAGAACATTTAAAATTAAGAAGGGCTTGGGTAGGCCAAGTAATAGCAGCTCCCACCCTAAATCCAAAAAAGCTGGTGTGGCAATATTGTTCAAGAGAGGCTTGAATTTAACAATTCACTCCAGAGAAAATGCACTTCAGGAAAGATTTGTGAGGGCCACAGTTCACACCCAGGGGCAGGTTATTCACCTCATAAACATATATGCCCCTAACTCTCAGCAGGGAGAATTTTTTCAAAAAGTCTTCCAGAAAATGGCCCAGTTAACACAGGAAGATACCTATTTAATATACTTATAGCCACAGCCTTAAAGGCTATTACTCAGAAATGGCTTAGAAAAGAACCCCCACAGACCTCTGATTGGTATAGAAATGTGCAGCAGATTAAAGATACTGAAGCAATTGCAGCGAGACTAAGGTTAGCTACAGAGAAGTTTAACACCAGATGGCTACCATGGTTTAAACACTGGGAGGAGAAGGAAGATATACCGATTTTAGATCAATTGTTACCTGATTAAAGAACCTATTGATGAGAAATCCATATTCCCTGAGTAAGGACAAGAGGGGAAATGAGAGGAAGATATTAGAATTGAATATAATTTTAAAGAAAGGAGGAGGGGGAAAACAAAAAGAGGTGCCCAGTTGACTGTCCTATTAATTTGTCAACTTAAGATCAGTTTATATATTTAATGAATCCATGTGATTAATTATAAAAACTGGATTAAAAAGAAAAAGAAACAGGAGAGTTTATAGCTATTATAAATGATTTTATATGGCATTATATTTAACAGTTTATGATAAGTCAATGCATTTACCTTTCCCTCATCTTTATTTATTATTCACTGACAAGAATATTGTATGGGATGGAAAGTTTAAACCGCCATATTGTTAAAATTTTAAGTTAAAAAAAAAAAAGAAATGGACTGCTGCTGCCAGGAATAGAGACAGGTGAGACCCACACAGTGTTTGCTCTGACCATGTTACAAATGATTAGTGTGAGGTGAATCCTGTTGTGACTAAACTTGTGGGATTTACACATCGTTAAAAAAGATTGAATAAAAGAGCTGTGCCTTCAGTTTTTTGTTTCAGTCGAAGAAGTATGATGTCTCCCAATACAGTATGCAAAAAACACAGACATCTTGAGGTATGAGTATATACAGGGTACTGTAATATTTTTATTGGTTGCATTATTTTGTGGAGAAATGTGTTTATAACTGACATTATAAACATAACAATATAACCATATAGAAATAAACTAACATAGAATTTACTGGCAGATGATGACCACTTTGCTCACTCAGTCTGCCCAGATAGTCCCGGCCTAATTTGCATTCACTGACCTCATTTGGCCTATGGGTACTCCTCCACTCTCTCCCCACCTGCTTTTACATCAAGCTTCTTTTGTGCCTATTACAGGAATTATTGTAGCTCACCACCATTTTCAACCCCCCACGTGCACTGCAAGTCTGTTTCAGGCATGCAGATTTTTCAGTGATGAAGTACTGGCTCACATCCCTTCTAGAGTCCCCCCACTTTCAGTTTCATTGCGTGACCCTTCTTTTCTCTTGCACATTTTTTATGTGAAATACTTCTATCATGTAAATTATTCACCATGGTAGGTACTTACAGGTATTTATAAAATGGGTATGGATTTTTCTGCATCCTGATTGTCTAAGAGGTACCAGTTGCCATGTCCATATCTGTAACTGTTGTACCAGTAATTATTGTGCCAACTGGTATTTCTTATCCCAACTAGGGAGCAGCACAGCAAGTGATCCATGCTTGCCAGAAATATTCAAAACAAAAACTTCCTGGCAGCCATGTTATTAGTTTCACTGAAATATGCTGCAGAATGCTATTCCCTGCTGTCCCGTGGATCATTTTCACCATACACACCCACTGCAGTGCTGGTTGTTCCCTTGTTCTTTGGTCTTCACGTCCCTCATTCCATTCTTTTCCCTTCCTTTACCTTCCCACTGTGCTGACAGAATGCCAAACTGATGGTCTCAACAGTTGCGGCTTGCCTTTCAAAGATGTGAAAAAAGGTAAAACTGGCAAGAAACTGCTAGTGTTAAAAGCGAGTTTTCTTAGGATTATACTAATTCCATCCACTCTCTCTGGAGTATCTGCCCTATTTCACATTTAGTGTTGTCTGCAAAGAGGCATGCCTTGCATTCTAGCTCTACTGAAATTTTTTCTTATGAAGACATTAGAGTGGGCTGGTCTCATTACTGAGCCCTGTGGTACCTTGCTGGTCACTCTTCTCTCATTAGAGTGAGTTGCATTTACCCCCCCCCCCGTCACCTAGCCATCAATTAGATTCGTACCCATTTTACCATCTTTAAGTGCAACCACCAATCTGCTTAGCTTCCTTATAAGCCTATTGTGTGGTATGGTGTTCAATGCCTTTCTGAAATATAAGTAGGTAACTTCCACCACCCCACCATGATCTATTTCTCCTGTTAACCTTCTGAAGACATTAATCAGGTTTGTCTGATATGACTTACTAGAACCCCACCCACTCCCACCCCATTTACTCCCCCACCCCACTGATGCTAGAAACCAGACTACATATGCCATCATCCAGTCCTCTGGAACCACACCTGTTTCCAGTAAGTGTTTGAATGGGACTGTCAGAAGTACAACCAGTAACTCCTTGATATCCATTTTCACACTGTGATGTACCCCACCAAGCCCAATAGCCTTATTACTTTCAGAGCTGCAAATCCCCTCAGGAGCCTTTACTGTTTTAGTAACCAAGTTATACTCATTGATATTTTACTGATGTTTATTTTTATGTTTATCCATTGAAATGTCTATGCTATCATATTTATTCTTATGAAATATGTTGTTATTTTTATTATCTACACCATTGTATTCTGATTGATGTATTTCTAACCTGGTGTGATTGATGAAACACCCACTGCTTTCAACTCAAAGGTATCAATACATGTCCACTAACTTTATGTTAATTGGACTGTATATCAGACAAATGTAGGATGGTGTGAAGGACATCTAATCAGGCATCTGTTTCATTGAAAGTCTACACCACATATTACATGATTACTATTGTAATGTGGTAAACAAGGGGATGTCATCAATATTCATGGTTGGCTGTTGTAGTTAGTTAGTCTGCAGTTGTGCGCTGAATGCAGTAAAATAAATGCTCTGAGCCATATTCTATATGGTAGCATGGCACAACTGAGCATTTTAACTGACTGAATGTGGGGCAGTGCTGGCACAGCACAAGTTGTGTTTGGCTGGTGCCAACAAGACCCATGGCTGCATATGGACCCAAATAAAAAATGTGCTAAAAACGTTATACAGTATTGCCAGTGCTTGTTTGAACAATATAAAATATTGCGATACTCTGTACTGTGTTTCATATTACCTGGTAGCTTTACATGGTATGATCATCGGTGTTGCATGCTGTGAGTGTGATTACACACTACACATAAAACTGCATATCCACTGGTGCGATGAGCATGAACCAAGGGAATGAACATAAATATGTACTTGTTAATGATTCCCTGTACGCTCATCTCTGATTTGTGTCATCACTTATAAGCACCATCAGGATATGCAGTGCAGTAGTATCAATGGGTGGTGGTGGTTGGATAAAAAAATTCCATTCATAATTTTGCAAGCAACGTGTTAGTTATTAGTGGTTTGTATTAAAACAATGTAGTGTATTAGAATTCAGATATGAAATTATCACATGACGTGCAAATGCAGACTCCAAATGAAGAATTTGATGAGTCACATAGTGAAGATAACTATACGTGTACAAGTCAAATAGTTGGTAGTTCAAAATGCACAACTTCTTCACAGACCATTACTCAATTAATTTTGTTTGAGTCAATTATGCCTGTAGCACCAAAAGAAAAAATAACATATCTTCAAACAAATTGCAGATTGTAATGCTATAAGATGTAAACTACTGTTATACATTTAGAATCTGCAGTAGTCTGAATACAGATAGTCAATTTGTCATTAATTATGAGTAGTCTGGACTTTTATAATTCATTCATGACTCTGTCACTCATGAGTTATGATCACGTACTTTGTGTAAAGATGATATTTTTGTTCATTTAGATACAACGTATTTGCATAGTATGTTGTATGGTCTTGAATCAATCAAATGGGAGCAAGATATGCAGAACTTATCAGTAGAAGAAAGCTGGACCCTTATAAAAAGCAGTGTCCATGACTTGGAAAACAAATATGTTCAAATAAGAAAAAAATCAACAACAAAGGGAAAATATCTCTATGGTATACAAAAGCAATAAACAAATCAAATGTAAGGAAAATGCATTTATAAAGCTAAAAAAGGAACAAACTGACCTAGCAAGGAAAAACTATAGTCTTGAACTGAAAGTATTAAAGGGAATGATTAAAAAGGAAAAACAAAAATTGAGTTTCACATTGCTTAGAAAGGACAACCAGAAAACTCTCTTTGCTTAAATCAACAAATGCAAAAATTCCCAAAAGACTGTGAGTCCACTAGTACAAAATGGTAACTTAATACATGAAGATAAAATAACTGCCAACATCTTTAATAACTATTTTTGTTCAATTTTTGGTGTAAAACAGGAGGTACAGGATACATTAATACCCTTATCAAACAATAAACAGATAATCACACCGAAAGAGGTGTATAATGCAATAAATCTAATTAAGGAATATTCACCTGCAGGTCTGGACAACATCCAAGCAAAGTTCCTTAAGGAACCGGCATCTTCAGTTTCTTCTCCACTATGTAGTTTGTTTAGTAAAACCATAGAAATGAGTACAATTCCCTTAGATTGGAAAAGAGCTATAGTAGTCCCTATACATAACAAGAACTAGCCAGAGCCACTACGGCTGTGGCAAGCTGTCAAATGACCAAAGTTACACGCGTGCGTAGAACATTTTGAATGACCGGGTGTAACACGGTCATTGTTTGGAGCTGTTTCACCAAATTTTCAGCATGTCCTTTTTGGGATCCAACCTTATGAAAAGTGCCACTGTCATTTCATTCACTTTTCCCGAAAGGTGATTTCACAGAGTGACCACGCCATTCTGTGCCACAGGTGTGAAAACACGTTTCGGGCAGGATATGAAAAATGATAGCTACACTGTTAATAAGGATGTATGCAAAAATGGCAATGTTGAAAATCTGGAGTGAAAATATTAAAAATTGGAGAAGTTAAGAGTGTGTGTAGAAACTGTGCAATGCACACTCGTAATGCAGTCATTTTCTGGAATTTTTTTCACCAAATTTGCAACATGGGCTTTTTGGAACCCCACGTCATGAGCAGTGGCACTGTTTTATAAATCAGTCCCAAAAGGTGATTCTGTGCAGTGACGGTGAGATCACCTTCCGGGACTGAGTAACAAAATGACAGTGACAGTGTTCACAAAGTGGGGTCCCAAGAACCCCATGTTGAAAATTTGGGGCCAAAATTCCAAAAATGGCTGCTATATCAACATAAGCTGAAAAGCCCACTGACTGCCATTATACCGTGTTTACCTTTGATTCTTCAGTTTGCGATTCAGCTCTGAAGAGAGCATGGAAACAAAGACTTTGACGGCAGATAAGGACTGCTTGGTCTACCTAGACTGCCCATTTCCCTACCTCCTGGATAAGCTGCAGATCCTAGTTAACCAGCAGCCTACTTCCTCCTTACGTCCTCCTACCTTCCACTATAATTGCCTTATGTCGGTCTCATGCATTTTTGAATTCCCCCACTGTTTTTGACTCCACAACCTCCTCAGGAAGGCTGTTCCATGCATCCATCACCCTTTCCATAAAAAAATACTTCCTCACGTTGCCCCTGAGCCATCCCCCCATTATCTTCAAATTGTACCCCCTTGTTCTTGAGCATCTCTTTTTCTGAGATATGTTACCCTCTTGGACTTTGTTGATTCCCTTGAGGTGCTTGAAGGTTTCTATCATGCCCCCCCTTTCTTCCAGGGTATACATATTAAGCTCTTTTAGTCCCTCTTCATATGGCTTCTGGTGCAGACCCTGCACCATTTTGGTTTCCCTCCTCTGGACTGCATCCATCCTGTCTATGTCCTTGCAGTGATGGGGTCTCCAGAACTGCATGCAATACTCCAGGTGGGGTCTCACCAACTGTCTGTACAGAGGGATAACAACTTCTTGCTTTCTTCGGGCAATGTCTCTCCCTATGCATCCCAGAATCCCCCCAGCCCTCCTTACTGCCTTCTCACATTATTTGCCTACCTTAAGGTAATCTAATATGAGTACCCCCAGATCCCTTTCCATTTTTGCTGTTGTTAGTACCACCCCGTCCCCCACCTCCCCACTGTGTGAACTTCCTCTGGGTTTTTGTTTCCCAGGTGCATTACTTTGCACTTGTTTGCATTGAAACTAAGCTGCCATACTCTTGACCATTGCTCCAACCTTGCCAATCCCTTTTCATCTTTTTCACCCCTCCTTATGTATCAACCCTGCTGCAGATCTTTGTGTCATCTGCAAAGAGGCATACATTTCCTTTCATCCCCTCTGCAATGTCACCTATAAAGACATTAAAGAGTACCGGTCCCAGTACTGAACCCTGTGGTACCCCACTAGTAACTCCCCTTTCTCCAGAGTGTGCTCCATTTACTATTACCCTCCACATCCTGTTGTCCAGCCAACTTTTAACCCAGGCTACCAGCCTGGGGCCCACTCCCAGGCTGGCTAATTTGTTTATTAATCTTTTGTGTGGTACTGTGTCAAATGCCTTGCTAAAGTCTAAGTCAGCCATATCTACAGCCCCTCCCTGGTCTACTACTTTGGTCACCCAGTCAAAGAAATCAATTAGATTTGTCTGATATGACCTTCCCATTGTGAATCCATGCTGCGTTGGGTCCTGTGTATTGCTGGCCTATAGGTACTTGACAATTCTTTCTTTCAGAAGTGATGCAATCATTTTCCCTACCACTGAGGTCAAACTAACAGGTCTGTAGTTTCCTGCCTCTGCCTTGCTCCCACTCTTGTGAAGGGGGATAACATCCACCTTCCTCCAATCCTTGGGTACCACACCATCCTCCCATGATTTGTTAAAAAGGGTAGTCAGTAGTGTCACTAAGTTTCCCTTTGGTTCTTTTAGAATTCTGGGGTGAATCCCATCAGGTCCCATTTCTTTGTCCACCTTGAGTTTTAAGAGTTCTTTCAGGACCCTTACTTCTGTAAAGGGACTGGTATCGATCCCCCTTGCCCAGAGTGCTTCTATTGTTTGGGTTAGGTACCTCCCCCCTCTTCTTCTTTTGTGAATACTGAGCAAAAGTGCAGACGTGTCCCAGTCCAGAGAAGATGACAGCACTGACCTCCAGAGGTAAGTGTGGGGTAAGCGGGGTGCAGGGCGGTAGGTGCTCAGTGGGAGGGTGGTGATGGGGAGGGGAGACTGGGGCGACGATAAGGGATGTTTTCTTTTTTACAGGTAAAAAAATATGTCAGGGGATGGTTTTCTTTACTTACAGGAAAAAAAAACATAAATTTGGGCACACTGGGGTGGGCTCCTAGTGTGCTACATGAGTTGAGGGGTACATGATGCCAACACAGGGACTGGGCACCCCGATGTTGGCACAGGGATGGGGACCAGAGGGAGCAGGGAGGACAGCAGCAATGGGAGGGAGTGGGGAAAAAAACATAAATTTGGGTAGACTGGGGTGGGCTGCCAGTGTGCAACATGAGTTGGGATGGTACATGATGTTGACAAGAGGATTGGGCACCCCAGTGTCGGGGGGATGGGGAACAGAGGGAGCGGAGAGGACAGCAGCAGTGGGAGGGAGTAGGAGGGTTTTATTTGCTGCTGAGGCTGGGATGGCCAAAGGGAGTGGGGAGGACAGCAGCAGTGGGAGGGAGTGGGAAGAGTGCCATCTGCAAGATGGCGGTGGTGACACAACTGCGCATGCATAGCATTCGCACATGTGTATTTGTGGTGAATGGCATTCTGCCATTCCCAAGATGGCAGCACCAGTGGAACTGCACATGTGAGCAAGGTGCGCATGCACAGTTCTTGTATTGGAATGCAGAAGTAACAGCCGAAATAGTGCGGCTGTTACTCTGTAGTGGCCTACCCTGACAGAGTGCTCCCAGCACTGTTGGACGTTTGGAAGGATACTTCCAAAAGTCCAACAGAAGCATGCCACAATCACCGTTTTCAGACTACAGATCGCAAAATGGCTGTAGGCTCGGCCCACAGCCATAGAAAGGGGAATAAGGGGCAATAGTCCAATTATAGGCCAATAAGCCTTAAGTCAATCTGTAGCAAGGTTCTGGAAAGAATAATTAAACAAAAACTGGAAATTAACTTACAAACAAAAGGTTGAATTTATAGAAAGCAGCATGGGTTCAAGAGGGGAAGGTCCTGTATGACAAATTTAATAACCTTTTATAATAATATCAGTTTAAGTCTTGACCAAAATATACCAGTTGATGTTATCCTGTTGGACTTCGGAAAAGCATTCAACACAGTTCCCCATTATGAACTATTAATAAAACTCATCAATATGGGGACTGATTACAGCTTGATCAGATGAATCAAAAGTTGGCCAAGTGGAAGAGTCCAAGAGGTGAGACTTAATAGACAACTCTCAGGGGAGGGGGTCTGACAGAAGTGGGCTGCCGCAGGGCTTGGTTTTAGGACTGGCCCTGTTTGATATCTTTATTGATGACATGGGAGAAGGAATCCAAAACCATGTCTCAAAATTTGCTGATGATACAAAGCTAGGGGGAGAGGTAAATACTCTATCTAAATACCTAACATTAGTAGAGGACCTAAATAAGATAGACAGGCGGGCAAAAAAGAACAAAATGATTCTTACTAAAGAAAAGTGCATGATTCTCCAGATTGGGAAACACAACCCATGCATGTTAAATGGACAACAACTTCAGCTGGCACAGAGAGAAAAGCGATATGCACAATTCCAAGGAGTATACAGTGAACTACAAGATGGGGGGGTGCACAGAAAAGGTATGCCAAACCTTATATAGACCTCATCCAAGAAGAAAACACACTCCACAGATCTGATGTTCACATACTGGCTTTTGTAGTCCCAAGATTTATTTAGAATACAGAAGGTGCAATGACTGCCAGTACTGTAATAAACCTCTCTGGCTCGAAGATTTATTTAGAATACAGAAGGTGCAATGATCGCCAGTGCTGTAACTAACCTCACTGGCCACAAAAGCCCCAGTGCTTCAGGTCCTCACTGACAAAGGGTCAGTGAGGACCCGAAGTACTGGGGCTTTTGTGGTCAGTGAAGTTTTTTTGTATTCTAAATAAATCTTGGGTCTATGAAAGCCAGTGTGTGGACATCAAATCTGTGTAGTGCATTTTCTTCTTGGATGGGGCACAGAGAGAAAAAGACTTTGGAGTTACCATTAACAACAGACTAACACCATGAGACCACTGTTATAAAATAACACAAACTGCTAATAGAATCTTTTGTAGTTAAATTGTTTATTGAATTTTTGTACATATTAATAAATACAGTACATGGTATAGTACACAAATAGAAAAGTACATTATATAATGTATGATGCAGGTAGTAGTATGTTAGCATATTATAACAACGGTTAACATTATGATGATTGTGTAGCCTACAATGAACAAGAGAATACTTTGTATATCAGATGAGTATATAAATGATTAGAAGTCTGTACTGTAAACCAAAAAAGAAAGTAATAAAAGAAAATCAAGTTAAGATATTCAACAATCTTATAATCAACAGAAGAGCTGCATAAAAAGTCTATCATAAAGAGATGTTTATATTTGAGTTAATATCAGGTTAAGGAATCTGATGGTGCATATCACCTATGTGTTTGAAGAAAGTTTAAATAATCTTGCCAACAAAGATGGAATTCATTCAATCGGTCCTGTGCCAGGTATGAAAGTCGCTCCAATGAGGAAGTATAGGTTAAACTATTCAGAATATCAGTCAGAGTAGGTATTAACTGAGACTTCCAACACATTAAAATCAGTCTTTTCACTTGCATAAATAGGATATGTAGCCATCAATGTTGATACTTGGTTAATTTTATATCTTTATTTATAACTCCTAGTAGATAATATTTGGGTTCAAATGGGATAGTGTGGCCAATTATTTTAAAGACTAGGTTGTGAATAGAGTGCCATAATTTAGATATTGGTTTACATGACCAGAGTATATATAAAAGGTCACCCTTTGACGAGTTGCAGCGCCAGCATTTATTATTAGGTAGTAAACCTATGTTATACAGAAAGGAAGGGGTTCTATACCATAAATGCAAAATTTTATACTGAATAAGCATGCTACGATATCTTTAAAGGTATTGTGGCAAAGTTTCCAGCAGTCATCCCATTGGGAGTCAGATATGTCATCATTTAATGCCAGGCTCCAACTATTCCTGGCTAGGAGGGATTGGTTCGGTAATACGTCTCTGATTTGTTTATAAATTTTACTGATTAAGCCAGAGGGAGTATTAATCCATGAGTTAATATATGTGGAGGTTGGGAGTGGTCTGCTGATTTGTTGAATAATAGGGGATATAGCAGAACAAATCTGAAGATATTTCCAGAATTCTTGTCTAGGAATGTTCCATTTTGTTTGTAGGTTACTGAAGGAGTTTAGTGTATTACCGTTGTCAGTCAGGATATCATTTAGAAAGAATATATTCTTATGTTTCCAAGAATTACAATATATTGGTTTGTTCCCTAAAGTGATTTTTGGGTTTCCCCAAATAGGTGTATAAGATATAGGAGTAGGATTGGACTTAAGCCATTTATGCATTCTAAACCAATAATGGATAGACGTGTTGATTGTAGGATGTTTTCTTAACTTAGAAGTAGAAGTGTGATATATAAAGCTGGTAGGAATCTGTCCTGGGGAAAGGGAAGCTTCCATGTCAAGCTATAAAGGTGTCTTATTGTTAGGCTTAGAAAACCATTTAATAGTTTGTGAGGCTCTGAATGCCCAGAGGTAAGCCATAAACCAGGGAAGACCAAAACCACCGTGAGACCAATGCGAGCGTAGTTTAATATGGTTAAACCTTGGTATGTGGCCTTCCCATAAAAAGTCTCATATGATTTTGTCAATATTATGAAGGAGAAGAGGAGAAATTTTAAGTGGGATGCTAGTGAACAAATAAAGAATTTTAGGTGTAATGTTCATTTTTATAGCGGCTATTTTACCGGGAAGGGACAGTTTTAAATTTTTCCATTTGGATAAATTCGTTTTGATGTCTGCAAGTAAAGGAGGGAGATTGACTTCCCAGATTTTATCTAGATTGGGCAAAATTTTTATCCCTAAGTAAGTAATACCTTGTGAGGCCCAGCGAAATCCAAGAGTATTGTTCATGGAAGGAATGCAATACTTATTTAGTGGTAGTACCTCAGTTTTTTGGTAATTAACTGTTAGCCCAGATAGTTTGGAGAACAAATTAAGTATACGGTTAAGTGAATGTGTGGATAGTTCTAAATTTTCTAGCAAAATGAGCATATCATCAGCATATGACAATGATGTGTATTGCGTGTGCCCGATGGATATACCTTTAATATCATTACTCTGCCTTAGAAAGGTAGCTAGAGTTTCAAGAGCTAGGATAAAGAGAGTTGGGGAGAGTGGGCATCCTTGCCTGGTGCCCCTAGCTAATTTAAAAGGTTGAGATAATGTGGAATTAGTAAGAACCCTAGCTTGGGGAGTAGTATAAAGAAGTTTGATCCAAGAACAAAAGAGGTTACTAAAACCAAAACGTTATAACACAAGATAGAGAAAGTTCCAGTCTAAAGAATCAAAAGCTTTTTCAAAATCCACAGCAATGACTGCAGCTGGAGAATTCAGAGATGTGGCTTTATATATTAGATTAATTAGGGAGCGAAGATGATCAGAGCCCATTCTTCCTTTGACAAAACCCACTTGTGATCGGTGAATTAATTTAGGGATATGTGGTTCTATACGGTTTGCCAAGATCTTGGCAAAGATTTTGCCGTCTGTATTGAGTAGGGATATAGGATGGTAATTCGACGGAAGGGTAACGTCCTCTTGTCTTTTTTTGGGAGGATTGTAATAATTGCATCAGTCATAGTATGAGGTAGATAGCCTTTCTTAGAAGATTCATGAAATACGTTGCATAATAAGGGACATAACTGATCAGCCAAGAGCTTGTAAAATTCGACAGGAAAACCATCTCCACCAGGAGATCGTCCAGATTTAAGAGAGAAGAGTGCTTTATTTACTTCTTCAGTAGTAAAAGGTGTATCTAGGGAATATTTTACCTCTTGAGAGAGAGACAAGGAAGTGCTAAGTTGTCAAGAAAGGAAGTAATGTCTGTCGATGATGCTGGGGATGAAGAGGAGTATAGGTTTTTATAAAAGGATGCCATAATTTCATTAATAGAAGCTTCATTTGTTCTAATTTCTCCTGCCTGATCCTTTAAGGCGGAAACGTGTCGTTCTGTTTGTTGCATTCTAAGTCTGTAGGCAAGTATTTTACTCCCTTTTTCCCCTCCTTCCCAATATTTATGTTTTATTCTTAATAATGCTATTTCTGTTTTTCGAGAAATTAACTCGTTGATTTGCATACGTAGTTGTAGGATCTCGTAATGCAGAGGAGAGGAGGGATCAGGACGGGGATTAGCCGAGTATAACACTTGTTTTGCTTTTAGTAGGTTTTCAAGATTATTAAGCTGTTGCTCCCTGAGTTTCTTCCTATGTACCGCAAAACTAATTATTTTACCACATAGGGTAGCTTTAAGCGCCTCCCATGTAGTACTCATAGAAGTATCTCTTGGGTCATTATAAGCGATGAATTCTTCTATTTGTGTTTTAATCCAGGTTAAAAATTCAGGATCCTTGAGTAGTAAGGGGTCTAATCACCAGGAAGGTGGTTTTGGGGGGGGAGAACCCCAAGTAATTAAAAGTTTAACTGGAGAATGATCTGATATAAGTAAGGGAAGAATATTTGTTTCTATTACATTAGCTGTAATTGTAGGAGAGGTTAACCAGTAATCTATTCTACTATAAGATTGATGGTAGGGAGAATAGAATGTATAATCCCTATCTCTGGGATGAAGAGTCCTCCAAATGCCTGATAAGCCCAGGTCCTTCTTTAATTGTGACACAATATCTAAACTTTTAGGGTGACTATCTTGTGAACTGTTGCTCCTATCCATATATGCATCAAAAGTAAAGTTAAAGTCCCCCCCAATCAACAAAGGAGAGTTGACCAAATTTAATGAAATTAAGATTTGAATCAACTTATGGAAAAATTGTGGGTCATCAGAGTTGGGGGCATAAATGTTGACTATAGATAATGGACCTGAAGGGGTATCAAAAGTTGTAACCAGCCACCTACCATCCAAATCCTTCACAATATTAGAAGGTTTCCATTTTAGGTTTTTATGAATTAACGTAGCGACACCCCTTTTTTTGGAGGAGGCAGAAGCCTCATAAACCTGACCGACCCAGTTACATTTTAGTCTAGAGTTGTCTGCATCCAAAAGCTTAGTTTCTTGCAATAATGCAATTTGAGCTTTGTGCTTTCTGAGATGATTGAGTACTTGTTTGTGTTTGCTTGGCGCATTGAGTCCCTTGACATTCCAAGTATATAATGTTAGGTTAGCCATCATACATTAGATTGTTCAGTCTATAGTGGAATAGATATAAGGTCAAATGACTCCAATAGCCAAGCAACTTTAACAAGGGTATGTAGATCAAATTAATATATATATATATTAATTGTAAATAAACTGTTGGCAAAACTAATCAACACCATCAGAAAAAAAAGGCATGTCAAGTCTTTTAGATTAACTTCCTTGCAGCTCTCTACTAACAGTATAACCATGATACTAATAAGTATCTGAACTATATAACAGTAGAACAATAAAGTCATTTGAGATGAGCAGAGAAGAGAGGTTAGTCCAGGTAAGGAAATGAAATAGGGACCAAGACCACTTCTCTGTTCTCTAGAATGTAGCTTAACAGTTGAGGAGATAGGATAACACCAAGTAAGGTATAATCCAATCTACCCTATTAATGAAATATCTAGCCAAGACTTGTATAACAATACTAAAACATTTGCAATTTTAAGCAGTATCAACCTTAAAGTAGAGTAGTAGAAATATATTTATCGTACTCTTATAGGTCTAGAGGTAATTAAGTCACAGTAGCATTAACAAGTCTACCATCATCACTAATACAAAGGGAACGAATAGCGAACTAAGAGTATATTACTACAGCAAGGAGAGAAAAAAAAAAAGGAAGGGGGAGTTACGGAGATAATGACAACATTACAAGATTATAAAGTATAATGTCTGTAGTGGCTAAATAATAGGAGTTGTAGCGTGCTGGGATAATGTATTAATATGTACATATAATGTTAACTAAATTCTGTATTAAGATTAGGTTTATCCGATAGTATGCAAATATTGGGATATAGTTTGCCAAATAGACATTAGACATAACTAAGCAGATGTAATAACATTGTTTTGTAAATGTGTCTGTTGTATTTAGGGTAAATACTGTCATTTGTCCAGCAGAGGGAGTGCCCCCATTAGATAAACAGTAATAGAGAAAAAAAATGCAAAGCTATAAAGCTCAAGTGTTAATAGCGCAACAGAGAATGTCGTTCTGTTAACAATCAGGTTATCCCGAGGGAAATTACCCCAGTTTCCATCTAGCTGGATCCCTACAACAATCGGAGCCAAACCTAATAAACAGACCAGAGCCCACCTCAAGATTATAATGGGCACTGCCCTACAAATACCATCAAATGTTTAATTTTTACTCTAAGGTTAAGGCACCTTGAAATTATAATGTGTACTTCAGCGTCAACATTGAGCAGTAAATTGCAAATTAAGACACCGTCTTAAGTACACCAGTCTATGTGCAATTAGGTCCTATAGCCATGCACTAAAAGAAAATTACTGCTCAGCTGCACGATATTAGTAGGAGTGTGCACTTGCTAAACCGATACACAAAATTTTTTTATATAGACGTGGGGAGGTCATAATCTTAAAAGTGTATCAGACTGCATAAATGAAGCACAATAATCAGCCACTCATCGTCATCCTACATACAAAGGCTCTATCAGAACACCTTTCAGAATAGATTAAGTCAGTGACTAAAGATTTTGAGGCTCTTATCAGTCACCTTGAATGTTTTAAGGGTGTAGTATCCCCTTTATTTTTGCCCTTTCCACGATGCTTTTTCTTCGGGGGTTCGTTCACTTTGAGAGGTGATCCGTCGCCACCACTGATCCAAGAGGTTTCCACCAGATCACAGACCGCATCGATTCCCGAGGAGATGTTCGTCTCTGAAGCTGGATTTACATCCATAGTAAGTGAGTTTTGCAATAGCACATATTTATTGTGCACAGGGATATTAGGAATAATTTGATTGGAACCAGTGGATTTCGGTGCAGTGCGATGTGTGTTATCAGGGCTGCAGCATCGAGTTTTTGAATGACTTGTGCCAAATGTTAGCTTTTCTTG
The DNA here is from genome assembly GCA_016271365.2 of Neoceratodus forsteri. NCBI lineage: Eukaryota > Metazoa > Chordata > Ceratodontiformes > Ceratodontidae > Neoceratodus > Neoceratodus forsteri. The sequence goes on from CM028132.1 coordinate 691,097,788, forward strand.
AACACGATTGGATTGCCTTCTTGATGGCACATAGGGAGAATCAAAAATAGCAGATTCCTTCTCCAAAGATATTGTACTGGGGAGCTTATCAGTGTTGATGACACTCATGGATTCAGCTGTAGAATTAATCGATCGGGCTGTTAGATCTTTATGTTGAGCAGCCGTATGGTTATTTAGGAAGGACATTAGAGACTCCGGGGAGTGAAAATCCTGATAAGTATTTCCAGTAAAGATCCTCATTATCGCTGGGTATCTAAGTGAAAAACGGAGCCCCATCCGGTGCATTATCTGTCTAGCTGGCGTAAAGGCTTTCCTTTTTACAGATAATTCCTTTGAAAAATCGCGGTATATGTAAATATTATGTCCCTGCCAGGTAAGTTGACCGATTTCTCTTGATTTCTGTAAAATAAGCTCTATGTTAGCATAATTGAGAAATCTGGCAATAATTGGCCTAGGTCTTTGTTCTGCAGAAGGTTTAGGGCCTAGTGATCGGTGCGAGCGTTCTATAATTAGGTCATTGCCGGTTTGGAGTTTAAGTATTTGCGGTAGCGCTTGAAGTAGAAATATTGTGGTATTTTTGGCCTCTACTTCTTCGGGGAATCCAAACATTCGGAGATTATTTCTTCGGTTCCTATTCTCCATGTCGTCTATCTTAGTTTGTAGTTCTTTAATTGCTCGATCTTGAGATCTAATAGTTGCTTTTAACTCCTGTATTGAATCTTCATTAAGGCAAGTTTTATTTTCTGTAGAAGAAAGGCAAGAGTCGATAGTTTTCAACGTTTGAGTATTTTGTTGAGTAGCAGTTTTTAAGTCGTTCATATCTGCAGATAACTTAGTAAACATTACTTCAATCTTTCCAAGAGTGTTCGGCTGCATGTCAGAGTTAGCCATTGTATAAGACTTGCGGTCAGCCTCCCAAGATCTCCAGGAGTACTGAAGTCAATAAGGCAGATCTTATGATGAAATAGCTTTGCAAATAAGCTGTAGTATTGTTTATCTACTTGTTCTCATTGATAGAGTGTTTGCTCTGGCTTAGATGGCTGAAGATGATATTAGATTGTTGTAGTTGATAAGGAGCTCAAGAGTCAGACATCCATCTTGCTCGGTGTCAGGCCATGCCCCCTGCTAATAGAATCTTTAGGGGTGTTCAGAGAGCCTTTGTTTCCTGTAGCGAGCAATGTATCATGCCTATATATAGGGGTTACATACGCCCTCATTTGGATTATGCATCCCCATTTAGGAACCCACACCTAAGGAGAGATATTGACATGGGCTGGCAGTATAGCTATAGCCTAGAGGTTAAAGTAGCGAGCTGTGAATGAGCTTGGTACATCCAGCAGAAAGACCTGGGTTTGATTCCCACAACCTCCATTTGCATACTGTGTGACTCTGAGCAAGTCACTTTACCTCTCCAGTGCTCCTGGGTCACCCCTGAAAACAGGCACCTGTGCCTAGTGGGCCTTACCTGGTTACCAAAGAACAAAATTAAAAGAACAAAACATGGTAGAGAGGGTCCAGCGTAAGATTACAAAAATAATACCTCAACTACAAAGACTATTATATGCAGATTGGCTAAATAAAATCTGGGCTATTGAAATGGGAAGATAGATGAACACGTTGGGATTTGTTACAATTATGTAAGATTCTACAGGACCCCAAACTAGCAACTATGTGTGGCCTACAGTACAGCACTAGAACCCAGAATCTTAGATCACACAACAAACAACCGGTAATTGTGAGGGCTAATACGAATAAAAGGAATAACCTTTTTTAATACTGGGGCAGCATCAGCACGGAATAAACTACCTAGGGACATAGTGGATTCTGGATCCTTTGTTATATTTAAGGCAAGGTTGGACAAATACCTCAACTGGAAAAACAATAGAGGAACTGATGCTCACTAGCAGTGGTAAACAAACAAATGGGCCTATGGCCTTCTCTTGTCTTATTGTATCAAGTACCAAGTAATACCAAGTATGTTGGGTGTGATTAGTAGCTGTCACAGTCTTGTTAACTAATATTTACTATACTAACATGGACATATAAGAACATAGAATCAACTGGCAGATAATGACCACCTGACACACCCAGTCTTCCCAGTTTATCCATGACTATACTGTCACTGCAGACACGACCTAATCTCCATCAATTTCCTTCCTCCTGGCTTTCATGTTAAGTATCATTTGTGCCTATTCCATGCATGCTTGAAGTCTACCATTGTTTTCACCCCTACCAACTCTGCCTGCAAACTGTTTAAGTCATCAGTCACTTTTTCAGTGAAGTAGTTGTTCTTCATATACATCCTAAATGTTTCCCTCTTCTAGCTTTATTGCATGCCCTTTTTATTGTACACCTTCTGTTCTGGCAAATACTATCTCTTCTACCTTATTTGCCACTATGAGGTATTTATAGGTCTCCATCATGTCACCCCAGCTTCCTCTTCTCTTCCAGTGTGTACATATTGAGATCCCTCAGTCTCTCCCCATAGGACTTATGATGCAGCCCCTGCACCTTTTTAGTTGACCTTCTCTGGATGTCTCTAGCCTGTCTGTCATTCATGACAGACAGACTAGAGACATGAGCCAGATTTTCAAAGTGGTCTGAATGCTGCAAGCCATGGGTGCACTGAATAAATGGTGCACAGGGCTTGTGGCGTTCTCCCCTGCCGGCGATCAGGATTTTCCATCCTGTGCGCCGACTCCTGCAAGTTAGACCAACTTTTTCTGGTCTATCTTTTGTCAATCCTGGCTACCCTTTTTGTGTGGCTTGCATCAAATATTCGGTGCAAGCTGTCATAAATCAGGTAAACTGTCGTAACTGCACCCAACCTACTAAAATCAGGCGCAGTTGCGACAAAGGTGTTTGGCGCAGCTGCGCCAAAAAATGGGTACGACGCAGGGGTTGACACAAGCTCTGCATCTCCCTTTGAAAATCAAACCCCTGGTCTCTAGAGTTTGACACAGCACTCATGCTGGGGCCTCACCAATGATCTACATATTGGCAACAGCATTTCTATCCTTCTGCTGGTGATTCCACTCCCCTATGTACACCAGCATACTAGTGGCAATGCCTACTAACTTGTTGCACTTCTCAGCCATCTTGAGGACATCAGATATGATAACCTTAATGTGTATTTCCTGCTTTGTGACCATCAATACTCCCCCAGTTTATGCAACACCCCTAGATTTATATGCCCTAGGTGCATGAGTTTGAAATGTATTATATTGAAACCCAACTGTCATACCATTGAACACTTCTTGGGTGGGATATTCAGAACTGCACCAGGCAGGGGGTGCAAGCTGGGTGCAGGGCAACTGGGATGTGCCAGGGCGTGGCCTGGGTGCTATTCAACGGTGCTGTGCCATGGCTCCGCACCATTGAATATGGCACCATGGCAACCCGCATTGTGCATGGTGCAGTGGCACTGCGCCAGTGCAAGTGGCCAGAGTGGAGCAGGGGAATGCACTAGCACAAGTGTCATTGCGCTAGGCACAGCAACCACGATATTCAGCAGTAGACATGCAAATGGGGCCATAATGTATGCAAGGCGCAAATCTGGCCATTAGAATGTCATTATGGCCCCATTTGCATGCAGGTGCGCTGATACTCGGCGACTTGCGCCTGGTGCCCTACCAGGCAGCAGCTGTCAGGGACTGATGCCCCCTGCCCCAACTGACAATGCACTCCAACGCCCAATCGTGGGCACGTGCATTAAATAAACTGTCCAATATCCCTGGTGGTCCAGTGGACCGCTTCCAGCCCATTCGTGGGCATAAGTATTAAATGAATGTCCAATATCCCTGGTGGTCCAGTGGAATGCTTCCAGCCCGATTGCGGGCATAAGTATTAAATAAACATCCAATATCCCTGGTGGTCCAGTGGACCGCTTGCAGCCCGATCGCGGGCATATGTAGTAAATACAATGTCAAAACCATCCCTGGTGTTCCAGCGGTACCCTCTCCCACCCGCCCACTGAGCCCCACCACCCTACTCCCCCCGTCAGTGGCGGGCGGCAGCTCTACGCCTGCAAGCTGCCCGGCCGCCTGCCAACTGACTGCATACAGTACGGCTGTACGCCCATTGGTCCACAGCATGGGCCAATGGGCATGCAGACCGTACTGTACTACACAGTCCAGATATGTGAATGAATCCAGTGGGTGGGAGGGCGAATGGGGAGGGGGATATCGCTGGACCACCAGGAATGGTTTTGACATTTTATTTACTACATATGCCCGTGATCGGGCTTGAAGCGGGTCCACTGGACCCAGGAGGCTGACGCTTATTTAATACTTATGCCCGTGATCAGGCGGGAGGAGGTCCACTGGACCACCAGGGATATTGGACGTTTATTTAATACTTACGCTCACGATCAGGTGTGGGGGGATGCTACCATGATGGATGATGCCGCAGGAGCTCGGGTGGCAACCCACAGCTGGCAGCTGCCGTGCTGCGCCCTGCAATACAGCGGCTCACCTGTGGGTGGCTAGCTGTTGCTCCTGTTTTTTTTTACTCAACTGTGTGTGGCGCAGGTAGGGGTTGCACCTGCATGAGCTCAGCACATCCTGCGCTGAATATCGGGATGTGCTGAGTATGCATGGGCATGCCCCCCCACTTGCGCCGCATACATTACTGATGCGCCCCGGTGCATCGGGATTTGTGCCACGCACTTTCCTCTTTTGAATATCACACTGGGGTGCAACCCTTCTGAATATCCCACCCCTTGTGTTTTCTCAGGTCAATACTCATTCTTTCCACTCTCACCAGAGTATCTTCCTTTTTCAAATCTTAAAAGAGGCATGCTTTTCCCTCACGTTCTTCACAAAGCTTGTATATGAAGACATTGAAGAGTACTGATCCTAGTACTGAGCACTGGAGTACCCCACTGGTCACCCTCTCCTGTTTAGAGTGAATGCTGTTTACCACCACCCTCTGTCACCTATACATCAACTGGATTTGTACCAAGTTTACCGTCTTGGGTACAGCCCCCAATCTGCATTAATTTTCATCTAATTCTCATATGTTGTATGGTGTCGAAGACCTTTCTGAAGTTTAATTAGACCATATCCAATGCCTCGCCCAGGTCTATATCCATTGTCCAGAGCACAGAAAAAAATGACACCTCCGGCAGTACTATTAATAATACATATTGATTTATTATTGCAATATGTGCAAAAAAGTGCACAAAAACATACATAAAGTGCCGAAAAGGGACACACCACTGAAGTTCATATCAGGAAAACCCTAAGCGATTTTGTGCAAGCACGCATTGTTAATGAGCCCAGACTGCAATCACAACAGTGCTTACATTTGCTACATTTAAAGTGATAGTGCAATAAATACATGATGACAAACTGTGTAAAGAAATAAAATACAATATTCCTTCCACCGCATATGATTAGCACAAGACTGTAAATCAATGTAAGTGTTAAATACATCATATAAACTGTTAATTTAGTACTCAAAGATCATGTACTAAACTGAGGTGCAGCTGCATAGGTCCACACTCCATTACTTACCAATTGTAGAAGCTGCATTATTCTGTATACAATCTTCATGAATCTGGAAACCATGAGCAGAAGCTGTATGGAGGAAACATTGTTACAAACTGCAAGCAGTAACATGGTTTTACAGACAATAGACTGGAGGGTTGGGGTGTTAGCAAGTTCTGAGTTGGGGGGCTGGGGGGAAGCATAGGGATAAACAATTGCTAAGTAAACTGTATATTCATAAAATATGCCCTTTCTCAAAGCAGCAAACTCAGACTTCAATAGGTTTAACAATTATTATTTCTTTTTCAAAAAGGGTACCACAACAAATCTATCATTGAGGCCTGACAATTGTAAAGTCCCTAATTTGTAAATCCAAAGAGCCTCCTTACATTTGATTTTATTGTCCACGTCTCCCCCACATGAACCCACATCAACTTTCTCAATATCCTGAAAGGTGAACCAATGACCACCATCATTACCACTATCAACAGTATGTTTAGTCAAGGCATTGTCCATATTCTGTCTCCTTATTTCTCCCAGATGTTCTCCCAGCCTGATTGTAAATCCCCCTTGGTATTACCAATGTAAAACACCAGGCAAGAGCAAGTAGTCAAATATACCACTCCCACCGTAAAGCAGTTAATGGATTGTCTGACATCATGAACCTTTCCCGAGTTTGTGGTGGTAAAGGTGTTTGACTTTGCCACTGAAGTACAGAATTTACAGTGGCCATATTGAAAGCACTCTTTCAGCTGACTTGGCAACCACTGTCCTTGTACTTTCACAACAGGCTGGAATGAATGTATAAGTACATCTGAAAGGTTCCTCCCTCTTTTGTACACCATTCTGGGAAGTTGATGTACAACCCCCTTCTAAGAAGAGTTCAGTTCTCAAAATATGCCAGTTTTTGACTATGACTGCTCTAATTGCAGCTGTTTTATAGTAAGTAATTATAAAATTCAGGGTATCCTCTATTGCATTGTGCCTTACTCTATATTGCAATAATTGCTGCCTCTCCATTACATTCATCTGGGGCCTGACTTCATTCACCACCTGATCACTATAGTCTTTTTCTCTAAATCTAAGTTGTATCTCTTCAGACCTGTTAATGAAATCAGAAGGCTTACTACAGTTATGCTTAAGTCTTATAAATTAGGACATAGGGATGTTCCTAATGGTGTGGGGTGGATGACAACTTGTATCTTGTAGGACTAAATTGCAGTCTGTTGGTTTTCTGTGCAAATTTGTAGTTATTGTACTGTCATCATTTTTAATAATAGTGAGGTTCAAAAAATTAACCTGGTTCTCATCCACATTCAAGAAAAAACATATCTGGATTTGACTGATGTAAATAATCCTCAAACTGTGCCATTGTTGTGGGACGGCACAACAATTGGCACAGTTCATAAATTCACAGTTGGCACAGTTCATAAATTCAGATTTGACTGATGTAAATAATCCATGAACTGTGCCAATTGTTGTGCCGCGTGGCACCACACCATCAGGACATCATCAATAAAACATCTGTATAAATCAATACAATCATAAAATGGATTATTGTCTTGGTCATAGATGACTCATTTTTCCAACTCTCCCAGGTAAAGGTTGGCATAATTAGGTTGGCATAATCAGAGGCAAAGGTGGCCCACATTGCTATTCCCTTCACCTGGTGATAATGTTTGCCCTGGAAAATAAAAGAATTGCATTTTAATACAATTTCTGATAATCCCATCAAAAAATCCTTGTGTTGGTTACCAAAACTGGTAGCTGTGTCTAACCATGCATGCATTGCCTCAAGGTCCCCTTGATGAGGTATGCTGGTGTACAAAGACTCTGTATCCATAGATAATAATAAGCAGTGTGGTTCCAACTGTATATCCTCCAGGATCCTTAGTATCTCAGCGGTAACCTGTACATAAGATGGTAATGTTGGTACTAAGTCCTTAATATGAGCATCTACATACTGGGAAAGTGGCTCAGTTAGAGGCCCTATACTGGCCACAATAGGATGCCTGGGGGATGGACCAAACTCTTGTGCATCTTCTGCACTACATACATGGTGACTTGCATTGGGTGGTCAACTCTAAGGAATTCAAGGATATTCTGGGAAATGATTCCTGCAACAAAATCATTTAGCAGGAATGAGCTCATGTTCCTCATATTCTGGACCAGATCAGAATCAAGGTTTTCTTAAAAATTGCTGTCAACTCAGTTGCTTTTGGATCTGTGAAATATGGTCCACGGTATCTATAAAGAACACAGACCCACCCTTGTCTGCCAGCTTGATGGTCATAGATTAATTATCCTCCAGTTGTTTCAAGGTTTCTCTCACCTCATTCAAAACATTCACATAGTATCTGGGGGAGTTGTCAGAAAACATTATTTCATAATCTCTAAATCACGCATATTCGAAAACAGCAACTGTCCCATTTGACAGTGAACTAAATCTGGATACTGGCTGAAAACTCAGATTATCACTTTGTCCATCACCTTGATTAACTGCCTTATCAGTGTCCCCGATCATCTTATTTCGGGTGAGTCCTATAGGAGTATGAAATCCAGACCAATGCATATTTTGTCAAAAAAGATGTTAAGGTTCAGCTTATGAATAAACTTTTTTGTGTCCAAAAATAATTCTGACTTGCTTGGCTTAAATAATGGCACAAAGCTGAGTCCATTATTCAAGATCTGTAGCTGTGCATCACTTAGAACTATGGAAGAGAGATTAATTACATTTATTTCCCTCTCTTCCCTTGTTGCTTGGGTTTTGTGCTAGAAGGCTTGCTCTGACCACCTCCAGCTATTAATGAGCCATATTATATATGGTACATGCTCAATTTGAGCTCAGTCGGCAGCCAGCTGTGGTGGTGAGTGGAGGGCTGTGCTGGTCACCAACCAGGGTTTGGGCTGGGGGGAGTGGGGTAGGTGGTCAGGCTGCTCGAGGGGGGTGAGGGACACTATACTACCAACGGGGATACTTTGCTTCACGGGACTGGTGATTGGTGATGGGGGGTGTTTGGGATTCCACTAGACTTCCAGGGACAATCTACATGTGCCATGTACATCCTTACCTCCCTCCAATACTCCATAATTTACTCATCCTCCAACCCAATGACCCACGATGCTCTAGCTATTCATGTTACCCTTCCCTTTACTCTTCCTGTCTTTATGGCTGGTATCTATTGCCGCCCAAACATCCAGCCCTCTACCACTATTGACCTCCTAACTTCCATCACTGCCCTGTCACTCTGGGGAGCTGTACATCCTAGGTGACTTCAATTTAAACTGGCTGTCACCAAAAACAACCAAAATACGTGATGAAATCTGTGCCCGTAACCTCACACAGCTAATATCAGGAACCCACTCGCCCCAACCACAAGACACAAAATCACTTCCTACTTGACTGGGCTCTTACCACCCACTCCCACAGGTCATCATCTCTGGTATCCTTCCTGACACACTCAGCAACCATAATCCAGTATTCATAGTCAGGAACATTCACAGACCCAAATCTCTGCATAAAACCTTGCAACTATGCTCTTTTAAATCCTTAGAATTAGAACCTCTCCTGCGCAACCTAGCCCTCTCTGACTGGTCTCCCCTAGCCAACATCCCATCGGTTGATAAGGCCCTTGCTTATTTTACAGATATATTCCTAGAGATTTGGAATACTTTTGCCCCATTCAAACAAACCAGTGTTAGGGGAAACCACTTACCTTGGATTACTCCAGAACTATTGGCCTGTCTCAGAGCTAGAGATCGTGCCTGGAAACATCATAAAGCAACCCAGCTTCCTAGCATTCTCATGACTTACCGCAAGGTTCGAAATGCCTGTACCAGGGCCACAAGACTAGCAAAGTCTGAATACTTTAACACTGCCTTCCTCACAAACATAAATTCACCTTCCAAGTTCTGGAAGGTGGTTCATGCCCTCTTTTCCCCCACGTCCTGCCCCGCCATGCTTTAAATAAATTATACCCTTGTAGTTGACCCAGGTGCCAAAGCTGTTGAATTTAACTCCTACTATACCACCTGTGCCCCTGAGCTACTGAAATCCCTCCCTTCCTACCCTCACTCCTCTCCTCTCCTCTCTCCATTGGTACCTCCCTCCTACCCCCTCTGCTCCTTTTATACAATCTCCCCAAATGACATGCTACAAGCCCTCCTTGCTACCAGCCCCTCAAAAGGCTCCTCCCCAGATGGCCTAAACCCCAAACTCCTCTCTCTCTTTGCCTCGGCCATCGCCTACCCCCTTTCTCTAATTCTAAACCTCTCATTTTCTACTCCTTCGGTCCCTACCCCATGGAAACATGCTGTAGTCCTCCCACTTCCCAAAGGTGGTGACCCATCTTCCCCCGGAAATCAGTGCCCTATTTCTCTCCTCTCTACCCTAGCTAAATTACAAGAACACCTTGTCCTTTCCCAGCATACCTCATTTCTAACTGACACCTCCTATTTTATCCCATTCTAATCTGGCTTCAGAAAAAATCACTCCACTGCTACCTCCCTACTTCGGTTCACTGACTCTATCCTTACCGGGATGGACAATGGCCAAATCACCTCAGCCATCTTTGTCGACCTCACCAAGGCTTTCAACACTGTTTCCCTCTCCCTTTTCCCTGACTCCCTCTCAACAGCTGGCCTATCTCCTTCAGCCACGAGCTCGTTCAAGGCCAACCTCGCTGGTAGGACCCAATCAGTCAGGATCTCTGATGTCATTTCCCCCTCCTGATTAATACTGGAGTCCCTCAGGGCTCAGTGCTAGGGCCCCTATTATTCTCCATCTTCCTAAACACAATTCCATCTGTCTGCTCTTCCGTCACCACCATACACATGTGTGCTGACAATGCGGTCCTGTATGCATCTGGCCCTTGCCCAGCTGAGGTTACATCCAACTTGTAGCAAGACTTCGACAAGGTTTAGCTCTGGTTAGCTAACCATCAACTCTTTCTCAATGCCAAGAACACTGTCTCCATGTCCTTTGGCACAAGGCAGAGACTCTCTAGGCTTTCATCCCTGCCTACTTTCCACACCCTTGATGGGACTTTACTTAAGGACGCATCGTTCCTCAGGTACCAAGGAGTTTGGCTGTATCAATACCTAAACTTCTCCAGACATATTGACGCCATCCCAAAAAATTGTGCCCCAAGCTTAGTGCCCTGTTCAGGAACCATAGTTGTATCCCCTCTACGGTTAGGTGTGAACTTGTTCAGAAGATGATCCTGCCCATCTTCGACTACTGTGATGTAGTCTACGGTGCTGCTCCCAAATCCTCCCTAGCCAGACTGGATACCCTCTTCGATTCCTTCTGCCATTTTGCCCTTGATGCTCCCTTTCACACCCACCACTGTGATCTCTATCATGCCCTATCCTTCCCCTCTCTTACAAACAGATGACTCTCCCACTGTGCTAAATTCACCTCCAAGCAATGGCTGGGTGAACTCCCTTCCTACCCCTCTCCCCCCCCCCAATTTATAACACCCTCCCACTCCCTCTCACTCCCTTAGATCATTCAACTCCTGTACTCTGGCAGTTCCCTGCAGAGCCACCCTCATCAGCCAATCCGGTTACTCTCACTGCCTCCCAAAAATGTGGCATTCCCTCCCCCCCTCAAATTTGTCACTCATCCTCCTAATACTCTATCAGCGATGCCCTCAAAAACTTCCTTGCACCTAGATGTCCTTGCTACGACCCTCCCTAACTCCCTCTCTAAGCCTCTGACAAAACCTACCCTCTTCAGTACCCATGCAATGCCCCTGCTGCAGCTCCACCTCCCACCCACCTAAAAAACAGCATTCCTTCCCTTCCCCTGATTGCTTCCCTTCAGACCTTCCGTTGTTCTCTTACTGTGATTTCTCAATCCTCCAAAGTTGTACTAAGGGCCTATCCCTATCCTATCCTTACACCATTAACCCAACTCTTCCCTCCACTTCTCCACATCCTGAAGGGCTGGGATTCAGCCTCTCTTCTTTCTCACCTTCACCCTCTCTTCTGTTCTTCTGAAGCTTATTCCCCCTCACTGCCTACAACCTGCTTCACTCCTATTGTACTCTACCTCTCACTGCCACAACCTGCTCCCTTCCTATTGTGCTTGACCCCTGCCTTGTGCAGGCAGGGTTCTCAGCATATTGGAGGGGTCAGGCCCCAGCAGACCTTTCTCCTCCTTCCTCATCCTTCGCTTCTCCCTTCCATCCCCTTTCACCCCGCTTCTCTGCCTACCGACATACCTACATCTCACCTTCCCTTCTCTCACTTATGTAGCCCTAGTTATGGATGACCCCTAATCTCTAATGCACTTGTAGTTAACTTGCACTTACTGATATGGCTGAATTTCTAATGCACTTGTAGTTAACTTGCACTTCTGTTATGGCTGAATTTCTAATGCACTTGTAGTTAACTTGCACTTCTGTTATGGCTGAATTTCTAATGCACTTGTAGTTAACTTGCACTTCTGTTATGGCTGAATTTTTAATGCACTTGTAGTTAACTTGCACTTCTGTTATGGCTGAATTTCTAATGCACTTGTAGTTAACTTGCACTTCTGTTATGCCTGACCCTTAATCTCTACTGCACTTGTAGTTAACTTGTACTTCTGTTATGGCTGGACCCCTATCACTACTGCACTTGTAGTTAACATGCACTTCTGTTATACCTTAGCCAACCTGTTCTGCTTGTGTTTACTCCTCACTAACTTCCCTAGATCAAACTACAACAATTCTATTCAGCCATTTTCTAGCTACATAGTTATGTGTCATTTAGTGTATGCCTAAATGTTATTTGGTGCTGTTGTATCTATCTAGTCCAAAAGTGTTGGCATAGTATCTAACTAGTTCAAAACTGTTAGCATCCCGCTATTTTCATTACTGCTGTACAGTCTGCTCAAATTATTTGAATGTAATCTCCTGTAAATTTATATTGTGTACCAAATCTCTGTAAACTATCCTTATGTTCCCCTACCCCCCAGGTCGCACCAGGAGACAAGCAACTTGTTGCTCAGCCTGTCTTCCTGGTGAAGATTTCAATAAATAAATGTGTTTGATTTTGGGACCAGTGATCAGTGATGGGGGGGGTGTTTTGGACTTCACTAGACTACCAGGGACAATATGTTCGAGTACAGGAATGGTGATCGGTGATGGGGGGGGTGGGAGCCCACGTCACTTCCAGGGTTCTATGCCTTAGTTATGGGAGGTAGTCAGGGTTCAGAGTGGGGGTGGGATACTACACTATAGAAAAGGGGCTATTTACATATCTTGGGGTTCGGGGTGGGGTGGGACACTGTACTATGAAACAGGGTTTTTTCATATCTCATGGATCAGGGCAGGGGTTGGACACTACACTGCAAAAAAGGGTTTTTTATTAATGGTTTGGCAATCAGAGATCAAGGCAGGGGTCCACAGTATCTCTGCCAGCCACTAGGGTTGTGAAGATTACTGATAGGTTTTGCTTGGCGGTATTTTGCTCCATGCAAGGGCCTTCACAAAGGCCCTTGTGTGGCACAAAGCCTTAGTGAATGGGATTGCGTGGATATGCAGGTCCCCTCCCCTTCATTTGCATTTCAGCACCCCTCACTGCTTTGCCCCAGGGCAAACCAGTTTGCAGGGGCAAACTGGGCTTTGTGAATACTAACTCAGGGCAAACTGGGTTTGCACCCGGGCAAAGTTTTGTGAATCTGGCCACTGGAATCTTTTATAGTGAAGAAAGGTAAGGTCAAACTGTCCTGCCCAATTTCATTGCACTGCTGCCTTAATAGATCATACTGTTAGATAGTCATAGTGTGTATTATAGGGTCATGGTCATGTCACTATAGTTAGGGTTGAGTAGCCTGTTTAATGTTAAACCTCTAATTTTGCACTTTAATAACTTTGCAACTAGATTAATGGATTTGCACAAAATTTGGAATGTGCTGTCCCATGGGGTCACTCTCTTGATGTGGCAAGTTTTGTTCTGGCAGATGTACAAATTCTGAGACAAGGATAGTGTAAAAACCTTAAAAGTCACTATTTTTTTGCATTTGTTTCATCATCGTCTTGCGTCCAGATGATGTGGAATTTTGGTGTGATTTTTCTATGGTAGATACTGTTTGGGTACCAGAACTGCCATACTTCATTTGGTGAAAAAATGCTAATCTTTTGCAAAGTTATTCACTTTTTAAGTTCCCATTGTTTTCAATGCGAAGTGCACTGTCCAGAATAGAGGGATAAAGTTCAACAAAGGATTGAACTCATGAAAAAGGATTCTTTCTCGCTAGACCTATTCCTTTTTTGTGTGAGAATAAACTCCTTTTTCATGAGAGAAAAATCCTTTTTCATGAGCCGTCATCTTGTTTTCAGTTTTTTTCTTAATTTATTTTTTCAGAGGCCACAAAAATGACATGATGGAGTGACACCACCACCTAGCTGGCTGATCAGGACCCCGTTAGGTGCAATCTGCATTTCAAAGTTAGAAATTTGCCCTTGAAATATGTTTTTTTTAATATAATTAATCCTTTTTTGTGATCTCACGATACAAAAAAAATCTGTTTTTGGTTCACGAGTAACAAAAAAGGATCCACTTTCGTCACTCAAGAATCCTTGCTTGTCCCTTCCAATGCTCTCCCTAGTACTCTAATGTTTTTCTCTGGTGTCTAGTGGCCCCCACCCTCCAATACCCCTGCCACTACATTTCCCTGATGTCTAGTGGCACTCCCCACCCTCTGATCGCTGTCCCTGTAATAAAAATAATTCCCCTGATGTCTAGTGGCACCCCCCACCCTCTGATCCCCATAGTTTTTTTTTTATTTTGTTGGTGTTAGTGGTACCCCCCTCCATTTCTTCCCCTGGTATCTAGTGGCATGCTGACCCTCTGATCCCCATATATATTTTTTGTTGGAGGTTAGTGGCTGTCCCATGTATATTTTAAATATCCTGAAACAAAGAAAACCATTCCTTGATGCTTTTTTTAACCTGTAAAAAAAAATCCATTGCCAATTACACCCACGCCCCGTCTCACCTCCCACTATGCACCCACCACCCCTCATCCCCCTTGACACCACCACACACCCTCACTCACCTGAAGAGGTCCCAGGTTTGAGATCCACTCTCCAGATCAAAGACACGTCTTGCTAATAGAACCAGCAACTTCATTATGAGAAACTAAGGTAAATGCGGTTCAGTGTATTTCTATGGGGATTTCAACTTTTATGCAAAACTCAGCTGTTTTTGGAGATTTTGACCTCAAGATTTCAATGTGGCCTTTTGGGAACCCCACCATATGAACAATATGACTGTCAGTTTGCAATTCCTGCCCAGAAGGTGATTTCGCGCTTGCTTGGTGAATTCACCTTTTGGACGGGATTTGCACAATGATAGTCATATTTTTCATGAGGTGGGGTCTTCAAAAGGCCATGTTGAAAATTTGAGGTCAAAATGTCACAAAATGGCTGAGTTATGACCATTCGTTGCAACTTCGCTACGCATTCTCGTACCTTTGTAAATTTAAAATATTTAGATACCAAATTGTCAACATAGACTTCTTACTACCCCACCAAATGTATGTCACAGCTGTCATTTTTCAAATTCTGGCACGATATGTGTTCTCACACCTGTGGCACGGAATGGCATTGCACTTACGCAGAATTAAGTTTCAGTGGGGATTTGAATATTTTCTGTACTGGGTACATTAAGTGGGGTAATAACATGGCTATGCTGACAATTTCATCAGTCTTGTCATATAAATGGAAGCACAGGGCCCAGAGGGCCTTGTAATTCCACAGCTACAGTACATACATATACGCATCTATGGAGGGATGGGAGCACAGGGTCTAGAGGGCCATGTGCTCCCACAAGTAAATTATGATATGATTATACTATTTTAAGAAGTAAGGACATACATTGCAGAAAAACTTTGTTACTGCTTCAGTTAGGGTTAAATCGACAAATGTATGGAAATGTGGTGTTAGGGTTTCCAATCCTAATACCTCCCCTGCACAGACCAAGAGGCATCCAGGGTGGCATTGGGGACATCAGCCCTAATGCTCACTACATTCTCCTATACTGTACCCACATAGCTTATTTTCTAATGGAATGGGGTGAGTTATAGGGCTGATGACTCAATGTCATTTCTAATGCTTCTTTGATCTGTGCAGGTGGGGGTGGGGTGTTATGTTGGAAAACTTAATGCCACATTTCCCAACTTTTGTTGCTTTAATACTAACTGATGCAATAACTGATTATATATGTGTGTACATATATATATATATATCTTGTACTGGTGCGGTTGTGCCAGTAAAGTTAGGTTGAACAGTCACTTCTATGTTAAACTTGAAATTGTGCACTTTAATAACTTCACAACTGTTGAAATTATTCATATGAAACTTTGCATGCTCTATCAGGGACCAAAGATCTCCTGATGTGGCAAGTTTTGTTCCAGTACGATATATGGGTGTGGAGCTATTGGGGGGGGGGGGTTCAAACATTTGAAATTTACCATTTTTATTAAATTTCTTTGTTATGCCACTGTGTGAAAATGGTGTGGAATTTTGGTCTGAAATGTTTTGGGTATATAGGTATTGGGTCACAGGGGTGCCTTTTGAAGATTTGGTGAAAAAATATTAATCCATTCAGAAGTTATTACATTTCAAAGTTTCCCATAAGAGACCAGATAGATGTCCCACTCAACAAAGGATTCTTTATTGCAAATGTGGAATCTTTTACTGCAAAGGCAGAATCCTTTGCTGCAAATGCGGAATTGTTTGCCGCATTGCCACTATCTTGTTTTCAGTTTGTGGTGGCAAAAATTAAAAAATTAAAATCAAAAAATACCTGGATTTGGAATGTGGCAACAGTTGTTTTTACCTAATCGGAGCCCATATACCTCGATTCTGGGGTCAGTTTTTCGATTCTGAGCCTGAAAATGAGTTTATTAAAGTGGTTAAAATCATTTGTCGCAAATCACGAAAAAGCATTTCACGAAAAAAGGATCCTTTTTCATGATTTGCTGAAAAGGATTCATCCTGTGCTGCAAATTGCAATAAAGGAAGCATGAAAAAGGATCATTTTTCCAAATTTGCAAACAAGGATTTTTAGACAGCATTTTCTTTGTCACTTCACAGTTAACTAACGGTTTGGGATTTTGGCCTGAAATTTTCAGGGTACAAAGGGCTTTGCCCACAGATGTACCTTTTGCTGGTTTGGTGAAAATAATACTTTGCTCTGGAGTTCTGTGGGTTTCAATTTTGCTCTGTTTCCCATAAGATAACATTGTAATGTGAGGTGTAACCAGTCGTTTCCTTGTCACTCTGCTGTGAAGAAATGGGTTGCAATTTTTCTGTGAAATTTTCCAGATGAAAAGGGATTGCCTCACCAATGTGCCTTTTGCTGGTTTCATGAAAATATATTAGTTTGGTGTTCAGTTATAAAGATTTCAAATTTTGCTGTCTTTTCTGTAAGATAATAGTGCAATGTAAGGTATTTGTTTTTTGGTGCTGCATGCTATGGGATGGCAGCACAAGGCCCAGAGGGCCCTGCATTCCCATAGGCAAATAGGAATATCACTACAGTCTCTGAAAAATTATGCATGGATGTGAGTGCAGGGCCCTGAGGGCCCTCCGCTCCCACATACAAATACAGATACCATTATGGACTAATGGCAGTGCAGAGCCCACAGGACCCTGCACTCCCACAAGGAAATAAGGATACAATTACAATCTCTCAAAAATTATGAATGGATGGAAGTGCAGGGCCCAGAGGGCCCTGTGCTCCCACAAACAAATAAGGCTACACTTATACTATATCAAAAAGTAAGGAAATTCATTGCAAAAAAGATTCATTAATGCATCTTTTAGGGTTCCAGCAACAAAAGTTGGGAAATGTGGTGACAAAAGTTGGGAAATACACCAACAGACATTGGGGTGTGCCTTGGGGTTGTCAGCCCTAGTGCTCACCCCATTCTCCTATGCTGCACCCATCTCAGCTTATTTACTCATGGAATGAGGTGAGTGTTATGGCTGACAACCCCAAGGCACATCCTTGATGCCTGTTGGTGTATGCAGAGTGGGGCTGAGGTGTTGGGGTTGAAAACCCTGACATCACATTTCCCAACTTTTGTTGCTGGAACCCTCACTGATGCATTAACAAGCTTTCTTGCAATGGAGAGAGAGAGAGAGAGAGAGAGAGAGCTACAGTATGAGTTAACCATCAATTTACTTAATGTAACTAACAATGTTCTGTTTTTTTTAGAGGACTTGAGGTTATACTGGAAACCTGTCATAAAAAAAGAGAGAAAATGCATTGTTTCTGAGAGTTCTCTTCTTCAGCTCCTGCAAATTTGTTTGCTTTGTCTTGGAACATGTGAGGTGTATATGAAATGGCTTTTTGATGGACTAGTTATATCTAAACAGAGATGTTCTGCTAGACATAGATGTATCCGAGAGAGCCAACCTCATAATGGTTCAATGCCAATTAATAATCTGTCAGCTGCCTCCACAATGTTGTTCACTGATGGCAGTCCAGTACAAATACTTAAAATGTTTTATCATTTAAATATTCCAAACATATGTTTGAGGACATATAACCTCATGCAATCATCATATTTGGATCCATTAGTTAAAAGTCTTTTGTGCAAAAGCCAGGAATCTCTGCTAAAGTACTATAAAGACAATCAGCAAAGCTCAGAGATGATGATCAGTGTTGTTCACTGGGGAACACAGCAAAATATGGGTCATACTCATTGACTGATCTTAAGAGATCTAAAATAATAGACATACTGTACAATTCGTTCACATTAATTTTTTTATACTCTTTTTTACAGTACAGTTAAATTAGCAATTTCAGAAGTGTACATGACAGATGTTTATTAACTGGTTTTGATTACTATTTTAGAGTAACAAAGTATTCAAATGCTATGTAACCTGAGGGCTTAGTTCATGGACTTACATTTTTAAGGAGTACCACAGTGAATGTCAAGAGTCTCACGACTAATCAACATGTGGGCATTGAAAAACATCTACACAAACAGGAACCAGAAGTGAAACATTGGTGTGATGTCTGGCATATGGCAAAGGATCTGTAATTGTAAACCATAATCAGAATTAAATTGACATGTTTTGCATATAATTATTTATTTATTTGTTGTTAGGAAGAACACCTTTGAGCACATGTGCTCATTTACAAAGGTTCCATGTCAGGCTGATAGTACATAGATTGAATAACATAACTTACAGAGATTAATGACATAAATTGATCTAAGTAGCATGCAATTACAGACAGGCAGTGGTTTGGCAGCTCACAGTGAGCATTGTCATATAATAAGGTTAAGAAATATTTATACTTTGAGAGTACAAGGTATTATGCCTCAGTACTTGATTGCAAATTCCTTAATATACATTATTCTTAGGTACTACATCAAAAAAGGTGTGCACAACTAATCCTGATTCATCATAATGTGCATACGTACAAAGCATTGCTGTTTCTGGGGAGTGTTGATAGGAATCAGAATTAGTATAAATGATTTTCAGAGTCAATTTTATTGACTCCATTTATAATGAGTAATTTTAATTGATTCAATGTTCGGAAGTATTAAATATCCTATATTTTTATTTCTAGAGGAATTAAAAAATAGAAGAACAGCAAAATGGAAAAACTGCTGCATACCTGACGAATGATTGAAGTCAATAAATAACCTCTTGTACTGTGTGCCAGCACAAGGTTAGGAAATGGTGAACTAATACTTGAAAAAGTGGTTGTCTGTCATGAACCATATTAAGGATGTTCAAGTCAGTCATGCTGAGTTATGTGCAAATAGTGAGTATAAACTAATCATAGAGCGTAACTGAATCACAAAAGATACAAATATTTACCGCAGGTCTGCCCGGAGTTTATTACCAAAATGGTGCTGCCGGTCTTCCACTATACGGATGTGATTTACGACACCTCCCCCTCCACTTCCCTTGCCAAACTGGTTACCTTCTGCAAATACTTCTGCCACTCCCCCTCTGTACTCATCATTGCTCACTTTACTCTTCTTTATCCATTCTCCCTCTTCCCTCCTGTTTGCCAGATCCACTGTGCCTCCCTCATTTCCAAATACTGGTTTGGGTCCCTTCCCTCCTACCTTTTCTCACTCTTCTCCAGTATTCTCCCTTCTTCATGCTCCCTCTGCTCCAGGGATCACCACACTTTCTCTGTTCCCCATCCCTGCTCCATTGCTGGGCAATCAGCCATCTCCTATTGCCTTCCCACACTCTGGAACCAGCTCCCCACTGACATCCACCTCTCTGCCTCCCCTAGTTCCCTTAGGTTTCAACTGAAGCACCTTCCCCCAGACTCCTGCTCCTGTCTTCCCTCTCCATGACTCTCTTTTTCCATCACCATCTTACACCAGTGCTGGTGTGTCTAACTGGTTGGTTAATTGATTATCTTGAACTGCTGCTTTGCCTGCATGTGCATCTATTTTCATCAGGTTTTTCTGATTGCACTTTATTCAAACTGTGGAATGTGATGGAGTAATGTATTTTCTTTATCCCATGTTTCCTTCCCTTGGGTCACACCTGGAATAATAGATTAATTAATTAATTCATATGCATCAATGGCCATATTCATATTTTGTTTTTAAATCACTTGTGGATAGGGACATTATCTTAATATTTATTGATGGAGTGTGTTGAGACTGAAGCCAGATGTGCAAACATTAAAATCAATATTTCCAGGTTAACACAGAATCTGACAGCAGATAAAGACTGCTTGGCCCATCCAGTCTGACCATTGTTGCCCCTGCTTATACTGACACCACAGACCCTACTTAATGTCTGACTTCCTTCCCTTCTTGCTTTTCACTAAGATTCCCTACCTTATGCCTATCCCATGCATTCCTGAATCCCACCACTGTTTTTGCCCCACCACCTCCACTGGAAGACTGTTCTAGGCATCCACCATTCTCTCAGTGAAGAAGTATTTCCTCACATTTGTCTTGAATTTACCCTCTTCCAGCTTCTTTGCATGTCCTGTTGTTCTCATGCATCTTTTCCTCTGAAAAATACTCCCCTCCTGTACCTTATTTACCCCCATGAGGAACTTATAGGTATCTATCATGTCCTCCCCCTTAAAGGGTGTACATACTGAGGTCCTTCAGTCTCCTCTCACAGGGCTTCTGATGCAACCCCTGCACCAGTTTAGTTGCTCTTCCTGGAAAGCCCCCACTCTGTCACTGTCCTTCCTGAGATGTGATCTCCAGAACTGGACACATTACTCCAGGTTCATCAAAGTAACATGTAAACTGTCCTCTGAGAACTGTGGTTGCCTTCCCAGGCGGAAGTAGACCATCACCACTGTATAGGCACTGATCACTCCAGGTTGGTCTTGAGATTGGTCTCCAGTCCCCAATGTAGCCAAACCTCTCCTCTCTACACCATTCTTTCAACCATGAGCTGAAGCTTCTGGTGCAGAGATCCCTGTCCTCCTCCTGGTCATAGACAGGTGGCACCTCAGTGAAAGCCACTGAGCATGCCACCTGCCTCAGACCCCTTCCTCACTCTCTAAAATCTCCCTGCACAATCCCAGCCCCATCCTAAGCCAGGTCATTGGTCCCTGGAGGCAACAATGACATCCAGATCTCCCTCCTGCCCTGCCACCCTAGTGATCCTTAGGATCTGTTTTCCATCAACTTTGAGCCAAGGCACCAGATAGGCACATCACATCCCTCTTACCCTTCCTTCCTATTCCCAAATCTACCCCCCCCAGTGATTAAGTCCCCTAACAGAAGTTGTTTTCTCCTCTGTTGGTGTCCTCTGAATCCCCCTCTTTGGGCCTCCCCTATGGAGGACTCCCATATCCTCCCAGGCCACTACCATGAGTGCCTCCTCTCAGCAGTCCCATCATGCCAGGGCAGCAAATGAGATTTGCCTCATCTTGATATCCACTAAGAGTTACAATATAATATTATAGTAAACTAGACATTTTCCTTAATGGGGGGAGTAATGATATAATTGTACTACAGTGGAATCTGCTTAAATGCAGACCCGTTTTGCAGCAAGAAAATGTGCATTAAGCGGAATGTGCATTTAGCCAAACTCTTATGTTTTACAATGCAACAAAATGAAAATAACTGAGACCTGACACTGTAATGGCATTCCGCATTTATCATAGCAATATACTAAAAATGTTAAAATGTGCTACTGTGCAGCATTGACAAATAACTTAATGAAGCACAGTGCTATAAAAAAATATATCAAAGCCAATCATCTGCCCTCATTATCTGTGTTGCTTGTGGACCCAAAAAAGCAAATGATCTTAGTCTGTTTGCAACTTGTCAGTGCCTGCTGAGTGATATAGGGTGTTAAATGCTACTTCACAACTGCTTAGAATCACCTGTGCACTTAAAAGGTGCTAACTACCTTGGGAGAGATGTGCTGGTGGACTGTAAAACTGCATTTAGCCAAAATGTGAACTTATCAAGTGTGTACTTAACAGATTTTTTTTTGTACTATGTAAATAGGAAAAAAATTGGGAAACAGGAAATGTGTGCTCTTATCAGGAATGTTCACATATCTGATGTGCACTTAAGTGGAATGCATTGTATTACATTTTGCAACATTTCATTTTGTGATTGGTTGTATGTACTCACTCCAACAGGTTCAAAACCATATAAAGAACTGGAATAATCACAACATGGAAGATGCTATGCAAGGGCGTAAATTAGCTGTCTCCTACTGAGCAAAACCTTTCCTTTGAGGCATACCATAAAGTTTTACTGTTTTACACTCAAAAAAGTGTCCATTATCACTATGTCAGAGTCAGGTGGTCAGGTGGCAAAATTAGTCATGTAACAGAATGAGAAATAAAATTTAGCATGTCCTTATTTCAATTACATGATCTATGACTGACCCAGTGGTGCTGAGGGTTGAGGCACTGGATGCCACACTGGCGACCCGGGTTTGGGAACAAACTCGGGTCACTGGGGGTTGGTTGGGGAGAGGAAGGACTGAGCATCCCACAACTGCTCTCCTTCCTCTGGGGAGGGTTCAGGGTGTGCGTCGCTCTGCAGCAGCAACTGGTGGAGGCCAGGGGCACTGCAGCTAGCAGGCACATTTGAGGGTGGAGCATGGCAGGCATCAGCACATTGGTGTGGCACGCCATTGCATGACCAGGCTCCAGGGGTAAAAAAGAGGAAAATCACCAGCGGCAGGATGATGACCGACTCTCCACAGGTGCTGCTCTCGGGCTGGGCATAAGATAAGCCCCGGTCATTTTGGGGGACGGGGCTGGGGGAGCCAGTCAGATGGGGGCTGTCGGTGGGAGGTGGAAAAATAGAAAGAATAATAAAAAAAAATTACATGATCTATCTCATGCATGTTTGCAGAGACAAAACTGTTTTCACCTCATCTACTTTCATCAAGAAATGTTTCCAGTCGTCCAAAATCATTTTGGTGAATTAACTCTTCATAACATCCCTCTTAACAGTCCTCCACGTCCATGTCAGTGTGAGATAATTATGTATGATAGTTACAATGTTCATATCCTTCTCAGTGTCTGATAGTACATCCAGGCATATCATATATTAAGCTGATCCTGTCTTTGCAGTACTACTTACTTCCCCATTTTCACCAACATCTTCCTCACTCTGCATTTCCTTACTCCATACTAGACTGCATCCATGCACTCCACATCCAACTCTGTCCTGTGCGGCTCCCTAATACACCACATAACAACACTACTTCTTTTTTATTGACTCAGTTTGACTATTTTACTCGTATCTTTTAGCATGTTTGACATATACCACCATTATAATCTGTCCTGATCACACACCTTATTCTTGCACACAATAACTGGAGGAGCTTATTATGATTGTAACCACCCTCCTTATTATGTAATCAAAAAATTGGGACCTAGTAAATTCTTTACATTAGTAAGTATTACTTGTTTTGTAACCCCCACAAAAAAACATATACACTGAATAAATGACTGTGATTTCCCTTCTTGAAGGATACATACTGTCCATATTATAAATTCCTATATTGTCATATGCAGACAGTCTATCTCCAATGTAGTCCATCTGCACGTTGCAATCTCAGATGATTAGACTGCACTACTACTGTTACCATCATGTTCCTTTCAGTATGAAGATTTGTATATAAAAGAAGAACAAATGTTTCTCAATATCTATTGTTGTAGACTACTCATATCAGCTTTACATTTCAATGAGAATGCAGCATGCGCTCAGGAAATTTCAAAGGAAGGTAAAGCAAGATGGAGAGTATCCTTCGCCAAACCAGGAAGTGGCTCTGTAGTTATCAAGGAAGTGAAAGTAAAACTCACATATGATACTGTCATGGGTTGTTACAATGTTGTTATTCTTGCATGTGTTTGTTTACATTTAGAAAATGCCATACATTAGCTTTAACACAGTATTTGGCATTGATGCCCATTTTACACTATCATCTACCCTTTGATAGATCATGGGTTGGGGAAAGTGGAGGGACAATGGTTGCTTGCAGACTAAAAATAAGTATTTTCCAGACTGATAAGTAGAGAAAATGATCTGTGTATCCGGGCCGTAATAATTGGGCTGCAAGAGATGTGGTTGCAGTAGGGCCCACATTTTCAGAGGGTCCCTTTCCTCAGAGGTCTGCATTAAGAAAAACATTTTTATTTTCACAAACTTGCAACTTTCTTTTTAAAAATTGCTTATCTATGTGAAATGAGGTCTGTCAGCAAAGGCAGAGGCAACTTTGCTGGACATTTAAACTAGTCAAAGGGGAGGCAGAAAAAATGAGGGAGGCAGTGATCCCCCCACCCCAGAAAATAGAGCAACAGAGAGGAGAAGCCCAGGGGAAATGAATTTCCCAGGGGTAGAGGATCATAGGGACAAGGGAAGGGCAGGTAGGGAAGAGGATTGAAGGCTAAGTGAAGAGTTAAGTAGGGTGGGCAGTGGGATAATGAAATAGGGAAGGATAGTACTGGGGAGACAAAGAAGGCAAAGGATGGAAACAGAAAGGAAGGGAGCAGGGGGAGGTAAGAACATAAGGTGTGGAGAACCATGTCTGCCAATGCAGGCAGCTTAGGATTTGAAATTCCTGGCCTTGAGACAATCTTTTTGGAGGCAGACCTGGATCTAGTGACCATAACAGAGTCATGGTGCACCGACACCCACAGCTGGGATGTGGCCATTCCAGATTACACCATGTGCAGGAAGGACAGGACATGGAGGAAGGGGGGTTGTTTTATATGTGAGGTAAGGTATATATTTCACAGAGATGCAGGGACACCAGAGGAATAAGGAAGAGCTGGAGGTTCTGTGGGTTGGCTTAGAGATAGAGTCTGGAGCCTTTATCTGCCTGGGGTGGTGTACAGACCACCAACACAGGGGGAGGAGTTAGATCAGTTTCTTGTGAAGGTCACTGGAGAATGGTAAGCCAAGGAGGGATATTGATTATGGGAGACTTTAGTCCACCAGAGGTAGACTGAAGTATGGCTGCTGCTATAAGAAGAAGCAGGACCATCCTCACCTCACTGCAGTGGGAATTTCTCAGCCAGCTGGTAACAGAACCCACTAAAGATGAAGCAGTGCTGGACAATATGGCAGGCATCACAGTGGGTAGTCTCCTGGGTACAAGTGATCACCGTATGGTATGGTTTGATATATGGATTGGGCTGGAGAAAAAACACACTAGGAAAAGGGTCCTGCAATTCAGGAGGATAGATTTTAAAGAAATTGGAGGCTCCCTCAGCAAATACCTTGAAAGGGGGAATGATTTGTGGGGAGTGAAGACCCAATGGAAAAAGATCAGTGAGGGGATAGCTACGGCAATGGTATGCCGTTTGAAGGAAGTAAGCAAGGGTAGAAGGAGGAAGTGATCACTGTGGCTCTCAAATGAGGTGGTTAAGATGGTAAGGTAGAAAAAAACAGCTTTTAGGAAGCACAAGAAGACCAAGACAGAGGTGGAAAGGAAGCTATATCTAGATAAACAAAGGAGGCAGGAAGGAGGGTGAGGGCAGTTAAGGCACAAACAGAGGAGAGGATAGCCAAGGAGTTTAAAAAGGACATAACACTTTTTTCAGGTATGTGAATGAAAAAGAAAGCAAGGCAGGGGATGGTGAGGATCAGGAGAATAGGGGGAACTTGCAGAAGAAAATCATGAAAAAGATAAAATGTTAAATGAGCACATCTGCTCAGTCTTCACAGTAGAGGGGGGACAGTCTAACATGTATCAGCAGACACTGGGGGGAGTAGAGACTATTCCATTTTTGGAGGAGAGAGTCCAGAGGGGATTGGAAGCCCTAAAGGAAAACAAGGCAATGGGAACAGATGGGATTCACGAAAGAGTTCTAAAAGAACTGAGCAAGGTGCTAGCCACCCCTCTGGCAATATTATTCAGCACCTCATTTGAGACAGTAGTAGATCCAGAGGATTGTAGGAGGGCCGATGTGATCATTCTGCACAAGGGCGGCAGCAGGGAAGAGGCTAGCAATGCAGACCAGTCAGTTTCACTTCAGTACTGGGGAAATTAATGGAGACCCTGCTGAAGGAGAAGCTGATGGAGTACCTTGAGACCAATGGGCTGCAGGACCACCAGTAGCAGTTTCACGGGGGGGGAGTCATGTCAAACAAACCCCATAGATTTCTTTGACTCAGTGACTGGGGAGGTGGATCAGGGAATTGCAGTGGATGTGGCCTATCTTGACTTCAGTAAACCCTTTGACACTGTGACACACATGAGGCTAATTAAGAAAGTCAGTAGCCTGGAGTTTGGGGAGAAGTTGTTTAGTTGGGTTTCAAACTGGTTGAAGGACAGGAGGCAGAGGGTGGCGGTAAACGGCAGTCACTTGGGGGATGGGTGAGTGACCAGCAGGGTTCTACAGAGATCAGCACTGGGTCCTGTCCTCTTCAATGCCTTAATAAACTTTTCTTTTAGGCACTTGTCTATGCTATGTGTGTTTAATACTACCTACTGTTTGATCATTATGTACTCTACCAACTCCTGTCATATAAGATCCCTACATGCCTTTTGGTTTTTGTGACTCAATGTACTAAGTTACAAATTGTACTTGTTTACCTGCTATGTTGCGCTGATGTATCTGTAATACCTGTTGTACTCTCCCGGGTCGTTCCTGAAAATAGGCATATAACTTGTCTAGTGTACCTATCCAGTTAACAAAAGCTAAATGAATAAATAAATAAATTGCTGAGGAACTGGAGGGGAAGGTGTGTCTCTTTGCAGATGACACAAAAATCTGCAACAGGGTGGACAACCAGGAAGGGGTGGAGAAAATGCAAAGGGATCTGGGGAAGTAGAGGAGTGGTCTAAGGTGTGGCAGCTGGGTTTCAATGCCAAAAAGTACAAGGTCATGCACCTGGGGCAGGGAAACCCAAGAGCTGTGTGCAAGACAGGGAGGTGCTTTCAGTCACTATGCAAGAAAGGGACCTTGAAGTAATCATATCTAATGCTCTCAGGGTGGTAGGGAAGTGTGCCAAGGCAGTAGGCAAGGCTAGTGGGATGCTGGGGTGCATAGGGAGGGGGATGCCTAGCAGGAGAAAGGAAGTGGTGTTGCCACTGTACCACTCACTGGTGAGACCCCACCTGGAGTACTGTGTCCAATTCTGGAGGCCACACCTCTGTAAGGACATTGACAGGGTAGAAGCAGTCCACAGAAGGGCTATCAAAATGGTGCAGGGTTCCACAGAAAGCCATAAGAGGAGAGGCTATTGGAGCTCAGCATGTACTTCCTGGAGGACAGAAGAGCTAGAGGGACATGACTGAGACCTATAAGCACTCCATGGCCAGGGGGTGAACAAGGTGCAGGAGGGGAATTTCTTTCAGAGAAGGAGGAGCAACAGAACAGAGGGGCATGCAATGAAGCTTGAAGGTGAAAGTTTAGGAAGAATGTGAGGAAATACTTCTTAACAGAAAGGATTGTGGATGCCTGAAACAGCCTGTCAGAAGAGGTGGTGCAGTTGAAGACAGTGGGAAGCTCCAAGCATGTGTGTGGGATAGGCACATGGGCATATTAGGTAGAGGAAAGGGAGGAGGGAGGTGCACCAGTGACCAAACAGTGTCTGGGGTGTAGTAATAGGCAGGGAAAAATAGAGCAGACTACATAGGGGCTACCAACCCTTTTCTGCCTGCAATTCTA
This sequence comes from Neoceratodus forsteri, assembly GCA_016271365.2. Classification (NCBI taxonomy): domain Eukaryota; kingdom Metazoa; phylum Chordata; order Ceratodontiformes; family Ceratodontidae; genus Neoceratodus; species Neoceratodus forsteri. The sequence continues at coordinate 691,125,380 of CM028132.1, forward strand.
TGTTTCTATCAGTGGAATCTGTGCTGCAGATTCCAACGCAAGTTGGTGGTTGGTGGGGTACAAAACAAAGAAAAAATAAGGCCCATTACTACAAAACATCTGCTCTTGTTGCCAGTATCTCCAGGATAAGCAGAACAAACTACGTTGCTTATGTACTTGTCATTGTGCCAGCAAGAGAAATGGGGGGTATGGGAGTGCGGATGGAGATAGCTTAGGCAAACTATGGTAATCAGCAGGACTGATGCAAACAATCAACACTATAAAGATTTTGTATGTGCTAATAGTTGTGGTAAGCTTATTGGTGAGAATGTATGGCCCATTAAAATATTTAGCAGGGGTTCCCTTCAGGCATTTGCACAGCCCTGTTATGTAGTGACATCAAAACAACATAGTGATGTCACTGCTCCAACATAACCTTGAGGGTTGTGTATTGTCATCCATACACAACAAGCCTGTGTCTGAATTACAAGGTTGCCCTGGCAACCAGTGACCTTGAGAGCCAACTCAAGAGGCCCCCTGATTGCCATGGCAACTTTGAGATTCAGAATAAGGCTTGGGACAGCCAGAGGGCGCTGTGCTGAAGATGGCTGCTTGATTCTTCATCTCCCTGGATTCACCAAATATCATCATCCATCCTACAGATTCCAGACTTCCTACCTTCACCAACATCTGAGATCTTACTATATGTACATCGTAGAACAGCTCTGGTACAGTATTTTTATTGCCTCATAATTACTGAACGAGTTATCTACAGCTTTTCAATTTCTCTATTAAGGCCTACAATAATGGCAGACCAATAGCCACATAACAGTTCTCTTAATAGAGTGGAGACAATGTTTCAGCAACTAATACGTGAAATCAATGTATTAAAAATTGCATCTCAACAAAATATCAATAATATGCAGGCACTTGATCAAAAAATTAGCGCTACTGATGTTAAAGCATCTCAAAATGAAGATTCCATTAACACATTACAGGCTACCATCAGGGAGCAGAACAGAGTTATTAGGAACCTTCAGGACAAAATAGATGATATTGAAAATAGAAACAGACGTAACAACCTTAGATTTCTCGGATTTCCTGAAGGTGTTGAACTAGGAGACACCAGTGCTCTTCTAACTCATGTACTTCCTTCTTTGCTTAAATTACCAGCCGGCCAAGACCTAATCATCGAGAGACCTCACTGCACCTTAAATCCGAGGCCTGGACCGGACCAGAAACCCAGGCCCATCATTGCCAGATTTCTAAACCACGCACATACTGAACTGATTCTTCAAAAAGCGAGGCAATTAGGTGCACTTACTTGGCAAGAAAACAGAATCCTAATTTTCAGAGACTATTTTAAAGAATTATCTAACAAACGAAAAGCTTACAACCCCATTAAAACAATCCTTCATCAGCGTGGAATTAAGTTTGCACTGCGTTACCCTGCAACAATGTGTCTTTTTTTGAATGATTCTACCAGAGATTTCAGTACCCCAGAATCTCTCTCTGAATTTCTGAATTGGACACAGCCCGCACTTACATTGCCTTGCGATGATAATGCAGCTTGTTCCTGCTCCAGCACAAGCACTTCACAATTACAATGTCTTGCCCTTCCTGCTGAAACTGTCCTTCAGGTCCCTGAGAAATCTGCAGCCATCATATCTGCCACTGTAGCTCCTGCCAGAAACTCCGCACTCATACAAGAAAAAAAAGCATCTGGTTCTTCTCTAAATAATAATACCTGCTGTTTAAATAATATTTCCACCTCTCCAGCTTCCCATGTGGAACGTCACATCAGTTTTTCTACTCCTCTTACCTTGTCTAACAAATTCTCCCCCCTCCAAGAAGATCTGCTCCAAGAAGATCTGCACTCATCTACAGAGGATCTGAGACAGACTGTATCCGACCCTTTACTCAAGACCAGAAGAAGCTCTCAACGGGTAATGACTCTCCCGATTCTTCCTGGGCTGATCTTGTGTCCAGCTCTCCCTTTAAATCATCTGAACCACCCAAAAAGAAAAGGAGAAGAAAATCTTAGAGTAAGACTACCTGAGGCTTTTCCCACTAAAAAAAAAAAAAAAAAAATTTGTAATAAATACTATGGCCCATAATTAGATGTGATATAGCAGTTTCTCACCAGAATCCCTCCTCTTCACACCACCTCACTCGATTCCTTCGGTACATTTACTGCAAAGCGCAGTCTCTATCGCACCCAACAGGTTTGGAGCACTTAAATGCAGTAAATCGCTATCGCTGCTGAGAAGCCTGTATCTGTCTGTGGGAGGTGAGCCAATTGACACTGGAGATATTTAATCCATGCGGGAGTTACTCTCAATGTATTCAATGGAAAAAAAAATAAATGAGAGAAAGAATAAATATTACAATGTTTGTAAGATCTCTTCTAATTAATCCTTGTGTGGTGCCGACATTAGTATATATAATTGCTATTTACACTCTAATTTTTCATAGGCTTTGGCGCCACCATGTGGTCAGGCGCATACATACATATATAGAGTTCTGTATTTCATATCAGTGTGCCCTTAACCCCTACTATTATAGCATTTTTCCACATAAATCCTATCATTTGGAATGTGGAGGATGATTAGACAAATACTCTAAAATCATTTACTTATTTAATATTTATTTTGCATCACTTCTGGTATGTAGTGCATCAGGTGCATTCCCTTTATATCTCACAGATTTTGCACCAAAGTATGCTTCCAATTGTCTTTCTATATATTGAGTTTTCCGCCTTTTCACATTATTCTTCATCCCATTTTCTTCCAAATCATTGGAACTTATAAAATGATTCCACAATACACTGATGCACTATGAACCTATAATATATACTGCATTCCCTAACCTAGCTTATGTGGATTAATACCAGAGCATCCTTTTATCTGGCTCACACTGTTTCAGCATTATCTGCCATCATGTTGGTATACTTTATTTAATATTGGACTTATTGCTAGGTCCAAGCTAATTCATTATGTTTGGAATTTAACACTATTACATAATTATCCTTTTTATTTGGTAGAATGATGTTTTTTTTTTTCCAGGGTAATGCTTTAATTACCTCAGCACAAATCTCAATTACACTTCTTTAATATACTGTTATATAAAGTTTAGTATCTTAAGATTATAGGTAAACCGTGATCTTGAGATTCACTAATTACTCTACACGCCTTAGTAGTGTAGAGTGAGAGTCCTGGTATATTTACCGACTCTTATTGCTCTGCGTTCATAAAAGTTTCAAATTAATATTCTTGTTACTGTGTTTATACTAACGTTTGTTGGTTTTAATGTTTAATTACTTGATATTCCTATCTCTATACTCTCCCTCTGCGAGACAAAATGAATACAAATACTCAATCATCTCAAACCCATACAAGTTAAGGGCCCTGCATACATTTGTTTATTATATATATTTACCTTTTGAATCTGTGACATCCTCCAAATTAATGGTATTGAGTCCCTCATTCCTATTTGTAACTAATTACCTTATATCCTAGTACCATGAGTGATCTAATCTTACATTCATGGAATGTCAAGGGACTCAACTCGCCTTGTAAACGTAAACAAGTACTTACCTATCTTAAAAAGCATAAAACACATATTGCTTTCTTACAAGAAACTAAACTTTTATCAGAGGATGTCGACAGACTTAAAAGGGACTGGGTTGGTCAAGTATATGCGTCATCTTCTCCATCCAAAAAACATGGGGTTGCTATCTTAATACATAAATCTCTTAATTGGCCCCCCATAAAAATCATTAGAGACCCAGATGGTAGGTGGATTATAACCCTATTAAACACCACAGCAGGTCTGCTTATGTTTGTGAATGTATATGCACCCAACTTTGATTCACCCATTTTCTTCCATAATCTATCCCAACAAATTATGATTAATAATAAAAATAATTCACCTATTCTTATTGGTGGTGACTTTAACTTAGCACTACAAGCATATTTAGACAGAAGTAACTCATCACATGATGCCCACCCCCGTAGTATTAATGATCTATCAATGCTTATGAAGGATTTAAGTCTCTCTGACATTTGGAGACTACGGCATCCCAGACAACGAGATTACACCTTTTATTCCTCTTTACATAAATCATATAGTAGGATTGATTATTGGTTCTCTTCTCCCCTCATTACTGAAAAATTATTGATACATCGATTCTCCTATTGTTATATCTGATCATTCCCTATCAGTTTGCATTTACTCTGGGGTCCACCTTCTTCTAAATCCCCATCTTGGCGTTTAGACCCACTTTTACTCAGAGACCCTGAATTCACTCCTTGGATTAAAACCCAGATTCAAGATTTTCTTTCTATTAACGATACTCCAGATATGTCTCAAGGTACTATCTGGGAAGCATTAAAAGCCACTATTAGAGGTAAAATTATTAGTTATGCAGCGCATAGAAAGAAATTAAGAGAACAACAATTAGCTAATTTAGAAAAATCCCTTAAAGAAAAAGAAACCCAATACTATAAATTAAATAAACCCAATCATAATTCACAGCTTCATCTGGAAATTCTACAATTAAGAATTAAAATTAACAAGTTGATATCCAGGAAAGCTGAACTTGCCCTTTTTAGGATTAAACACGGTTATTGGGAACAAGGGGATAAATGCAGAAAGTTGCTCTCTTACCAGCTAAAAACTCAACAGATGCAGAGACATATAGCAGGTCTAAAAGATCCATCAGGTCAGACACACACAGACAACCTTTCAATCAATCGTATTATGCAATCCTTTTACCATCAACTATACTCGCAACCTAATACTACAAATCCCAACCTAATGCAACATTTTCTGGAAAAATTGAATCTACCCCACCTATCCCCTTAGGACAAAGCTGTGCTTCATAAACCAATCACTTTACAGGAAATCCAAACTGCTTTATCATCATTAAAAAACGGTAAAGCACCTGGCAGTGATGGGTTCCCTATTGATTTTTATAAAACCCTATCTGACACTCTTTGTCCTGTATTAGTCAATGTATTCCAAGAAGCAACCTTAATAAAGAAACTCCCATGCACAATGACTGAAGCCATCATAACAGTCTTACCAAAAAAAGACAAAGACCCTTTACTTCCTTCAAACTATAGACCGATCTCACTTCTTAATACTGATGGAAAAATCTTTGCCAAATTATTAACACTCCGCTTAGAATCTTTAATGACTAAACTCATTCATACTTCTCAATCAGGATTTATCAAAAATAGAAACAATTCCGATCATCTTCGCTCATTACTCAATTTAATTCACAAAGCAAAAACTCTTAAAACCCCTGCAGCTGCAATAGCCATTGACTTTGAGAAAGCATTTGACTCTCTCAATTGGGAATATCTATATCAGGTGCTATCTCATTTTGGCTTTACAAATAATTTTTGTGCTTGGATTCAATTATTGTATACTCCCTCTTCAGCTCGAGTTCTCACGAACTCTATTTTGTCCCTCCTTTTTACTTAGCAAGAGGCACCAGACAAGGATGCCTTATCACCTTCATTGTTTATACTTGCCATGGAACCTCTTTCTGCGTCCCTACATCAATCGGAACAATTAAAGGCATTACTATTGGTAACTCTCACTATACTTCACTCATATGCAGATGATCTCCTTATTTTACTTGAAAACCTCGAAAGTTCTGGGCAACCTTTAGTTAAACTACTGAATGACTTCACCTCCCACTCCGGACTAGCACTAAACCTTAACAAATCCGAGAACGCTACCACTGAATACCCTTTGTAGTCCCTCATGACAACTCATTAGGCTTCGTTTGGGCCCCCAAGGTATATCTTATCTTGGCATTTGGATCACCCTGACATTGAATAAATTATGGGATGCTAATCTTTCCCCTCTGTTAACCAGTATCCAAACAACACTTGATAGATGGAAGCTACTCAAACTTTCTTTTAATGGTAAAATTTCCACCATTAAAATGTCAATAACTCCTAAAATATTATACCTATTTTCCAATATCCCTTTGATACTTCCCTCTAGTCTTCTTACCAAAATAGACAAAATTATCAGCAGCTTCATTTGGGAAGGCAAAATACCTAGATTTAGTTGTAATAAACTTAGATCCCATTGGTCAAAAGGTGGCTTTGGCCTTCCTTGGTTCCAAGCCTACTTATGGGCTTTCTGTACATCTCAAACAATTAAATGGTTTAACAAACCCAACATCCAGTCTCCTTTATGGGTCAATATGGAAACATCCTTATGTCCTGGTAATGTGGTGACTTCTTTCCTTTATAACACCCTTACCTCTTCTTTAAAGTCTCACCCTACCATAGCTGCTTCTATATTCTATTGGAAAATCATTCACAAGCATATTAAATCTAACCCCAAACCCTTAGCTTACACCCCCATCTGGGGTAACCACCATATATCTCTTGATAATCACCCAATTTTTTGTCATACCTGAAAAAACAAGGGTATTCTCTTTTTGCAGGATATACTTGAACCCAAGTCATTAAAGTTAAAATCTTACACTGACCTACGAGGCATATGGAATCTTCCCCATCAGGATTTTTGGAAATATCTACAGCTTCATACTGCATGCGACTCTTACTTCACACCCTTCTCTATCAATTCTCTGTACGATAAGCACATCTCTAAATGGATAAAAACAACATCCAAATTAAATAGCACTGTTTACAAAGATATTTGTGATATCCTTCCTGACTACTCTGTCAATGCTAAAACAGATGGAGTACTTTGCTACAATATAATATCACCAATGCACAATGGTCCAGATGTTGGCTCTCCTGTCACAAATCTTTAATGATAACGCAGTTCCCTCATTCAAACCAAGATCCTTCATCTGTGGTACAGAACTCCTGTTGTATTACAAAAATGGGTTTATTGAACAATAACAATTGCTGGCGCTGCAGTTCCCCAATGGGGATTTATTGCATATCTTATGGCACTGTCCCTCATACAAAAGATTTGGCACTGTACTCACAGATTTGCAATGAAAGTGGTAGGTCAACCTTTTACACTAGACCCTAAACATTGCATTCTTGGTATTTTTAATCACCGTTCTTATAAAATTTCATATTCAGAGACAGGTGGTTAAATATACTCTTCCTTCAAGTTAAGCACAATCCTCATGCATTGGAGATCCAACATAATCCCTACCCTTCCGGTATCATTAACCAACTATTGCAATATGCCTCTCTGGACCGTATGACATATATCTTGTCTGACCGACTCATGTTATATAACAATTGTTGGCAGGGCTTTTTAATTTTTGAATCAACTAAATCTTCCAACACCAATGTATGGACTTAATATATGGATTTTCCCCTTTTACTGATACATCATTGTAGTCTTGCTTTTTTCCCCTTTTTTTATAGTTTCCCTCTCTCTCTTCTTAACTTTCTTATATATCTTTTCTTTCCTATACTCTGTTCTCAATTATTCTTTGTTATTCCACAATCCTTTTACGAATGTACTTTTTCCTTTGCAGCATCATATATAATTATGTAACATTTTAATATAAACGTATCTAATCATACTATCCGCTTTAAGTTCACTACAAATGTCAAGTATATGCTAATTACATGACCTGTATTGTTTACTATATTTTAAACCAAAAGCTCCTTGTATTATTGTAGCAATGTTCTTATTATATGCTGCCTCAATTTCTTTAAAAAAAAAATCCTCACATTGTACTGTACTGTAAGAGGTTTGTCTGTATATCTTATGAAAAATTAATAAAAAAGTTTAACTGCAGAATAAGGCTTGTATGTGTATGAATGACTATACACAATCTTTTTTTTGTTTTTTACTTTCTTCTCTTTATCAAAGATTAAATTGCTACAGAATCACAAAATTCCCAAAAATCTATATAAAACAAATCATATTCCGAACAATAAGACATCTGAAGTTACAAGTAGATTGCATATACTGAGATAGTGAACCCAAATGGATCAAAGTAAACCAGAATGAAAAAAAATTAACCAAATTTGCATATCCCTCCACCCCACCCCCTTCCCTAACCTGGGAGAGTGAAATTTACCTGCCTTGTGATAACTTAAAGGTAGAATGTGCAATTATCTTTAAAGACATCTTATCTTGAAATAAAGATGCAATTGGCAAGTACACATCAGGTGGATTAAGGCTAAGGAATATGAAAGGCAACTAGAGGGTGAGTAATAAATAAGACATAGTCATTATGAATCATATTAAAAATACAAAGAGCAAAACTAGGCTATTTTAAACTGATCTGATACATAATAGTAAACTGAGTTTATAGGAAGTGCACTACCAAAGAGTACATTTCATGAAACTGAGGGTCTAAATGTGAGAATTAAGTCTTGCAGCTTTCCCCATGTATTAAGAAAATGTTTATGTCTGTTATAAAAGGAACTGATCTAGCAGATTAGGTGCAAATTAGTTCTGATATTTGCTAACCATTCTTTAGAAGAAAGAGAGTTATCTATCCAGTGTTTAAGAATTAATTGCTTGGTTGAGATACTTAACAATGAGTCTACAGCTTTCTCCATTTTGGAGACCATATCCTCAAATTTTCCCAATATACAAAAGTGAAGGTCAAAAACATAATGACTGTCAAGATTATTAATTTTTTTTCTTTAATTTCATGCCATGAGCGATTAACTTGTGGGCAAGACCATAACATGTGTAAAAGACAGCCAATATCAGAGTTATATCTAGTGCACATATTTGTATCTTTTACAACCTTTGGGGTGACATGTAGGCATTATGTAAAGTTTTGAACTGTATTAATCTTAGATTATCCAGTGGAATAAATCTATAAATACTTTGCCATAGGCTGGACCAATTCAATGTGTTATCTCCAACTTCATTTTGCCAAAATAATTCTGGATGGCTTTATGTGGAAATGTGTAGATTAATAATATTGAGTAAATATTAGAGATAGGTTGAGCTTTATTAATGGCAGTTTTAACATCATGTATGAAATCCAGAGAATTCATGTTCCAGCTAAAGGGGCCAAAGTGTGCTTTTAATGCAATTGTAATAAGTAAAAGGGTAGTCACATGCCTCTTGTTCAGTTTGAGGTTGGCTAGAATTGTGTTAGAGGCTCGGAAATATCCTTCCTTCAACATGGAGATAACTTGTGACCGCAAAGTAACCAAGAGGAAGAGAAAGTCTTCCCATTGATTGCAAAGTTAGGATTGTAAAGTATAGGCTGGTGAACATCATGATGTAATTGTAAATCTAAAAATTGACACATTTGATTAGGTATCTTTATGGAAGTACCTATGGTAGAACTTTTCAAAGGTGAAGGGATGTTCTTCAGATTTAAATACAGAATTGTCCCTGCATCAACCTTGTGTTTTTTCATCAGTGAAAGTTCTATGTCTAGCCAAATAGAGGAATATAAGTTAGAATGAGTAATATTTCAGAGCCATTTTGAGTATTTATTTACTTGGGAAGCCATATAATACAATGCAAAATTTGGTAGTTTGATCCCTCCTTGTGCCTTAAGGAGCATTCATTTCTTTAGGACAATTCAGAGGGTTTCTCTTGCCATAAAAAAACTTACTAATGAGAGCGTGGAATCTATCAAACCATCTTAAAGGTAAAAATACATTTTGCATGTTGAGTGGGTAACTAGGAAAAATACTCATTTTAACTATATTTACTCTACCCCAAAATGAAATGAGGAAAGATTGCCATCAGCTCATATCTTTCTTGATTTATCTTATTAATGGCATTATCTAGATTGAGTTTAAACTATACACAATCTTTTACAGAACATGATCCCCAGATACACTGAACAAACTGAATCTTAAAGTCTTAAAGCCAAATCCTTGAATCAACTTGACTGAAACAATTCCATGCCTAGTCACTGAACAGTCAGTGTCTTTTACTAAAGTAGAGAGCATATTAACAATAATTATATTTAAGCTGTAGCAGCTAACAGCTAGCTTTCTCTGCCAAATAACCAAACTAAAGCAATCTTACACGACACTGTCTCCTCTCACACTGTGGATGATCTGATAAGAACATGACAGGGCACAAAAATGACTCAATTTAGACTCAAGGAAAAAAATATGCAGAGGGGAGTGGGAGGGCCTTACCTTAATCGGACTGAACACAGATTTGTGGAACACATTTTTCTAATTTAAACAAAAATCCACATCTTCCCTGTGATCATCGATGTGGTTAGAGGCAAATGGTTGTGATGTGGCATTCCAACTTGCTCTGTTGCAGTAGTGACATTCCTAGTGCAGCACAACAACATTTTTATGTCATTACTGTGGCACAACAATGTGCTGAGGGTGTGGAGGGTTCTGTTGAGCATGCGAAAGGCAAGCAGCAGTATATAGTTCACTCATCTCAGCTGCCTCGAGGCTTTTGTTAGGATGACATTGCTAAAACCATGTTCATTGTACTTAAAACAAATTTGTGCAAGCCGTTTGTTTCAGTTACCCTTTCCTGAATTGGGAAAAGTTGCCTCTGGCTGCTGTGGTATATTCACGAGTATTCCCTGACAGAACGAGCAAGCTGCAGTTAGTGCTTCCAAACTTTACAAAAAGAAGTGTTCCGTTATGACTGGGTTCTAAGTGTTCCAGTACTACACGGCTCCTGGTTTTGGAGAGAAATAAAAGGTCCAGCTGAATGCTCATGGTTCCCTGTAACAGTCAGCATGGCAGCTTTAAAGACCTTAGCAGTTTGGGAGTCAGGCCATGCTGGTGAGCCTCGAACAATGATCAGAGAAGTCCGGAGAGAGAGAGTGAAGCTACATGCTGAATGTTCGCAGGCACGTAAGTGAATGGGAGGTTCTCAATCACTATAAAACCTCAATAATTAATAGACTGTGACCAAAATAATAAAAAAGTATATATAAACAAGGGGATAAATATTTCATTATAAGATTTGTGAAGGGCTCATAAATAGGGTGCAAATTACTAGCTGTTGCAAGGTATTTTTTGGAACTGAAAGATGAATGCAGAGCACCTGTTATAATTCAAACTGATACTTTCATTTGGAGCTTTTTATGAGATAAATTCAAATGGAGCCAGACATAGCTGAAACAGAAAAAAGTGTTTGCTTTGGTTAACGAGGATCATTTATTTATATAAGAACTTTCAGAATTACAACCCTTTGAGTCATAGAGTCCTTTACAAAGGTTCCACATCAGAATAACAATGAGGGAACTTACAGACAATGATACAATACAGTGTACAGGTTAGGGGAACAATGGGGTGGAGTACATAAAAAAGAGTAGAAACTAATTTTCTTAGGGTAAGGAGGACCCAATTTTATGCATATAATGCAATATATTAAATGTTACACAGTAAGTCCAGTGGAATTAGACATAATACACAGTTATACCATTAGCAGATAGTCATAACCATTTAAACGGGAGGGGGAGGGGTTTCAGGCCAAATCCATATGGGGGGCAGGAGGGAGGAAAGGTTAGGGACAGTCACATGCAGAGGAGTCTAATAGGAGAGCTTTTAGATTTGCCTTAAAAAGGCCGATCTTAGGCTCCAGGGAGATGGGGAAGGACTGTTTAGCCATAGGGGGTCTCTATAGAGACAGGCTCTTTAGCCAAGGGTGGTGCAACAATGGGGAACTAGAAGGGTGCACCCTGCAGAACTACAGGACACTCTGGTACTCTGGCTGGAACAGATGAGGCTGTGCAGGCTGGGTGGGGCTTGGCCAAAGTGGATCTTTTTGGTGAGGAGGCAAGTGTGGTATCCAAGCCAGACATCAATTGGTAGCCATTCTGCAGATTTGTACAGGTCACAGAAGTGTGTCCATCTGTCACAGCCTGTGACCAGCCTGCATGCTTTGTTTGGTGCAACATTGATTTGCCGCAGGGTAGTGGGGTTAGCGGTGCCATTGATGCCGATGCTGTAATCCATCAGGGATAGGACAGACAAGGTTATGGCTAGCCAGATGGCCAGCAGGGAGAGGCAGTGTTTGTGGTGATACAGTAGCCCGATCCTGGTGTTTATAGCAGTGAACAGTTGTTGGGTTTGGTCTTGGGAGGAGAGGGAAGTGTCGAGGGTAATGGCTACGTATTTGAAGGACTCAACCTGTTCAAGCAGGGCTCCTAGGGAGTTGAGGATGGAGATAGAGAAGTCATGATGTGGGTTTTGGCAGTAGTCAAAAATCATGGATTTAATTTTCTTGTAATTTAGGACCAGGTGATGGGAGTTGAACCAGGTCTCAGCCTCGGAAAAAAAGGCTTGGTGGGAGAACTGGAGGGATTTGGGACTTTGGTGACTCCAGAAGATTACTGCATCATCTACATAGAGCAAAATGCTTACAGAGCAGGATCTGGGGAGGGAGTTAAGGAAAAGGCTGAATATGAGGGGTCCTCAGGATGGAGTCTCAGGGCACACCAGAGCAGATAGGGAGGTTGCTGGATAAGGTGGAATTGATTTTCACCTGCTGTGTTCTATCAGAGAGGTAGCTCTGGAACCAGCAGATTGTTTCATCAGAGAATCCCTGGGAGGGCAGTGTGGTGAGAAGGATAGCATGGTCTACAGTGTCGAACACCTTTGTGAGATCAATATACGTCGACCATACTATGTGTCCCCGTTCGAGCGCACCATAGATAATGAAAGTATATTCTAGGAGGGCAGTGGTGGTGCAGTACCCAGGTCAGAAACTGTGCTATTCAGGGCACACTAATTGATGCTTGGATAGGTGGTCTGTCAGTTGATCTAACACGATTTTCTCAAGGGCCTCGGAGAGGGGAGGTAGAAGGGGGATAGGGCAATGGTTATTTGGGGATAGACGGTCTCCAATTTTGAAGCTGGATAGTGATGACAACATGTTTCCAGAGGGCAGGAAATTGTCCAAGGCAGAGGGGCAGGTTTAAGAGTTTGGTGAGGGGTGGTAGGCCCTCATCGGTCAAGCCAGAGGAGCTTCACGTCAGTGGAATCACCACTAATGTAAGATTTGGCGAGGACCTTGGAGAGGTATCACCTGGCTTCCCAGAGTGAGATGATACAGAGGCAGAACAGGGGGAAGTTGGATGGAGAGCAGTGACTGGGAGTGGGATTTTTGGGTCGAAGAAGTTAGAGGGAGGGACACTACTGAGGTCAGAGAAGGTGGTGTTAAAGGTGTCTGCAATAGACTGCGGTTCCTGAGTTAGGTTACCATGGACCAAAAGTTGGGTGGGGGGGAGACAGCTTTCCCATTAAGCTCTTTTATGTTATCTGAGAATTTTCTTCCCAAAACCCATGTAGAGGGGAGTGCCATTTGGTAGTGGACCACCCTGGCTTGGTGAATGGACCAGGCGCATTTGTTTTTAGCCTCTCGATAGTATTGTCTGTCTATTGGGAGTTGGGAGTTTACAGCCCTATGCCAGAGGTTACTTATCAAGGTGTTGCATAGAAACATAGACTTTGACGGAAGATAAGGACCGCTTGGCCCATCTAGTCTGCCCATTTCCCTACCTACAGGATAGGCCGCAGATCCTAGTTAACCAACAGCCTATTTCTTCCTACCCCCCCCCACAAGAATTGCCTTATGTCTGTCCCATGCATTCTTGAATTCTCCCACAGTTTTAGATCCCACAACCTCCTCAGGAAGGCTTTTCCATGCATCCACTACCCTCTCTGTGAAATAATACTTCCTCACATTGCCCCTGAACCGCCCTCCTTCTATCTTTAAATTGTGTCCCCTTGTTCTTGCATGTCTTTTTCTGAAAGATGCTACCCTCTTGGACTTTGTTGATTCCACTGAGGTACTTAAAAGTTTCTATCATGTCCTCCCTCTCCCTTCTTTCCTCAAGGGTATACATATTAAGCTCCTTTAGTCTCTCCTAATATGGCTTCTCTTGCAGGCCCTGCACCATTTTAGTTTCCCTCCTCTGGACTACCTATATCCTGTCTATGTCCTTGCGGAGATGAGGTCTCCAGAACTGGACACAGTACTCCAGATGGGTCTCACCAACTGTCTGTACAGGGATAACAACTTCCTGTTTTCTGCTGTGATGCCTCTCCCTATACATCCCAGTATACCCCAGCCCTCCCTACTGCCTTCTCACATTGCTTGCTAACCTTAAGGTCATCTGATATGATTACCCCCAGGTTCCTTTCCTTTTTGTTGTTGTTACTACCTCCCCACCCATTGTGTATTCTTCTCCTGGGTTCTTGTTTCCAGGTGCATTATTTCACTTCTTTGCATTGAATCCTAGCTGCCATGCTTCTGACCATTCCTCCAACCTTGCCAAGTCCTTTTTCATCCTTTCCACACCTCCTTGTGTATCAACCCTGTTGCAGATCTTTGTGTCATCTGCAAAAAGGCATACTTTTCCTTCCAGTCCCTCTGCAATGTCACCGATGAAGACATTAAAAAGGACTGTACCCAATACGGAACCCTGTGGTACCCCACTAGTAACCCCTCTTTCTTCAGAGTGGACTCCATTTACAATTACCTTCTGTGTCCCATTGTGCAGCCAATGTTTTACCCAGGCTACCACCCTGGGACCCACTCCCAGGCTGGTTAATTTGACTATTAATCTTTTGTGTGGGACTGTGTCAAATGCCTTGCTAAAGTCTAGGTAGGCCATGTCCACAGCCCCTCCCTGGTCTACTACTTTAGTCACCCAGTCAAAGAAATCTATTAGATTCGTCTGACATGACCTTCCCACTGTGAACCCATGCTGCCTTGGGGACTGTGCTCCACTGGCCTCTAGGTACTCAACTATTCTTTCCTTCAGAAGTGACTCCATCACTTTCCCTACCACAGAGGTCAGACTGACAGGTCTGTAGTTTCCTGCCTCTGTCTGGTCCCACTTTTGTGAAGGGGAATCACATCCACCTTCCTCTAGTCCTTGGGTACCACACCATCCTCCCATGATTTATTAAAAAGAGTAGCCAGTGGTTTCACTAGTTCCTCCCTTAATTCTTTTAGAATTCTGGGGTGAATTCCATCAGGACCCATTGCTTTGTCACCTTCAGTTTTAGAGTTCTTGCAGAATCCTTTCTTCTGTGAAAGGACTGGGATCGACCCCCTATCAAGTGCCTCTGTTAATTGGATTAGGCACTTCCCCTCCTCTTTGTGAATAATGAGCAAAATATTCGTTCAGTATCCCTGCTTTTCACTGTCCCCTCTGCCACCCACCGTTCATTCTATTCAGCCTCACTATCCCTCCCTTTGTCTTTCTCGCTCACTGATGTACCTATAAAAGGTTTTATCCCCCTTCTTAACTGAGTTGGCTATCTTTTCCTCAGTTTGGGCCTTTGCTATTCTGACTTCCCTCCCTGCTTCCTTCTGCCTTAACTGGTACAGCTCTCTGTCCTGCTCCTTCTGTGTTTCCTTATACTTCCGGAAAGCTATCTTTTTCTTCCTGACTTTCACAGCCACCTCTTTTGAGAACCACAGTGGCTTTTTCTTTCATTTTGATTTGCTTATTTGGTTCACACAAAGGCTTGTTGCCTCTGTGATCTCATTTTTGATGATTCCCCATTGTTGCTCCACACCTCCTTCTAGCCTGTTTGCTAGTGCTTTTCTGAGGCACTCTCCCATCTTGCCAAAGTCAGCCCTCCTAAAATCCAGTACCCTCACTTTTGTATGGCTTGACTCTGTAGCTGAGTTTAACATGAACCACACTGTTTGATGGTCACTTGTCCCCAGATGGCAACCCACTTCTAGATATGAGATCCTCTCACTGCCCCTGTTTGAGAGTATGATGTCTAAGATTGCTCCCTCACGAGTGGGTTCCGAAACTAGCTGTCTGAGGCCTGCCACCTGTAGGGCATCAAGAATGGCCCTGCTCTTGGATGTGGCTGCAGAAAATGTGCTCCAGTTAACATCTGGCATATTCAGGTCTCCCATCAACAGTATCTCCCCTTTCTCTGCCATCCTAAGAATGCCTTCTATCATATCCTTGTCCATTCCCTCACCCTGACGTGGGGGTCTGTACACAACCCCTGTGCGGATTGTGGTGCCCTTTCCAGTCTCCAAGGTGACCAATAGTGCCTCGTCTCCTCCATGTTTACTCTTTTGTTCAGTTGCTTTTTTCCCTTCCTTTACATAGAGAGCTACTCCTCCCCCTCTTCTCCCCTGCCTGTCTCTCCTGTAGGTTATGTGCCCTGGTATGTTAACATCCCAGTCATGGTTCTCTTGTACCATGTTTCTGTGACTGCTACGATATCCAGGCATCCCTCTTCCATCAAGACCACCAGCTCAGGGAGCTTGTTGCCCAGACTACGGGCATTGGTACTCATTACCCTCCATTTCCTGATGGCCTTACTCCATTTTGCCCCATCCCTGTCCTTCTTGCCTTTGTCACTTTCTCCATTTACCCCTGCCCTTCTCCCTATCGACATCTCTATGTTGGTGTCTGCCACACTTACTACCGTGATTATTTGGGGGGGGCTAGGATTTCCCTGATCCTTTCCAGTGCCTCCCCCCCTTGGCTAGTTTAAATGCTTGCCAATGAAGCATTTAAACCTATCATCTAGGATCCTGGTTCCCTCCCAGACAGATGCAGCCCATCATGCCAGCATAAGCTTGCATCACTCCAGGTGGACCCCAGTCCCCAATGAAGCCAAATCCTGAGCTCCACACCAGTTTTCAACCACTGATTGAATCCCATGGTGCAGAACACCTAGCGTCTCCTATGCCATAGATGGGCAGCACCTCGAGAAGGTTACCCCGTCGTGCTACTTGACAAAGGCCTCCCAATTCCACAAACTCTTCCTGCACTTCTCTAATCTCTTTCTTAGCCAGGTCATTTGTCTCTAGGTGGACAATGACATCAGCTCCTTCCCTGTGCAGCTGCTCCAGCAATCCTGAGTTCGCTCCCTGTCCCTCAAGCCATGGCACCAGGCAGGCACCTTACCTCCCTCTCCCCTTCCTCCCACAGTTCTACCTTCCTAACAATGAGTCCCCACCAGGAGTTGTTTCCTTTCCTGCAGGGTCCCCGCCTCCCTCCTGTGGGTCTCCTTTGTGGAGGTTCCCAGCATCCTCCTTGGTCTCCACTGCGGGTGCCTCCATAGAGGAACCACTTTGACAGACTGGCATGGGAATTTTGGAGAATGCGACTGGAGGGATGTGCCTTTGTTCCACCACCCTCACCCTCCCTGAGCCCACTGTGGTCCCAACCACTCCTCTTTCTTGGCAACCTCTGAGGCAACAGCAGTGGCACTGGTGGTCCCTGGATGGAAGAAGAGGTCCCACAAATCCTGGCCAACTCAGCCTGGAGATGAGCAACCTCCTCCCTCAGCCCAGAGGTGCCTGCAGATGAGACAACACCGCATCCTCCAGAATGTCTGCGGAAGACTGCTGCTCCATAGCCACTGCACTGCACCACTCAATCATGTCTTATTTCTGGCCCCTTAACTGTTTGCAATCCTTACTCTTTCCTCTGTTTTTTTTCTCTTTCTCTCCTTACTTTCTGCCTGTGTGCTCTTTAAGCTCCTGATTGTCCTGTTCTGAGACAAGAATATCCTATATTTCTCAGTAGACCACTTACTTGCTCAGAGACAGAACTCCAGCAGCCAGAGGGGGCCAGAGAGCTACTCTTGCCCTTCTAGGATGGTGGGTCTTTGGTGGTTCTGTGATCACTCACTTCCTGCTCCCAAACAGGAAGTTCCTGTTGTCAGTCAAATCCTGTGCCTATAAAAACAGAACTAGCTTTGGGTGGGGGGTGGAGGGAAGGAGGGCAATATAGTCCCAGCAGAGAAGTCCAGTCACACAGCAGTCCTTTCTCCTGGTGTCTTCTGCCAAGCTATTAGCAGAATCTTTCTAAGGCAGTCTTTAAATGTAGCTTCCTTCTAGCTAAGCCACTCCCCTACTTACTAGATCTTTCTACAGTAATTTAAACCTCACAGCTATTAAGTCCTTTCAATCACCTGAATTTACACCTAGATAACTGTTCAGATACCCATTCAGTTCAGTTAACCCAGACAAACACACACTTTTTTTTTAGTTTTGTTTGTTAGTTTTTTTCCCCCCTAAATTAAAGGTCCAAGTACAAAAGTTCTTCTTCTTTAGTCCCAGCAGAGAAGTCCAGTCACACAGCAGTCCTTTCTCCTGGTGTCTTCTGCCAGCATGTAGCTGAGTAACTGTTGTGATATCCAGGGGGTGTTTTGATTCTTAGAGATTTGTTTTGAGAAGAGGGCAAAGATGTTGCAGGCGGCATTGAAGATAGTAATAAAGTTGGAGAGGGCAGTATCAGTTGATTGGGTGCTGTACAACCTGTGCAGTGTGAGAGGCTGCAAGCAGGTCTGTACTTATTTTATTCTGCCTGAAGCGAACTGGGGGGAGTTAGGACCTGTGTGTCCTGAGGTGTGACTTTCCTCTAATAAATTATCGCGCCGCTCGCAAGCGGCTAGTTCAGAGTGTGTGCAGACTGAAGGAACCTGTGCTGCCGCTCGCTGGAGGTTTGGGAAGTCCTAAAGTTGTGAATAAAGCCCCTGCATTATTGGATATTTGTAGCACTCCTGGGACTGTACGACCTGCGCAGTGTGAGAGGCTGCAAGCAGGTCTGTACTTATTTTATTCTGCCTGAAGCAAACTGGGGGGAGTTAGGACCTGTGTGTCCTGAGGTGTGAAATTCCTCTAATAAATTATCGCATTGCTCGCAAGCGGCTAGTTCAGAGTGTGTGCTGACTGAAGGAACCTGTGCTGCCGCTCGCTGGAGGTTTGGGAAGTCCTGAAAGTTGTGAATAAAGCCCCTGCATTATTGGATATTTGTAGCGCTCCTGGGACTGTACGACCTGCGCAGTGTGAGAGGCTGCAAGCAGGTCTGTGCTTATTTTATTCTGCCTGAAGTGAACTGGGGGGAGTTAGGACCTGTGTGTCCTGAGGTGTGACTTTCCTCTAATAAATTATCGTGCAGCTCCTAGCCGGCGTTGTGGTGGCCCAGCAGCACCTCACTCGGTATTGGAAATGTTCAGCTGACACAGGAGGTTTAGGTTATGTTTTTATTATGTGCCTTTGAAAGTAATGTTATAGTTAAATAGTTTATTATTATTTGAGGCTGAGAACTAGCTAATTTGAGGGCACTGTTGTTAGCAGTTTTGCTATATTTTAGATGTTAGATAGGTTAGGTGAGATATGTTTTTAAATTTAATTTGTTTATTGTTTAAATTTTGATATTTTAGAATTTGTTGTGCTTTAGATATATACGGGCTATATGGGAGGACAAAAGGGGGCTAGAATTATTTATGATAGTTTGATGCTACGCGACCTACGTCCTTTCATCCCCCTTCCAGTTTTAGATGTTACTATCAGACGTTGCTGGGAGATGGGGATTGGAAGGGATGCGTCGGTCGTGCACTATCAAAAAGCCCAAGTTTGGGTTATGGGAGGATTGAAGTTGTCAGGTCCAGAAGGCGCCCTGGGTTGCGATGGACACGTGGGAGAGGCCAGGCGTGTTTAGTGCCCATCCCCAGGAGTCCATTAGATTGAATGGCCAGGTAACCGCAGGGGCTGCATCACCCAAATCTCTGACGGCAGTGAAGTTGTAATGCCAGATCGATCGAAATAAGACAGCAATTATTGCTGCCTTGATTTCTGGTCGATCTGGCTTTCAACTGGAGACCTGGGTGGGAGACGATGCAGGTCCAATTTTGAGGCCTCAGTCCCTCCTGGGTATACCGTGGTGCACTGCCCCAGAGTGGAACGCAGGGGTGGTGGTGTAGCCATCTGTTTTAGATCCAGCCTGACCTTCACCGTACACCCGGTGAGAACCCCGGGTTCTTTTGAATGTGTGGCCATCCGTGGAGGACCTGATGCGGGCTGCAGAATTTTTCTCATTTATCGCCCTCCTGGGCCGATGGGAGATTTCCTGCAGGAGATCGCAGATTTCGTTGCCGATGCAACATTGGAATCCCCCAGATGTGTTTTTCTGGGGGATTTCAATGTTTGGTTCGACGATGTGAATCATAGATACAGCTGTGATTTTTCTCAGATTATGTCCTCCTTGGGTTTGATGCAGGCTGTTACTGTGTCGACTCATCGGGACGGCCACATGTTGGACCTGGTGTTCTCACTGGGACTTGACATTAGTGATCTCAAGATCAATCCAGTCCTCTGGTCTGATCATTGCACGGTGCAGTTCACGCTTGGGGCTCCAGCCATAAGCCCTTCCCCTGTTGAGATGATTTGCTGTCGCCCTTTACGGGGTTTGACCCCTGAGGGTTTTCTGTCAGCAGCAAAATTGTCTAGTGTGGGTGATGCATGCGTGGGAGGTGTTGTTGTCGGGGTTGACACCTATAATGAGGTGTTATCCGACACCATTAACTCCCTAGCACCCGTCCGTGTACGACCCAGAACTTCGTACCTGAGGTTGCCATGGTTTGATGGCGAGCTCAGGGAGATGAAGAGGATGGGTCGGAGATTGGAGCGCTGCTGGAGGAGATCCCATCTGGATGCGGACAAACTGGCTCTGCGTGCCCATTATGTTGTGTACCAGGAGGCAATCAACCGTAAGAAGACAGTGTTCCTGTCTAGGGAGATTGCTGCCGGAAGGAACCGACCGGCCTCACTTTTCCGGACTGTTGACAGACTTTTACATCCTGCTTGTCTACAGCTCGGGAGGGTTTTTTCCAATACAGATTGTGAGGACTTTGCTCGATTCTTTTCGGACAGGGTGTCCTCGATCCGGTGGGTGGCTCCTTCAGCCAGCAATGGTATAGCTGGCAGCGATCGCCTGATGTGTTCTGAGCGCACTCTGTCTGGTTGGGGAGAGTTTAGACCAGTGGAGGTTAATGAGGTTATCGAGGTAGCAACCAATATGAAGCATACCTTTTGTGAACTGGACCCAGTGCCAACGTGTTTTTTAATGAGATGCGTTGACTCTGTTGGCCCGGTGTTTGCCTTGATTGTACGGTGTTCCCTTTCTGAGGGTGTCTTTCCAGATGCCTTGAAGGAGGCTCTGGTGAGACCCCTCCTAAAGAAGCCGTCTTTGAACCCGGAGATCAAGGCAAATTACAGTCAATTCTAACCTTCCATTTTTGGGAAAGGTTATTGAGAAAGTGGTAGCTCAGTTGGAAGAGCATCTCGTATCTCATGAGTTGTACAAACCCTTCCAGTCGGCTTTTCTTGCCAGACATAGCACTGAAACTGCACTTGTTCAGTTGCAGAATGATCTCCTCAGGGCTAGAGATTGGGGAGAAAAGACAATTCTTGTTCTCCTTGATCTCTCTTCAGCGTTTGACACTGTGGACCATTATGTGCTGCTCGTTCGCCTTAGGGACCTATGCGGACTCACCGGTAATGTCATCAAATGGTTTGAGTCCTTTCTTACCAACAGGAGGCAACAGGTTATGATGGGAAATTTCTCATCTACACCCAGCCTCCTTCTTTGTGGAGTTCCTCAAGGATCGGTACTGGCTCCAATGCTGTTCGCAGTGTACATGCTGCCTCTGGGTGGGATCATTAGGAAGTATGGCTTGAGTTTTCATTACTAAGCCGATGATACTCAGCTGTATCTTTCCTTTGCCCCAGGAACATCAAATGCAGTGGATGTGCTAAACATCTGTCTGACCGACATAAACGACTGGATGGCCTCCAGTTGGTTGCGGCTGAACCCCGATAAGACGGAGGTACTGGTAGTGGAGTCGAACAGAGTCCGTGATAGGATGGTCTCTGACACAGAAACTGGGCTTGTTCTTGGAACTGTGCCATTGAAGGCCTCCTCTTGGTGTGCGAAATCTGGCGTGATTTTGGACAGAGACTTAACCATGGAGGCTCAAATATCTCTCTGTGGTTCGTACTGTTTTACCATCTCAGAAACATTGTCAGGATTAAGCCCCTTGTTCCGCCTCTGGACCTCCCTACCTTGATACATGCCTTAGTCACATCAAGGCTTGATTACTGTAATGCGCTCTATCTCGGGGTTACAGGAGGATCTCTCCACAGATTGCAGCTGGTGCAAAGCAGCTGCCTGGTTGTTGACTGGGCAGCAAAAGTTCTGTCATATCACACCGGTTTTGCGTGAATTGCACTGGCTGCCAGTCAGATGGAGAGTCCTCTTTAAGGTGGGTCTTCTCACCTATAAGGCCCGACACGGGCTGGGCCATAGTCACCAGTCAGACCTTCTGTCACCTGTCTTCTCCTCGCACCCTCTTCGTTCCTTCAGTGATTGCTTCCTGGCTATTCCCAGAACTAGGTTGAAATCCGCTGGTGATAGAGCGTTTAGCGCCATGGCCCCTGTTCTGTGGAATTCTTTGCCAGTCATGGTCAGGGAAGCTTCCTCAGTAGATATTTTTAAGGCCCAGTTGAAGGCTTTTCTTTTCTCTAAAGCATTTGATGTCTAGATGGACATCTATAGTTATGGTTTTGGTTTTTGTCAGATTTGTATTTTATTGTGTATAAGTTATATATTTATTATGCTCAAATGTTTGTTTTAAAGTTCTGTACGGTGCCCAGAGCCTCCGGGATTGGGCGTCTTTTAAATAAATTTTGCCTTGCCTTGCCTTGCCTGTAAACTGAGGACCAACTGAAGTCAGCTAGGTTGGTTTTGAAGTGTCAAAGTTTACCCTTTCTTAGGCACCTATGATAGAAGACTATGGGGGGAGCAGTGGGAGTTTTATTGGACCAGGTGCAGATAACAGGACAATGGTCGCTAAGGGTGTCAGAGAGTACCGTGACTTTCGAGATGTTGGGGCGGTTAGTGAGAATTAGGTCTAGCAGCATGAAGGAGCCAGATATGTCGTTGGTCCTAGTAGGAGACTGAATAATTTGGGTAAGATCTAGCTCTGCAACTGAATCCTTGTAAGGGGAGGAAGAGAGCAACAACCAATTGACTCTAAAATCCCCCATAGTGATCAGTTCACTATTAGAGGGAAGTTCTGAGATACAGGACATGACAGAGGAGAAGGGAAGTCTTTGTTTATGTAGGGGAATGTATACTGTTATGACATAGAGGGTTTTGCCCAGATTGCCAAGAAGTATCTTGGCCATGATGGTTTGGACACCATATTCTAGGGCTGTGGGGGACTGGCAGAGATTGGAGCGTGCTCCTAATACAGAGGGCATAGCCGGCTCCTCTTTTACATAGTCTGTCAACATGGTAGAAGGAATTACCAGGAAGGGAAACAGCCGAATCCGGTATGTCATTGGAGGGCCACATCTCAGACAGAGCCAGTATGTCAGGTGAGTGCTGTGCAAGCCAGCCTTGAAGTAGGGTGAACTTTTTTGTAGGTTACATAGGTTAATTGCAGTGAAGGAGCCCATGCATGCTGTCAGTAGTGGTGGAGCATGGGTGAGGCTGCCCGGGGTTGGGGTGTATATTGCCCGATAGAAGAAACAGGAGGAGGATGTGCTGAAGTAGGGCAGTTTTAAGTGTTTTGTATTTACGGGGTGTAGGATATCTGAGAGGAGAGGAGGAGGAGGAGGTGGCAGTGCAGGGGATAGGAATGGAGAGGGTTAAATGAGTGAGAAGGGATGATGCGGCTGGGACAGGGCTAGGGGAGCACATGGGAGGAGTAGTCAGTGGGGGGGTGAGAGATACCTATTCAGGGTGGCAGGAAGTGCTAGGCATTGCATGGAGACTAGGGTGAACAATAGGAGTGACAGGTTGTTGAGGGAAGAGGGCATTACGGGAATGGAGGAGGTGGGGCAGGAAGTAGATGCATAATAGAAGGCTCCAAAGGAGATGCATTGTAAAAGCTGGATGAGAGGGTGAGAGAAGGATGGGCTGGCAAAGTGGTGCAGAGGTAGAGCTGCAAACTCGAGAGCCGATGGTACAGAGATTGAGAATCAGGTGAGGCGGGAGTACAAATGTACAACGGGGTATGCTGCCCCCTGGCGGAGAGGAATGATATCTGCAGCAGGGAAAGTGGGGACTTAGTACAACGAGAGAGAGGAAGTGATGTCACAGGCCACGTGACACATCTGGCCAATAAACAGAGGGTTACCCTTGAATGGGAGGGTGGCGTGGGGAGTCGACGCAAAGCGTCAATGAGAAAACACATCTGTGGAATGTGCAGGGCATCCAATTACCTTTAGGGCCTTTGCCATCTACTCCAGGCTGAAGAATGTTGCCGAGTGAGTGAGAGGGGTTCTGGCTAGAGGCCTAGGAGAACAGGGAAAAAAGGAGAGGATCAGGTTACCTGCTTGACTGGCAGGAAACCCAGGACAGAGGATTACCCAGCATGGACCAGACTGCACATGCTTGTGGTCTCAAGGGCATTCCCAGGGAACAGCAACAACTAATTGTAAGTAAAACAGTAAAAATACAGCTTATACCCCATACAATTCAGAAACCTAGAAAACAGGCATTAGACTGTTACCACACATGTGACCCTTAGTAGCAGACTCTCGCTAATGTAGCGCTGGAGTACACACCAAACACTTAGAGCAAACTGTAGAGAAAATCTCCCCCCCACAGCTAGTACCCCCAAGTCAAAAGACTGCCTTAAAGCTCCATTATGATACAGCACAAAAGTTTGGTGCAAACTGTCTAGGCAAGTGCAGGAAGAAGTCTGTAGCAGCCTACTGGTGGAAAAAACACATCCATGGCGTGTGCAAGGGATCCAATTACATTTAGAGCCTTTGCTGTCCACTCCAGACTGAAGAATGCTGCCAAGTGAGTGAGAGAGGGTTCCGGCTAGTGGCTTTCAGGGCCTTTGCTGTCCACTCCAGGCTGAGGAATGCTGCCGAGTGAGTGAGTGAGGGTGGTTCCAGCTAGTAGCCTTTAGAGCCTTTGCCATCTGCTCCAGGCCGAGGAATGCTGCCAAGTGAGTGAGAGGGGGTTCCAGCTAGTGGCCTTTAGGACCTTTGCCATCCACTCCAGGCTGAGGAATGCTGCTGAGTGAGTGAAAGGGGGTTCCAGCTAGTGGCCTTTAGGACCTTTGCCATCCACTCCAGGCCAAGGAATGCTGCCGATCTGTCTTAAGTGCTTTGAGCCTGACTCAACTACATTTCCTCTGGAACTACTTATTGTACTTGTAATGTTTTTCATGATTACAGTATGTATTTGATGTGGAATCTTTGTAAATGAGCACCTGTGCTCAAAGATAATCTATGACGTTTTCAATAAATTAACAAATAAACATTGAAATTTCAGGGATTGACTAATTAAACTTGAGTGGACAGTCTATAAAGCCAGTAAAACCATATACAAGAAAATGGGATCCCAGCATCTCCCCCCACCCAAGAACCATATTATTGAGGCTTACTTGATCAGCCTCAACCACTTTTTGCCTAAGTGGCACTTATTTTTGATGCAGTCAGTAAAAGAAAATAACAACAAAGTGTCTTTAGCTGAGGCTCCAGAGGATGCGTTGAATAACAAGAAAAAATTTAAAGCAACTGACAAGATACCTTCTAAAATAGAAAGATAAAAAAACCTGAGCAAAATATTTAAAGCAACAGAAACATTCTCTGTGATAAAGGAAAAAGTAGAAGAAGCTCAACAAAACACAACTAGGAGGTCTAACAGGAAAACTTTAGAAGGCCTTAAACTATTAACACTAAAATTCCAAAACCTGAAATCTGGTAAGTGGCCAGCCATGGCACCTAAACTACAGGCAGCCAGTAGTGAAAAGAAAGATATCAAAGACAACAAATCGGAAGGTGGAAAATAACATGGAGATTGGTGATAACTAGTTACAAAACAAAAACCAGGACAAATACAAGATGAGCAAGAAACACATTCTTGTGATAAACGTTCAAGTGTGCATTAGGAACCCAGCCCCTCCAATCAAGTTGAACAGCCAATGGGCTACACAGTTAATGGTGGGAACTCAAACTATTCAAAAAGAGTTTAAGAAGTTGACTCTTGCCAGAAAACATAGAGCAAATGTAATCAGCTTTAGGGAAACTGGTAATCAAAGTCGATCAAGAGGTCAAAAGGCACTGAAGGTTGAGGCGCTGGACACCACACCTTGCGCTATGCTGGCGACCTGGGTTCGGGAACAAGCTCGGGTCCTCAGAGGTCGGCAGGGGAGGACTAGGATTGAGCATCAGGAGACAGCTCTCCAAGTCCTGGGCTGGGCTGGGGAACTACTCTGCACTGTGGTGACCCCTGGGGACACCTGGAGGTACCGCACATGATGGTGTGACTGGAGGAGGGACTGCGGCGGACATCGGCACATATGTGCACAGACATCATTGCATGTCCACAGTCCCAATGGGGAGAAAAAGTGGAAAAATGGCTAGGCATGACCGTGCAGCTTGATAGCCATGCCCTGCCTCGCCGGGGGCTAGTGTGGAATACATGCTAAGAGTCCAGGGCTGGCCTGGCTGGATATAGGGTATGGGGAGACCCTCCAGCAGACCAGCGACGGCCATGCTGGATCCCTTATCATGTGAATGAGCCTGGTGCTCTCCCAGTGGGTAGGGCTGGTGGCTGGATGCCCCCGCTGGTAGTCGCCACAGCAGATGAGTAAAATAAGACGATTAAAAAAAAAGACATCAAAAGGTTAAATGTTAAAGCAAAGGCAATCAGACTTGGAGGATAAAGGTAATCCATTAGAATGAGAACTCAAGCTATTAAAACAAGAACAGGAACATTTAAAGAACAAGCAGGATGATATGGAAAATAGGGCAAGAAGAAAAAAAATCAGAATTTTTTATTTATTGAATACTGGGAAAAATCAATTTGTTGGACATACTGAAAGAACTTTTTTTCAAAACCTGTTAGGACCTGACGAAGAGTTGTCAGAGATTGATACAGTTCACTGGACTGGGCACAAAAAGACCGAACATGATATAAATAAAACAAGTCCAGTCCAGTGATAGTAAAGTTTATGTGAGGATAAATCCACAATTATCAATGCAGTTGTGACACAAAAAGGCTTCACGTTTAGAAATCAATCTGTATACATTAGGACTTGTCACCTGATACAAAGACAAGGCTTATAAAGATTTTCATTTGAGACTGCCACAGTTGTTCACTTAAATCCAATGCACATTTTCATTTTCCTTTTTTCCTTTTACAGGATAGTGGGCATTTTTTTGTAACGTTACTTGTTTTTCTGAGATATCTGAAGTTATGATTTAATGGCTTGAAAATCATATGGTGTTGGGGGGGAGTTTGTATGTTGGATTTGACAATAAACGACATATGCATGGCAAGGGAAGATGAGAGGGCAGTAGCCCTGGCTTAGTGCCAACAGGATAAGGGTTTATTTATGATGCCTGGATGGTTTCATTGGCATCCAAAGTTAATGGGTGGGATAAGAGGGAGAAGGCAGGGATAAGGGGATACAAAAGAAAAGAAAAAAAACTGAAGGACAAGGGATGTTCCGATTACTGTTGGTACAAAATATGTATTTGTTATTGTCTGATGCTGCTAAGTATATAACCTGATAAGGAACCTTTTTTAGTAAACAAAAATAAAAGGACATAGACATTAGAGGACTAATCTGGAACACAAGCAAGATGATTTTACCTGTTAAAAGGTACGTGATATTAAATCATATTTAAAAAAGTTCATTTTGCACTATTACGAGAACCCTTTTTAATAAAGTCAGAAGCAGTCAAAATTAAAAATTAAAAGTGTATTAAACATGTTTTTTAATCTCTGAGTAGTATTATAATAGAAAAGAGGTACTGATTAGTATTGCTAAAAATTCTCCTATAGAAAACATTCTGGATATCCTAACAGATGAAGAAGTAGGATAATTATTATGAAAATGTCCATAAAGGACAGTACTTTAGTATTAGGATCTTTACATGCCCCCTTCCAGTGTTTTTTGACTCTTTTATGATCTTGGTGGATAATTTTCTTAGTAATTGGAGGAAGAATATGGGGAGAGGATTTAAATAGTCTGGCTGACTATAAATTATATTTAAAAGACTGGGAGAAATATAAAACACAAATTCTTGCTATTTTTTTCTCCAACCTCTTACTAATAGACTACTGGAAAGAAATACACCAATAAGAAAATAATTTATGCATTATTCTTCCAGATTCAAGACTTCAATGAGATTGGCTTATTTTTTTAGTATCAGTTAGTTTAATCATTAACAGTGACTTTCATCAGTCTTTTCTTCATTCTGCTAGTTTTTCAGATCATAATCCTGTTTCACTAAATATGGTTTTGGATATGAACAAACATGGTTTCTATGTTTGAAAGTATAATAACATATTTTCAAGAAATCTTTCTTTTAAAGAAACTGTTAAAGATGTCCTCTGTGATTTTTTGCTAGAAAATGATTTAAAAAAATAACAACATTATTGATGTGTAGGAATGCCTTCAGAGCAACATTTTGGTGCATGACAACATTTCTAAGACATCCTAGATAAATGAAAACAATAAACTAATTAGGAAAGAAAATGAAATAAAACTAAAATCTCTTGAATTATCAGTAAGAAGGGGAGCTGTAACCAAAAGAGAAGAATATGAAACCCTAAAAAAATGGCTTATAGATACAGATACATTAAATATTAAGACTAAGTGGACTACGATTAAAGGAACTGGAGATTGTACAGTGAACAGGCAGAAACATTATTAAATACAAGGTTAAATGAGAGTGTGAACAAAATGAAATAACCACTATTTTAGATGACAACAATAAACTTAAAAAACAGGACACTGAAAACTGATTTTTAAATTTTTTTACAGATTTCTATAAATCAGATTGCTCACCAACAGAACAAGACTTAACCATTACAATCAGGTTATTCAAAAACCCATCAATAAAGGACAAGATAATGTATTTTAGACACCTATTTCAAAAGTAGAAATTAAAGGGGCAATAATATCTATGCCAAAGGAACATGTCCAGGTATAGAGAGTTATACAGTGAACTTTTAAACTGTTGGGGCCTGATTCTCCCTTGGGTGTGCCCGATGTAAAGGAGCTGCAGCAAACTTGTTTGACGCAGTGGTGATTTGCACCACAACTTGTGTCGAACGGGACTGTGGAACACAGCTTGCATCAGTGCCTGACACAGCTGCATCCAAGTCCACTTGCAGCAGGGTTGTGTCCAACAACCTGGGGTGCCAGGTCACAAGTGAGCTTGTGCCATGTCGGGGCTGCCACATACCCTTAAATGGGATTCCAGAATCCCCATCATGGATGCAGAAGGGGTTACCAGTTAGACCAGTGAACAGGTGGTCTAATTGGCTTGCGTTGCTGGAGTGTGGTGGGACAGGGGCCTGTAGAGGCACACCAAGGGCTAGAGATGTGGTTGCGGGGGCATGGATGGGAGGTGGTGACCCATTCCCGGCAGGAGGCATAATGGTGCCATCCCGAACCTGCAAGCCACACAGTGGGCACAATGATGCCCAAAACATAGTGCACTGTACCATCAGGTCCCCTCCAATCCCATCTGATGTCCCAGAGCCATCGATGGTCGAGTGGCCCACCCATCCCTGATCCCCCACAGGATGCCTGGCACATGCCCCTGAGCCCTGCCCTCGGCCCCAATCCCCTGGCAATAATATCTGCTGCATTATACTCCTAGTGGTCTGTTGTCCCCACCCTCCCCACGCAACGAGCAATGGTCACCTCCCCTGCTCCTCTATTCCCCAGCCACACACATGGAGGCTGGCACAGCCCTCCTCGCCACCATCACGGCCAACCTCACAGCGCGGCCTCCCAGGCGCGCCATGTACTGTACATATGTGATCTGTGAGTTCTCATTGTGCAGCTGGCCATGGTGGTGTGAGGAGGGCTGTGCCAGCTGCTGATACATATTGGGGGTGGGGGGGAGCAGGCAGAGGTGACCACTGCCTGTCGGGGTGGGGAGGTTGGGGGGAAACTAGACCACCAGGGAGTAGGACCAGCAGTGTATTTAGCCTTGTTGCCCTCCCCAGGGATCTGTGATGGGGGGTGGTGTAGGGACAAACCAGGACCAGGGTGACATTACTTCCACTGGATGGGGGGGTTCTGGCCATTCGCCATTCGGAAGGCACTATACTGCACCAGTTGGCAGGGGCCTGGCACAGCACCAGTCATCAGGGGAATCACACGGGTGCCCCTGGCAGTTGTGGAACTGCACCATCTAGGGACCACATGACTCATGCCACATACCTGGGGCATCTGCCCCTTCCCTGCCCGTGTTCAGGGCTTCCTGCCCCTTCTGGTAGCTGGGCTGTTCACCTGCGCACCTGTCCATGGATGCATCTGCAGACTTGCAACAGGACCCCCAGTTGCACCCATCTATCCACTACAGGCAGGGATTTTGTGGCTATTCCAGATGGCTTGGCACAAGTCACCAACCTTCTAGAATAGCGTTTTTTTGTCTATGCCACAACTCGTCAGGCACAACACTGTTTGTACACGCATGTGCCTGATAGCGGTAACTGGAATTGGGCCCTTGTTTTTTGTTTTTTAAATCTATTGCCCTATTTACAAACGTTTTACACATCTGTACAACAAGAAAAAGCAACTCCAACATCCTTCAAAACAGCTTTTATTTTTGTTATGCTAAAAACAAATGAAGACCATCAAAAGGTAGAAAAGTACAGGCCCATTTGTATTCTTAAGAATGATTATGAAACCTTAGCAAACATTATTAATATTAGAATTCTTAAATGTCTGCCTGATATGATCCATCCCAAGCAAGGGGGGGGGGGTTCATACCAAGCAGACAAATTCATTCAGGTATCCAAATATTACAGTTATTACAGAATATCTTAAGACAACAAACAGTGAAGCAATATACCTGTCACTAGATGCTAACAAGGCATTTGGCATGCTCAAATGGCTTTTCTTTTTCATGTTCTCCAACAATAGGGTTTTGCAAGTCACTTCATAAATCTAATAAGTTTAAATAATTTACCAACCTCTGTCTTAAAATAAACAACCATTTGTCACAGGAATTGACAATAGCTGCATAAGTCAAACAAAGTTGTCCCTTGTTTCCAACCCTCTCTGTGTTGGGTTTAGAGGCCTTATTATAAGAAATAAGACCTCCTTCACAAAGCAACAATGAGCCACAGATGGTCCCTGGCCATCTTCCTCACCTTTTGTTCAGGGTACATAAGACAAAACTGGAGCTCAATGGAGGTCAAAACACATGGCTTGGAGGCGTGGCCTGGCTGTGCTGAAGATGGCTGCCTAAATCTGTATCTCCCTGGGACTTCCAACTATCATTGATCATCCTCCATCTCCCAGATAGCCATCGTTTGCCAGCAACTGAGACCTTATTCTGCTAACATCATTGTTCGGCTCTTGTAAAGTATTTTTTACCACCTCTGACTCTAGACCTACATTTCAACACCAAGACTGTCTATCTGTGAGGGCCTGCAACAATGGCCAACAAACCTCTGCACACCAGCTCCCTTAGCAGAGTGGAGTCTATGTTTAAGCAGTTAATTACTGAGATAAACGATTCAAAAATAACCTCACAGCAGAATATTAACAATATGCAATTGCCGACCAAAAAATCAGTGCTACTGATGTTAAAATAACTCAAAATGAAAGCTCTATTAATGATCTACATGCCACCATCAGGGAACAAGACAGGTTCATTAAAAGCCTACAGGACAAAATTGATGACACTGAAAATAGAAACAGATGGAACAACCTTAGATTTCTGGGTTTTCCAGAAGGTGCAGAGCTTGGCGACACCAGTGCACTCCTAATTCACGTACTTCCAAATCTACTCAAACTTCCTCCCGGCCAGGATCTCACTGTCGAGAGATCACAACGTACCCTAAGCCCGAGGCCTGGTCCGGACCAGAAACCTAGCCCCATCATCGCCAGATTCCTCATTTATGCTTACATAGAGCTAATTCGTAACAGAGAAAGACAAGTGGGGACACTTACTTAGCAAGACCGCAGAATATCAATTTTTAGAGACTTCTCGAAAGAGCCCTCTAACAAACGCAGAGCCTTTAACCCCATAAAACCAATTCTGAATCAGCGGGGAATTAAATTCACACTACGATACCCCACCATCATGCTTTTATTCCTGGGAGACTCATCCAGAGACTTCAATACCCCTGAAGCCCTGTCTGCGTTTCTTGGTGTGACCAATCTGCACTTACCTTGCCCTGTGGTAGCGATACGACCCACTCTCCCATCAGCTCTGACACTCAACTCGGTCAGCACGCTCCTTCTGTGGAAGTCAATATTAAAGGTCCCAGAATCTTTCGCTAAGCTGCACCAATGTAACACCACCAGCTCAGCTCTCAGCTTGCCTACAAAAAAAAAGGCCTTGAATTAATTCTCACTATGCATACATACTGCACGAATGACATTTCTCCAATGCCTTCCTCTTAATTAGAGCATCACATCAGCTTCACTTCACCCCTTACTCTCTCTAACAAATATTCTCTACTACAAGAGGACTTGCACTCTTCACAAGAGGACCTTCATGGAGCAGAATTGGACCCTCTCGCCAATGACTCCAAGGCTGTTTTGCCCTGCAACAACTCTCCTGACTCCTCTTGGGCCGAACCGGTGCCCAGCTCACCATTTAAGTCAGCAGAGCCTCCCAAAAAGAAAAGAAAAGGAAAGCTCAAAAACAAAGCGACCACTGCTACTTCCGGTGCAAACAAACGCAACGATAATTGATAGTTTTGTGGGTTATAGCATACTCAGAGTGTTATTTTATATGGGGTCTCTACCCCTTTAGTCCAGTAGCTTACCTGCACTTTCTTTCTTTCTTTCTTTCTTTCCAACCACATAGCGTAATTCCTGAGTGTGCACTACTAACGCATGCAACCAGTTTGGAATGTGCATTGCAATAAATTGTGGTTGTAGGTACCATGGCAGTGTACCACCACAGATTTTGATATAT
This sequence comes from Neoceratodus forsteri, assembly GCA_016271365.2. Lineage (NCBI taxonomy): Eukaryota > Metazoa > Chordata > Ceratodontiformes > Ceratodontidae > Neoceratodus > Neoceratodus forsteri. Next base: position 691,157,996 of record CM028132.1, read on the forward strand.
CATAAATGGCCTTTTATTGTTTTATCTGATCTCTGTTTATGAGCAACACTTAGAATAGGCCTTTTCAGTATAGCGATGTACAACACTCTTAAAGATACACTACCACTACGATGTCAAGAGTTGAAATATGTGGCTGTACATTGCTTTCCTAGCTTCATATCTAGCGGGCCATTTATCCCCGTTATTACCACGTACTTTATCATATAACCATTAGCATTCATGTGTGGATGATGTTTAAATACATAAACTAGCCATCATTAGTTTACTTATTTGCTACTATTATAAGTATTATTATAAATATAGGGGGCATCAGTGGTATTTTCTCAAACTCTACATATTGGTATTCTGCAATTATTTAATATTCCCATTTATGCTTATAATCTGGACATTCAATTCTCACCCTCTTCCTCCCCCCTCCCCTCTTTTCTTCAGGTATACTAGTCCCTTGCATTAATTTATCAATGCATTACCTATCTTTTTTTAATTCTTTAATACCATCACATTGCAGGCTACCTTGAAAGCTCCTGTGCATTACTATATTACTTAAACTACCATAAATAATGTATAGCACATTTGTGCTCAAAGCCCTTATCTTGCAGGCTTGCTTAAGCTTTCAGAATACTTTCATAGTTGGGGCTTGCTGGGCCTTTTTTTAGATCCGGTTTCCCCACTATAAATATATACTTTCTTTTGACTATGTTTGAGTTATGTGCTACTATAAATCATTTGGCACTTTTAGTTCATACACACAGAACCTCAAAGCCTGAAACATTCTAATTTTATTATAAATACAGTAATACTAAGGTGACTATGCATACCTGTCTATAACCTTACTCTTCTATCAAGCATATTACTCCTATGCCAATTTAAATTTCATAATATCCTGATGCCTTATAAATCTATGTTATATTAGTCTTTTTTCTCTTGACTCCCTATGTTTATTTGATCAGACTCCACACATAATTTTTGTTTATTTTATAAATATGGTTATGTGGGAAATTACATAGCTGGATAGCCTAATTCTGGCTCACACTATATTTTAGAACCTCATTACAATATGTTGGCATACTTTCTTTATTATTGAACTTATGCGTCCTAGTTCAAGTTATATTATTATATCTGGGCTTCATTACTAGTTTACTAATCTTCTTATATAGTTTGGTACAATGATTATGGTCCCTCCCAGGGAATCATTATAATTATCTAAGTGCTAGTCATAATTACAATTTACAGTACATTGAAGTATACAGTTTGTACCTTAAGATTATAGCAAGTAGCTTTATCTTAAGATTTACTTGCTTCTCCGGACGCCTTGTAGTGTAGCGAGAGAGTCTCTGGTGTGCACACCGTCTCTTATCTCTCTATACTTCATAAGAGTTTAAAGTCAGTTCACTGTATTATATAAGTTCTTCTTGTTATTAATGTTAATGTGTTTTGTAATTTCTCTTCTATACTATACCTCAGCGAGACACAATGGTTATACTCACCTAACTCCTCTGAAGTCATACAACCTAATAGTCATGCACACATTTTATATTTCAAACATTTCCCTTTTGAGCCTGCAACATCCTTTACTTTACTTATCAAGAGTCCCTCATTCCTATTTGCAATATTATACTTTATTTCTCACCAACATGAGTGATCTAATTTTACACTCCTGGAATGTTAAGGGACTCAACTCGCCTTGTAAGCATAAGCAAATACTCACCTATCTCAAGAAGCATAAAACATACCTTACTTTCTTACAAGAAACTAAACTTCTAGCTGAGGCTGTCAACAGACTCAAAAGGGACTGGGGTCGGCCAAGTATATGCATCTTTCTCTTCTTCAAAGAAATGTGGGGTTGCTATTTTAGTACATAAATCCCTCAAGTGATCTCTCATTAAAACCATCACTGACTCGGATGGAAGATGGGTCATAGCCCATATGAACACCACCACAGGCCCCTTTATGTTAGTCAATGTCTACGTCCCTAACTCTGACTCCCCAGAATTTTTCCATAATTTGGCTTAACAAATTATGATTAACAACAATAACAATTCACCTATTCTAATGGGTGGGGACTTTAATCTAGCATTGGAGGCACAATTAGACAGAAGTAATTCCTTATGTGATGCTCATCCCAGAAGTATCACTGCACTTTCAATGTTATTGAAAGATTTGGGCCTTTCCGACATTTGGAGCTTCACCATCCTAGACAATGTGACTATACCTTTTATTCCCCACTCCATAAGTCGTATAGCAGAATTGATTATTGGTTTTCATCTAATCACATTATTGAAAAAACTATCGATACTTCTATCCTCCCTATTATAATATCAGATCATTCTCCAATAAAACTGTGTTTACTTTGGGGCCCACCCTCTTCTAAATCTCCCTCTTGGCATCTGGATCCACTCTTATCAAGAGACCCAGAGCTCCTACCTTGAGTTAAAACCCAGATCCAGGACTTTCTCTCTTTTAATAACACTCCTGATGTATCTAACAGTACTATCTGGGAAGCATTAAAAGCTACAATTAGAGGCAAAATTATTAGTTTTGCAGCTCACAGAAAGAAGCTAAGACAGCAGCAACTGGCTGATCTTGAAAAATTTCTCAAGGATAAAGAGAATCTATATTATAAAACAAGCAAACCTAACCCTAACTCCCAACTTCACCTCAAAATCCTACAGTTAAGAATTAAAATTAATGAGTTAATATCCAGGAAAGCGGAACTCACCCTTTTAAGACTCAAGCATAGCTATTGGGAACAGGGTGATAAATGCAGGAAGTTGCTATTGTACCAACTCAAAACTCAACAGATGGAGAGACATATTTCTGGCTTGAAAGACCATTCAGGCCAAATCCACACTAATAACCCCTTGATTAACCACATCATGTGATTCTTCTACCAACAATTATATTCTCAACAAAACTCTATGCAACCCAATTAAATACAAAGTTTTTTGGAGAATTTGCAACTACCTCATCTCTCTCAACAGGATATGGCAATGTTGGATGAACCCTTTACTCTTCAAGAGATCCAAACATCGCTATCTTCCCTAAAAACTGGTAAATCACAAGAGAGTGATGGTTTTCCTGTAGATTTCTATAAATCCCTATCCGATACCCTCTGCCCTTTGCTTTTTAATGTTTTCCTGGAAGCAACCTCAAAGGGTAAACTTCCCCACACTATGACTGAAGCTATCATAACTGTTCTACCAAAAAAAGATAAAGACCCCTCTCTCCCCTCTAGTTATAGGCAAATCTCGCTACTTAATACAGATGGTAACATTTTCACAAAATTGTTAACCCTTCATTTAGAATCATTAATTCCGAAACTCATCCATACCTGTCAAGCAGGATTTATTAAGAATAGAATTGGTTCTGATCATCTTTGTTCTCTATTTAACTTAATCTAAAAAGCAACAACTCTTAAATCACCGGCTGCAGTCATTGCATTGATTTTGAGATAGCATTTGACTCCCTGAATTGGAATTATTTATACCATGTATTATCCTATTTTGGTATTACTAATAATTTTTGTGCATGGATCCAATTACTGTACACTTTACCTTCTGCCCGTGTCCTTACTAACTCTATTCTGTTCTCCTCCCTTCAACTGGCAAGAGGTACTAGACAAGGCTGCCCCTTATCTCCTTCCTTGTTTATCCTTGCCATGGAATCCTTATCAGCATCCCTTCGTCAATCTTGCATAATCAAAGGCATTGCTATTGGTAATTCTCACTATACTTCACTTCCTTATGCTGACGACCTCCTCATTTTATTAGAAAATCTTGAGGAATCAGGGCAACCACTAGTTAAGTTACTTAACAAATTCACCTCTCTCTCTGGACTAGCTCTAAATCTTAACAAATCCAAAATGCTGCCATTGAACAACCTCTGTAAACCTTTTATGAATACTCCCTTGGGCTTCCGCTGGGCACCCCAAGGTCTCTCTTATCTTGGTATCTGGACCACCCTGAAACTAGATAAATTATGGGATGCTAACCTTTCCCCTCTGTTAACTAATATCAAGTCCACGCTTGACAGATGGAAACTTCTTAACCTCTCTTTTAATGGGAAAATAGGCACTATCAAAATGTCAATAGCTCCTAAAATATTATATATATTTGCTAATATCCCCTTAATTCTTCCCTCTAGTTTTCTTGTCAAAATCGACAAAATAGTTGACAATTTTATTTGGGAAGGCAAAATCCCCAGATTTAGCCATAACAAGCTTCAGTCCCATTGGTCAAGAGGTGGCTTTGGACTTCCTTGGTTTCAGGCCTACTTTTGGGCCTTCTGTACAGCCCAAACTATCAAATGCTTTAGTATGCCCAATATTAAATCATCATTATGGGTTACTATGGAAGCCTCCCTATGTCCAGGTAATATTGCTACTTCCTTCATTTATAATTATCTTCCCCCTAACTTAAAGTCTCACCTCACTATAGCATCCTCTACCTTGTATTGGAAAATAACTCATAAATATCTCAGATCAAACCCAAATCCTCTTGCTTATGCCCCTGCTTGGGGAAACTGTGGTATCTCTCTTGATAAACACCCAATTTTCTGCAGAACCTGGAGAAACAGGGGTATTTTCTTCTTGGGTGATATACTTAAAACCCATGATTTACAACTCAAATCCTTTTCTGATCTATGCACTCTATGGAAGCTTCCCCATCATGATTTTTGGAAATATCTACAGCTCCATACGGCATGTAGCTCCTATTTTCCACTTACATCCAAACAATCCCTACATGATCAGCACATCTCTAAATGGATTAGACAACAACTAATCTAAATAATATTATCTACAAAGACACCAGAAATATACTTCTGGACCAATCCATTAATGCAAAAAACAAATGGAGTAGACATTTAAATTATAATATAACCAATATACAATGGCACAGGTGTTGGCTTTCTTGCCACAAAACTTTTAATGATAAGCATAGTTCTCCTATACAGACCAAAATTCTTCATTTGTGGTACAGAACTCCAGGGGTGTTGCAAAAAATGGGCTTAATGAATAACAACAATTGCTGGTGTTGCAACTCTCCCAATGGAGACTTACTACATATTTTATGGAACTGTCCCCCATACACAATCTTTGGTGTCGTATTCATCTCTTTACAATGAAAGTGTTTGGTCAGTCCTTTGTATTAGATTCTAAGCATTGTATACTTGGCATCTTTAATTTCTGTTCCCACAAAATCTCCTGTGCTTAAAACAGATGGTTGACCATACTGTTCCTTCAAGTTAAGCACCTTATACTTGTGCATTGAAGATCTAACATAATCCTCAAATTTTCAGACATTCTCAAATAATTATCTCAATATGCTTCCCTTGACCATATGACACGTATCTCTTCTGATCGACTCACCATATATAATAGACGCTGGCAGGACTATTTTAATTACTTGGAATCGACTAATTCTATTGATAACTAATGTATGGAGTGGTACACATTTCATTTTTCTGCTGTTACTCTTTGCAGATCTTCTGCTGTGGTTTTGCTTCTTGTTCTCTTTCCTCCATATCTAACTTTTTTCTCTCCCTGATTTCCTCCTCTTACCTTTTCTCTCTTGGTTAACTTTTCAGATAGCCTATTACTCCTCTATAAGTCTTCCTTTCCTTTCACATGTTTTACAGCATTGTAGTATGTTTATGTCATAATAATGCACAACCACATCCATTTATATTATCTGTCTCATTTTACCTTTCCCACTCTCTTTTTTGATTACATAATGCTAAGTTTCCTCTAGCTTCATGGTTTGTAATGTTCAGTCCTGAACTTATAGCACATGTTTTTATGTCAACCACTGAATATTGTTTCAGACAACAAGCTGTTCCTTTTTTTCCTCTATATTCATATGTAGTTATGTATTGGAGGACGATTGTTTATTTTTTATGAATATCTCAATAAAAAGATTAACTACAAAAAAAAAATACAACACATGGCTTGATGGGCAGAATGCTTGGTTCAGGAAGGAGACCATGGGCACAGGGACACAAATTCACTCCAGCAAAGTCGAAGTAAATAACTGTTACCTGCACCTAATTATCCTCTTGGCAAACATGGAGCCTGTGAGAGGGTAGCCCTGAGAGACGCTGGGATGACACAGAAAGATGCTACCAGCTCAGCCCCCTAACAAAAGTAGTGTTTTGGGCCATAAGGACACAATCCCATGTATGGCAAATGAAACACTAAATCAAATTTAGTTACCTGACAGCATAGAATGTAGCTCTCAGTGTGTGGCTGATAACAGTAACCACACAAAAACGCTGGCTCCTCGAGTGCCCTGAGAACTAATTACAGCATTTGCATAAAAAAGAAAATAAATAAACAGATGTAGTTGGGCCATAAGGACACGATCACCTCTCCTGAAACAGAAAAGCTAAATTGTACCCAAAAGCTAAAGTGCAATACTGTTACCTGCAAATGTAGCTCTCCGCATACGAAAAGTAGCTGCTAAAAATGCAGGCTCCACGAGCGCCCCTAGAACAAGTACAGACTTTTTATTTTATTGATGGCGATAAAAAGATATCAAAGAAAGGGGAAATAAAGACAATAAACTAAGGTCCCGAGTTTGAGAGCTGCATTCACTGAGAAGCCCTATTTCCGCTTTGGCGACTTCTCAGTGACCCTGCTCTCAAAAAAGCTGGAAAAAAGGCACAAATAAATCAAAATAGCCCCCATAACATAAACAGAAAGATTACCTGTAGTAATCAGAATATTCGGGGGCCAATATCAGGTGGATTAAACAGAATGGCACAAACGATTTGAGATGTGCAAAGCAGGCCCACTCCTCTCAGCATGCTGCAGACAAGTGAGGATGCTGACACAAAAACGATTTTCCTGGGGGACCCCTATACTTGCTAGCCAACCATAAGAGGCTTACAATGTGGGCTATCACCCAGAGAGGATTAAGCCCTGTCTTGACTGACTGGGAAGTAATATTAAAACTTATCAGTGATGACTCCAAACATAGCAGGGACACACTGGAACTCTGTAGCTGACATCTGGGAGTCATTCTGGGACACATGAGAATACTTCTACCCACCAAATACAGATGTTTCTGGGAGGTAATGAGTTAACAAAAATATAAAAGGAATAATTATCAGCAATTCAGAATCCAAACTCAGAGTTTACTCTGACAATGTTATCTCGGTACTCAGTTCACCAACTGACAGTATAACACAGCCTAAAAAGGCAATTTCATGTTTTTCAAAAGTAGCAGGTTAATAAACATAGAAACACAGAATGTGTCAGCAGATGGGGTCCATGTGGACCATCTAGTCTGCCCATGTATGCTACCCACCCAATCAGGCTGCTGTATTAAGTTTTCCACATTGTCTGTCCCATGCCAGCTTGAATTCTCTGACCATCTTTGGCCCCACCACCAGTGGGGGGAGGCCATTCCAAGGCTCTACCACTCTTTCTGAAAAGAAAAACTTCCTTGTGTTGCTCCTGAACCTGACCCCCTTTAGGTGCATGTCATGACCTCTAGTGCAGTTGTTTACCTGAAGGAGATCCTTTACCTTGTTAATACCCTTCAGGTATTTAAATGTCTCTTATCATGTCCCCCCATCCCTGCTTTGTTCTAGTGAGTACATGTTGAGCTGTTTTAGCCTTCCATCATATGGCTCATGAATCAGACCTTGCACCATCATTGTTGCCCTTCTTTTGTATAATCTCTAGTCTTTCTTTGTCTTTCCTAAGGTGAGGCCTCCAGAATTGGACACAGTACTCCAGGTGAGGCCTCACCAGGGACCTGAACAGTGACATAATCACCTTCCTTTTTCTACCTGTTATAACCCTCCCTATGCAACCCAAGATGCTGCTGGCCTTTTGTGCCACCTTTTCACATTGCTTGCCAACCTTCAGGTCATTTTCGATGATGACCCCAAGATCACACTCGTGTTTTATTACCACCAGCTGTACCCCATTTAGAAAGTAATTTCTCCCTGGGTTGCATCTTCCTAGGTGCATAACCTTACATTTTTTGGTGTTGAACTTCAACTGCCAATTCCCTGACCATTCTTCCAATTTCCTAAGGTCTGACTCTATCTTTTGAGTTCCTTCAGCTGAGTCCACCCAACTGCAGAGCTTTGTGTTTTCCGCAAATAGGCACACCTTCCCATTTAGATCATCAGTTATGTTGCTGATTAATACATTGAAAAGTGCTGATCCCAGCACTGAACCCTGTGGAACACCACTTGTAACTCTACCCTCCTCTGATAGTGTGCCATTTACCCATACCTTCTGGGTCCTCCCATTGAGCCAGTTTTGGATCCAGTTTACAGTTTTTGGCCCAGTGCCTGTGTGCTTCAGCTTGTTTATTAGTCTCCTGTGTGGAACAGAGTTGAAAGCCTTGCTGAAGTCTAGGTACACCACGTCTATTGTATCCCCATTGTCCAATGTTTTTGTGACCCAATCAAAGTATTCAATTAAGTTAGTCTGGCAGGACCTTCCTGCTGTAAAGCCATGTTGCTTTGGGTCCGGCTGTCCACTACTTTCTAAGAATGTCACCATCCTCTCCTTTAGTAGATTCCATCAGCTTCCCTACCACCGAAGTGAGGCTGACTGGGCGATAGTTTCCCATTTCTTCCCTACTGCCACTTTTGTGTAGGGGTACTACTGTAGCCCTTTTCCAGTCTTCAGAAACCTCCCAGCTTTCCAGTGATTTGTTGAAGAGCTCCGCCAATGAAGCTGCTAGTTCCTCCCCAAGCTCCCATAATATTCTTTGGTATATTTCATCTGACCTCATTGCTTTGTCAACCTTCAATTTCTTGAGTTCCTCCAGGACTCTTGCCTCTATGAAAGGACTTATGTTGGCTCCCTTAAGGTGGTGTACCTTCCTGTGGAGAGATGGTTCTTTGCTTGCTTCCTCCTATGTAAAAACTGAGCAGAAGTATTTGTTCAGAACCTCTGCTTTCTCCGCGTCGTCCTCTGTTTGCTGGTCATTGTTCTTAGCCACTCTAACTATTCCCCCTTTGCTCTTTGTTTTCTCTCTCGTATACTGGTAGAAAGTATTGTCACCATGTTGGACTCCATTTGCTATCCTTTCCTCTGTTTGAGCTTTTGCAGTCTGAATTGTCTTCTTGGACTCTTTAAGTAATTCCCTATATACCTGCTTGTCACTGTCCAGTTTTGTTTTCCTTGTATCTCCTGAATCCTTTTTTCTTCTGCTTGATTTTGGATGCTATATCCTTTGTGAACCAGAGTGGTTTCCTTCTCCTTTTGGATTTGCTCACTAGCTTGACACACTGTGATGTGATTAGTGTAATTGCTTCTTTCAGTCTCCTCTAGTGTTATTCCACTCCTCCTTCTGGCCAGCAACCCAGGTTCTGTTTCAGACAGCTTTTCATTTTGATGAAATCCACCGTTCTGAAGTCCAGGACCTTCTGTTTAGAGTGACTGATGTCCTCGGCCATATTTATTGTGAACCATACAGTCCTATGGTCACTTGATCCCAGATAGGCTCCCACCTGTATGTTTGGGACTCTGTTATTGTTGGTTAGCACAAGGTCCAGGACTGCTTCCTCTCTGGTGGGGGTTTCCACCAGTTGGCTAAGGTCTGCTCCTTGGAGTGCCACTAGGAATTTCTTACTCCTTTCTGAAGCAACCGTGTAGGAGCTCCAATCTACATCCAGTAAATTGTAGTCTCTGACCAGTAGTAGCTCATCCTTGTCTGCCATCTTTTGAATGTTTTCTAGAATTTCCTTGTCTTTTTCTAATTCCTGAGATGGGAGTCTGTATATCACTCCTACCCATATGGGGGCATTGTTTCCTGTTCTGAGAGTAATCCACAGGGCTTCAGCTTCACTGTGGGTCCCTTGGATTTCTGTAGCCTTGATTCCTTCTTTTACATAGATAGCTGCAAAAAATAAAGAGAAAAGAAGTACTGTAAAGAAAAAAAAATCAGCCAGCTTTACTCAGTGGTTCCCAATATGCTTAATCTGCCAGAAAGGTAAGGTTTAGTCAATGCTGTAGTTTAGCCATCTAGTGCTATGTGAAACAGCAAAGATTCTGAAGCAACTGACTGAAGTTCTGAAAACACACACACAGCTATTTAAGGTCACTCACCAGCAATCAGTTACCAAGTGGGGTTTCTGCCACTCCCACTGAGAAACAAACACGTAGCAGCTCCCAGAAAAACATAGACGTCTGCACTCAACCCTAATATACTGGTGCTACCACACCAGTATAATACAGTATATCTATATCTATACACATTGCAAAAAACTTTGTTAATGCATCAGTTAGGGTTAAAGAGACAAAAGTAGGGAAATGAGGCATTAGGGTTGACACCCTAACATCCCCACCCTACCACCCCACCCACCCACTTAAATATCTCAGCCATCATCAGGGTACCCAATCCTCATGTTGGCACTACCCCCATACAGTGTGGGACACTGGGTAGCCCACTCCCAGTGTCCCCAGTTATGGTCATCCCCCACAGTACTGTGGAACACTGGGGAGCCCACCCACAGTGTTCAAAAATATTATTTTGTCCCTGTAAACAAAGAAAACAGTCCCTAGAGGTCTTTTTTTTTAATTCTGTAAAAAAAGAAAATGGTCTCTCATCTTCTCCCCACAACCCCCCCCCATCCCCGCCCTTCTTCTGTGCACCTACCTCACCACACACTCCCTTACCCCATACTTATCTCCCGAGGTTAGGCACTGTCATCCTCTGTGGACCGGGACACATTTGTACTCTTCAAAGTCGAACTGCGAACTGAAGAATCAAGCTAAGTGCCATATAATGGCAGTCTATGGCATTTTGAACTTAGGTTAATATCTCGGGCATTTTTCAGAATTTTTTCACCAAATTTTCAACATGGACTTTTTGGGACCCCACCTCATGAACACAGTCACGGTCATCTCATTAATTAGACCAGTAAGGTGATTTTGCAGTTGCTGCACAGAATCACCTGTCAGGACCGATTAACAAAATGACAGCGTCAGTGTTTATGAGGGGAGGTCCCAAAATGCCCATGTTGAAAATTTGCTGCAAAAAATGTTGAAAAATGCTCATGTTATGAGCATGTGTTGTGCAGTTTCTACACACGCTTGTAATTTCACTAATTTTTTATATTTTCACTCCAGATTTTCAGCATTGGCATTTTTTCACACTTCCTCATGAACAGTATAGCTGTCATTTTTCTCATCCTGCCCAAAACATGTTTTCACACATGTGGCACTGAATGGCATGGTCACTGTGCAAAATCAACTTTAGGGATGGATTAATGAAATGGCAGTGCCACTGTTCATGAGGTGGGGTCCCCATAAGGATATGTTGAAAATATGGTGACAAAATTCCTGAAAATGCCCGAGTTACGTGCGTCTGTTGAATTTATTCTACTCAAGCGCAAAACTTATGCTACTTTTTGATCTTTTGACACCACATTTTCAACATAGCCATTTTCTCATCCTACCTCATGAACAGCACAGCTGTCATTTTTCACATCCTGCCCAAAATGCAATTTTGAGCCTGTGACGCAGAATGGCATTGCAGTTGCGCATAGCTATGTTTTGCCTCGCACTTCACAATTTCACTGTGCCGGGTTACATGAGGTGGTGTAATAAGATGGCTGTGGTGACAATTTAGTCACTGTTTTTCAATACATGGGGGCCCAGTGCTTCCACACCTACATACATATGTGCATCTATGGTGGGATTGCAGCCCGTAGTACAATACGGATACTATTACACTGTCTCAAAAAGAAGGGAAATTCATTGCAAAGAAAACTCTATTAATGCATCAGTTAGGGTTCCTTTTACAGTGACAAAAGTATGGAAATTCAGCATTAGCATTCCCAACCATACCACCCCACCCTCCACACACCAACAGCCACTTGAGTGTGCCTTGGGGTCATCGAGCCTAACTCTCACCCCCATTCTCCTGTACTGTACCATGTCTGCTTGTTTACACATGGAATTGGGTGAGAATTACGGCTGATGACCCCAAGGCACACCCCAATGGCTGTTGGTGTGTGGAGGGTGGGGTGGTAGGGTTGGGAGCTCTAACACTGAATTTTCATACTTTTGTTGCTATAATAGGAACCCTAACTGATGCATTAATGGAGTTTTTTGCAATGAATATAGTGGTGTGGTAGCACCACTATGTTAGGGTTGAGTAAGCAGTTTAATGTTAAACCTCAAGTTTTGAACCTTAATAACTCTGCAACCGTTCAACAGATGTACACAAAATTTGGTATGCGCATTCCCTTGGGATAGATCTCCTGAAATGCCTTGTTTTGTTTTGATTGCATGTGTAGTTTTTGTGCAGCACATAGGGGAAAAAAATGTGTTTTACAGGTTTTTTTGGCAGTTTTTGCTGATTTTTGCCCATCGCACTGTGACCACACCATTTGGAATTTTTGCCTGACATTTTCAGGGTAGAAAGAGGTTGCCCCAAGGAACAAGTCAACATTGGTTTGGTGAAACAATAGTAATCTGTTCTAAATTTATTCAATTATGAAATTTCGGGATCTGAGCATGCTCAGTTAAGTCTTTTGGATGGGGTATTTTTTGCAAACAAGGATTTACCTCATGAACAAGGATTTTAACAGCTCATGAACAAAGATTTAAAAAATCTTTGTCTGTGAAAAAAAATTCCTTGTTCGCGAACCGCCATCTTGTTTTTCAATTTTATTGCCCAAAAAAAACCTTGTAACTTGCTCCAGGGATGTTTTCTTTGGACATTAAAGTATGGGTTTTGTTTGGGGTGACACCCTCTACAAACCCATGGCTTTGGTTTCCTTTAGTTTTTCAAAAAACTGCCATTTTAAATTTTTTAAATCCTTGTTTGCCTCTTGCTTCCAATCCTTGTTCTTGAGATGTCAAAATCCTTGTTCATGAGATCAGGACCAGATGGCCCTATCTCATGAACAAGGATTTCTCATGAACAAGAATTTTGACACCTCACAAACAAGTATTCGTCTCACGAACGAGGATTTTGACACCTCATGAACAAGGATTATAAAAGGGAATCTTTGTTCGTGAGATGTCAATATCCTTATTTATGAGGTGTCAAAATCCTTGTTCATGAGAAATTCTTGTTCGCAAGGTGTCAAAATCCTTACTTGTGAGGGGACAACTAGATGGCCCTATCTCACGAACAAGTATTTCTCATGAACAAGGATTCTGACACCTCATGAACAATGATTCGGCTCGCGAACAAAGATTTTGACACCTCACAAATAGGGGTTTTTAAAGGTTGCTGTTTCTTTGCCAGTCCACTGCAAGGAAACAGTTAGAACTTTTGCTTGAAATTTGTGGTATCACGTCAATTCAGCTACTCAATTACAACGAGTCATTTACAGCGACTGCAATAGGTACTGAATATCGACAAGTCACAACTTTAGCGTGTCGGTGGAATAACTTACCTCCAAGGTCTAGGTGCACCTTGGAGGATGTTATTTTAGAAAAGTGGGGGTTTAGTTCAGGGGGCATAGCCCCCGCATGCTTCAGGAAGTATCTCAAAACAAGTCAACCAGTACCAACGGAGTTGCAGTCTCCATCTCCCCTCCTGGTCCTCATTCTTTTTTCGGGTGCCCGGTGGTGCGCAGCCTGTGGACAGGTAAGTGGCACCCTGGATGAAAAGTGCTGAAACTGGAAGCAGCATGTTCCTGCCTCCTACTTCTCCTGGATCGTAAATGGCTTTGGGATACTGGATGTGTGCTCCCAGATTGCCTTGGCATGTATTGTAGCCGAAATGTCATTCACTGTAATGGATGTTCGCTGTAATTGCCATCGCTATATAATCTTCACTGAATTTACAGTCACTGTAATTAAATTGCTGAATTGACATGGAACCACATTTGCAGGGTACAAAGGGGTTGACCCACAGATGTGACCTATGCTGGTTTGGTGTAGAACTTGGCATCAATTCCATAGTTATGTCATTCCGAAGTTGATAAATTTCCTATAGGATAACATTGTGGTGAACGCGTTGCCTTTCAGTGGCTATATATCAAGAACAGTTCTAGATATGGATTTTTTGCTAAACGCAGTTTAGTACACCCTTGGATGTACTAAGCACTCGTGCAGGTTGCAAGTCCATCATTGCAAGTGCAGTGGAATTTTTTCCAAGGTTGATATGGGTACTGAGATATTGCACCATTTACAGCACAGGGGTTAATTGGAATGTGTCTAGGCATGCACTGTGTCTCTACAATTATAGATAGGTGGGAGCACAGGGCCCAGAGAGACCTGCACTCCCATATATGGATACCATTATGCAGTAATGGGACTGCTGGGCCATCTGTTATTCAATACTTGGAGTGTAGAGCCTGCACTGTCACAGGAAGATGACAGTTCATTATGGGCACTGTGCTCCAAAAAACTGATACCATGGGAGTGCAGAACCCTTGCTCCCAAAACCTTATAAGGGTAAGATTACACTTTATCAAAAAGTAAGAAAATTCATTCAAAAAACTTCATTAATGTATCAGATAGGGTTGAACTGAGAAAAGTAGGGAAATGAGGTATTAGGGTTGAGACCCTAGCTCCACCCTCCTCCACCACCCCCACCCTCCATGGATCAACAGTTAATGAGGTGTGCCTTGGTCATCGGGCCTAACTCTCACCCCACTCTCTATACTGTACCATGTCAGCTTTCTTATATGGGATGGGTGGAGTTAGGGGCAGGCACCTCCAGGCTCAGCTGTTGATGCTGTGGAGGAGTGAGGAGATGAGTAGTATACTAAGTGTTGGGGTCTCAACCTTAAAATCTTGTTATCGCATCAGTTAGGTTGAAGCAACAAAGTAGGGAAATGAGGCATTGATAACATCCCTCAATCCACCCCACCCCCACCCTCCACAGACCAACAGGTGACAGGGTGTGCCTTTGGGTCATCGGCCCTAACTCTCACCCCATTCCATGTGTAAGAAAGCTGACATGGTACAGTATAGGAGAATAAGGGAAGAGTTAGGCCCAATGACTCTAAGATATGCACCATCACCTCTTGGCCTGTGGAGGGTGGAGGTGGGTTGAGGTGGTAGGTTGGGGGTGTTAGGATGTTAACCCTAATGCCTCATTTCCCTACTTTTGTCACTTTAACCCTAACTGATGCATTAACAAAGTTTTTTGCAATGTGTATAGCTATAGATATAGATATAGATATAGATATAGATATAGATATAGATATAGATATAGATATATTATACTGGTGTGGTACCACCAGTGTATTAGGGTTGAGTGCAGACATCTATGTTAAACCCAAAACATTGAACCTTAATAACTTTGGAATCATTCAACAGATGTGCATGAAATTTGGCATGCATAATATCCAGGAGTAATTCCCTTGACATGCAAAAGTTTGTGCAAATCCATTGTGTGGTTTTTGAGATAGAAAGTGTCACAAAATCCTAAATTGACCAGTTTTTTCATGTTTCTTTGTCTACCTGTATCTCAGAAATGCCGTTATGTTGTAGTCTGAAATGTTCTGGGTAGAAAGCCTTTGAGTCACAGGTGCACCTTTTGAAGGTGTAGTGAAAAATATTAATCTGTTTCAAAGTTATTAACGTGCAAGAGAAACACCAGACCTCACCCAACAACTAACACACCGAAATCTGGCCAATGGAAAATCATGTACACAAATGCCCGCAGTCTGGGAAACTAGATCCCAGACCTACAGGCAACAATGACAGAGGCTAAACTGGACATAGTAGCCATTAGCGAGACATGGTTCACCAGTAACCACACTTGGGAGACTTCAGTACCCGGCTATGTACTGTTCAGAAGAGACCAAGGTGCAAAAAAAGGGGGGGGTGGCCTTTATGTCATTGAAAATATCAAAGCTACAGAAATTCAGAATACACATAGAAGCTGGAAGAACTGTGGGTCACCCTAGAAACAGGAAATGGGACAGCCATATGAACTGGGGTTGTCTACAGGCCTCCAGACCAGAGGGAGAACATAGACACATTACTGTTAAAAGATATACAAAACATGACAGCTAAAGGGGAGGTTCTGATAATGGGAGACTTCAACATACCAGATACAAATTCGTCAATACCAGCAGGAACGTCCGCCAGAACTAGACACATAGTGGAAATCCCTGCAGGGGGAGGGCTTCAAACAACTACTACAACAACTCACAAGAGACAGGGCTATCCTAGATCTAGTACTGACTAACGGAGAAAGGATCACAGATCTCCAGGTAGAAGGTCACCTGGGGGCCAGTGACCATCACATGGTATGGTTCAATTTGGTCACTAGAACTAAATCATCCCATTCCAAGGCAAAAATATGGGACTTCAGAGGAGCTGACTTTGATAAGGTGGCCAACAGAGTTAAGCTAGCCCTGGCAAGAAGAAATACAGGTGAGGGGGTACAGGCAAAATGAGCAAGCATTAAAGATGCAATACTTGAAGCAACATCCCATTGTGTTAGAGAGAAAAACAGACAAAAGAAGGAGGAAACCACTTTGGTTCTCAAAACAGTAGCAGAAACATCAGAGCCAAAAGGCTGGCCTTCAGGAAATATAAGGGAATGCAGTGGGATGAAGATAGGGAGGCATACAAAACTTCCCTAAGGGAAGCAGGGAAGACAGTAAGGCAGGCAAAGACCCAAACCGAGGAAACACTAGCATGAACCATAAAAGATGGGGACAAGACTTCCTATAGATACATTAGTGAAAGGAGAAAGTCCAGAAGGGGTATTGCTAAGATCAAAGGGGATAAGGGGGAGTGTGTGGAGGAGGACCAAGGAAAAGCATCTATCCTAAATAGATACTTTTGCTTAGTATTTACTGAGGAGAAGGTAGGACAGGGCCCACAGCTCAGCACCATGGACATGGGGGGAGGGAGGGAGGGAGGTGTGCACTAGTCCCTTCACAAAAGAAAGGGTCCTACAAGAGCTTGCTAAGCTCAGGGAGGACAAGGCAATGGGACCTGATGGCATACATCCCAGGGTACTAAAGAAGCTAAGGGTGAAACTAGCAGAGCCATTATTAGAACTGTTTAGTAAGTCTCTGAGCACAGGAGAGGTCCCAGAAGACTGGAGAAGGGCTCATGCAATCCCACTGCACAAGAGTGGTAGCAGGGAGGAGGCAGGGAACTACAGACCAGTCAGTTTTAGCTCAGTAGTGGGCTAGATTATGGAGGCACTCCTTAAGGAAAGGATAGTGCAACACCTGGAATCCATAGGAGCATAGGATCCAAGACAGCATGGATTTACAGCAGGAAGGTTCTGTCAAACTAATCTCATAGATTTCTTTGACTGGGTAATCAGAGTGGTGGACCAAGGGGGTGCAGTTGATGTCGCCTACCTTGACTTCAGCAAAGCTTTCAATACTGTTCCACATAGAAGATTGATTAATAAGCTGGGTAGGCTCGGGGTGGGTCAGAAGTTAGTCAACTGGGTGGCAAACTGGTTGGCGGGCAGAAAACAGAGAGTGGTGCTAAACGGTATACTGTCAAAGGAGATGCAAAGTCACAAGTGGGGTACCTCAGGGATCAGTCCTGGGGCCAGTCCTCTTCAATACCTTCATCAGTGACATTGCAGAAGAACTGGAGGGTAAGGTTTGTCTGTTTGCAGATGACACCAAGATCTGCAACAGAGTAGAGGATCCAGATGGGATGGGCAGAATGAGAAGAGATCTGGATAAACTGGCAAAATGATTGGAAGAGTGGCAACCGGGGTTTAATACAAAAAAGTGCAAGATCATGCATGTAGGGAAGAGAAACCCTGAAGCCACCTATAGGTTGGGAGGGGAGTTGCTGGCAGTCACAAGGGAAGAAAGAAACTTGGGCATCATCATCACAGGTGACCTGTAATCATCCAAGCAGACCACTAAAGCAGTAGATAAGGCTAGAAGGATGTTGGGGTGTATTAGTAGGGGTATCGCAAATTGTAAGAGGGAGGTAATAATCCCTCTTTACAAGACTCTGGTTAGGCCCCATCTGGAGTACTGTGTGCAGTACTAGAGGCCGCACCTGCACAAGAACATTAACAAAATGGAGGCAGTCCAGAGAAGGGCAACCAAAATGGTGCAGGGATTGCATCAGAAAACATATGAGGACAGATTAACGGAGCTCAATATGTATACTCTAGAGCAAAGGAGGAAGAGAGGTGATATGATCAAAACATTCAAACATCTTAAGGGCATTAACAAGGTGAAAGAGTCTAACATGTTTCAATATAAGGAAAATAGCAGGACAAGAGGACACAAAATGAGATTAGAGGGAGGCTGATTAAGGGGTAATGTGAGGAAGTTCTTTTTCATAGAAAGGGTGATGGATGCATGGAATGGCTTACCTCAGGAAGTGGTGGATATGAATACAGTGCAGGGCTTCAAACAGACATGGAATAGGCATAAGGGAGCAATACAGATGAGTATGAATAGATAGGCCATTGACAGAGTACAGGCCTATGGCACATTCATAAGGTATAAAAAAATGGGCAGACTGGATGGGCCTTGCGGTCCTTATCTGCTGTCAACATCTATGTTTCTATTTCCCATTATTTCCTATGGGAAAAAATATATGTTCTGAAAGAGGAATTACTTTTCGCACACGCTCATCCAGTTTTGCATACTTTGCACCTCAATAACGTTGCAATCCTTCAATGGATGTGCATGACATTTGGCATGATTAGTCTCTGACTGTAGATCTCTTGATGTGGGAAATTCCATGGGAATCTGTTGTGTGTTTTGTGAAATACTGTATCTCAAACATCCTTAAACTTACATGTTTTATTCCCATTTTGCAGACAGTCTTCCAGTTTCGCATATTTGCACCATAATAACTTTACTACCCGTAAATAGAAGTGCATGAACGTTTGCATGCATCATCTCAGGGGGTATGTCTGTAAATGTGATAAATTTCATTTGAGTCTCTTGTGTGATTTGTGAGATATTATGTCTCAAACATCATTAAACTTACATTTTTTTCTCCATTTTTAGCAAGTCTTCCAGTTTTGCATAATTTGCACTTTAATAACTCTGGAGCCCTACAACATATATGCATAACATTTTGCATGCATGCATAATTTTGTAGGGTTGGTCCATTAATGTCTTTAATTCCATTTGAATCGCCTGTGTGGTTTCAAAGATACTGTGTCTCAAATATCCTTAAATTTACATGCTTTTCCCATTTTTGCAGTCATCCAGTTTTGCACACTTTGCACTTTAATAACTTTGCAACTGTTCAACAGATATGCATGAAAGTTTGCAAGCCTAGTGCCATGGGGTAGATCTGTTGATGTGGCTTATTTCATTGGAATTGCTTTTGTGGTGTCTGAGATATTGTGTCTTAAACATCCTTAAATTTACATGTTTTTTTCATTTTCCCAGTCTTCCAGTTTTGCATACTTTGCACCTTAATAATTTAGCAACCCTTCAACGGATGTGCATGAACTTTTGCATGCATAATCTCATGGGGCAGTTCTGTTGATGTGGCTAACTTAGTTTGAACTGCTTAATTGCGATGTTGTTTGCCAAAAGAACTAGTGTACTGCCACGGTTTGCAACACTACTTTTCTAGATATGTCTCTTTGCCACTTCATAACTAAAAAAATGGTTTGGGCTCTTGGGCTGAAATGTACAGGGTACAAAGGACCTGCCCCAAAGATGTGCCTTTAGCTGGTTTGGTGGAAACATTTTACTGTGCAGCAGAGTTATAACACTTTAATGTTTCAGAATTTCCCTTAAGGTAACATTGTGATGTTTGGGTTACTTTTATTTATTTATTTATTGAAATTATTTCACCAGTAAAGGCACACTGAGCAAGAAGATGCTCATCTCCTGGTGTGACCTGGGGGGAGGGGTACATAGCGAGGATAACACACCGGTTATCACAGTAGAGATACATTAACTAGTTGTACAGAGTTACATATGCAGTAGAGATACTGTACATTGAACAGAGGTACTGAGTAGCTTGGAATTACTTGTCTACAGCATTGGCTAAACATACAATAAGAAGCGAATATCAGAGTTTACAGCAAGTTCAAACATACAACATGCCTACATGGAGCACAGTTTGGTGCTGTACAATGCAGTCGAGGTAGGACAGAGAGGGGCAGAAGTAGAATAAGGTGAGAAGAGACTTTAGATGTATAAGTCAGCTTCCAGGATAGGGTGTGTCACTGGTAGGCATGTGAGTTGGAACGGGGGGAGCCATTTATTAAGGCATGCAGGCGCAGTTTACCATGAGGTAGTTTGCCAGTGCAGCCAATAGAGAGTAGGAAGAGGAGGAGTGACGGATTTGAGGGAGGAGAGCATTCCAGAGTTTAGGGAAATGATACGAGAAGGCTGTTGTTCCAGCTGAGGTCTTCTGACTGGGAATATTTAGTAGTCGGGTGTCAAAGGATCAGAGGGAGTGAGGTGGAGTGGGAGCCCACAACAGTATGGCGGAAAGGTAGGAGGGGAGGGTGCCAAGCCAGAATTTTGAGACAAACTTGGAGCAGTGCAGTAGGTGATGATTTTCAAGGGAGGGGAAGGCGAGGCTACGGTAGAGTTCACAGTGGTGGGAGCGGGGGGAAGCATTAAGGGCGAAGTGGCAGAAGGTGGTGAAAATGGGGTCTAGTTTAGATAAGGTGGCTTTAGGTGCAGTGCTGTAGACTATGTTGCAGTAGTCAATCGAGGGAAGAACCATCTTCTGCATTAATTCCCACCTAACCGGGAAAGGGAGGCAAGAGCGGTTCCTGTAGAGGGTACCTAGCTTGGGGCGGAGTTTTTTTATGATAGCATCAATGTGATCAGAGAATGTAAGGTGACAGTCGAGCTATACCCCTAGATAATGGAAGGAAGCAACATCCTCCAGGGTAGTTCCATCCAGGGTGTGGAAGGATGGGAGCGAGGGGAGTCGGGACAGCCTCTGTCACGTGCCAAAGGACATGGTAACAGTCATTTTAGCATTTAGCGCGAGTTGGTGCGAGCTGAACCAGAGTTGAACTTTATTGAAATCGGACTGGAAGTTGGATGCTACTTCATCCAGGGAGGAGCCTGAGGTGAACAGGACGGTGTTGTCAGCATACATGTGCATAGATGAAGCTGTGCAGATTTGTGGCAGATTGTTGAGAAAAATGGAGAACAGGATAGGGCCAAGAACTGACCCTTGGGGAACACCAGTAGTTATGGGGAGGGGGGGATGTAGCATCCGTAATTCTTACTGACTGAGTTCTTCCTGAGAGATAAGCACTGAACCATTTAGTAGCTGAGGGAGTGAGGCCTTCATTTACGAGGCTAGTTATCAGCAAGGAGGTGGGAGACAGTGTTGAATGCTTTAGCGAGGTCGACAAATATAGCTGAGGAGATCTGACCCCTATCCATACTGGAGAGGATGGAGTCAGTGAGTCTTAACAGGGAGGAAGCAGTGGAGTGGCCCTGTCTGAATCCAGACTGGAACGGTGTGAAAAAGTTTGAATCAGAGAGGAAGGAGGTAAGTTGGGTGAGTACTAGGTGCTCTTGTAACTTGGCCAGAACTGGGAGTAGAGAGATAGGTCGGTAATTTGCATTGAGGAAGGGGGGCCTCCTTTGGGGAGGGGGATGACAAAGGCATGTTTCCAGGTCTGGGGGACAGTGACAGTGGTAAATGAGAAGTTGAGAAGTTCAGCTAGAGGTGGTGCTATGACTGGTGTAGAGAGGAGAAGGAGTTTGTTGTCGAGCCCATCGGGGGTTACTTTTAGAAGGGTTTAGGGCTAGTAGGGCCTGGAGGGCTTCTGAATGTGTAATAGTTGGAAGGAGAAAATGCAAGGCCTAAGCAAGTTTGTGGTAGTGTTTGCTGTAGTGTCTGGAGGAGGAGGAGTACTAGGGGGCAAGGAGGAGAGGAGAGGAGAGGAGAGGAGAGGCACAAGAGGTAAAGTATATGCTGAATTCGGCAGCCACTGCCCCTGGGTCAGAGACGAGTGAGTTGTTTATAGTTAGGTGCGGTGAGGTTTTTGCCACTGGGAGGGAGAAGAGAGAGTGGATTAACTTCCAGAATTTGGACGGGCTATTTAAATTAGTCTGGAGGGAGGAGTTGAAGTATTCAGCTTTAGCAAGCCTAGTTGCTGGGGTGCACTTGTTACGTAGCACACGGTATTTTGTGTAGTCTTGTGGGAGGTGTGAAATTTTATACACTGGCCAGGCTTTGTCATGAGTGTTTTGGCAGGCTATGAGTTCTTGAGTGATCCAAGGCAGGTGGTTACCGCGAACCCTGGAGTGACGTAGTAGGGCGTGCCTGTTCCAGACAGTGATGAACGTGTCTTGGAAGTGGGCTAGTGCGTCATTAATGGAGGGGGCAGGGGTGGGTGAGGACCAGTTAGCGTGAGCTAGGTCTTCATGCACAGTGGCTAGGTTGAGGGATTTATACGACCGCTGGAATATGTACTTGAGCAGATTTGGGACGGTGAATTTTCCTGATAAGGTAGATAATGTGGTGGTCACTCAGGGAGTCAGGGAGCAGACCGGCTTGGATAACCCGGTGGGGGTGGGAGGTGAGTGCCCAGTCAGTGAGGGTGTGGTTCGTAGATTTGGGGTTTAATCGGGTAGGCTCAGTGATGGATTGAGACAGGTTCAGGGCAGATATGTCCGTTCTGGTTTTGCTGAGAGAATGAGATAACCAGTTGTGGTTAAAATCCCCCATGATGTATAGTTCTCCCTTTGATGATAGAGAGGAGATTTGTGCGAGTAAGTCAGTGGCTGTTGATACTGGAGTGCCTGGCCGACAGTATACACCAGCTATGTAAATAGGGAGTGAGGGGGTAGTTCCAGTTGAACCATTATAAGTTCATGGGCTTGTGGTATGGACATTGATAAAACTACAAAGAAGTGCAGGTTGGCATTTATATATATGGCAACGCCACTGTCTCTGCTAGCCCTGTCTTGGCGGGTCATGGTATAACCTGGGATAGAGACAGAGGGCTCAGAGATATTTTTGTTTAGCCATGTCTCAGACAGGATTTATTTATTTATTTATTTTATTTATTTATTAGAACATCAGTTTACAACCTTTGAGCCAGGGGCTCATTTACAAAGGTACCTCATCACAGAGAGGACAAAACAATGCAAAACAACCTTTTTACAATAAAACAGAGTACAAAAAATTTGTAGGAGCATGAAGTCATAGGAACAGTTACAATTTTAGTAATACAGGATTGGAAAAGCACAAATAGGTACAGAGTAATTTGAACAGTTACAATTTAGTGTTACAGGCTTAGCAGAGCGCAAATAGGTTAAGCAAAAATTTGTATAGCAGGCTAACAGTGGTGGGACTAAACAGAAGTAGGCTTTGTAGAGACATGCGAGAAGCGAATAGGGTCATAGATAGTGATAGGTAAGAGGATTGTGCAGCCACTCAGGGAGCTTTGTCAGAGCAATTGAGCAAGAGTAAACTTAGAGGCAGTCGCAACTGCGTGTAGTAAGTAGGTGTTTACGAAGGGTGGTTTTGAAATGAGAAATCGTGGAAGCACCAGTAATACTGGTAGGTAGGGTGTTATAGCAGGTAGGGGCTCTGTAGCAGTATGTCCTTTGTCCTTGCGAAGTCCTTGCCCTTGGTACTAACAGTGTGGTTTTGCAGGAGGTTCGGGTATGCAGTAGTGAGTTTGCTTGGTGGATAGAGGCAGTCAACCCTGGCAGGGATAGTCCAAGGAGAGTCTTTTTAGTTAGGAGGCAGGTTTGATATCTAAGACATTCATCTAGGTTGAGCAGATTAGCCAGGGCGTATAAATGGCAGGTATGTGTAAGTCTAGGCGCCTCGGTAATTAGCCTACAAGCCTTATTTAAAGTGAGGCGGAACTTGTTTAGGGAGGTCTGGTCAGCAGCCCCATAGACTGGCAAGCCATAATCTACTAGGGGCAGTATAGAGAATGTGACTGCGAGTTGGAGGGCGTCGGGGGGAGACAGTGTTTATGGCGGTAAAGGATACCCAGCCGAATGTTGGAGGCTGAGGCAAGGGCAGAGATATGGGTATGGAATGAGAGAGCAGGGTCGAAGGTTATCCCTAGAGGTTATCCCTAGGTACTTGCACAAGTAGACTTGCTCGAGTGGGAACTTGGAACTAGCGAGGACCTGAAATGGAAAATTACTAGCTTTATTTTGGGGTTGGGCAAAGAGCATGGTTTTAGTTTTTTTTAAGATTTATTACAAGTCTATGCTCTTTGAACCAGGCTTCAGCGTCATTGTAGGATAATTGCAAGGAGTCCTGAAGGGTGATAGG
This sequence comes from Neoceratodus forsteri, assembly GCA_016271365.2. Classification (NCBI taxonomy): domain Eukaryota; kingdom Metazoa; phylum Chordata; order Ceratodontiformes; family Ceratodontidae; genus Neoceratodus; species Neoceratodus forsteri. The sequence goes on from CM028132.1 coordinate 691,182,132, forward strand.
GTTACGGTCGGAGGCAAAGAAGATGGCATCATCTGCATAAAGTAAGAGATTACCAGTACATGCAGCTGGCAGGGAATTGAGATAAAGAGAAAAGAGCAAGGGCCCAATAATGGAGCCCTGAGGGACACCAGAGCGGATAGGACAGGCGCTGGAGAGTGTCCCATTGATTTTAACACACTGGGAGTGGGCAGACAAGTAGCTGGAGCACCAGGAGGCTGGCCCAGCGGCAAAGCCTGTGTGGCAGAGGGCATCCAGCAAGAGGGGATGGGAAACAGTGTCGAAGGCTTTTGATAAATCAACGAACACTGCGCCCGCTAGGGAGCCGGAGTCCAGAGAGGAATGAAGAAATTAGAAAACTCAAGGAGGGCGGTGTTGGTACTGTGGCCAGCACGGAAACCATGCTGTTCAGGGCAGAGGATGCTATATTTGGTTAGATACTCAGAGATTTGGGTGGACACAACTTTTTTGAGCCTTTGAGAGAGGGAGAGAGGATAGAGATTGGCCGATAATTACCAGAAAGAGACCTATCACCACCTTTGTGTATGGGGGTGACTGTGGCAATTTTCCAGGCAGAGGAAAATTGCCCCAGGCAGAGGGATTTATTGAAGAGGCTGGTGATAGGGGTGATAACCAGATCCAGAACCTGACGGAGGAGACTGAGATCCAGGGACTCACTGCCAATAGTATTGCTCTTTAAGGCCTTGATTAGGTAAGGTCTGACTTCATGGGCAGTAACCCGGTGTAGGTGGAACCAAGGGTGTGTGAGAATAGGGTCAGGTGGGGGGGTCAAAAAAGTTGCTCGGGAGAACAGGGCTAAGGTCAGTGAAGGATTTATTGAGGTAGTTGGCAATGTGGGCTGGGTCAGTGGAGATAGAGCCATCAATGTTGATTTGGGAGGGTGGGGGAGGACGTGTGCCCCCATTCAGTTGTTTGATATTGTCTCAGAAGGTTCTGGCATTCCTCCAGGATGAGGTGAGTGAGGCCTGATAGTGATCAGCCTTAGCCTTGCAGATGGCCCAGGTACATTTGTTCCGGCAGCTGCATAAGCCTGCCTGTCAGCAGAGGCGGGCAGTTTCTGTGTGAGGTGCCATAGGTTATCCCTATTCTTAAGAAGTTGGTGGGGGGGGGTAATCCAGGGGGCATGCCGTACTTTGGAACAGAGAACAGTTAGTGGTGCGAAAATATCACAGGCTTTGTTAAAGGTTTGGGTAAAAAAGGTTAGAGCCGTATCAATATCGGGGGTGTATTGTATGGGAGACCCGTCAATTTGGGCTAGGAGTTGCTTAAGGCCTTTCAGCCCACCTGGTCTTAGCCACCGCCGTAGGGTGGGCTGCGCTGTGGATTTGGGTAAGGAGGTTGACCAACGGAAGAGTATAGGGGGTGGTCGCTAAGTCCGCCAGGAAGGACTTGGATATTGCAGATTTGGTTAGGACGGTTGGTGAGGACCACATCAAGAAGTGTGCTTGAGCCCATTCTAGGATTCACTCTAGTTGGTTGCGTAACGAGCTGAGTTAGGTCAATAGAAGCAAAGGTGTCACAGGTAGCAGAAGAAGAGGGGCTAAGCCAGTTAATATTCAGATCCCCCACAAGGATTTGATCAGAGGAATGGGGTAGGGAGGTAAGATAATCAATTAGTGGGGCCAGAGCCAGTGCTTGATTTTTTGGAGGTATGTAGGCGGTAGTCAGATAGAGGGGACCCCTTGAAAGATCAGGGGTCAGTTTTAGGGTTAGGGCCTGAGCCCTGAAGTCAAGGACAGGGGCTGGGAGGTCTAGACCTATGAGTGAGTCTTTGATATATAAAGCACAGCCCCCACCCTGTCTACCAACACGGTTCTCTCAATAAAGGGAATAGCCAGGGAGTGAGACCAGGGAGTCAGGGGTAGATTCTGACAGCCAGGTTTCCACTATAGAAATAACGTCAGGTTTATGGACTGCAACCCAACATTGGAGTGAGTCAAATTTTTTCAGGAGGCTACAGATATTCATAGACGCAATATGAAGCCTGGGAGATTTGGCAGATGAGCTATTGTGGGCCGGGCCAGGGTTGGGATGTATATTTCCTGACAGTAGTAGAAGGATAAGAACAGCCCTGGACAGGGGGTGGTGGAAAGTGTGTTTGCGCCGGGTAAGATAGAAGGAGTAGGGGAGCTTCAGGACGCAGGGGGTAGGTAGGTGGGCACAAGCTGGGAAGGCTGGAATGATAAGTCGCCAGTAGGAACAAGGGGGGGAAGCTGGGTAGGGACTAGGGGTTGGGTGTGGTAGGCTAGAGCACATAGAGTAGAGAAGGAAGGTGGCAGCTCAGAAACCCAGGAGGAGGGTAGAGCAAGAGGGCAGATGGGAACACCAGATTGGTGAAACTGCAGAGTAATAGGGACACCAGTGTCAGATGGTGGCCTCTGGAGGAGGAGGAGAGAGACGCAAGTCAGTAGGAGGTGGGCAGACATTTTCAGGGGAGGTTTGCAGGCAGGTAATAAGAAAAAGAGAGAAGAGGGTAAGAAGCCTACCAATAAGTGTTAGTGCCACTTTGGTACAGTGGTAGTGACTCCACCTCTGGTGTGCAAGGTGCCAGGTTCAAAACTCACCAGGGATAGTAGGAGATGGCCCAGGGTAGGGGCCATTATCCACATTCCAGGAGCAGCTGACCGGCAATGTGAGGGCCCGAAACTGGGGTGCTAACTAGCGACTTCTAGTGGCCAATATAGATGTAGGCTAGTGTGGAGTAAGGGGCTCACAGGTGCCCAGAGGCTACTGGCTAGGGGAGAACAGTGGGTGCAGTATAGTGGGGGCAAGGTGGTAGGAGAGGAGAGAAATGGGTGGTTAGATAGGGGAGGAGAAAGTGGGATAGGTGGATAGAGAAGACACAGGGATTGAGTGAAGGGTTAACTGGGCAAGCTGCTTAACAGCAGAAAGAAAAGTGGTCTCTAGTGGTTAGCAGGTATAACCTGCAAATGAGAAAGTGGGGACTTAGTATTTTGGCCAGCAGGAAGTGATGTAATGGGGGTGGACCAATAAATTGAGGGCTGCCCCTGGGTGGGTGGCTGGGGCGGATGGGGCAGACGATGCGCAGCATCGTCGGGCTAGCACCCCACAGCAGTATTCCAGTGGAAGAAGCAGAGGTAAACCTTTACCTCAGGGCCTGCCGGGGTCTTTGCTGCCTTTCGTCGGCTCCTGGAGGGAGCAGAAGTACCCGTGCTGCGTGGTCGGCAGTGTGCTTGGGGGTTAAGGCCTATAAGGATGATGATGTCAGGGGAATAGTGAGTGGCTAGCACCTAGAGGGAGTCGATTTTGGGGGCGAGGCTTCTTATGTTTAGGTGGCACAGGCAACGGGGGGAGGGGCCACTGGGGATTGAGGAGATGGAAGGGTTAGCAGAGGTTCCAGGCATAGTTAGCAGGGTAGGGGAGTGGTGGGGGCCTGGGTTAGGATGTATGTCCCCAGCTGCGAGGAACAGGAGGGCAATAGTTAGATAGTGTTCGAAGATTTGAAGCCACCTATTGGAGTTTGAGTGACATCCAGTGAGGGTGCGGGGGCGGCTGTGGGTAGTACAATGGGAGGCAAGTAAAGTTAGTATTGACCATGTGTGTGAGGGGGGGAAGAGGAAGGGGCAGGGATGTACGATTGAGTGGACCCACGTATGGCTAAGGTGAGTGGCCATTGAAGAGTATGGGAGGCAGTGTAACCTTATGCAATAAGGTAGTATAGGAGGTTGAGTTTGAGGGAATATTTGGGGTAAGTTGGGGGGAAGAGAGGGATGGCAGAAGCTAATGATACTAAGGAGGGACAGGTAGCCTATCTGAAGGGACATTGCTAGTGCTACGCAGCAATAGGATTTATGGTGAGGGAGAAAGAGAGAGAGAGAGAGAGAGAGAGAGAGAGGCTGGGGAAGAGTGTAGTTGCAGTGTTGAGATGACAGAAAATAGTTTTTTTTTGGGGGGGAGATAAAAAAAGACTAGAATTAGAAATTAGGAGTAATTCTAGGTTACACACACCAGGAGATGTGCAAGGATGCTTTTGACAAAAATAGCAGCCACTAGTGGCAGGTGCTGATAGCCTGCAAGTGAGAGAATTGCCTGATAGGTTATTTTGGGTCACCTGACATCCACTATAAGACACTTTTTAAATGCTATATTTTGAAAATGCTTCAAGATAAGCTTCGACACTATGGGTAGTTTAGCACACCTTTGGGTGTACTAAGTTGTTTTGCAAGTTACCAGGCCCTGTTTCAAACTGTTGGTGAATTGTAATGAATAGGGCACATATGACCTATACTGTGGCATGAATTATCAACATGGCAGCAGTACTGCTTTGCAGGGCACAGTGATACCACAACACACTATGCACTGATGGGAGTCCCACATGCATATGAGGGACAATTACAATAGGCATGGATGGGAGCACAGTGACTGTAGAGCACTGTGCTCCCACCACTCACTATGGACTGATGGAAGTGCAGGGCCTGAAGAGCCCTACAGTCCTACATGGAAATGACAGACAAGTTCGATAGGCATGTCTGAGAACACAGGGCCATACCACTCACTATGGACTGATAGGAGTGTAGGGCTCAGAGGTCCATGCACTCACACATGGAAATGAAGGACAATTACAACAGGCATGGATAGGAGCACAGGGCTCAGAGGGCTCTGTGCTCCTGACATTTATTTATTTATTTAGCTTTTGGTAACCGGGTAAGTACACTAGACAAGTAGTATGCCTATTTTCAGGAATGACCCAGGAGGTTACAACACATAGGGTACAGGGCACAGTTCATCATTACGTGCATCACAGTTCATCATTACTTCAGTACATCAATTACAGCACATTACAGTACATAATTACAGTGCAGCATCATGTATAAACACAGTGGAGAGCATCAACAGAGAGAAATAAACAGTACGTTTACAGGTGAGACAGTAATAGATTGTAAACACTCAGATCATGAACACACACAGTGTTGTGGCTATATCAGATTTGTTTTAGAGCAACCATTGTAGCTCTACCAGAGTTTGAGGTGGAGGACAGGTAGTAGCCACAAAGATTAGAGGTTCCGTCTGTTGCCCTGGGCATATAGCATTGAGCAGGGGACATCCAGAGTTAGCAGGATGCTCCTGCAAGTGTGATCGGGGGACTTGGTGGATGAAAGACCATTTAGCTTAGGGAGGCCTGGGGCAACCACAGGCCAAGTCAAGCTTCAGGATATCCCACAAGGATTTGCAGAATCCCTAATGCGAGGGGGCCAGACGGACAGGCTCAGGCAGAGAGTTCCAGAGTCTGGGGGCACAAACCGCAAAATCCCTGTCTCCCATGAGGGTCTGAGATGGAGGAACTCTTAGCATCCCTGGAGCCTGGGACCTGAGTTGGTAAGGGGAGAGGTCAGCTGGTGGTAGAAGCAGGGCCAACCCCTTTGGGGTTCCTGTTCTCACCACTTTGCCCACTAGGCACCCTAGTCCGAAGTCCAGGTATTTGGCCGGGGAGAGCCAGTGGAGCTTTTCATAAAGCTCACAGTGGTGCATGAGACACGGGGCAGCCAAGGCAAGGTGAAAGATGTGGTTATATTAGGTGCATTCCATAGCTTAGAGAGGGTAGGAGGACCCCTCTCGCCAGGGCCAGATGGGCCGCTGAGGTGAGATTGTGTTTGGCCTTGTAGGCCAGGCCCAGTTTACTGTTTGTGGCCCTGCAGACATTGAGAATATGGCTCCCTAGTTCAAGTTGCAGGTCTAGCATAACCCTGAGGTACTTTACTGAGAGCACTGTTGGGAGTGGGGCTTCATCCGGACTGGTTATTTCCAGCGTGGTTGGTAGGGCTTTAATTCTGGCTGCGGAGCCAAATAGCATGGCCTGGGTCTTTTTCAGGTTCAATACTAGTTTATGATTGTTTACCCAGGCCAGGACATTGTTGAGTTCCTCAGTTAGGTTTTTGTTGAGGGAGGCAATATCCCTGGAGTGGGATATGATAACCAGGTCGTCTGCGTACAGCGTGGCATTGCAGTTAGTTGCGGCCACTGGGAGTTTATTGATAGAGAGGGAGAAGAGGAGAGGGCCCAGGACTGACCCTTGGGGGACGCCAGAGGTCACCAGTAGTGGCTCAGATAGGACTTTGTTGAAACAGGTCCTCTGCGTTCTACCATGCAGGTAGTCCAATAGCCAGTTCATGGACTGGGGGGAGAGGCCAAGCGCCAACAGCTCCATGCAGAGCAACTTGTGATCTACAAGGTCAAATGTCTTGGATAGGTCAATGAATATGGTGCCAGAGAGTTTGCCCTGGTCCATGGTGGCCCTGATGCTTGCAGAAACAGTGACCAGGGCTGTGGTGGTACTGTGCCCCTTGCGGAAACCATGCTGGGCCGGGGACAGGAGATCATGCTCCTGTATGTACTCTGAGAGCTGCTCAGCCACTACCTTTTTGAGGAGTTTGCTGAGGGATGAAAGGATTGCAACTGGACGGTAGTTGTCCGGGATTTTGGGGTTTCCTTGCTTCAGGACGGGGACAATCCTCGCCTCCTTCCAGATTTCAGGGATGTTTCCCATGGCAAAGGATAGATTAAAGATGTGTGCTACTGGGGGAGCAATATGAGTGGAGCCTAGTTTTAGTAACTTTGGTTCCAGGTTGTCAAGGCCAGGGCTGGAGTACTGAGAGAGGCCAGAGAGGAGCCTCGTCATATCCTTGACTGTCACACCTCTGAGGTGGAGCTTTTGTCTGGGGGGAAGATCCTCCTGCCTGGAGGGTAGGGGAGTGGGGGAAGTGGTTCTGTCAGTCAGGAAGAGGGCTGTGAAGGCTGACAGGTCAGAGAAGTGAGAGTTAAGAGCGTTGGCGATGGTGCGCAGGTTGTTGCAGGATACCCCTCCGATAGTCAAGTCAGATACCCCCAGGTGAGAGGATCCACAGACAAGGCATTTTATGTTACTCCAGAAACTCCTGGGATCACTGGCAGAGCTGAGTAGGGCAGCCTTGCAGAAGTTGCCTTTAGCAATTCTGATTGCCTTCTTGCACTTGTTTCTGAGAGTCCTATATTGCTGGAATAGGGTGTGATCAAGGGAACCTTTAAAGCGGGACCAGCATTTGTCTCTGGCCCTCATAAGGGCTAGGAGGTTCCCGTGCAGCCAAGGGGTGGCGGATCCCCTCACCCTCCGGGTGACCTTCGGGGTGTGCTTATCTTGCAAGGCACCAAAGTAGGCAAGAAAGTGGGAAGCTGCCACAGATGGTTCGGAGGCGCCAAATACCTCAGCCCAGTCAATACGACTTAGGTCCATAAGAAACGCAGTAGGATCAAACCTGGAGAAGTTTCTAATCTGTATGACTTTATGGGGTATTTTGGGGGAGGGGATCCTCCAAACACAGAAGACTGGTGAGTGGTCAGAGATGGAGTCAGAGAGTATTCCGGCTGAGGAGAGCCTATCAGGACAATTGGATAGGATCCAGTCCAGCAGGGAGTTGGTGGATCAATTTTTCTCCCGCCTGGTAGGCTCCTGAACAAGTTGGGTCAGGGCAAGTTTGGCAAGTAAGGGCTCATACTGCTTCACATTACCCCCTGTCATGTTGAGGTTTACATCCCCCAGGATGATGAGCTCATTATCCCCAATGCAGGGGCCGACGGAGTCCAGGAGGTGAGTCAGTCCGGGAAGTCCGCCCTTGGGGGGATTGTATGTACAGGCTACGTGCAGTTTTTTTACGTTCCCAAGTAACAGTATTACATGCAGTAGCTCACAAGGGGAGGAGAGGGATGGCAGGTGAGTAATTTGGGAGACCTTTAGGTGGTCTCTAAAATAGATCATGATGCCACCCCCCCCTCTTGTTCCCTGGTCTGTCCTGGTGGATGAACTCATACCCTGCAAGCTTACAGGCAGAGTCAGGTACTGAGGATTTGAGCCAGGTCTCCGTCACTCCAAGGACATCAGGTTTGTATAGGGTGACCCAGGACAATAACTCATCTTGGTTAGGGAGCTGGCTCCTTATGTTGAGATGTGCCATTTTGAGACCCTTACCAGACCCCATACCGGAGGAGTGGGGACCGCCTGGTGTGTTGGGCCTGGGTTCATTTCAACGTCTCCAGCCTGGAGAATTATGAGGTAGAGCCAAGAGAGATATTGTCTTGGAGCAGCCAGGCCCATGGGGGGCGTGAAGGCACGGCGTCTCTTTACTCTGGTGGGGTGCATAAGACATCTGAGGTCTAGGCACCAGATGGGAGGATGGGTGGTCTTGGTGGTCCTGACTGGTGTGTTCGAGAATAGGAAGTCAGATGCATCCACAGGGGGAGTCTTCTCCCAGCAGTCCACAGAGTACAGTGAGGGTGTGGAGAGCACATAAAGTATGGCGAGCCACAGTATGAGACCAGCTTATAGCAGGAGACCACGGGTGGCGGACAGCATGCCTTTACCCTTCACTGGGGGGAGCGCCCTACCCCTCGGTAGGAGGTGTGGGCACTAGGGCTGCATGCTTGCCAGTTGCTTTGGACATCTGTGTGGTAAGGGCCCCGTCCACTTCCTAATACTGATCGTAGCCCAGCTAGGGGGGTTTGGGCCCAGGCAGTTGCTCTTCAGATGAGGTTTGGTGGGAAGGAGAGGATGGTCTGGGTACAATTTAGCAGTCTGGACACCTTAAATAACAAGTAGCAAATAGTAAGTAGCAAACTACACAGTTTGAACACTTGGTGGATCAGATAAGTTACGGTGCACAGTGAAATGTACAGTCCCTACTTTCAACTTTTAGCTAGAAACTGACAAGCTGGCACCGTGATAACGATGTATATAATTTTTAGCAATATCTGTCTAGATTCTATTCTACCGTGATGACTATGTATACAATTTTTAGCAATATCTGTCTAGATCCTATTCTACAATTACCATTCTGTACAAGTGGCTGTCATGTAGGGCACAGTGATAACTAAGAAGAAGTAAAATTCTGTATAGGGTTAAGGCTGTCTAATAAGGCACAGTGGATCCAAGTCTGGACAGGACTGTCTAGTATGGCATAAGCTCAGGACTATATTCCTAGAGGCAAGCCCTCAGTGATATGGCTAGACAGAAACTTGCCCCTTATGGAGATTGTCCAGATAGTCTATAGGTAGTTAGGATGCCCAGAGCAGTGTGATCAGATTAGGGAATTAGGCGGGCGGTACCACTGTGAACTAGTTTTACCTCCCTAAATTGACTGACAGGATAAGCTAGGTCCAGGGGGTAGAGTCTCCAATCATTTAATGGGAGGAGGAAAAGGGGTGGGCAGGTGGGCCAAAAAACTCCTCAGCAGGACAAGCAACTCCCGGTGGCAGCACGGCCGAATGTAGGAATGTCTTAAAAAGTTGAATCTTTCGTTGGTTACAGCTGGAGAAGAGCAGTCGAGGAGGCCCACTGGAGCAAATGTTGCCTCCGGCACCTCGCTACTCGGCAATGGCTCGGTGATGGCGGTGGCTGAGTTGCAGAGGGGGACCCTCAGGGGACAGGTCTCCCTCACCTCCCCTCTTTCCCTGGTCTCAGGGGATTCATGTAGTGGCACAGGAGCGGGACCCTTCCTCCCTGATATGTAGCTGGGAGAGGAACATCACCAAGTCCCCCTGGCCAATGGGTGCTTTGGGTGCGAAAGTTTAAAGTTAAGTCCCGAGTTCTGAAAAGTAGATCTGCCCAGGGAAAAGCACTTGCTTTGTGGGTCGTTTTGGCTAGTACTGTGGTTGCGGTCGTCAGGCGGGAAAAACTCCTCAGCAGGACAAGCAACTCCCAGTGGCAGCATGGCCGAAGGTAGGAATGTCTTAAAAAGTTGAATCTTTCATCGGTTACAGCTGAGAAGAGCAGCCGAGGAGGCCCGCCGGAGCAAACGTTTCCTCCGGCACCTCGCTACTCGGCGATGGTGTTGGCTGAGTTGCAGGGGGGCACCCTCGGGAAACGGGTCTCCCTCACCTCCCCTCTTGCCCTGGTCTCAGAGGATTCACGTAGTGGCACAGGAGTGGGACCCTTCCTCCCTGATATGTAGCTGGGAGAGGAGCATCACCAAGTCCCCCTGGCCAATGGGAGCTTTGGGCGTGAAAGTTTAAAGTTAAGTCCCGAGTTCTGGAAAGTAGATCTGCCCAGGGAAAAGTGCTCGCTTTGTGGGTCGTTTTGGGTTGTACTGTGGTTGCGGTCGTCAGGCAGGAAAAACTCCTCAGCAGGACAAGCGACTCCCGGTGGCAGCACAGCCGAAGGTAGGAATGTCTTAAAAAGTTGAATTTTTCATCGGTTACAGCTGGAAAAGAGCAGCCGAGGAGGCCCGCCAGAGCAAACGTTGCCTCCGGCACCTCGCTACTCGGCAATGGCTCGGTGATGGCGATGGCGTTGGCTGAGTTGTAAGGGGGGGACCCTCGGGGAACAGGTCTCCGTCACCTCCCCTCTTGCCCTGGTCTCAGGAGATTCACATAGTGGCACAGGAGCGGGACCCTTCCTCTCTGATATGTAGCTAGGAGAGAAGCATCACCAAGTCCCCCAATGGGCGCTTTGGGCGCGAAAGTTTAAAGTTAAGTCCCGAGTTCTGGAAAGTAGATCTGCCCAGGGAAAAGCGCTCACTTCATGGGTCATTTTGGGTAGTACTGTGGTTGTGGTCGTCAGGCAGGAAAAACTCTTTAGCAGGACAAGCGACTCCCGGTGGCAGCACGGCCAAAGGTAGGAATGTCTTAAAAAGTTGAATCTTTTGTCGGTTACAACTGGAGAAGAGCAGCCGAGGAGGCCCGCCGGAGCAAACGCTGCCTCCGGCACCTCGCTACTCAGCGATGGTGTTGGCTGACTTGCAAGGGGGGGGACCCTTGGGAGACAGGTCTCCCTCACCTCCCCTCTTGCCCTGGTCTCAGGGGATTCACGTAGTGGATTATCAAATAAGGCTACAATTATACTTTATCAAAAAGTAAGGAAATTCTTTGCAAAAAACATTGTTAATGCACCATTAGAGTTGAAGCAACAAAAGTAGGAAAATACAACCTTAGGGCTCTTAAGTGTAACCCCTCCCCCCACTGTACATGCAGAAACAGGCATGAGAAGTGTGTTTGGGGGGTTGTGAACCCTAATGCTCACCCCATTCTCCTATGCTGCATCCATCTCACCTTACTTACTCATGGAATGGAGTGAGCATTAGGAGTCACAACCTGAAGACACACTCCTCATGCCTGTTCCTGAATGCACAGTGGGGGTGGGGTCTTAGGTTTAAGAGCCCTAAGGTTATATTTCCATACTGTTGATTCTTCAACCCTAATGGTGCATTAACAATGTTTTTTGGAATGAATATAGATAGATAGATAGATAGATAGATAGATAGATAGATAGATAGATAGATTTATTTATAGCTATACTATACTGGCACAGCAGTGCCAGTATACTTAGGGTGAAAGGTAACTTCTATGTTAAACCCTAATGTTTGAACGTTGATAACTTTGGAACTGTTCAATGGATATGCATGAAATCTGACATGCATAATATCTAGGGGTAGGTCTCTTGTCCTTCCAAATGTTGTGGGAATCTGTTAGTGGTTTCTGAGCTATAGAGTGTTGAACAAACAGACAAATCTATGTTTTTTGACATTTTTTGTCCACCTGGATCTCAGAAATGGCTTTAGTTTGTGGTCTGAAATGTTCAGGGTAGAAAACCTTTGCCTCACAGATGTGCCCTTTAAAGGTTTGGTGAAAAAATATTAATCCATTTAAAAGTCATTAAACTTTAAAGTTTCCCATTATAGCCTATGGGAAAAAAATATATTATCTGAAAGTGAAAGCAGGTAAGTAGCCACAAAAAACAGTTTATTTGCTACTTCATAGCAAGAAAACAGTTAGGGCTTTTGGACTGAAATTTGCAGGGTACAAAGCCCTTGCCAGTTGCCACACAGATGTGTCCTTTGCTGATCTGGAGAAGAAATAGATACCGTCTGCATAGTTACAGCACTCCGAAGTTGTGAATTTTCCCATAGGATAACATTGTGGCAGGCATGGCGCCTTTTGGCAGCTATATCTCGAAAACAGTTTGGGGTACGGAATTTTTGCTAAAAGCAGATTAGTACATCTTTAGGTGAACTAAGCACATGTGGAGGTGGCCAGGACATGAATACAACTGTGAAGGAATTTTTTCCAAAGTTCCTATGGTTCCTGAGATATTGCAACTTTTGCAGCACAAGGGTTACCTGGAATGGCTGTAGGCATGCGCTGTGTCTCTATATTTATGGGTACAAGCTCCCACATTTAGATCCCATTATGCAATAATAGGACCGTAGGGCTCTATCCACAGGGAGATATGATATCATTAAAATATCAGTACACTTACATATAGATGGGAGTGCAGGGCCTTCTGGGTCCTGTGCTCCCACTAGAAAATCAGAGACAATTACAAAATGTATGCATGATGGGAGCACAGGGCCCAGAACATTACACTTTCTCAAAAAGAAGGGAAATTCATTGCAAAAAAAACTTTGTTAATGCATCAGTTAGGGTTGTCATTACAGCGACTAAAGTTTGGAAATTCGATGTTAGGGTTACCAACCCTACCCCTCGACCCCCACCCTCCACACACCAACAGGCATCGGGGCGTGCCTTGGGGTTGTCAGGCCTAATTCTCACCCCATTATCCTATACTGTACCACTCAGCTTCCTTACAAATGGAATGGGTGAGACTTAGGGTTGATAACCCAAGGCACACCCTACTCGTTGATGTGTGTGGAGAGTGGGATGGGGTAGGGGTTGGGCCAGCTTTCCAAGGCATATCTGTGCACCATGCATTATTGGCCTGTGAGGGGCACATTCCCTCTGAATATGCTGCTGCATGGCATATACATTGGAACACCCCCTCCACTTGCACAGAATACATTATTATGCTACCTGGCCCATTATCTTGTGACCGGTGCATCCCGCCCTCTTGAATATCCTACTACGGCGCATTGTTGGGGTTACACAGCATATCTCCCTTTTCCAGCAACCTGCACCACGCATCTCCTTTGAATATGGGGGCCTTGATCTAACAGGATGAAATCCAGCTTTGAAAAGTACAGCTGTGACTCTACCCATTAGAAGATTATGGTCCAGAACCCTCAAAAGCTGAGATAAAATTTATATACTGAGTAAGGCCATTGTGTATGACATACACAATGAAACACTGTGATATTTTATTTTGGAGGTATATTATTTTTTTACTGACAGAAGTACATAATGCCATAACTCTTATCTCTCTCTCGTGTCTTCCCCCTTTTCACATTTGGTAACTGTTTATACATAGCATGTGATTTGGTGGCACCCTTTTGTGCTCAGTGGCCCAGATATTCAGATTGTGCCCAGAAAAGGTGCAAGGGTTTGCGCTGCGCACCAGAGTTGCACTGGAGCGCAACTGTGCTGTACTCAAACCTGATACTCAATGGCGCATCCTGTCTGAATATAGCAAATGATGCAAGCAGTGCAAATGGGGACTGCCAAAGACGCACCAGCACACCCATCTGTGTGGTCTGAATACCTGGAATGGGGATGTTCGACGCATCTTGGGGATGCACCGTTCGCAAATTCCAGATATTCAGGCCAACATAAACAAATGGGGCCATTATGCATGCAAGGTACAAGTGAGGCCATTTGCATGTCATCATGGCCCCATTTGCATGTCTTGGGCAGGGATGCACCCGGCAGAATGTGCCAGGTGCCCTGCAAGCTAGCCCCGAACATGTCCATTGTATATGCATATACTGATTCCCTGGTAGTCTAGTGGCTCCCCTTCCGGCCCCGAATCCCTGATCAATCCATGATAACACATTGAACCTCCCTGGTAGTCTAGTGGCTCCCCTCCCTTCCCTGTACCCCGATGTTTGAAATACAATAAAGCACCAATGGTCCCTAGTAGTCTAGTGGCCACCCTCCCTCCCTGTACCCCAATTGTGCAGAACTAATTAATGTCCCTTACCCAGGTAGACCAGTGGACCCCTCCGCCCATCCCCAACCCTGATGTAAAGTAAAATCATGATCTGATATACCCTGGTGGCGTAGTGGAGCCCCCGCCCGTTCCTGACACCGATGTGACAAACAACATCCTCGTCTGACATTCCCTGGTAGCCTAGTGGACCCTTCCACCCACATCCCATGCCATGCCCCCTGTTCCAGCAGTAGTACAGAGTCGGCAGGCAGCACAGCCCACCCGCACACCACCACCACGGCTGCCTGCTGACTGAACTGTCATGAATGACAGCATACTGTACCTACTACAATCCTATTGGTTGACACTGTTGACCAGTGGGCTTACAGTGTGTACTGTAAGCTGTCATTCACAACTTTCACAGAGTTCCCCCCCTCAGACCCAGTCTCCCCCACTTTAAAGATTGGTGACTCCCTTATTTCTGATACTTCTGCTGTTGCCAACTCTTTTAATTCCTGCTTCACTACCTGTGCCCTTTCTCTTATCCATTTCTTCACTACCCCCATTTCCCTCTCCCTGCCTTCTTCTCCTCCTTTTTTCTCCTTCTCTCCTGTCACGCCTGCTGTTTCCCTAAAGGTCCTATTTTTCCATAATCCATTAAAGGGAGGTAGTCCTGATGGTCTTGATCCTAAGCTTCTCCTTCACTCTGCATCTGCCATTGCTCTTCCAAGAACCCTACTTCTAAATCTTTCCTTCTCTTCTACTGTTCCTGATGTCTGGAAACAGGCTACTGTCATACCTATTCACCCAGGTTTATCCCCAATAGTTCTGCCCTCCCACCACCCAGTGATGCCTACTAAAGCAACTGTGGATTTGTACAAATATAACGATCTGCTGTAGGATGCTCACTGACCCACAACAGAGTTCACTATGGCAGTGCAATCTGGTGCCAACCCTCCCTGGCTAGGAGCATGGACATGCTACAGCATCCTTCTACCCTGCTGGCTGCCCAGCTGGCTCCAACTTCTCTCCGAACCTAGGATGCCAGCACAGAAACCCTATTTGCTGCTGCTGGGCTATCATGTAGCCTCAAGAGGTAGCTCTTGACCATGCAGAAAAGGGCCATAATATTTTTTGAGGACATCTTGGGTGGGTCACAAGTATAGAGCTGGGTTGTACATTGATTTTATGATAGTCTCTTGCAAATGTGAATTGGGCCCAGGGTTTATTATGTGTTGACTCTAAAAACATTGGGTGCACCCCCAGAATATTTATGTAAATTAGGTCATGATAAGATCAACCTTGGAATACTGTTGCCAGGTTTAGCATTCATCCAAGACCAAGCAGGAGGAAATTAAAGATCAGAACACCTACAGGAAAAGAGCAGTCTGAATTATCTTTGGTCATGATGACGATATGAAGACAGTAGCAAAAATGGATTATGACACTTGAATGAGGATGGAGGAAAAGGATACTAAAACCAAAAATGACTCCATTGATAACTTATGTTATACATGGAATTGTGACAGACATCCTGAGATGGTGGTTCAGTAAGGTTAGAAGACTGCAATATGTTTTAAAAAAAAAAGACTGTTCGTTAATTTCATTTGGCAGGAAAAAAGCCAACAATGTCTTAGGGACATTAACTTTTCCAAGCACACAGGGAAGCATGGCATGGCATGTCCAGATGTTGGATTATTACTAGGTTAGATTACTAGGTTTATTAAGACATGAGAAGGCTGAGACCCATCGTGGATGTCTCTCACAACCAAGTGGGTGTATTAATGTTGTGCTCTATCCCAATTGAGATGTTTATCCAGCCTTTCTTTAAAAATGTGGAAGTTGTTGGCTTCAACTACATGTTGTACAAGAAGTTAAAGCTGCAATCAGGAGTTACTGTATATTGTAGAAGAACTTAAAAACCAACATAATGCCTAGTTTTAAATTTGAGATTCAATAGAAGAAATAAGGGTAAGGACTCCCAAGGTCTTATTTGGGTTGCCCAATAGTATTTCTTTATGTTCAGGAGTGCTAAGCCTCCCTTATTCTTTGGCAGTTGTAAAGTTCTGTATTTCAGCCATGAGCATTTTCCTCCCCATATCAATTTTTAGATCTTAGTATCCCAGTTTTGGAATGCCTAAGGCAATATTTTCACAGGGAGGGTAAATGTTGCAAATTCATGTACAGTGTTAAGTCTGTGTATTGTTAAATTCAATAGTAGTACTAGCCGATGCTGCAAATTCATCTTATCTGGAAAGAGTCTTGCAGATTTCTCGATACCTCTCCCATAGGTTTGTGGTGGTCTGTATCCCTGGATATTTTATGGCACATTCATCCCATTTCAAATTTTAGCATTGTCAAAAACACTCAGATGAAGTATAGTTGATTGCAATTACTTTTGTTTTAGTGGTGGTTAACTTATAATCAGAAAAACTGCTGAAGGTAGAGTGAGTCTCCATCATCTTTGGAAGGGTGGTGTCAGAATTTCCAATATACAACAGAATGTCATTTGAGTAGAGGCTGATCCTGTGTTCCCATTCAGCCACTGTTACACCAGTAACCCCTTCATCTTCTCTGATGGCATTGGCTAGGAGTTCGATGTAGACTGCAAAAAAGAGGGGTGAAGAGGCAACCCTGTCTTGTCCCACTCCTCATACTGAAATGGGGAGAGATGTGGCCATTTACTTTCACACTAGCTTGTGGAGCTCAACATATTAGGCATGATCTGAATCCAATTCTTGGAAAATGATATAATCAGATTTAGGTGTTTTTTTTGGATTTTGGATTTTAAGTGTTCAAAGTTACAAATCCTAAATCTGAAATATGGTTGGAATTGGAATCTGATTCTGATTCTGACTTCTACCATTTACTGTAACCTCTCCCACCTAGTAAAACAGCACCCCTCTCTCTCTCTCCATCCCAAGTCCCATCCCTTAGCTGAATAGGCTTTGGTCCTCTGGGCATTCGTCCATGGCAGCAGACAGACTAGAACAGTCATTCTCCATTCTCCTCCTGACAGCCATCGGTCCAGGTTGCTTGTTCTGGAAGTAGAAAGTAGTCACTCACTGGACAAACTGGTGGACATTATTTTTACTCTGACCCACCTCCCCAGCAACTGGTCCTAAACCCAGACCGTCTGAATCCTGACCAGCAAGGTGATCACAATCCACACACACAATTCAGTCCTGATTCCTGCCACAAAACTAGTAGCACCTGACTGGCCTGCTAGAATAGTACAGTATATGGTAGCAGCCACTAGCCACTCCCTCCCTCCCTAGCCAGCCCAGTTCTCCAGCACATACGGAAGACATCAAGATGCACACCTGCTCTAAGTGCAGGCACACATGTTGACAATATCCTCCCCTTCCACCTAGAGATCCTGGATTCACTTCTTCCTGTGATCATCTTAGGTGTGTTATCACAGTGGAACTGCTCACTCTCCATTCCTGGGGAAAGAGAGTGCCCTGTGGGATGCTTCACCTTCCCACCCCCAAACAGCCCTCCAACCCAAGTTCATTACCAAACCTGAGTCGCTAGCACTGCGACCAGTAGCTTTACCACTAAGCCAATGGGTCAGTCAAAATGTTTCTGTTTTAGAGGGCATAGAATAATTTCTGTCTTGTATAATGCTGTTTCTTCTAACTCTACCTTGGGCTTCAGGGGTTCCCTTCTGTACACAATTTTTGTTCTTGTTTCAGTCTGGTCTCCAATTTCTCCTGTCTCTTCCACCTTTGTTTATGTTGATATGCCACTAAGAAGAAGAGTTTCCATCAAAATGTGACTTTCACTGTTTCCCACCAGATGGAAGCTGAAACTTCTACTGTATTGTTTAGCTTTACTGTCTCCTTAAGAAAATCTGTTATCTCTTCCTGCTCTCCTCACACCTCCATAGTAAGTTCCTGTGCTGCGTCCCTAGGTCCACAAATCAGTTTAAGCATTTATTTTGCCCATTCATTTTAGTTTTTGTTAACCAGGTGAGTTCAGTTGGCCAAAGGCTAGAAAGCAAACCTACAGTAAACCAATTTCTGGAAATGTTATCCCAAGAATTTAATCATGTATGTTACTGCCATAAGTATAGTAGTTAATTGTATATGATTTTGCTGTATAGTCTTCCATTTTTACTTCCACTTCCTATTCTACATTTTTGTATTCGGCATTTAGTACTTATATTTATATGAATGAATGAATGGACTTTTATTGATCGGTCGTTTAGACCTTTTCAATGGTAAAATATCACAAAATTGTTACAAAAGTTTAAAAATACATCACAACATCATCAGATGGATAGATTGCTGGCTGACAGAACCCAGTGTGTCAAGATCAATGGATCATATTCCAGCAGTGTGGGTATGACTAGTGGCATGCCGCAGGGATTGGTACTGGGCCCTGTGTTGTTTAACATATTGATCTCGGATATGCAGATTAGCTCTAGAAACACTCTCTCAAAGTTTGCAGTGGACACCAAACTAGGTGGAAAAGTGGATTCTGACTCAAATAAAGCTGCATGGTAAATGATCTTCTTCTACTAGAACAATGGGCCCAAATAAATGAGATGTCTTTTAACACTGACAAATGTTCAGTCCTCCACTTAGGTCATAATAACCCCAAACAAATATATCAATTGAATAACTGCACAATAAAACCATCTACGTGTGAAAAAGATCTGGGAATTTTGATAAATGACAAATTATCTTCCACAAATCTTTGCAATCATATAGCTAGAACTTCAAACTCACTTCTAAGATGAATTAACCGCACATCAAAAACAGAGGACTACATTATACCCCTATATAGAACCCACATTAGACTTTATGCAGACAATGAGTCACCCATATGGAGCCCATATCTGATTAAAGACATCCACACAACTGAACAGATTCAGCCAGATTCAGCATAGGGCAATGACAATGGTTTCATACTTAGCACCACTATTATATTCTGAAAGATTGCAGAAAACAGGTTTTCATTCGCTTGAGCTAAGGCGAACCACAGGTGATCTTCTGTTTCTGTACAAAATACTAAAGTCATCTCTATTAATGAATCAGTGCGGCATTAGCTTTGCTCATAGGAAACTAGTACCAAGACTTCACAACAAACTGCTAGTTAATAGTGCAAGACCCAATAAGAGACTACAGTTATTTTCTGTAAGAACCCCAAGGCTCTGTAATAAACTCCCCCAAGAGCTAATAGATAGTAACATCATTGATTCCTTGGAAAAAGGTATACACAGATGGCTCTCTGACAATTTTCATCGGGTCTAATTTTCCCACTTATGTAGGGGACAGTCTTGATGGGCCCTGGCCTTCTTCTGTCCTTACTTACCTAGTAAACCTAGTAAAATTACATAGAGTACAAAACTTCATGCATATACAGAAACAGTTTTTTAAGATTAAAGTGCTTCAGTCATTTGTCAGCATCATACATATATACAAAATATATTAGCCCAGCAGTATATACAAATTGTCCAACCAGCACAGTTTGACATAATCCAAACACAAGGCAACTCATATGTTCATATAAAATGCATCATACCATCTGCCCTACTCTAATTAGTATTTTTAAACCTTCTACGAATTCTAGTAATGTTAACTAAAAAGTGAGCAACACACCTGATTGTTAATTTATCATTGGATATAAGAAAAATATTAAGGAGTAGAGTTGGATCATTACTGAGAATGGTTTGGCATAGAGGCTGTAACCATTTACTTCTTGGTAACTTGTACCAGGGGCAGATGAAGAACACATTAAATAGGTTTTCAGGATATCGAGAAGAACAGGAACAGTATTTAGCCTGATCAGATGTCTCCTTGTTATATCTAGCAAGATTAATATTTTTAAGAAACACTTCAAATCTGTATTTGATATATTGAACCCTAAGCTCAGGAGCAGTCAGAGTATCTAAATATGACCTGTAGTAATGAAAACTATCATTATGTCTCATCCATGGTGCAATACTCACACTAGCATTGCGCTCCAAATATTTTAACTTATAATGATTAATCAATTTATGAGTGACTAGTGCTTGAAATTTCAAACTATTGGTAACACCCATAAATGGGTATTTTTTAGGTTGTTTAACCCTATTTCTTGTAACAGGTTATAAACAGTAGTCAGCCAATTAGATCGTAAATGGACCAAATTAAACCATGTAAGTTTTTCTTTGAGGCAACTGTAAGTCAGCCTATTTGGTTTTTGTTGTAAAATTTTTAGCCAGTAATTAATTTTTCTAGAAGCAAATTGAGCCCTAAGACTAGGAAGACCAAGTTCTGCTCTGATCAAGGATGATGGTGTGGTATTATTTACTCCCAGACTGGAATGTAACAGTTTGTTAACAGGAATCTCAATCCTGTTAAAATTGTTCATGACCCAAATTTCCCCTCCATAAAATGCCTGTGCATTGTATTTAGCATTGATTGCAGTATTGAGTGGCCTTATGGAATTTCCCACCAATCTCTTATTGAATATAAACAATGATGTTGCAGTCTGTTTGAGTTTAGTTAAAAGGGAATGTATATGTTTGGACCAACTACGATTATTTGTTAAGATCAGTCCCAGATATGTATCATTTTTTACTGACTTAAGCTTACATTTACCAATTTTCCATCCATTTTTGACACTGTTTGTACGAAATGTCAGTATTTGTCTCTTCTGTTCATTAATCAAAAGATTATGATCAGCAGAATACTCCTTCAGTATATTTAGTTTAGTCTGTAGGCCAGACTGAGTTAAAGAGAGTAGAACAAGGTCGCCAGCAAATGCTAACACTGCACAGGCTCTATTCATGATTTTTGGGGAGTCAGTACAGGCACTCTCTAGTTGTTTCAATAATTTATCAATATAAATACAAAATAATAAAGGTGCCAGTATGCAACCTTGCCTGACTCCTGTATTGGCTGAAAAAGTTGTAGACATCTGACCAGCTGTGCCCAATCTCACCTGTGCCCATGCATTGCTATGGAGTTCTCTTATAAAAGCTATGAGTTCATGCAAAAATCCTTTTTCTTTCATAAAACACCATAACGTATTCTGTGAAACAGTGTCGAAGGCTGAACTGAAATCAATAAAGGCTGCGTACACTTTTTGTTTTCTGATTATCACATATTTTTCGTAAAGATGTCTGATTATAAAGCAATTGTCTATTGTGCAATAGCCAGGTCTAAACCCAACCTGTAAGTCTGTAAGACCACGAAGATTTTCAAGTTGTTCAATAGTTCTATCAAGTATTAGTTTGGAAAAACCCTTTCCTAAACTATCAAGCAGAGAGACTGGCCTATACATCATTGCATCACTTTTATTTCCCTTTTTAAAAATCGAAATTATTAGGACACCATTCCATGACCTTGGAAAGATCATATTTATACAACACATGTTAAAGTAAACTGTCAATAAGTTTGACCAGAGGGCTGGTGTGACCAACAAGACCTATAATGGTATAAGATCTGGTCCAGCAGCTTTTTTCTGTTTCAAAGAGGCAAGGACTAAGTATACTTCTTTTCTGTTGAATGGCCTACATTTTGACATACAGTATGAGTTTTTAGCTTAACTTGAGGAGAACCAGATCCTGAGACAAAAATGTATTAGAATAATATTTTGTCCAAATATCAACAGAAATATTTATATGTATCTGAAACTTTGGACATTAGGATGGAATTGAGAACAGGCATGTCTTAATTATCTACTGCTGATAAAAAATAAAGATCATTTATTCATTTTCAGGAATTATCCCATGGCTTGATTGTTCTGTGGGGAAGAGTCTGTTCAACAACACTTTAGGTAGGTCCACCTGCTTGGTAAACAGGTAATTGATTCATCTAGAGTATACTCTGTGTGGAGCTGAATAATACAGTATGTAGATTACTTAGTCTTTCAGTATTTTGCCCTCTATATATCTTTGTATTCCAAATTTT
The DNA here is from genome assembly GCA_016271365.2 of Neoceratodus forsteri. Taxonomy (NCBI): domain Eukaryota; kingdom Metazoa; phylum Chordata; order Ceratodontiformes; family Ceratodontidae; genus Neoceratodus; species Neoceratodus forsteri. The sequence continues at coordinate 691,203,861 of CM028132.1, forward strand.
CAAGGTGTTTGCAGATGTACTTTCATTCTGGTTTTCATTTGTCCTTTTAGTAAACTCAGTCTGTGTTTTTGGTTTGCACACTGGTAGTAAAGACGGGTTTAGAACTCTTTGATGTAGTGTATGCCCCTTTCAATCATATAGTTCTATAGTAGAACATGGATACATTCAGCTAATGATCTAAAAGCTTGAGAAGGACATAAACTACATCATACCATTTTAAAATAGTCTTTTGTACCCAAGTGTGAGTCAGAAATACCCACTGAATTTATAAAAAGACAAGTACTGGAACAATAGCATAATTTGAAAAACAGCTCCTACTGAAAATACATGCTTGCAGGTCAAATGCAGTTCTCTTTTAAGGGAAGTATTTTCATTTCAAAACTTATCATAGTAAGTGATTCATTTAGTTTTACAATTTAAAGTGAGCAGCTGGTTGCACTGGAAATTGAAACCCTATCTACAGAGTAGTTTTAGTGCATGAGCTACCTAGCAGGCTTTCCTTCAGTACTCTGTTAATAAATCTGATCCCCCCATAGTATGATGCAATAACTTTATCTTGGGTATTCATGCCAGCACAAACACTTATTACAGTATGTTAAACTACAACTTGACAATCTGGAAAGCACTATGCTATTGCATAGACTTTACAGACTCTGGTGTGATAAATTTATTTTACAGATAAAAATGTATATAGAAATTTTTCAGTAACACAGAAGCACATGTATAAATGCACATAGAATAGCATGGCAAGATCATAATTAACAACTTAACAAACATAAGTAATTAAAAAAATCAGTAAACATCATCAGTAAATTCTAACAGGATTTAACATCTGAGTGCTATACAGAGTTAGGATTTTTTTAAAAGAGCAACCAAATACCCCCAGCAGAGGAAACTGTGTTGGGCGTCAAGTCGTGGAAAACATCAACATATTCAGGTAAGGGTCCAGATTTGTCTGTAACTCCCTGTTGTGTCCCCTGCTAAATGTATGAACTATTCATGGACTTCCATGGTGCCCACATCCTGATACCATCTAGACAAGGGGGGACCTCTTTCAACCTCCAAACCTAGAGGAGGAGCCTTTTGACTTCTATGCTTACCACCCCACCCATTTACTAGATTTTTGATTGTTTAATATGGTGTTGTGTCACCCAGAAGATATACCTGAGCAGAGCTAACATACCGACCCACCAGCGCATTTTGGCAGAATGTACATATCTGCAACCAGTAATTTTGAAGGGAAAGGCAGGACCAGAGGATATGTAGGAGCACCCCCTCCCTAGGTTGGTACATTGCTAGCACTGATCATGCCCCAGTAAACCTATTGATTGGAGAACTGTGTGTGGGGGGGGAGTCTGTACCAGTGGTGTAGAATATTGTTTTGAATGTCTACTTCTGTTATCTCTGCATGCATTTGGAGCCCTATCCCAACATGCCACCCACCTTTCCTCCGAGCTCCTTTTCCCATAAGATTTTGATATTATCTATTTGGGAGGGCATGGCATCCCTTATAGATTTGTATATTTCCCTGACTCTTCCTCCCATTAGCTTGAGCGAGCCATGTAGTATTATGCCGGGGGGGGACGGGGTGCTGTTCTGTAGTTATAGGGCACATAAGGGAACATGCAGAGCACTGCACATTTATAGCAATCTCCAAAAGTACATTACAGGTATGTCCCTTTACTTGCAAAGAGCATCAAAGGACTGCTGATTAACAGAGTCATCCAAGAGAAAGTCTTTGATTATCTGTATTTCCAGCTTATACTAGCCCTCCCAGATGATATTCTGTCTTTCTATGCTGATTGTGCCATTGCCCCACAGAGGCAACATCTCCAGTGGGCAACTATTTTGCTTGGCTAATTTTTCAAATTTTCACCAGCGGCTATGGGAGGCCATGATGGTGGGATGGGGTTTCAGTCAGGTAGGTAGCTTGTTTAGAGGAATACACAAGGGGAGAACCTCCCTACATTCTGATGCTCCTTAACCACCAAGGTGAATGGTCACAGACCTCCCCAAACCACTGCAGTGTTTGGGCCTCCAGGAAGGCCAGATGGTACCCCTTTAACCAAGGGAGACCACCCATCTTCCAATGGGCTATGAATTTTCCCTTAGCTGAACTTGGGCTGGAGACCCTCCCAGAGAAAGGAGCCAAATAACTTATCAGTCTAAAGTAACCACATGTTTGGTATACTAACTGGCAGATATCTCAAAAAGAACAGCAGATTTACAAATGTGAGGTGACATCAGGTGTGGAATGAATCTCCACTGCTAGTGGCTCTATTGTCATCAGAAATAGGACAGGGGATAATGGGCAACCCTGTCTCATCCCCTTCTGTAAAGGGAATGGTGGGGATATAGTGCCATTGGCGGTCACCCTAGCTGTGGGTTCCTTGTATAATATTCCAATCCATCTAAGGAAGGAGGACCCTGTTATCATGCAAGACAGAGTATTTGTGAGGAACCGCCACTCCACAGAGTCAAAGACTTTCTCCAAATCTATCACCACTGCAGCTGCTTGTATGCAGGACTCCTGGGCTGCTTGAATGATGTTTAAGAGGGACTGGAGACAGTCTGAGCTGAGTCTCTCTTTAATAAATTCTAACTGGGCAGGGTTTATAATTGAGGGGAGCATAGTGCAGCTTCCAGCTGTGCTGCCATCACCTTCACCTGCATCTTACAATCCAAGCTGATCAAGGAAATAGGGCAATAGTTGGATCGGAGGGAGGCATCTTTACCTTTTTTGGGAAGGATGGTAATAATCACTCTTCAGAATGAGCAACATAAAATGCCCTCTGTATATACATGAGAGAACATAGATGGCATAGATGGGGCTGTGGCTTCAGGCATTATCTGATAGAGATCCAAAGGGATGTCATTGTTCCCTGGAGTTTTGGATGATGCCAGGGATCTGAGTAGAGTGACAGTTTTGCACAGTGTGTAAGAGGGGCATGCAATGCTTCTGGTTGGTCTGGCATAAGTTTCTGGAGAGGTAAGGAGCCCATAAATGCTTGGAACTCCACCTTGTTAGGTGGGGAATAGGCTAAGAAAAGCTGTGCATACTATAAAAGTCATGCATTCTGTGGTTGATATCCGCCATTGATTTAGGGAGGGTTCCCTGCCTCAGTTGGATTCCTGCTATATATTTACTGGCATGCTCATTCCTGAGGTGATACACCAAGTGTTTTCCTTCCTTCTCCCCACCGTCCCAGCAATGGTACTTCAGTCTGACCAGAGCTAGCTCTGCCCTCCTAGTGAAGAGGTATTGAGTTGATACATCAAGCCTGTGATTTTTGCTAGATTTTGTTCTGATGTTTCAGTCCCATATTTAAGTGCCAACAGCTTAGCTATTAGTACCTACTGTATTGTGGTTATGCATACTCTTTTGTGCATTTAGTCAAGTTTAAGGTTACCTTCAGTGTGAGTGGTTTGGCTGCACGATGCCACTGATGATGTCAGTGATAAGGCTTTTAGGTCTAGGCATAGGGTTTCAGGCCTACACAAGCCTGGTTTGATCCCCTGTATTGCACGTGTTTTCTTTCTCACTACAGCTTTTGTTGTATGACAGAAATTGTCAAATGTCATTGTTGATGTAGTGAAGGGTTTCAGCAGAGTGAAACAGCAGACTTTCAGACAATTGAACATAGTTCTATAGTAAGTTGTAGTCAATTAAATTATTGCCAGCTGAGGCTTGTCAGGGTTTGAATATGATTCAAGTCACCTGTTTTGCAAGTTGTGACATAACGTCTCCACCATGGAACTGCAACTCACTAACTTGTAGCTCAGTGGTATACTGAATGTGTGTTCACTTAGCAGGCAAAGGGTCCATGGTTTAAAGTCAGATAAACGTAGTCTGAATCTTGGAGGGGCATTAAACAGTTTTTCAGTGCTTTTTGTAAGATGGAAATTCACTTTAGTGGTGATTCATGGTGGTGCGGAGTGGAATAGTAAATTATATTAGAAGTACATTTGTCCTGGCAGTATAGCCTAGAGGTTAGAGTAATGAGCTGTGAATGAGCTTGGTACATCCAACAAACCAGACCTGGGTTTGAGTCTCACAACCTCCACTTGCATACTGTGTGACTCTGAGCAAGTCACTTAACCGCCCAGTGCTCCCAGGTCGCCCCTGAAAATGGGCACTTGTGCCTAGTGGGCCTTACCTGGTTACCAAAAGACTTAAATAACAATAAAAAAAAAATAGCTAAGAACAACTATTTGTTTTGCAGGTTGCAGCAAACATCTACGCCACAAGAACTGCAATTCCCAGTCAGGGGAGGGCAGTATTCAGATTCCACCACTGTAATGACCTCTGCGGTGGGTCAAGAAAGCTTGTCACTCCACCCCCTTGGGTGTCACTACATGCAAGAGACCATGCATGGTGATGCACGGACTGTGCCTGATACCTTTGGAAGGGGAGGGGAAAAAATGCAGAAAATCCATGTCTCCCTACTGCCAATAATGGTGGCCCCCAGTTCTCTCAGGTTCTACACTGTGTGGATCTGCACTGGCTGGATAGTGAGGGAGCAGCAGTGGGGGCCTGACAAAAAATGCAGGGTGGCATCTGGAGGAGAAAAAAGCTGAATGCCCCCCCCCCAAGAATTAGAGGTAAGGTAATAGGATTAAAGTCTCAAACTGCCTGAGCTAGAGGAGCATAAAATGCAGAGTCAGCTTCATTTGGGCCATATACACCGCCAGAATAAACTACAGTGAGAGGGTGTGTATGCATGTTAGCATCCTGCAACCTTCCTGATCTGCCGTCTGGTACATGATTTTCTGCTGCAGTTTTTTGTGAAGCTGGATTTAGACTCCTTTTCTGTGGGTGCATGCTATGTATCTCACATCCTACCCATCCCCATGATAATTGTAGTGCATCACCTTTGGTAATGTGGGTCTCTTATAGTATGGCCACATCTGCATGCTGGTTGTGTAGTAGGTGCAACAATCTTGATTTCCTGTGTATGGAATGATTCATCCTTTTTACATTCCATAAAATAAATGTGACATCAGATATATTCATAAAGCCCAAGCTGGCGTGTAATGGTGGGGGAGGGTGGGCTGAATTAAGTAAGTCCCAGAGCGTCACCCAAGGAAAATCTTTTGGCCAGCTTCACCAGCACTCAGAAAGTTGTAATGCTGAACTTACTGTACTTTCTATTACCTGACTTGTCCTCATTGGCCACATTCTTTCTCCCAGCCCCATCATCCACTGTCCCCAGGACTTAACTCTGACCTTTTCTTTGGAGTATTTTTATAACACAGGACAAATAAATGTCCATTGTATTAAAAGTGGAGAGACAAATTTCTTACAAATCAGATTGCCATCTATAAGAATGGCTTAACAGATCTCTTATATGTGCTTTTAAACCCAGTGATAATGGACAATACTAAACTATTGTACAACTTTCTGAGCATAATTCTCAGACATAGGAAACATATTGTCTAATTACTTCTTTGTATTTATTGTGCTAATGTAATTGTCTTCATTTTTAATTAACTAGATTATGTGTAACATATATTTTTAAGTACTGTTGTTGAAATGACTTGCAGTCTATCAATAAAAACTTTGAACCTGAACCTCTGCCCTGAACAGTGCCCCACAGTTTACTGCCCCCCGTGGCAGAGCCCCCCTGTGCTCCTCAAGCCCAGGAGGGGTTAGAGTTGGGCTGTGATTAGCAGCCCAATGAGTTGCAAGTATGCAGATATCCTAGTCAGGAGGCGCTCCACCCATCCCTCATGGCTCCACTGCACTGCCACCTGTGGTCACCCACTTGGCAGTGTTCCATAGTGGAGCACACAGCCCTCACTTCCCAGAGAAGGAAAACATCCTCTGGGATGCTTGATGCTCCTCCCCTTGGCCAGTCCTTAATGACCCGGTCCAAGTTCCAAACCCAGGTTGCTGGCATTGTGAGTAGTAGCACTACTGCTGCACTGATTGGCTAAGACAGACAGTTCTAATGTTGACCGGACATAGATAACACTAACATGCAACTAAAATAGTGAACCAGTAAGCAAAATATGTCCCCTATTCATGGGGTACTGGGTGTAGGTGTACAGCATCATAGCAGAGATCCCAGCAGCCTTTTCCCCAGTTCCCCTAATTCCCAGCCTTGCATTATACTTGTCATTCCTGTCACTAATATCTGCAGAGAGAGGAAGATCCCCCTCCAAGCAGCAGCAGCAGTTATAGACCAGAACATGTGTGCCATGCTTCACTGTAGCGTCCCCCCCAACAAACATATATAGTGACCCAACTGGATCGTAACCGAGTTTGTCAAAAGAGAACTTTAGTAACAAAGAAATTTGGACCCTTTCATGTCACAGCCACCTTCCAGCCATTCATATGAACCTAGAGGGGTATATGATTCCCACCCTGAAATGTCACCCCAGTCCCTTAAGGGAGAAGGGCATGGAAGAAAGTCCGTCCCCCCCCATTTTCATTACAACTGTCCTAGTGAGTACCCCCTGAGGACCGCTGGAATGGTTATGAAGTGGTATATCTTACCTTTTGGGTCTGCCTGCCTGCCTTCTTTAATCTGCCAGTTTGAGATAAGCCCTTATATGGAGCGTACTCTAGCTCAGAAGGCAGTAGTTAGTTAACACTGTCCTGGCTTCTAGGGATGTACCCTGGACAGGATGTAGGAAGGAAAATGTGTGTGTGGGGGGTTGGGGGTAAGCCAGGCAATTGATGAGCCATTTATACCCTTTTTTAAGGACTGTATCAGTACAATTATAGGGTGCCCTGGGTGTCTTACCGCTCTCTCCTGAGAGGTAATACCATCAAAAGGAGTAGGGGAGCCAGCAGATGCTACACGATTCCCTATCAGCACCTTATTAGGCTGGGTTAAATCTGGAGTCTCAGGGACTCCCTGACATATACCACACCCTGGGCCACTTAGGGCCCAGCTGGTGTATAACAGAACCAACATGAAACGTTCAGCCCTGTGGCTGATTTTGTAATCCTCTCCCTCCCCCCTTGTTGTTTACCTGCTGACCATAACTCCCAGTACACTGAAGTCCAAAAAATAACTGGTAGTGAAAGTCAGTGAACTGTGCCACTCAACCATCTGGAAAAGTCATGAGAGTTTTTTTCAGCTCAAGCAAGGTAGTTTCTTCTGATCCAGAGAAGCTATATGCTGGGAGTGGAGTGGTTGCCGCCTCTGAGGCCCAGGATGCATCTGAAAGTCAAGTCAGCTGAGCAGGTATGGTAGAGGTCATCAGCGGTGGATAATCTGGGATCTGAGTGGGCAAAACCTGTCTCAACACTATATAGTGATTTTGGTCTAGGAGAGATGGTGATTCCGGAGAATGCCTTCAAACCCTGGCTTTGGATCCTGCTCCTTGTCTGGTCAGTGGTGGAGAGTGATCACTGTGTCAGCACCACTTGTTTTTCTTTGTTTGCTTGTTCTTCTTTTTCTTGCTGCCTCTTTTAACCAGGCCTCATGGATTACTGGGTGGAATTGAATTGGTTAGAGGGTTGACTGAGTTTCTTCAATTTCCTGAACAGGCAGAAATGGGTCCATCAACTGTGGTCTGTGCCACTCTGGGGATTAATGCTCTGCCGGCCACGGCGTACAAGTCTCCTAGAATGGCCATATCTTTGGTAGGAAGCTTTTGTTTGCCACAGGGGAGGAGAAGCAGTGTTGGTTGCCATTGTGTGTTGCCCACAATATCACCAGGTAGCACACACTGTAAGGGATCCCCAGCTGGAATTTTTCTCTTCACCCCTCTGTAGGTCGTGGTCCTCTATGTGACTTCCTGCAAAAAGTCCTGGAAGATTTGGATGGCATGGCCTTATCATATGAGTGTCTCTGTCTTCCTTGCCAGATATAGAATGCGCTCCTTAACTGGTTAAATCAGGAATGTGGCCCGGAGAAGTTGCAGGCATGCTCCCTATTTTAATGCCAGTACCAAGGCATGGTCCCTATTTTATTGCCAATACCAGTGAATGGTGTGTCCCCTCAATTCTGGCAGTGGCATCCCCATGAGACCACAGTATAATTGGCAACACATTTTGGAGAAAACTGCAGCATTCCAAGCCTTTTCTGCCCTCTGGTAAGCCAATGAACTAGGGGTTATTATAATGGCCTGAGTTCTTTGGGCCTTCTACCCAATCCCTGAGCAGCAGATCATTCTGTCTCACTGCCAAAGCTTGGCTTGCAGTGGGTCACTAGTATCCTCACTGCAGGCTATGTGAGTCTCCCCACCCTGTAGATGTTGATCCAGATCTGCCACTTCAAATGAAATTTGTTACGATGCTGCCTGGAGTTTTCTAACATCTGTGAGCAGCTTGGAGAACATAAATTTAATTTGGTTGAGATTGCTATGCCCCATGCTAAAGCTTGCCTCTGCCATCTTGCTGTTGTACAGGGGGTGAAGGAGGACTGATGGTCTGGAATGTTCATCGATGCCCGGTTGGTCTCAGAATGTGTGAAGCAGAGAAATTAAGCAATAAAATGGCTGTTGACTCTCTGGTCTACTGAAGGGTGCTGGTTTTATTTATCTGATCCTGTGGGGACAGTCAGAATACGATGGAGCCATTAGGCGGTAGAAAGGAGGTTGGAATTAGGCAAATATCTTTGTTGGGCCAAGTCACTCCCTGACAAATTTATTTGGGATGTCAAGAGATTTCTTAACATGCTTAACAAGAAAGCTGGTCCTCTGGCGCTGAGGCATTGTAGATCACCTAACCTTTACCTATGTATTTACATGAAGACCTCTGATACCGTGCTTAAGGCACTTGATCCACTGTATCATAGTACTTTGAGGTTTGTCTCCGGTTTGCCATGGCCGACCCACTGTTGCAGCATTTATACTGCAGTGGGGTGACAGTCTCTGGTGGCCCAGAGACAGATCCATTGGTTAATTTTTACCTTTGGGTTTGTTACAAAAACATTACCATTGTTCTCATTAGAATTTTTGCAGTTTAGACAACCAACAAATATTCTTTCAGATCTTCTGAATTACCTCAGTTTTCTATGCCTAGACAAAAGACTAAATATGTTAATTACATTTTGGCTGTCACTGTGCCACGTACTTGGAATGCAATGCAAAAGAAACTTAAACTGAATTCTCTTTTATCTTTGCCTTGTTACAAAACACGTGTTAAAAATATTGCGACTCATGTAAGTGATTGTTTTGAATGAACTTTTTTTTATCAAAGTGGCAAAGCTTTAACTGATGTTATATGTCATGTTAGTGCTTACATTTTGTACTTTTATTGTTGGATGTTGAATGCAATTGTAAAGGAGAGTGTACTCAACTTGTTTTCCAATAAATTAATTGAATTGAATAGCCTTGTGCCATGCCAGTGATCTGAGTTCAGGAATGAGGTCAGGTTACCAGGGGCTGGCGGGGGTCCTGGGAGACAGAGTGAGGGGCCAACAGGCAGGTCTCCTTTCCTGGCCAGATATGGTATGCATTCCCAGCTTTTGGCTTGCACCAGGTGGAGGCCTTGTGGTAGTACAGACACTACAGGGGGCCAGACAGACATCTAAGTGGGTAGAAAGGGTCATGGTTCCAGAGCACATGTGCAACTTTATGAACATGTGCATCTATGGTGCGCTGCAGCTCTGGGACCATAGGAGAAAAACAGGAGAAAAAATGGAAGGGAGACTGGGCTTCATGAAGCCCTGCCCGAGGTTCCACGGCCCACCCTGCCACTTAGAGAATAGTTAGGGGGATTCTGGATGAGAGTCACCCGGGGGGGGGGGTTCTTCCCCCAATCCCTCTCTCTGCCACTGGGGTAAATCTGCAAGGAATACCCCCCACCCCACTTCCAGAAGTAGAGAGGCAGCAGGCTGGCCGATGGTACCCAGGGACAGGGCTGAACAGTTGCCCAGTCAGCCCAGGAGGACGTAAATACCTTTATAACAAAAAAAAAAAAACTTAACAAAAGTTGATTTATGTCTGTCAGCAAGGCTAATCTTGCAATGGCAAAATGTATAGTGCATAAGAGAGGGAGATATGCTTTCATCATTATGATGACTATTGGGAAGGTCACTGTAATAGTTACTCTGACTGCAATATGGCTACCATTGTATACTTCTGACACTCTTCAGAAATCTGTTTTGCCAGCACGGTAGCATGTCAGTAGTGCTACCACTTGCTACACAAGTGACTCACATTCGGGAATGAGCATGAGCCACCATGGAATGGTCGGGGGAGGAAGGACTGAGCATTCCAGAGACTGTTCTCCTTCCTCAGGGAGGAAGGATCCTGCTCCCTCTGCATGACTGTCGACTGGTGGAGACCACTCAGTAGCATAGCCAGGAGTCCCAGAAGAGGAGGGGTTGCTGCCAGATGCATGTTATACATGTATCCCGCCACATGCATGCATAATCACATCATTGCATGCCAGCACATGGGGAGAAAACCTGGAGTACAGAGAAAAACACCAGCTGTCCAAGTCGGCACACCCTGGAGGCTCTTGCATGACTAACACAGCTGACACACCACCATGTTTGTGATCCTCAGGAAGTGGTGGATAACCTCTAAGTCTATGAGAAAATCAGTGATCGGGCTTGGGGGTGTGAGACTCAGACTGAGAAACAATTCTGTAACAAAAAAAAGATCTGTTTTGCCATGTCTGCATACTATGCAGGTCACTGCAATAAGTACTGTGCTGGCAGTGTAATGGTTGTATTTTATAGATCTCAGAATTCTTGCGACTAAAATTCCCCATACAATGATCAATTTCAACCTTAATGTACTTGTCCAGGAAACAGTGCAAATTATCCCAGGCTTGAGTAGCTACCCTTGTAGCAATTTTCCTCTTTTTTTTGGGGGGGGGGTCACACTTTGACCTCTTTCCTTGCTTATGGGTTGACACTGCACAAATGGAAGTCTTCCCTGTAACAATTATACACCTGAGTATTTCTATTTGATTCTGACCTGAGGTCAGGACACTTTAGACAGTAAATAATCACCATGAGACAAATATAAAGCATATGTAGATTTATAATGGTGTCCCAGGCCCCAGCACGAGAAGAAATGTTCACACTGCTGGAATTTGAAGAGGGTATTGATATGCCCCCTCTGGAAGCCCGTGGTTTACTATCAGGAGAGGGGTAGTTTTCCTACTCTGGGTACCCCGGCACAGGCGCTTTGGGCTCAGCCTCCTCCTCAGTCTTCCATTAGTACCAAGCGTATTCTGGAAGTGGATCAAATCATCATGCAGTTCCTCCAGTAGTAGGAAGTACTGTGGAATTGATCAGTGCCCTGCATCTCTTCCTGCACAACCATCTGAGTGTGTAGCTTGGGGAATCAGTCATCACCCAACAGTGTCCACTGTCCTTCTTGGGCAGAAGCTGGAGGAATACACAGGGAGAGTGCAGCAAGACAGTGCTGTTGTTGCACCCACTTTGGACTTGACATCAGTCTCCTTCTTTACAACCACAGCTAGGTTGATGGTCCACTTTTGCTTAGGTTTTTTGGTGGCATTGAACTGCGTTAGTGGGCACTACATAGAAATATAGACAATGTCAGCAGAAAAAGACCATTGGTCCATCCAGTCTGCTTAGTTTTACCCTACTGTACCTCATGACATATTGTCCAGATGGGGTTTTCTCCCTCCTCTCCACACTTGCTCCCTGCCTTACTGCTACCCCCCACCTCGAGAAACTATTAAGCCCTTTACTCTGTCCCAGCCGTGCTTGAGCAACAACCTTAACTGAGGCATTAAAGGCTGGCACAGTCAAGTCCACCAGAGGCTCTTTAACACAGCATGGCTCACAGAAGTATCCCCTTGTAAACAATGCCAGAACTTCCACAGCAATCATCGGAGTCCATGCACACACTGAATGCCTCACCCTTTGCCCAGTAGCCAGCACTGAAATCACATACATGCCTACATTGGACATGTGCTGCACTGCTACTGGATTGGCACCCTAAAGCTCAAAAGGTGTTGATAGTGGGTATGCTTTCTGCCCACAGTGCAGCAATAGAAGAATGTCCTTTTTTTATAATCATACTTTATTAAATTTTCAATGCAACACACAGAGACAAACAGTCAACAGCACTAATAAGTTCACCTGTCTATACGTTCGGCATCTTGACTTTATGATCTGCCACAATTTCCAAATAAAATTGTAGTAGCTCCAGTGCCCACCCACCAGCTCATGGTTGGCAGCTAGTTAGTGATGCCCTGGAAAAGAAAAGGCACCAAGAAGGCTGGGAAACCCACATCTCTCCCAACCAATTGCCCTGTCTACTGTGTTATCAGATGCAGCTGTGCATGTAAGTTATGAAACAAAAGAGAGGTATTTCTCCATAACATACATTACCCAATGATTCCATCTGTTCTAGCCTTTGTCTACCTAATTAGAAGAATGCCCTACCGCTGGGAGCACTGGAACCCCCAGCTGACAATGGCACTGCTTGCCTGATGGCAATGGTGGCCTGTGCCTCTCTGATTGCAGTGTTCAACTGCACAACACACCTACAGCGAGCTCCACTGTATGCCTTCACACCAGGGTAGTGCACAAGTGGTCCTTGTTTACCCCACACCCAGGGGCATTTCTCCACAGCGTCTGTCACTTCTCCATAAAACTCTCGACCCCTTGCTGCTCTTTATTCAAATGTGGGGCTTCCACCCACAACACACAGGTCAGTTACTTTCTTCTTTCTCTGTCTTTTTCCTTTCCTTAGTGCTAACTCATGACTTCAAGCTGGTGGGAAAACCACATTTCCAGGCCCTGTATTGTTATTCAGTCCAATAGGTTACATTTCAGCAAGAATCAAGCCCTGGGGGCTCTCCATCACATCACCCAAATCCTGGATGAGCTCCCACATTTTAGCCCTTTGTCTTTTGGGAGTTTCCACCCAGGACCCTTTCTTTGCTAAGGGGGTGACACTGCTTAACCAGAGCAATCCCCTACAGCTGATATTTTTATTTTAGTGGGATTGAGCACTGATTGTTTCTACCTGATTCTGATCTGTGACTGGGATACCATAGGCAATAATTATTCACCATGAGACAGATGTAAAGCATACATGGATTTACTTTGTAGATAACTGTTAAAGTTCATTTCCAAGATCACATAGGTCTAGAGATCACAATTATAAAATGGGTCTTGAAAATCCTGTAACCTCACTGGTCAAAACATGTCACATGACCATGTGTAAATCCTGCAACAGACAACCAGTAAAGATCCCAGTAATCAAATGTCTACTTTCTTTGAACCTAAATCATTTTTATTTAAATTTTTAATAACAGATTCATTTTATAATCACAATAATGCACTTCAGGGCATGTATAGTAGTAGAATTTACACACTTCTTGTGTGGTTAAAGTCAATCAGCTGTGCGTGTGTAAATCCCACAACAACATATGCCCTATCATGCAATATTGCTTAATTCGTTCACAGATTTGAATAAAGGCTGTGCAAATGTCCCATGTTTCCCTGACTACAGCAATCTTCACATCACTTTTTTCCAGTTCCTCATGAGCACCAGGCATTCAAATTCCCTGTGGCAAACCCTCTGCCTATCAGGTCGCTGAATGCATGTTCATCCTATTGCACTCAGTATCCCTTATATCAAGTCCTCATGCCTTCCAGGGAATATGGACTATATCTCATATTTCCAAAGCATTTGTCAGTCATAAAGGTCATTATCTTCTCTCTCTGAATTCCTTTTGGACATTAGGCTGTGAAAGCCACTTAGAACATTAATGGGTCAAACAGTTGGAGAGTTGACCTATGATGCTCTGTATTTATGTTGGGCTCCCTACAACTACTTTGTGTGAGCCCAGGTTGCTAGCCTAGCTATTTTCACTCTAGTCCAGTGTCTGTGCCAGACAAATCCACCACCTCAAATCCCTGGATCCTCTCACCAAAACCAGTCGTGCAGCTACCCTCAGCCTAGGGTCTCATTCCCTGGGACACCATAGGCTTTCAAAGTATTGATGAGTCTCCTACCTTGCTGCCAGTACCCCCATACTGGGAAACTGCATCAGTTCCTCTTGTGCCTCTTCCATGTTACAGGCATCCTCCTGATCATTTCTATCAAGATCACCCCTCATGTCTTTGAGGTACTGTACCTAGGCTGTCTGGCCAGTAGAATGCCCTCCTTCCTGATGAGGTCGTGGGGTCAAAAACAGTGGTGGAATTCAAAAATGCATGGGACAGACATAAGACAATTCTGGTGGGGGGCAGGAAGAAGTAGGCTGTTGGTTAAATAGGATCTGCAACTTATCCAAGAGGTAGGGAAATGGGCAGACTGGGTAGGCCAAACGGTCCTTATCTGCTGTCAAAGTCTATGTTTCTTTAAGAAGAAACCTGATATGGTCCCGACACCCTCCTAGTGCTCCCCTTACATGGTGCTGGAATTAAACATGATTGCTAATAAAATGGGGGGCCAGTTCTGGGTGGCTGCTCTCACTGACCCACCCCTGAATGTCCCTTGAATCCAAAGAGCCCTCAACTGCCTATGCTTCTCCCCTTTATATCCTACATTTCTCCTACTTACCTGCCCTCAAGACTTGATGCCAAGAATGCCAGCGTGGGGCCGGGCACTGACTAGTGAAAAACCCCTTTATCCCTACTGGTAGGAGGGGTTGCTATACCCCCATACCTGTCCATGCTGGCTAGTGTGCAGAATCACCTTGAAGCTACTGCTGTTCACGTGGTACCTGGCCATGTAGATAAACAGAGTGCTGTAGTTTCCAGTAATATCAATCCCTCACCTTTCACCAGTTCTGAATACATTACAGTGTAGGGAGGCCATTACTGTACCTGATCACACTGTACTTGATCTATGACTAAACAGAGGTTTTCACATTAGAGTGCTGTCAGTCCCTCATTTTCACCAGCACAAATTTCATCCTAATGAGGGTAGCACTTGCCCACTCAGTACTTGGCTTGTCAGTGTGCCCTAGTGGTGCCTTCAATGAACCTACCCTGCACATCCCTGGCAGTGCACATGCTTCCTTCTCAATATCATGGATGCTGATCTGTCCAATGCACCTCTAAGCCACCCCGCACAGATGCTATCCAGTACCAGTCCTACAGATAAACAGAGGGCCTCAGTACAGCCAGTCCCTCATCTTTCACCAGTGCTAAATGGGCTAGCTTATAGCAGTGAGAGAGGACAGAGCCTATTAACTTCATCACTACCTTCTCTGTTCATGCCAAATATGTTGAGAGTATCATATGGAAACTTTGGTATATGCTGACGGGGATAGATCCCTTGAGCCATATACTGTATTTCGCAGGCCCCTGGGATGACAGATAGGAGGGTGTGTACAATAAAGGATAAACTTGTACACAGCAGATGACAGGCAGAAAAGGGGAGGAGGCTCTCTATGGCTTACAGAGAGAAGCAAATGTCATTTTTCCTATACAGAAGGTGCACCTACTGCAATATAGTCACCAAGTGCAACGATTTCTGCAGTCCCAAAAATGGTACGCAGTACATGATTAGGCATCTAATCACTTGTCAAAAAAGTTGCATACCTAGCCATATGTAAATGTGGAGCCTACTATGTAGGGAAAGAATTAGTACATTTTGGATAGGAGTTGGAGAACACGCTAGAACCAACCAGAGTAAAAACATAACCTATGCCACCACCCAACATATCCATTCAACCTTGTACAGGTACACATAGTTTCAAGTTCACTGGCATTGAAACAGTCTGGCCCAATCCTGGTGAGGGAGGAGATTTTGATCAGAAAGTTCTCAGAGGGAGGCTTTTGGGGTTTTCTATCTTGGTTTTAAAGAATGGCCGAGACTGAACCATGGGTTCGTCCTGACACTATTCTTAAAAAAGAATGAAAATTATGAGTTCTACATCTCAAGCATGCTTATGAATTAGACTTAGTCATTGTTTATTATTAATTGTTTCTCTTTTTTTCTCTCTTTTAGTTCTCTCTCTGAGTCCTGTGCTTATAGCACATTTAGAGGTTCTGATTGCCACAAAACAGAAGGCCAGAAATAGTGGGCATGCCAAACCCTGGGACTTAGCAGCTGTTTACCATAACACTAGTGACTGTTCATGTTTACAGTAATTAGACGAATTTGAACCTGCCTTTGTGCAGTCATATCCAAAGTTAAATACTGAGTACTGTAAAGCTGTTTATAAATGCTTCTATTATACCTTTAGATTAGCTGTAAGTTTAGATGTTTTGTCACTTTTGTTGTTAAAAGTACTTAGTGATATGAGTTTATTTGGTGGGGTCCTGTACCTTTAATATGTCAACATTTATTGATGTCATCACCAAGGTGCTCCCTTGCCTTGATAAAATACTTGACTATGTAAAACACATCAGTCATCTGGTCCTAGGAACCATTTTTATTTTTTTTGTATCTGTACTTGGCAATGCAATAAAGGAATTTTGTATTTATTACATTAGTTACGGCCGATTTAAGTAGTGAGTGCCACGGCTTTATCATTTATGCAGTATGTGTTCTCCACCAGCAAAACACAACTCTAAGTGAGGTCTTTGTTCATTTTATCTGATAGTACAGAGAATCAAAACATTTCCATAGGATCCAGTCTGGCCACCAGTAGTGAGCCACCCTAACGTAGTGCTCTGTGCAACCCCTTTGCAGGTTTAAGTGTTTCTTCCTTCACTAGAGATGAAAAAGAGTTCTGGAACATCTAGTAAACAGCAGATGAGAAAGGCAAAGTAGTTGTCATCTTCAGAATTGGTGATTCCAATCAAGAAGAGTCCTATTGACTGTTTCAGTAGCACAGTGGAGCTGGCCCAGGGTCAAGATGCATGTTCTGCAGTTGCAGCGGTAGCCTCGTGCACCAAGATACTTCCTACAGGTTTGGGGGTATGGGAGTATTGAGATCAACCTGCCCTGTGACTGTATCTTCACTTTTCTATGGAAGTAGCTCATGTAAGGAAAACTTCTTGCCCCACTGAACCAACAAGGACTTACCAGCAGGAAACAAGTGTAAATCACAGCAACAGCAACCCTTAATATTGGAACTGAAATGAAGTTTCAAGGAACTAAACATTACAATGACCAGTCTTTTTGAATGCTTGGAAAAACTATAAATAAAATGACCTGCATAATGTTCATTCAGATAAGCAGGAGAATGAACTTGGGGCTGCTATTCCCCAAGTAAAACATCAACAGAGGATCCGAGTCAGGTAAAAACTGAGGTTTCAGAATTAAATAAACAGCACTTTTTCAAACAGATTCTAAATGCTTAACTTCAGAAACCTTAGAAAAACTAAATTCACAAATGTATAAAATGGATTGGAAATGTTCTACTTCCTGATTGTTCTGAGACCCATATCTTACTTCTTCACAACTGCACAGGTTTGAACAAGTTCATGCAATGCGATTTGGAATTTAGGCAACTCACATACAGAATTCATGAGCTTCTTCTCTGAGTCCTGACTGCCATCACAAGCATGGCTGCCACCTTTATTCATTTATGAAAACCTTCAACTAGGCCCTAAAAATAAAACTCCCTTAAATTACAGAAAATAAATAATTGAAAGTTTGTCCAATCATGAGATCCTCCTTACATACATAAATAAATGTAATCAAAGTACCAATGGTACTGAATGGCACAAAGGTATGGAACTGTAATTTTTATGTTGGCTTGCTGCGCACGCGCAAGCCAACATCTTGTGCTAGTAGCACATTTCAGAGGTGTTTAGGTGTTGGCAAATGCAGGGCACACTTCAGTAGGTGTGTCCCTCATTCACCAATTAGCCAGCATGCTAGCACTGACTTACGCATTATGTAAAGTGGCCACAACTTGTAAGGAAAGTGCTGCTGCAATCAGAGACAAGCTCGTCATGCAGTGGCACAATGACATGCCTCCCGATGCCTGTCACTCTCTGCAAGCTGGGGCTGGGGTCAGCGTCAGTTCACTACTTCACTGCAATCCTATTGTGCATCTCTCTAACTCCTGCACTACCAGTGCCAATGCCAGCAAGCCAACATTCAGCATTGACAAATGCTTGTTGTATAATAAAAGACAGATATACTGTATATGCTAAACAATGCACAAAGATGCTGCACATTACAGACACATACATCCACATAAGTGTACACACACACACACACACACACTCACACACATCCTCAAAAAATAAACAAGCATAGCCGGCACAATACACAAACTCAAAACTTTCAACCTGATCAGTTCCTGCACTAGGGCCTTTGGAGTTGGCAGAATCATTTCTCAGTATGAAGTAATGTTTCCAAGTTGCATTTAAACCTTAAGGTCTCAGCTAGAACTTTTCTAGTTATCAACAATATAGTACTTCAAACCTTGCTGAAACTCTGTCAGTAACATCAGCAATGGCATCTAACAATTTCTCTAATACTACAGAAACTGTAGTGAGAATGGAAAAAATGTCCCACACCGGGAATCGAACTCAGGCCCCACACCTACTACAGTTTGGTAGCCTGTAACTCTACCATTGTATAAAGGCTCCTTGACAGGAAATGCATGCTGTGGCAAAGAACATTTAGTACTGAGTGCATCCCCCCCACCACACACACACAGCTACAGTGGATTTAGTAATGAACCAGTCAGCCAATTTGCAGTGATGTCCCCAGGTTGTATTCAAACCTCAAAGTCTCAGGTGAAAATTTTCAAGATATCAGCAACATAGAACTTCACATGTTGCTGAAACTCTATCACTAACTTCAGCAACAACATCAACCAGTTTCTCTCATACCACGGAAAATGAGTAAGAAAGAAAAAAAAGTCCCACACTGATCAGACCCGGGCCTCCTACCCACTACTGCTTACAAGTCTGTAGCTCTACCACTGTACTAACAGGAAATGCATGCTGTGGCAAATGACATCCAGTACTGAGTGCAGACTCCCCAGCAGTTGTAGTGAATTTAGTAATGCACCAGTCAGTTAATTTGAAGTGATGTTTCCCAAGTTCAGTTCAAACCTGAAAGTCTCAACAGGAAGTTTTCAAGTTTTCAGTAATGTAGTACTTCAACATTTGCTGAAACTCTATCACTAACATCAGCAAGGGCATCTAACAATTTCTCTAATACTACAGAAATTGTAGTGAGAAAGAAAAAAAATGTTCTGCACTTGGTATCGAGCCAAGGCCTGTATAGGTCTAAAATCTCAAATCACTCACACCGAATGTACCTTTGAACTTGACTAAAAGCAAAAAAGAGTATGCATGACCACAGTCAACATATGCAACTGAGGTTCTGACTTCACTTGAGACCTGTGTGTGTGTGTGTATGCCAGTGGAATTCTGCAGAATTTTTAGTTCACGCATTCCATGTTACCAGTGTGTATATGCGTGTGTGTGTGTGGGAGGAGGAGGAGAGGATGGAGGATTCTACTAGTGGAATACTACAGAATTAAGAATTTCATATTCCACAGTAAACAAACACACCATGTAGTGAATATGTAGAAAGACAAATGGCTTACAGGTGAAAACCATTTGTGCAAAGACTATTTTACGTTTGCTAGCAATATTTTATTGTACTTTTGTGTCTTTTAAAACTTTTAGTGTTTGTTTTTGAAAAGTTGACTATGGACCCACTTTATAAGCATGATAAGGCACTTCAAGGTATTGGTTGTGCTGGTTTTACCACATTTCCAGAGGCTGAAGACATTCGGTCTGGGGCCCCATGCTTTACTACGCCCGTGGGTGTGTGGTAAAGCCAGCGACCAACACCCCATTGTGTCTTATTGCTTACATAATCACATTGCAGAGAAGGGTGGAAAACCTCGAAAAAATTCTAATCCATTTAGGAAGTTTAGAATTGTTGGCCTCCCAATAGCTCTGGATACTCAGTGTGAAAACTTCAGATAAATATTAAAATAGATTTTTACTGACTGTTTGCAGCACCCACCTGTTAATCTTCCATTTGTGTCACAATCCTACAGATTTGATTTAAAATAGACAAAGAAACATCATCTACATTGTCTGATACATCTGTAGTTGAAACGTCAATGCAATGTACAATTGTTATAATGTGCTTCTCATTTGAAATGAACCAGAAGATACTATAAAGGTGACAAGGTTCAAGGGTGCTTTAGTGTTACAGGGAAGTTAGGCCCTGTCCACACTACACTGGATCAACCCCTGTAATGTTACAGGAGGTCCAAACCGTTACTGCAACAGTTTGCATTTACACCTGTAACATTACAGGAGGCATTTCCGTAACCATTGTCAAAACCACTCGTGAGGTGGTTTCAACAACAGTTACGGAATGGGATCTGCAGCTGTACCATTACCGGCTGCAGTGTGGATGCGTGAGAGCAGTCCCCTGCAGTGCCCGTAGCACAGCGGGAGCTGCATTGTAGGATCGGGTAACGTCGTAACGGTCACCCGGCTCCCGCAGTGTGGACCAGCGGTACCAGTCCCATACTAAACACTGCCGCGGTGTGGACACACTGTACCACTCCCCGGCCATAATGGTTTGTATCTGTTACCGGGTCGGATCGGTGTAGTGTGGACAGGGCCTATGATTCATGCCCTATATGGCTCCTGTAACACTGAATCGAAGAACACAGTTTCTTACCTGCCTATACACAAAATTTACAGAATATGGATGCAACATTTTCTTTGCCCTTCCTGGTGCAGCGCCTTAGTATGTTACATTCAAATAAGTACATCTTTTTTGTCCTCAACAAGTTAAGTCCATTACTGAGAACAGAAAAAAGTAAAAGAAGCTTGGAAGCAAGTTGCCCAAGAGATGAGTATCAGCCTGGATTCACAAGAATTGGAAGACATGCCAGGACCCGAGGAATAACATTCTACTGTATTGACACTTTTTTTCCTCTGAGTCTTTAAATGACTTTTCATTTTGAATACTGATCAATTATTGCTGAAAATTACTGTAACTATCACTAGCAACATTTTTACATCCATGGTGGGTTGCCTTCTATGCAAAGGAGGTTATGAATTCCTAGAGCCATTATTATTACATTTTATTGTGCTTACTTTAGCTAAAGCTTGTGGAACCACTGGCTTGTAGTAAAACATGCTATTTATCATGAATCTCTTCCACATATGTGAGGCCAATACTAATTTGGACTGAAGTATACTAGAGCCAGAACACCAGCACGTCAGCAGCACTACAGCTCATGAATTGACAACCCAGGTTTGGGAATAAGAGTGAGTCATCAGAGTGCCGGCCAGCCAGGGGAGAAGGATTGAGTGTCCCAGAGGACACTTTCCTTCTTGGGTTGGGAAAGCTGACAGTCTCTGCTGCTACTACCACCTGGGTTACCACAGGTGATGTTGCTTGCAGAAGTTGTGGTACCTTTGGAGGGAGAATGCAGAACAGTATGAATGCATGCTGTCAAGCTTGAGCATGCAAGCATGCATCCTAGGACCCAGACTGTGTCCTAAGGGAACAGGGTAAGAACACAGAAAAAACCCTGATGCTGCAGAATGACACTGGCCCTACACTACAGGCCCCACACCGGCAACCAAGGCACTCACCACCGACCAAAATGTAACTCCATCGGGAGGGAACTATAGCCCCCCCCATGGCCCCACCCTAAGACGCAAGTCAGACAGAACCTGTGGCGAAGGTAAGTCCTGCAGAAGGTGGGTGACAGGGCTGGGTGTTGGGAACCTGCGGATGAGGGCCATCAGGTGCATGGAAGCATAAAGCATACTTAATTAGGCTGAAGAATACTGTGTAAATTTAAGTGTAAAAAATTAATTTTCATTTAATAATATAATCATAAATTCTGGCATTTTTTCCTTTAGTGGAATATGTAATTACTACTGATATCTTATTTCCCTTATGCTGAAGAATTACATTGTGATATGTTATCTGAGAGTCTAAAACGACAATACATTGTAATATAGCTGTGGGAAAGGCAAACAGAATAGAAGCAGAATGTGTTGGCAGAAATGGATTGCTTGGCCCACCCAGTCTGCCCAGATGTTCCCTGCCTAATCTGTCTCCACAGACCACAACTGATCTCTGGCAACCATCTCCCCTTCCCCACCCATTTACTAGTATTCCTTTATGTCTATCCTGCGCATGCTTGAAGCCCCCCACTGTTTTTGTCTCCACCACCTCTGATAGCAGTCTGTTCTAGATGCCTCCCACCCTTTCAGTTAAGTAGTACTTCCTTACATCCCTCTTAAACTCCTGCTGTCCTTCATTGCATGCTCCCTGGTCCTGGTGCTCTTTCTTGTTTGAAAGAGACTCACCTCCTGCACCCTGTTCACCCTTGTGAAATACTTGTAGGTCTCTCTCCTCTCTTTCAGGGTGTACATGCTGAGATCTCTGTCTCTTCTCTTAGGGCTTCTTGTCCAAACCCTGCACCATTTTAGTTGCCCTCCTCTGGACTGCCTCCACCCTGTTTATGTCCTTTCTGAGGTATGGCCTCCAAAAACTGGACATAGTACTCCATGTGAGGTCTCTCTAGCAAGCGATACAGTGGCACCTCCTCCCTCCTTCTGCTGGAGATACCCTTCCCTATGCACCTCAACACCCCACTAGCCATACACACTGCTTTGTCACACTGCTCAGCCACTTTGAAGTTATCAGATATGATAACCTCAAGGTCCCTTTCCTGCTTAGTGACTGTCAGTTATCTCCCCCATCCTGTACTGCACGCCTGGGTTCATGTGCGCTAAATGCATGTTCTTGCGCTTTTTGGCATTGAACCCCAACTGCCATACTCTTGACCACATTTTCTCTACCCATTCCTGAGTGTTCACTCTATTACAGATTTTGGTATCATCTGCAAAAAAGGATTACCTTCCCCTCAAGTCTTTCTGCAATGTCACTTATGAAGACGTTGAAGAGGACTGCCCACGAACTGAGCCCTGCTGGTCACACTCCCATTATTAGAGTAAGTGCCATTCACTACCACTTTCTATCGCCTATCTGTTAACCAGTTTCTAACCCAATTCTCGACTTAGGATTCCATCCCTAGGCTGCTCAAATTTTATTTTTGTCAGTCTCCTGCATGGCACAATGTCAAAGACCTTGCTAAAGTCCAGCTAGGCCATATCCACTGCACTTCCTGATCTATTTCCTTGGTCACCCAGTCAAAGAAATCCATCATATTCATCTGGTATGACCCCCCCCCCTCCGTAAATCTATGCTGCTTGTGGTCTTGCAGCCAACTGGAATCAAGATATTCTACCAACCTTTTCATAAGCAGGACTTTCTTTAGGTTCCCCCCAACTGAAGTGAGCCCGACCACCTAGAATTGTTAGTTTCCTCCCTGCTGCTGCTGTTAGGTAGAGGATGCTAGGTTGCATGTAGAGGAGGTTAAGCAGTAGAAGTTGGGAGGTGATCCTCCCATTGTACAAGTCACTGGTGCGACCACACCTGAATGAAGTACATGAGTCCAGACCTGAGGAGAAACTGCAACAGTGTGGATGGAGTGCAGTGCAGGGCAACCAAACTAATCCATGGATGAGAGAGCACGACACATGAGGAGAGGCAGCAGGACTTGATACATCTACACCCTTGAGAAAAGGAAAGAGAGGGATGACATAATCGAGGCATGCAAGTACCTGCATGTGATAAAAATACTGACATTATCATTAAACCATCAGATAAGGGGGGATGTACTGTGGTATGGGAAAGACAGGATTATGAGACAGAAATGCCCATGTAATTGTCAGATGAAAATTTTCATTTACCTTTAAAAAATGATCCAAGTAAGTAAGTTCCAGGAGGAAATTAGGATTTTGTTACATGAAGCTTTATTACCAAGTCACTAGGTGACCAACAGAAGTACAAGGATGCACGTAATAAGTGCCACACGGAGAATAGGGCAGGCAAAGGCTGCATATGACAAAGAACAACAAGTAAATAATTGGAGTAACGGAAAAACATTCTGGGACAACATAAAGGAACTTCTGGGCAAAAATGGCAATCCCCAAAGTGCTCAGTTCCAATGGGGCTGCCACCCTTGACCCAGAAGAGATAGCTAATATATTCAACAATGCCTTCACTGACCTAAGCTCTGTTCTACCCCCTCAACATAGATGTCAGATCCACTGATAAACATGGTAATGATGTGACCAATAACCCTGATTAAAACCCTTATAACCCTAAATTCTATTTCAAATCCATCAACTTAGCTGACACCATCAAATATGTAAAACAAGTCCTGGGTAAAACTGTGGGTGGGGGGGGGGTGATACGATTGACATGAAATTGGTGGCCTTGTCCTTAAAGGTACTTGCCCTTCCCCTGACTAAATTATTTTACTTCTCTCTGCAATACTCCAAGTTACTGGAAATCTGGAAAACTGCACTAGTCACGCCAGTACATAAAGGTGCCAACCGCTCCGACGTTGCCAACTATAGGCCTTATTCAATCCTCTCACCACTGTCTAAGGCCCTTGAAAGAATCATATCAGACCAACTTGTCACCTACCTAAGCAAGTATAACATCCATTGTAAACAGCAACATGGTTTCAGGAAGCTCCACAGCACTAGTACTGCCCTTATAGAGTACACCAACTTCCTGCACGAGGCCCTTGATTGTGGCCAACTTGCGGGTGCCATCTACATTGATTTAACAAAAGCGCTTGA